>OZ018384.1:53185706-54681081 GCA_963969555.1 Polydrusus pterygomalis | reverse complement strand
CGAACCCGAACACAAACCCGAAACAAACCCGAACAAACACCGAACAAACCCGAACAAACCCGAACAAACCCGAACAAACCCGAACAAACCCGAACAAACCCGAACAAACCCGAACAAACCCGAACAAACCCGAACAAACCCGAACAAACCCGAACAAACCCGAACAAACCCGAACAAACCCGAACAAACCCGAACAAACCCGAACAAACCCGAACAAACCCGAACAAACCCGAACAAACCCGAACAAACCCGAACAAACCCGAACAAACCCGAACAAACCCGAACAAACCCGAACAAACCCGAACAAACCCGAACAAACCCGAACAAACCCGAACAAACCCGAACAAACCCGAACAAACCCGAACAAACCCGAACAAACCCGAACAAACCCGAACAAACCCGAACAAACCCGAACAAACCCGAACAAACCCGAACAAACCCGAACAAACCCGAACAAACCCGAACAAACCCGAACAAACCCGAACAAACCCGAACAAACCCGAACAAACCCGAACAAACCCGAACAAACCCGAACAAACCCGAACAAACCCGAACAAACCCGAACAAACCCGAACAAACCCGAACAAACCCGAACAAACCCGAACAAACCCGAACAAACCCGAACAAACCCGAACAAACCCGAACAAACCCGAACAAACCCGAACAAACCCGAACAAACCCGAACAAACCCGAACAAACCCGAACAAACCCGAACAAACCCGAACAAACCCGAACAAACCCGAACAAACCCGAACAAACCCGAACAAACCCGAACAAACCCGAACAAACCCGAACAAACCCGAACAAACCCGAACAAACCCGAACAAACCCGAACAAACCCGAACAAACCCGAACAAACCCGAACAAACCCGAACAAACCCGAACAAACCCGAACAAACCCGAACAAACCCGAACAAACCCGAACAAACCCGAACAAACCCGAACAAACCCGAACAAACCCGAACAAACCCGAACAAACCCGAACAAACCCGAACAAACCCGAACAAACCCGAACAAACCCGAACAAACCCGAACAAACCCGAACAAACCCGAACAAACCCGAACAAACCCGAACAAACCCGAACAAACCCGAACAAACCCGAACAAACCCGAACAAACCCGAACAAACCCGAACAAACCCGAACAAACCCGAACAAACCCGAACAAACCCGAACAAACCCGAACAAACCCGAACAAACCCGAACAAACCCGAACAAACCCGAACAAACCCGAACAAACCCGAACAAACCCGAACAAACCCGAACAAACCCGAACAAACCCGAACAAACCCGAACAAACCCGAACAAACCCGAACAAACCCGAACAAACCCGAACAAACCCGAACAAACCCGAACAAACCCGAACAAACCCGAACAAACCCGAACAAACCCGAACAAACCCGAACAAACCCGAACAAACCCGAACAAACCCGAACAAACCCGAACAAACCCGAACAAACCCGAACAAACCCGAACAAACCCGAAGAAACCCGATGAAACACGAGGAAACACGAGGAAACCCGAGTAAACCCGAGGAAACCCGAGGAAACCCGAAGAAACCCGAGGAAACCCGAGGAAACCCGAGTAAACCCGAGGAAACCCGAGGAAACCCGAGGAAACCCGAAGAAACCCGAGGAAACCCGAGGAAGCCCGAGGAAACCCGAGAAAACCCGAGTTGACCCGAGTTGACCCGAGTAATCCAGAGTTGACCCGATTCATCCAGGAAAATTTTACAGAAAAGTAATATTGAAAATTCAATATTCATACATATTCATATTATATTTTTAATATTTTTTTGTAGGTGACTACTGTTCTGACAATGAAAGCGATCATTAAACTAATATTTTATTAACGAAAAAAAAATTCATCCGGAAATAGTTTATTTTTGATATTTAAAAAAAAATTTAAAATTCACTAAACTTAAACGAAAAAAAAAATTATTTTTTATTATATTTTATTTTTGATATTTTTTAAAAAAAAGTTTAAAATGCACTAAATTTATTTTAAAATGGACTAAAGACCGTCGGGAAATAATTCGAGTATGAAAAGAACGAAAAAAAACATTTATTTTTTATTAAATTTTATTTTTGATAAGTTTTTAAAAAAAAGTTTAAAATCCACTAAACGAAAAAAAAATTATTTTTTATTAAATTTTATTTTTGATATTTTTTAAAAAAAGTTTAAAATGCACTAAACGAAAAAAACATTTATTTTAAAATGCACTAAAGACCGTCGGGAAATAATTCGAGTATGAAAAGAACGAAAAAAAACATTTATTTTTTATTAAATTTTATTTTTGATAAGTTTTTAAAAAAAAGTTTAAAATCCACTAAACGAAAAAAAAAATTATTTTTTATTAAATTTTATTTTTTATTAAATTTTATTTTTGATATTTTTAAAAAAAAAATTTAAAATGCACTAAACGGAAAAACATTTATTTTGATCGCAGACGTCCGGAAATATTTTATTTTTGATATTATTTTTAAAAAAGTTTAAAATGCACTACAGACCGTCGGGAAAACCGCCGTAAAAAAATAACGCGGTATCGTAGCCGGTTCTAGTTTGCGCAGAAAGACAGCTAAAAGACCAGTCTATAACATATTCCGAATTCAAATGGATGACTCTACAGAAAAATGTGCGACATTTTTCAAAGGGTTGTTATATTTTTTCAAAATTCTTGTCTAAAACATTTTCCAAAACACTCATTTCCCTATCAATTCGAGTATGAAAAGAACGAAAAAAACATTTATTTTGATCGCAGACGTCCGGAAATATTTTATTTTTGATATTATTTTAAAAAAAGTTTAAAATGCACTACAGACCGTCGGGAAAACCGCCGTAAAAAAATAACGCGGTATCGTAGCCGGTTCTAGTTTGCGCAGATAGATAGCTAAAATACCAGTCTATAACATATTCCGAGTTCAAATGGATGCCTCTACAGAAAAATTTGCGACATTTTTCAAAGGGTCCCCCCTTTGTTATATTTTTCCGAAATTTTCGTCTAAAACATTTTCCAAAACAGTCATTTTCCTATCAATTCGAGTATGAAAACAACGAAAAAAACATTTATTTTGATCGCAGTCGTCCGGAAATATTTTATTTTTGATATTTTTTTTTTTAAGTTTAAAACGCCCCAAAGATCGTCGGGAAAAAGGCCGTAAAAAAATAACGCGATATCGTAGCCGGTTCTAGTTTGCGCAGATAGATAGCTAAAATACCAGTCTATAACATATTCCGAGTTCAAATGGATGCCTCTACAGAAAAATTTGCGACATTTTTCAAAGGGTCGGACCTTTGTTATATTTTTCCGAAATTTTCGTCTAAAACATTTTCCAAAACAGTCATTTTCCTATCAATTCGAGTATGAAAACAACGAAAAAAACATTTATTTTGATCGCAGTCGTCCGGAAATATTTTATTTTTGATATTTTTTTTTTTTAAGTTTAAAACGCCCCAAAGACCGTCGGGAAAAAGGCCGTAAAAAAATAACGCGATATCGTAGCCGGTTCTAGTTTGCGCAGATAGATAGCTAAAATACCAGTCTATAACATATTCCGAGTTCAAATGGATGCCTCTACAGAAGTTAGGGAAGTACTAAAAAATGGTTAAACTAGTTAGTTAGGTACAGGTATGATATACAAGAATTAAGTGAAATTTTAGCAGCTTTTCAAATCCGTAATAATATACAGGGTGTTACATTTGAAAAAAAGGACTTATGGTCACTTTTTCAAGTTACCAGAATAAGTGTATTTTTCAACCACCCTGTATATTGCAACTAAGATTTGGGACTAGGGCAAAGAGCCCTAGGGTATTAGTTGACTATTTACCAAATTTCAGGGTTTCACTGTTTTAGAGCTCAAAATTATCAGCATTTTTAAAAGTGACGTTTTCGGACAAAAAAAACGGAAATTAATTTATATCTTAGAAACGGTAAGAGATTAGTATAGAGTAGAGTTAATAAAAATTGTAAGAAAAGTAATGGGGGTTTCGAAAATAAAATAAAATATATGGTGTTGCATTTAAAAAATCGAAGTTACTATTATTTTTTTGTGGAATCGGTAACACTGTATTGTTAAAAATATTTTAGGTTGGTAGAGCATGTCCGTTTATGTACGCGACCAAATTTTCAGAACGATTCTTTTACTGGTTCGTCAGAAACGTCTAAGGTACCATCGACCGTGAGACACCCTGTATACATATATACAAAAAAATGTATCGAGAGCGAAGCTGATGGTACTGAGCATTTTCCCTATTTTAGTCGGAAGCAGACGCCTATTTTACATAAGAGAACCGACTCGGTTATATAGTTAGAGTGTTATCCTAGGAGAGACAGACAAAATATAATATTGTTTTAATAAAGTTCATGAATGACATGTTCAAAGGGTCTCCCGGCCGCTTCTAGTTAGCGCAGATCCACAGCTACATGATTAATAGATAGCATGTCCAAATTCAAATCAATAGCTGTATAGTTAAAAGTACTTAAAAGAAGTAAGCCCTCAGAATATAACCAAATTAAAAAAAAAATGATAACCAAAACCAATCTCATTTCTACAGCTGACTCACAGACTACCCGACAAAACTCTTTGAAACTCTCTGAAAACTCACTTGAAATAAGCCTAGGTGATTAGAATAGAATAGATGGAACCCCCTCTCCGCTCTGTGTTAAATTATATGCCGCTAGTTTGCAATACTTTTTACCTGTCGACGTCGACGCAGGCAGTACCGAAGTGAGGTGCACAGTGAAAGTTGAGATACGTAACGTTAACAATAGTAGAATCTCGTGTATTTTACCTACTATGTATTTGTTTTATAGAAGTGAATAATGGGGCTAATACTAAGAGTTATTTTCTTTAATTCAGATGTTGAACCGTTTACTTCCTAATTTGAAAATTATCTATATCTTGTACAATGTGCGTACGTGCAGAGCATTTTAAATGTAAAAAACATTATCAAAATCTATACAAGAAGTGGATGAAAAATATAATAATATGTAAGTAGGTATGTTACTAGTTAACTGGCATTATACATTTATACCGTGAATTTTCAGCTCCGATAAAATAAAATTATGGAGACTGTGAACTGTGACTTATGTCGGGCCATTTAAACTGTTCCTATTATTAGAGCAGGAGAACAAGATACTGTTTTTATTTTAATTGCAGAGTTTTTTTGTAAAAACAGCATATTATGTGTAATGCCAAAGGAAATTAAATTATTATTAACCATAAAAATATAGTTCTAAAATAAGACGTTTTAGACGTTGATAATATGTCTTGTTAATATAAAATCAAAAAATGTATATTTAGGGAACTTCATTAAAGTTAATGACCTTAAGTTTTCCTACTTGGAAATAATGTTTAGTGCTATTTAATGTTTTGAATGTGTTAAATAAAATACCTATTTAGGTATACATTAACAAGAAAATATTAAAAGTCGTCGGGACATAAATATGCGTTTCTGCGGAATTCCCACTAAAAAAACATTAATATATCAAAAATATTTCATCACAAGAATTTTAGTTTACAATGCTAGTAGAAACCCTACTACAAAAAACATGTTTTGTAGACTCTAGAAAGCAATATCTAAATTGCTTCAAAAACTGACCTACCCAATTCACATTTGCCCAGCTCTATAATTTATACCGCTAAGAAGTACATACATTGTTATCGTAAAACAAAATTTGAAAAGCTATCCAGATTTAGCTTCCCTAGATCACGTGTGTTCCATTTCCGTCGGTCTGTCGCTCTGGTCGTCTTTCGGTCGGTCGGTCGATTGACTCACTCGACGTCGACGAGTATGTATGTGGATAAATCCTGCTAAAAATTAGTAGTTTAAAGGTGGCCACTCACACTTCGGAAATCCTCAGAGGAAAAACTGCACAGTTTTTCCTTGAGGATTTTGCTGATGTTGGCCTGAACACACCCGGCTCTACACACGCTCCGGTAATCCTTACGGCCAGGCCTGTGCAGTTTTTCTCTGAGTATTTCCGGAGTGTGAGTGGGCCCCATAAGATATATACCTACCTCATAAAACAATTATTACATTTTGCTTTGAGGTTTATTTCAATATTATTGATTACTTAACCATATTGTGCACAAAGGTTACTTAAAAGTACGTCCTTAGGTAGGTATTTTAAGTAAAATACCCAATATCAGTCAATCGCGGCTTGCTATTTAAAATACTTAAAAAATGTTAATACAGAAGTTAAAGGTAGCAAATGGCCTAAAACGTAAAATCATTTTATTGTGCTACAGACGGTGGCTCAAAAATCGCCGACGAAATAGAAGCACACTTACTAAGTTTTATAACAGTTTCGAATTCTAGGGTAGGAATCAAAATCAGGTTCGTAATATTACAATATTATTTTTTTATACTTTATTTGTAAGATTACAAATTTTTTGCGCTGACGAACTACGGCTCAATTATTATGCCGAAAAATTTGTTGCACAATTTCAAACTGTTAAATTTAAGACGGCATTATCGCTTTTACTCGCGACATGCATTTATTCCATTTACTCGGAACCCTCTAGACTTATCCAATTTATTTCAAGATGTATTTGTTTATTTTGAAATAATAAAGTAATTCTTATATATTTGACTTCTATATTAAGTATTAATGATCGTCAAGATAAATATTTCAAATATAGTTGCAGGTGTTCGACTGTCACCAAATTAATATCACCAGTTAAATTTACTTAAACAGGAATAAATTTGGTATCACAGGACAGCTAAAAGTTCAAGCGTTGTTTGTCATGTAAAATATTTTTAATTTAGGCCTTTGTTTAGTAGAGAATAGTTTTTAAAATTGGCCTATTTATACTAACAGAAATTATGGTATGTTTTAAATACGAAAGGATAATTGGAAAATCTGCTACATTATGGGAGACATAGTTTAAGGATAGGTCTTTCTATATTTTTAATTTGAAGTAAATCGTAGGTGCAGTTTCGGAGAAATTCAGTAACAGCGGAGGGCAAATATTGGGTTTATTTAACATGTGATGATGCCCTCTTAAATAGAAATAAGGAGCTAATATATAATTGTGTGCGTACCTTAATGATATTCAATTTCGACCAATTAATGCCTTAAGCCTAAACCATAATATTATAGAAACTTTCATGATTTCCTAAAAAAACACTTTTCAAGATCTTATCATCTATACCTATTCTTAATTTTTCCTCCTAAGGAAAAAATCACTTCACTAATTTCCTTTGATCTTTAGTTCTGTCAGTTCTTTTAGTAACAGACTGTTACCCCTCGAAAGGTATTTGACGGAAAATGATGTGGTTATTTTGAAGTTGGTTAAAAATATTAACGTATAGCGGCGTTTTGTTAGAGTTTTTTTTTAAATTGGTAACAAGTGAAATTATTTAAATGGTTTTAACAAATTTCGAGGTTGAGGTACATTAACAATTTGTCTTATACGACTGGCATTATGCATAAATAACGCTTATTGTTCGATTTACATTTCAGAGAATCACAACTTAACACTTTCATTTTTGCTAATTCTTAAACATACCACACCTTGTGAGAAAGTTGCTGCAGACGAGAAAGAAATTTGGTTGGGTATTGAGTTTGTTGCTACTTTATGCATTCCATACCATTAATAGAGGAAAATGAAATATGTATTTGTTTCGATTTGAACTTTCCTAGTTAATGTTTAGGAAATTGACAATTCCACCAATAAAAGATCAAATAATTCGAGCCGATTTTGTATAAGGATTTTGGTTTTCCGGAGACGAGACAAATCATTTTGTAATAAGAAAGAATCCAAAGAATCAATACACGCGCAAGCTCAAAAAGACACTATACTTCACACTTGCAATATCATAAGATCTTTCCTAAACCATAAGTGACCTTCTGATGGACTTGGCATGCGCCCGTCTATTGGAAGTATATTCCAGATTAAGAGTCTGTCAAAATTTTGGATGATAATAATAATAATAATAATAATAATAATAATAATAATAATAATAATAATAATAATAATAAAAGTATACTAACATAGAACAAATAAAATAACCACACCGAGCAAAGAAGACAAGGAAATCTATATCGTCACATGTACAATAATACGGCTGTGATGTGGTAATAGGTACTTTCTTTTTGCTTCTTTTCAACAGCAAAGCAAGGTAAATATTTTTGCTTAGTTGTTAAAGAAACGCTTTGCGAACTATTTTGTATAAATAGGCGAGTTCCTTTTACATTACTTTTAAATAGCAAAGAAAAGTATAACACAATTTTATTCCTTCCCGCTTGGAATTTCGATAAATCCACATGGTAGAATTTCAATCTTCGCCACTAACAAGAATTCAAATTCGTTAACAATAACGCTACTTTTCGAAGTTTTTATTCTGTAAGTTTTTTCCTCCGGATTTTTGGAAGTTCGTATATAGCAGGTAATTTACCCCTATGCATGGAGTAGTTTACTAAAGATGATAAATCCAAATGGACGAATTTCAATCTTCTCCACTAAAAACATTAAAATTCGTTTACAAACGCTACAGGCGGAATTGACACATACCCACAGCATAAATGTTGCTAACTTCACACATTATATGATTGCTTGTTTTTTTTATGTTGCTAGTAAAGACCATTTGTATGATTTTATTATGCCCAAATAGGGGTAAAATACTGGGTATTTCGTATTTTCAGTATGAAGTCATGATAGTTCTTGATATGTAATTTTATTTTATTATGATCAATTTACACACATCTAACTTAGCCTAAGCCACACAAACAAGATGTTTAAGCCCGGACCTGTCTATTTTCCCCCATTCGTTAAATGATAATTTTGCAGTGCGCATGCCTATTCCTGTGTAGTTTTGTTTACATGCGCAAGGCCATAAATTTGCCACTTTTGTGATTATTGTTTACTTAGCTAATGGTAAATGTCTATGGATTATACGATGTTGTTCGCGAAACATTCCTTTAACAACTTAGCTAGATAGCTAAGATATTTACTTTGCTTTGCTGTTTAAAAGGAGCAAAAGGAAAGTACCCATCGTATGGGAAATATAAATAAGGGGCATATTTAACCGCGGCAAGGGGGGAGGGAAAATCTTTGCTGAGCTTTGCTTTGCTATTTAAAAGCATCTAAACTAAAAAGGAACTCTACTGAAGTCTATACTTCTTTTGGAATTTGATGGTCAAAATTGGTTTATTTGACTTTACACCGTTTTTGAAGAATTTTTTTTTCTTGCTTCATAACCTAATAATTCTGTTTAATAATAATATAACAGATCGAAATATAACCTCATTTATTAAATGCGGTTAATCATATAGTGATTTTATTTTATTTTTTTTTTGATTTAATTTTTTTTGATTTTTTTTTTTAGCTAAAGTGACCACAAAAACCGCATCTAATGGGAAACATAGGCAGTTATTCAGGACAAGTGAGTGGTAACCGAGAAAACGGCATGAGAACAGAACTGATGAGTGCTAAAAGAAAAGATTTATCCCCAAAATCGTTGGCCTGCTCCAGTCCGGGAACACGGCCTCAGGTCAAAGTTTTGCCGGACCGTGAATTAGGACGGAGATTGCGGAATACCAATAACGGTGACATTTTACATTCTGGTGGAACGTTAACTAGACGACACGTACGAAACGTAAGTATCATATTTATAATATGAGAAATAATAATGAGAATGAGATATCGCGTCGCGCAGCCTGTTAAAGCTCCCGTCGCTAAGATACGGCAGCAAGTTGACGGCAATAAAATCCCGAGAAACAAAGGGGGGGGGGGGGGCGGGTATTTAATATTAGATATTATTATCTTTCTCTTACGTCAGAAGGCGACGTAACCTTAAACACTGAGAAGAAATATTTTTTATCGACCCCAGATACGTGGAGTTGGTGGAGGTTGTCGATACGATTATATTAGACTTTTTTATGTTCGTTCACGCATAACTTTTTTTGTGGATTAACAATTTTGATAATTCTCTATAAATATCAGCACATAAATAGAAGGTAAAAAAATAATAACGGATGTAGGAATAAAATGTAGAGTCAAAAATATTATTAAGGTGAGGAGCCAATTGCGACCAATATATCTACTTACATACAAACCTATACTTATAGAGTTTTATTCAGGAAGAACCCAATTTGGATCAATATAATTTTAAAAAGGTCGATGGGGAAAGAGTAGGTAATAGGGAATAAAACAACATTTTTTTGCCGAACAAATTTGAGTGATATATAGGTATACAATTTCCAAACATAATTCAAACATCTCCTTCCCCTGAGTGCGTGCAGTGATCCAGTACCCATATAATTTCTTTTTACTATGCATAACCATTGAAAATGATTTATTATTTTATTTACTGGAGAGCCGAAATAAGAAACGACGACCCTTTATTCCTTATATTTTTTAGGTACAGTCTAAACCCTATTCACCAACCCAAAGGGATTCATTTCATAAAACAGGATTCGAATCGAGTCAAAATGTCATGTCATGTAGGAAAACCTGTGATCCACAACTTAAGTTGTGTAGATCTGAACCCGATCTAAGGCTTGCTGCCATAACAGGTGAAGAAAAAAACAAAAGGAAAAAGTACAAAGCACCCCTGCCACCACCAATCAATGCAGCTATGGTAAGCAGAAAAATAGCTTGTAAAAAGTTTTGTCGGTAAAGTTAAACAACCGAGCACAATTGGCAAGTCCCGTTATATTTACACATCCTCACATACGATGGCACCAGACCAGGGTGCTGAAATCTGTGAGCCTTTGTGAACAATAATTACCCTACAAAGGCTCACTGAATTCGGCACCTACGTGAATTATTTAATTTATCGCAGCGTTTATGTTTTTAAAAAGATAGTACCTAACCGAAACTTTTTCGTGTTCGGGATTTTCTGACGGTTTTGTTTCATTACCAGTGTTTTATGCACGGTTAGATGCTGAAGAACGTGTTTGTTATTTATAATATGTCGCTGTCGTAATGGAAGAGGCATTTGTAAAAAATATAAAGTCTCGTTTAGAGCGTGTTGATTTAGCGTGCAAGATCATATAAATACTGTTGTTATCAATGAAGATAAATATACTGCCGAAGTAAAAAAGTGTGACTGTCCAGCAGGCCAAGGAGGTGCATTCTGTAAACATATGTGTGCCGTGGAACTAAATGAAAAAAAATATTTAAAAACCTCACCTATGCTCTCTTTTGAAGATCGACTATGTTTAGCAAAATTAAGTGAGAGTAAAGAAATCGATGAATCGTTTTTTCAGAATATGACTGAATCCACTGCAGGGGCGTGCAAACCAGCCCCTGCAGACCCTACAGTGCGGGAGGGCCCCGGAGTATAGAGGGGTCCCGCAGGGCCCCGTTCTATCTGTCTTGAATAACTTTACCAAATTTCGTATTGAATTAACATTTATTGTTAAGAGCAAAGCATGTAGATTTGGACGCAGTAGTAGATAGGTACTTGTCTACACGATATAAACATAAAACGTTAAAGTTGTAGTGTTGTAGATAGTCTGGGAGACCCTCAAAAGAGGAAACAATAAAGAAGAAAAGAATAAAAAGATCTCGCAATCTTTCCCAAAACATAAACCTTAGTCAGAGTAATGCTATAAGGGCCATGGTGCAAGCCATTAGTTGGACTTCGTATGTTGTTCTGTATGGTTACGTATATATATATACGAGTATATAATAATATATGTATAAAGGGTACGTTGTCACCTCGAAAATAGATGCACAACATACGGTGTCACCTCATATATAACGCTGTCACCTCAGATTTTTGAGGTGACAACGTTTTGCGTGGATTTTAATTTTATAGTGTTCTCTGTCGTCATATCTTTCATTTCACAAAAAATCGTATTGAGGTGACAACGTTGCTTCAGTATCTGTAACCTTGTCCTCTTAGTTCGGGCATATATGATTGGCGCTAGTGTCGCTTTCTCGTTTAACTTTACGGAAACAGTAAATTCTATGTCACCTCACACCACTTTCGACTTATATGCGGTATAGAAGCCATGCTTTGTCACCTCAGAATATTGGCAACATTGCAATTATTTAGCGCTCAGCAAATATTAGCGGATTGTGTGGTAATTACATGAAAAATGTCGGCAAGAACAAAATTATTATTAAAATTGGCCAAGGTATATTTGTAAAATAAATAATACAAAATACATCTTGTCGAGATTAATTGCATATTACCACTTGCTGTTAAGTTCAACTTTTTAACCATAAAGTACCTTTTAATTTATCTACTTACTGTTTTCTATTTTATTACGGCATAGTGATGTCTTATGAAGAAAATCTCAGCATTAACTAGTTCTTTTTACTAATTTTATAATAATAATTCGTATTTATAAAAACTTAATATAGAAAACTAGCTGGCGGCTTGCGGGTACTCGCGGCTTCGCTGCCGCAGTTTAGTTGTTATCCATTCGTTATGTGAGCAAAGTCTCATACATACTTACACACCATACATACTATTCAATATAAACTATATTAAACCCATATAATTTTCATAACCAAAGCTAGAAGGTAAAAAAATTACATTGGTACGCTCTTCTAATAAGATGTATTTTATCTTCTAGTTTTGTTTAAAAAATAACACAAAAATGTTCATTTTTTACCATTACCGATCATATTATTTCGTTACAAATGATTTGAGTTTTTCCCTACTTCTAGATTTGAAAAAAAATCTATTGTTGCTGCATTTAATAAAAAAAATAATTACAATTCACTACATGATGAAAGTTTACCCCCAAACCCTAGGGGATGAACGCCGGGGATTTAGTGGTAACTTTGTGACATTTTAATTTTTAGTTATTTATTAGCATCTTAAATTTTATAAGTATACTAACTTTCTGGTTTCTAAAATGTTTTCTAAAATTTGTTTACCCCCTCGGCACTTGCGGGTAATCTTTTGATATTTTTGGATTTTTCCTCTATTAGAAAAAGTAACTACAATATCCCGTAGTAATTGGGATACATTGACAGACAGTTTCTGACTGACACAAATGCTAAAATACGTACCTACTTTACCTATTTTAAAAATTAAGCCTCTAATGGGGAGAAAAATGAGGTCAAATTTATCCTTATATTTGTTAATAAACCCCTTAACTTCAAATATAAACGGTGGCAATAAATTACAATATCATCACATTGAAATTCATATACAGGGTGAGTGGGCCAAACTGTAAACCCAAATGTTGTTACCTATTATAAGTTTGTTTTCAAATTACAGCGGTAAATAAAATATTAATATTGTTAAGACAAAATACGCAACATTAACATTGTTTTAAATAAATCACTGGTTTAGTAAATTTTTAAAAATACCGTATTGACTTCCAAATATTTCCTGCTTCATTTACGAAGGGCGCGCGTGGCACTTCTACTTGAATCGTGTTTTTCTTTAATATTGAGTGCAGCACTTCCAATGCGTCTAATTAATACATCCCTAGTATCTACTTTTAATTTGTATACCTCATTTTTTAACCAACCTCATAAATTATAGTCCAACGGTGTGAGGTCTGGCGATCTAGCAGGTCACTCCAAACCTTTGGAAACTTTTGGTCCAAATATTGCTTGACCCGACGATCGAAATGGGGGGCGCTCCGTCGTGTTGATAATACATCCGAATTATGATGTTTAAGGGAATCTTCTAAAGTAGTCCATGCAATTTATTTTCTAAAAGACTTAAGTAGTGATCCCCTGTAAGGCGATTTTTCAAAAGAAAAGGGCCAAATAAATTATTGTTGATCATGCCGCACCGCACGTTTACTGAAAACCTATGTTGAAAATTATTTTTGACAATAATTGCGTGTGAATTTTCGTCCGACCATACATGGGACTTTCGATTACTGTTGATGCCGTCACGGGTAAATCTAGCTTCGTCAGTAAAAAGTATGTGCGGTACAAGATGACGATTATTAATTATCCACTTACAAAATTGCATACGCTTCACGTAGTCTCCAGGTAGAAGATTCTGTACACGCTGTACATGGTACGGGTATAAGCCTTGCTCCTGGAGCGTATTGATCACTATTTTTTGGGGAATCCCCAACTGAGTTTCAATTCTTCGTGAGCTGATCGTTGCATCTTCTTTAGAGACCGACCGAAGGTTCGGTTTTGGTTTCGGCTAGTTTCGGCCAAAAAATCTAGTTTCGGTGACAGTTTCGGTATCGGCCAAAAATCGAACTTTTTAAAACTATTAATTTTGCACAAAATGTGTATGTTTTGACTCCTGCCGGGGTAACTGGGCCGTAAAAAGCCTGGTACCCCAACAGTATTTTATTTCAAGTTAAATGATGCTTTGACTTTTATGAAAAACATTTTTTTTCCTTTTTCTTTCCCACTTATTTCAATACTTTTACATGTCTCTGACAAAGCTGAATAAAACTTAAGATTTTTCACTACTTAATAAATGATTTTTACAAAGTCTGTTAAAACTCCCTAGTTTTTCTTTTGCTCTCTTCATTTTTTTGCCGAAGACAGGGCCTTTGCATTAATCCTTGACTTTCCAGTATGCTGGTCTTGATTGTCGGTCCTCTGACTATTTAATTTTTGCACCTCTTGTACACCATTGAAAGCCTTATTACGGCTCAATCCCACTATTATTTTCTCTATTGCTAACAACATCAGCATTGTACCTTTCACTTTGTTTCTCTGATGATCAGTGTTTCTACACTCGAAACATGTCGAATTGAATTATTATGAATTATTCTAGGTTCGCCTAGTTATTCTAATAAAAAAGTGTGGAGAAAGACTTAGTGCTTTTCTTTTTTCTATATATAAACAAGTTTCGATTTCGGCCGAAACTGGGACTAAGGCCGAAGATTCGGTTTCGGCTGAAAATCTTGTTTCGGTCGGACACTAATTCTTCTTCTACGAAAGCTAGAACATTTTCTATTTCTTCTAAATCCTGTCGAATGGCCCGTTCGGATGTTACATTAGCACTTGGAAGCGTTCCGGTCTAGCAGTTTGTTGAAAACTCTGATAAAGACCTTTCTGTTTAGTGTTCTTTGATGTGGAAATCGTTGACGATATTCTTTAGCAGCCGCTGTAGCATTCCCATTACACAAACCATAAATAAAAATCATATTGGCGTATTTAAGATGTGAATAAACGTGTGGCATTTTATAAAATTTAAATGATACAAATCCGAAAATTAACGGTGAACCAATGTAAAATTTTATGCTGATACTATTTATACTGACACTAACAGGATAGTGACAGCACAACAATCAATAGCGGACAATAATACCATTTATTACAGGACAGCTAAATTAATGCAATATTTTGTTTTTACATTATAATTTAAAAACAAATACCTAAATATTGGATAACAACATTTGAGTTTTTTTTTTATTATTTTGGTTTCCAGAGGTTTGAATTGATCGCGATGGTCCTATTAGTTGGCCTCCTAGATCGCCAGACCTCACACTGTTGGACCATAATTTATGGGGTTGGTTAAAAAATAAGGTATACAAAGTAATAGTAGATACTAGGGGTGCATTAATTAGACGCATTAGAAATGCTGCACTCAATATTGAAGAAAGGCACGAATCAATTAGAAGAGCCATCGCGCTCCCTTCGTAAACGAAGGAAATGTTTGGGAGTCAATGGCGGTATAGTTGAAAATTTACTAAACCAATGATTTATTTAAAAGAATGTTAATGTTGCATATTTTAGTTTACCAATATTATTATTTTATTTAACGCTAAAATTTAAAAACAACTGAATATTGCATAACAACATTTTAGTTTTTTTTTATATTATTTTGATGCATAGAATACACCCTAAGAGTTTGGCCCATTCCTCCCGACTCACCCTGTATAAGGTATGTGTAACAGTATGTTCATCTACAGATCATACGTACTACGCATTCCACGCAGACAAAGTCGTGGGTAAAATCTATATAGTTGTATATTTTGATCGCAATATTCAAAAAAGTGTGCTCTTTCGGGTTATGGAGCATAGCAAGTCTAATTTCAGGAGATCATTAATACATATTAGGTAGGTACGCTTACAAAACCATTCCATAGACTTTTCATTCATAAACACTTTAACAGAAAAGAAAAATCCGTTAACAAAAATTTTTTCCTGTTTAAACTTGTATACCTTCTCTTCACCCCTTTAGGGGCCGATTTTCAAAAAAATAAGAAATATATGTTTCATTATTATTGTATTGCGTAATATTGTTTTGAAAAATTTGAACAAAAATATGTTTTCCAATAGAAACTTGTATACCCTCTTTTTTTAACCCTTTAGGAGTTGACTGAAAAAATGAAATACGTAATTTATTATTTGTAGTTTTATTTGTGCTAAAACTTCCTTGTGACCTTATAAGGGTTGAATTTTCAAAAGGTTTTTCTTAGTTAGCCTCTACATTATAAAATTAAGCCACTGACCAAATTTCATATTTATAAAATTTCCATTCGGCGAAGATGAATCAGTTAGTTAGTTACAATATTTTATACATTAAAATAAAATACATAGAATAGTTACTTAAAAAATATGCTAAGCGCTTGACCCGATGAGAACGTTGAAATTTGATTTAGTCTTTAAAATAAATACTTTATATATTTTCAGTTAACTACGTAACACGTAGTCACCTCAAAAGTAGTGGCAACATTGTTTGAGGTGGCAACGTCTGGTTTAAATAAGCATGCTTCATATACAACTGAGGTGACAACTCATATAATTTATCTACTTGATTTTAAAAAAAAATATCATAAAAATCATTTCCCCTCTCTAGAGAAACCTACTAAGGGGGTTCCCCTTAACCTATATATGATTTTATATATGCAAAAAAGTGCTTATTTAATGGTGAGGTGAGTCCGCCTTCCCGACGACCCTGAGGTGACAACTTAACAACCATACGTATATATATATATATCATATCACCTCACTAATATATATTTTTTTTTTAAATAAATAATTATTTCAATTATTCAACATGATTGTGGTTTTATTATTATTATTTTCTGTGGCTGTTTATTGCATCTGGAAGAGTTAAGAATGCAACAATTCGCGTAGGTGCCCAAATCAGTGAGCTTTTGTAGTGTAATTATTGTTCACAAAGGCTCACAGATTTCAGCACCCTGGTCTGGCGCAATTCCTTCTGCGTCGAAGGCGCTCTTTTGCGCCGCAGGCGAAAAATTTTTGGGTGCCACGCCCTTTTTTGGGTAAAATAACCGTAAAGCTTGATGCGCAGATCTGACATCACGGCTGCCAACGTGTAGAAAATATAGATCAAGCGGATAATTAAAAATAGCCGTGTTTTTGAAAAAAATATTTTTAAAATATTGCATTTTTGTATTGTATTTTAGACGACTTTGTCTTATTTGCTACAAAATCCGAAAAATTCTCTAAAACTAGGGTATTTAACGAAAGTTTTCACTAAATCACTTTGGATTGGTTTCGAAATCATTAAATCTAGTGAAATTTCACCAGACCTGGCAACCTTGAGACCAGGGACTTTCCAAAGCTGTATTTTCTCGGTAAGACTGTCTAACCAGGTCTAGCAGTCTGGCTAACAGGCATCTATTAGAATGACGTCATTAAAAGTTTAGACCGCGAAAATGCCATGTCTAACAAATGACCTTCGAAGGAACATAACCAAACAAATTTTGAATGGAAATTCGACGTTTTAAGTTTGTTGACGAAATGGATGAAGAAGAAATGTTTGTTGTGATGGCTCTCTGGCAACAGGAAAATGTTGTCACTCATTTTCACTCTCGACAAAATTTTTCGGTTGGTTTTTGGTTTTAAAAACATACATAACCTTATTTTTCAACGATTCGACTCGTGTTTTTCGGTGGTAAATTTTAAAGTTATGACAGTTTCTCTCAATCTTCTTTCCTTTTTTAAAAAAGATACTTTGCTTGACACCTCGCTCGGTGGCAAACCAATGCGACCAGACGCCGTAAGACGTGACGTCATTAATCAACACAGAAAATTCATAATCTATCAGCTGCGACTAGCTTCTGTTAGACGTCTTACCGACAAAATACAGCTCAAATTCTCTACGTGCTCTCAGCTAAGTGGCAGACCAGGGTTGCCAGATCTAGCAAAATTTAATTTTCAAAGACAAAATAATTTTTTTCTAAATATGATAACCTGCTAAATTAAAAAAGGAAACGACAACTGCAGATAAATTTTACAGAAAAAAATTAAATTATCAAATCTCAAGTAACGCACGTTCGCAAACGAATTGCTATTAGTATCATTATTATGTTAATGTACTGTGGAGGTTAGGCTATGGGGGCTACGCCCCCAAAGAAATATGGCTCTGGGGGCCTAAGCCCCCAGAGCCCCCACGGAATCGGCGCCTATGGGTGAGGATATGTAAATATGCGTCCCGTTAAGATAATAATATTAAGAATTTGTAACTAACATTGCTGTAACTAAAGAATAATGTAATAATTCGTTTTTGTTTCGATTTTTTATTAATTTCAGTACTTTAATAGGAAATTATAGTCTGAGAAACGGTATATAGGTATACGTACATCTATACGTACTATCTTCTAAAATTTTAAAAACACCAGGGTGGCCCTATAATTTTATGTAGATAAGTACATTTTTTTTGTTATGTTATTGTTAAAATTTGTTAAGTAGAGTTAAAAATCATTTTTTTTTTTAGGATATTTGTAGACATAGAATTCTATGTAGTCGAAGCGGCCTTGCTTTCTTATAATCTATCCAATGACGGAATGCGCATGTACACTTTACTGACTTTTTGTTCGTTCGTCCTACATAAATTTGTAAAGCAACAGTATAAAAAATAATGACTCAATACTTTTTTATATTTTAGCGAGTAAAACAGTTAGCCAACTGGGATAAAAATCTGTTTAACAACTGTCCGTCCATCAAGCGAACACGTTTATTTAAAACACGATTTCAGTCAAAAAAAGAATCCAGTCTTGCTGCAAACACATCATTGGTGCGAGGTGCCGAAAAGAATAATTTCGACATTGTTGAAGAAGAAATAATACAAACAAGTAAAAATATCAATGTTTTGAGACCAAAACCGCTTTTCGAATTCAACTTTTACGATTCGAATGAGTTTAAAAAGGAATTAATAGAAGCCACAGACCGTCTTAGAGCCGCAAGAATAAATACCGGTAAGTTGGAAGGGCAGTTTGAAAGTACTAAACATTTAACAGGAGCCGAATTGATGCCTAACAATGATCTTGAAATAGAAAGCCGGCATTGTCCTCGAGGAGAACCTTCGGGGAAAGAATCGTCGACTTCCGAAACGTCTCCTTTACTGGGCGCTTTCGACATCCAGACACCCAGAAGGTTTTATTTTGGAATGGATCGCAAAGATTCGGCCGCCTCAAACAGTTATCCTGTTAAAGATGATGACGAAAACTTAACTATTGCTTTACGCTTGCGCCCTGTCTTACCAAGGAAGCCGCCTCAAATTCCACGTTTTTCTCCCGCAGCAGCTTGGAAACAACTCGATGCTCGGTCGCAGGATTCGGGTATCTCCGGAGATGCTAGACCTTCCCTTTCTTTTTCTTGGACCCCCCAACAAGACTTGGAAGACGATTCCAGCATTGATGAAGCGATACAGGAGGAATCGGAATCAGCATCAAGACAACGCCAGAGACAAAATCCACACATTTTTAGTTTATCATTACCTCGAGATCACTGTCCAGGGGGTGTTCTGACTGTAAACTCCAATAAGGGTGGTGACAGCAGCTTAAGCAGACTTAAAAGATCGGTTTCAGGAGTACTAAACACTCTGTCCATGAAAAGGGAACAAGAAAAAGTTGCATCCTCCAGAGAAGACTATTCAAATTGGTTTTTTACTCGTTCTGCGCCAAACTCACTCAACGAGCATTCGTTGGAAGTGCCCGAAACGTATTTCCCACACATTTCTTCCACTGCTAGACTAATGTACTTGCCAGAAACGAATACTGCAATGTCACCAGTTGACGATAAATGTTATTTACCTACGTTCGCCAAATCTTGTGAAGAACTTTGTGTACCTGAGTCGTTGCGCGATCCAAAAACGGATTTAGAGATTCCTTGGTACAAAGAAGAACGGCAAAAAAAAATTAAGAAGTTTACTTTTCAAAGTACTGTACGCCAGATAGAAAGAAAAAGAATAGCTGATAAACTATCAAAAGAGGCTAACAGGAAAGAAAATCAAAGACTTGTAGAACTAGAGGCTATGCGACGCGTGGAAGAAGAGTTTCAGAAAAAGCGGGCAAAGTAAGTATATCAGCTGTACTTAGTCATTGAAAATAGCTGATGTGTAATAAGGGTGTTGAGATTATTAAACATTTTTATTTTTTTATCTATTATACATTCATCAATCTGTAAATAACACATCAAAAATATAGCCGATAGATAGGGATGGCATACCTATACATTAAAAACAATGGACTTCCCGGGGTATACAATAACAGAACGGTTTCGTCCTTGTTAGGACTCGTCGGAAAGCCATAACCAATCCGTTTTTATGATTTTGGCGTTTACTTCTTTAGTTGATAGTATTTGTCATTTAAGTTGATTCCTACTGAATGGCGTACGACAAGGAATAAAAATGTCAACTTTGGTACTTAATATGCACTTTAAAAATAGTCAATAAAAAAATTCAGGTTGCCGTTTAATAAAATTATCGATATCGTGGCAATGAATATTTTTTAATAAGGAAGACCACAATATAAAACTTTAATACTTGTGTCCAAGCATTTTTCCAAAAAAACTATGCTGGATTTACTAAATATATTTTAAGTTACAAACTCAGACTGTATGATTGTGTATAATGTATAGATAAGTTTCCTTTATTGCATTTAAAGTATTTTTTTTTATTTTAGGGAAAAGGCTAATATTCGTCAACAACTAAGGTTATACGCTCTGAATGATAATCAATGGACTAGTTTACCTACTAATGTCGATTTAAAAGCTGAGGTAAAAGAGAAAGCCTTGATGTACTGTAAACATTTATTTAAGTTTTAACGGTGGCTATTTTAGGAAAGACAAGAACCTGATGGAGCGTTATCTTCCTCCAATTCATCCTTCTCTACGTCTACTCCAAAGATACACGATGAGCTAAGGAAAAACAAAACTTTCGAAGACAATCATAATAAAACAGCTCAAGCGACTAGAGAACTTTCCGAGTATAGACAGATTCAACGAGATTACAAAGACTATAGGCGATATACAAAGTATGTTGTGGATAACAAGCATTTTAAGCAAAGCACTGTATATCCAGAAGTTACCTACAATGTGCCCAATGTAAATGGTATGTTCCTTTTATTTATTTCAGTGTTATTGTGTACACTTACTTGTCAGGTGGTAGTTGCACAATAAATATGCAAGACCAATATTGTAAATTAATTTCATAATTAATTGAACCTAAATATTCCTTATCTGTCTATTCCATTATGTAAAATTGTACTGACTGACTGACAACGTCCAGCCTAAACCACTAATCTCGAGGATGTACCTATTATTCTCTCTCTAAAACTGGTGGAGGTTTAAAAATTGGAATCAATTAATCAATCAATCATTTATTAGCAAATTTAATTAATATACAGATATAAATAGATGTAAGATTTTAACTAGTGTTCTAAAAACGTGTCACAACATGCACCTAGATGATACCTGAAGATACATAAACATGGTGGTATCCAAAACCTTATTAGAATTTATTAATTTTTTATATCACATACTCGAGGATAAAACAATCAAAAATAATAGAGAAAGATACAATAGACCTAATTTGGAAAGAGATACAACTGAGAAAGGTACCTACAGGGAATTATCATGAACAAACATCAAAATAGTACCTAAATTAGACCAATTTGCTGCTATAAAGGCTCTACATTTTATGTTAAATTTTTTTATATTTGATATATTTTTTAATGCTGGTGTTAAGATATGTTATATATATTTTAGGAGCAAGATAATTAACGTAACGTAAGTTGATGTTTTTATTACTATTTGGTATTTTTATGTGTTTATTTATTTTGGTTCGAGTATTGTATCTACATAGTTTTTTAGTTTGTTAGTATTTGTGCACAAAACAACAGGTAGGTACTCAAAACGTACAGCGAACGAACATTCATAATGTCTTTAGAATATAACTGTTAAGTGGGGAACCTCTTAGTTTTCTTAAAAATAAACTTTAAAATGTAATTTTGAACCACATTCAGTTGACCTAGAGAGTTTGTATATATAGACCACCCCATATAACAAGTCCATATCGGAGTAAATATTCAATTAATGCTTTGTAAATAATTATTAAAAGTTTTTTACTTAATATATGTCTCTTAATATATAAAATGTATGTAATAATGATCTTATGTAATATAAGTGCCTTTAATAAACTAAGAACATTCTACACGTACATACGTGTTTCGCATTCTTCTTTCAAAGTTCACTTTGGGAAAAAAATGGGTGTAGCCTATTCTGAGGGGGGTATATACCTACTTATAACTGTCTATAATTTGAGGCTTTATTGCTGAAAATTGGTACTATGCTTACTCCGTTAAAATAGGCAAAGCACGTGTTTTAACGTTTTGGGACCTTTTGCACGAAAGGGATCGAAAGGAGGGGGTAAGTTTTCGACGCCATACCCATTTTTAGACCTCCACCAGTTTGAGTTTCTAAGATACAGAAATTAATATAAAAATGTCAACCCCCGTTTTTACCCAGGGTTGATTCTCGAAAAATGCCTACGTATAGTGGATGCATACGTTTTAAGGAGAAGACATTTTCGAAATGGCGATGATGAATCTGTTAGTCAGTTACTTTACAATTTTATACATAATATTATTTATAATAGTATATAGGTATAGATTTTATTTGTGTTTGGCCATAGAGCAAAATCGTTCGTGGCGCGTTATGTTATTTATTTTATGAGTTATTATAGTTTTATGATTATTCTTCTGCTATTATTATATAATTTATTATTATAATGATTTTTTTTAAATATACAAAAACACAACATTATGTAAGTACAAGATTCTATTACATTATTTTTTAGGATTAAATTTAGAAAGTGATAATTACAGAAAGGAATTTGCCTCTGGTCTGAAAAGTACTAAATCAACCGATAGTAACCAGTCTGAAGATTTTCAACAGAATAATGCTCGAAAAATGTATCTTTATCTTAACAAAAAATGCTCCACACCTGTTACAAGATTTTAAATACTGTGTAATATTTTTTTAAGACGAACGCTCTTACATGAGCAATGTTAATAAAATGATTTTTCAACAAAAAAAAATAGAGACAGGGGCAGCCTACTGCGAACATAGGGTGAACCAGAATAATAACCAATTCGACTTGGCTAATTTAAAGTTTGTCTCAAATTTCTGCGGGTGATATTTCGATCATTTCCGCTTTGCACCAGCTGACCATCAGATAAAGATTTACCTATAGGAGGAACAACTGATCAGCTACTACTAACTACACACAACACTTCTGTTGGGTCGGTGTAAACGAATAATAATTTGTCCTGACCTTTTTTATATATTGGTATGTTCAGTTCACAGTAGGCTGCCGCTGTCCAGCGAAAAATGTGCCAAGTGAATATATTATAATATAGGTAACCATTTGAAAACTGCCCACCACGGATTTATCGAAAACCACTGATTAAAAGAAAAAACGCCGAGACACGTCAAAAGATTTGCCATAGGGGACAACTTTTTAACGAAAAACTACTTCACCCCCTTTTACAATCTGCCCCCCGGGGTCATATCCTTAAAAATTTTAAATGACAAGGGGTATCAAGTAATAGCTTTGTTTGAAAGGTCTTTCAAAGTGCTTTATATTGACGTTTGATTTTTTTAAATCGGTCGATTCGTTTTCGAGAAAATTAGAAAAATCTTTATTTATCTTAATTTGTTCAGATAGAAAAAAGAACACGAAAATCTCACTTTCTATTTCAATAAGTGTACAAAAACCAACATAAACAGCAATTCGGAAGATTAGACGTGGCAGCAACCAAAACAACTAGAATTTTTTTCCGCCTTCTTTTTATCAACACATTTTAACATGTAATTGTAGTTATTCTTATACCTGTTTAGTTTTTTATAGTTGCTAAGGAAAAGAAAGAATTTAATTTGCTGTCAGTTACCTTTGTGACAATCTTGGGATAGTGAAAATTTATTTTTTGATTCAGATTTTACTTCCAAAATGGTTTACACACTATCCGAAAGAGTGGAAATGATTCTAATTTATGGTGCCCAAAATCAATGTGCTCGGCAAACTGCCGTCACATTTAACACCAGACATCCGGAAAAGATAACTTATTCGCATAGGTATATTTTGGACCTTGTTACTAAATTTACTCAAACTGGATCTGTTGCAAATAAAAAACGTAATCATCGTAGAGTTTTGGATGAAGCCGCTCAAGTTGAAGTTTTGGGTCATTTTGGCATAAATCCTAATACTTCATTACGCAAAATTGTTGATGCGACTGGTATTTCATTAGGCTCTGTACACACAGTTACTAAATTGCATAAATTTCATCCATTCAAAATGAAAATATTGCAAGAGTTAACCGAAAATGATTTCGATAGGCGAGTTGAGTTTTGTGAACAAATAACTGCAGCGATTAATGATAATACCATTCATGTAAAGAATATCTGCTTCAGTGATGAATGCACATTTTATCTAAATGGACTTGTTAATAAGCATAACTGCAGGTATTGGAGCAATGCTTTTGTAGAAGGGCATTACCCCCAAAAAATTAATGTATGGGCAGGCATTTTAGGAAACAAAGTGATTGGGCCATTGTTTATTAATGGGAATTTAAATGGAGGCATTTATTTAGATATGTTGGAAAATACCATCAATCCGCTTATCACTGAAACCATTGAAAACCAAATCTAAGACGATGGAAACCCTATACTTGATGAGGCTGAAATATATTTCGAGCAAGACTTCATCACTATATTCCTCCGGTTCGGCAATGGCTACACGACGAGTTTCCAGATAAATGGATAGGGCGAAGAAGGCCTATAGAATAGCCTGCTAGATCTCCTGACTTGACGCCATTAGACTTTTTTCTATGGGGCCATTTGAAGTCTATTGTGTTCACTCCCCAACCTGAACGTTTGGAAGAACTTCGTCAACGCATCATCGAAAGCTGCCATGATCTCCCACAACATGTTTTTGAAAATGTCCGTCAGGAATTTGAACATCGCCTATATTTTCGTGTGTTTTTTTTTTCTATCTGAACAAATTAAGATAAATAAAGATTTTTCTAATTTTCTCGAAAACGAATCGATCGATTTTAAAAAATCAAACGTCAAAATAAAGCACTTTGAAAGACCTTTCAAACAAGCTATTACTTGATACCCCTTGTCATTAAAATTTTTAAGGGGATGACCCCGGGGGGCAGAGGGTAAAAGGGGGTGAAGTAGTTTTTGGTTAAAAAGTTGTCCCCTTTGGCAAATCTTTTGACGTGTCTCGGCGTTTTTTCTTTTAATCAGTGGTTTTCGATAAATCCGTGGTGGGAAGTTTTCAAATGAACACCCTGTATGAAACGCTAAATTTAATATATTTATGCTGTAGAGCTGGCTTGTGCTATCATCGTATCATCAGGGACGGAGTCATGGGGGGGGTTGGAGGGGGGGGGGCGACGCCCCCCCCAAAGTCATCTTAAACATCAAAAGTTGGGAAAACTTGGGTAGACAAAAATGTGTGCAGCTTATTTAACTTCCATTAGTTGCCCCGGTAAGACTGACTGTAATATATAGATAGACACTTTTGGCATTTTCAGTCATTTAAAGAGTGTCGTGTATCGTACACAACCTAAGTCTTTGGAGGACCTTAAAAACAGTATTTTAGATGCTGTGCATGTTATTTCTCGTAAACATTTGCAAAACGTGCTTTTCCAATTTCCCGAGAGGATTGGACACTCTCAGGTGTTTGAAGGACGACATATTTTGAACATTTAATTAAATAACTTTTTTTTATATTATTGTTTATTTAAAAATTATTACCAATTTTGTTTAAATAATAAAATGTACTACATTGATATGCCCGTAATTCCGAAACAGTTGAATTTAGTCATATGGTATGATACAAAAAATATTTTAAAATTATTGAAAATCTAGAATATCTGATAATATATAGGGTGTGTGTGTGTCCATTTTAGTCCTATACCGGGTGTCTACGGAAGATGGTTAGCCCCTCTAACTTTTTTGTTTTTCAAGATAATGAAATAAAATTTGGGGGATTATATGACATAAAACTGAATTTTTTAAAGTTGACTCAACATTATGAAACTTCCAGTCTAACCGGAAGTGACATAAATTTTCGATTTTTAAATGGGACACCTGGTATATTTTTCCTTTTTCTGACTCATATGACATTCTTAATATAACGATGTGTCACTTGTCACTTTTTGTTACCAAGAAAATATTTTTTTCCAAATTTATTGTTTTATCTATTATGAATACCTTAAAATCCTTATTGCACTTCATTTTTTTTAAACGGCAACATGGTGGCTCGTCAGGTTAAGAAAAAAGAGGATTTTATTACGATTAGTTTGATACCACACTATAAGGTTTTAGAAAAGCTGCCATAAAAAAACCTTTAAAAAGTTAACTGAACCAGTTTTGGGCAATAGCACGCCGATTAGGATATCTTTTGTTACGTCGTGCAGCATCGATCGGTTGAATTCTTTCTACATTCTCCAAACACTTATAACATATCAACTTTTTCACTCCTTGTAAAACTATTATTTTCCATATTTTTTAAACAACAAACTAATTTACTTTGGCAGAAGCTGTCGGCATGTCAATTTTCTTCAAGGCATGATTTTGTTTTATCAGTTTTGCTGGTCACAGACTACTTGATGCATTTAAATCTAAATTTATTCTCATTTTAGGAAAGTTTCAAGTCAACTTTTTAAAGTTTTTTTATGGCAGCTTTTCTAAAACCTAATAGTGTGTGGTATCAAAGTAATTGTATTAAAATCCTCTGTTTTCTTAACCCGACGAGCCATCATGTTGCCGTTTATGAAAAATGAGTTATACAACTTTAAAGATTAAATTGTACACAGCACATAACATTGGACCAAAAGTATGTAGTAAAATTGTATTTTTTTAAGATTAAAGAACTGAAATAAGTGATTTTAAGGTATTCCATAGCCCTCTAGATAAAACAATAAATTTGGAAAAAAATATTTTCTTGGTAACAAAAAGTGTGACACATCGTTATATTAAGAATGTCATATGGAGTCAGATAAACGAAAAATATACCAGGTGTCCCGTTTAAAAATCGAAAGTTTGTGTCACTTCCAGTTAAACCGGAAGTTTCATAATGTTGAGTAAACTATCAAAAAATGCAGTTTTATGTCATATAAAAATCCTCCAAATTTTATTCTATTATCTTGAAAAACAAAAAAGTTAGAGGGGCGAACCACCTTCCGTGGACACCCGGTAGATTGCCCAAAACCCGGATCCGATATCACTTTTAGTTCGCCTGTAATTAAGCCGTTCCGGAACATTTGCCCAACCCTATATATGTTTTTTATACAGTTTATTTAATAATTATGGGTAGGTATTTTTTGAATTGTGTTTTTTTTTTATATTTTATAAAGTTGGGAAATTTAGGAATTTCACCCCTCCAAAACCAGAGGCCTTCGCTACGTCCCTGCGTATCATGATATTGTTCAGTGTTTTTAGAAAGATATAATATAGGTACATACATAATATTATTATATCTTGAGGAATCTACCAGCCAGTTTCTCATACTCCCTATAAATTTATAGTGCCCCTAAAATTTTAATGTTTATTGTTATTGACGGGGGTAAAGTTTTTGAAGTGAAAACTTCTTTAGGCTCGTTTAGCACTTTTTGTGGGCACTGAATTAAACTGAGCCGTCACGCGTCAGGCGTCAGACTCGGGTGTGCTACGCTCGAATTCAACTGCTATATTCAATCCGAACTGACCCTGACCCGAATGAACGTTATATGAAAGAGCATGCCGTTTAAGCAGCAGACTGTCGTCTAAATCACGCCATTTTTTGGGATTTTTACGTCTTTGACGTCATGTTACCAAAAAATGACGTGATAATGTCGTCATCATTTTTACGTCAATTAGACGACAGAAGTTATACGTCAATATAACGTCGTTTTTTGGACATTTTCTATCAAGCAGCTGTCGTAATGTGCGCGCACGCCATGCCATCGTTCTCACGTTCTCTCTTTGACTCGGCATCGGCCGTTCCGTTTCTTTCTCCTCTCCGAATCTCCGCCATTTTGAGGAATTTTGTCCTTTTGTGTTTGTTCGTATTGTAAATGTAGCCTTGTAAATTTTGGTCTAAAAGAAATCATTGTTTGGAAGAATAGTAGGTAAAGAATAAAGTAAAGATAGCCATATAGCATCGGTTTGTTCTAGTGCTTGGTCTGAGGTTCTTTCAGTTGTGTGTGTATGTGTGTGTTTTTCACGGCGGCGTGTTAAAGGGGTAAGTAAAACAGTATAATAATAATAATAATTTCTAATTATAATGCTGTAAGTTCTCCTTTCGTTGCAAACATTTACAGTGCCACTACTAACTGCCAAATAAATTTAGCTATGCAGCGATTTAAATTAATAATTAATAAAATATTTTTGATAGCAGTTCCCATTTTAAATTGAGAAGGACCAACTGAGTACCCTAGATTTTATTAAAGCAATACGTTGCAATGAAAAAAAAAGTGAAAACATAACAATTAAGCTTCTCCGTTACTTATTTTTTGTGTTTTTTTCTGTGGTATTTCTCTAAACGTTTCTGTACCTAATCCTAACCTATAACTTGTTTTTTGTTTTAGAAAAAGATGGCATATATGTCATTGTAAAATGGGAGAATGGTGCACTTTCAGTGGTGTCTAAAATGTGGTGAACACCATTAAAAAGAGAAGCCTTTTGGCCTTCTTACAAAGATCAAAGGATTTTCAATAAATTACTTAAAGAGAAAGAAGTCCACATTGATGAGTCTTGGAAATTGTATAAAATCAAGCGATGCATGTTTGAGGCAGGTAGGGACTTTCAAGAAATGGGTCGAGGTTAAGTAAAATGTATTTTTAACTAAGCCTACTAAGTTTTGTCATAATAAAATTGATTAAGCTATTTTACATTTAAGGTAGTACATAATATACCTTGTTGTAAAATGGATTTGTCGTAAAAAGAATTTAAAAGTCATTTAGGTAAAGTCTTCCACTTAGAGGTCCTGTTCTGTGCATACATAAACCACATACACAATTAAATAAAAACAAATTAACAATTTAAGTCAAAACAAATAATTTCTGATAATTTTATACTTATATAAAACATGTTTTTAGACGATATAGATAAAGCTATAAAAAATGCAAAGATGCAGAGGATACCTCCAACTTGGATACCGACAAACCAACAGTACCTATTATAAAAAGGAAACCAAAACCAAAGCGAATATTAAGTAGTTCCGATGAGGATGTACCTACAACTGACTAAGAAGAAAATACTTATTGAACGTCCACCCGATTTAAGTAAGTACAATAGAATTAACCCATGGTTTTCTGCATGGTAAGAATTTTAATAACTAGGTATATATAAATAAATTATATAATAAATAATATTGCTTGGTAATTTGTCTTTTTTCTGTTTTATTTTTAGACGGGTCACCAACTCAATATGTCCCTCCTGCAAGGACCCCTAAATATATAGGCATATAAAACTATGTTTCAGAAATATAACTGTTTTAAATTAAATATTGAATCTTTCCTCTTTCTTAGTTAAATTAAGTTTAGGTGTACAGAAAGAAAAAAAAACAACATATTACTAAAAAAATTGTATAAGTAGTGTCTCTACTATATAATATACAGGGTAGTGTAACCATGATTGGTTGGAGTATTAAGTAAAATTTATATTTTTACATATTTTAATTACACATAATTATTGCTGTTAAAATGAAGAAAAAATATTTTAAACCTAGGTCCCTGTGCAGTTTTTTAACTATAATCTAATCATCATCAGTAATCAAGTGCAGTGAAAACGTATAAAAAAAGTTTGAAATGTTTTGTGCCTAATCCTCTACCCTATCTTGATTACCTAACTACTAACGAAGCCCCTACAGGTTAAGAGCAAACACTAGTGACGCCTTCGCCATTTAGTTTTTTGGTCAATATTTCGTTACTTCGTTGTTTTATCCAAAAATCGGCTAAATATCCCCCTTTGGGTACCCCTCCCTTGGGTACCTACATTTTAAGGTTAAGAAAAATTAATTGATTAACTAATAAAGGCAAAAAACGAATTTTTGTCGAATTTGAGCATATTTATTTTTCTGCTTTTATTAATTTATAAATTCACACTTTTACTAGGTACGTATAACTGTAGGTAATTGTACCCCAAAGAGTGGTATTCGGACGATTTTTTGATGAAACAAAGAAGTAACGAAATGGCGAAGGCGTCACTAAGGTTTGCTATTAAATGGCTGGCAAATTAACGCTTTGATGACGTGATATGTCGGCACTAATCACGTCGTTATAACGACACTAATGACGTCATTATAACGTCACTAAATGACTTCCTACTCACGTCATCGGTCCGTGACATAATCACGACATCCTACCGTCATTATCACGTAATTTTTAAAGTACAGTTGACGTTTAAGATGACGAAAAAGTTACGTCAAATTGACGTCAGTCTGCTGTCTGGATATTGATTGGTTTATTAATTAAATTACTGCGATCTCGAGGATATTCTGATTTTGTCGGTTAAACACACGGCCATTATATTTTTGTTACTGTGAATATTATAGTATAGTCTATTTTAGTGGAATTTTTATCTAACAACCTATAATAAATTCATCCCAAAGACATAATATTGTAAACAAATGTCCAAAGCATGATCAACGCATCATTGGGAAATACCACCCCGCTGTTGGGAAAGCGGTTTTAGGAATACAATGGATGGCCAAACGCGCAGACCGTATACTCGATGTATGTACATCTAACAGACCGGGGTAGCTTGATCACGCACTGGCGGCGTGGATTTGTATTTGTATTGCACATTATACGACGTGATGATTGCGGCATATCCTTTGGTTATAAAAAAAATTTATTAGCACATCGGAGAAAGAAACATCTAGGTAAGGACTTGTTTTGCCCTTATTCTGGTGGCCTTTGAATTTTTCTACAGATATACATATTCCTAAAACAAGCTAACAAGCAAAACGTTCTTCCTTATATAGATCATTTTTAGACGTACCTACATGGATAGATCGCCAGCTAAATAAATGTCCAACATGTATAATAAATACATTTACGCCGTTCTTTAGATATTTATTTTATATTTTTGTAGACACAAAAATCAATTAAGAATTAGATACCAATGTGCAAGATGCAAAGAGAATTTTCAATCCTTAAAGTTGAATTATTGATTCAAAAAAAGTCACATACAGTTGTCAAACTGTTAATGTGCAGTAGGTATTTCCTCGGAAGTAATGACTGACCCATGAAATTGAAGTCCAGAGTGAAAGTTCTCAGTTTAAGTCTTATAAAGAATTTGGTTTATGGAAGAATAGTATTTAAAAATAAACTATTTCACCTTTTTTTAATTTACACGGATGTTTTACGAGACTATTACTACATAGTATAAAAAAAAAGTCGCTGTCACTGTCTGTCCGTCCCTATATATGCTTAAATCTTTAAAACTACGCAACGGATTTTGAAGCGGTTTTTTTAATAGATAGAGTGATTCAAGAGGAAGGTTTATATGTATAATACGTGCATAATATTGTAGAGAAACACTGATAAATTTAGAGGTTTCTAATGTGATTTCGTAAATAAACACATTTTAGACCCGCGTGCGAAGCAGGAGCGGATCGCTAGTGTCTTATAAAAACGATATTATTGTAATCGATCAGGTCATTTTATATCAAAAGGTAAACAGGAGAGACATTTGAAGATACGTAATGATGAATTTACCAAAATTCTCTTGGTCATAAAGAAGACTTAGGATATTTATTTAGTTCTTACTAGTTCTCAAAGGCAAGAATGATGCCAATGATGCTGTAAAGTCGAAGCGTGGCTTAATGAGTTTCAGGCTATAATATGGCCGGGATGTATATTATTTGACAAACCTGAAGGAATAATTTCTGAATGTCATCCATCTTTTAGACAAGAAGATTTTACCCTAATAATTATGACAGAAGGTCAACGAGAACTATTGAGAACATTTGGCATTGACTGTGTCTGTAGACAGACGGTACCCATGGAGTTAATAGATATATATATATGGGTTTGAATTACAAACATTGCTTGTACTAGATGATTTAAGAGAGGATCCATGCTCCTTGTTTAAATTCAAATCGTTCGAATGAATAAGTAATATAATGTCGATATTTGTTAAGCGTACCTACTATACAGTGAGTCCCAGAAGTAATGTCTAAATTCATTTAAAATTCAGCGGTAAGTTTTTTGAAAAAACGCTCGTACCCGTCGATTTTTATTTTTTAATGTGTTTTTTTTTGTGGTAATTTCATGTCTACAGGGTAGCTCAAAAATAAGTTACGACTAGTGATTGGCCGATACCGATATAAATATCGGTGCATCGGTATCGGCAAAATTTTGCCGATATATATCGGCATAATTAAATATTAACTATTTTATTTATTTGTACGTAGAAACCTATTTTTTACATTTTTTTCAAAAAACTGCCATAAAGGACTTTTTTTCCCTTTCGTTTTAATGAAATCTCCAGGGGTTTTGGGAATAACTCCTTCATCCAGTAATTGTGAATTATTTTGTTCTGTTGGTTTAAAAATGCAGATATTTTGCTTTGACTATTATCACTGTTTTTTTCCATCATATTTTTACTGAAGTAGCAATGTACTTACTGCACAATGTCATAATTCGATTTAAGAACATAAGAACTGAGCATCGCGATTGCAGCAGCCCCTGATACTTTCCGTAAAACGGGTAATTACCACGTGATGTCCGCGTCGATGCCAGTATTTAACTTGGATCTGTGCTTGAAGAATAAAGGTGCTTTACGGCGTTGCCACTATTAACAGTTTTTACTTATATTAAGATTTATTGAATACTTATAGATGAACTTTTAAAAATGTGGTGCCGATACCGATATATATCGGAGAGATAGAGAATTGGTTAAATTAAGGCAAAGTTGCGCATTTTTGTGCTGAATAGTAGAAGGAGGGTGCCGGTCCTGGCCCACCGGCAAATTTGCCGAACAATCAAAACTAAAAATGCTAATAAAAAAGCGAAAAATCTAAAAAAACTAGACAAAAAACTAAAAAAACTAGCAGAAAAACAAAGAAAATATACTAAAAAAGTGAAAAATACTAGAGAAAATGTTGGAAAAATGAATAATTGAGAGCTGATTCACACATTTTAAAAAATACTAAAAATAAAAATGTAATAAAAATTGAACTATTTAATTCTCTTTAAAAACAATTTTAACAAAATCAGATTCATTAAGACCTATAAATATCAAACATACATCTTTTTTATTTATTTCAGAAATCTTTTTTTCATCCATTTTTAGAAAAAATTTTGGTAAATAGGTAAAAAACTCTTCGAAATCCACACGAATTGAATCACCATATTTAGTTTTTACTTTTTCAAATTTTAAAATTTTATATGGATAATTAATATAAAATTCTTTAATGTTTTTATATGGTTTTTGTACTTCAGGAGAAGTATATGAATTTAATTCGTTCAATAGATCCATTATTTATATATAAAAAAATTTTTAATAAAAAATGTTAATTTTTAATTATTTTTTTCAAATTGGATTTTGAAGGGTTTTTTAATGAAAATTTAATGATTTTTCCAAATGTGCTAGGACCGGCATAATACCTACTAAAATTTCAGAAAATTAGAGTAAAGATTTTATATATCAGGTATATTTCTAATGATATCACCTCTATTTTTAGAAGCGTCATCATCATTATTTTTTACTATTTCAGGGATATTTTCAACAAAAATTCTAATACTTGGTAATAATACATCACCATCTAGAAACTTAAAATATATTGAAGAAGCATAGTAATCCTGATCAGATTTTATTCCAATTCTAATTTCTTTAGCACCATTAATTAATGCGAAATAGGTAAATCTTTGATAATCAATTCGAGTTAAACCATAATCACCAATTGATTGTTTATCAACTACCCATTCATCACCATTTTTTGTCTCTAACCACAAAACTAAACGAGGTAATTGAACAAATATATTGTCTGCTTCATGTTTCATTGTAAAATTGAAATGTCCTATCAAAGTAAGTTTTTTAAGTTTGCTTCTTTAGTTAAATTTTCTATACTTTAGCAGCATCATTTCCATTGTAATTAATTGTTTTTTTATAATCTCCATTTTGATATTTAATATAATATGCGAAATTATTTGGTAAATGTTTTTGATATTTTGTTGTATAGGATTTATCAGGATTAGGTTGACAAGTATTTATTTTTTGTAAAATGCATTCGAAATCTGCATATTGTAAATGGAACTTTTAATGATCTATTATAATTTATGAATTCAACTAGATTATCATATTTTTTTGGTAATTCAATTCTTGCTGCTTTATTCATATTACAATATTCTTTATGCTCATTTAATTTTTCTTCATTTGGAAAATTATTTAAACATCTTTTGCATAAAACTCTTTCGTGTTCATTTTATATTGAAACCAACCAATTTCCATAAATCTTTTATCCAACAATATTGATTATTTGTGTTATTTGTTAAAAATAGTAAATCAATATGTTTTTCTTTTTCATTATTTGTTAATTTTAATGAATTAATTTGTTTATTATTATAACAATAAACAGTTATAGAGAAATCAACACGTTTTTCAAATTTTTCAATATCTTTTATTTTCATTGGAAATTCAATATCAATAAATTCATTATCATATTCATTTTCATAATTTTTATATTTTGAAACTCTTTGAGGATTTTTTTTAGGAGTATATAATGCTGATAAAATTGACCATAGGAAACATTTATTATCATCATTTTTCACATTAATACACGCTTTTTTATTAGCAATATTGATTGGAAGTTCTATATATGATGAACCACTTAATGGTACATATCTATTAATTCTCAATTCTAAATTTTCAATTCTATTTAATTCCAATTCAATCCTCTAGATTCAAATTCTTCCATTTCTCTTATGATTTTATCAGATGCATTTGAATAATATTCATTTAAATTTGTTGTTTGTGTTATAATTTCATTTTCAGTTTTAAAATTAAATTTATTTTCTTCAGAAATAATTATTCCACCTCTAGAATATATTGCGGTTACAAATATATTCACTTTTAAATTATTTCTATTTACATTATGTTTAATTATTCCCAATATACGATTTTTATTATCATCTAAATATTTGGAAGGATCAATAATATCATTTACATTTTCAATATAAAGAGTTTGTAATCTAGATCTGAAAGCTGTTTCTTTGTTAATTGGTTTATTTCTTTTTTTAGGATTTTTGAATATTGAATTATCAAATTTATGCACATTATAAAAATCATATATTTTTTAATTAGAAAATACATCTTCATTAAAATTAAATAGTTTAGAATGTTTTTTAATATATGGATATTGTTTAATTTTTTCATTAGAAAATATATCTTTATCAAAATTAAATAGTATTAAATCATTTTTTTTTATTATCTTCGATTTGTATTTTTTTAGGATTTTCGAATATTGAATTATTAAATTTATGCACATTATAAAAATCATATATTTTTGCATTAGAAAATACATCTTTATTAAAATTAAATAGTTTAGAATGTTTTTTAATATATGGATATTGTTTAATTTTTTCATTAGAAAATATATCTTTATCAAAATTAAATAGTATTAAATCATTTTTTTTATTATCTTCGATTTGTATTTTTTGTTGAAGATAATGATAAGTAACAATTTTTGCTAGTTCTGGTTTATTTTATTTTGAGATTCTTCTAATTTCATTTGTTTTACAATACTCATAGAAATAAGATTTTGTGTGTTTGAGAAAAATATAATCTATTACTTCTTTTAAATTTCTATTATATCTTTTTAAACAAAATTCATTTAATTTTTGATTGATGATTGATTTGAGATTTCTAAAATGACTAAAAAAGATGTATATTTGATATTTATAGGTCTTAATAAATCTGATTTTGTTAAAATTGGTTTTAAAGAGAATTAAATATTTCAATTTTTAATACATTTTTATTTTTAGTATTTTTTAAAATGTATGAATCGGCTCTCAATTAATCATATTTTCTTTGTTTTTCTGCTAGTTTTTTTAGTTTTTTTGTCTAGTTTTTTCAGATTTTTAGCTTTTTTATTAGCATTTTTAGTTTTGATTGTTCGGCAGTTTTGCGGAGTAGAGGTGGTGGGCCAGGACCGGCACCCAACCACTACTTTGAATAATAAGCCAAAAACAAAATGTTAAAATTCCGATTACTTCCGGAGATATCCGAAATAAACTGAGAAAATCATTTTTGGTTTATATTTATTTGCGGCCTTATTACTAGTGATTTCAAAAACCAAAAGCACTTTTTCATTGCACTTTTTTATGCTCTTCAAGAAACTAATTTTATTTTTTAGCTACGACGTTTCGTTTTTTAGATACCAACATCAACATTACACATTTTTTAAATACGGACCTGCACTTTTTATTGCATTTTTGAGTAGGTTTTGACGTTCCAAAACCAATAATGTATCACACTTGTCAGTAACTTGTTTGCTGTAGGATTTATTTAAAGTTTTTTAAAAATTAAAGAGTAGGCATTGACATTGAAACATGAGTAGTGTGCCTTGACTTTGACAACAGATTTTCATAAAAGTCACCTTTCTGTAACAACTCAAAACTTTATTTAAAAAAATTAAAACTGACAAAAATATGTCGTAAGTAGTCAACAATGTCTAATTTCCTAGATGTTTAAAAAGATTGCCGTTGACGTGAATACAGTTGTTAATTTTCCTTGATATTTTATTTATTGTCCTGTATAAAGTACGCCTTGTTATGATGCGAAAGGCATTTCTAATGCGATTTTTTAGCTCTTCTAGGGTATTTATTTCGGTTTTGTATATTACATTTTTTAATGCGCCCCACAAATAAAAATCTAATGGCGAAAGGTCGGGCGACCGCGCTTGCCAGGCAATAAAACCACCATTTCCGATCCATCGTTGTGGAAATTCTTGATTTAAAAAGTTCCTTACGACCCTTGTGTTGTGCATGGGGCGGCGCCCCATCCTGCTGGTACCAGATTCGGCGTAGCCTATCTCTGTGTCTTCTTCACTAACTTTACTTCCATATTTATTTCTACCATTTTTAAATGTACCATCCTCTCTTAACCGCCTATCCAATCTTGAAAACAATACTGGGGTAGGTTGCGGGTGTTCGAGATATTGTTGCAAATACATTTCCGCTGCATTTTTTGTGTTAAGGTGACATAAGTAATAAATATTAAGCATATCGCGTTTTTCCTCATTAAAAAAATCATTTTTAAAAGGGAACTGGGTAATTTAAGTTATATCAAACCTAAGCAACACTACTGTTGTTCTGTTGTCAAAGTCAAGGCACACTACTGATGTTTCAATGTCAATGCCTACTCTTTAATTTTTAAAAAACTTCAAATAACTCCTACAGCAAATAAGTTACTGACAAGTGCGATACATTATTGGTTTCGGAACGTCAAAACCTACTCAAAAATGCAATAAAAAGTGCAGGTCCGTATTTAAAAAATTAATGTTGATGTTGGTATCTAAAAAACGAAACGTCGTAGCTAAAAAATAAAATTAGTTTCTTGAAGAGCATAAAAAAGTGCAATGAAAAAGTGCTTTTGGTTTTTTGAAATCACTAGTAATAAGGCCGCAAATAAATAAAAACCAAAAATGATTTTTTCAGTTTATTTCGGATATCTCCGGAAGTACAAGGAATTTTTATATTTTGTTTTTAGCTTATTATTCAGCACAAAAATGCGCAACTTTGCTTAATTTAACCAATTCTCTATATCTTATAGTTACTGAGATAGCAATGCTATTACTTCGAATTTGTAACACCCTGTATAGGTATATTATACTTACTATTTTTTTTTTTGGCCTTGAGCATAGCTCATTTAGCCACATACTTACTATTAAATATCGTAAATTTAGCAATAATTCTTTTAAATTACACCTAATATTATATATTTTTTAGACTGTTTTGTGTCTGGCACGTATTAGGTTTTTATTAAATATGTTAGTTTTGGTTGTTTTTTTTGCATTGTTTGACATTTAAAAGTAGATGTTTTTAAATTAATAAATAAATGGTGATTTTTATTTACTGTAAAAAAATTAGTTAAAACAGAATAATAAAACAGACAAAACTTTCTTGAAGAATAATAAATATTTAATATTATATAGGTACTTCGTTTAATTCCGTTGGGCTAGTGTTTTTCAATAATATTCAATAATAGTTTTGTTAACTCTGTAATATAATTTTTCAGAATAGTTTAGATGATAAAGAATTACTTATGTAAAAATAAAACTATAAGTTTAATATAAATCGACTGAAATCCCCTTTATCGTAATATGATAGAATGCGACTAAAGTAGGTACTCTGCATAAGTTGATATCTACTTCTGCAACAATAGGATTATGTGGCATCATGATTTTTTAAATCATCTAAGGCTAGGTTATCGGTGTTAACCCATATTATGGTTGAATTCCTTTTAGTTACTTTTAAACAGCAAAGCAAAGCCAACGGCTAAATTAAACGTTACTTTTAAAAATTTAACTTGCCACAGCAAAGATTTGTTTCTTCCCTCCTTGCCCCTTAATTTCTATTTCCCATACGGACTATACGAAATTGTTCGCGAAGCGCGATGATTTTTACTTCGGTTTGGTGTTTAAAGGAAACAAAATATGGAGAAAGTACCTTATTATGCCTTTACTTAAATAATTTATTTTTATCTTCGTAACGAAATTTGGACAGAGATCGATGTCGAGAGTTCATAAAATAATTGATAAAATCCAATCATTCAGTCGGTCAAGTCAGTCTTTTTAAGGGCGACCATTCGGGCTATTTTATTTGAATGATCGGTTGAAGTGCCCTCCTTTCTCCTTTTTTATCGAAATTCCGTCCTTTTTCTACATAGTATTATTATATTGTGATTAAAAATCAATGTCTCACCAATAAAATAAAGAAAATAACTACCTAGTCTCAAATGTGCTAAAGTATGCTATTTCCTATTCTTTGAAAATTTCGCACAGCCACAGAAGCGCGAGCGTGATGCCGCTATAAGTGAGGTAGGTATATTATGTATACATTATCGCGTCGCCGTCGTTCGCTTTTACGTTCGGCGTTTACAACCCTGCGTTAGACCGATAAAGTAAAAATAATTTATGAAATTATTAATGAGTTACAAGATTTTTCCTCCATAATACAAATAAGTCCCTATGCTCTAGAAAAACATGGTAACCCTGCTATATCTGCACCCGCAATAATAAACAGTGCATATAGGATTGTTTGTTTTAGTTCCCCCGGCGCCCCGGCACACCTTATACAAAAGTCGGGTTTCTACCTAATGCATAGAAACTCTATCCTAAAGTTTCTATTCTAACTTTCAACAACAGCCTCAGCACCACAGCTTGCTTAGTCTTGCGATCTCGGAAATATCGACTAAAGTTTGACGATTGCGCCCATCCCGCCGCGACGCGAGGTCGGGTGTGTACTACGCGCCAGCCAAACTAAAATATCGCTTCTTCCTGTTCGTCAAAATTTACAATGTAAAGCTTTTTTTTTAAAAATGACTCCGAAACAATTCTCTTTAACGCCATAAGTACATTATTAATCTGTGTGGCAGTGATATGATTTTAGCAACATTCATTTTGCTGGCCCTGGCTGGGCCTGCTGCCCTGGAGCAAGACGAGGACATTCCACACAACGAGTAAGTTTGCCCTTTTCAAAGCGCGCCGACCTTATATACGCGTATCTATGAATATTTTCCCAAAAAATAGAATATTAAAATGATTTGTTAAGAAGATTATATACCAACCAATGAACCAATATAATAATTGCATACAATAAAATTATTTATGTTTGTAGTCATGGTTCGGAGATATTCAAAGATGTTTTTTGGGTAAATGGACAGGGCTAGGCAATTATGCAATAAAGAAAAAATAAGTTGAATTTTAAATGGGAAACACAAATTAGTTATTTGTCGCTCTATGAATAGGTAGAGTCTGTTAGGAGTTCATCATAGCATATAGCATGTGAAATAAACATATACTTAGTTCGGGTTTGCTCGCTGTCTTCGAATTTCTCAAAATTGGAGTTTTGGGACCAAAGATTCATGAGTTTAAATATTGAGAGACGCTTCCTAAAACTATGTGTTTCTCATGTAACGGATTTTCAGATTTATATTTCATTTTCGAAATATACATGTCATATTATACATAATAATATATATACTATGCTATAATACCAATAAAAGTTTTAAATTAAAAATCTATTACATAATAATATTTAACGTTTGAACTTTAAGCTATTTAGTGATATTAAATTTATTCTTATTTAAATTAAGGGTTTTATAATATGCAAGAGGCGGGTAGAAAACAGCGATGAATGGACTCTTTCCATTAATTAATTTTTGATGAAAACTATAGGTATTATTTAAAGTTAACGACACCATGCAAAATTTTAATAATAATTGTCTATCTACCACTATCAACAGTTTTAAAGTAATTAAACAAAAATAAACAATATCTTTCCCCTAAAATCTAGACATATTTTAAACGAGAAGATACCAGCAGAGTCATGGATAAATTTTAAAAAATTAATTCTTTTGTTTTTGCGTAAGGGGTTCATGTTTTCAACCGCAAGTAATAATTTACCGCACACCGATTTCTTAAATCTATCAAAAATATTTAAGATAGTTTTACGTGTTGGGATAGGTTGGTGGGGCTACAAAAATGCAAAACACCCAACTCTGCATTCTCAATAGACGATGGTTGTGAACCCGCATTTTCAAGATAATATACCTACGCATAAACAATTTATATTTGTTTTATTTAGAAATAATAAAGTAATTATTTTTGTACATTTATTACTATATATTAAATATAAACGATCGCCAAGATAAATATTTTAAAAATACTTGCATGCGTTCGGCTATCACCTGTCACCCAATATCACCAGTAAAATCGAATTAAACAGGTATAAATCTATAAATATGGTATTACTAGCAATGCCAGTAGCTAAAGGTACAAACGTTGTGTGTCTTGTAACATATTGGCAATTTAATTAGACCCTTCTTTGGGAGAAAATAATTTTTAAAGTAGGCCTATTTATACTAACACAAATTATAGTATATATTTTGAAAACGAGAGGCTAATCGGAAATTCGCTACATGAGAAACATAGTTTAAGGATGAGTCTCATTAATCTTTATGGGGACCCAATAACTTATTCCTAACAAAAAATGTTATACACTGGAGGCTTATAAAAAACGTTGGTTTAGTTAGTATCACAATAATATGGGCATGAGGACATGATGATTGATATTAATTATAGTATATAGTTCTTCAAAATATCCCGTTATTTATACTCGTACTTACCATCCGCATTCCTGCAGGAATATAATAAAGAATTAATTAAAAAATATGAGCTGACAAAATAAATACCAGAAAGCCGGGGAAAGCCCGAAAAAGTTTGATTCCTTTATCAGCCATCTAGTTACCTACCGCGCATGCATTCGCTCTGCATGCCAGTTCGATTCTATATCTATGCTATGATTTGTACCTACTTCATATTTATCTTTGGACAGAAATGGGAAATATGCTTTTTCATGATCTAAAAATCTGAAAGAGTTAAACTCTGATTATCTCAAAAATGAAGCGTGATATTTTCGCTATTAGATATAGTAAAAAAAATAACAACGGAATTTAACATTTATTGTCGTACCATACATAAATGATTCCATTCTTTGGGTACTATTGTTAACAATTTGTTGATTAAATGATAAATAACCGATTTTTATTTTAGAGTTAGAAATTGGGCCTTGCAATTCGGCGTCGGCCTATGGGAATACGGAAAGATGATGACAAAAATGAATGAACTGCAAAGGGTAAGTGATGTTTCTACACATTCTAGATAACAGCGGATATCTAACTGCCTATAGAATTTTTAAAAGAATTAAATACGGCTTGTTGTATTCAAGGGGGTCGGTGAATTTTCTATAATTCGATGCTCACCATTGGGATCTCGGAAACCATAAAAGTTACAGCAATTGTTAAATTGGATAATTTGAAGCTTAAGTTAATGCCGGTGAGACATCAAGAAAATTCCGACTACTTCCTAAGATATCTTTTCCGTTTTTGTTTTTTTGTGACGTTATTTATAAACATATTGAAAAACGAAAAGAACTTTCTACAGGCACTTTATTACGATATATTTAATGATAGCTTTGAAGCGGGCATTTTGGTTGTTCGGATCAAATTTTTAAATACGGACCAGAAATTTAAAAAACCGTCATCATAGTAAAAATTATTTTGCAATACGGTCCTGATAATTATTATGTTTAAAAAATATGCTACTGTGACCAAAAACAAGGATATTTAATAAGTAAAATTTTTTGACAACAAAGGAATTTTCTAGTAAGCAATATAATTAAAATAAGGAATAATATAAGAAAACGCCAAAAATATTATTCTTTAAAAAAATAATATTATAGGTAGTATATTTTTTTATGGTACCCGCTGCGTTGTTTCGATAGCGAATTTATACCAATTGAGTTGCGCCAGCGAAGCCACAGGTATCGGCTAGTCTATTATAAATTCACAACAACTTTTTATAGATAAATATATAAAAACGAGAATGCCAATCTTCGCTATATTATAATCATTCCGAAATACTGGGTTTTATCAAGACCGTATTGCAAAAAAACTTTAAGAACGGATGATAAAAAACGGGTTAAAACGCAGTGGCATAGACACACAAAAGTTTAAAGGACACATCACTAGCCATGTAGCGACTCCAGCGACTCTAAGAACTGGAATATAATATGCATACTAGTAATATAAATATATCGATAATATTCGAAAGCCAGCTGGCTGGTCCCAAAAGATCAAATACATTCTGAGAATTTTACAATAGATCTATAATAACTATCAGACAGCCGCTTTTGTGTAATTAGAATATAGTACCATTAGCCAAAAATATATAAACACATTTTTGCTATACGCCTATGTAAAACCAAGTATACGAACTATTTCGTTAAGTTTGAGCATAGTTATAATATAATTTAGTGACAAAATAATTCAATCCACTAGTTATGCCTTCAGCATAGCTTCCTTATAAATGGTTATATTTTATTTTATTTTAAGATAACGATTCATTATTATAAATGAAACGTTTTACACTGGGTTAATCATGTTATTAAATATACATACATACAAGCTATATCAAATAACATAACATAACCAATTTCCCTGTTAAGAAGTGCAATAAGATTCCTATACCTTTAAACATCAACAGGGTGATCTAGGAAGATGTGTCCAATATCGTATAATTAGGATTTGAACTTCCTTACAGGTAAATCGTTTGTATCACCTAATTAGCTAAGCGTACAATTTAGAAAATAAGGAACGGTTGTCCGCCTGCGTCCGTTGGCGAAACTTCCAAATTTGAGTCCTTTTCCCCGAGCAAAATTGTTTTTTAGGCCTTTAAAATAACTACTTGGTTAGGCTAAAATAAGGCGAATTGCTCGTTGCTTCATAAAAATCTTTAATAATTAAACCACAATTGATAATTTTGATCACAAGCACGCGCGGTATTGTATTGTATTGGTACAAGTCGGTCGGTCGGGCGAATCAAAGTGATATATTAAATTAAATTTAAATTATAATCTATTTATTCTTTCAGAAATATCATGACGTGGACATAGATGTAGTTAGAAAAGATGGGCTGATTTTGATCCGAGAAATTGCTACCGAAGTAAAAAACATGATGGATTTTAAAATGAGCGCTGTAATGGTAAGATTATAAATTTAATATATTATGTAACTTAATATAGGTACCTATTGTAAAACATCCCTTTTAGCGCATTATGGACTCAGCAGAACAAGCAGCTTTAGCTTGGCGGTCAGACAGTAGTGCTTTCTCAGTGCCTCGTTATTACAACGCTGAGCGATTGAATGCATTTGGTTCCGATGGCCGCCCTGCCGATGGTACTCGAGAATTGGTACTCACTCCGAATCCACACTTCGATCATTTACCTGTTAATGTCAGTCTCAGCACCGTCTTAACGCCAGTTGGAGTCCTAGATGCTGGTATGTGACTATATACATAATATTACAAAACTAACTAATTTCATTTAAAATTCGATTTAGAATCAGGGGGTGGCCGGCATGGCCGCCAAACACTTAGTCGACCTATACAGGGTGACAATTTAAAATCTTAAAATGGCCATAGCTTAGGAACGAAAAACTGAAGAAAAACACGCAAAAAGCAGTTTCTATAAAACGAAGGGGGAACAAAAACAAGCGTATTATCCCACCCTTATCTGCAACCCCTTGGACAGGGTGAGATACACCCCTAAAATCTTAAATAGAAAGGGGGGTCGAGTGATACATCATTTTGAAGCTCTTGAAAAATGCTTTCCAATAGTACCATAGAAAGCTACATTTCAGGAAATTCTTCTCTGTTTATTTAGGAAAACCATAAATAAAAACACAATTTTGAAATTTTTTATTGCTATTTAATTAAATGTTCAAAATGATTTCCGTTGTTTTGAAGACAATAATAAAGCCTACTTTCAAATTCTTCACGTACATTTGCAAATGTTTCTCTGGATATAGCACGGCATTCCTGAACTATTCTATGCTGAAGTTGCTCTATAGTGAGTCAGGTTGCGTTTTAAAAACCACAGATTTTAGGTGACCCCACAAAAAGAAGTCAAGAGGTGTTAGATCCGGGGATCTAGGTGGCCATTCAACAGGACCTCTTCTTCCAATCCACTGGTTGGGATAATTATCATCCAACCACTGCCTAACGGGAACTATATAATGCGGAGGTGCTCCATCCTGTTGGAAATGTAGTAAGCGTTCTTCTAAAGATAAATTTCCGAGTATGTCCCTCTGATTTTCTAATTCTCGCACTATTAGTGGTTCGATAGACCTCTGTAGCATTTCAGCATACCTGTCGCCATTTAAATTTCCTTGTATAAATATTGGGCCGATAATACCATCTCCCAATATATCAGCCCAAACATTAATTTTCTGAGGGTACTTGGTATGCCCTTCTCTAAATACGTGGGGGTTTTCGTCATTCCAGTAACGACAGTTTTGCTTATTAACACGCCCATTTAAATAAAAGGTACACTCATCACTGAAGCAAATATTTTTAACTAGTCGAGGTTCTGCCGTAATTCTATCTGTCATTATTTCACAAAACTGAATTCTTCCGTCCGGGTCGTCGTCGCCAAGTTCTTGCAGTATGTGCAGTTTATAGGGATAAAACTTACGAAATTTAAGTATACCTTTCTTATTGATTCACGAGATAATCCAGTTGCTACAGCTGCTTGACGAGTTGATAAAGTTAAATTCATTGCAAACTGCCCCAGAATTTCAATTTGCGCTGCTTCGTCGGCTAGTCTCGGTTGATTTCTCTTTTTATTCGCGACAGAACCAGTTTCTTCAAATTTAGCTACTAGTTGGCGAACATACTCCGGGCTTACATTTTGACCTGGATGCCTTTCGTTAAAACGTTGAGCTGTCCTTAAGAAACATTGATCCTGGGAAATATAAATGAAAATAATTTCTACACGTTCAGCTGTGCTGTACATGCACCATTATTAAAGATAAGAAGTGCTGCTTTTCGTTTAAACTGAACCGAAAGTCAACTGTTCTTAAAATAATAATGCTAGTATATACAAGTTACTTTTAAAGTAAATTCTGTGATAATAAAATGCGAATATTTATAAACAATTTTTTTTTTCGACAAAAAAAACCATAGCAAATAAACCAAAACAAAATACCTAGGCTTAAAATGTTTAGAATTCTTAAGAGATATCTCTTAATATGCCAGGATATTGGTAGTAATCATTTTGAACATTTAATTAAATAGTAATAAAAAATTTCAAAATTGTGTTTTCATTTATTGTTTTCCTTAATAAACAGAGAAGAATTTCCTGAAATGTAGCTTTCTATGGTACCATTGGAAAGCATTTTTCAAGAACTTCAAAATGATGTATCACTCGACCCCCCTTTCTATTTAAGATTTTAGGGGTGTATCTCACCCTGTCCAAGGGGTTGCAGATAAGGGTGGGATAATACGCTTGTTTTTGTTCCCCCTTCGTTTTATAGAAACTGTTTTTTGCGTTTTTTTCTTCAGTTTTTCGTTCCTAAGATATGGCCATTTCAAGTTTTTAAATTTTCACCCTGTATATATAACTTTTTGAATTTTTTCTTGATCCACCATATCGACCGATAAACAAGCTTTAGTTTGCATAGTAAACGCGCTCTGGGAAAACATCATTTGTGGCTCAAAAAAATTAATTTATTATTTATTAAGAGATATTTTTATCCGACGTTTTACTATATCGACTGTAGCTTATTCAATTTTTAACAAAACTGTTTTATTTTTTTCCCAAAAGACGCGCTGATTTATTCTCAACACTCCTGCATATCTAAACTTGTAAAAATATATTCACAAATTTGAGGAAAGTCGCTTTTTTGGGTGCGGAAACAGGCAAAATTTACAAATTCTAACACCATTCACTTTTGACTAAGTGTGCCTTAATGTTGATGTTACCTAAATTAATTATTAATTCTAAAAATCCGGCTGTCAAAAATGTCGAAAAATGGGTGTTTTGAGCTTGACTTGCTATAGTAATAAGGACATTTCTAGATTTTAAATTGGATGGAATAGCTACCTTGAACCTTCTTCTAATTTTATTGACCAATATTTTTGCCCAAAATGTTTTAGAAATAGCTGTAATCTCGATTTTAAAGATGGCGTTCGGACATTGATAAATCCGTCGCCACGTGGTAGGAGGTTGTTCGACATTTCGATATTCGCGAATTTTTTCTTCGGAAACGGTTAAAGCAAAACGATTCAAACTTTCTGGACGTAGAGAGGAATAGTCGGGACACGTTCTGGGAACAATTTCCAATATACAGGGTGTACCGGAAAAAAGTTATTTAAGTCAAAGTTGAAAAATATGTTTTTTTTTCGTTGTAGCGCGATACAGGTGGCAAAAATCATTTTAATCGATTTAAACTTTTTCGACGTGTAGACGACGTTGGGCTACAAAACACTGTTGTTTGCGAACGCGATTGAAAGTTAAGAAGTAATTTTTTTGATTTTTTTTTAAATCAATGTAGGATCATATTGGATCGTTAATAAATCGAATTGGGTGCGTCCCACATATTTTTGGTTTGGAGATTCGTTTAGGTCATCTCAAATACTACTTTTTTCAAATATATTGTTCTATACCTAGCGGTAATATAAAGGGTGCAAATTATAAAAAAGTAAGAATTACTATTTAAGACAAGATTCTTTTACGGTTTTCATTGTTTTTCGTACGGAAACCAACTTTTGATCAAAATGTTATATATGGTATTTGTAGTTTAATCCTAAATTAAAAATTACCTGTCAAAATGACAGCTGTCGTATGGAACTTTGTTATTTAGGACATAAATGTCCATATCAATATTATTATATTAAATAACGAATATTTCAGTAATGAAAAGTCGTATCGAATCGAGCGAGACGGGAATGGAAATAGGACGTCGAGCACTATATGATGCCGTCTTCAAAAACCACCTATCTATACGAGAAACCGGAAATTTTGCACCCGGTTTTTTATTTTTTAGTTTTTGTCAGTTGTTATAATGACAATTTGGCGATATGTTTCCCCTTCACGTTCCGCAGGAAGGTGAGGCAAAAAAGAGCAATAGAAAATATAGAAAAAACAAATAAAAATATTATTTTATTGTAAATTTTTTTTTAGTACTAATATTAGATGCACCCTCGGCTGACGATTAGCGATATGTACCCAGTCTAGTTAACATAATATCTCTTTCCGCGATATGTTATTATCGTCTCCTTCACTCGGAATCACGGCAACCCCGATCGACTCTTGAAAATTTTGCACTATATAGGCTGCTACATTTGAAATATGTATGTATGTTGTCGCCGTCGTCGTCAGTTTCGACATTTTTACATTTGCGATTTTTTTTCTCGGAAACGGTTAGAGTGGGACGATTGAAACTTTTTTAGTTTAGAGAGGAATAGTGGGGGTACGTTGTGTGAAAATTTAGAATATACAGGGTGTGTCGGAAAAAAGTTATTCATTTTTAAAGTCGATAATTATCGGATTCTCGTTGGGATTCGATACAGTTCGTAAAAATGAGATTTTTTGATTTAAACTTTTTCGACGCGTAAACGACCGTGGGCTACAGAACCCTATTGTTTGTGAGCGCGATCGAAAGTTTAGAAATAATTTTTTTTATTTTTTCAAAGTCGAAAATTGGCCGTAACAGGTACCTATTGGATCGCTAATAAGTCGAATTGGGTGTACCGTTCGACATTCGGTTTGGATAATCGTTTAGGCCATCTTGAATACTACCTTTATCCAATATATCGTTCTATACCTAACTGGAATGGAAATTGCCGAAAATGGTAAGAAATTGGAAATCATAATGTTAGGCCTGATTTTTTCGCCGTTTTTATTTTTTTTCGTACGGAAAACGACTTTTGATCGAAACGTTGCATACTGTAGCAGATAGAGCTCGTCAAATTGTGTTTAAGAGATATTTTTTCTTTATCTTTAATACGAAAAAACGGCAAACTTATGAATGAAAATGTCCTAAATATTCTATCACGTCGCACTGGAACGCTTAAATACATCTGCAAGTGTCTATATATAACTAACCAGAGCGCTCTGGGAAAACATTATTTGTGGCTCAAAAAAATTTATTTATGATTTTTTCAGAGATATTTTTATCTGATGTTTTACTATATCGACTGTAGCTTATTCAATTTTTAACAAGCTTATTTATTTTTTTCCCAAAACATGCGCTGATTACTTCTCAACATTCCTGCATCTCCAAACTTATCAAAATATATTCGCAAATTTGAGCAAAGTCGCTTTTTTGGGTGAGTGCCTTGATTTTGATGTAAATTGATTCCAAAAATCCGGCTGTCAAAAATGACGAAAAATGGGTGTTTTGAGCTTGACTTGCTAGACTAATAAGAACATTTCCAGATTTTAAATTGGATGGAATATCTACCTTGAACCTTCTTCTAATTTTATTGACCAAAATTTTTGCCCAACATGTTTTAGAAATAGTTGTGATCTCGATTTTAAAGATGATAATCCGTCGCCACGTGGTAGGAGGTTGTTCGACATTTCGATATTCGCGATTTTTTTCTTCGGAAACGGTTAGAGCAAAACGATTCAAACTTTCTGGACGTATAGAGGAATAGTCGGGGCACGTTCTAGGAACAATTTCCAATATACAGGGTGTACTGGAAAAAAGTTATTAAAGTAAAAGTTGAAAATTATGTTTTTTTCGTTGTAGCGCGATACAGGTGGCGAAAATCATTTTAATCGATTTAAACTTTTTCGACGTGTAGCGACGTTGGGCTACAAAACACTGTTGTTTGCGAACGCGATCGAAAGTTGGGAAGTAATTTTTTTGATTTGTTTAAAATCAATGTAGGGTCATATTGGATCGTTAATAAATCGAATTGGGTGCATCCCACATATTTTTGGTTTGGAGATTCGTTTAGGTCATCTCAAATACTACTTTTTTCAAATATTTTGTTCTATACCTAGCGGTAATATAAAGGGTGCAAATTATAAAAAAGTAAGAATTACTATTTAAGACAAGATTCTTTTACGGTTTTCATTGTTTTTCGTACGGAAACCAACTTTTGATCAAAATGTTATATATGGTATTTGTAGTTTAATAATCCTAAATTGAAAATTACCTGTCAAAATGACAGCTGTCGTATGGAACTTTGTTATTTAGGAACTAAAATCGAATTGGGTGCCTCCGACATACTTTCGGATTGGATATTCGTTTAGGTCATCTCAAATACTACTTTTTTCAAATATATTCTTCTATACCTAAACAGCATAGAAATGGTCGCAAATTATAAAAAATAAGAATTACTATTTAAGTATATATAATTTGACAGCTGTCGTATAGAACTTTGTTATTTTGGTACTGAAATTTTTTTTAATTTAGGATTATTAGAGCTTTAATCCTCGCTACGAAAAAAGTTTAAATAAATTGACACTTATCTGTCAAAATGTTACAGCTGTCGTATAGAACTTTGTTATTTAGGTAATGAACAATTTTTCAATTTAGGATTCTTACAGCAATAACCCTCACTACAAAAAAGCAAAAAAAAAATTGACACTTACCGTCAAAATTTGATAGCTATCGTATAAAACTTTGTTATTTCGGTCCTGAATTTTTTTTAATTTCGGATTCTTACAGCTATAACCTTCGCTACAAAAATGCTAAAAAAGAATTGACACTTACCTGTCAAAATTTGACAGCTGCCGTAAAACTTTGTTATTTACGTACTGAACAATTTTTCAATTTAGGATTTTTACAGCTATAACCCTCGCTACGAAAAAGCTAAAAAAAAATTGACACTTACCTGTCAAAATTTGACAGCTATCGTATAAAACTTTCTTATTTAGGTACCTGATTTTTTTTTTATTTCGGATTCTTAGAGCTATAACCCTCGCTATGAAAAGACTAAAAAAAAAATGACACTTACCTGCCAAAATTGGACAGCTATCGTATAGAACTTTATTATTTAGGTACTGAAAAACTTTTTAATTTAAGATTTTTACAGCTATAACCCTCGCTACGAAAAGGATAAAAAAAAACTGATACTTACCTGTCAAAATTTGACAGCTATCGTAGAAAACATTCTTATTTAGGTACCTGAAATTTTTTTAATTTCGAATTCTTGCAGCTATAACCCTCGCTACGAAAAAGCTAAAAAAAAAATACACTTACCTGTCAAAGTGACAGCTGTCGTATAATTAAACGAATGAACTAGAATAGTGCCGTGCCCGAAGAGCTCGGCACAATAATATTTCTACACAGTTATTAGCTGATAATTGATAGCTTCCATGTAAGAATAATTTTTTGCTTATGTTTTAATCGATTGAATACTTACATATTTTTATAGAGCAAATATGGAAAGTATATCCCACATTGTACCTTTGTGTGCGAGTTTAAAGAGCACCTATAAATATCAATATCATAATATTAAATATCATATATCTCCGTAACGAAAAGTCCGAGCGAGGCGGCATTGTAAACGGGACGTCGAGCACTATACGACGCCGCCTCCAAAAACTACCTATCTATACGAGAAAACGGAAATTTTGCACCATTGTCTAGTTTTGGTCAGTTGTTCTAATGACAATATGGCGATATGTTTCCCCTTCACGTTCCGCAGGAAGGTGAGGCAAAATAATCAATAGTAAATAGAAATTTGTAAATTTTTTTTAGTACTAATATTAGATGCACTCTCGGCTGACGATTAGCGATATGTACCCAGTCTAGTTGTAATGTTTATGAATCTGTTGGTATTTGGGTGATATATAAACTTTCAAAATAATAGGTATTAACAATGCCACTGTGTTTAGGCAGTTTTAGTGAGAAAAGTGCGGCAGAAGATGTATATCTCTTTCAACAGGTAATGAATCTCAATAGGTGCATTGTTTTATTGATATTATAAACAATATTATAAAAAAATGATGATGCCAAGATATTATTAGCTATTTTTTTACCTTTCAACAAATCCCAATAACACATAACCCTGTATTTTCAAAGTAAGCGCGCGTCGATGGATACTTACGAAGTTATAGAGAAAGCTTGTTCACAGAAATACGTTGTGCAAAAAGTAATTGAATGTATCATAGTCTTTTCGGAGACCTCATTGTTATAAGCAGACAACCCTTAAGGAGGTAAAAGCGGGAATTTCTATATTTCATCAGAAACTAAAATTGGTTCTTGAAACTCGGCATAAAAACTTTAATATACAATGAATAAAACATGCATCATATTTCTTTTGACGCCGGCCACTAAAGGGATGAAAAGGGGTTCCAAAAGTTTATATTAGAAAACATATTTTTAAACAAATTTTTCTTGACATATTTCAACATTTAAATAAATTCTACTCTTAACGTGTTTATAAAAGTAAATACCATGAAAAGGTTCTGTGAGCATTAACAATCTGTAATAAAATAGACATTTTTATTGAAAGAAAAAGAAAAAATGTAAGAAAGCACCAAAGAAATTTAATTTTAAAAATAATATGAGTTCCTATACCTATTACAGGGTTCTGCATGTTAGGTAGTATGTATGGTACCCGAATTTATAACAATTAAGTTGCGCGAGCGAAGCCGTGGGTACCCGGTAGTAAAATATAATAAGTTAAAATATTTTTCTAGATCCATACGTAGCTGGAGCGATTCAATGGTCGGCCCATCTAGACCCCCTCTTTGTTAGTAACTACGAGGGAGATCCATCCCTGTCTTGGCAATTCTTTGGCAGTTCGACTGGCTTTCTTCGGCGTTATCCCGGAATCGCATGGCCCCCTGAAGACTTATCGACGGTTCAAGAGTCCAGCATGGAACGTCGTCCTTATGACTTTCGTACGTCCGCGTGGTACGTCGGTGCTGCGACCTCGCCAAAGGACATCGCTATTCTGCTTGATGCCTCAGGATCTATGGCTGGTCATAGAGCTAACCTAGCTCATGCTACAGTCGAGGCCATTTTACATACTTTGACTGGCAACGACTTTGTAAACATTTTTCGTTTTTCCGACGTCACTCACGAAACTCTACCCTGCTTTAAAGATCAGTTGGTGCAGGTAAATATCCAACACGTTCATTTATTTTCGCGATAGTTTACAAAGTTTTTTAGGCTACCGACGAAAACATACGATGGCTAAAGGACTCCCTGGGAAGTATAAAACAAGAAAATATAGCAAATTTCTCTTCAGCACTTATCACAGGCTTCGAGATACTTCATAAGGTAAGCTGAGAATAAAATTATTTTTCTGACATAATATTATAGATATTGTTTCTGCCTGGGATTAGAAGTATTTGTTCTATGTATATTAAATTTGGTCGAGTTTTATAGTTTTAAAACGTTCTTGATGTTTTCTGCTGCTCTTGTTCGTTTCGAGTTATTTGAAGAAAACCCCTATAGATATTAAAGGGGTAGGGTTATTTCAGGTTGAATTGTTATTTACCCCTGATGTTCAAATTTAAGGGTCCAGCATCGGGTATATTTTTGACTGGCATTTATGAAGTTTATATGTACACTCAAAAACGAATTGAGGCTATCAAATGGATTTAAAGATATATTTGTTAATAAAAATTACCTTTTGATTTTTGGCCTGTTTAGGACTCAAAGAAAAATATGTGAAAAATAATAATTATCACGGATATTGGACAAGTAGTAAAATAAATTAAATGTGCATCATGGTTCAAGTTCAAACCAAAGAAAATTTATAGGGTTCAAACGTTGTTTGTCATGTTAGACTTTTAGTTTGGGACTTTCAGAAAAATATTTTGCTGCTTATAATTTTATGCCGGGGTAGATACTTATCTGGGTATGTATGTATTTTAAAATGACTGTTAATCTGAAAATCCGTTGCATGCATGACAAACTCAGTGCCAAAATTTTTATTTTTAGTACAACCGCACAGGCCAAGGATGTCAATGTAATCAGGCTATTATGTTGATAACTGATGGACCACCATCGACCTTTAAAGAAATATTTAAAACATACAATTTTCCTCATAGACCTGTTCGGATCTTTACTTACCTAATAGGGTCGGATTCTGGCAGTGCCAAAGAAATGCATTGGATGGCGTGCGAAAATAAAGGTAAAATATTTTTTTTGCGCTTATGTATTCGTTTTATTAAAAATGCTACACTAATATAGGTAGGTAGTAGGCAGGCCCGACGAGTGAGAAAGGGGGGTCGGAATGATTCCCACGGGCCCGGAGTTTCTAAGGGAGCCCTTGATACTATCAACTCGATCATAACCTATAGGTATATTCTGTTCAAATATAAATTTGTAATTTTGTGGCACTAATAAATCACTTTTATCAAACAGAGGAGGAGGAGGGGCGCAGGTTAATAATTACCCCCGGGCACCGATTTTCTCTCGACAGCCCTGTAGGTAGGTATTATGTAAATGTAAGCGGCCTGACGGATCTGGATGAAATTTTACAGAAAGTATAGCTAGTGCATAATTATTATGTCGGAGTAGTCGAACTCGAAGCAACAAACAACAAAGCCCGGTTTACTTGGAATTCGATCTATCTCATACATTGGAGATCAGCGTGCAATGAAACGAAACGCCCGTTCGTTCACAGGAATTTTGGAGTTGGACGCGGTGTGAATATATACCTAATGTGAATAGTTCCCATCTATACGTTTTTATAGGGATTAAAATTCAAAGCTTTTACATAATATAACTTATACAGACAACAAATGTTCACAAGTGATTCCTTTATTGTATAGTTTCCCTGAAGATGGAAATAACGATTTCCGAAAGCTTGGACCAACTAAAGAGTAGGTAACTCAGTACTCTTTCATTTGCTATATATTCCTAGTTCTAGTTTACTGCCTAACTAGAATCAGCCACAACCCCCCTTTCTACCTATGTTATAAAATAATACTTAGCTGGTTATAGGTAGGTACCTACTCGCAATAACTTTACCTACGTTGTTGACCCTTTTAAATAAACGGCCGAGTTAGTTAGCTATCTAGCATCTAGTAGACAAATCAATAGTATTTAAGGTATAGTAACAAAAGATCAATAAAAAAAGATAGTAGGAACCTAACATAAGCTAACATTTTGGATTGAATGTAAAAATAACCATTTACTCATTCATTACCTAACAAAATGGCGAAAGCGTTATCACTGATAAATTTTAATACTTTTTGTGTATGGAAAATAAGTTGCAGTTAGTTAAGGCAGCATTAAAAAATAGGCATTTTATTTTAGGCTATTACACAAGGATTGAATCTTATGATAAAATCAGAGAACAAGTTCTACACTACATTGAAGTGATGGCTAGGCCCATGGTCATGTATCAAAACGACCATCCTATTAATTGGACACCAGCTTACGTGGGTGGAAGGGTAAATATTTTATTTAAATTAGTTGTAGTTTTCACGATTGAGTAGATACAAAATGATAGAACTTTTCTTATTGAAATTTTGTTTTCTGATATTGTGAAATTGTTGTGTCTGGATTGACTTTTTCAATATAATTTTATTATTATCTTTTGTCATATGGCTACTTGTGATTTTTTCTACTGGATCCTTTGTCTTTATTGGAGCTTTTCTTACACATACCTCGCGGCCGACTATACAAAACCGGCTACCAGGTTCCGGCAAGTGTACGATAAGCCTAAGGGCGGCATTTAAAAATATAATAGGTACCGTAAAACGGGGCTACTTCGGACAGTGTGGGTAACTTCGGACCAGAGAACTCAAAGCCAACGAGAAGCGACAGCTCGGCGTTTTGCGTGTCCTGTTTTGGTAGGCGCATGTGGCAAATAAGTTGTGTATCGCTAAAAACCATGTGCTCGTCTAAGTTATGTTAAGTCCGCGAACTGAGGTTGCGCTTAGCTAATTGTGATATTATTTTGTTTTCGTTCTGTTGCATTTGCATCTGTACTAAAAAGTAAGGTCGCTCAGTGTAGAAAATAAGCAAGTTTTCTCGGAGTATCAAGCTGTGGATCGACCGTTATCGTTGTGTGAAGGTCACTGAAAAACGACCAGTCGATATCAAAGAGACCGACAGGTATTGTCGCTTCTGGTTTGCCGTAATATTCTGTGCTTCGGACATCGCGACATCAGGGTTAAAATAATTAAGTGGTGGGGAAACCGAGAATGCAAGCGCACTGTTTCTCTTCAGAAACGTGTCTTAACAGTTAAACAGTTGCCTTTGTACGTTCCGACAGTTAATAGCGTTTAGAGGTAAGTGTCTCGTCTCCACGTGTTATTTTATTATGAAGCCATTTTTGGAACTTTTTCAAAAGTGGTAAAAGTAACTGGCGCACAGCCAAAACTAGTTATGATAGGAGATAACTTTATTTTACTTTTTAGTAGCCCTATATTATGTTAACATTTTGAAAAAATTTGAAATTTATAGTTGCTATGTTTTTTTTTAGAGAGGTTTAAGCAAAAAAAAGCAACTTTGAGGGGCAACTTCGGACATGGTTCGCATATACAGAAGGCAAGTTGGGAAGTCGCCTGTAGGAGCGGTTCGGCGAAAAACAATGTCACTTCGAGGCGCATCGGAATTTTATGGGATTCCCAAATTCACTATAAGTGATATACAGGGTGGTCCTTAAGTACATCAAAAAAATCTAGGATATGATTCCTGGCATCAATTTAAGTTGAAAAGTTCATATGGACTTATGCCCTAAAATGCTTACCCTCTAAGATACAGGGTGTTAAAATATTTTCCATTTTCCTTTAAAACTACCATTTTTTTCAAAAACATAGTAGAGACAACTTTTGTTCCGCTTATATCAGTAATGCATAAAAATGCATCAGAGTTTTAAAAAAACAGTGGCGTATCACATATTTTCACAAAAAAAATATTGATGGTATCTTCATGCACGCCACTGGTGGAAGTAGGCAAACCCTTTTTTAACCAAAAAGTGCAGTTTAATACGAAATCAATCGACATCAATTTTCAATACCGTATCTTCAAGGAGTTTCGAAATTAAAAAAAAAAAACAATTATTTTTTAAAAATATTTTAACACCCTGTATCTTAGAGGGTAAGCATTTTAGGGCATAAGTCCATATGAATTTTTCAACTTAAATTGGTGCCAGGAATCATATCCTAGATTTTCTTGATGTACTTAAGGACCACCCTGTATAAGATTGTTTTTATTGTTTACATGTTTGTTATTATTTTTGTAAGAAAATATTTTGTATTTTTATAAAATAAATATCATATTATGTGATATGGTAAATATGATAGCCTTTTTTTTAAATATTTCTAGCTTTTCTGCTAACTTTTTTTAGTACCTACCCACCTAATACATTTTTAAAAGTTAAATTAGTGTCCGAAGTAATTATTAAGCCATGTTTACTTCAATATTTTCGGTTTAAAGAAGGTGTCCGAATTTGCCCCATCTTGTAGGGTAAACTCGGACACTTTGCAACCAAAAAAATATATATGTTAGAACAAAAAAAAACTTTTTCTTTTAGGAAGTACTCTAGCAAGGATGTATAGTATCCCACATAAAAAACATTAATTGCACCGCGAAAGTTTTTACCCTTAAAAAATGCAAAAAACTGTAAAATCTTGCCGAAGTTTTACGGTACTTTCCTTTTGCTTCTATTAAACAGCAAAGCAAAGTAAATATCCTTGCTTGGCTAAGTCTAGCCAAGTAAGTTGCTAAAGGAACTCTTCGTGAACAACTTCCGTATAATCGTCTGAGGAATATAGTTAATTAACCGCGTCAAATTTTTGCTGTACTTTACTTTGCTATTTAAAAGTAGGTAACTTAAAAGGAACTCGGCTTTCGATGATGGCAGATGCAGTGTTGCCAAGATACAAATTTAATGAAAGCGTTAAAGTTTTTTAATTTCCTTGTCCTTGTCCCTCCTCGTTTATTAGAGATAACCAGTCTGGTTTTTATATTCAGATAGGAAATAAGCAATACTTTTATTTTAGGCTGACAGTTTCTCGGATGACAAAGTTGGTCAGCTTATGACTACTGTGACCACTCCTGTGTTTGATCGAAGGAATCATTCGGTATGACGTAGAAGCAAAATGCGATGAATTAAAAATAAAGACAACATTTTTTAGGTGCGACTAGCTAACGTCTTGGGCGTTGTGGGTACCGATGTTTCTATCGACGAGATAAAGAAACTTGTCCCACCATACAAGGTAAATAGGCCCTTAGTGTTCTAAAATAGAGAACTTTCGAAATGCATTTGAATAAAACGCTTATTTTATTTTCAGTTAGGAGTCAATGGCTACTCTTTTATAGTCAACAATAATGGCCACGTACTTTACCACCCCAATTTGAAACCGTCGGTGAGTATTTATAAGCACGTACCGTGCCTTAACCGGGCACTTTTCTCGCTGATGCTCAACGTTTTAGGGCATGTAGATTTGTTATTCATATCATTTACTTCTGTCAAGTCCAGATAAACGAGCGAGGAAAGTGCCGGACATAAATATTTGCGGCAAAAACTTAACTTGTTAAATTCCATGTTTACCTAATTGTATTTAGAAAGCAAGCGAGCAATATGAAGATACCTTAGAACCTGCTTATTTGTCTGTTGACATATCCGAGGTTGAACTAATAGAAAATGAAAACGGCCCACGTGAAAACCACAGCGCTCTGCTTGACGTAAGTATTGTCAGAAAGTTTATGCAAGATCCACTTTATTAAAGGACACATTTTTTATTATTATTATAATTTTATTGCTTAATATACTCTATTTTTTATGGCATTAGCAGATAGGTATATGAATGTAAGCTCACTAAAAAATTTGTACTATCGGTTATCAAACATATGGTATCATCTTTGGGGGAAGAGACGACTGCATGATCCAGAAAATGTTTGATGAAAACAAAAACATTTTTGACATCAAATCAAAACATGACATTTCAACATAGATTAATAAAATTACCTAATCAGAATGCCCAATACCTATATATATTTATTACTGCATTTTACGGAATTACCAGTAAAATAATAATATATTATACAAAATAAAAAATATTTTTCTTATTTTAGCTAAGGCAAGATATGATAAATCAAAAAGAAGGAGAGACAGAGCTAATCCTAAAAATTCCATATGATGATATGGTAAGTTCGAGTTGCCCTACTTCCTTACTAATTTTATTGGTACATACATATGTATGTACCTCCTTTTTAGATTTTACTTTAGTCGCAATAAGAGTGTTCTCGCACCCAGATGATGTGCTTTATGCCTCACAGTATTTTGATGTTATTGCTTTTCTAAAGTAATAATTTGGCCATCATCAATCTTTGTTGTAACTAATCCACCTTTAAATATAATATAAATCCCCTACAATGGAATGGAATAATGGGAGAGAAAAACGACAAGTTTTTCCTACCTGCTCAAAAAAGTGGGGGTAACCATTTTTCCTTATTCAGGAATTTGCTACAAGGGTTTACAAAAGGCAAAACTGGGATTTGGGATGCCCATTAGATAAATTCGGGTTAGAGGATCTAACTCATTTTCCAATAGCTGGTTCTTTTTAGTTAGTCCAAATGTCACATTTGAAATTAGGTACACGCGGGAAAGTTTCATTATTTTAACTTTCGTATCGCAAGCACTTTTCAGCTGCAGCAGTATTTTTCTATTTCAGAGACGAGTGACAACCAGAAGATATAAATATTTCTACAATCCCATCGAAGGCACTCCGTTTTCCTTGGGCCTAGCTATTCCCGAAGGTTATGGAATGTACGAATTGTTAGCGGAACAAGAAATAAAACACAGTCAAAAAAACGGTAAGGTAGGATAAATAAATAAGAATCTATTTGCCGTGGACTGTGCATAGTAGGGCGACAATAATTAATATTGTTAGCATGGCAGCTGGCATTTAAATAGCAGAAATATGCATATGCATATCTAATGTATCGCGGTACTTCCACGAAATGAGGGTAGTAAAGTACCTACTTGATTGACATGAATGTAGGATACGGCTCTACCAGACCAATAATTAACCCTTACCATAATCACAAGATACTTGGAATTATGATAAACTACCTCTAAACGACCAACATGAATAGCCTTTAATCTAGAATCTAGAGGACACTTTGAATAATGTAATAAGTAATATGGTTCCATATTTATTTCAGTGACTGATTATTTCAAAGGCCACAACTGGAGAGTACATCCAGACTGGTAAGTGACATACATTTATCAATTTTATTAGCAATAAGAGAGGTTGGGTTAGATAATAACTTCCAAGTTAATTTAAATACATAATACAGCGTGTATTCGGAAGTTCTTACCGAATGGGAAACTTTTTTATTATTCATTTTACGAAAAAAAGTTATTCTTCATAAAAAGCTCTGCATGGTCTAAAACCTAAAATGCAACCATCAAATATCGAAATTTTCCAGTCATATACGAGGTTTGTCAAAAAATGTGAATTTTTCCCAAGAGTAAAGTACCTTTATTTTTGACATTATCAAAAATTGTTATTAAAAAAAGTTTATCAGAACTAAAAACTACGGCTAAATGTGCAATTATACGCATTTATGTTGAAAAATTATTTTATTGATTTATTATTAATTATTTAATTAATTTAATGCGTGTTATTGCATATTTAGACGTCGTTTTTAGTTCTGATCGACTTTTTTTAATAACAATTTTTGATAATGTCAAAAATAAAGGTACTTTACTCTTGGGAAAAATTCACATTCTTGGGAAAAATGCACAATTTTTGACAAACCTCGTATATGACTGGAAAATTTCGATATTTGATGGTTGCATTTTAGGTTTTAGACCATGCAGAGCTTTTTATAAAGAATAATATTTTTTTTTTCGTAAAATTAGTAATAAAAAAGTTTCCCATTTGGTAAGAACTTCCGAATAAAAATATGCAGAAAAAAACAATAATAAAAATACCTACTAAGAAAAAGGTTATTATATAATTATTATTAGACGGGCGCCGTTAAGGGAAAAAGTGTGATTTTAATGACGGGCCACAGTTTTTTTTTGAAAATTTTTCTTTTTAACCTCAATAGGGAACTTGCATGAAAATTAAATTTCAAAAATAATACTCTTTAGTGTTAGGATATTTCATCAAAAACCGCATAGTTCACAACCTGAGTTAAATATACCTACCTAAGCTAATTTTTAACTATTCTAGTTACGCGCGCCATTAATTGTGACGACAAAAGCCGTGTGTTGATACCACAGAACATAAACAAGTCGATACACTAGGTTCTTTCTTTCCATTTGAATATTTCTTTTAAACAGCGAAGCAAAGTAAAAATCTTTGCTTAGCTAAGTTGTTAATAAAGGAACGCTTTGCGAGCAACTTCGTATAAATAGTTCGTATTGTTCGTAAAGGGCGTAGAGAGGGATCTACTTAACAACGGCAAGGGGGAAGGAAAAATATTTGCTGTGTTAAGTTAAATTTTTAAAAGGAACGCTCAACTTAACCGTTTGCTTTGCTATTTAAAAGAAGCTCATGCTAATAGCGCGAGAGTGGCAGATATAGGCCATTTTTTAAATCGATATCAGTTTAAGATTCCCTGACAGACACACCAATAAATGACATCACACACGTTTCCACGCCATATGGTGCTCCTTTTGAATATTGCGATGGACGCCCAAATATTATTTCCAAAAAATTAAGGAGTAATATTTTGCAAATGTTATTTTTTGATGTACCCTCGGTATAAAAAATATTTTTATTTTCCTCGCATAAAAGTAGGTATTGACGTATTCGCGAAAAATAACTATACTACTTTTTGAAATCTTTCTTACCACCAGGTCTCATTGACGTTTAACGGTCCCCGTAATAAATGTGGTTTTTATTGTAGGATTTACTGCGAATATACGACCGGTACGTCTGGCGAACAATGGTTTAAAACAGCAGAAGAAAGAGTACTACACTTTCTTTCACGAAGTAGGCGACCGGGTTGGAAGTGGATGTCCTTACGACCCAGATCACCCTTACAACGAGAACGCCATCACTTTTCCTCGAAACAAGATAAAGATGCATACTACTGTAAGTTAAACACCGATTTAAGAATTATTGTTCTTCTATAATTGTTAAAATAATTATCACTTAACTACATTATAGTTATTATCTATGGTAGGTATGTATACGTAAGTCTTCTGAAAAAATACAATATTTATTAAGGTCACTTATCATCGATTCTTTCCATCAAAGTACTTTATGACTTTAAAAAATGGTCCACGAAATGAATGGAAGCACAATAGAACATAAAGCCCTAGGCGTAAGTTAAGATAAAACGTCAGAATTCGAGATGGTCCGAAGAACTTTACTTGGACTATACCTAGACCTTGGCAAAAAGATATCTATGAATAATTTTCCACCACCTTCAAAAAACTTACTTTATTTTTGATTATTATGCATATTACTGTTCTGACTTGGACGAAAATTGAATTGGAAAGATACAAATAAGGGTGGAAATAGAGTAATAATAAGGTCCTTAGACGTACCTACATAATTAGTAGTATGTGTTTATATTGGTATGTCATCGTAGGTATGTGTTTACCTTAATGTTTGTTGTTTCAGGTGATAAAACGTTAATTCAATCTTTAGTTTTGGACGCCATGGTTACCGAAAGTTTAGACAAGCACAGACCACGGATGGAAGATAAACAGTAAGTTTTCAATAAATGATAGTTGTGCATGTTCTATGGAATATAATAAAATGTTCTTTATTTTATCTGATTTGCACAAAATGTTAATTTTATAAATTACTAATTAATTTTCTGCACATTAGCCCTATTGGTACACTTTTGGTACAGTTACAAAGGTAAACATTTTCATTGACATATGACAGATTTTTTTAGTTTGTGAAAGCCCAATATTTTAAAACGCTGGCAAGGTTAATTACCACGTTAGGTTAAGCAAACGGTAAACGAGGCATTTATTGCATAGAAGCTGAAAACATCTGTATTTTATGCTTTAGATTGGTAATAGATACTGTATTCTCGTCGCTCGTATAACTAAACGGTTTTATTTCCTCTTTGAAATATCAACTTGTTTTAATCGGAGTTGACTAATACCATTTAATCAGGTATAGCAGGTAAAGAGTGATACCAGAAATAATAATTTCAAAAGGTTACTTTATATGAATATTTTATAATTACCCTATTAAAATAGCTGCAGGATGATTCGTTCGCCTCAGTGACGTCTCTTATTAATTTACAGAAGCATTTGTTTGTTTTACTTTTCCCGCAGCGAAAGTTTTTTTCGCGATTCGCTAGGACGCTTAACTTCTTGCGAAGTAAAACTATGTTTAAAAAAATTTACTATATAATTTACAATATGGTACATATATGTATATATTATTGTCGTATGAGTACAATTACATAAGATCTACGATCTACTTTCATATTATTATTATAGACCTAAATCATAGTAACTTATTTGCAGAGAAAGTAACACACTCGATCAATCTGCTCGTCTAAAATTAACAAGACCGTGTGCAAATGGTATCTACTATAATAATATATTGAAGGTTCTTAATTTTGAGCAAAATATTTCAGAACGTGAACAATTTTTTGAGGCTGTATGCCTATACTACAATACTTATATTTTCATTATACATCCAGGTCCATGGTGGTGGTCGATTCGAAGCAAAATGTAAATTTTTAATAGTGAACTCGTTTATCTGGATGTCGTTCGTTAAATATATCTGATGGTCATTATAGTTTTTACTATATATTACCTATTATTAATATTAGAAGAATGTAGGTACCTACCTACCTATATTAGGAATACTTGCGAGTTACGAAACTTGTTTGTTCGCATCTAAAATCTAAGTAAATAATACAAATTTGCTTCAATTTGATGAAATATGTTCATCAGAAGCGATTTGATTGCATGTGGTTAATTTAAAAAGATACTATACCTAAATATAAAAAGAATCATTATTTCGAGGTTAATTTAAAGTTTTCAAATAAATAAATAAATTGATGGAAGGCTATGATTTTGTATTTGCACATATTTTTTAATTCTAAACAACTTTTCTTAATTACGTTTATCTTCATTTTTCGATATAAGGGTACTTTACTATTTTGTCGATATTTATATTTTTTTCCTACCCTGTATGCTGTTTGACTTGAAGCCGTTCTAACGTGCACCAACGCGATATTTAAGGTTCGGTTACTTCGGTTGTGCAACTAATAAAAAGATTTCCCATTTGTTGCAAACTATATAATATGTCAACCGCAGTGTTTTCATATATTATAGTATGCAATACCTATATGTTTATTATACATTAAGTGTTAATAGTGTAAAAACCTCTTATAGTAACCAGTAAGCGGTTATTAATTATTAATAAGTAACTTGCCCACATCAGGTGACCGTTTTAAGTTAATTTATTGTTCCATTGCATTCTCTTAAATACTTTTACTAGCATATTTTAATACCGCTTACGTGGAATTGGTAAGTAAGAAAACCATGTTTGGGCAGAAAATACAACAATCGGATCGGGCACAAGTTTAAATCCATAGATACTGGGTTATTTCAAATAAACTTTCTTAATTTTTAAATTTTAACCGCCCAAATATGGTTAAATAGACCTTTTACGATCAGTAATAATGTCACTCGATAGTTACCATAGTAAACAGTATAATAACACTTAACAGAAATATGTCGTAAGTTAATAGTAGATACAGGCCCGGTCTAGACCTCCTGGCGTCCCCGGGCAAGGGTCTTATTTAGCGCCCTCGAAATTTTTATTTCATATTTTTTTCCTGAATATATACAGGGTGTCCCAAAAGTAATGGGACACAGAGCAACAGCAGACTCCTTAAGGCGAAATAATGTGATTTACTTAAACTGGCCTTTATCCCGTAATTAATAACAACCAAGATACAGGGTGGCAAAGTTTTAATTTTGTTTTCGTTTTTTTGCGATTACTTCTTAACGAAACGACATAGCAGCACAAAATTAAGGCTTTTGTAGTTTTTTGAGGTGAGGAATTCAAAATTATCCATAGTTTTTGTGTACCCAGTAGAGGGCGCTGCCTACGGCATGACCCACTCCTTTTAGCTGGCATAACTTTGTTTAGGCTTCTTATATCGATCAGACTATTAAAAAAATAAGTTACCTTACTTCTTTCGCATCAAAAATGTATAACTTATTAAAGTCGCTAGGGGCAACCATTTTCGAGATAATTGCATTCGATATTTTTAATGCAAGAATTCTAAAATATTTAAATTAATTAAATCATTGAAATCAATGGTAGCCATTTTGAACAATTACTATTACGGCGTTACCATTTTTATTTCTAACCATTTTGTTACTTTTAAATGTTATTAAAGTAAGTATTAAAAAATTTTTTTGTTTAAAATAAAATTAGTAATTCCGTATACGAAAAAGCGTTTTTATTAGAAAGAAATAGTCAACCTTAAGTATCTACATTAACTGACACTTGGCTAATGTAGCTCATTTACAATAATTTTAAGTCAGAAATTTACCGTTGCTCGATTTTCCGTTGCTTTTGGACCACGTACTTAGTTGCATTGGACATATATGAAATGCGATTATCTCGAAAATGGTTGCTCCTAGCGACTTCAATAAATTATACATTTTTGATGTAAAAGAAGTAAAGTAACTTATTTTTTTAATAGTCGGGTCGATATAAAAAGCCTAAACAAAGTTATGCCAGCTAAAAGGAGTGGGCCATGTCGTAGGCAGCGCCCTCTACTGGTTACACAAAAACTATGGTTAATTTTGAATTCCTCACCTCAAAAAACCCCAAAACCCTTAATTTTGTGCTGCTATGTCATTTCGTTAAAGAGTAATCGCAAAAAAACGAAAACAAAGTTAAAACTTTGACACCCTGTATCTCGGTTGTTATCAGTTTTGGGATAAGGCAAGTTTAGATAAATCGCATTATTTCGCCTAAAGAAGTTTTCTGTTGCTCTGTGTCCCATTACTTTTGGGACACCCTGTATACACTTGTACCATCAAAAATATATTTTTTTTTGACGTGATATTTTAAGAAGGAGAGGTTAAAAAACAAGCAGATAAAAATACTAAAAAGGTTACAAAATATTTTTAATGCACATAATAAGAACACCAATCGGCTCTCTGTGCACTCTGCAGTGACTAATTTGCCAATAATTTGCTCCCTTCAATGGTTTAATTTTAGAAAAAAACAAGTCGACACGAGTCTATCCAACTGAGCCTGCTGTTTCTTTTTTAGTCGCCGCGCCGCGCTCACCGCGTCGCGCTAAGGGCGGACTATAAATATCGAGGTTTAAAGATCATCGATGTTCCATTTTCGATGTTTTTTTGGCCCCTATTAAATGAGTTAAAGGCACCCGCTTTGTTTCAGAATTTATAAAAAATACTTGGGCGCCCTTATCTTTTAAATAGTATATTATACATCAAAGGTTATACAGACGCTTATTTGTTTTACCTTTGGCAATATTTTGCGCCCCTTGGACTTTGCGCCCCCGGCGTCTGCAACCGGGCCTGGTAGATATGTATAAGCTTTACTAGGCGGTAGTACTAACCTTGTTAATGTTGATCGTGTTGAAATTTTAATATGTAAGTTACCTACCTACTTAATAATAATTAATATATAAAAACTTGTACTTATATTCATTCGCTACTTCTCTCGTAGAAACGTTAGTAAAAATGGTCCTCCCCTCCTTGTCAAAACCATATTGGCGACAAACGGAGGAGTTAGATAAATCAAGCAGTTTTTCCCGTTTATTTCAAACCAAATTATCTAGGTTTGGGAAAGCACTGCTTTCCAGAGTCAAACAAGCAAGAACCAGATTAGTAAAAATAAATTGTTTAATCATAATCACCAGTCAGCCCCCTACCAAAAAAAAAAGTAGAATTTTTAGCACTTGCGATTCAAATCAAATATGGTTTGCCTCTGTTGGCGGCCTTAATAATATTACTAGCGATCACCCGCGGCTTCGGGTTTGTTGCGTAATTCAATTTTGTTATAAATTCGCTATTGCAACAAAGGAGCTGGTACCATACATACCTACTACCCGATAACACACTTAATAGGTACCCATAATATTTTTAAAATTAAATGTCCTTGTTCTTACATTTATTCTTGCTCTTTCAATAAAAATGGCATAGCTTATATATTGTTATAGTACGGGAGGTAGCGCTGCATTTTTTCAAGGAATTTTATACCGAATGAAATTTGTTTTTAGTGATTGATTACTATTCAATAATAAGCAAAATGAGCGTCAGTCACCCACGGTGGAGCTAAATGTGGCGGCATGTTAAAGTTGTTAAAAAAAATTATGCCACTAGTATTTTCATACCGTGCCAAAATTTAGGACATTATTTTTTAGCTTATTTTCAACAAAAAAATGATCGTCAGCTGTACCGAAAAGAGGGGATTATACGTCAGTCACGTATATGAACCATATTAATAATGTTCAAGTATAAAGTCATTTTATACCTTATGATCTTTACGGAGCTGAATGTTTATACTTTAAAAATGATAGAAAAAATCGTCAGCTGTATTTATAATGGGGATAACACCGTCAGTTAGCGTCATAATCATGCTGCGAGCTCATTATAGATATATTTATAAAAAAAACAATAATTCAGATTCTTTTCATATTAAATATCTTAATTTTTTATTTCATTAACAAACTGAAACAATACAAAAGATGAAAAATTATTCATCAATTTCTTGGTTTAACTCTTCTGTAGTATCGGTATCATATCTTCCTCGCTACTCTACTATCATCGGAGCTGTCTATGATGACATTTCGTTCCCGTTGAAGTTCCTCTGCATCATCTTCTTCGACATTCTCTGTTGGTTCCATTTCATCGCTTTTGACGCTTTCTGTAAAAAGTATAATAATACAAATTTTAATGTTTCTTGATACAAAATATGAAATTTATTTGCAATTTATTTATAGTTTAAGCTAAAATATCTCAAAAATGGTTTACCCAAATATCATCAATATATTATATTTGAAATCAGAAAAAAAAAGATCTTTCATTGTAGCGCATAATATACAGGGTGTTCCATTTTAAAAAAATGAAGTTGCCCATGTTTTCCCATTTTTGAAATGCGATATTTTTTACTGATAATTTAAAAAGATAATAATTATGAAAAACAAACTACAATTTTTATATAAAACGTTTTTTCCAATCTTTGAAAATAAGGACCTCCGATAGCCACATAAATATAATCAAAGACCCTGTACACAACTTATACCTGCATTCGCTACCTGTTCCTTTTGAGCTCCTTACGTCTTTGTCTCTTCTGTCTGCAATGGAGATATCTTTTGAAAACGAACAAAATATATGCGCAGGTCAAAAAATATCTATACATGCATTATAAGTTGCTCACAGTTATGTCTGTACTTCAAAAATATATTTGTGTTTTCTAATATATGCTCGAAAAGAAAAATCATAGAAAAATTACTGTGAAAAATTAAATTGATTAAAATTTTACTTTAGATATATTTTTCCTTTGGTCGTCGATCGCGTAGGCATTATAAGAGAGCACGATAATTTTTCTAAGATTTTCTCTATAAAAATTATATATTTCTCTCCGTGTGCAGTTTTTAATATTTAATAAATAATGAATAACTCTCATCAACAAAAGATTTTCACTTACCTTGATTCATGAGATGATGGATCAGATAGAACACCTAAACGAAATTTTTCTGGTAACGCTGTAAATAATTGTCTATAACACTTTGAATGATATTTTTGAAAATCGTTTATATCCACCGGCACTAGAATCTTTTTACACCTTTCTAGATAACTTGGAATGAATAAATGAAGCAGTTCGGTTTTTTTAATACAAAATACACAAAATGGTTTTGATTTCGCAGACATTTTGAACACTACGTTTCAACAGTACAGCACAATAAAAACTGAATTAACTAGTTGTAGTTGAAATCTAGGCAGCATCAGATGGTAGCGTTTCTCTTTCGTTTGAATAAGTTTGTCTCACTCGATTAGGGTAGGGTCAATAATTCTACCTGGAGGCTTAGAAATGCCATCGTAGGGAGGGATAGGCAAAAGTAGTGAGATTTTCGAACAGCTTAAGATTTCGTGGTTCTACAGTATACAATATTAAAAATTAAAACCGATACGAACTTGATTAGTATGAGAAATCATTCAAAAACTTATTATTTGCAGTATAAACTAGCATAACTTTTATAAAACCGATTGAAATTAAAGAATAGAGTAATTTTATTGTTGACAAAAATAAAAATCACCGTCAGCTGCATGTTTGCAGGTGGAAAGATCGTCAGTTTATGACTATGCAACGCTGAGATGCACTGAGCACGCAGCATGTTTATGACGCTGACTGACGGTGTTATCTCCATTATAAATACAGCTGACGATTTTTTCTATCATTTTTAAAGTATAAACATTCAGCTCCGCAAAGATCATAAGGTATAAAATGACTTTATACTTGAACATTATTAATATGGTTCATAATATACGTGACTGACGTATAACCCCAACGATAATTGTTTTGTTAAAAATAAGCTAAAAAATAATGTCATAAATTTTGGCCACGGTATGAAAATACTTTTAACATGCTGTCACATTTAGCTCCACCGCTACTAGAGTAGCTGACGCTTACATCACTTATGTATTAGGGGAAAACTATGACTGTTATGATTTTCAGTCGGTATGAAATTACTTGATCAAATGCAGCGCTACCTCCCGTACTATTAATAACGCTTACAGAACCTTTCCATGGACTTTGCGTTTCTTAACACCTTAGGGGTAGAATTTATTGACATTCGTCAAAAGTCAGTCAAAAACTTTTATAACCGCTTTTCAACTCTTTTTTAAGGAACACCTCCACCGGTTTTAGTTTCTGAGATACAGAAGTTCCTATAAAAATTGCAACGCCCGTTAGGGGTTGATTTACGAAAAATTCCTTCGTAGTGGATGCCTCTAGGTTATAGGGAGAAGACATCATCGACATGTCATGATTCTACGATTAGGAGCTTAGGCTTAGGCTGAGTGTTGATGATGTCAGTCAGTCAGTCACTTTATACAATTTTATATAATAGCATAGATCGATAACCGAATGTCACCGAATATGTAGAATATCTGTTTTTAAGCATTGCAATATATTTTAGACATAAAGTTTATTTTTGAACTTAATTTTATTATCCCAAAGACTGTATATAGTACCTATTATGCTATAATAAATAAGACTTAGTGCCTATATATAAATTTTTCAAAATAAATTACCACTGTATGATAGGTATAATAGTAAAAGTACATATTTCACATAAAAAATTTTGCAGCCAGGGATATGACATCTTCGGGCGTACCACATCCTTTATAGCTACTAGAAGCGGATTACTACGCTGGACAAATTTTACCAAAATGGAATTGGAAGAACCGTAAGTCTACTATTTAATTTGTTCTGGGATTAGTGATGAACTACGCGCGATAAAACAGATCAAATTAGTTGAACAATCAGCAAGAACATTACTGGGTTAGTGTGTTATATTGAATATCAATCGAGTAACTTATTGAAGATGTGTATGTATTATAGGTTTACGTTTTTGCGATGAAAAAACGACTAAACAAAAGAAAACATAGTAAAGAATTTTATGTTAGGGTTGAAAGAGCCCACTTATAAATACTTTTCTTAACAAATTAGTGCCACTAATAGCATTAATAATACCTACTTAATAATTACAGTTTTCTTAATTTTAGGCTATTTACTCAGCGCAACGCCCGAGCCCTTGACGAATCCTGGTACCAGCGAGCAGTTGACCAGCATGCCATAGAACCGGAAAGTTTCGTATTTTCTGTACCTTTTGCAGATGGCCCTCCTGTTTCGACGGCAAGTGGGCGGCCACTCCTGACAGCTACACATGCTGTTTTTGTAGAACATAAGGGTCACCGTGCACCTGCGGCAGTTGTCGGTCTTCAGTATCAACACGCTTCTATTGCAGCACATTTTCATAATATTACCTCTAAGGTGAGGAGAATAAATTTAAAAAAAAATCTTTGTTCGGTGCCTTCGCGTACCGTACAATTATTTCGACTGCGCTAAAGGCAGTTCACAAGAAGTACCTAAAAGAAACAACTTCCAAAGAAAACTGCTGATGGTGGGTAGAAAAAGTTTTTCAAACCGAATTAAGGTCCAACGAGACCATAAACTAAATGAACCTAGACATCCTACCTAACGAGGCGAAAGCAAGGCGCAATTCTGCGATGTAAATGCCGAGAAGCGAAGTGACTTTAGTCGCGTTTGCTAAGTGTTTATCACAATCAACGTTCGGCGTAACTCGTTACAGATTTGTACGTCGTAGAAAATGATGAGCGGTAGAATGTTTTCATTGGATGGGGTTTCTCTTGGTTTCGTTCCTCTATGATGAGACTAAGGCTAATGAATCTCCCGTTCGATGCTAAACTGTGTTTGTCAAATTTTGTCTGTTAACAATCACATTTATTTCGTTACAGTGCACTGGATCCTCTGCCTGCAAAAAAACATGTGCAAGTGATAAGTTAGATTGTTACGTTCTGGACAATAATGGTTTTATAATTATTTCCGAGAACAGCGATCATACAGGAAGGTTTTTTGGACAAATCGATGGTACTATTATGGATTCTTTAGTTCAAGATAGAATATACAGAAAGGTCGCTGTTTATGACTACCAGGGATCCTGCTCTAATAGCAAGTACTACTTTAGCGGCAAGGGGACCAAACTACTACCATCTAGACCTCTTAATCTGATTTTCCAATTCATATTACAGACATCTTTAATTCTTTTGTCTCAGTTAAGGACTGTCTGCGCTACAGCGCTGGCGTATTCCCAAGAAGAAGGTAAGTAAGCAAATGATTACGATAATGCCAAATTTCCGCTGTGCTGTATAATATGGGGCATTATATGGGGCCTAAGGTATCCAACCTGTTCAAATCAAGGGTGGATTTGAATTTTTAAAATTTTACGATATTGTAAGGTTGATTGCAGGGCTCTAAACATAAATAATTAATATGCGCAAATAACGGCCCACAAAACACCTAATTTGTTTATTATGCACTACTTTCGCTAATTTGTGGGTGTTATAAATTATTTTATAATATTTTGTACAAATTAATGCTTGCGGCGTTGTATGTCAACCCATCCAAAATCAAAATGTTGTGACATTTCTTGGGTGACAAATCTTGAATAACAAAACAAAAACTTTTTGTTTAAAAGTAAAACAAAAAGCGTTTTTGTCGTGAAATAAATTCGAAAAAAAATTTTTATCCAATTTTCTGTTTTTGTTTCATCCGCTGAACAATAGATTTTAAAAATAAATCATTTTTATATTAATTTTTAACGTATTAGTTTGTGTACGAATTTACTATTCGTTAACTACTTACGACACACACCTTTTTTTAGACGAAATTAACTACGATTATGAATATAACGTAGGAGACGAGCTATTAGATGAACAAAACCCCATACCAGCTCCTCCAGTGGACTTTGCTCCACCATTTGAATCGGACCCACTGGAAGGCGTGGATCTGGGTCAATGGGGCACGAGACCGTGCGACCGTAAGGTCGAGCTATACGCCTTGCAGCCGGACAGGCTTAATACAAGCGGCCAAAACAACCCCCTTAAAGGCAAACTTACCAATTGTCATGTTACAGGCTGTGAAAGGTAATAGTAATAATAATTATATTAAACTATTTTAATACCTAGTGCTGGTATAAAAATAGTTTAGGAAGCGAAGGGGAGGATGTGTGTGAGGTGTCTGTTATATTTATTACCTATTATATATTATAATCCTAAATGGAGTTGATAGGTAGGTATCTACTATCAAAATGATGCACATACACATCTAAGCTGCGCCTGTACTACAATAAAAATTATTATAAAAGTTTTTATGTTGAAAATAAGGACATCGACGTCCTGTCATGGCGAAGGATCCTTTAGGTGTTTCAAGCGAAGTGATGGGTAGATAAAGAGAAGTAATGAATTATTATTTCTACGTCGAAGTGGAGTAAACAACAATGCGTTTGTCGGCTTTCGTGACTGCAAGGGCAGCAACATTGCTGACTAGTTAGGTTAGGATGCTGACTAGTTAGGTTAGGAGTATACTAGAAAATATCGGGTTCTGCAGCAAATAAAAGAGTATAGGTACTCTTTAAAGTCCATTCTCAGGGAAAAAACTTTGTTGGGGTTGTTCATGTAGATTTTTATTATATAAAATAAATGGACATGCGGGGAACTTGATTGGGAGAACCAGTGTAATATTAAAAAGACAAAAATACACTGACATGTTAATCGTTTTAACGCACTTATTTTACCTTTATTGTCAAAGAAAGACATTTGAAACTTTTTCAACATTTTACAAAAGTTACAAACCGTCGTCCTTTAACAAAAATGTGATAATTAATGCTTTAAAACTAAATTTTAACATGTAGCTTTGTCTTTTTAATATTATATACTGATTCTCCCAACCAAGAGTTTTTCACCCCATGTCCATTTATACAGGGTGCATGAGTTTTTTAAAGTGTTACAAGGCGATATCTCGAAAACGGTTTAAAATATTTTCTTAAAATTTTAGTGAGGGAATAGGGAGATGGGGGGACATATTTAACCATATTTTTAACGTCTACCCCCTTCCCCATTTTGAGGGGTGTGTATTATGGAGAAATGTATACAGATCTTTTTAAAAACCAATTACCACAATTATTAAACCAAAACATAACTTCTGACATGTGGTTTCAATAGGACGAAGCTCCACCGCATTATGGGATACAGGCCCGAAATGAATTGAACGAATTGTTTGAAAACAGGCGGATAAGTCGAGCTGGTTCGCTAAACGGCCTGCTAGGTCCCCGGATTTGACCCGCCTTGACCTTTTCCTTTATTTATTTTTTATTTTATAAAAGATAAAGTGATGGCGGCTACACCTACAACTTTAAGTGATATATGAAATACCGAATCCGCGTTGCATGCTTATTAGTGAGACTTAAAATGTTACAACGGGTTTGTCGGGTTTGTTATATTATTATAAATATCGTAATATATATTCTGAAAGAAAGTGACAAAGTGTTTGGAAGTTGAAGGGAGAAATTTTGAACATCTTCTGAAGCATGACAGACGATAAATAAGTTAAAATTAAATATTGAAGTATTTTTTGTATTTTATAATCTAATAAATCATAATTTCGTAACCAGGGGTGCAAATCAAAAATTTTTTTGTAAACGTACGTGGGTTCGTATTTGTATTTACCAAAAAAAAAAGTACATTGTCTCATTTAAAATTCCAAAGTAACCCCCCCCCCCCCCCGCGCCTCAAAATGGGGAAAGGGGATAGACATCAAAAATATGTTTAAATATGTCCCCCCCATCTCCCCATTCCGTCACTAAAATTTCAAGACAATATTTTGAACCGTTTTTGAGATATCGCCTTGTAACACTTTAAAAACCTCACCCTCTGTATAATAAAGATATGAGAATCGAAATAAATATTTCCGAAAGCTTGCATGAATCAACTCTAAATAAATCTCTTTTATTTGCTGCATACCTAACCGAATATTTCCTAGTTAACTTATAACATATACAGGGTTAGTTGAAATAGAAGGAACGGCTAATTTTCTTCAAAACTACCAAGGCGAAATAAATGAATTTTGGTACAGTGGATAACTTAAAAAATTGAATTGAAAATTGACAATTGCGACGTTGCCAGATTTTTAGTTTTTTCTGTAACTCAAGGAATGTTCTTTTTTCAAACGTAACACTACTCTTTTTTTTATTAAATTCGATTCCTCCCATTAACATAACCATTTCCTGATAGTATCAAATTTTTATCTCGAATGGTTCTATGGGAAAAAAAGTTAATTAGTTACAACTCTAACTCTAAAATAGAAAAAAATCCTATCTATTTCCATTTAAAAACGCTTCAAATAATGTAAAAAGGAAGGTTGGTAGACATAATGTACCTAATAGTATCGATTTCATAATCAAATTAATGTAGTGTACAATAATAATGGAAGTAATTTTTACTAGCTATGTTATTGTTAGTAGTCGTTGTTTGTTGTTATTATCGTTATAAGTATATTATGTCTACCAACCTTCCTTTTCACATTATTTGAAACGTTTTTAAATGGAAATAGATTGGATTTTTTTTTAATTTTAGAGTTGGAGTTGTAACCCAGGTGACCTACATCAGGCTACATCTCTGTGATATCTTAATTAGGGAGTATAAAGGGAACCGTATTAAATAGTTTTGCTTTATGCCAGTGATAATACCTCAATTAAAATTGCTCCTTATTTGTAGTGATGCCGCCGAGACGAGAAATTCTCGTGTGTCGTCTCGTCTCGTCTCGTCTCGACGAGACGAGAGTGAAATTTTTTCTCGAGACAAGTTACGAGACGAGACGAGAGAAGACCGTTTCTCGTCGAGAAATTTCTCGTTTTTTCTCGAATTTTCTCGTTTGTTAGAACACTGAATTTTAGGTATTATACCAGTGCTGAAGCCTTTGAAAATGGCAAAAAGTGAAACAAAATAATAGTAGGATGAAACCCATTGGAAAAGGAAGAGAATAGAACAAAAATGAAAGGAAAAATAAATTACGGGCGATCCGAGGTCGGGAAGGGGGGGGAGGGGGGTTTTAAAGGTAGAAAACGATTTATCTCGATTTCCGGTAAAACTGCAAGTCCTATGGAAAAACGTTAAATTGCAAAGTTGTAGGTAATAAAAAAATCTACAACTTTTGTTTTTACACTTTTTTCATATAACCTCAAAATGTATGTGAAAAATTCAAATAACCAAGTTTTTTGTTTTTTATTTTTATCTTTTACAAAAATTTTTTTTTATCCACGAAATTTGTTGAAAACTTACCTTTTTATGTCCTAAACACACTGTAATTTTTTTGATTTAAAATATTTGTTTTTTAACCTTATTTTGACTTAATATCGAAAAAACACCCTAATTTTCAATCGAAAATTCTCACGTCAAAATATCTGCTTTTTTAAAAAACTCGGTAGGCTTTTTGTTCGTTGAAATCTCTACTTTCTGATGGTGTTAAAAAAAATATACATTACTATGGTAAATGTTCTCAAAAAAATGCAAAGAAACGAAAAAAACTCGATTCCGAATTTTTTTTTTAGATCAATATGTACAATTTTTAGCTATTTATTAAAATTTATACTTTAATTACTTGAAAAACGTAAGATTCCATGTTACATTGATAAAAAAAAGTATAAATTTTAATAAATAGCTCAAAATTGTACATATTGATCTAAAAAAAAAATGTCTGATTCGAGTTTTCTTCATTTCTTTGCATTTTTTTGAGAACATTTACCATAGTAATGTATATATTTTTTTAGCAAAGCAGATATTTTGACGTGAGAATTTTCGATTGAAAATTGGGGTGTTTTTTCGATAATAAGTCAAAATAAGGTTAAAAAATTAATATTTTAAATCAAAAAAATTACAGTGTGTTTAGGACATGAAAAGGTAAGTTTTCACCAAATTTCGTGGATAAAAAATTTTTTTTGTAAAAGATAAAAATAAAAAACCAAAAACTTGGTTATTTGAATTTTTCACATAAATTTTGAGGTGATGTGAAAAAAGTGTATATACAAAAGTTGTAGATCTTTTTATTACCTACAACTTTGCGATCTAACGTTTTTCCACAGGTCTTGTAGTTTTACCGGAAATCGAGATAAATCGTTTTCTACCTTTAAAAATCTGAAAGAAAGCATTTTCGATTGAAAAACAATATCGAAAAGGACCCCAGTCAAATTTCATTCACAAGGCGAAAGGCGATAGATTTTGACTAAATTTAACAATTTTGTATCAAAAATTCGAAATTCCCCAAAAACTTCTCACACAAAAATCATTAATAAAAGTGTGAATTTCATTTTATATCTCTCTTACCAGTTTTAATATTTGACAATACTTTCATAACACCCTGTATATGAACCGAAACGTTATTAGCAAATCACAGATAAAGACAACGGAGGGCCATGAAACTAGTGTTATTGAAATAATAGCATTAAGTTAATAGTCTCAATTATGACATTAGTAAATAAATTAAAAATAAAAAGTCTAATATAATAGGTAAAGTGACATTCAGTACGAATGATTCAAGTGTAGGCCTTATTTTGCCTCATTTTATTACACAGGTCTCAGACATAAATTTGGCTATTGAAAATAATTATTAAGTGCGGTAAATGATACTTTTCCGCACGAGGTGGCAGTTGCACGAACGGCTCGAAGCAAGTCCGGGCATGCCACTAAGTGAGTGTGGAAACGGAACTTTTCGCACATGTTACTTACAATATTTTTCCTAATTGCGTAAAATTAAGCTTGTTCGTAATAAATTTTTGTATTTTTTGGGTAAAAGGAGCAAAAAATAAAGTGAATTTTTAAATTTTGATATGTCAAATAGAGCATTTTCGGAAATACTTCTTTAAGTTCTTTCTCTTGCACTTTCTATTAATGTAATAAAAAAATTAAGGTTTTTCCCTGGATGACATTATGGGCTGATCCCTTTATTTAGTCGAATATTTTCCAAACTATTGCAGTTAATTATGCCCCGAATTATGCCAAAAAATAAATAATAAAAGAAGGGTAGTTCCATTATGAATCAATTATTATTATTATAAATCATTCTCTATTCTGTATCTTTTATCACCCCGTATATTTTGGACTGAAAATACCTCGGTGCCAAGCCTATTACATTACGTGAATTATGTCTTATGGCCGCTTGCAATATTTTGTTGATCTAAAAAAAATAGTTTTTAAGTCACATGACTAACAAACCGACTTATATTAAACCCTTCTGCGAGACGACCAGATACTTTTAAATGTTTACCCCCTTTAAGATTCGTATAAAAAAATATTTTTTATGATTCCCTACTCACGAGAAAAAACGAGACGAGACGAGACAATGGCACTCTCGAGCGAGAAAAACGCGTTTCTCGTCGAGACGAGATAAAAAAAAATTCTCGCCTCACGAGACGAGACGAGAATGGGCCGATTCTCGTCTCGTCTCGTCTCGCGGCATCACTAATTATTTGCAACAAAAAACGTTTACTTAAAATGTGACATCAGTGTTTCATAAATGCGATATTTTTAATTTATAAAATATACAAAAATTTTACGTTGCTAAAACATCTTCTAGATAAAGCCGTTGTGTATCAAATATGTAAAAATTTTATTGATTGGGCTGCTTTTTAAAACATAGTTATTATGGATGAACTATGTAACTGTAATACAAGATTGCGTGTCATTTAAATAGCCCGCGTTAAATTAGACAATGCCATTGGCCTGGGTTTCGTCGGCCGTCAGTTTGTCTTGGCGCAATTTTGTCTTGTTCGTTTAGAGAGGTTACCCCCGAGCAACTAGAAGCCCAGCGTGGCTCAACAGTTTTTGGATTTTGGATGTGTTTTTGAAGTGTTTCCTCCATTTTTTAGTGTGGAAAAGGTAACTATAATATTTATTAATACTTAAATTTACTTTTAAAGTTATTAACATGTCTCTACGGCGTCTAAAGTAATTTTCATGTTTGTCGAAGAGACAACGCATTTTTTTCTGCGAGTCCACAGACCGTTTATTTCAACTATATTGCCAAACAAATTTTCAAAAAAAAAAAATAGGTATTCAGTAGAAATATTTGGAATATTCCAGACTTTTTTTTGACAGCCTTTACTATGTTCAATCAGCTTCGCAAGGATAGATACGATTAAGCACATTCTACATAACAAATATAAATCTGAATTATATATGTTTAGTCACCATGATGGATCAGTTATGTTACATAGACATTAAATTATTATTGTGAAGCTCGGTGCAATGTCTCAATAATAGATATGTTTCGTCCCACAGAAAGGAACATTGCGCTTTCCTAGGTAGGACATTTTCATATCTCTGGCATACTCCTGCTATATAAACGAGCCATAAACGAGATATCTTTGTGATAAAACAAGAAACATCGTTTTATTGTTGTGATATAGTTGCTATATAAATTGGTCACCTGGGAACTAATTAAATTTTTTTCCCATAGAACTATTTGAGATAAAAATTTGATACTATCAGAAATTGATAATGTTGATGGGAGGAATCGAATAAAATAAAAAAAAGAGTAGTGTTACATTTGAAAAAAAAAACATTCCTTGAGTTAAAGAAAAAACTAAAAATCTGGCAACGTCGCAATTGTCAATTTTCAATTTAATTTTTTAAGTTATCCACCTGTACCAAAATTCATTAATTTAGTCTTGGTAGTTTTGAAGAAAATAAGCCGTTCCGGTTATTTCAACTAACCCTGTATATATCTACATAAACGATTCCTTATAGTCTTGGGGAAGCGGTCTAGGGCTGAAGTAAAACTCCTTTTTTACAAACGCCGAGCTTTCGGAAATTTATTTTTTCCTTTTTCAAGGCTACAATAAAGAAACAGTAGGTCAAAATCCATTATTTATGGATGGACATTAGTATCAAGAGAAACCATTTTTGTAATTTGTACAACAAAAATTATTTTTGTTTACTTGGACCTATTGTCCTTCCTGTATATAGTTAAGCTTATTTTATACAATAAACCTTTAATTCTATGTTAAAAAACAAAAGGAAATTAAATTAAAATTGGTATGCAGTTATTGCATTTTTACAGGAAAAAAATTTTCTTTATTAAAAAATGGTTTTAAATTCAATCTACTTACGTGCAAATTGAGTATTACGTAGGCAAGTAGTAGTGTGTGAATGTAATACATCATTTGCTAATTATTATTGACATTTTCTGGGTTATGTTTCTAATTAATAATTAACATTTTTAAACATAATTTTGTACAAAATATAGTTGCTTTTACGCCATATTTGCAGGGACTAAGATTGTCTTATCAGTAAAACAAATTCTTCGGTAAGGTTTTTTGTTTATATTTTTTAAGAAAAACTGCTACTGTTTTGAAATGGGAAATACAATATCTACAAATATATTTATATATATATGCCACGTTCTCTTGCCTTTATTTGAAGCATATTGATTACAACTCTAATTGACCCCTCCTTACACCCAAATGATCATCTGCCAGACCTGTATGTCAGTCATATAAAAACTTTTATAAGCAAACCCGTAAGTTAAGACTGGTATCTATAGTAGCGCTGTTGGTTTAGGACAAGCATGTTTTTAGGCCGTTCAGTGTTCAAAAAATTCCACACAGTAACCTAATTCTATTAGCTGTGGATACGCTGTGTCCATGTGGAAGTAAGCAACTAAGCATATCACCCCAGGAATTAGCCTATGAATCACGGGATCAAAATGGGTGTGGTCATCGACCTAGGCCTGGTTTGTTCCGTCGCAGACCTCCCAAATGCATCAACTACCACCCAGAAGTAAGTAAAATCCTAAAATTTTAATCTCCGCAGCAGGGAATCCAATTAGTTAACTCGTCTTAGCATTTTTTGATGATACAGGTGCTTTAGAGGTGTGTAAGTACCTTTAAATAAGAAGTTCCTTTTCGAAAGAGATACGCTTGAATTGGATAGGTACTAGTTCGAAACAGACCCGTCTATAAATATTTTTCTATGGAAACAAACGTGTCCACTGGAACCAAGTGCAACTTTTACAGTTTTTTTAAATATAAATTAAAAACACCCTAACCTAAAGGGAAGATTAGTATTATTTCCGAATTTACTATACTTAGATATTATATATTATGTACGATCGAAAAGACATAGACAGATTATCCCTTTGTATGTACAACCTCCTCGCTCTGTCCTGCTGGAACTGATTTTGTGTTCATCCACGATTCCTCGCTATCGAAGTATTACGTTTTTATATAAAATATTGTAGATACATCCAAGTTATAAATTTCCAGTTAATTTTTTTTCCTAAAATTTCAATGATTGTTTCTTTTCAGGAAATTGAAATACATATCTGTGGAAAAGCTCCTGTGTTGTCTGTAAGTGTTATGACATGTTTGTTCGGGTTTGTTATACACTGCTTACCAACTTTTATATCGTGATCATGTATGTTTCTAGGTCTTAAAAATTAACTAGGTATAGAACGTTTTAAAACAGGTTCAGTACAACCTACACCCATACATAATATTATATTATTATTATATGCTCATATCATTCACTAGACAATTTCAAAGATTTTTTATTTCGTCCATATATGTACATATTATATACATATTATATCGGTTCTATCTAATAAAAATAATATAGGTACCTACCTACCATAATATTTTAATGTTACAGATACTTACATGTGCAATGTGCATGTAATTAAGAAATGTAAATATTATTAAATGTTGTAGAAAACCTAAACTTATACTTACTTGTCGTATCGTCTAAAAAGATCATTATTTTTTAAATAAAATTCTCGATTCTATAGGGAATGAAAGAGAGCGACAATAACCGAATAATAGTTTTTTGCAATTTTTTATATTTGTATGTACAGTTTGTACCTTTTTACAATATGAACAATAGTAATAAACGTATAGGTATGTATTTAGACGAAAACCCCCATAACAATGATTTTTTTTGTGTTAAAAAGAAATTCATGTGAGTCTTTTTGAAGACCATTCATTATACTTACATACAATTAGGTACTGCAAAAACACTTTGTTTCAGGTTTTATTTTTGATTATTATATAGGTACAATATATTATCAAAGTTAGGTAATGTAGGTAATAATTTAAAGAGAGCGTTTAATTTTGAAAGTTTTCTGCATATAGTCGTCATCATATGCACCAATCAGCATGCATCACCAGGTGGCTTAACGCAAATGACTTGATAATGATGATGATGATGATTTTGCAAAACGCTGATTTTTAAAATGCACCAGGGCATGTTTTTAAAAAGTGCCTTTTGTTTGATTTATCGCCGTTACCATTTTAAATGACATACTTACTTAATAGGTAATTTTAACTAATTTTAAGTTTCGAATGTAGTATACATAATATTAAATGATTCTTGACCTGAAGACGACTGGAAATATTAACCAGCTGAAACATTATTATGGCTTATGGAAAAATCCAAATTACACATCATCAATCATAATATTTCTGACCTGTGCTGTGCACCCAGACAAAATAGACTGGCGCATGCGCATGGCACGGCGAAGCAAAACGTTAGCATTTATTCCTATTTAAAAGACTGGATTTTCATATAATTACGATCTAACTTCACAGCAGTGGTGGCTCGTGACTAGCAAGTCAGGGGGGGCGCTGGCTTTAAATAATGCGGATAACTATAATCAAATCGTTTATTTTTGTTAAGCATGCCAAATGATAAAACTAACAAATATTATTTTTTGAAGTGAAAGATCTTCGGTTTTTTTTCGGAAATAAACTTCTCGGTGACTGTGTTTTTAAAATTATCTATGTCCCGAACCATCGCTTTTTCGATTGACATTGACATTGACAGCATTGCTAAAGCTGCATATTAGACGAAATTTTCCAACTTTATAGTATAACTAATAAATTAGTCACAACAAAACATCAGCGGCATCGATAGGTCACGTCGCGTCGAAACGCGAACAGCTATTGTTGGACGAAAAATTTGGAGCCCCATCCGTGTAGCTCGTTTTGCGATGTGTAAGTAACGTCACGCCTCCGTAGTCCTCGTAACCGACTTAATAGTCACGTTAAGGGACGGATAATCGGCCGCCCGCGCTTGCCTGTGCGAATAGAAAATGCTCATTCGGTATAACTTGCCCGTTGGAATATGACTATGTTTGGTTTGAATTATTTTAATTGATTGCTTACATACATTGCGTTATTGTTTTTTTAAGTAAAGTATTTTTGGATTCTGTTGAAATAATTGCAGGGAGGGCAGCGCCCCAGAGCCCTTCATTACGAGCCGCCACTGCTTCACAGGTAAGTTCTTTTGGTCAAATAACTTTAGCTTGTGAAACATAAAAATAGTTATAATTAAAAGTCATACAATCGATTAATTGAATGCTTTATAAAGGTTATTGACGGACAGTTCTTATCATTTTAAAATAGTTTGTGTAATTTTGATATAGTTATTACAAGAAAGAGCAATTATTGTAGATTCCATATTGTCCATAGTCCATGACCAATATCGCCATCTAGTATTTTATCTAATATTACCGAATAATCAAGACATAAGCCACAAATATGAACAAACCTGAAATAATACTGAAAAAAGTTATTAAAGGACAATATACTGGCATAAATTTGTGAATATCTGATATTATATTGTAGATAGTTAACAGAATTGTTTTTGTAAATATTAGATATGACAAATTCATAAATAATATTATGTATTAAATAGGTTCATACCTACATACACAATTATTATTACAACAAGTTGAGTTTTGTTGTTGTTGGTTGTCAAGTTTATGATATATTTTATTTATAATATAACATTAATATGAAAATGATCCTTTTTAACACGAAATAATTATGGTAGTAAAATTTAAGGCACATGCAGATAAGATTTAACCCGTACTGGGTGGCAGCAAGATTATTATTCGTGTTCAGTCTGTTCGGAAATATTATTAAGATCGGTAAAAAGTAAGCCATCATTGGATCGACACGCAACTAATTCTCTACGTTTTGCTTCTCTTAGCAAAGTACCTATAAATTTTTGCGTAGGTAGGTATATATAGCTAAGTTCTTAAAGAAACGCGTCGCAAACAATTAACTTCGTATGGTCGTGTGAGAAATATATAGAGGGTCTCATCGCATGTAAAATTAACCCAATTTTTGCCCTTCGCTTTCACCGAATTTTTCCGAAACTGCACCTACGATTTACTTCAATTAAAAAAAATAAATATTGAAAGACCTATCCTTAAACTATATTATGTCATGTCTCTCATGTAGCAGATTTTCCGATTATCCTTTCGTTTTTAAAATATACCATAATTCGTGTTAGTACCTATAAATGAGCAAACTTTAAAAATTGTTTTCTCCGAAAGGAATTCCTAAATTAAAAAGATGTTACAGGACAAACAACGTTTGAACCTTTAACCGTCCAGTGATACCAAATGTATTCCTGTTTAATTAAATTTAACTGGTGATATAAATATAGTGACAGCCGAACACCTGTAACTATTTTTGAAATATTTACCTTGACGATCCTTAATACTTAATATAGAAGTCAAATATATAAAAATTACTTTATTATTTCAAAACAAATATATTATCTTAAAATAAATTCGATAGGTTTAGAGCAGCTGTACTCTAAGTGTGTTCCGCGGAACCCTAGGGTTCCGCAATACCTCTGTAGGGGTTCCTCAAGAATTTAGAAAAAAAATCAAAACACCTCTCTCTGGTCGAACGTTTTGACTCCGCGGCCGCGCGTAGGTATATTTATTTATTTATTTGTATTTGTATAAACATGTGTTACAATACGACCACTACAATCCCGATTGTTCTCATTATTGTGTGAAGATTATGGCAGCAAACATAAAACACTGCTGCTCCATACAGAAGTGCGATGGCTGTCTCGGGGTAAAACTTTAACAAGGCTATTTGAACTTGGAGCCGAGTTACAAATGTTTCTTTCAGCAGATACTTCTTTTAATTTGAAGGACCGTTTGTATGGTAAAACTTGGTTGTTCCGATTGTCTTTTATGGCGGATATCTTTCAAAAACTGAACGAATTGATTTTATCATTGCAAGGTAAACAGACAACAGTGTTTCACGCCTATAACAAAATAACTGCCTTCAAAAGAAAATTAGATTTTTGGATTATTTGCGTTGGTAAGAAAGAAATAGAAAGCTTTACGTCACTCAGTGAGTTTGTTAGCGATAACGACTCAGAAATGTTTCAAGATGATGTGTTTGAAGAATTGGTCCAATATCTCAGTTCGATGCGCGCATCTTTTGAAAAGTATTTTCCCGAAGAACAAAATACAAAAATGAAACTGAATTCATGGATTCATAATCCTTTTTTACCCAACTTGGAAAAGCCCGAAAGTATGTCAAACGAGATATATGAATCTCTTTTAGAAATGTCATCAGACACAAGTATGGAGTCACTGTTCAAAACGACGCCTCTCAACGATTTTTGGTGCAGAATCCGTGATGAATATCCAATGCTTGGCAAAATGGCTCTGAATATTCTTCTCCCGTTCCCAACAACATATTTGTGCGAAACAGGATTCTCAACCTATGCAGCCACGAAAACAAAATATCGCAATAGACTGGACGCCGAACCTGATATGAGACTTCAACTGTCTTCTATCAAACCTGATATCAACCAATTGATGAAAAATAAAAAACTGTTTCATACCTCCCATTAGTTAGATTTTTTCTTTTTTAATATCTTCTATTATTGTACTTGCCATGTGGTAAAGTAAGTAATAATTAGTAACTGTTACATTGTTCTTTTATTATGCTTATTAATAAAGAATACACTTTTAAAAACTATTGTTTTATTGTAGGGTTCCATCAAGTATTTTGCTTCCCAAAAGGGTTCCGTCACCAAAAAAGTTTGAGAACCGCTGGTTTAGAGGGTTTCGATTGAATGGTATAAAATAAATGCATGTCGCGAGTAAAAGCGATGCGATGATCGACTCTTCAATATATAGACGCGAATGGTATTCTCAGTCTTATTGGCCAATTCACTAAATTTAATTTGAAATCGGCCGATGAGAATAAAATTCGCGATTCTCATTTCGATATATGAAACTATAGCTTTAACCGCGACAAGAAGGAGCGAAAAATATTGCTAATGTAACTAAAAGGAAGTAGGCTATTATTTAGTATTATTTACTAGAATATGGCTAATATAAACTAATCAAAAACATAAGATACTAGTTTAAATTTTTTAACAAGAAATAGTTGTCTACGTCGACATCGATTATCAAATTTACCTATATACATTTATAATAGCCTGGTGCCTGGACACGAATAAATATATTTATTACTATTACCTAAGTATATATTAATATTATAGTGATAACACAGATATCGGAATAAACTTACTGCCTGTACCAGTTTTTCCAATGAAGAATGCATTGTTTTGCCGAGTACCATGCCAATAAATTAGACTGCTTGCTATTGATATCTATATAATAATTATAGACACAACACACAACACCAAAATGTGAGGACCTACTTAGGTATACTTTTACGTTATTGTGTAGAAGAATAATTAAAATGCGACCGTGAATAACTATAGCTGAAAGAAACATATATTTTTATTTTTAAGTGGATGCAAACACTATGTAGTTAGGTATAGTTCATCTTTTTAACACGCTTATATTAGCTTCACCCTGTGTTGTTTGTATGTATGTATGTATGTATGTATGTATGTATGTATGTATGTATGTATGTGTGTGTGTGTGTGTGTGAGGGTGTGTGTGTGTGTGTGTGTGTATGTATGTATGTTTGTATGTTTGTAACCGACTTCTTTGAACCCGATTTTGACCCCCTTTAAACGGTCAGATTTAATTTAAATTTTGTAGAGTTATCAAGAACCGCTGACAATACAATAATTCAGCATGTTTTTTAGTTTTTTTCAACTATATTTATATTTTTTATGTTCTAAGAACACGTTAAAAATACTGTATTTTAAATAACTCCATATCTCGAAAATTTACGGGCGGCGACCGTAGCGCGTTGATATACTAGTTCCCGTCCATACGCAGAGCAACCGCGATAGTGAGTGGATGTGTTCTCTGAAACTCGCTTATCGCAGCGCTGCACGACGTTTTTTCACATTCCTAACATATTTGGAATTCCAATACAAGCCATATCGGTACTTTTTCAGTACTATAATCTCCAAATTCTTAAAATTCCTTGCAAATCTTGCATTGGAATCCGCTGTTAAAAAGCAATTTAAATTACCTACCGGACAACTCTGGCGCAACGACGCCTACCTACCTGACTAAAAACCCAAATACAAGACATGGCCGCAAATAGGGGTGCCTCAGGCACCCCACAAGCTCAAGATAACACCACGGACGATGACAACGAAAGTATAGCAAGTGATATCAGCGAGAAAAACTTGAAAAGCAACAAGTCAAATAGCAAAAGCCTTCTTAAAAACCTCGAGACGTTCAAGGCATATTGCAACTTATGCAACGCATTCTATAAGAAATGTCAAGACGTAAAAGAAAGGACAAAACTAAGAAATGAAGTTGTCAAACATATAAGAGAGAAGCATGCGCACAAGGGACCCATTACACAAACTCCGCCTCTAGAAAATCAAGACAATCCATTTAAATTACCAATTAATCAGACAAAACCCGAGACGTACAAAACAAAAAAGCAGATCGATGAAGAAACGCGAAAAGCGTACGAAAAACAGCTCGAAGAACACCGAAATAAAGAAGAAAATGCAGATGCTGGGAGGAGCCAGACAAAACGCATGAGAAGCCCAAGCCAGTCCCCCCCCACAAACAATAAAATATCTAGGTTGCTTGAACACAGGACGTTTTTACCATTGAAAAACAGATATTCTCCTTTAGCTACAGATGAAGAAACACAAATGGACCATGACAATGAAATCACACTAGAACAATACAGACCAACAATCACCCAGAAGCAAATACACCGCAAAGCCCAAGAATCAATTCACTCAGCAGCAGAAGACACCGACGAACAAATTCAAATTTCGAACAAAAAGATAGTAAAACCACCACCAATCATACTAAACGGCCTGATATTGAACAAAGAAAAATACAAGGAGTTTACCAATGAACTGAATAAAAGCCTATCCAAAGGATACACTCTAAAATATACCAAAAATAATACAATCATATACATCAACGATATAAACGAATACAAAAATTATACGGAAAAAATGAAAAAAGACACGAACCTAGAATGGCATACATACTCAACTCCCGAAGAAAAAACCCACGCCTTCGTGATAAAAGGGCTTGATCATCTTCCGGACGTAGCTGACATACAACAAGAATTAGAAGGAACCCACCAGATACGCGTCTCAAAAATCCATATTATGAACACGCAATACCGCCCCTTGTATATGGTAGTAACTTCAACAGACCATAGACTGAAAAACCTACAAAGTATAAAATACTTAAACTTCGTACGAATAACATGGGAACGGAGAAGAAACCAGAAAAACATATTACAATGCAAACGCTGCCAGCAATGGGGCCATGCTACGTCTAATTGCTTCAGGAGCATTAAATGTGGGAAATGCGCGGCAGACCATTACACTCAACAATGTCCAGGCGGAACGCTGAAATGTGCAAACTGCAATAAGGAACATGCAGCCACATCAACGATCTGCGATGTATATAAATTCAAACTGCATAAGGCCAACGAAAACAAAGCCAGAGCGACATCTATACAATATAAGCCAGCACCACTACCAGAAAAAAATGCATGGGGTCAGGCCAGGGCAAATGGTCCAGCGGTTGCCTTAGGAAATGGCACAAATAAGTCCCAAAAGAAAACAGTAGAAATTCCATTAACGGACCAAGAAGAATCCGACTATGAAAATGCCTACCCAAGACTACCTAGGCAACGCCCCCAGTCTAGATACGCCCATTCATCAACTCGTGTACAACAGTCGGTAGACGATAATGAGGTAAGTGACTTTATTGAGACCATAAAGGAGTTCAAAAACAAAATAAATTTTAAGGAAATATCAAGATTTTTTAAAGACTTCATAAAAATAGTTGACACCAACCCCGATAAAATGCAAAGAGCAATGGCAATGGCTAGTTTCATATCAGAAAAACTTGATAACTATGACATCTAAAAAATTAAAGATTCTATTATGGAATGCCAATGGGCTGTTAAACAAGCTGGGTGAAACGATCCATTGCCTGAGCCAGAACAAGATAGATATCATGATTGTAACTGAGACTAAACTTGCCCCTGATAAGAAGGTAAAAATAAGAAACTATTTAATTCATAGACAAGATCGTGACATAAGAGGTGGGGGCGTTGCCCTAATCGTTAAACAAAATATTCCGCATGCTGTTTTACCACCAGTAAACTCTTTAATTGAGAATATATCTATTAAACTAAAAAGCGGAGTTATAATGACGGGAGGATATGCACGCCCTTATCTTAATATGCAAGATCATGATCTTGATAGCATTTTTAACCAGGGAAACCAGGTCATCCTACTGGGTGACTTGAACGCCAGGCATTCTCTATGGCGCAATCGACAAAACAACAGAAATGGACGTCTGGTAAACGACTACGTCATAGAGAACAACATTCAGCTGCTACACACAGCCACACCTACGCACTATCCGGTAAATGGCATGTCCCCGTCGTTTATCGACATAATTCTGAACAAAAATGTCCAAAATCTCCCTGACCCCCTAGTGATAAATGAAATGTCGTCAGACCACCTCCCAATAATGTTAGAGTGGCAAACGGCCTACGTCGAGGAGCTTGGTCCGTCGACATGGCTCTACAATAATGCAAACTGGAGGCTTTTCAGGCAAATCATGAACGAAAAAACTAAAATTAATAATAAAATTGAAACAGTCGAGCAATTGGAGCTTGAAGTTCATGATTTGGTCGAAAACCTCCAGTTTGCAAGAAATCAGATTGCCAAAAAAGTAAGCCTAAAACCCGCGGAAGACCGACTCCCCAGGGAGATCTTGGACCTTATAAAGTTCAAAAATAAGCTAAGAAAGAGATGGCAGAGACAGAGACAGCCAGTGGATGGTGCGAGAGTGCGAGATCTTCAAAATACAATAAAACAGCGCATAAACAAATATAAAAATGACATCTGGAAAAACACCCTCCAGAACGTAACGGTAAATGATAATTCACTATGGCGACTTACAGGCAGGCTAAAGAAAAAATTTAACAAGATCCCCTCCCTTGATTCCCAAGAACCCCAAACGAGTTCGCAAAAGGCAAACATCCTCGCTACCTATCTAGCAGACGTGTGCAAAGGCTCTCCTAACACGACAAATGAACAAGACGAAATAACGAACATTGTCAACAAAATAGTCCATAAAAAATATCCAATTCCCCCTCCAATGATCCCTAAATTACTCACTACCCCGATAGAATTAAAGACAATACTTAAATCCCTCCCAAATAATAAAGCGCCTGGGGATGATGAGATCGCATACCCCCTACTTAAAAATATGCCGACGAAGACGATTGTTCAATTTATGTATGTGATAAATGCAATCATATTGCTACAACACTTTCCATCGTCCTTCAAGAACGCTATAATCATACCCCTATTAAAACCTAGTAAAGATCCCACAAAGCCCTCTTCGTACAGACCTGTTGCCCTACTCCCAACATTATCCAAGGTAACAGAAAAAATAATACTACAAAAGATAAACAACCTAGACCTAGACAGAGCCATACCTGTTGAACAATTTGGTTTTCGACGCGGACACAGTACCACACTACTGGTGGCAAAAGTGGTACAAGATGCATTAAACAAAACTAACCAAAAACAAAATACAGTTATGCTCGCCTTGGATGTCAAACAAGCGTTCGACAGCGTATGGCTTAATGGACTAATATATAAACTAGCTACTTACCATAATTTCCCCCTATTCCTTGTAACCTTACTACATACATACATAACTGGACGAACATTCAGAGTGAGAATAGAGGGGAGCTTCTCTGACCCAAAACATACACATTCTGGTGTCCCACAAGGCACTGTCCTATCATCAAGGCTATTCAATTACTATACAGCAGATAAACCACGCCACCCATCGACAAATCTAGCCATATTTGCGGACGACATACTGCTATATGCAAGTTCGTTCTATGCAAATGTGGCTAGAACACATATCACAAACCACCTACGTACACTTCTTCCATGGTATAAGAAATGGAAGCTAAACATCAATGAAAGCAAATGCGAATGCATTATTATCACAAGGAAGCAAACAAACAACAAAATAAATATACCAATAAAAATAAATAACACACCAATTATTCCCAAAAAGAAAATAAAATATCTAGGAGTAGTTATAGACGCTCGCTTAAGATTTCACCACCATACGTCATACATTTTACAAAAAGGATTCGGAGCGATGCAAAACCTCTATTCACTCCTATCACCAAAATCCTGTCTTTCACCTCGAAACAAATTGATGATCTACAAACAAATCATCAGGCCAGTGCTCGGATATGCCGCACCAGTATGGTGCGGCATATCGGACGCGCAAATATGTAGATTACAAAGGTTTCAGAATAAAATTCTCAGGTGCGTCACGTCATCTGCCAGGTATACACGCATAAACGACCTACACTATTCAACAAACATGCCACGATTCAATACATACATACATACCATGTCAAACAAATTCTATCACACTAAGCCACAAATATCACAACTAACACAAAACCTGACCGAGATACGCTACATTCACGAACCGACACATAAGCCCATATATGCGCGGCTTCCGATTTATTTCGAGAATCCATAACCAGGCCCGAATTAATTAAAATAATAAATACAATTAAAACACCACTGTAAATATTGTAAATAGAACCTGTAAATAGACCCATTGTAAATATAAATAGATAATGTAAATATGTAAATATAAGCAGTTATGTATATAAAGAACAAAAGAAAGAATGAACTGATAGCATGAATGAGAAGGCGAATGATAAAAAATAGCAATCCCAGATCTATGATCATCACAAAACACATTCTATCGAGGTTGGTTTTTTGACTTATTTTTTCCAACTATAAAAACAAACAAACTATTACATCTAAAACATTTTCCGAATTATTTTTTCCTTATGGAACGTCACTTTCGTGGTCCTGTAAAGTCAATCTGGAAAGGATCGTCTACCGTAACTGAAAAACTTCATTAATTACCAAGGGCAAACACCAGCCCCAGCTTGTCTAGGCGGGCTGCCTTTCCTAGGTGGTCCCATTAGTAATGGGTAAAACCTAGCAGAAACCAATGAAAAAAGTATATTATAACCTAGTTATGTATGTACTGTAATATAATGAAGTTATAAGATATTATATAACAGAAATAAAGAGATTAAGTAAGTAAGTTCCCGTCCGATCGCTGAAGTCAAGCGACGTCGGGCACAGTTAATACTTGGATGGGTGACCGCTTGGGAACACCGTGTGTCGTTACCTTTTTTTGTAATTCATTCGGTTTGATGCCATAAACCGGATTGTACTTCGACTGGGTTTGTTCGGGTTTGTTCGATTTTTCGTATGTTATAAAAAAAAATTCTTTCAACTAAAAAATGTAAAATAAATATAGTTTAAAAAAACTAAAAAACACGCTTTAATAATTAATCAAACTAAAAAGCAGAAAATAAATATAGTTTAAAATAATTCTTGAAATTCTTCATATAGGCAGAAAATAATAATGAACGATAAACATTAGTATTATGGTGTAAAAGCGTGGGGCGCTTTGTGCTATATTTTTCATATATCGAGCATAAAGCGTGTTTTTTAGTTTTTTTAAACTATATTTATTATTACTATGCCATATTTATTCTTTACTACCCATACGATGTGCTGCCGCTTCAAGGTTTGATTGATATATTGATATACAGGGTGGGCCACTGAAAACTTACAATGGCTATAATTTTTGAACCAAAAAAGATATGAAAAAATAAAAAATACCGTTTCTATAAAATCAAGGGGGAATACATATGACGTATATTTTTTAAACCACCCCGACCTACCCCTTCGGCGCCACCCCTTCTCACATCTTAAATGGTAACACCCCACCTGTGACACCTTTTTGGAAAACTCATGAAAAATGCTAAGCTATGATCATAAAATGTTTAGGGTGAAATTGAAAAACTACCCTTCACACAGGTGGACATAAATTGAACAAAATAAAGTGATTTTTTCAGCATAAGTTACATATAGGGACCCAGCTAAATTCAAATCAGGTATTTTTCAAACCACCCCGCCCCACCCCTAGGCGCCTCCCCGCTCACTTCAAAATCTAAGATAGCGATACCCCACTTGTGGCACCTCCATGGAAAGCGTATAAAAAATGCTAAACGATGGTCATAAAGATTTTAACCTAACCTATTTTATAAGAAATCGTATTACCTACCTATCTACTTTTCTAAAACTTTTTTCGGGAAAAATTAAGAAAATTACTGGTAAGTAGTAATAAGAAATGTAGGTGTGACAATTTGAAAAAAAGGAACCAAATTAAAAATTATCTAGATGATTTATTTAACAATTGTTCAAAATGACAGCCGTTTTGTTCCATACAAAAATACAAACGATTTTCAAATTATTTTCTCACTTCTCGGAATATTTCGACATGCTTCAATTATCCTCTGCCGCAACTCTTGCAACGAAGCTGGTTTTGTCTTGTAGACTATGGATTTAATGTAACCCCACAAGAAGAAGTCTAAAGGAGTGAGGTCAGGTGACCTTGGCGGCCACTCGATTGGACCCCTTCTGCCAATCCATTGCCTTGGATAAAATCTATCTAACCACCGCCTTGTGACAATAGCATAATACGGAGGGGCTCCATCTTGCTGAAAGTGTATGAGGTCTTCATGTAGATTAAAATTTCCTTCCAAATCTCTTTGATTCTCAACCTCATGTACAATAGCTGGCTCTATCAAATTGTTCAGCATTTCCACATAAGCATCACCCGTCAAATTTCCGTCGATGAAAAATGGACCTATTATTTTATCGCCCAGTATTCCGCACCAAACATTAAGCTTTTGGGGATTTTGGGTGTGTCCTTTAACAACAATATGCGGATTCTCATCGCTCCAGTATCTGCAGTTCTGCTTATTCACATTTCCATTTAGAAGAAATGAGCTCTCATCACTAAAACAAATATTTGTAGTGAGTGAAGGCTCCCTTCGAATTTCCTCCGTTATTTTTTCGCAGAACTGGATCCTTCTATCTGGATCGTCGTCGCCAAGTTCCTGCAGAATCTTCATTTTGTAGGGGTGGAATTTTTGCATTTTCAATACTCTTCTCACAGATGTTCGGGCTATGCCTGTTATTGATGCCAACTGGCGCGCTGATGTTTCTGGATTGACCGACACCTGACCAATAACTTCCATCTGCATTTCTTCATTCAGTACCCTGAGCCCTTCCTTTTTTTTATTTTTGACGGATCCCGTTTCTTGAAACTTTTCAATCAAATCCCTAACATAAACGTGACTAACGTTTTTGTCCGGATTTTTCTTATTGAAAGTACGGGCTGTTCTCAAATAGCACATACCTTCAGCACCATAAAGAAAAACTATTTGAATTCTTTCTTCCACACTATAAACCATTTTTCCAAGTTTTAAATCATGAAATCCAATAAAGGTATAAAATATTATCGTCACGAAATTTGCAAACGACTGAAAATTGATAAGTAAGAAGAAGTTGTGTTATCGCAAAATTAGGCTGAATGAGATTAAGTAGTAAAACATCTTTTTGTTGCTTTTTTTTATTATCTACATTTCTTTTAGCCTCGCATTTTAGGCGTATCAATGTGCGGCATTGATTTTTTACATACACAGGTAGGATATTGAGTAGGTACTGTATGTACTGCATGGATACAAAAACTATTCATTTTATTGATATTGACTTTTTATTTTTATTTTTAGGTCAATTTTTTTATTGCATCGTGAAGTTGTAATGACGGTCATTCAACATTTTTTATACGCTTTCCATAGTGGTGCCACAAGTGGGGTATCGCTATCTTAGATTTTGAAGTGAGTAGGAGTGGCGCCTAGGGGTGGGTCGGGGTGGTTTGAAAAATACCTGATTTGAATTTAGCTGGGTCTCTATTTCTAACTTATGCTAAAAAAAAATCACTTTTTTTTGTTCAATTTATGTCCACCTGCGTGAAGGGTAGTTTTTCAATTTCACCTTAAAAATTTTATAATCATGAGCTTTCCAAAAAGGTGCCACAGGTGGAGTGTTGCCATTTAAGATTTTCAAGTGAGTAGGGGTGGCGTCTAAGGGGTAGGTCGGGGTGGTTTGAAAAATACATCATATGTATTCCCCCTTGATTTTATAGAAACGGTATTTTTTATTTTCTGATATCTTTTTTGGTTCAAAAATTATAGCCATTGTAAGTTTTCAGTGGCCCACCCTGTATATAGGTAATATATTTATATAGGAGCATAATAATTATTGGCATATCTTTTTGGCTTCTAATACAACCTCGATTTTTAAAATTTTCACATTGGAGGTAGTATTTTGATCATGTGGTTTTGTATCATAATATTATAAGAGATGTCGTGGAAGCATAAACACAATAATTATTAATTAGTGCTTAGGTAGGTATATTATAAGCGGGCCTTTGTAATTTTGCTTGTAGGTAATAGTTTTATAGCTTCAATTCAGAAGCACAAAGAGTTTGACTTTATCGCACGTTTTTTTAAGAGTAGAATTAGTGGCGTACCGTGGGCGGGATGTTAAAAGAGGATAGGCTAGAGAATTATTGTCAGAAAAAATTTTCGCGGACTAAAATTCCTTGTCGGCTTTATCAGCATTGACATTTTTTTGCAGGGTAAAACTATGTTAAAAATGTCGTGAAAATGTTTTTAATTTGAGAGAGTCCAAACCAGAGAACACACAGCTGTTAATATTCTGTGGCCCAAACCCCTTGACCCTGCAGTACTTCTCTGCCTAGCACAACTGGTGATTAAAAGGAAAATTGCTTTAAGCGCCGATGAATTCCGTTGAAAAAAATACCGTCTTATATATAATTTCGCTTCTTAAGCATAACTAATAATTATTAATGCTTGTACATACCTACTCGAAACCAAATCCACATAATATTCATCCAGTTGGAAGGGAGGTTGCCGTTGGTTACGTCGTCGATATGTCACACAAAGTGGTTTCTTGTTGGGAATTCCAGGGCGTTTAAAACAATCCTGCTCTCAAGCGTAGATATTTCTTAAAAATATCTAATGGTCGAACTATGGACTATGTGAGGCGTAAGACTATGGATATAAGACAATAAATTGGCGCAATGAGTTACCCTATCTACTACTTTTTGGGGTAATTGACCCTTTATAAAATTTCATAAATTTTTGATAATTATGTAGGAGTCGGCCCGGGCTAAATCAAAGGGTAGTTAAAAAAACTGAGCTTAATAGGAGGGCCCCGTTAAATTTAAAGTAGAGAATCAAATCTTGATTATTATCTACACGTCATATATCAACACTTTTTAGCCAACAAAATGGTGATAAGTTTTTTCTAGTTTTAAGGGACACGCAAAAAGGCATCAGGCAAAGTTTGCGTTTGTTTGGCTTTTCGACACTATACCTTGAACAACGTGTCTTATTCTTTTAAAATCGTTAGTGCATTTAACTCATGCTGCAGCATGGTGCAATTTTTTAATATACCTATTCAAGAGCATTTCTCAGAAAATCAAACATTTACGTTGTTATATTTGGGAAAGTTTCTTTAAATAAATATACAAAAATGGAAAATTATTTGTTTTCAAGAAATAAAAATAAGTATACCTATTACTTAATGATGAGAATTAAACTTAATCCCTTCTCAAAATTTACATTATTAAAGACCTCCGCGTTCCTGCCTTTATGTGCGATTGGATGTAACTGGAAGTTTAATGTAAATATGTGTCAACGATTCTGCGTTATTATTATTAGGTAAGTATAGTGATGTGCTATACTTTGGTGCGTCCTTTGTTTGTGTTGATTGTCGGTAGACCTTTTATAATTCGCACATCCGCACATCACCCTCATGATGGCTCATATTATTAAGGCCGAAACGAGTAGGGTTTAATATAATTAAGTACATATTATATGAATTGTAAGAGAAGCTTATATATAGAGCCGTCAGAGCTTCGTAAATAGGGGAGAATGGCCCAAAATGTTCCCAGCGGGCAAAACGATCCCCCCCCCCCTATTATCGTTAATACGGATGGTGCCATCTATGGTTTTTGTAAGCCACTAGATACCTTCCTTGTCTTCCGTCGAGTTGTGCTTGTCAGTTGAATCGAAACTTGTTAGCGGTTGGTGCGCTATCAATAAAAAAGTGATTTTTGCTAATTCTGATCTAAGGTACCAAGGTACGTACCTACAGACTTTTGTAACAGCTTTTGACAGATAACAGGAATGGTAAAATGTAGTATATTTCAAGAAGCTTTAAGTGATAAACATGGCGGTTAGTAAATTTTGCACATTCGGGCAAAATGATCCCTCATGAGGTAGGGGTAGGGTAAAATTATTGCGGGATCATTTTACCCAAATTTTTTGGTTTTATATAAGAAATATTATATAGTGTTAAGTTAGCTATACCTACCTATCTAGGTATTCTTTAAAGATACAAGTTTTAACAATAGGTAGGTACTACTTAATATAATTTTGTATCATAGAGGTTATCGAGACACTTAATAATAATTTTATTTTCTTAACAAAATCCATCATCACATCCACCCACTTCCTATATAAAATATCTGGGAAACGTTCAACGCAAACTAGAAAATCTGTAGGTACGGTAGTCCTTACTAATACGCCATTTAAAGACCAACTAATCGATGAACAAAAAAAAAGTTTGCACAGGAAGAAAAAAAAAGTTAAAAATGAAGAATAAGTTAGCCACAGAAAATCAAAAAGCCAATAAAAAACTAAAGGTAACCAAGAGAAGAATAATAAAAATAAAGGAGAGGAAGATACGGAATGCATTATTTGTTCAGATACTTTTGAAAGGTCTCCCGCAGGAGAAGGATGGGTGCAGTGTAATAATTGCAAGCGCTGGGCACACGAGGAGTGCGCGGGAATTGAGGAAAACGAGTGCGATCCCTATACTTGCGACTTGTGTCTTCAGAAAGAAAAACCGTGCATGTTCGTAGGAAAATATGTTAACGGATAATATTCGTGTACACCTACCTATGTAGTTTGACTTTGTTTATATTTTTTTAGTACATTTAACAAATCTGCCGTCCTAACGAAAAACGCAGTAACTGAAAGGAGCACATTTGTGAGAAAAACGACAATTACTGTTTGTCCATCGTATTCACGATAATGAAATTTCCTGTAATGTTTTATTTATTATAGGGAAGAATGCATTAAAAAGTATATTCTAAGATATCTTTTTCATTGTATGGGTAATTTTTTAGGGAAATACTTAGGAAAATGCGTTCTTAACTAGTACCAGCAGCACTGATATTGTAGATTGTCCTAAGCAAAAACGCAGTAAACCACTGATTTGTTGAGATCTACTGCATTTTTAACTAGTATTTATTGATGTGCCGCTATTATTGATACATTGCAAAATAGTAATTTTGCGATCTAGTTTTTGGTATTTTCTGAATTTTAATTAATTAAATTAGCATCAAATTTCACTTTCCTAATGCCGTTAGAAATTATTAAGAAATGTAGGATGAATTAAATAAATATGTTTTAAAAAGTATCTTACATTAAGGCGTATCTTGTTTTAACTTGTATAAAATTTATTTATAAGGTGTATTTATCATTTTTATGGAGTTCTAATCAATTTTCTAAATATATTTTGCTCAGAAAAACAAAACATTAATTTTTAAGTTCCATAAATATTTCACCCTACATAATAAATTAAATCTACCTAGTATATTGTCGATGTAGAGGAACTAATAAAAGTTGTACTTGGTATGTTTAACAATTTTAATTCAATTTCCTGACACGTGTTTCGACCCTTGAGGGTCATTTTTAAAGGAGTGCAAGACAATAATTAATAATACTAAATGAGTTTGTATTTTTTGTTTAGTTATTGTCTTGTACTCCTTTGAAAATGACCCGCAAGGGTTGAAACACGTGTCAGAAAACTGAATTAAAATTGTGAAACGTAAAAAGTACAACTTTTATGTCCTCTATCATGGAATATCCGTTTCACCAAGTAGGTATGTAGCCTAGCACAAATTAATTAAGTATATATTTTTTATATTATAGAAATATTTTAATACCAAAGGTCATAAATATATAACAATACAAAACTAAAATGGATATTTTTAAAGTGTAAAAATTTATTACATATTATCTTCTTAGCACTTACACTTAATAAAATCAGTAAAAGTGATCATAAGTAGTAGTAACAAAAAAAAAACTTGCTTAATTTTAAAATAAAGTAAAATTTAAATTATTCGAATGAGATATTCCTCCATACTCACCCAAAACTGCCTTCTATCGATGCATATGATTCATGATATGCCCCTTACCGTATTTCTGGGTGCTGGTGCGATAGCCCCTCCCTTTTCTGATTTGTTCTTCAGGAAGCTTAATGTCATGTCATTGGTTTTAACGTTTCATAACTCTTTGTGTAACTTAATAGAAACTTTCCTCTCTCAGCAGTTACACTCGTAATATCTGCCAAATAAACGCGAGGTTGGGTTTTTTGAAGTTTTAATTTAGATAAGTGATCTACCCAGTCATAAAAGTATTTTGGTTCCATACAGGGTGGCCCTTTAGTGTGACAAAGTACAATAGCTCCGTTACTATTTCCAATACATTAAAAATATTAATACAAAAGTTGAAGGGCAGTAAGTGACTTATAATGTAAAATTATTTTTAACTCTATAGGGTGGCTCAAAAAAGCGGAACAAGAAAAAATGAACTTTTTTCAAATAGAACACCCTGTATATTTTTACATTTTTAAATTCCACATAAAATTACAATTATTTTTTATTAAATACATTATTAGTCTATACTTTATAGTTTCCGAGATATTGACTCTCGAAAAGTGACATTTTTGAACTTTGACAGCTTCTAACTTTCTAACAGTACGTCTTAGAGCAAAACGGTTTACATGTCCCTATCTTCAATTTTTATTATCTTCCCAAAAAAATCAACTTCCAGTTAAACCGGAACAACTATATTTCCTGCTTTCTAGTAACATCCGGTTTAACCGGAAGTTGATTTTTTTGGGAAGATAATAAAAATTGAAGATAGGGACATGTAAGCCGTTTTGCTCTAAGACGTACTGTTAGAAAGTTAGAAGCTGTCAAAGTTCAAAAATGTCACTTTTCGAGAGTCAATATCTCGGAAACTATAAAGTATAGACTAATAATGTATTTAATAAAAAATAATTATAATTTTATGTGGAATTTAAAAATGTAAAAATATACAGGGTGTTCCATTTGAAAAAAGTACATTTTTTCTTGTTCCGCTTTTTTGAGCCACCCTATAGAGTTAAAAATAATTTTACGTTATAAGTCACTTACTGCCCTTCAACTTTTGTATTAATATTTTTAATGTATTTGAAATAGTAACGGAGCTATTGTACTTTGCCACACTAAAGGGCCACCCTGTATGTGTTCATATTGGTTTTATATGTGTTTATTCTTAGTAAATCACTATACTGCATTTTCCTTAAGGAACCATGACCTTCCAATTTTTAATTACCAGGGTAGAGCGCAGTAAGAGTTTTTTATACTGCATTTATTCTAAGGAATTCATTTTACTGCATTTTTACTTAGTAAATGTTCACATTTAATTACGTTACTGTTTAGCAATAATACAGGTAGCTTTAAATATACTGCGTCTTTTGTTAGTAATGGAATGTTACTGCATTTTATGTTAGTAAATGTATGACGTGTCACACTTACTGCTAACAATTTTAGCATTTTTTGTGATAATAAAAAAACATTTCAAACAAAAATTGTTGACAAAACTACGGGAAATTTTATAAATAATCCAATTTTATTAAAATGTCATTATCTAAAAAAATTAACTTTACTGCGTTTTTCGGTAGGACGGCAGAAATAGTCTAGTAACATTTTGAGTTGTCCTATTTTTTGTTTTATGATAAGAATGTTTGTATTTTCTTACTGTTTTCTCTTAAATAATAAAGTACGGCCTATCTGTTTCTGTAAATATTATTCACTTATAATCAACAATTTTGCATTTTTTCTTAAATTAAATTGGGGATCATTTTACCCTACCTTAAGGGATAATTTTTCCCAACCAGGTAGGGAAAATGATCCTTTTGACCAAGTTCATAATTATATAAATAACATTAGATATTAGTTTTTTTATGCACTCTGCGCATCCAAATCTGAAAGCATAAGAATTGGGGAATCCCATAACTATGATTATGGATCTCCCTAAATCATATACACTCGGTTTACGAGGGATTTTCCCGTTAGGGGGATCATTTTGGGCCATTCTCCCCTAAACATATATGTTCGGCAGTCACGGCTTTGTTACAAAATAAATGTTATATTTTGAGAATCGTCCTAGAAATTGTTAACGGCGTCAGAATGTTATATTTTTCAATAAGACGTGATGTACTATGTAAAAAAAATGTTGTATTAGGTACCTTTATAGCCAATACTAGATACTTTACTAGCCTAGCACTGTTAAGTCCAGCGACCTAAGACCTGATCCCCACGGGCGTAAATGTGACAGCAGCTTACCCATTCTCTAGAAGTCATGATTGACCGCCATTTTTTACGTCACACTTACGCTATCGTATTTACGTCCGTTGGGACTTTTCTAAAAAAAACAATATCGCAACAAACAATAGTTGTTAGAAAATGACATACAGTGTGTCCGTTTAAGTTGTCTATATGGAAAACTCTTTAATTCAATTTTACGAAAAAACCTTATTCTATATCTACCTATATATAAACGTTTAATTAAATTTTTCAAATTCAAGGTGCATACGAGAATGATGCTTAGTTTTAAAAACTATCTACATGTTTGGGCTTGGATCTATACATTGTACAATGTACATGTCACGTGAAATTCTCAGGAAGCAGAGCATTTTATAAAAAATAACGTTTTTCTATAAAATTATAATAAAAGTTTCACATATGTAGACACAGCTTCAGTGGGGACACACTATATTATAGGGCTTGCAATCCCGGGATCTCGTTAAAAATCCAATCCTGAAAAATCCCGACATTCGGGATATTTTGTCTCTGGGATCCCAAAACCAAACATATGCCCGGGATTGCAAGCCCTAATATAGGTACTACCATATTTATGTAATCATTCAAATAATGTAGTGTGGCAATGGTTATTAAACGTATAACGTTTTGTCTGAATGAGTCACACTACAAATTATTAGGTGTTTGTTTGAAGGTTGTAGACAATGATGTATCTTGAGTAATAGATGCGTTTTGGACTTCCATTGCCTTTAGTTTTTCATATCACAACGTTGCAACTGGTAAGTATCTCCAGTCGTCTTCAGGTGAATACTAAACAAGTTACGAAGCTACGAGCCTATTTATACTACCGAGGGGGGAGGGGGGATGGGGGGGAGCTAGTGACGTATGATCGGGTGCAGTCGTGAGTCATCTGCTTACGTCACCATGATTATTCATCTGCTTACGTCATCCGCTTACGTCATCCGCTTACGTCATCACGTTTGCATCAATACTCAATCTGAGCTTACACCTATATAACAAGGTCTTCCAAATGTTTCTTATATCTGCAGAAGGTTTATTGAAACAGTCAGGGTTCTGGATTATGACAGCTGCTTCTTTGAATTTTCTCTTCCGCCAATGCTCTTCTTTAAGTAGTATAATTTTTGCGTTTGCCCATTGTAAATGATGACCGTGGGTCCAAGCGTGGTCTGCTGCACCGGATCTGTTTGTTTCTCCTTTCAGTGTGTGGTTTCGATGTTCTTTGATTCTTGTTTGGAGAGGTCGTAGAGTTTCACCAACATAGGATTGTCCGCATTCGCAAGGTATTCTGTATACACAATTCTTCGTGTCCTTTTGATTTGTTGGTTTTGTCTTCGTTAGGTGGCTTCTTAGGGAATCTTTGGAGCTGAAGACTGTTCGGATGTTGTACTGTTTGTCCTATCCTTCGAATTTTTTTCGGAGATTCCCTTGACATAAGGTACATTAATGGTGGGTCCAGATTCATTATCTTTGTTCGTTCTAGTTTTGTGATTTTGACGCTTTTTGATGGCCTGATCGACTAGTTTCGTAGGGTAATCATTCATGCCAAGGTCTTGCTTGATGTTGTTAAGTTCTTTCGTCAAAGTTCCCTGCGAGTTGCAAAGTGTGAATCAGAGAACACACAGCCAACGAGAAGCGACAGCTCGGCGTTTTGCGGGTCCTGTTTTGGTACGCGCTTGTCGCAAAGATGTTGTGTATCGCTAAAAAACATATGCTCGTCTGAATTGTGTTTAGTCCGCGAGCTGACGTTGCGCCTAGCTAATTGTGATATTATTTTGTTTTCGTTCTGTGTTGTAAAAGGTCTGGATATAATTGTGCCTACCCGTATTGCTCAGTCAAAACCGGCCAAGGATTAAGTTTATTTAGTTTTCCAAAGGAGTACGAACGGTAATTATTATGATAATCAATTAATTATAATATGAATAATAGATTTAAAATTTTTAATCTTAATTTTTTTTGGGATGTAGGTACATATTTTTAACAGGCTTGATAAATAAAGATGGAGCTTATTAGTTTCCTTATGTTTTTATGTTTAATCGCGAATAATTGTTGATATGATAAATAAAATAATAAGATATAAGTTGTAAAGGTCTGGTTAAAATAGTTTTTGGGTAGATTTATTTCAAAAGGGGTAGAAATAATGGATATTGTTGCTTTAAATACAATATTTTGTTATTGTGCAAAATTGTGGATGGGCGCCTGCAGTAGGCCAGATTTATTGCCAAAGATTATAAATGCACACAAAAACTATCGGCTGTGAAAACCATTTCGAAGAAAAATATTTTTCAAGAAGTGCAACTATTAAAAAAACCTTATTTCCGCAAGCAGTACCCACAAAGTTTTCTAACCTTTCGCCAACATGTGAAGAAATGCCTGAAGAAAGTATTCCTTCATTAGGAGAGCCTCCCAAAAAATTATTATATTGTCAGGTTTGTATGCTTTATACAGTGACCGGCAGAAAGTTCGCACCAAAGGGTTTTTTTTTTATTTAAAAACTTACCAAATTTTTTTGGCGGTTGAAAAGTTCTGCATGTCCTTAAGCAAAAAAGAGCATAGACAAAACTAGTAAATATTGCGCCGTATACGAGGAAGAGGTGAAAACGTTAAATTCACTCAAGAATAAATTGCCCTTATTTTTCATTGTGGAAATTTTTTTTTATTAGGAAATGTTGTTTGCACTTAAAACTTATCCAAATATACCAACTTTTAGCTCGGTAGCACAAATATAAATATTTTTCATGGCTACTAGATTTAAATGAAAACGAATTTTATTGTAAGGGTTTAAACACCAGAAAAGTTGAATTATTTTTGACGTTATTTTATTAAACGTCCAGTTCTCACGTATTTAAACAAATTTAAGTAAGTTATGTGTCTAATTGCCCAAGAGGTGTTAAAAAACTGAATTTATAGGTTGCATAGCTTCTATCGATTCGTTACACGAGGGGGCGTAAAAGAAAGTAAAAACACTTTTTTTGTGGTACCAAGCTGAAATTTGGTATTTATGGATAACTTTTAAGTGCAAACAACATTTCCTTGTAACAAAATTTTCTACAATGAAAAATAAGGGCACTTTATTCTTGAGTGAATTTAACGTTTTCACCTCTCCCTCGTATACAGCGCAATATTTACTAGTTTTGCCTATGCTCTTTTTTGTTTAGGGGCATGCAGAACTTAAAAAGTTATACGAAAGCTACGAATTTTATCACATATATAAGTTTTTTTAAATAGGCAAATGTAAAACAATATGTAATTATTATTCCTCTAGTAATTTCAGAATTAACATGTATTTCTGAATAAAATTTTTGTTTTTTTACAACAGCTTTTTACTTATTCAGGGTGAATTAACTTTTTTTTAATCCCCGAAGGACCACATTTTTTTTATCCATGGGTAAGTAACTATGACACTAAAGCAATTGTCAAAAACGTCACTGTAGTTTTTAAAGCGCAAAAAACTGTGTAACAAATTACTGACGTTTTAATAAAATGATATTTATCTCACGCCACCCCATATCTACGTATACCTAGTCACGATATATTTTGACGTACCTAATAGTGTTCTATAATTTATGTTATAACATGTTTATAATATATAAGTACATATTTTTGCCCGTCACAAATCGAAGGAAACTCAAACAAATCTGTAAAAGCGTTAGAAATTTAAAAGTTTTTTAATATAATAATTTTTTTCATTTTCTACTTCAATAATATTCTTAATTCCCAAGACTAACAAATTTACAACTTTTTTTAAGTTTTTATGTTTGAAAAATAAATCAAGTTATAACATTTGCACCTGTACTAAAAAGTAATGTCGTTCAGTGTAGAAAATAAGCAAGTTTTCTCGGAGTATTAAGTTGTGGATCGACCGTTATCGTTGTGTGAAGGTCACTGAAAAACGACCAGTCGATATCAAAGGTACCGACAGGTATTGTCGCTTCTGCTTGCTGTTAATATTCTGTGGTGTGAATGCTCTATCGACGAGTGTTTTGACTGTTCCCCCCCCCCCCCCCCCTAGGTAGTATAAATAGGCTCGTAGCTTCGTAACTTGTTTAGTATTCACCTGAAGACGACTGGAGATACTTACCAGTTGAAACGTTGTGATATGAAAAACTAAAGGCAATGGAAGTCCAAAACACATCTATTACTCAAAATTATTAGGTACTTGGACTTAACGATTAATCTATATATACTTGAAAGGCAATTATATTTTTTATATTTATGGGCTAAAATCCAATAAATACACCTGCCAACTATTTAAAGTAAGTTGGAAGCTTGTTTTCTTTATTCTTTATAATATATGGTTTACTAAAATCAATAATTTAATTGACAGCTGTCAAGAAATGTTTGTGTTTGTGTCTAACGTAATTTCTAGTAATGGTGATTGATAACGATAACTTTAAAATGGTTTTTTTGTATTTATTGGATTATGTATTTGTGTACATGTATCGTATGTTTACATTAATAAGAAAATCTTTGCTACATTATACTAAAACCGAGTCTTCCATGAATACAAATAATAAATATAAGGAATTTTAAATATTGTATATGTAAAACTTACTATTACGTTTGAACAAAACTGTAAATGATACAATTTGTTCTGTGTGTATTCCTGAATATTGCGAAACGAAACACACTACAACTAATATTGTTTCTAAGATGTCAAACCTTATTTAGACTGTACAATATTAATAGGTATGCGTAGAATTAACTAATTAAATAGTTATTGAAAATTGAAAGTTTATTATTTGATTTGACCTGTATTATTGGACACAGCCGTTAAAAACACTAATGCCTGGTTTAAATCAAGTAGGTACCGAACTGGTAGACTAAGGATTAGGCGCTAAAGTTTCCCATTTAAAATGCACCGCTACCAAAATTCGATAGAGGGTGCAGCAAAACTGTATTTAACTTGATAGCATGGATAATAAAATTAAACCACCAGTCCTAGTTCAACTGAACTGTGCGTGTTATTCTGTGTTGCCAGCAACCTACAATAATCGTCGGCGTCGTTACCTGTAGGTACGCCACGGCCGGTTTGTTACACGTCCATCAATTTGACAACGATTTATTAGATATTAGCACCTACTGGCAGTGGCGCAACTAGGGGGGACCAGGGGGGCCCGGCCCTCCCAGAGGTCTGCCTGGCCCCCCCAGAATCCGCGAGAAACAAATTTATTCTGCCAGACCACCCAAATGCGAACGATAAGTCAAACGACAAATTGATTAATTGAATTTTTTTAAATATTATATTTTTCAAGTTAATCTTTAAATTTACTGAAAAAAATATTATGTAGTTCTTTATTGGAGGAAGGAATCGTGAACCTAAACCTAACCTTATTAAATTATTTGTTTTAATTATCTTAAATTATATGATAAAATTCCTAAAAACATTTTGTTTCAAATATGGCGCTTGGCGCTTGGCCGCTTATTGGCCATTGACTGGGTTGCACTCTTTGACTCTTTGGCGCTTTTTGTTTGATGCGCTCGAAATAGGAAATCTGGCCTCATCGCAAATCATAACCGAGCATGAGTGTTTGTGCTGATTGTTCTCTGGCCACATGTTCCGAAAAATTTCCAAAAAAAGTTTTCGTGACAGCTGAAAAATCTAACCGATTAAAAACGAGGTCTTGTGATTATTGACCAAATTTGTTAAAATTTGGGCGTGGTCCAGAAAAAAATTTCGCGGGCTCTCCACCTCTACACGAGCCGCCACTTCAAGTCACAATAACAGGGCCACCCCCAGATCAGAGAGCTAGTTACGCCACTGCCTACTAGCTGGAACTACAAATTTCCCTTTAAAAAATGGCAAATTCCTCGTTAAGCCTATATACAGGGTACGCCAAACTCGATGGCCCCTTAGAAGTATCTAGACAATGAAACAAGTTAGGAATTTGAAATTTAGGATTTGTCCATAGGAGGTCATGATCTCCAATTTGAAAATAGTTTTAACATTGCGGCGTTGCCAGATCTACTCTTACTACATACCAACTTTGTTATTTCAAATGTAATGCCCTGTATATTTTCACATTTTTGGATACCGCTGGACATTCTAAAACTTTTCTGTATAACCGATAGTATACCTATCTAGAGCCGTTTGACAAATAAAAATTATTTATTAAGAAATTTAGCAACACGCATCCCTCAATAAAAAAATAAGATTTTTCGCAACGGACAAAGGCAACCGACTGAGATTTTGGCTGTTGTTCCTTAATAGGTTGTTTTGTCATAATATGTCAGGCAAATTAAATTATCTCATACAGGGTGTCTACAACATCATATTCATTTCGTGCAACATAAAAATTGTAGTTATGCAGTAATTTTAAATGGAACACCCTATATTTTAGAGTGGTAACTAAAAGATCCATTAATTCTCTATCTAAAAGTATCATGTGATGTCATACCTAATTTTAGCCGTTTTGGACTTATAAGCAAAAAACCAAAATAATGTAATTAATGTAAATATAGTTTCTTATTAGCAGAAGAAGTAGGCTATGACTTCAATCAAAAACGTTTGTCAAAATGTCACTGTCTATTTGGCAAGTAAACGCTGTACTTACGTTCGTAATCTATTATCTGAATATGGCGAATTCTTATACAAACGAGGAAATTTTAAAACTGTTCTACATTCATGGCGAGTGCAACAGAATTATTAATAGAACATGCAGAGCATTTAACGAACACTATCCACACTTAGTCCCAATGAACAAAAAGAAATTTAATAGGATAGAAAATAACTTTAAGAACAATGGTCAAATAAAGCAGGAAAGAACCCAAATTAAACCTGTAACAGGTATGCATGAAGAAATGCAACAAAATATGCAAGAACATTTATTTCATTGTCTTCGTTACCTGTTACAGGTTTAATTTGGGTTCTTTCCTGCTTTATTTGACCATTGTTCTTAAAGTTATTTTCTATCCTATTGAATTTCTTTTTGTTCATTGGGACTAAGTGTGGATAGTGTTCGTTAAATGTTCTGCATGTTCTATTAATAATTCTGTTGCACTCGCCATGAATGTAGAACAGTTTTAAAATTTCCTCGTTTGTATAAGAATTCGCCATATTCAGATAATAGATTACGAACGTAAGTACAGCGTTTACTTGCCAAATAGGCAGTGACATTTTGACAAACGTTTTTGATTGAAGTCATAGCCTACTTCTTCTGCTAATAAGAAATTATATTTACATTAATTACATTATTTTGTTTTTTTGCTTATAAATCCAAAACGGCTAAAATTAGGTATGACATCACATAATACTTTTAGATAGAGAATTAATGGATCTTTTAGTTACCACTCTAAAATATAGGGTGTTCCATTTAAAATTACTGCATAACTACAATTTTTATGTTGCACGAAATGAATATGATGTTGTAGACACCCTGTATGAGATAATTTAATTTGCCTGACATATTATGACAAAACAACCTATTAAGGAACAACAGCCAAAATCTCAGTCGGTTGTCTTTGTCCGTTGCGAAAAATCTTATTTTTTTATTGAGGGATGCGTGTTGCTAAATTTCTTAATAAATAATTTTTATTTGTCAAACGGCTCTAGATAGGTATACTATCGGTTATACAGAAAAGTTTTAAAATGTCCAGCGGTATCCAAAAATGTGAAAATATACAGGGCATTACATTTGAAATAACAAAGTTGGTATGTAGTAAGAGTAGATCTGGCAACGCCGCAATGTTAAAACTATTTTCAAATTGGAGATCATGACCTCCTATGGACAAATCCTAAATTTCAAATTCCTAACTTGTTTCATTATCTAGATACTTCTAAGGGGCCATCGAGTTTGGCGTACCCTGTATATATATGTATCAAACAGGCAAACAATTTAATTACAAACTAATATTTCTATCAAAAATAATTTAAAACCATATCGAGTTAAATAAGTAGACGACTCGTAGTCGTAGACAGTTTTTAAAAAACATTTATTTTACTAAAATACAAATATTTGTCGATTGAACTTTTACAATGAAATATGTTAAGTTAATGCGGGCTTCTAACTGACTGAGCAGGTGTCTTCTTCCTTGGCTGCGCTCTATAATATCAGCGGAGATGCATAGTCAGCAGAATCTAGGGCTAGACGGTGATAATATAATATACCTAATTCATGTCACCTTAAAGAATCACGTGCAAGGCAGGCGATCAATAGAAAGTCGTATATGGTTTTCGTAAAAATATTTCATTAAATGATTTGTTAAAACGGCTGAGACTATAATAGCCAATGGGCTCATAAATATATTTTATTTACGTTATTTTAACCGAGCAGTAAGAAATTATTGATATCAGTATAATTTATCCAAAGTCAGTGTGATGACATTCCATACGGCGGTAAACAGTCTCAAAGAGTTACCGCCGTTTGTATGCGTATGGAATGATTGGAATATCATTACACTGACTTTGGATAAATTATATCAGTTAACACTCGTTTCACTCCTTACACCATTAACTTGCGAGTCCATCGTCTTTATTATTTTATAGTCAGGTCATAAAATGTTTAAAAGGATGAGAGGTGGGGGAAGGCTCAATAAAAATAGACCGCACTTTTTTACATTGACTTTATATAATGTTTTTCAAGTCGAATTGGAAACATAATTTTTTGTAAGAAAAAAATATACCTATATACTTAGTTCTCTATTCTATTTAAAATCGTTTTATTGCTAACTCAAAATAGGTTAATTTTAAATATGGTTATGTGAAGATTTTCTTTACCAGTTATCAGCTTAATGCGGGTTTCGGTGCAATTTTTTATGCTTGTGTGTGCATTATGAATATTTGCAAAGACTGGCTATAGCTAGGGTCATTATTAGCACAAACTATGTATGTTTCATACCATACCATGCCATAGATTGATAAAATTGAATAAAAAAAACCGAAAATGACAATAAATTTTGTCTAGGCATTCCGATTTTTAGAAAAAACACTATCAAATAAAGAAATCAAATCTTAAAATTCAATTTTACTGTAAAGCACAAAGCGATTTAAAAACAATTTTTTGATCAAAATTCATTTTAACCAAAAATCGGCACTCTTTGGAGTACAATAATACCTAATAATAATAATAATAATAATAATCTTTATTGTCTAACAGAACAGGTTTCAATTAGAAGAAAAAATAGGCTAAAACAATTTAATAAGTAGGTATATCATTCTGAAATAGAAAATGGTGAAATTATTAATTATCCTTACCTAATTTAATTCAGTAATTTACCGTTTTTGTAAGAGTTTGACTTTTACTGCATGATATAATGGTGCTTTTAATGAAAAATTTCTTGACGGAGTAGGCAGATGGAAGCCGGGAGATGACGTGATAGTGCGTGAGGGAACATGGAAGTTTATAGAGAATAGCAGCATAGGGCAACCGATGAGCGACCTGCATAGTCTGAAGAAAAACTTCATGAACAACTAAATTTGCGATTAAGAAGCGATAGTATCTAAAATATGAACAACGCCTCTAGGGGGATATGTGCTATCATGCTTAAAAGAAAGGTATTTGACAAACTTTCTTTGGGCGCTTTCTGATAGTTTAAAGTAGGTATTTGTGGAAGATAGGATACCACATAATAGCGCCATATTTTAGTTTGGATTGCAAGAAACTTTAAAAAAGGGTTTTCAATGTTTGAGTAAGTTTGTTGTAAGTATTACTGATGTAGAAAATAAAGGAAAGCTTTGAAAACCACACCAAGGTATCTAAAAGTGTCACACTGCTTAACTGTGGTATCAAGGCTATAGATGAAGCGAATAAAGTCTACCTTATTTATAAATGTCATGGCGAAGCATTTGCTTAAGTGCAGTTGTTAATTTTGCACCAACTCTCCAGTAATTAGGTCACTCTCCAATAACAGACAGTTGTCTGCAAAAAGCAGTACATTGCTAGACATAATAGAGACTTTTTGCACCTCTTAAATTAATATCAGTTTTTAGCTCCGTTATGGTTAACTTTATTAAACATAAGTAGCGTCACTGTTAAAACCAGAGATTTTGCAGCGCCTATACGTTCTGTCTGTAGTTATTAATTTGGCGCCGGCGCACCCAAACAAAATAAAATACCTAACCTAACAATAATTTGATTAAGTTGTATATTTTAATGTAAAGCTACTATTGCTTTGGATTTTAATCAATTGCTTATCACAATTTTAATTCATAGCAATGATGCTTCATAACTTTTGTATGTTCCGGCAACCATGCAGTTTAAGCATAACCATAAGGATAACGATAAGCTCTTTCTTATCCTTCCGTAACTAACGGAGTCCGTTATGGTTATTAACCATAGCGGATCACCTTTCTGACATTGCGCATGCTCAGAATAACGATAACCACAAAAGAATGACGAATTAAGAGGTGCAAAAAGTCTCTATTATTGTCATTGATTAAAATTAAATATATGAAGGGGGCTATATTGCTATTCTGAGGCGAGCACCACTATATAGTGGCTTTGAATTTAAAGTTTTTTGTTTAAAAAGGTTGGATTTATAAATTAATAAAAGCGGAAAAAGAAATATGGGCAAATTTTTGACGAAATTTAGTTTTAAACTTCTATTAACCTATCAATTATTTTTTTTAAACTTGAAACTGTAGGTAACTGCTACTCAAACACATTTGGCCGCTTTTTGGAGAAAACGAAAAATAAACCAAATGTGGTTTTTTCTAAAAATCGTGCATTTAATGTAATGTAAAATTAAAGCTTTCAGTACAAATACCTTTCCGCTCCTGCATCTGCAGGCGAGGCCAGGTACACAACGACACGTAATACACACAATAAAGCACTTGTCCCTAACTTTTTTAAATTTGCCGCCTCGACGTCAAAGATCAAATCTCGCATAAGGTGCAGTGAACTGTATATAAAATCTTTGCAAGGGAATTTGTTTTTGGGGTTCATGCTCTCAATATTTAATTCACCCTGTGTTTGTTCTGTAAATAAAGAGAGTAATACATATATATGTGTAGAGCTAAAGTTTGGGACCCTTGTCGCCCACTGTTGTTGCCTATACCACAGAATATATAGCATATATAGCTACGCAATATACTCATTATAATACGAGCCAATTTTTTCTTTTCTCATTCTGAACAACTAAAAAAATCCAAATTATATGGTGGTCAGAAAATGTTTAACGATCTTCCAGTTTCCTTAAGAAGCAGGCTAAACGTTTCTCGTTACTAAATACTGGATGAACTTTTTAATCATCAATCAGTTCAGTGTTCATTTTATTGAGTAGTATGTTAAGTTTATTTTAAAGGATGTTGTTTTTTTTCTTTGGGCTTTCTTTCCTCCATACCTTTAGATTGCGTCGTCGTGTTGATTTTATTAGCCTATAATGACTTTACTTTGTCAACAATTGTTCTTCAGACAAGAAAGTACTTTTCGGTTCGAGTTTACCTATACCAGCCATGATTAATGAATGTTCTGGAAAGTCTAATGGGAATATTCGTTTGTTCAGTTATTAATAAAATTATTAATAGTGGTCAGTGTACGAATGAGATTCTGCAACTAAAATACCCTCAGTAAGCTAGTATCAGAAAACCTTTTGACGCCTAATCAGAAATCCCTAAGCTATATATTTATTACTTTAGTTACATTTATTGGCCAAAACAGAACATCTTAATTTAAAAAATAAATAAAAATTGTCTAATTTGTAAATTTCTCATAAATAAGCATGACTAAACATATATTGGGAGTGACATGCAGTAAGTATGGTGCTAAACCCTTATAAAATCCACGGGTTCCCTCATAATTCCAGGTTTTCTTGATGCAGTCCCATGTTCCTTTGTAATTGTGATGTTGGTCTTGTAATCTCGTCCTTAAGACTTGATAAGGATAAGTGGAAGCTGCTGCTATTAACTTGCTGATAGCAGCAAATCCTATGTATTCCCCAGTTGCCTGGAATAAATGAAACGTGTTGAGTGGCAGCAGAAGCAGAAAGCATGATAGCCTTTATTCAATACAGTACAATACAATACTACTTACCAACTTATTGTCATGAGGTAGCTTTCTGTATTTGTTGTAAGAAGCCTTCATCTCCTCATATGTCATAAACTGAATGGCTCCATGCACCACCCCAAACATACCAGGAACGAAACCCTACAAATAGCAGATAAGGAAACGGCAAATCCCCTACCTACAATCACTTTGCTGTGATATTGTCATAAAAATTGTGATATATTTTGCCATGGCTGGCAGACTGACCCTGTAGAAGCCTCGGACTCCCTCCATTCGATAAATTTTAACTAGGGCATCACCCATCCCATTGTAGAAAGTGTTTACATCTTGTGGTACACTTCCTTTCACTCCATATTGCAAACAAAGTCTTGTTTTTACTACCCATATAGGGTTTGTAACCAGCAACGTAAGCACTCCGGCTTCTGCAGCTGCTAGCATGTGGAGAGTGGGACCCAAAGGGTACTGGCTATCTCCTTTTTGAATCCAATTCTTAATGGAATTATAGCTAAAAAATATAAGAGTACATTTACTGGACATGCATGTATCCCAATACAATGGTGAAGTTAAGTAAGTACCTAACTCCTTTACAGTTAAAACTACAACAAAAATTTGTATAGAAAAATTTTACAGCCTAGCCTACATATTAGTCCATGAAGAATTATTCATAATAATATGGCCTACATTACAAAACCTAAATATTCTTAAACTGGTTGAACTGACATAGCTTTTCCGTTTGTTCTTTGCTAAGCTGTTATAGGAATACTTCGTGAACAACTTCATATAATCGCTTGAGAAATATAGAGGAACATACTGAACCATGGCAAACGAGGAGGAAAAATTTTTGCATTGCTTTTTAAAGTAACGTAAAAGGAATTTGGCTTTTGTAGGTGTTGTTTTTACTATGTTCTCATAAATAAATCGTGGCGAATCGATTAGAAAGTAGGTCTGATTCTGCAAGGCATGAGGTTACTCAAATCGATTTTATTTTAAATCAGTTTTGCAATAATTGATAAGTAGGCTAATTTATTTTAAAACTAATACCGTTTTCTGTTTCTATGCTTGTAAAATTATAATAAAATAAAACATACTACTGTAAATATCATTTTGAACAGATGCAGAAACCGCCACTGATAAAAACATAGTAATTATTGCAGTTTAAGGACATATGGAAGAACTTACAAGAGGAAATAGAAGCCCCAGGCACTTCCAGATCCCCATACATTAGGAGCCACTCCCCTATATAGCCCTTTAACTCCTTCTTGACGTACCACTGTATAAAAGGCACTTGATAAACTATTATATTGTGGAAGTGAAGTCCTGCCATCACTTACTAAAAGGGTTTAAAACATCAGGTATAAAATACTATTTATTTATAAATAGGTATTAATATTAACGCAAGGAAGTCAACTACAATTACTTACCTGCAAATCGGATTTTCATTAAATCGAGAGGATGTAGTATTAATGTGGATATAGCACCACCTGATATTCCTGCTAAGAGATGTTGATATTTGATATGACTAAACAGATTATTTCCATTTGTGTGATTCTTCATGGTAGGACTAGCGTTTGGGATATTATTCAGCTGCTGGCCGGATGGATTGTTTGATTCAATATGGAATGCGACATCGACATTTTCCTTAACTTTCGCTATTGTAGACATGCAAAATCGTCTGTATTGCTTGATTTTAATATTTTTTTAGCTAAAGGTTATGTAAGTTTGATAAATGTTGCAACATTTCTATAAAATAAATAAATTCGACTCACGTGTACCTTGTCAATAGTAATTAATATTCTATAAATTACGAGAGCATTTTACTTTTGCCACACGTCCAACCAGAAATAACTTCTATTTAATTTAATGTCTAGAAAACTCAACAAGCAAGCACATAATTAGCAAGCCCATAGATAAGCAAGCAAACAAGCCACTAGCCAGCCAGCATCAGCTGACTACAGTGTTGCCAGATGCTAAATGTGTTTTTACGATGGGTAAAACGAAAAAATACAGCAGAAAACGGTAGATGTGAGATAGAATCCCGTATTTTACCCTTTATTGGAGTTCTGTGATTTTACCCGTTCACCCTTTTCGCTGACTGCTAGGTTAGGTTAGGTTAAAAGTGAGTGGGTTACAGCTAACCCTCCACTGCGACACACCTTATTTATATTTCCCCCAATAGGTTTAACTTTTTGATGAAGTTAATGATGGTATTGGGAGACATTTTTCATGTCGTCCGGCAGCAGAGTCATCTCGCCCTCTCGCCGAATAGAGCGAATAATCTGATTCTTCCTGCTGCGGGGCAAGCGCACATTGCGTGTTCTGCTGTTCCTGCATCTTCCATGGAGAGCAGTGTTGCCAGATGTACGATAATTATCGTATTTATACGATAATTTTACGTTAGGTACGATGTACGATATCAAGTGTACGATAATACGTAATTGTACGATAATTTACACAAAATATATTGTTCTAAGAAAATTCGATGATGAACACTGTCTAAGGTCAACTTAGTGATAAAAAAAAAACCAAAAATATAAGCCGAAAACTCCGCAACCCACAATTCTATCGTTCGTCGTTCACGGTCGTTTGCTAGGGTAATCCCAGAGCCACGTGCAAGACGATTTGACCAATTGAATTGCGTATGGTATGGTGTGTTACGCGCAACTAGTACTACGTTACCATCAGTTCTCGTTATTAGCAGTATTATTTAATTTTATTACCTACTTAACAAAAAAAATTACGCATTATGTCAAGTTCAGAGAGTGATGGTGAAAACAAACGAGCTTGTACGCCCAAATATAAAAAAAGAAAAAGAGGCGAGAGTTCTAGACCAGTTAAACATCGAATTCAAAAATAACTGGATATGCTGGCAAAAAATTATTTTTCGACCTAAGTAACTTTGCTTTAGACGTTCTTACGCTTCCACATTCAAGCGCCAGTTGTGAACGTGTATTTTCAAAAGTTAATTTAATAAAAACAAAAATCAGAAATAAGCTTCAAACAAAATCAATAAATGCAATTTTGCTATCGTCTCAACATATAAATTTACAAAACGGTTGCTTTGACTTTAAACCGACCAAAGAGATGCTTGACAGAATGACGTCATTTCATTTATATGAAGCTAAAAAAGATTCTTCACATGAAGGCTTATTAGATGAAGAAGTATCAGATATTGTCGTCTTCGAACAAACAATCGAAGAAGGTGTAGTCTAGTTTTCAAAATGTCTATTTTGTTAATAATATATAATATTTTAATCAATATATGTTTTTTTTTAATGATATTTAAATATTTTGTAAGTACGATACAAAATATTTCTGTACGATACTCTGTACGATAATGTACGATTAAAATCACATGATCGTACGATATTTTACTACTTCACGTCTGGCAACACTGATGGAGAGCCGGCATTCATTAGTTGGTGCTAATCCAATTTTATACATATGGTGTCGCAATCTGCAGTGGCCGGTGTACAATGCAATGCACTAGTGCTTTAAGGCATGATCTGTTGACCACAAGTAGTTTGTCAGTTAGTTGTTGGTTTATATGGCTGTCTATATAAATGCTTTTGAGTGTGTTAGACCTGGTAGATTCAGTGTCTTTCCCATTTGCTTTGGCTATTATTGTTTTCCTGGCCGTAGCATATGAGATATACCTATTACCGGCTCGGGTCCTGGGAATTTTTGGGCTGCCTCTCTCTTAACGAGCTTGTCGGCAGCCTCATCGCTGACTGCTAAGAAAAGACAATCTTAAATTAAAAAAAAAGGTAGATCGACCGGCACATTCAGAGTTGGTTCTTCCGTCTATTCTCACACAGAAAAATAAAGGGTTTGTTCGTTTCTCATTCATGAGTACCACCACCCTTTTTCTTCGTTAACGTCTACAAAAATGATTAATCCTTCAATTTTCTCTCTCTGTTCCTATATTATTAGGCAAGAAGACCGCAGTAAGTAAGCTAACTTCGTCAGTCATATATTTCTATATTTTCTTAAAATTAAAAATTAGGGTAGATCAGGTTCAAAAATGGTAGGGCGGTAGTCGAAGCCACGGTACACCAATAAAGGTTGAAGCTAAAAACGCTAGATTAATAACGGTAGGTCTGAAGCGTGTTCGATTGGCACAGAGATTTATCGGATCGATCTGATTTTAAAAATCAGAAATCAGGTCAGATCACTTTGACCACAGAACTCCAATAAAACTTTGACCGTGCGATCACTTACCAATCGAACGCAAATCAGATCAGTTGGAATTGGAATCAGTAAGATCGATCTGAACCTGCGAATCGAACACACCTCGGGTAACACTGGCACGAGCGTCTCGCCGTTGATGTCCTCTTGGCATCATAGAAAAAAGAAACATTGGTTTCTTTTTTCTATGCTTGCGCATTTGGCTGCGTCTCTTCCTTCTGGGCAATCGGTTTGTTCAAGGTTTGTTCGTTGTTACCCAGATCATTTTTGTTTTAATTTAATTAACATTTTATGAAATATTATTAAATGAATTGGACACTGGCTGGTGGCTAGGCTGACTAGTTGTCAGGCAGTAGCTCGATTCCTTTGATTGGACTAAGCCACAGAGATAATAAACCGACTCTATCGCTGAACCAATGTTTGTTTTTTAAACCTATCAGAGCTTTCCTGTTTTTTTTTTTTCTAAAGTGGCGGAAATCACACCAAATAATAGACACTTTCATTGACCCAGTGTCTTATCCACTATCTAGCGAAATCACTGCCAAGGGAACGGTCTTAGAAAAGTTAGCGGGAAAAAATACCTTGTTGATCTTGACTCTAGTTCACAGCTCTAGTCTGGCAATGTAATGAATGCATAGACATTAGGCTAAATATCTATGAATAAATGAGACATTTGTTTTTTTTAAACAGCGAAGCAAAGTAAAAATCTTTGCTTAGCTAAGTTGTTAAAGGAACGCTTCGCGAACAACTTAATTAGTACAACTCGTATTGGAAATAGAGAGGGGCATACTTAATCGTGGCAAGGGGGGAGGAAAATATCTTTGCTGTGTGCTAAGTTACATTTTTAAATGGAACGCTCAACTTAGCCGACTTATTACTATACAGTGTGTCACCATCAGTAAAGTCCGCATCATATGGGATTTTTTTAAATTAATACCTTTATTCAAAATTTAACTTTGACATCAAGTTCTGCTTCAATCGAGATGAAAATTAAGCAAAAAAATAGTACTTAGTAATTTTTTCCAAAAAATAATTCAAAAGTGGGGTTATTTCTGAAAATATCGAAAAAAGTTATTAGAAAACGTTTTTTAACTGCAGTTTCTAGCCCACATGCAAAATTTCAGCTGGATTAGATAATTTTGATTTTTTACCTATATTTTGTAAATTGCACCACTTTTGCAAAATAAGACTCAACGCAACCTACATAAAACTTCTTAGTTTTGACAATGCTTTATTTCAGATACATTTTCTTTAAAGCAACGGCATATTAAATGTGTGTTTTTCTACAAAATCAAAATTGGGCTATTAAAATTTGGTCGCATGTGATGGAAAGTTCATTTGTTTTTGACCCTGTATAAGGTAACTTCATAAAATAAGTATTTTTGAAAACGTAGTTTGTCTTAATATTAGGACAAAAAAGAACACAGAGTCATCAGTAAAGTGTTCATTAAGTGGAAAATAAATTTTAGTTTAACTTAACGTAAAGTTTATTATCTATTTTCAACGATTTAATTTAAAACCCCTTTATTTTATTTTTTATTTTTTTACTTTCAGACATAAACTACTTTTTCAAAAATACTTATTTTATGAAGTTACCTTATACAGGGTCAAAAACAAATGAACTTTGCATCACATGCGACCAAATTTTAATAGCCCGATTTTGATTTTGTAGAAAAACACACATTTAACATGGCGCTACTTTAAAGAAAATGTATCTGAAATAAAGCATTGTCAAAACTAATAAGTTTTATGTAGGTTGCGTTGAGTCTTATTTTGCAAAATTGGTGCAATTTACAAAATATAGGTAAAAAATCAAAATTATCTTATCCAGCTGAAATTTTGGATGTGGGCTAGAAACTGCATTTAAAAAACTTTTTCTTATAACTTTTTTCGATTCTTTCAGAAATAACCCCACTTTTTAATTATTTTTTGGAAAAAAATTAAAATTTGACAGATAATGCGAATCACGTGACTACTATTTTTTTTGCTTAATTTTCATCTCGATCGAAGCAGAACTTGAGGCCAAAGTCAAATTTCGAATAAAGTTATTAATAAAAAAAAATCCCATATGATGCGGACTTTACTGGTGACACTGTATGTATATTTTATACATACATACCTACGACCTGTTTCTTGATCTTTTTTAAACATTTGTCGATTTATACCACAGAATATATAGCTATTGCGTAGCTATATATTCTGTGCCTATACCTACTAACTGAACTCGACTAAAAATAATTTTCTTTTAAACATTATGGTATTTTGATTTAGATTAGCTGTTCCTTCTAAAGACATGTGTAAAAATGAATTTTGGAGACAGGATTTTGCATGTCGTCACCTTTAGGTTGCCTAAAAAAAGTTTTTACACAAGGCTTTTCACTTTTCCAGGCTGACAAAGCATGAGTAGGTACATATAAATATGTATTTGTATTGAAAATACACACACACGTTGCTGAAAAAACTTCAATTAGAAAATGAATAAAAATCCATTACCTAAACAAGGAACACGAGATGCAGATTACGAGGAATTATAAGACAGACTGAAATGGTAATTGTGATTTTCTTTTAATATTTCAATAAAATTATGTGCATTTCCGAGTTTTAAGTTTTATTTTCTTCCGGGCTAGATTAACAATAATAATTCAGAGAATTTTATTTTAAAGTGATATTTAGTAGAATCCTGCTATTTGATTTTTGCTACATATAAAATCAACTAACGGAATTTTGAATAGGATTAAATATTAGTTTAAAATATTTTCCCCCCAAAAAAATGACAAACAAGGGCATTTAAACCTCTCGGTTCAAGGTTCTAACCAGACACGAGGGCGTCGCTGTTTTTGACATTTCCTAATGTAATTTTTGCTTCGACCAGTTAACATTCTTGTTTGCCTTCCTGCTTCCTGGTGTAAGTATTCGTTGGGTACATCTGTTAATGAATAAGGCAGATGTCCTAAGGCCAGCTCAGCGAGGACAGAAACATCGCGTAGAGGAAAAGCTATAAACCTTTATCTATGTCCATGCTCAGTACGAATAGGGACTGTGAAAGCACGGCCTATCGAATCCCTTTGTGCGCTTTTAACTTCTTGAACGGAACGATATTTTATAGCGGCAGGAACCGGAGGGAAGCAAAAACACATTAAGTTCCAGTAAACAGCTTTTAATTGCTCGTGTACGATCACTGACTCACGGCGTTTTCGCTTCTCTCCAGTTCGTGCCGCTATACATATAATATCGTTCCGTCAAAGAAATTAAGAGCGCACTTTGGCTTGAAGAGTTTTCAGAAAAGTTACCACAGAGATAACAATGGATTGTTCGTGTGTTTAGGATAAAACGACGAGATTTAAAGGATTTTTTTTATTTATCTCTGATGCAACTTACATACATATTTTAGTAATAATTTTAATAAGAAGCTAAAAACAGTTAAAACAGTCTAATTCATAACATAAGGATCAAATAGTTTAGGAAGTTAAACTAGTAAAGGCGAAGTAGGTACTACCTATTTATGAATTAGACCAAACATTTTTGATTTATTCAATTCTTAAAAAGAAAATACAAACAACAAAAAAAAACCATACAGTTTGGAAAAAGACACAAAGTCACTAAAAACACAACGAACATTAAACAATGTATCTTATTTAAATTATAAAATAAATAAAAAATAATAATTAGAACAGATCTACAGTATTCATGGTCAAACAATTACTGTACTTGTTATCACAATGTTAGTTGGGATGATATTCTACTTTAGTTGAGTGAAGCAAATTTTTGCGCTTAAAAACAAACATAACTTAGATGTCGATAGAGGCATTGCGCAAATTGAAATGCCACCAGGAAGGGGTAAGATTCATATAGAGTAATTTAGGCATATCCCTCCCACCTTTTTAATTAGTTATGTAATAAAAACAGTAACATCCTCAAACAAATTATAAGAGACGCAACTTGGCAGGCGCGTTTTTACTAGAACTGACACACAATTTTTAACTGTGCAATAATAGGTATATTTTTATAAAAATTACATTTTTATGGCCAATAATCTGATACTAACATGTCCTCATGGCATAAAAATTTAGTAGTTTGATGATATATTTTATGTTCAAAAAAATATATTTCGCCATCAACCTTTGCAGCTACGAGTTGATTATTTTTGTACCTACTTAGATAAGAAAAACGTTTTCTTTTAACCATGTTAAGTTCATAGAAAAAATTATAAATTCCCATGCATTATTTTCACAGACAGTTTGAAAAAAAATGTGTTTCTTCTTTCTCCCCAAAGATGTACCTACAACAAGTACCTACCTACTGCACCAGAAATTGACGGTAGCCAAATTTTTATTTTTGAACAGATATATCATCAAAAAACTGGTCAAACCATACAAGGTCGGTATATCAGGTATGAATGTTACCATACGATTCCATACCCCTATTTATAACCAACCATTAATTTTACAATGCTTTTTCAGAGATACAAATTCTATTTTGAGACTAAAAATGAAATAAAAAAACATTGCCAGGCACCATTTCAGTAGCTCTTTTATTTAACACCCCAATTTTTGTTGCCCAAACTTCTCTACAATTTTGACCGACCGACGTCGGTGCGAAAACAATGGCTATATAGGGTGACTGGTAAGTAGACGTATTCCTTTGGGGAGGTGTTTGTAGAGCCTATTTGCAATTGAATTAACCATACTACCCTCTATGCAAAAACCCACTGGATTTTGAGATATTTTCATGTTTATGTTTTTTCGAAATTCTCGTACTATGACTACTAAGAATTTGAAATTAAAGAAAAAAATTATCATTTTTGTAAATGTTCCAATTTTACGTGTTAGCTGACACACTAGTGCAGGTTATAAGGCAAAAAGTATGGCAAAGAACTAAAAGAAATAAAAATATAGGGACAAAAACGAAAACTTGTAATAAAAATATGTCGACGACTTAATGAAAATATCTCAAAATCCAGTGGGTTTTGCATAGAGGGTAATATGGTTAATTCAATTGCAAATAGGCTCTACAAACACCTCCCCAAAGGAATACGACTACTTACCAGTCACCCTGAATATTTAGATATATATTATATATTATATACCTATATGGAATGGAATTCTAAAAATTGCATTTTGCATTTTTGTGCCATTGGAGCATGTAAGTGATTAAACACCCTATTTATTAAGGAGTTACGCTGAAAATGAAAATTATTTAAACAAAAGGACAATTATTTACTGATAATATATCAAATTAACAGGCACTCGTGTCAAACTATGAACTACTTCAGTTTTGATGTTTCATATCATAAGAATAATATATATCCCAAAACTAAATTTAAAATACGAATAGACCCCTGTAAAATATTGAAAGGGACTTAACCACCCATCAAGCCTATGAAAAAATTTACACCAGTCAGTATCAATAAAGCCATTTATGTAAAAAAATACTTCAAACAAACTAACAATGCTCAAAACTTTTTAAGTTCTGAACTGTCAGTGAGTTGCTAAAAAATATTCAAAAACAAAAAACTATTTAGCAAACTAAGGAAATGGTAACATTAATACCTAGGTTACCATTGTCAGCAAAATGCTGGGCAATTGAATTATCAAAGACCAAGCAGTCGGAGCCCATTATGGCAGAGGCAACTCCCTCATGGCTGGAACGTGGCATGGCCTCCCAAATAAGTCGGCGACGGTTGCCATTCAGCTCCAAACTATAAAGAAAACACTGTCACACATGATGTTTCCATTATTTAATGACATTTTTTAAAATTACCATTTAGTGTTGGAACTATAATTCTGGTACATATTTCTAGATACTTACACATTTTTTATCATTTTTTGTTAAAAAAGAAACCTATATAAGTAAGTATATCTATCTATAAATATACTGAAAAAATTGTTATAATCACTAATGCAATGAAATTTTCATAACTTTAATATTTGATGGGAGGGAGGAATGGGAAAATTAAAATCACTAGCCACTTATGCTTATTTAAAGACATAATATATACTGCCATACATGGTATTTGTTACATAGTCCAATAAACAGGATCTAAACCACTGTCAACAAATATCATGATAACCTGGACTTATAATAGGTGCATCTCTTAAATAACTTTAACTCCTCTGCTAAGTTTATTTTAAGCTAGTTATATAAAAATCATTGTGAAATATGTACTGTACCTGATATGTAACTTGAAATTGTTGTAAAGTCACTAAATAAATAAATAACTTCCTTAAAACACCAAGAGATAAGCTAACCTTACCGATAAGCAAAACGCTCAGCCTGCTTTCTGGACCCAATAAGTTGCACAATAGCAAAAAATTGTGTATGTCCATCATTCTTTTCTTGCTTTTCCAATACGAGCATAAAATGGTGGCCAAAGCAACTTTGCATCATAACCCAATCTACTGCTCCAGCCAAGTTTATTTCTGTAGCCAGGAATACTATGTCTTCCCCATTTAATGTAGTTATATTTTTATGGGAATGTTGTAAGTGGACCATAACCTTATCCAGTTGTCCCTGCCAAGAGCAAGATGCACCTGGACATGGACAGCTATAAGGACGAAACTCACAGACCTCTTCATGTTCAGCTTTTTCATTTAAACCAAGTGACATACGACAGCCTGTGGATTTATGTTTGCAAGGAAACATCAGGTTGTTAGCTACCTTTTCCATTGCCAAATTTCTAATATTCCCCAGGGTTCCACGGCAAGTAGGACAGCAAGATAATTTGGGGCGGCAACTTGCACAAACCAAATGGCCTACTTGACATTGCATTATAGGAGGTAAGACTATTTCGAAGCATACTGGACACTCAAAAAGTGCAGCTAGTTCATCCGTTAAAGTACCAGGAGCTGATCCTAGAGCTGACAGTTGAGTTGTTGAGCTACCAGATGAGGTTTCTCCACTGCTTAATCCACGTCGCTTTTGTCCCACTACTTGGGCCATGCTCATTTGCTCTATGCTCTCTCTAAAAAAAAAAATAGAAAATTATTATTAAAAATTTTAACACACCTAGTAAAAATATATTAACATTGCCATGCGAATTCTATTATCTAGCCTTATTCTTCTTAGCATCTGTTTTTTCGACATTTTAAATAACTTTATTTAAGGCCCCAAGTATACTTAACAACTTAACCAAAGTGTCATCAAAACCAATTTTCATGGCCTGCCCTGATGTCAGGGAACTGTTGTTATATTCACTCCAAGACCACCTATATTTAAAGATTACAGCACAATAATGTAGCTACCTCCTTTTCATCGGAATGTGATTAAAGGGCATTATTTACTTACCTGTATTGTTTTATTTATATAATATTTTAGATTTAGACACGAAAACGTTTTGAGATAATTAGAAGTCCATATAATACGCCATCCATATAATTACGCCTGTAAGCATTGGGTCCGTCAATCATAATGGGCAAACTACGAGTAAAAAGGTTTATAAAAATATATTTGGTTTTCTAAAAAAATTGCAAAGCTATCTACAAAAACCTTTTCAATAAATAACGTCATTACTGTCAAAGTCAAATTGATAGGTGCTTATTTCCCCAAGAAGGAGGACGAGACGCAGCGCAGGCGTAGTTTGCGAAACACTTCGCGTCGTAGGCGCCGATGGCGAGAGCGACGGACGTTTTTTATACGACGTCCTTGCGCAGAGCAAGCGAGCACCCTTATTATGGCTTTCCGTGGCATTATATATAGAATGAAAGATATAGATAAGTAATGATAGGTAGATAAACATTTATTTGTTTCATAAGGATGCCAATAAAGCATATAAAACGTGTCAAAAACAATATATTATACAGATATAATATAGTCTTCACAAATTTACGATAAAATAGTTTAATACAATTTAAAAGAAGAAGACTTAAATATAATAAAAAAAAACACAATAAAATATTTACTCATCACATTCCCCTGAGGGGATTACAACAAAAAAAAAAACAGTATAGTAGTTGGTATGTAAATTAAAATGTTTATTTATCAAAAAATTTTAAATGATTTTGGCCGAAAACAAATATTAGGTACTTTCCATTTGATTCTTTCTTCAGCGAACCAAAGTAAAATTCTTTGCTTAGCTAAGTTGTTAAAGGAACGCTTCCGCGAACAACTTCGTATAGAATGGGAAATAGAGAGGGGCATTAGATTCGGGAAGTTCGATTCTTTTTGGTAAATCAATTCTTTAATTCGTTCAGTTAAAAAGATTCGTTCTTAAATGCTTCTTTTCATGGTGAATCGGTCTCATCCTATAAATAATTTTTCCTTTTTTTTTGGTACTCCGGTAGAGGTGGGAAGTAAGTTCGATCATTCGATAATAATTTTTGTTTGTTTGGAACGATGAATTAATTCTCTTAATTCAGTGAAAGTGATTCGTTCTTTTTGAACGGGGGCATCCAGAGGTGGGAAACTATTTGAAATGAAATTATTTCAAATGGCTATGCAAAATAGAAAATGGCATTTCTATTTTCTATTATTTCTATCTTAAATACTTTCGAAAAAAGTATTTTCTATTTTATATTTGAAATAGAATAAATGAACAATTTTCTATTTAAAATAGTTATAGGTAAAAGATGCTCTGATTGGTCAATTTCGTACACCCGATTTTACCTGATTAACGAACGAGATTCGCCGATTTAAAAAAAAAAGTAAAAAATTTTGTTGAAAATAAAAAATTTCAAAAAATTACACTCTAGAGAAACACTAACGTCCCCCCAAACAAAGGACAATTTGTCCTTTAATTATCAGAAAACCCAAAGAGTGTAAAAGTGCTCAACGGCACTAACACGTTAAAACCCAAGAAAGAAGAAGTAACGATTGTCAGCTTACAAATGATTGACATTCGACAATTGAATAATGGTTATGATGACGTTGTGAGAAATTGTCAAATTGCGAGGGAAAAATTGTGAAATCCGTAAAGAGGCAAGAAATAACTGAAATTAAATTTAAAAAAACGTCCGCCCAAGCCTATTATTGATAATTAAAGCTAACAATGTTTTTAGAGACATAGAACCTTCGGTGTTACATAATATGTAAAGTTCATTAATAAAGAGAAATCATTTTCCATAGAAACTTATTTAAAATACCTATTTTCCATTTTATATTTTAAATGAAAATTTAAAAACCATTTTCTATTTTTTATCTTAAATGGCTTTTGAGGCATCTATTTTGTATTTTCATTTTAAATGCATTTTTAAAACCATTTTACCCATCTCTAGGGCATACTTAACACCGCGGCAAGGAGGGAGGAAAAAATCTTTGCTGTGATGAGGAGCCACAGCGATCTTAACTTACCAGAGGGGGCTGTGGAGGAGCGCTCAACCTAGCCATTGTTTTTGCTTTGCTTTTTAAAAGAAGCTTAAAGGGAACTATGCTGCTTTTATTTTATATAATATATACCTGTCTTAAGGATAATTATTGTCTCAAGGCCCTTCACACACGCTCAGACTTTTACTCCGGCGTGACTGCACAGCAACGAATACTTACACCAGGCTGCACAGATGCACAGTTTACGTGAGTATTCTACACGTACACGTACACGTACAGAAAAGAAAATTTATAGGGTTTGTTCGACGTACAGTTTATTTTAGCAGAATTAAGCTTCCTTCAAATAGCAAATAAGCAAAGCCAACGGCTGTTGGCGTTCCTTTTAAGAAATTAACTTAGCACGAAAAAGATTTTTTCCTCTCCCCTTGCCGCGCTTGAGTATGCACCTTTCTATTTTCCATTGGAACTAAACAAAGTTGTTCACTATTAGCAAGAGGTAGACAGGTAGGGAAATATCTCGATGCACCAATATGACGTGTTTATCTCTTTTTTTTTATAGGCCACTGGTTTATCCTCAAGCCTTCATGAAGTTTAGAGTAGGGAAAACTGACGGGAGGCTGAAGAGCTAGAGGCCATTGATTGTAATCCTCGAACAGAACAGAACAGATCGGCTGTAATGTCCTCTTCTTTCTCTTTTGTCGGTTAAAAGTTGTAACCTTAAAATATAATAATTATTAATTTTAATATTTTAATGAGTTTTATTTCATTGGGTATTTGTAGCGTCTATCCTGTTTTAAAATTAAGGTAATAGTTAATAATTAACCTGATTGATTTTGATTAAATTTATATTTAGGACTCAAAGTATTTCATTGTACAAAAAAGCAATGTCATTCTTATATCCGACGCCACCAAGAGATGAAGCATTAATAGATAATTATTGGGGCACTCCGGTAAGTAATGTAATAATAAGTAATATATAGAAAGTAATCTACTGCATCTGCACTTACGCCTTTCAGGTATCAGATCCTTATAGATGGTTAGAAGATCCAGATTCTAAAGCTACTGGAAGTTTTGTTGATATTCAGAATGCAATAACTAGGCCTTACATCGATAGTTGCCTATACAAAGAGAATATAAAGAACAGGATAACGCAATTGTGGAATTATCCTAAGTATACCACACCTTTCAAACATGGAAACAAATATTATCAGTATAGAAATACAGGTAGGAGTAATTTGATGTTTGTCACAATCCAGCAACATCCATGTATCATACTATGAGTATGTACGACTAGTAACATTACCTTTAAACAAAACTAATTTTCAAACTGAATTAAATATTATTAAGCAAATTGCAGTAAATAATGGTTATTCCGCTATAACAATAGATAAAATTCTAAATAAAAAATTATACAAAAAGGCTATAAACTTAGTTTTTCTAACAGCAAACAATAATAAAAATAATTATAAAGTTATCTCTTACATAGGTCATATTAGCACTAAAATAAAAAAACCTTTTAAAAAACTTGAATATTAATATTGCTTTCAAAACTAACAATACTCGAGGGAAAACACATTAAAAATTATAAAAGTAAATTGAACAAAGGAGATAAATCTGGTGTTTACAAATAATTAAAATGTAATGATTGCTCTAAAGTTTATATTGGACAAACAGGCCGAAACTTCGAAAAACGGATGAATGAACATCATGCTAGTTTTATAAAAAACAAAACAGATTCTAACTATTCCCCGAACTATTCTAACCATCTGTTAGAAGTAAATAATACATTTAATCATACTTAACTATGATATCTTGCATATTGAAAACAAAAGTACAAAATTAAATTTGCTTGAATCCTTAGAAATAAATAGGCTTATGAATTCCAATACTCTTCTTAATGATCAATTGGATTTAAACGGATCACCTCTTGTGAATCTCTTTAATTAGTCTGTAAACATTATTATTGGTTTTTCCAACAATTTAAACAACCTGAAATCCTGAAAATTACCTACAATTTTATTGTTACACCAAAGTTATACCTTTTAAAATACCATTTTTAAGTACTCCTTTGAAGAAGTAACTGTGTTGCGAGACATGTCGAGTCAAAATAAAAATCTGTGGAAAGTGTAAAATTAGAAATTTTTTTACCATTTATTTAACACTTTTAAATAATCGTATTGACTATCTAAATATTCCAACATGATTTTATTCAAAATTGTTCTTATTTTGCATAATATTATAACCTACTCACTTGTTTGTGCTTTTTTAGGTTTACAAAATCAAAGTGTAATTTTTGTTCAAGAAACCTTAGAGGACAAAGGAAGAGTATTTTTAGATCCTAATACCCTGTCAGAAGATGGTACAATTTCATTGTCTGGAACTTGTTTTTCTGAAGATGGAGAAACATTTGCATATGGGTTAAGTGCTAGTGGTTCTGACTGGATTGAAATAAGATTTAAAAGTGTTGCCAGTGGTTAGTCAATTTTGATGCATCAACAATATTATTATTTAATTATTACTGATTCTTTCAGAGACAGCTGGTGCAGTTGACTCATTTACCATTGTTAATAACATTTTCCAATTGTAGGTGAGGATTATCCCGAAACACTAAAAAGGGTTAAATATTCCTCAATGACATGGATGCATGATAATAAAGGCTTTTTCTATGGGGTAACTTCAAAATTCATTTATAAAGATTCTTTATTTACACACTAAGGCTCCTTTTATACTGGGATTCTGAATGCGAGATTCAGTATCTGGGATTTAGAATCTCACGTGAATTCTAACGAGATTCGGAATGCATACTTTTCTAATCTTGCGCGGTTTAGGCAATTTTGTGGAGAGGCGATTAATTCAAGGGCCGCACGCTTCTGTTCAGTGTTAAAATGAATGCAGTAGAAGAAGCGCTGTTGCTATATTATTATCAGATCGTGTGTAAAAAAAGAAATAACTTAGGAAACGTAGAATGTGGGTTCATCCAATAATCAGCGAACATAATAAAACTTGTCAGTGTCGAAAAGAGTTTTTAAACATCCATATTGAATTCTTTATTCGTAAACCTAACAGAAACGACCCTTAATACGGAGCTGGCAAGAGGCTACTGAACGAGAATCGCAGTGAAAATGCTTACATATAAACCACTGCTAGACCTGTCGCCGATTCGAATTTATCGGGCGGCTGAAATTAGTGCGATTCTGTTTCCTAGAAGACGCCCGTCTAAACGCTTTGCTTAAGCGCTCCGTTAAATGTGAAGCCGATATTCCGGAATCCGAAATTCAGAATCCCAGTATAAAAGGAGCCTGAAGGTAAACGAGTACGACTCATTGATTCCAACCAGACAAGTTCTATTTGGTAGGTACCAACACCTACCTACTAACAAACACACAAAGTATAATCAATATTTGTAGTCATTACCTATTTACATGCTAGAAATTTTGTGACTTGTTGGCTAATTAACTAGAGAAAATCATCAAAATAAAAACTACTATAATAAGCTGACGTTCAAGTAAGAAACCGTAATGTTATAGGCATTTTAATCTAATGAAAAGTAAATAGAGTTACAATAATTTTCTCAACAAGGTCCCGTTTTAATAAAAATGCTCATTTTCTGTCTCCAATGGTAACATTTTGGTATACCGGGATAATTAGCCCTACACACGTTATATATATATCGCTCCTGCTCTCTTTACATTTTTTTACATTAGGAATTTTTGTAAAATTTTAATGCACTTTATTAAATCAATAGTTTGGTGGAACATAAATGAGTCCTGCTCTGTTATTTTCAGTTCCAACCTGAACTGATTGTTGTTGTATTTAAAGGCTTATCTAAACCAAACCGGAAAAGCAGATGGATCAGAAACAACATCGAGTGAAAACCAAAAGCTTTATTACCATGAATTAGGTACTGACCAATCTCAAGATGTCGAAGCAATCGAGTTTGAAGATAAGGAATTGAGAATGTAAAAGCATTATTAGTTAATAAGTCACAGGCACAACCGATCTATCTCTTTTTTTCTTTTTAGGGGCGCTCATGTGAGCCACTGCGGTACTTATTTAGTTGTAACACCAATTAAAGGCTGTAAAAATAACTTACTTTATTTTGCAAGAATTGATATTGCACAAAAAATTACCAAAAAATTTGAACTTTGGCCGGTTGTTACCAGTTTTGAAGCGGACTTTGAGGTAAGTTTCTTTCTACAATTTTAATATTACGTTCCTAAAATCTTGTATTTTTAGTATATAACCAACATAGACAGCAAATTTCTGTTTCGAACCAATAAAGATTCGCCAAATTATCGAATAATTATAATTGATTTTAACAACCCCGCAGAATCAGAATGGTCAAATCTTATTGAAGAACACTCCAAAGATGTACTGGACTATGTGCATGTTATTAATAACACACTACTAGTTGTTTGTTATTTAAAAGATGTGAAAGTATGTTAACAACTATGTCTCTCCCTACCGATATACATTTTAAAATATTTATTTCCAGAACACCATGCATATTTTTGACATCAAAACTGGTAAAAAGTTGCACGATTTTAATCTAGACGTAGGAACAATTTCTGCCATTTCCGGGAAGAGATACCACACAGAAATGTTTTATAGTTTCTGTTCGTTTCTAACTCCAAATATCCTATATAGAGTGGAATTTAATGGCGATAAGATTTTAGAAGAGGTAACTGATTTTTATTTATTTTTTTCTTTTAATTGAAACAGGTGCTAAGTTGGCAACTGAAAATTAAGTAAATTGGATCGTTATCGAGAGTAGGTTTTGTAGTACTGCTGGTATTGTTAAAATGTCATTTTGTGTTATCCATTTATTTATATAAACAATCAACAAACCTCGGATCGTTATTTGAAAGGTTTAAAAGCCAGGTGTAATATAATACAAAATAACATACTGCATGCAAGTTCATGCGATAGTGATTTTTAAATGAGTAAAATTGCATCAGCTGATTAAAAGGTCATCAAAGGGCATGCTTACAGGCAATTTTCCTGGCACTTGCACATAGAAAAATCTCTTGAAATTCTATATTGTAGCTAATCATTTGATTTGTTAAATCGTATGTCCGTCCAATTTTAGGTATATTATGAAACGAAAGTGGGCGACTTAGACCTTTCCTTATTCGAAACAAAGCAAGTATTTTACGACAGTAAGGATGGCACGAAAATTCCGATGTTTCTAATAAATAAAAAGGGCATTGTCAAAGACGGCGCTAATCCTTGCCTACTCTATGGATATGGAGGATTTAATGTAAATTTGACCCCTTCTTTCGCAGTTTCCCGGCTAGTTTTTGTCAATAATTTTAATGGAATCTATGCGTTGGCCAATATTAGAGGAGGAGGGTAAGTTTCTTATCTTATAAATAACGTCTTTCGACTTCAGGTTAGTTGTAATTCAGTGGGTGGTCAAAGGAACCAATACCAAACAGGCACAAATATTATATAATGTAGGTGTATATATATATATATATATAACTATAGAATCATACAGGGTGATTTGTTAAAAACGTCTTAAATAAATTTCATTAAAAACTTACAAGGTGTTAAGTAGTCTAAGATGAAACGTGTTTTAAATTAAAACTTTGCATTTTATCAGTTTCTTTTATGTCATTCATTATAGGAACTGAATTATCGTCACCTTTTTTCAAATTTTTGTCAATACGGCTATGATTTTTTCAAATTATTTTTCTGCGATTTAGCTGGGACTGAAAGAAAATAAAAACCGGTAAAAAATCTTATTTAACTTAAAATGCTGTTTACGAAACTTAATTTATTAAAAATTACACATTTTCTCTAAATTAAATAATAATTAAACTTTGTAGAAATTACCGTTTGCAAGCTGCCAATAGTGGTCAGCCAGGTAATTTCTAGTTTAAGTCAAGTCGTAAGTGGTCGGCGCTTAAAAGGTCATAGATATGTCTATTCTTGACAGTTCACGGTTAAACTTAGGATCTTCTAGTACGTTCATTAGGTTGAGTTTTGTTATTTTTATGGGCGTTTTAGGTAAAACTAGCATATTAGGCCAATGATGTTACCACACCACGTACAGCGTAGATTGTTAATGTCCTTTGATTTCTAAAGTGGATTTGTTCTTACATTTTTACATACTTTTCTGGAAGAAGGAGATACTATGTGGTCCTTATTGTAATAGCGAGAAAATAACTCCGAGATCTTATCAGAGTTGGGTTCGGTCTCATATCACATAATATACATAATAATATGTAGATCAATCACAGGACAGGCCTATAAAAAAAGTTGAATGCTTATTACCGGGGAATTAATTTTTTTCCTACGAGTCTTGCCGAACCATGGCGAGTTTTAATAGCGAGAAACGTGCAAACAGGCATGAATCCTAATAGGTTCATTGTTTTATTAAGATATATAAATTGTTTATGATGAACTGTTGTGCTGCCAGTGGTGATATCCAGATTTTATTAGTTTTTTTTACCGAACAAACCCAAATAACATAACCCCACACCCCACCCCGTATTGCCAAAGTTGGCGCGCGTCGTTCGCTACGAAGTTCCGGTCAGTTGGAATGTTGTTGCCAACCTATAAAAACCAAAACCCCGTTAGTACAGATACTAGTTTTTTTATAGGCCGGTGAGATCAATTATTAATAAAAGCATGGTTTCCATTTCCTTCGGTCCGTCTATCTATCTTGTTGGTTGAAAGACCAAAAACTATTTGATGCAGAAGGACGTAATGTTGTCCGCCTTAGTTATTAACCATTTAGTTTGTATATTATGTAGATACAGGATATGAGAAAAATGTTAGTATAATCTCTCGGCTTTAAAATGATTCAATGTTATTTTGTAGCGTAATAGATTATTATTATTTACATTTGAGAAAAAAACAAATTAGCGAAGAAAGTGGCTGCGATTTTTATTTGGTAAATTACTAATGTATGCCACCCGCCACCGCCATCGATCGCTGTCAAGCCTCACGAAGCAATTGTAGTAATAAGGCACGATTAAATGTAAGATGTAGGTTTTTGGTAAAATCATTGGATTTACTAATCTAATCTCATAACTGACTTATGGGTTGTTGTTGTTTACTGTTAGGAGGAAATGGTAATACGTAAATAATTGTCCACGTCTACAATGATAATGACGCAACTGATTTTTCTTTAACGTATCCTTTGTTCCTAGCGAGTATGGTGACAAGTGGCACAATGGAGGTCGGTTTGGCAATAAGCAAAACTGTTTTGACGATTTCCAGCATGCCGCAAAGTTTCTTATAGAGGAGAATTATACTAACGTTGGCAAACTTACCATTCAGGGGGGCTCGAATGGGGGTCTTTTGGTAGCAGCTTGTATAAACCAAGCCCCTCAACTTTTCGGAGCAGCTATATGCCAAGTCGGTGTGCTGGATATGTTAAGATATCATAAATTTACGATTGGATATGCTTGGAAAACAGATTATGGATGTGCAGAAGATGAGGAACAATTTAAGTATCTGTACAAATACTCTCCATTGCATAATATTAAAGTTCCAAAAGGTAAGTGCAATGAATATTACTGTCTAATGGTAAACCAAATTTAGGCAAATTCAGGAGGTTACTTGAGAAACATGAAAAAATTGCTTAGAGGTAGATGTGGGCCCCACTGTTGCTCTTCTAACTCTAAATGAACGAAATTTGTTAATACGCCCACGCACCTTTTAAATAAATACATACAAATTATGTCCAAGGTAACCATCATTAGTTAAGTAGGTACCTACTAAAACGACACGTTACTTTAACGAATGAACGGTCCTGTTAATTGCTGGAACATAAGCGCGAATATATGAATGTGATTTTTGCAGATGGCGTGGAGTACCCGGCTACATTGCTCATGACAGCGGACCACGATGACCGAGTGGTGCCTTTACATTCTTTAAAGTTTATTGCAGAATTGCAGCATAAGGTAGGAACTCTTCCTCATCAGAAAAATCCACTTCTGATTAGAGTTGAAACAAAGGCTGGACATGGAGCTGGCAAACCAACAGCTAAAGTTGTAAGTTGTTTAAATCTTATCTGTGATATAAACGTCCTGCTTCACGTGGGCGGGCTTGGCCAATCTGAAAAGTTGGCGCAAATGTTTTTATTGTTATTAACGTATATTCCATTTAACTTTCAGATAGAAGAGGTTACCGAAATATTCTGTTTCATTTCGAAGGCTTTGCAATTATCCTTTATAGAATAACCAGTGAGGGTCGTTGTCTGTTGGAATGCTACGTTTCTTCAATTTTTTTATGGGTAGTAAGAGGAAGACCAAAGTATATAGTTATTATGTTCTAAAAAACTTTTGGAAAAGATCGTTTCAAAACACCAACCAGCCGATAGTGTAACATTTGAAGTGTTATTAGTTATTACTTTTTAATATGCTGCCCTCCAAGATTAAAGGCTATCATTTTTCGTAAATGATAACCAGTCTTGGATAAGAATAAAACAATGAATATTCAGGTTTGTTAGTTTTAAAACCTCACCAAACCAAATATATAATATTATTTAATTCCCTTTATTTTTTAAAAATTCTTTTAATAGGACCGCCCTAGAAACCTGTCATAAGTAAGAAAGAGAATCATAAAAATCGGCCAGAAGAACGTTAGGCGCCTACCTATAGGAAAAAATGGTCGAGGCAGGTCGAATCGATAACTCACTCGTTTTTTGAAGTTGTAGGATAAAAATAAAGCCAAATGTTTCTATCCTAACTGGAACTTGCCTCTCGCTGCTTTTGAAAACATAAAAATTATCTTGTTCTTCTCATTATTATCAACCTGTAAAACATCGCATAATTTACGGGAATGCCTCCTGCACCCAATTCAATTGCTAAAACAACTACTTAGGCATTCAAACTAGAAAAAGAGTCCGGCTCTTAAATTTGTGTGGGGCAGTTTACGTCGAATACTAAACAGTTTGTAATAAGGAATTATTCCCAAAACCATATAACAAAATTTTAATTTTATTTTATTGGTTCCTGTAATATGGAATTAGGCACCAATCCGTGCTAGAATATAATAAATAATATATAAACTTATGGGTTTTTAGTATTGTAATAAATTAAGAATAAAGCGTCACTCATGTGTAAAAATTTAGAATTAAATTTATCGTTATAAAATTTACATTGGATTAAACGGCAAGTTGGTATTTAGCGGCCACAAATACATACCTAAATAAATTATCACAATTTAAAAACGTTGGGTATAATAGTGAAACCATAATAATATCAGACCAACTTTCAAATAAAAAAAAAAGTTATGTAGGTACTGAGCAAAATTAAAACGTTTCTCAAAAACGGGTAAATGCCGCTTAATTCCTAATTAAGGTGATGACCAGGTTTAATAGTTACAGTCTCGAATATTGAAGTACATGTAGGTACATAGATGTCCGTCTGCAAGCGATTCACCTTTAATATCTCGACGACGGACCGTTGTAGAAAAGAAGATTGAAATGAATGTGCAAATGCATATCCTATAAATATTATTATGTAACCACATACTGTAAACTAGTGTAAACCATCCACAAAGATGGTCGAACTTGGGTAAGTGTCATCGAAGTAGGAGCGGTGAAAGACATAAGTTCACATTATGAAAGAAATGGTCGACAACATTTCAGCAAGAGAACCTGAACAAAACGTGACAGAGGCTTCTATCATCCAATCAAGCTTTTCTTATCTCTGACATTTTTATTTGAAGCTAGACGTGCGAGCAAAATTCCGTTTAGCATAATAAGAATTTTCTTATTATGCTAATGTACATTTTTACTAACAAATTTGTAATAAAAATAAACTTTCACCGCATGTATTTGGGTGTACCATTATAATTTAAAAAAAATAGTATAGGAAGAACATTTAATTTTTTACAGAATAGCTTTCCGCATTCAATAATAAGTTACATCCCCAAGAGTCGTGCATTCATGTACATGACATACACTTAATGTTAAATATGTCCTTCGCAGAATAATTATGCGAAACAAATACGTTCGTATTTACAAATTTAGTCCATTAAAATATTTAGACCTCGCCATATGACGTTTTCGTGTTAATTTGATTTTTTACAATTCAATCGTTTTATCAATAAATACTTTTTGTTGCCAGAATAGTTTAAGATCCACTAAAGGAAAACTCTTTTCTTTAAAAATTTAAAGAAAACCCCAAAAACTATTTACAAAACAAGACTTAGTTGACTTATTCTGACACTCATCAAGTCATTTTAAACCTAGAACTGTCATGTTAAGACGCCTTCAGTGAATACGGCTGTAAGTATTTCTTCAAATTTCGTTATCTTTCGTGCGTGCATACACAGTATATTTTTATGTGGTACATGCAGCATTTCAATTTAAATGTGTTCTATAATTAAATTTTAGAACTTGGACGGACGAAAATTGGACATCCTTAATTTCAAGGAATAAGTTGAATTAGTGCCGTATGCTTATTGTATAGACCTTACCTTAATCTACCTATGTACTACCTATATAATATAAAATTTTGCTCAACCCATTCAAATTTCGATTTTCTCTCACAAAAGAATGTTAGGGCAAATACCAATTGGTACAAATTCAAATACAATATTATGTATAGGTACCAGACCTACCTATATATTATGTTATAAAATAAATGAAAGGTAATGTTTGTTTGTCCGGAAACGTTCTCCCACTCGAAAATGGGCAAATTTTCAATACGGAGATACCTAAATAATTCTGTAGAGATTTTTTTCAGGAACAAAAACGACATGTTAACCCAGCTGCTTTATTAGTAGTTGTACTTCTAGTTCCTACTTTTTCTGCTCCCGATGTAGTGTTTTTGCTTGAACAATACAATAATAAAACGTTTCTAGTTTGCGCCTATACATTTAATGTAATTGTACTGTAATTTAAGATAGTATAGAAATAATACCATTTTGATTTAGTACATGCTAGCACTCTGAATAGAAAGTAAATAATATCATGAATCTGCCAACAGGTATGCCCAGTCCGGGTTTAAAATGAACCGGTTTTGTAGTTGACCTATGGCCACTCCTATGCATTCTTTTGGGTGATTCACATCCATTTGGACCAGTTTCTGAAAGTAAACCAAATTTCAATTAGTCAGTATTTTTGTTAAATAACTTGTCCAAGAGGCGATTTCGATAGTTTCATTTTTATTTAATAATAAAGCGAGTCGAAATTCTCCTACGAAAACTAGGTATTTACCTCCAGTTGACATACATTCGGATTTCTCTCTGTCCTACCATAAACTAATTAAAGCTGGACATCGAGCGTGGTCGAAAGCGAGGTGCAAGGCCGCGAGGTATAAATGCCGAGAAGCGACGGAGTCTTTAGACGGACGGATATTTGCATTTTGCTAAATGTTTATCACAGGCAACATTCCGTAACTCGTTACGTCGTACACAATTATGAGCGGTAAAATATTTTCATTGCATTGTTTTTTACCTATGGTACCTACGTAGGGGCGCGGAATAATTTGACAAATCTAAACTCATTTACTATCTTGTATCATAAGAAAATAGGCCGTCAATCATATTTTAATACGATAAAGTGAGCTAATTAATGAAGAAGGAAGCTTTTGTTCATTTAAAAATAATTTAAACGCAGTGGAAACATCGTGAATCGCCTGCTGGTTCTCAAAAACGGGAGTATTTATTTTAAGGAAACTACCAACCTCTGTGAAACTTTCTAAATGTGCAGGTTCAATTTGATACTTGACACAGCCTATAAAAATGTCTATTTGCCCCGATTTTCTAATTAACATTTTGCCTATTTGACCCTCCAGCATTCCACTCAATTTGTAGTCAAACAATGTTTTGACTGCTGGATCATTACTTAAACCTTTACCGGAAAATGAATCGGGCATCTGGAAATAAAAAAAGGTAAATTATTGTACTAGCGCCAAATGGCCTTAAGAATCATCATATTCATATAAGGTGATGGATGGTGACCTTTTTTTGGTTTTATATTGTGCAGTCATCGAGTTCACTAATCAGGGAAACCTTTCTTTTCTTCAGTTTACTACTGACTGATCCTAATCCATATCTGTTTGCTAAGGTTAAACTGATAATCCGACTATCTACTACCTACCAATTTCTTGTTTAAAAATCAGCTCATTCCATTTTTGTTTACAGTGGGAATGTCTAGTATTGTTATCTAGAAATATGACTAAGTGAAAACTGTATAATAATGAAAACAAATTTTTAGTACTTCACCCTGTATGAAATGGGCTGGTGGGGTTCGTCAACAGTAGACAATAATAACAAATTAATATTTTTCCTATCATTATATCACCAAATAATAGAGAATAATGACATGTGATCTAGTGAACGCAAGAAAACAAAGACAAAATTGGCTACCTAAATTCAGCCCATGTCAAATTACAATAACTACACTGAAAACTTACACTCCATAACGTTAAAGCTGGGTTATAATCTGTAAAGCTGTCACTTTCTTTAAAGTCTTTTGGGACGTCAATCTGATTAATTTTTACTAAAAAAAAATTAAGGGTTTGTAAGAAAAATATAAGTTTTCATTTCCAGATCAGAATGAAACGTACATTTAGTTAAGTTAAATTGGAAGTTGTCATCTTCACACTTCGATTCACATTTAACAGTAGTTGTGGGCACTAAAACAACAAAAAAAATACATGTGGACAAAAGTGGCTCTATGAACCTATATACCTATTTATTATAAGTTATTTTTTTGTAGTACTTTTAAATAAAATAGTCACATGATGGTTAGCATGTACCTAATTCCTTTTACATATAAAATTCTACTTTCGTGTATAAAAATATTACAATAAACTTCCTTTGGAGCTCAAGCAAGAGAACAGCTTGCATTGCTTTAAAAGGAATCTACTAATTTAATCTCATTCTCCTTAGTTTTATTCTCGGTTTTATTAAAATGTTCATTATGCTTAAATTTATTGGCATGTGTTGTTAAGTCCGGTATGTATGTATGTTTTGATTTTATTGAAAATTTTAATGTGTCATGAAGTTTTGCTTTTTTGAAATGTATTTTAAAATTTGTGTTGTAATTTGTCAATTAGGAACCATTTAAATGACGTAGCTTTGTTAAATACAATGTATTTTTCTGAATATAATGAATTTTTATACTTGAATTTCAATTCTACCTTTGGTTTCTTTGAAATCAGCTTCATCCCATGAAAGAGGGGCAAAAGGTAATTTTTCATCTTCATCACTTAAGTCATTACTACCCATTATGTCATTGTAAACTTTTGTTTCATTTTTATTATCCACCTAAAACAATTAAAATGTCAAAATTAACAATGCAAGATTTGAAAATCCAAAACCAGATCCAAACCCTTTAATGCTAAGAAGCATAATATTCCTCTTCTTCCTAAATATTTTAAATTAATCATATTATCATTACTCATCATACTTACTTGCCATTCATCTTTCTTAACTTTTGGCATTGGCATTACATTAGGAGTATCATCCTTAAAAGTATGGCTTCTCTCACTACGAGCTTTTCTATTTGCATCATTACCCACTCCATCCGAAAAAATACCACTAGATTGTACAAATCGCTCAAGTCTTTCAAACTTTTTGGTTCGTAGTTCTTTTCTATTGTTATGTTTTCGTTTATCTTCAGTTTTAATTAAAAACCTAAAAGTATGAAATTAATATTTAAATAAGCCATGGGTGAAAACAGGGAGGCTTACTCATTACTTTTCTCCTTATTCCGAGCAACATTCAAATTTGGTGTAAATGTTTTTCTTGGTTTGGTTCCTCCCAGAGTTAAATCTCTGGGCAATTTAATTGACTGTAATCTTTTTTCCATTGTGTTAAAATATAGTGGCTATTTTGCCCTGGATATTAAGAAATTAATTATCGTATCGCGTCAGCCTACAAAAAGAAAGGGAAGTTATTTCTATAATATTCACAACATAAATCACACAATGTTCTAGTTCTAGGATTTAACCAAAGAAAATTTATAGGGTTTGTTCGGATTTAACCACAAAACACAAACAGACGATAACCTATAAACTTAACACATTTTACAACTATTTTATCCACAGAAAAATAAAGCGTTTAATTTTATCACAGAACTCCAATTTTTATTTTGTGAAATTTACACAAACCTACCTTCTTTGAGATCCTTTCTTCTTCACTTCTTTATGGCGTCGACTGCGGTAAGCGCCATTTGCCAGCACGATTTGACAATTGGTCTGCTTTTACAGCAAATAACGAACGACCAAAAGTTTTTCTTCCTCTTGTTTAATTTTATTCACATTCACTGACAGCTAAACTATTATTTTTGGTTAATTAATTGTTTGTAGACACTTTACTTTAGTTCTACGGAGTTTGACGGATAGCACAACAAAGGATTTTAACTAGCGCCTTGGAAAGTTATAGCCATAGACAAGCGAGTTGCGCGCTCTCACAAGGATAGATAGGCAACTTAACAGCTATTACTGAATCTTGGCTAACGGAGGTAATTCCTGACGAGGTGGTGAGTATTGGTGGCTTCAGACTCGTGAGGAAAGATCGTGCCAACGGGCGTGGCGGTGGTGTTCTCTTGTATATACGAGATAACATAAAATTTAATGAAATATCTGATAACAAATCCGCCTATGCAGAGCAGATTTGGATTAAGTTTAAAGTAAAAAAGATAAGTACTATTTTTGGTGTAATTTACAGACGACCTGGTTATGATGGTATACACGATTTTTTTAACGAGTTTGAAGAAAATATTTGTAAAAATTTGTTAGAATGCAATAATCTTATATGCACGGGGGACTTTAACATAAATATTTTAGATTTACATTGCAATCATACAGAACGTTTTCTGATGCTGCTAGCAGCATATAACTTAACTCAGCTTATTAATGAGCCGACTAGACAGGGAGCGAACAATGCAACGCTTATAGACTTAATTCTATGTTCTAATACGGATTTGGTAAGGGGTTCTGGGGTCGATATAAATTTTGATGGCTCTGATCACTTCTTAATAAAATGTCAGTTAAAACTTGAAAGTTTTAAAAAACAGCCATTTCTTGCTACATATCGGGATTATCGACATTTTGATCGCGTGGCTTTTTATAGAGACCTCCAAAATATACCTTTTAATGACATTTATTACTTACCTAATATTAATCAGAAAGTAAATACCTTTAATTCTTACCTATTAGAGCTTTTTAACTTACATGCACCGATAAAAACATCTCGTATTACCAAGAGAAAGGCTCCTTGGCTGACACAAAATATAAAATTATCTATGTCTCTACGAGATAAAGCGTTATCTAAATACAAAAAAAATAGGACCGCTGCTAACTGGGAGTCTTATAGACAACTAAGAAATTTTGTAAGTACGGCAATAGTCAGGGAAAAAAAGCATATCTTGAATACCGTGTCCAAAACAATAGGCCAAAGGACAATTGGAAACTTTTGCGAGAACTTGATATTTACTCTAAGGCTAAAAGGGAAGTGCCTGAAGTCCTGGGTACCGCTGATGACATTAATAATTTTTTTGTCAAAAATGCTCATTCCAGTGATCCAGATCCTGAAACTTTGAGGTTTTATCGTAGTCGTAAAAAGAACGATGCTCTTGGTTTTGAATTCAAACTGGCAACCATTGAGGAAGTTGAAGGGGCTCTATCCTCAATAAAATCCGAGGCTGTTGGTAGTGATGGCATTGGTTTAACTATGTTAACTTACTGTTGTCCTCATATCAAACCTGTTATCACCCATTTGGTGAATTTCTGTATTGAAACCAAAATTTTTCCAGAAAGCTGGAAGACTTATTCTTATGTGCTCCCGTTACCAAAAGTTTCCTCTCCAAGTGAGCTAAAAGATTTAAGGCCTATCAGTATATTACCGACTCTTTCTAAGGTTATCGAAAGGATTCTTGAACAACAGATAAGAGAATATGTTTCATTGCATAAAATTCTGCCAGCTGTACAGTCTGGTTTTCGCAAGGGGTATAGTTGCACAACGGCACTTTTAAAGGTGACTGATGACATTCTGGAGTCCTCGGATCGGGGCAATCTCACGGCACTGGTTCTCCTGGCCTACTCGAAGGCCTTTGACCGACTAAACCATGATCTCTTATTGGCTATACTTCATTATTTGGGGTTTGATCATAACTCACAACTTCTTATTAGATCTTATCTCACTGGTCGAAGTCAAATGGTAAAGATGAATGGTGTGGCGTCAAGTTCTATGGCTGTTACGTGTGGCGTACCTCAGGGCTCAATACTTGGACCATTATTTTTTTCTCTTTATACGTCACAACTTATAACGTATCTGAGGTATTCGAACCTTCACATTTACGCTGACGACACACAGTTATACTTCTCATTTACGCCGGATCAAATCCCAGAGGCCAATGATAGACTGACGCATGATCTCAATGCTCTCAGGGGGGCATCAGAGGCCCACTGCTTGACCATAAATCCTTCTAAGTCGCAGGTTTTGCTGTTTGGCCGGCCACAATGTCGAAACCAGTATGAAAATCGCTTGCAGATTAGCTTGAACAATGAAGTTTTAGCTACTTGCACTACAGCTAAGAATTTGGGGCTCCTGATGGACACTGATCTGAGGTTTTCGGGGCATGTTAACAGTTCTATTCGGAGGGCTTTTGCTAGTCTTAAATTGATATTTAACCAGCGGGCTCTACTTAGCGAAAATATTAGAAAAGTTTTGTGCGACTCGATTGTCTTGTCACATTTTAATTATTGCGATGTATTGTACGGTCCCTGTCTTTTGGATTCTGATGCTAAAAGAATTCAACTAATGCAGAATTCATGTGTGCGATTGATAGGTGGTATTCGAGCCCGCGAGAGGGGTGTGAGTGCTAAACTACGTGAAATCAGCTGGTTAAGAATGAATGAGAGACGCATGCTACATGGTTTGGTCTTATTTAATAAAATAATTTATAAAACATGTCCTGATTATCTGTACAATAAGATTAGGTTTAGGAATGATGTACATAATTTAGAACTTAGACATAAATTTATGATAACTCCACCTATTCACACTACATCTCTGTATGAACGCTCATTTAGCTACCAAATTTCGAAAATCTACAATAAAGTGCCTACTAATTTTAAAATCTCTTCCAGTTATAGGTTTAAGCAATTTGCGAGACAAAATATTGCCTTATTTCTGTAGACTCCTACTGGTACTCGCACCTCGTCCTCATTTTCTCTTGTTTTTTTTTGCTTGTGTACTTGTATATCTTGTTTTTTACTTAGATATTATAGCCTTATAAACTTTATATAATAACGTTAATTCTTAGTGAATAAATTAGTATATGTTAAATGTGTATTTCGGTTGAGATAGGAAGCCGAGCTTCAACTCCGCCATTTGTAATTTTAACTTTTTTTTTGAAATTACAATAAAGTCATTATTTATTTATTTATTTATTTATTTATTAACATACTAAATTGGTTCCCTGATAGCGCCACATGCGACCGGGGGCGAAACTAAATATAGTCGTGGTGGGGGTAGGCGCCAAGCATAAAAATTTAAATTTTATTATTACTTTGAATTCAAATTTTCGCGCTTCTAACTTAACGGAAAAGTTTGAAGCGCGAAACATCTGATTCAAGTTAAAATAATTTGGGAGAACGAAAGGAAATTACAACAACGTTTCTGATATGGCGACAAGATTTATTAATAATTAGATATTTACATAAATAGGTTTTAAATTAAAAAAAAAACAGCTTAAATTATTATATTATAATTTTTTGTAGATTTTTCTAACAATTCCGTGTTATTTTCAAAGTTTTTATTTAATAAACTAGTTATTGTACCTTGTAGTTCATTAAGTTGTGAAGTAAAGTTTATTTCTATATCTTTAATAGCTTATTTCTTTGTACTTTCCACGGGGCGACATTATTGAAGTCTTCAGGAGGTTCCACGCTTTTGTTAATTGCCTTGGTTTTTCTTCCCGATTTCTTTGGTCGCGACATATTAAATATATATGATTCTCAAACTACCGACTGCGCCATGTTAAGTTTATAAATTATATATGAATAATTATTTAATAATAACTTTATTTTTTATATATTTTACAAATCAATCATAAAATGACAATGACAATCTTTCACCAGTCCAGGTAAGACTTCAGGATCTGTCAAGCCATACTTTTATCTTTCTCGCACATATGCTGGTACAGTTTAATACAGAGAGAGAGAGAGAGGTACAGAATGTTGGCCATGCTCATTCTAAATGAATATTCTGTTCCTACCAACGTTTAGGAGATGAACAACCTTATAAAACAAAATTCCTACAATAGCGCCACTAGCGACCGGGGGCTAAATTAAACGAACAAGGGACGACCTTCACCGTTTAAGTTATCCTAGCCTGGTTATAGCATAGCCTCGAGTTTGCAGTGAATTGTAGCACCTGGGAAGTGGGAATAGAGAGAGACAGATAAATATATTATATTTTGTAATGTGTATACCTAAGTGCGTTTGTGTCATAATTAGCTAGGGCACTCTCGGACAGCAAATATTCTTTCTTTCCCGGCCCATTACCCCCCTCTATATTAGCCGAGATCCTTTAAGTTACTTTTAAATAACACAGCAAAGATAACGGCTAAGTTGAGCGTTCCTTTTTAAAATGCCGCGGTTAAGTATGCCCTCTATGTCCCATGCGGACTATATACGAAGTTGTTCGCGAGGCGTTCCTTTAACAACTTAGCTAAGCAAAGATTTTTACTGTTTAAAAGAAGCAAATGGAAAGTACCAAAACTCGCGAGAGTAACTTGTAACCACTATAATACATTGAATTTATTTATCGTGCCGCTCGTTTTATTGTGTCGCGCATTGTCTATGATGTATAGATCGGATAGTCATTTATCTTTGGTTTTTTCTATAAGTCACTGGCGGAATTGCAATACCTCTCTTTCTTTCTTATGATTACTGTGATATGAGTAGGTATTCTTCATATTATTTGTCTAAACTTATATTATTTATGCTTCTCATTAGACGCCAAAGCTTCTATATACCACTGTCTAGAAGCTTTGGAGTATTTTTATTCCTAGTATAGTACACCTAGTTTATTATATTTATTCATTATTGGTTTATATTGTCGAATAAATTGTTTTCTCACATTTAATAGAATTTCATTATCTCACGACATTTTAGTGTGTTTATTTTGGTACTTCGTGTACTGCTTACTAGAACATGCGACTATAATAGGTAGGTACTTCCCTTTTGCTTCTTAAGCAAAGTAAAAATGTTTGTTTAAGTTGTTCAAGAAACGCTTCACGAACTTCGTATAATTGTATGAGAAATATTAAGGGACATACTTAACCGCGGCAAGAGAGGAGGAAAAAATCTTCGCTGTGTTAAATTTTTAAATGGAACGCTTAGAAGACACTAAACTGTTGACCTTGTTATGTTATTTAAAAATAACTTAAAGGAACTTTGCTAATATACGCAGTTGTTCGCGAAGCGTTCCAAGCTAAGCAGTAAGCATGCATCACAGAAAAAAAGGTTTCTTCGTAAGTATAGGTTATTTTTACTTTGCTATGCTTTTTAAAAAAACAAAATGAAAATACCTAAAGCCGCGAGGCCACAACCAAGGTGGTTGTGCCCACAAATCTCTTAATTTTTTGGTTGTGCCACCTAAAAACGCCTATGTTTAACCACACACTACTCACCTCACCACTCGTCGTCATCATAGAACTCTTCAAGAGGCTTATGGTCGTCATGCAGTGCACAGAACTCATAAATGACGTTCGTGACAGAACTCCAATGATGCAGTGAACAAACCAACCACAGAACAGGACACGTCTTCGGCGTTTGGCACCAAGGCACAGAGGAGGGATAGATTATGTATCGCTGTACCAAAGAAGGACACTCGCTTTGAACTGGATGTGTCTTTTTAATTTCAGTTTTTCAAAAGTGTGTTAGAGTGCCCAACGAAGAAAAGAAAAGAAGACTTTATTGATCCAATTAGAATCAATGTTTTTTTTTTTAAAAGTACCATTTTTACTGAAATTTTACAGCTATTACGGTTTTTATTCCTTCGGTATGATTTGAAATTTTGGTCTTTAATGAATATCAACACAAAAACATTTAAAAAATAATCTAAATTCAACGCTCAACTTAGCTGTGCGTCGGTTTTGCTTTGCTGTTAAAAAATAACTAAAAGGAACTCAGCCAATGGGTACTTTCGTTTTGCCTATTTAAGGATGAGATTACAGAAGCTCTGCATCTGACGCCTTCAGCTGTAAGTAACAGTTTGCAGATGCAAATGACAAAACAGTAATTCCAGCAAACAACCCTATACATTTTCTTTGCAGAAAACATTTATCATACTTGCGTGTGCAAATTTGTAAAAGGTTGAAAGGTCCTGCAAACTTGCAGAATGTATAAAATTTGTTGAAACCTAACTTATATTTTGGGGATTTGACGGACGATGGTATTGGTGGTTATTTACAATTTGTATCCGATTTTTATATAAAATCAAAACAAGGGAATGATAAGAGTTAAGTTCATAAATTCATTATTGCCATGGATTTGGGCATATTTCACGTATTTGCCATCAGTCGATATCAATAAACCAGTAGTAAAACGGTTTAACTATGGTACCTAATGTATGAAATGTAGAGGGGTATACTGAACCGCGGCAACGGGAGAGGAAAAATCTTTGCTGCGCTGAGTTAAATTTTTAAAAGGAACGCTCAGCTTACCGTTGGCTGTGCTTTGCTATTTAAAAAAAGCTTAAAGGAACTCAGCTGTTGTCTTGGCGTCTAAGCTCCCCGCCCTTCAGTCGTCACTTTTGATATTAGGTGCTGAAGTATAGTTACTGCAATTTTTGGCAAGAACGTTTCGCTTGAACGGTAAGGCGCTAAATTTTAAACCAGAAGGTTGTTGGTTCGAATCTTGTCTGTGGACTTTGCATTTTAATTTTGGTGAAAAATATTATGAAGTCGGCACTATATGGTATAATTTTTGTATACAGACAGTGTGGTTTTTTAAGTGTGCAACATATGGGAATTTTTTTTATTAACGATTTCTCAGAAAATTTTATTCTTGATAAAAGTTGGTGCATGTTCGATAATCATATTATGTGCACTTGGAATGGTTGCAAGTCAAACGGTGTACAGGGTAGGCCAAAAAATATAAAAGTTGTACAAGAATAAAGTACCCCTATTTCAAAAAATTCAGCAAAATGTTATTAAAAAAAGTTGTTTAGAATTAAAAGTTATGCATAAATTCAAAAACGTGACCTCCTAAAATAAAAAAATATATATTTTTTAAAAACATTAATAATTTCCCAAAAAAATTTTTTTTTAATATTCACCATAAAGACCTTCATAAATTAATGAAAATCAAATCAATTTCGCATATTTTAATGAAAATCAAATCAATTTCGCATATTTTTGTTCAAGTTCAAGCATATTTGTAAAAGTTACTTGAATTTTTAATTTATTTAGGAATCACAGACTTCATGTTTGTTGCAACGATATTAAACACAACTTTAAAATATTCTAAAAATTAGTTTTAACAAGATAAAGCATTAGTAATGATAATATGCTAATTAAAAAACCATCATTTAAAGTGCAAAATTTTTATTTTAAATGTTTATTAAAAAATTTTATTCTTGTAAAAGTTTATATTTTTTGGCCTACCCTGTACTCCGTTTGACTTGCAACCATTCCAAGTGCACGTAATATGATTATAGAACATGCACCAACTTTTATCAAGAATAAAATTTTCTGAGAAATCGTTAATAAAAAAAATTCCCATATGTTGCACACTTAAAAAACCACACTGTATATATCTATGATAGGTACATTCAGATTTTTTTTACGCCGGAGTAAACACGATTTGGCGCATAACAGCAGGAGGAAAACGCATATGCGTCACTGCCATCAGTTTTGGACGCGTGGTAGGTATACGTATTATACAGGGTGTCCCAAAAGTAATGGGACACAGAGCAACAGCAGACTCCTTAAGCCGAAATAATGCGATTTACTTAAACTTGCTTTATCCCAAAATTTATAACAACCAAGATACAGGGTGTCAAAGCTTTAATTTTGTTTTCGTTTTTTTGCGATTATTTCTTAACGAAACGACATAGCAGCACAAAATTAAGGATTTTGGGGTTTTTTGAGATGAGGAATTCAAAATTATCAATAGTTTTTGTGTAACCAGTAGAGGGCACTGCCTGCGGCATTACCCACTCCTTTTATCTGGCATAACTTTGTTTAGGATTCTTATATCGATTCAACTATTAAAAAAATAAGTTACTTTACTTCTTTTACATTAAAAACGTATATTATTGAAGTCGCTAGGAGCAACCATTTTCGAGATAATCGCATTTCATATGTCCTATGCAACTATAAGTACGTTGTCCAAAAATAGCGGAAAATCAAGCACCGATGAATGTCTAACTTAAAATTATTGTAAATCAGCTACATTTCCTTAAGGTTGACTATTTTTTTCTAATAAAAACGTTTTTTCGTATACCTACGGAATTACTAATTTTACTCCAATCAAAAATTTTATTTACTACTTAGTTTAAGGTGGGAGTATCAACATGCTTGCCAACCTATAACCTATTTCGCGTAGATTTATTTATGTTTTCTAGCTTTTACATAAAATTTAAAGAAAATCAGTATCGACTTGATGTTCTATAGGTAATAATTGACATACTTAATAAATATTAAGGAATTTCATAACTTATTTTAGGAGCATTGTACAGGGTGTCCCAAATTCGAGCCTCATCATGGGGATCTCGGAAACTATAAGAGATACAGCATCGGTTAAATTGTGGCAAAGTTGCGCAATTTCGTACTGAGCAATATCGCAAAAAAATATCTGAGCTATCTTTTTTAGTTTTTGAAATTTTTGCAAAAAACTAAAATTTTGAGTTTTTGTTTTTTTAAACTGCTTTACTTATTTTATCCGCCACAGAAAAACAAGCACAACATTGTTAAGGCAACTTTTTACGCTCCATATTGTGAGGTTTTTAGAATTTCGTTACAACGTTTCGTTTTTATGGAACTATTATCAACTATAATTTTTTAAATACGGACCTGCATTTTTTATTTTATTTTTTGATAGCCCTTTAAGCCCTGAAATAAACCATGTACCACACTTAATTATATTTAGACGTTTTGATGTCATTATTAGATCTTCAGGAATGTGATAATTATTTTTAAATACGGCCCTGGTGTTAGTTACTTAATCTTTTTACCACATACAACATGTAAATGGATCCGGAATTTTATACAAATAATTTAATATATTTAAGTTTTTATATAAACTGTAACAAAGTAAAAATAAAACCAAACAAAACAAAGGTTTTATATAGGATAGTATACGTAATGGAACACCCATTAGTTCTAGTCTCAACCTTAGCGAGGCAGATGCTCTACTAAAATCAGAAATATTAGATAAATGGAACGTAAGATGGAAAACCTATTGTACCTACCACATCTCGCACTAGATATTCACTTCTTGTAAAAAACATTCCTAATAAGCACTGGCATAAGGAGATAATAGTTCCAAGACGGTTTATTACAACCATTATACGACTGAAATTGGGCCATGCTTGATATCCAGCCCACCTAAATAAAATAGGTATTTTCCCTTCGGACAAATGTGATTTGGACCATCTATTCTTGGAGTGTAAAAAGTATGAATGCCTTTTCAAGCAATTGAATCAAGAATGTAAAGTCGAGTGCCCTTTTAATATCCTATACCTTTTGTCACTAGGAAATATAAAAATATTTAATGTTCTTGTAACATATTTATATAAGGTCAATTTAAAATTCTAACTCTTAATTATTTAAAAAACAAACCTGCCCTATTTTTTTCCTTATATGTAAACCCCCTTTTTTTTAGTGGTCTTCATTCCCTGTGTGTTTTTAAATAAAGTCGCCCTGACAGACCCCAGTGGCGTGAAGCGTGTGTCCCTGTTTATATATTTCGTATAATAATGTTCTTCTTTTTTACTTTGCGACTGGCTGCATGGCTAATTAGCCAAATGCCAATTATATAAAAAAAAAAAAAAGGTTGCTATGACAAGAACTTCTACTTGATTGTTTGGCTTAAGGTGGAATTCTCAACGTCATTTCATCTTTTGCCAACCTATAACCTATTTCGCGTTGCTTTTTTTAGTTTATTATTTGATTAACTAACATTTAAATAAAATCAATATCGTCGGTACATTATTTAGGTAATAGCTGACATATTACAAAAATATCAATTTATTTCATTGCTAATTTTGGGAGAATTGTATAGTGAAAGAAGAATGACATAATAATGTTAAAGAAAAATCTTACCCGACATTTTTTGCTATAAAATTCTCCTAAAATATTTTACCTATAAAATATGAAGATGATAATGATTTTATTTAAATTTTGTGTAAAAGCTAGAAAAATTAAATAAATATACGCGAAATAGGTTAAAGGTTGGCAAGCATATTGATACTTCCACCTTAATTATCTTGACAACTGCAGTCACCATTTATACTGAATATTTCAGCAAAATTATGTTTTCTGCTTTAGAAAAGCGCGACATGTTACGAGTTTATTATTCTTCCAATAGGAATTCACAAATTTCTTGTGACCGTTATCCTCATTATAGTTATTTTGCTACGCTTGATACTAATTTAGCCAAGTATGGTAGTTTTAATAAACCAAGAGTCAAATATACACCAGGGCCGTATTTAAAAATAATTATCACCTTTTTGAAGATGTAATAATGACATCAAAACGTCTAAATATAATTAAGTGCGGTACATGGTTTATTTCAGGGCTTAAAGGGCTATCAAAAAATAAAATAAAAAATGCAGGTCCGTATTTAAAAAATTATAGTTGATAATAGTTTCATAAAAACGAAACGTTGTAACGAAATTCTAAAAACGTCACAATATGGAGCGTAAAAAGTTGCCTTAACAATGTTGTGCTTGTTTTTCTGTGGCGGATAAAATAAGTAAAGCAGTTTAAAAAAACAAAAACTCAAAATTTTAGTTTTTTGCAAAAATTTCAAAAACTAAAAAAGATAGCTCAGATATTTTTTTGCGATATTGCTCAGTACGAAATTGCGCAACTTTGCCACAATTTAACCGATGCTGTATCTCTTATAGTTTCCGAGATCCCTATGATGAGGCTCGAATTTGGGACACCCTGTATAGCGAAAAATATCGGGTAAGATTTTTTTTTATCGACGTTGTGGTCTGGTGGTCAGCGCAGCGGCCTCACAGATCGTAGGCCCGGGTTCCATTCCCGGTGCCGGCAACGTCGATGTTAAATTTGGAATTTGGTTTAAGAGGTGGCGCCGTCTTTCGGAAGAGACGTTAAACTGTGGGCCCCGTGTCATGGATGTTGGCACGTTAAAGAACCCTACCTTCGACAAAGAGGGATTCGGCAAAAATTACAAGATAGTGTGTGACAAATTCCCTGGCGTCGGTGATTGGCCTCGTTGCGGAAAAAGGCCGACGTAAAATAAATAATTAAAAAACAAAAAAAAAAAAGATTTTTTTTAACATTATTATGTCATTGTCACTCATTGTTCTTTCACTATACAATTCTCCCAAAATTAGCAATGAAATAAATTGATATTTTTGTAATATATTAGATACTACCTAAATAATGTACCGACGATATTGATTTTCTTTAAATGTTAGTTATTAAAATGTTAAACTCAAAAAATCAACGCGAAATAGGTTATAGGTTGGCAATAGATTAAATGACGTTGAGAATTCAACCTTAACATTGAAAAGTTACCAAAAAAAAAAATGGTAACGCCGTGATAGCAATTGTTCAAAATGGGCACCATTGACCTTAATACATTTACCTGCGCCCTGCACTCCGACCGTTAAAATTTTCTTGTGCATAAATAATACAAAGCATATCACGTATTTCAGCATTGGAAATTTAATTATGCCTAAAAAATTTATAATATCTAAAGGTATTGTACGAAGAAAATTAATAACTTTGACAGATGATACTTTATGTAACATGTCGTTACCTTAGAAACGTCGTTGTTTTTAATCAAGGTCAGCTGTGCTGTGATAAATAATACTAACACGAATACACAATTATTTTAAATATTTTAGGATTCTTGCATTAAAAATATCGAATGCGATTATCTCGAAAATGGTTGCTCCTAGCGACTTCAATAAGTTATACGTTTTTGATGTAGAAGAAGTAAATTAACTTATTTTTTTAATAGTCGGATCGATATAAGAATCCTAAACAAGGTGTGGTAGTGGGCCATGCCGTAGACAGCGCCCTCTACTGGTTACACAAAAACTATGAATAATTTTGAATTCCTCATCTCAAAAAACCCCAAAATCCTTAATTGTGTTCTGCTATGTCGTTTCGCTAAGAAATAATGGCAAAAAAACGAAAACAAAATTAAAACTTTGACACCCTGTATCTTGGTTGTTATCAATTTTGGGATAAGGCAAGTTTAAGTAAATCGCATTATTTCGGCTTAAGGAGTCTGCTGTTCCTCTGTGTCCCATTACTTTTGGGACACCCTGTATATACTTACATATTACATAATATAATAAAAATTGTCTCTCGGCTAAAATTTTATTAATTTCATTCATTAATAATAACACGTAAGTGCTATACATTCACAGCCTATAGGCTTTTTTAATGACTTCTTGTAATCTTCAGTTAAGTAAAAATTTATTAATCGGTAGGTATAGGTACTTTAATAAAAACTTTTTAAATTATTTTATTGTATTTAAAATCCTTGCTATACCCTACGCCGCTGGTGTTGACTAATCGCTCCGAATCCTTGAGCCTCAATTCCGCATCCGCATCAGAGTCGGAAATTTAACGCTATCTCTCTCTGCTGTCTTTGTTTTACACGTATACAAATGCTTGATGCAAACAAATAGAGGTTATGCATGAATGAATATAGCTTTAGTCTGTTCTATAGTTCTATATAAGAAGCCTATGATATTTACCGAACGATCTTGATGGCTTCGACTTTCATTTTCTAACCCAAAAATTTTGTAAACATTAAATATTAGTAAATGAATTTAAAACTAAAAATAGTGCAATAAAAATGGATTTTTCTGCAACTGCCAGAAATGCTAGAATATTGTGCCACTTACAATCTATATATTTTTTGCTCACCGATATGATAAATAAACGGCGTTCAAATTTCTCGCTCTCCTCTGTCTGAAACATTAAACGAACGGGCGCGGAGCAATCCGACAAATCTGATGGTAAAACTGAATTCGCTTCTTATATCATACCACAGAATATATAGGTAGCTATATATTCTGTGATCATACCTATCAACCATACCATAATATCCTGCTTAAAAAAAAGTTTAAAACACATTATAGGAAACCTTTTCTCTTTATTTTTATTAATTATTATTGTTTGGATAGAGAAAAATTACCAACAAAATGATCCGTCCTTGTAGCTAACGTAGAAAATTATTTTTACCACACACTTGATGTCTATATAAATATCAAAAGTATGCTCTGTGTTTCAAAGTAAATATTCTGTAAAATATGTTCTCTCATATATTAGGTAAGTTGGTATGCTGGAATGATTGAAATTCTAAACTAATAGGCTAACTCTAAGTGAACAATAACAGACAATCAGGAGCAGATCTAGAATTACTCGTTGAAAGGTGGGCCGAAACTACTATGATTGTGTTGATCTGTAATTTTCGACGTAAATAATATGTAGGTACCTAAACAACACTGTAAATGTGGCAACAATTTGGAGCAATTTAATAAATCGTATGAAGCAATAATGGTATGAAGGAAGTATCTACCTATAGGTATAGGTACTTCCTGTTTTCTTAATCAAAGGACAACATATGTAGGTATGGGTGTATGTATGTGTGTATGTACATTATTATGAATGTCTATGTCATAGCAATAAGTCATATGATAAGGGACACTCGTATTTTAAAAAACATACTGGTATATAGCTTTGACCACTTTGTTTGTATGTAGGTACCTACCTAAATTATTATTTTGATAATTTTAAATATTAGCAAAATAATCCTTTAGGTAGAGGTATACTGTATATGTATATACTATGTATATGTCACTATATACAGTAATATGGTACTGTAGTTGGGGTTACTTACAGGTTACTTACGAGTATAGTATAGTTTATTATCACCTACACTTCCTCAGAGCAAAAAAATCTAAAATTAAAATTTCAAGTTTATAATCTTTGGCTGTGGAAAAATTAAGGAAATTTCTAAGGACCCCGCTTGACAAAAAAAAGTGGCTCTTATATAGGTGTCTCCTATAGATTGTAGCCAAATTTTAAATTTATATTTTAAAAGAAGAAATATCAATCGTTACAGCAAATCCGTTTGTACCATAGAAATGGCCTAAATGCATTTTATTTATATGGGGTACCTACTAGCCCAGGAGAAACTCCATAGATCCACTCCTGCTAACAAATATAAGACATAATGTAAACATCTAATAACAATCATCACTTTTACTCTGTAAAAGTACCAAAACAATAACTTGATACATTTTAATCTAACATCCTTATTAATTAATGATAAAGACTACCTAGGCAGTAAATAATAAAGTTTTGGCAATTTATGTTTTATGTCACTATATACAGGGTGTTCCGATGATCATGTTACAAAATTCTAGGGTAGATAAAACACACGAAAATAAGAAAAAAAGTTCATGTGAACATGGGTCCGGAAACGCTTCTTCAGGGAGCTAGGGCCCTTCGAAGATGACCTTCAAAAACTACTTTTCGTTTTATAGCTTCGGTACTACTGCAGCTATCGCAACCAATTTTGGGACATGAAATCTAGTTCGTAGGTTCATCAATTTGAGCCTTCCGGATTTTGTCACCTTTAACCAGGGGCGTACAAACCAAGGGGGTATTTGAGTAAATTTGACCCTACTCCTCTTAGGCTTTAATTTCTTACCATTTTTATATCTGATTATGATTCTCCAATGCCTTTTACATAAAAAAGGTACTCTTAGTAAAAATCGCTATCTGTCACAGTTTCCTCCGAAAATGGCTAAATCCAATCAATAATAAATTATTGGTCTTAAACCAATTATTACGTTGAAATATGAAAATGAGGTTCAGTACAGATAGTGAGCATTATAAGTTAGTCAAATATTTTTCTTTAATGAAAATAAATTAGATTAGAGAGATTTATTGCCTTTTCGAAATTGGGGGTATAAAAAGTAAAAGGGAACGTATACAAAATATTTCAAAAAAAAAACAATTAAACAGGTTTAACGAGTGAGTCAAGGATAAGGCAGAGTAAATTTTTGTCTTGAAGATGAATTTACTAACGCTGTCGTTGACTGACCCTGTACGTACCAAAATAAATTCAAAATAACAATTGTTGAAAATGCCTGCCACCACGTTCAATACATGTATTACACCTACGTAGCATATTTAAATTGACGTCAGTAAAAACATCAGGCATGGTTTGGATCATTTCAGCCGCAACAGAAATCCTAGCCACCAAATCTTCCTCCGACTGAACTGGAGTTTCATATACAAGGCTTTTCATATGTCCCCAAAGAAAGAAATCCATAGGAGTTAAATCTGGGGACCGGGCTGGCCAGTTGACATCGCTTCCACGTCCAATCCAACGTCCTCTAAAACGATCATCGAGGTGCTCACGTACGACATGTGCAAAATGAGCGGGTGCTCCATCATGCTGGAACCATAGATTCCGACGTATGTCGAGGGACAGCTCATCCAATAACTCAGGTAAGGTGTATCTTAAAAAATTGAGGTACACCGTCCCAGTTAGTCGAGGAGGCAACATGATTGGTCCAATTAGACGTTCTCCAACAATTCCAGCCCACATGTTCACCGAGAATCGATGTTGGTACCCTCTTATTTGAAGAGCATGAGGGTTTTCCTCCGCCCACACATGGCTATTCCGTGAATTAAAAATACCTTCTCTCGTAAAAACAGCCTCATCAGAGAAAAGCACAAATTTCGGAAATTGGGGTTCTTGTGTACACTGTTGAAGAAACCACTCGCAAAACTCTACGCGGGGTGCATAATCATTTGGTCTCAATTCCTGTACTTTTTGGCGATGGTAAGGATGAAGAAGTTGTTCGTTAACAATCTCCCATACACGTACATGACTTACATTCATGGATTCTGCAACAGCTCGGGTACTAACACTAGGATTTTCCTCGAATTGTCGGAGTACCTCTTCCTCAAATTCTGGAGTTCGTACAGTTCTTTGAGCGCCATTATCTGGCCTCGTTATTTTCACGGAGCCAGTTTCCCTTATGCGCTGATTTACCCTCTCGAATAGCGTGTGAGCAGGTACACGCCTCTCAGGAAACCGCTCCTGATATAATCTTGAAGCGGCTCTTCCATTGCAATGAACTTCGCCATAAATTAATAGCATATCGGCATATTCGGCGAAAGTATAATCCATGATTCACTGGCGACACAATATTTTATTGACAGATTTTTGACAACTATCTGTACTGAACCTCATTTTCATATTTCAACGTAATAATTGGTTTAAGACCAATAATTTATTATTGATTGGATTTAGCCATTTTCGGAGGAAACTGTGACAGATAGCGATTTTTACTAAGAGTACCTTTTTTATGTAAAAGGCATTGGAGAATCATAATCAGATATAAAAATGGTAAGAAATTAAAGCCTAAGAGGAGTAGGGTCAAATTTACTCAAATACCCCCTTGGTTTGTACGCCCCTGGTTAAAGGTGACAAAATCCGGAAGGCTCAAATTGATGAACCTACGAACTAGATTTCATGTCCCAAAATTGGTTGCGATAGCTGCAGTAGTACCGAAGCTATAAAACGAAAAGTAGTTTTTGAAGGTCATCTTCGAAGGGCCCTAGCTCCCTGAAGAAGCGTTTCCGGACCCATGTTCACATGAACTTTTTTTCTTATTTTCGTGTGTTTTATCTACCCTAGAATTTTGTAACATGATCATCGGAACACCCTGTATAAGTAGGTATCTACTTTGACTACTATAGTACTATAGCGGCTAGGAAACTACAAAAAATCATGACTACATTTGAATATTTTTCATACAGTGACAGACAGAAATTGTGCGCGATACATGAAGTTGCCGATTTTTTTTGGTAGAATTATGTTTGTATAACTATCGTAAATTTAGAATATCAGTGAAAACAGAGTGGGGTAACAAATAGGGGGTTAGTAGGAATAGATGGTATGTTCACCATCAAGTTTTGCGGTCCCTATACTGAGCCTGCGCCGGTAGTGCTAAGCTGCTTTTGAGCTGTTTCTTTGCTGTTTACGAGTCTATAGTTAGATACCTACCTTGTATTTCTTTTAGTTTGGTTTATAAAAATTATTATTGGTGTATAGGTAAAATCCATAATTGTACCATGGGCAGGGTTGAAAAAAAAATGTTTTTTTTTTTATATATTTAAACAAAACATGTGTTTTTTATTGTTTAAAACAGTTTTTTTTGTTTTAAACATGTTTTTTTATTGGGCAATTAAATACATGTTTTAAACAAAACATACCCATGTTTAAAACACGTTTTAAAAAGATAAATTTAACTTTGACGACTTGTATCTCATGGGCAATTTTATATTTAACTGTCTGACAAAAGTTTAAGCAAAAATAAAATAATTTTGAATGTAAACTACGAATTTACAGCGTGGCCTTCAGTGGCTAATTTATTAGTATTAGTCCTGTTAAATGTTAAAAGCTCAACTTTAGGTTAATAATAATATATCCATATGTATGTTCCAATTATTTTTGTGTTTTTTTTTTTTCAATTTTTTTGGGTGATATGAGGAGACAAAAAAAAGTGATATTTGACATCTACTACATTGGGAAAAAAAGAAAAAAAACAGTATATTTTAATAAATGTTTTAAACATGTTTTAAACACCTGTTTAAAACACCTAATAAAACATCAGGTCGTGTTTAAAACATTTTGTTTTAAACATAACAACCCTGACCATGGGTAAAATTCGCTTCATAAACAAAACTCTTGTTACCTGCACTAACATAACGCATAATTATATTTTTTTATATATATATATATATATATTTATTGGTACCGCGGCAACTCCACTATAGTTAAAAAATAAGACATACCACCCACATCCATATTTAAAAATTTGTATTTTTACATAAAAAAATATTTTTGTTTTTTTATTTCGCAGATTTTCTGCCTGTCATGCATGCACTGACAATGACTATAAATGAATGTCGAGGTCCGTACATAAAACTCGTACAGGTATTATTCCTCACAAAATACGATTCCGGCAACGCGCCGGTCGAAATTTAAACTTGTCTGCGCATTTCGTAAGCAACGAATCGTGGATCCCAACTGACGTTTGGTCTGATTTGTTATGCTTACATTTTTATGCAATCAATAAATCTCATTCGATACCTACGACGATGTGCTCTGAGGTATTCCAAATGCTTAGTGTATGTTTGCTGATATGCTATTACAATCGTGACCAGTAGCGCAGCCAGGATTTTATTAAACAGGAGGGAATATTATCCAGGATTTTAATAATCACTATAATATGACTCTTACCGATTATATACACTTAGGTTCATCTAAGGTGAGTTGTTTCATTGTCCTGTAGGTATGGTTCCTATACCATTCATCAAAAGTGGCATCGCTACGCTACCGCATGCTGGATCCGAGTTATAGAAATTAGAAAATGCAATACCTATATGATATAAATTTAAAAATATGTGCGCAGCCACGTTTATTTTAGAGATTCGAAAACAATAAAAAATCTATTTGTCAAATATTACATACAGCTCTGGCAATATTTAACAAAAATAAAACAAATGTTAAACAAAAAAGTAAAAACACAATGTCCTTCCAAAACTATAATACAAATAAGCTGCGCTACTGACTGAGACTATACCTACATAATAATGGGAATCGTTTTTTGCCTGCCTGTAGGTACCCTACAGAATAATTATCTCAATATAAGTTATTGTTATTATTTGACCAAGAAATAAATGTATGTATTTTATTAGGGACCCAATTTATAACCCTTAAAATGCCTTCCTTCTTTAACTACGAACCTGCAATTTAAAATAATTCCGTCCTTGTTGGTTCTGTTATACAATACATAATAACATAGGTATAGTATTTGCAGAATTATATCGTTGACTTTTACTGCCAAAAATAAACTACCTGATTAAACCCTATTGTATACGCATCAACGTCTTCAAAGGGGATTAAATGGGATCAGGGTCGGCTTGAAAATTAATGAAAATGTACCTACACCACATGATTTATTTTTATAATTTAAAATAAATAGATAGGTATTTTTAGTTTTAGGTAGGATAATTGAAAATAATATAATTTAAAAGTACCTACATATAACTATTAGGATAACAAGTACAATAAAAGTTTATTAAATTCTAAAAAACTATTGATAATTTATTCAAAATTTAACTCTGTATCACTAAGCCTAGTTTGTATTTATATATGAATCAGGCATAAATTGAATTTGTACCTGGTCCGGCTCTGCTCGAAAAGGTTTTAAAATTTGGGATTTCATTATTTATTTTATGGTCAAAGGAATAATGAGGGTTTATTGCAGTCAAAAGATCAACGGTATAATTCTACAAATACTATACCTAAACAGTTGAATCGGGGCTAGGTGGGGGCACTTGCCAAAAAAATACTTTGGACAAGGGTTGCAATAGTAATTAGTAATTAATAAATTGTACATCGATAGCATTTTTAATGTGAAATCTGTCCATGCCGCTGACTTTTTACATAAAACAAGTTATAATAGTTGTTATAAAAATTTATTGTTTAAAATAAAATAAACTAACTATTGGAAGATTATCTAAGAAACACGTAAGGGTTCGGGGAAGGTAATCTACTTATTTACAGAAAATTGGCCAATTTCCCGCTCTATATATTCATGTAGGTATGTACACCTATATTTTTATACGGGGTTACTTTATTTATTTTAGTACTTATACGATCTTTGGGTACCTTTGTACGTCTGTTGTAGAGACGCGGATTGATTCTCCAAATTTTGCTTCAAATTTTGAATTGTGTTTAAAAGAACTTGATGTCTAATATTTTCCGAACTACCCACCTCATTATTGAAGTATAAATTTGGAATCTCGTAGTTCAAGTTAAAAGCCACAGCTTTACCTAAAAAGGGTTTTGTGATGATATTAAAACTGAAGCAGTAAAAAATAAAATACTCTTACCATGTCCTCTTCCAGTATTATTGAATGCGTTCCTTCCGAAATAAGATTTTCTTCTCATAGGTTCACTTTGAGGACAACTTTTGGATAATTTATTTTTTGATCTTTGAAAACTTTCTTCTTCTGAGCTACTACTACTCATTGGCATTTCTGTCTCTCTTCTATGTCTAAAAAGCAATAAAAATTACGTTTCCGTAGGACCCGTGCGTTCGTGCGTAGGTCCATCGAAACAATAGATCTAAAGTTTAAGAAATATTCCATTAAGAATAACTCACAAATAGACAAACATTTTTTGCTATCTCTCAGGAGCAAACGAGGAGGAGAAATATAGCTAGGACTGAAGCAAGACGTAAAATATGGGGTAGGTAGGATGAAAATTAATAAATTTCAACCTTAATTATTGTGTTTGTGAGTTAGTTACTATTTTCGCTTGCTATAGAGTTGTTACAGTTTAAGTTTAGTTAGGTGGTGATGTCGCTATAGTAGTAGCAACCTATCTAGTTTATTTATTATTGGCACACTTGTGAGTGCCCGCTGCACGAATAAAACCTATTCGAAAATTTGTCACGAAAGGGCTAACATTTACTTAGATAGATATTGTATAATTGTATAATTTTTGCACTTTCTACCGCGGGATTATTGCCTTTTCATGTTATTTTAACTGGTTGTAAGTTTTGGTTAGTTATAGATATATCTACTTGACTTTCATTGACCCTGTTTACGTTGCGTATTTCTATATATTGCTCTTATACTACGTCCTGTTTTTTTTTAACTAAAATGTCCTGGCATTTTCCAAGCGCGGATTTCGGGGGGGGGGGGGTAATTACCCCCCTGGATCCTAAACCTAACCAAACTTGAGTGCCCTCTTATACTTATAAATATTTTATAATAAAATCCCTATTTGTTCCAATGAATTTATAAGCCATCCATCTACATCAACATTACAAGTATACCGATTATAGATCATAATCATAGAAGACACAGTTTAGATTTGATGAGGACTTTTTTTCAACTTTTGACCTCAAAATTCTGGAAAATCTACATACTGTAAGACCCAACGACGACGACGAGTCGATCAATAATTCGTGCTCTCTTCTTGAGCCATTTGTGGATCCAGAGATGTTGTTTCAACGTTTAAGAGCAGAAACTGACCTGTGGAGATTATATCAAATGCAGAGATAAATCAAGATTCTCCCATCGAATTTTTGTTTAGGAAATGTGACGAAAGTAAAGAGTTTTTTCCTCTTCTGCTTAAATTATTTATTCTGTTACTTACTCTTCCAGCAAGTGTTGCATCTTGCGAAAGGTCATTTTCTGCTCTTAAGCGGTTGAAATCTTGGACCAGAAGCAATATGGCTCAAGAAAGACAGTCTGGTTTGACTTTGATGCACATTAACCGCGATATTGTCATCGATGTTGAAAGTGTCATTGATCGGTTTGCTGACCTCAAAAATCGTTTAATAGGTTTAATTTTATAAATGTGTTTTTACTAACTATTTGATTAATATTATGTTCCTTTTATCCTCTTTATAACTTCCCGTAAATTTTGTTGTAGGTTGTAGGTTGGTACCTATAGTACCTAATATAATAAAATAATGTTTTGTTAATGTAATGGTTTGTTTATTTTTCAATAATTATTAGACAATTTGACACTAAAAATATAGGTACTTAAAATATATGGGTTAACTATAACTATATTAAAAAAAATATCTTTGAGATTCAATCCCCCCCAGATCCGCGCCTGGCCTTTTCACATTGTTATCTTATCCTGATTTTTAAAATTTAGCGATGGCGATCCTACTAAAAAATACGTATTCCTTATTTGATGTTGTACTTACATACCAAATGCCATTAAAATCGGCGATGACCACGCGTTTGTTAGTTTCATTAGTTCCTATAACAATATGTCAGTTTTACGAGCTTACCTCGGGCTGAGAATGCTTATGGGAACCTGATGGTCAGTTTTGTGAAGAATGCTTTTGGGATGGTGATTTTTTGTAAAGGGAGTTGGTGATCCACAATATATTTCACGATAATCCTTGGTTGTTTCTTTTAACATTTTCTGTCCCGGATGAATGACGGCATGATGCATCTCTTGATTTGAGGGTGTATCCTTCCGTATGGCTAGGGGTGATTTTTGTACGTCCACCGTTAATGATCTTCTAATTGCAACTGGCGATTGTGCTTGATGTAATTCCTTTCTTACTAGCACAGGTGAATTGTTAATGATAAAATTGGTAATATGATTTTTCTTAGGACTAAATCGATTATTTTTAAAACTAGCAGTGGACGGAGAAATAACAGAATGTGAAATTAGAGGCTCGTCTGTAGGCTTACTTTTAAAAAGTAGTACATCGGGCTTCGTGCATTCTGTAGACCGCAAGAGTTCAACTCTTTTATTTGTAGGCCCGGGAAGCCTTCTAGGCGACAACCCGTTTATGTTCATGGTACGAATTATTTGCTCAGCTTGCCCTATTAGCTCTTTGTATTTTAAGTCTGCTTCCCTATCCCTTTTATTAATGAGGTTGGTGGTATTCCTTTGAAGACACACCGAGTTGGAGCGCTTTTTGTAAAATTCCTCCTGAACTTTGTGACGAGGTTTTATGCTTGATTTACGGACGGAGAGAGGAGTTGCTCCCGCACTTTTCGAACCATCTTGGTGATGACTCCAATGCCTAAAAGTTCAACATTTATTAGAATGAAAATAATAACATGGCATAACACTGCTATTTGCCAGTGTTGATCAGTGAGATTCTTTATGGTTAAAAAAGCCTATACTTATACATTTTTTTATTTCTAACCTTGTCTTTTCAACTGAATGTCTGCAGAGCTTTTTACTTGCGCTGGATCTTCGTTTCCTATCACTGGGCCCTTTTACTTTCCTCGTAGTACGTCTTCTTGAAGATCTTTTCCTTTGCATATCTGATGGTATAAAGTATAAACAATGCCCAGTATTGTCTATTTTACGGTCTATATCGACGAACGAACCTGCAATTTTATCTTTATTTTTCTCCGCTTCATAATCTAATGGAAGACGGAAACTCGTTTTCGGGCTGAATTTGTGCCATATTATTCAGTAGGTACCACGATAGAGTGGGTGTAACGTGATAAGGTACATAACAGGTTTGAAATATCGATTCACATATCGTGATTATTACTACCCATGTTAAAAAAAATTATGTTGTTTCGTCCCCCAAAATAAATATTTGTTAGGTAGGTACTGAACCACTAGGTATAATGTTTCTTGGAAAGTAGTAAATAGTTTATCTATAAAATTGCCAATAACTTATTTTGTTGTACTCTAACGTAAACTCCCAGGACAACTGTAGCCCAAAAGCCATTTCATTTTTTAGGTTAACCCGAAAATTCCCAAGTCATGGCATGTACAAGTGTACACACTATAGTATACAGTACTGGCAGGCTTGAAGTTACAGGGCGGCTTTCAATGTAAGGAAATTAATAGAAAATGGTTAACGTTGCCAATAACTTATGTTAGCGCGCAATTCAGATTCCACTCTCGCGGCAGTCGCCCTCTATACACACAAAAAAAACTACTCTCAAAACAAGCTTATAGTAATGCTCAAACAAATAGCCTTATTTTGAAACTAACTTGCTTTATTTTGTGCCTAAAATATATTCATTTTTAAACTACTACTGGTTTTAAATTATATCATCAAGTTAATCAAAATTATGTTCATAAAGAGATTACATCATCATCATAACAAGATAATCTTATACTTGTTTTAAAAATAAGTATTGTGGTCAAAGTGAAATATTCTATATGATGGGTTTAAAAATAAAAATAAATTTGTATTCTCACAGCGAGCACAAAGACCTATACTCAACTTGAGTAAAATCTAAAGCCTTATTATTTCTTTGTTGCTATTTGCATCACGTGATCTCTTGTTCTGCGAGGAAACGACCGAAATACGTTTAGTCGTTATTTAACATCCACGCAGACGTCGCGCGTCGATGCTCACCGATGCTGGTAGTGTGTGTTCTATTTTGCGCGTTTTGTGTAATATAGTGTGATGGAGGAATTATTCAGACTCTGGAAAATGATTTCTTCCTTACTCCTCGGCTCGTTGGTATGAGATCAACGGAATTAAATATACCAAATGTTATGTTCTAATACATGAATACACTACAGATAAGGTACCGAAAATATGCCAAATTCAACATATTCTTATCAATAAAAATGATGACAGAGATGTACACTTTTTGGGCAACCCTGTACAAATTAGTAGGTAATTACAATAAACATTTTCGCGCACATAAAATAATTTGTAACAAAACTGGCAATAGCAATTTAATTTCCGTTAATATAAGAAAACTATCTGTTCCATTTCCAATGAAAGTTTATAGGGTGCAAGGTGAATCTTACATAGACATGAACTAAAAATATTATATTCGTTATAGTTATGGTTTTTTGTTACCTGTTTGGTTACTTGTTTTTTTTTTAATAAAACCAAAAGCAATAAAAAGTTGTTTTATTTATCACTTATCTGTTAGGGCTATATTCAGATCAGATACCTATAAGGTAATATCACAATAGTATTTGATACCTATGTCACAAAGACATTTTAACTTGACATGTACAATTCTATTGACTGCGGTGAGCTTATCCTATCTGACCTTAATAATATAGTCCTTTCAGATCTATCTGTTTAAAAACTACATGAATGATTTGTCTAGTTTCGCTGAGAATGTAGGATAGTCACAAATTAAGATACAAATAAAATATGTGTACTCAAATGCAACTTCGTATATTCAACTTAATAATAACTTATACTCAAAACGAAAATAACGAATATTCATTCTTAGAATACTTAGAATCAAACCAATTTTAACGTAAATACTATATCTGCAACTACAATTATTGATAGGTTGATCATTTATTTTTATTACCCTAAAACTAAAGTAGAGTCAAGTTAATAGAAAGTAATATTAATTTAAAACTATATTTTGATGCTAAGGTATTTTCTATTTAATTTTACTTTAGCATTGCTCCTATTTATGTCTATGATAGTTTCAGTTTGAAACTTTTAGGTTCAACTGGATACTAGATTTTTTTGTGTGTAGCAGTGTGGCCAGATTTCTCAAAGCATAGTCGTCAACTTGCCCGAAATTTATCGCCCAAAATTACAACTTTTATTAATAACTCACCACTCACCAACAGATAGTGCACTGGACGGCACCATAAAATAAACTGAAATACCTAAATGCGCGGAATACTGAATTTATGTCGATAGAACGAGGCGATGAGGTAACTTCGTGAAAAGTCGCAAGCACAAATGATCTCTTTAACCGAGAGATGGTTTCGCTATGCGTTGTTCATACCTCAAACTATGATTGATCTAGAAAAGACTTCGTGCTTTTCTTTTTCTGTATCATTTAACTCCACTTTGAGTATAGACTACTTCTTCAAAATATGATTGATCTGTTGTCCTTATTGTCGGCATGTAAACATATTATTAACTCTCTTATACTCACATAAAATAGCACTGTAACTTGGAGTTTGCCAGTACGATATTATGTAACTATACCTATAAATCAATTTTTAGTTTATTAGACATGATGTAAATTGACTTACCATTGTCAATAAAATCTAGCTCGGCATCAGCATTCTCATCTTCGTCACCGCCATCCTGACCCGTATCAAGATCACTTTCACAATCTGTAGGATCATCATCACTCAGTATATCTGTTTCCTTTTCATACACATAGCTTTCATCGTATTTGCCCATCATTTCATTTAAAGTACAGTCGTCTTCGTCACTAAACGATCTGGGAAAATGGTGGTCAAAAGAATAATTGGGACCTGCACTAAGTGAGGAACAGGATGACGAAGAAAGAGATCTTCTATGCGAAACTGGACTTACATATCTATGATGAATGCTGCAACAAGAAAAACGACAAACAATTTATTTTTTTTGGTCAGGCTTTCGTCCTAATAGTATCTAAACCTTTTAATAAATGCGCCACGAGCGAAAATTATAAGTCTATGCAATTTTACGGGTATATCCTCCAACTTGCGTACGTCCAATTTGCGTACAACGATTATTTCTTCCAACTTGCGTACATGGGTAGGTAGGTCCCGCGAACCAGGTAAAACTGCAAGAGTACATTATTCCAACTTGCGTACATACACAGGGTTTTAAACGGACCGTAATAATACGTCCTTCTCCAATCTGTTCTAAGAGGTGTATTGGCAACCGGTTTGGTTGTTGTTATCAGAGCATTTTTTTATGTCTTCACATACACAGAGTTTTAAACGGACCGTAATAATACGCCCTCTCCAATCGGTTCTAAAAGGTGTATTGGCAACCGGTTTGTTCGTTGTTATCAGAGCATTTTTTTATGTCCTTAGTTTGTTTATAAGCTTCTAATATTTGTGTATGTACGCAAGTTGGAATAATGTACTCTTGCAGTTTTACCTGGTTCGCGGGACCTACCTACCCGTGTCCGCAAGTTGGAAGAAATAATCCTTGTACGCAAGGGCGTCCATGGAGCGTTTTTCAGGGGGGGGGGGGGACAAAAACTTAAACAATACTTTTTTATATATCAGTGTCACCAGTAAAGTCCGCACCATCTGGGATTTTTTTTTATTAATAGCTTTATTCAAAATTTGACATTGGCATCAAGTTCTGCTTCGGTCGAGATGAAAATTAAGCAAAAAAATAGTAGTAACGTGATTCGCATTATCTGTCAAATTTTAATTTTTTTCAAAAAATAATTCAAAAGTGGGGTTATTTCTGAAAATATCAAAAAAAGTTATAGAAAAAAGTTTTTTTAAATGCAGTTTCTAGCCCACATGCAAAATTTCAGCTAAATAAGATAATTTTTATTTTTTACCCATATTTTGTAAATTGCACCACTTTTGCAAAATAACACTCAACGTAACCTACATAAAACTTCTTAGTTTTGACAATGCTTTATTTCAGATAATTTTTTTTTAAAGTAGCGTTATATTAAATTTGGTCGCATGTGATGCAAAGTTCATTTGTTATTGACCCTGTACAAGGTAACTTCATAAAATCAGTATTTTTGAAAACATAGTTTGTCTGAAAATAATACACCTTAATATTAAGACAAAAAAGAACACAGTGTCATCAGTAAAGTGTTCATTAAGTGGAAAATAAATTTTTGCTTAACCCAACGGAAAGTTTATCTATTTTCAACGATTTAATTTAAAATCTCTTTATTTTATTTTTTATTTTTTTACTTTCAGTCAAAAACTACGTTTTCAAAAATACGTATTTTATGAAGTTACCTTATACAGGGTCAAAAACAAATGAACTTTGCATCACATGCGACCAAATTTTAATAGCCCAATTTTGATTTTGTAGAAAAACACACATTTAATATGACGCATTTAAAGAAAATGTATCTGAAATAAAGCATTGTCAAAACTAAGAAATTTTATGTATAGGTTGCGTTCGTTGAGTCTTATTTTGCAAAAGTGGTGCAATTTACAAAATATAGGTAAAAATCAAAACTATCTTATCCAGCTGAAATTTTGCATGTGGGCTAGAAACTGCATTTAAAAAAAATTATAACTTTTTTCGATATTTTCAGAAATAACCCCACTTTTGAATTATTTTTTGAAAAAAAATTAAAATTTGACAGATAATGCGAATCACGTGACTAACTATTTATTTGCCTAATTTTCATCTCGATCGATGCAGCACTTGGTGCCAAAGTCAAATTTTGAATAAAGCTATTAATAAAAAAAAATCCCATATGATGCGGACTTTACTGGTGACACTGTATAAGACTATTTATTTAACTTATGCCTAATGTATTAATTTATTGATATGTTTTTATTATGTAATTGTCCAGTTTAGTGATTGGTTGGTCTACTAACTAACCACTGTACTATTCAATATTTATCCTGAATTATGAAATAAAATAGTAATGTGGGCGCCTAGGGGGGGGGGGGGGGGCAAGTGCCCGTTTTGCCCCCCCCCCCCTATGGACGCCCTTGCTTGTACGCAAGTTGCACGTACGCAAGTTGCATATTCATTTTACGACATTAAAAGGTCGTTTTTATTTCTTGCAAACATCTTTGTGGGACGTCATGCAGTATATCATTTTTTAGATGTAAAATTTCTAGGGTGTAAACATACATTTTTCTTGGTTTTTGTTGTAGTTGTAGTACATTTATGGAATTACATATATTCTTCAAATGCTAAGGACCGATTCGTATCTTTTATCTGGTATATACAATGTATAATAAATGTTACTAGGTACTTAGTTATTAAAACTTGACTGACTTACGGGCTATTTTTAAATTTATTAACTTCGTGACGGACAGCAGGTAGTGGACTGGGCACTGCAGTTGTTGCTCCTCCTGGAAGCCAAGGATTTGTTCTAATTCGATTTCTTTGTCTAGGAGATACAAGGACAGAGGTACTTTCGGAAATATTTCCTAATATTTTTGTGGAGGATGCAATTATAGTTGATGAGTTTTCTTCTAAAATTTCTTTAATCTACAATTATTTTGAATGATTAAAAATTTGGAAAGAGCAGTGTTTAGGTACTTTAATTTTGTTTAAAGATTTTAGATTAAACAAACCTTTAAATTGTCCTGAGGGCGAGACTTCAAAAAACATTGAATTGTTTTTGTTGAACCTGTGGGTACCTGTATTTCTGTTGAAGAATTAGGCCGATTTTTTAAACTTTCCTCTGGAAATAAAAATAATAGGAATTTGTTTTTATTCTTATTGTTTTATACGAACCTGTCAATTTTTTATCAGAAGAGTTTAATGGGTATTCAGGTGGTGCACCTGCTCCTGGAGAGGTACCGTCTGTGCTATAACCAGTTGAATAAGCTGATTCTGGAGAAGACAAATTTGTGGCTGAATATCTAGACAGCTTCTCATTTGTTTCGTTGTGTGCTTTTAGATACTTGACGGTAGAACCTTGTTTAGTGCCCTAAAAATACTGCAGATTGTAGAGTCCAACCTATCTACATAATTTAGGTGGGAGAAAACGAGTTGATTTGAATAATTGTCTTTTGAAATTATCATTACCTTCTTTTCGCCCTCTAGCAAACAGGTATTTGGTCTGCTATTTAAAAATGTTGTGTTTTTTGCTTGCTTGTCTTTTCTATGCTGTTTCTTCTTGGGTCTCACGGCCTCCATCCATGCCCGTAACTTGCTTCCAAACATTTTAAACACACTGTAAGAACAAGTTAAAATTTAAAAAAAAACCGCAAATTTTACATGCTTTTATAGTCAGTATAATATACCTATACGTGACACAGCTCATTGTGAGAAACGGAGAAATGAAATCTAAAAAATGTAAATCTGAAACAATGCTATACAGGCATGCCCAACATACCCGAAGTGACTATTTTTTAAATAAAATCCCAGACTAATTTTAATCTTCGCTACTAAAAAAATTAAAATTCGTTTACAAACCCTACAGGCGGAATTGACACTTTGCTTTTGTGAATGTTTAATATTTATTGATTTCTAGTTTTTGTGCAGTTTAGTGAATTGTGTTTGTACCTTTAGTGACAAGTAAAGACCATTGTATGATTTTATTAAGCCCAAATAGGGGTAAAATACCGGATATTTCGTATTTTCAGTAAGGATGAAGTAAGTAGTGGCAGTTCTTGATATGTAATTTTATTTTATTATGATCAATTTAAACACATCTAACTAGGCCTAGGCTACACAAAAAAGATGTTAAAGCCCGGACCTGTATATTTTTCCATTCGTTAAACAATAATTTGGCAGTGCGCATGCCTATTCCTGTGTGGTTTTGTTTACATGCGCAAGGCCATAAATTTGTCACTTTCGTGATTATCGTTTGCTTATCTAAAGGTCTATGGGCACAACACAATTTTGTTAACATGTACTTCTTATTCAGGTCAGGAGTAAACATTCTTTTCAGGAAACCGAATGTATAAGTAATAAATTGGTTTCCGTGCAATGGGTGAAAATGTTTGCAAAAAGTAATTATTATTAAAATTGTAATAATTGCACGCTAAAATTCTCCTAATCACTAAAACCTTAAGTAGTTGCTTGGGTTTCTGAGGAGGTTATTTATTTGTTTCAGTTAAATAAGTATATAACTAATGATTTTGTTAAATCCGGCACTTACCTCAAATCTCCTGATCTTAGAGGGATATTTTCATTATATTTATAACGTTCCACAAAACTTTCGGCATTTTTTCGTTCAAGCACATTGGATGAGGCATATTTATTCGCAGGCGTGTACTACATTTCTAAAATGGTTTGTATATCGTACAGCCATCGCGACGCAGCGAACGGCGCGACCGACGACGCGACGCGTTGCATCATTGACGTTTCTACATGCCAATGCAAGGATAGCGTCGGAGACGACGCGTCGGCGTCGTCGCCATTCTCACAAGCGTCCATGGGTATGTTTTTCATAATATCCTGATCGCATCTGTACGACATTCCGGTATAGTTGTCCCTTCCTACTAACTATAGAACTTTATCGATCTCAGTGAAAGAGTAGTCGGAATTAGTGTTCGATCATTTTCATTTGTAAATCAGTAATCTAGATTATTTATATGAATAATCTTACCTACTTCCAGACAAGGGCGTAGATCTTTTTTTTCTGGAGGGGGGTTAAAGCAAGTAGATCACACAAGAATTTTTTATTATGATCCTGGGGGGGGGCGGTGTAAATAAATACACCCCCCCCCCCCCATATCTACGCCCTTGTTTCCAGAAGAAAGTATTTTCGTTCGCCGAATTAGATATTTTATATTACATGATGACAAATTTCAAACATGTACAATTTGGTACAAGATAGGTTGGTTTTTTAGAAATGAAACTAACAATTTCGAAAATTAAATTTATCTTTATTGGAAGCCAATCTCTATTTCGTCGTTCGAGTCGTTGTCGGAAATTTTCTCGTCGATGGGGTACGATGATGTCCTTCGACTGTGATGACTCTTCACTATTTCGAAAAGCGAGAAAAAAAATTCTAAGCTGCACATCAAAGTTCCATCGCCCATTCGCCTAAAGCTTTTATCTATAAGAAAGTTATTGAATTTCAATAAAAAAAATCGTCCCTATTTTCATAATTTTTATGAAATTTTTCGCCAGGCACTATACTACACATCAAAATTATTTTTACTTTAAGTATTAGGTATTACTAAATTGGACAATGCTTTGCTCTATGTTAGATCAATTTAAAGTAGGTACCTAATACTTGTTAGATCCTACGATCCTAAAAGTTCGCATTGCTTTATTTTGCAACAGCATAGCTGGCTGTAATTGCATATTTATGTTATTCTTATTACAAGTAAATAATAGAAAGAATTGCAACAAGCAAATATATAATAATTATTTAGACCAATCCCGTATTCTTAAACATGCACCATTCGTTAGAAAATGTTACTGCAAAACAAACTACTTGATTCATTTCAAGCGCAGGTTGGAATGAATTTGGAAGTCAAAGAACTGTATAGCCAAAAATGAAAATATACCATTTTCATTTAAGTATTTAAAATCAAATGAAAATAATCATTTTGTTTTTAAAATTATTATACATTTAACATTTAAAAGAACTGGGTCATGAATTTAAATCTTCTTCCTTGCGATTATTAAAGTTTAGAGGGCGAGAACCGCAATGCAACAAACGAAGACTTAAATATCAGGGGAATCTTGTCCCAAGAAAGAAACTCAATTCCAGTTTATCATTAAGTATTTAAAAAAGGTGTTAGCGATTATCGTGCAAATACTATGGTATACTACGACTGGACACCTTTTCAAGATTTAAGACCCATGTGGTATCAAGTACGGATACTATTCTACTAACCTAAAGGAATGGATATTCCCTGGATGTTAACAGACTGTTTTGCTAGACTCCCTAAGAGTCGTTTCAATAAGTGTTGTAAACTTTCAGAACTAATGTCTTGTAACTTAGCCAAAAATTTAAGCAGGTACTCTATCAAGTAGCATTCTTCCTAAAATATTCAAGAAACATTTAAAATATGAAACCTGGATTAACAGACTTAGAAGGTGTAGGTGCAGAAGTTCGATAAAAAAAATGTCTTAAAAAAGCCTTTGCTGTCCTGAATTACTCCTTATTTAGTTACAGTTAGTATTTTATGAAAAAAATTAGGTTACGTATTGGTAATTTACGACCTGCCTATAATATTGCAAAGCCAACTTTAAGGACTATCTTACATAATTATGTGCTCATAATTATATACCTTACATAAAATACAAATCGGCAAAAGCCTCGCGTCGCTTCGCCAATTAATTTGTCAAAAGTTAATGAAAAGGTATAACAAAAAACTATTTTCCCTGGCACAAAATATATCTGGATTCATTACAGCAGGCACAAAATAGGATATTTGCAAAATATGATTCTCCTCTAGTTATAAGTAGTTGCGAATATTATATAGGTAACAATTTATTTCGTTTAAAGTTCTCACCCCGTATATCGAAACGAAAATAATATGTCCGGATCCACATTTAAAATTGCGTGCTACCCGTCAAGTGTTTTTGAGCTTTATATATTATGTATACAACATATTTTATCAAAAAAAAAATTGTGTGTGCTTAAGACCACACGACAGAAGTGAAAACTTCAACAAGGTGAAATTAACAATATCAAATACAATTTTTCAATTTTGTTTCTTTAAGGTTAGGTTCGTAAGCAATCATAAAAATATCATAAACTTGGAATGCGGGATAATTTTACTGCATACGAAAAAAGATATTTCCTAAAATTGAACAACCCTTGAATTTTTACATCTTCAACAGAAGTCAGAAATCATAATAAATTAGGTCCACGGAATAAGCAATTACGGTAAACCTTACTTCACCCTACGTAAATATATAATTTAAAAAATGCCAGAACATACCTGAGACGCAGCCGAGTGTCTATACAACGCACACTGTTTGCGGCATGCTCTTGCATATAACGTTCATTCGGGTCAGGGTCAGTTCGGATTGAATATAGCAGTTGAATTCGAGCGTTACACATCCGAGTGTGACGCGTGACGGCTCAGTTTAATTCAGTGCCCACAAAAAGTGCTAAACGCGCCTAAAGAAGTTTTCACTTCAATAATTTTTGCTGATTTGTATATTGCTGACGAAGTAATTCGACGCGGAAAAATCTAACGAAATTTCCACTGTGCTTCTGTGTGGACAAAAATGTTGTATAGTACCTATAAGTACCAAAAGGTGTCGCAGTACTTCATCTTCAGACTTAGATCATTGCAAATTGTTATGTTTATAGAAGACCATTTTGAGATAACCGAAATTGGCTTTACTTATAACTATGTACATACCTACACGATAAGTGTGTGATTCTTGTCCTGCAAGATAGTGCGACGCGACATGACGGTCGGGTTTGTTCGGGTTTGTTCGGGTTTGTTTGTTTTATTAATTAAACCTGCGTTGGGTGCCGACGTTTAAAGTGCCCCGGTTGAACCGTCAAGTGTTAAAAGTGGCTACAAATTTCTTACCAGTCCAAGTTTTTGAAAACAGGCCTCCACCTCTTTATACATCACAACAATATGTTCAAAATGCTCCAAAGTAATAACCGGCTTTTTCAGTCCCTCCAACCACTCAAATAGTAAATTTGCTAAAATACTTAAGTCCGTTTCGACAGAAAGTTTCATCCAACCAACCTGCGATGTGTTTATTTCGTCCTCGTATTGACGCACCTTTTTTTTTATTTCTGAATTGAACTTGTAATCAGAGAGCAAAGCATTTACAACTTTTTCAACCTCTTGAACAAATAATTCTTCATGAGCGTGATTTTGGGCAAACTTTTTCTGCGTTTCCAGTTCTTGAAAACAGCGATTTTCCAGTAAAAGGTCTTCAGTTATTTCATCTCCATCTAGTGTACTTATTTCAGAAAAACTATCACTAGGGTCTCCATTTTCAGAAGGATTTGGACTAGATGGTGTTGGAGATTCGCTAAGTGGATTAAGAAAGACTGCTGAAAACACAATATCAAAATATTGACACCCTACAGACACATACAAGTACCTACATATTATTATTATCTTTATGAAATATTGAGAAATTGAAACAAACAGTAATTCGAAGTAGTTTAGTCTGCTCGATCAAACATAGGTAGGTATAGCAAATTCTTTTGAAATATTTGCGATATTTCTTCTTTTATAAAACAAAATACAAAACACTTACTTTCTGAATTAGCGCTTGATAAACAGGACATGTTGTATGTACTTTCATATCTTTTTATTCCAGCATGTACTTTTTCAGTAAAAAAGTCTTTGGTAAATGACATATTAGCATCCTGATACTCATCAATTTTATTACATGCGCACAGCTTTAGAATTCTTTCGCAAATAACGTAGACAATTTTCGGAAGATATTTAAAATTTCGTTCCTCATAGCCGTGCAGCACAACTTTTTGCCTTTTCAGACATTTGTGGAGAGTAAATTCGTTCATATATTTGTCTTTTAATACGTTGTCTCTAAAATAATACGCCATATTAATTTAGAAAAAATGGTACTAATTAAGTATTTCCTGTTTTACTTTATATAATAAGTGATATTCTGGGGAAGTATAAATTGAGCAAAATGTCGAACGCATAAAATTTGACCTCTAGTTTGAACGGATCCTGGTCGCTTAAATCTCACAAATCGTATGGCATCATTTCCAGATACTCTTAAGGAAAAAACTAAGTAGCAGGCAATAAGAACCCCCGTTCTTCCCAAACCTTAAAAGAAAATTATTTGATAAAAATAAAGTAACGTCCTGTGAAGTTGCATCAGTAAGCAATTAAAAATATATCCTACATTAGCACAATTCGTTCTTGAAAATTATTTGGCGAACAACTTTAATTTGAAGCGATCACTTTTACAAAAGCGGTCTAAAATGAATTTACCTGCATGACAATGGATGGCCAATCTTCCTTCTGTCGACGCAAAGGCTATTACTTTAACCATATTTAATAGACCATCCAGTGTTGCGTCGCCATAATCTTTCCACGCAAAATTGTAATAATATACTAAAAATCAAAGATTAAGGACTTTTTAAAAATTTATATACAGAGTCCGTATGGGGATCTCGAGAATGCATGGTAAAAAGAAATGCGAATATGGTTAAATGGAGGCAAAGTTGCGTATTTTGGGGCTTAATAATTTGGTGTCGTATGATTCGTAAGGTCCAGCGAGACAACCATAATATCTAGTATCTACCACTCGCTGGTATGTGCATGAGGTTATGTTAGTTCAGCTTACCCGAAAAGGTTGTCTCGTCATACTAACTTATATTCTTAGACAAGGTAACTCACCTATCTAAGCTTATATCATTTAAATCATAAGTCTACTTTTTAGCTAGGAATTGATGCTTATCTGTCCATTAACCAAAGAAAAATGCGTTTCTCTGTCAAATGATTAATCCATTTTTATTATGTTTTTTTTTTTCACATCAAGTAGGTATTATGAAATCCGTTAATTGTGTTTTAACCTATTCTTAGACAGTATTACAGGTTTCTTTTTAATTATTTATTGTTTAACGAGAATATAAAATCGATGTCCTAATTTTAATGAAAACTTCGGTATATTATTTTGTGGAAATGCAAATGTAAATAAGCTACACGGATTATAACAAATCTATAAATCCTTGTCGTAACAAATAATAATATTAATTATTATTATAATAATCACCATCCTTGTAACTGTAAGTTTAAATTTTTCATATAAAAAAGCAGTTTAATATAATTTTAATGCCCTTCAATTATTGTCGTTCTCGATATTAGAAAGAACACTTTTAGTAGATAGGTGGGAATAACTACATTAATTATATTATGTAGGTAATCATTTTAGAGATACCTATAGTGAAAACGTTTTATTAGTAATCGATAAAAACAAACTTACTATTATGTTCCATAAAAACATTGGGATCGTAGGAAAATCCTGAACGTTCCAACGGCTGTCCACAACTCGAATGTTCTCTGGGGCATTGCAGATTCACAATAGACCTAATTCCTAGACTAAAAATGCCCGTCATAAATAAGCGTTTGATAATCTGTAGACTAGACAGGATTCATTTAATAATCTTTTTGAACATTTAAAGATAATTCTAAATTTAAGAGACTAAAAAAGGAAATTTCTGCGCGTTTTCGAAAATGGTAAAAAGTTCCAAACAAAAGCTTTTGCAATTTAACAGGGGTATTCGCACCCGTCCCTATAGATTGGACGAATTGATCAAATCTGTCGCAATAAGTCATCATTATCATAACATTTATACATAATCACCTTTCAAACTGCTGAATGACATTTTTTTGAATAATAACCATCGTGCTAGGTCTTGCCATTGCTAGCACTTGATCCGTAATCCTAGAAAAGACAAAAATTCTTGTGTAAGTTTTGTTTCGTCAGATCAAAAGGTTGTCATTTTACATCTGCCAGGTTGCCAGGATTTCGTTTTACTCTACTCCCTCAAAAAAAACTTTTGGCGGATCTTACCAGTGAGAATAAATTCCTTGAATAGCCAGAGCATCTGGTTTCCAATTTTCGGGATTTTCGTATTTGCAGTTAACTCCTCCACAAAATACGCTACACTGGATACCTTGTGGAGTCAGTCTTCTAATATGATCTGACAATTTGTTATAATTTGCCTGTACAGTTTCTCCATTAGTGCTTGTTTTTAAGTCTGATATATTCATATTGGAAGAACACACACGTGTTGTTACGCATTTGAAAAGTTTACAATCATTGCCGGTGAAAATAATATAACCTACCCAAGAGAGCAACGTAGTGGAGCGAGAAATTTTATTAGGCGCATGCCCCTATTTATTCGATATTATTCCAACATACCTATACAGGGGGACAATTTTTTTTACATCCCGGATTGTGATCCAGGACCAACGGTTATAAAATAATATCCTTCCTGATTTAAACTGGTACGCAGTAAATGAAAAAATATGGTTCAAGTTGATTTAATTTACTTGTTAAGTAAATTATATTACGTTCATTTGAAACTTTAAAATTTATTACTGAGTCAAACAATTATTTTTTTTGTATACGCACTGGTAGGTGTACTCGTATAATAACAATAACTAATAACAACCAAGGGCGTCCATAGGGCGTTTTTCAGGGGGGGCAAAAACTTTAACAATATTTTTTATCTACTAACTAGCCACTGTGCTATTCAATATGTATACTGAATTATGAAATAAAATAGTAATGTGGGCGCCTAGGGGGGGGGGGGGGGGGGGCAAGTGCCCGTTTTGCACCCCCCTATGGACGCCCATGATAACAACGTATATATTCCTAGCCTGCTATTTTTGGAAAGTGGTAATTCAAGTATTATATTATTATGTAAAAAGGTGGGCATTAAAAGTTTTCCTATTTTGGCTTATAAGGGGAGAGGAGAAAGCAGAAAAATATTACGGTACACAAATAATAAAATGACCGTAATAAAATAAAGCTAATTTCAAATAAAAGCCAAAGATTTTATTGAAAAGGGTAATTTTTTTAACAGTCTTAAAAGTCATCCTTTTGATAATAATAATAATTTTACATTCAAACACAGAAATCGTGGTATAAAAAAAAATAAATTAATAATAATTATTTGAAAATAATCACATAATTCTATTAAGGTAACTAATAATAAAAATATATTATAATATCTACATTATTTATAAAAGTAAGAAGACTAAGAAGTAGCTTTCTACCTCTTACTCTTTGCGGTGGAGTTCCACATTTTCTTATTAGAGAGGGTTCAAAATCAACGAAAAACATGTAGGTCCATAAAGGTGTGGGGTTATTTGCTAAATTGGTTTTTACTTTCATTGTTTGTCTTGAAAGGTTTATTCAGTTTTACCTTTACAAGTTCATGGTTTTGGTGATTATTTCTTTTAGTCCACTGTTCATTTAAATGGATCTTTGTATTTGGTAGTTTATTATTATAAAGAGAAGTACAATGTCCGAATAAAGAAAAAAGGACGCCTGCCAAAAAATGACCAGAACAAGAAAAAAATAATTTGCAAATCCGTTTAAAAATTATTATAATTCGTTTTACATGGCACCCGGTAAACTTTATAATAGATAAATATACCTAATATAACCGTAGCCATGGTAAATAAATATTACGTCATCGGGGTTGTTTTCCTTACAATAAAAATGATTTGCGCATTGCGTCACTTTTATTTTTTATATCAGGGACAATTTCATGCCATTAAGAAAAGTGCATTTCGCAAAATGTAGGTTCATTTTTACTTTCGCAAGAGAGAAACATTTGAAATAATGATCAGAACCAGATATCGACGCGACGTTCCTATACCTAGAACACAAAAGGCACGTTTTCCATTTTCGTCGATCTATCCGCCTGCCTGTCTGGCTATCCCATCGTCCCATCGAAGGAACGTTTTAGTATAGAAGTTACAGATAAACATTATGCTTTCAGTCATTTTATGTTTTGTTTTGCCAATTTGGCGATTTTTAAGACTGGAGGCAATCAATTATTGTAATAAAAGTATATGGTACCTATTTGATGAAAAGTATTTTCCTATTAATCAACCCTTGCAACCTCAAACAACTTTATTGCATCTATTACGAAATAAAGTTTAATTAATTAGGATATGGATTAAAGTTGGGCATGTTTTTTAAAATTCTATACATTTTATCTCCAGGACAATCCGTTTTCCCTGCCTGTCGATGACCTATCAGGCTATAATTTGAGTGAATTTTTTCTCTTTCTACACCACAAGCAATTAGGCTTTCGAGAGACATTAGTTGAGCTGCAGATGGGTTGTTTGCTAAAACAATGAAGACATTATTATCAGTCATCAATTTTAGATTTTAGTAGATCTTCTTCATCTTACTTTGTAAAGTCCCAACTAGGCAGATTCCAATACTGCGAGAATTCCACCCTTTTGCATGGGCTCCAGTTAAACCCCATCCCCGACCTTCGTAAATAGTTCCTTCGCCGCCAATCTGAAAACATATTATGTAATTCATAATCGAATTGCTATTTGCCAATAGATAGATATTGTATTTTTGATTAAATTTTATTTAAACAAAATGTACCTGCGGCCAACTGACGATTACAGGACAGAGTAGCTTGTTGCTCCAGGGCATCTTATCGGGAAATGTCTTAATTAATAAATATGTTATGTTACTCGCAGGATGACTTTTGGAAAACTTACAATGGCTAGGTATATTTTCTACCACCTCACCCACCCCTGAAGCACTATATACCCTCATCCACTTAAAAATCTTAAATTGCACTACCAATCTTTATAACATGTTTACGTATTTGCGTTATTGTAAAAAAATATAGAGTTTAGCACTACAATAGTGTTTAAATTTAGGCCTTGGATCATTTTTCATCATAATATACCTACGTCAATTTTAAAATTTTTCCTGTCAAATTTTTAGAAGCAGCCAGTTTTAAAACATTTTCAAAAGTTTGCCAACGTTTCGTACTTGGTACCTACCTACATCTCATTAGTTTTATTTATGACTGCGAAAAGCATTAGCTTTCCAGAGTTGTGTGACAAATTTAAGATTTTAAAATGGATGAGGGTAGTGCTACAGGGGTTTATTCTCCTTATTATTTCCCCGCGTTTTGTAATGTGTTATTGTTATTTTTAATTTTTTTCTCAATCTTTAGTGTAGAAAAAATAGAAACTGTTAGTAAAGTAAGAAAAGTCACCCTGTATACAAAAAAGTATAAAATTAGCTAAATTGCTTTGTGAAATAAGTTAAACAATTTGTTTTATCATCAGATGTTTTGTTTTGACTAGAAATTTTTTATCCACTCCTAGAAATGCTAATTAATATTAGGTACCTACATTAAAATGACTTATCGGAATTAAAATGCCGATATAGTGCACAATATTTCTTTCAATTATCATATAATTTTTGGTTTCTATGAAATATTTGGTTGGTGCAACTTTTTTCTCACCAAGAAATTGTAGCCAATGTCGTCCCAATCTCGAGTAGTCATGTGATATTCTTGGATACTTTGAATTCTGACTTTGCAACCAATAAATGTAGTGCATGTAGGTGTATCAGAGTGATGGACTATGACAACTGGAGCTGGATCTGAAGACAATATCATAGTACTAATTGCTGGTCGAGCACCCCAAATAGCCCGATTTATAATCTTGGGACATTCACTCATTTGACCTATTCATAATAAAGTCGTGTTAGTGTATCTGTCTTGGGTTTGACATTGACATATATTATAGACATAGGTACATAATATTATTGTTGGTTGGTCGTTTAAGAATATTATGTTGTCTGACCAAATGCATGAATATATAATATGTATGCAATATATTGTTATACCCTAATATATACAATACTTAAGTACATAAATAATATCATTGTAGGTATATATATATAAAAAATTTAGCATGTTTAATAACTAGTACCAACAATAATTCTTTACTTTTTTATAAATTAAATATCCCCTTCAAAAGGGTTTAATTTAAGAACTTCTAGGGTTAAAAACTTACCCAAAATAAGTACTGGAACACTAATTAACACAAGAACTTTTAAGTTGAACATCGTGACGAAATCTAAGGTCATCGTAGCATAAGCGCATATTTTATTTTAGTGTTTATTACCAATAGTTCCCCTTCCTAGCTTCAAATCGGCATGAATTTTAAAGATAACCTTATGATTAATGTACATAAAGGCTTGTTTGTATAAAAACAAATAAGTGATAATTAATAAAATTACATAGGCGTTCAAAGTAATGTACAGCAGGGGCACCGAACAAATATAATGGACATATTCATTATGTAAGAATAATCTGTCAATGTTAGTTGCCCATATTATACAGCGTATTTTTCCTAACGCGGGCCATTTACAGGTGAAGAGCTGGGTGAGGCAGGGAGTAGGGATTACGGTACCTTTCAATGTGGCCTTGCTACTACAGTTTAAACCTAACCTGCAAATAACCCAACTTTCTATTTACTCACCTATGAAAAGTATAATTGCAGAATTATTATTTTCCGAATTCTCGCATACTTGACACTTGCAACTCATCTTAATTAGACTCCAAAAAATATCACAAAACACAGCAATTATTACACAAAAGCGATAAACTGAAGAAAATTTCAGACCGCTGTCAAAGAACACCAAACAGAAATAGGGATGTTCGTTATACATCGACGCATCGAAAACATCCCTCTGTTCAATGCGATATAATTATCGATGCATCGAGGCCATTTGATATTTGTATTAAGCCTTAATTTTATCCGAAAAATAATTATTTTGCCGTTGCCTCTCGATCTTGATTATACCTTTTACCTTTGACTTCAGGTAATGTGTGAGCTTAGAAAAATTAGATTTGTGATTTGTTTTGTAATCTGTGTGTAATACGTCATTTTAATCAATTATTGAACACACTGATATGTAAGGCAAAATGAATTTTAATTCTTACTATGAATTTGATCGATGCCAAAAACAAACTGAGTTTTTTTGATTGAACAAGTAAAATTCCAAATCCTTTTTGTTAAGGTTGTATCCTTTTTTTGCGTTTTTTATACCATTAAATTTGTTTACACTTAAGCACAAATTTTTTTACCATTTAATTTCTCGAAAGGTACTCAACCAAATTCAGGGCCGTAGCCAATGGTTTTGAGCCAATTAAATTCCTTTTGAAATAAGCTATAGTTCGACCTTCCTTTTCATTTAAGATTTTACCCCTTAATATGCTCCATAATGTTCGCGAACATTTTGGACAGTACCTTTACAATTGCATGGAGGTTGTAGGTGGACATTTTCAACATTTACTTGATTGATACAAGCGGTAACAAATTTTATTACTTTTAATTTTTTTTTTCTTTTTAGCCCTATTTCTCAGTAACTATTCACTCGATTTAAACGAGCAAGGTCGGGTTTGAAAGGCAATTCATTTCCCTTTAAAATAAGGTGTCACTCGACCCCCCTTTCCATTTAAGATTTTAAGGGTGGAAGCCACCCCGTCGTGGGGGTTCCAGCAGGGGGGATGAAAATAGCAAAAAAATATGTCCCCCTGAGAACTAAGGTTCCCGTGTTCGAGCGAATTTTGATTTATTTATTAACAAGAAAATAAACCTGGGTGGAAAGTTTTCGGTGCGCCACCCTGTATTATGTGAAAAACATAATAACATACACAATACTGACCTTACGAATAATTATCTCATTTTTTTATTAAAGTCTGTTAAACATTTTATTGTTTTAAAATACGAAATTAAAATAATAAAAATTTAACGATTTAGTATTTTTTAAAAGAATCGTTAATTAATATGAATCTATATGGTTCCCAGTCATTTTTAGAAAATTATTTATCTGCAATTAAGAATTACTTAAATAAATTATAAAAAGGTATGTATTAATTTGTCATATTAAAACGTCTACAGCACAGCGTACAGATCCATATACAACTGATATTATGAAATTTTCAGCACATTGCCCTCGTTTAAAACAAAAAGTACTTAGTACTACATTACGTAACTTACATATTATTTAGCAAATTTATACATTTTAATATCTGATATTATTGATTTATAATAATTATAATAGTTTAATATAATTCGTACGTATAAATATGCTGCTCTGTAAATATGTAGGTATCTACCGAAATATAAATTGCCATACATTTTAATATTTCGATTTTTTTATCAAATTAAAATAACATTAAGTATAGAGGTTTTGGACTTTTGGATGTCAAAAATGCAATATTTTCTGACTATCATGTACAGGCGAGGCGTGCATGACAAAAAGAAAATCCATCTAACTTACACTTTAAACTCATATTAAGTGGTTTCTTTATGGTTATGTCGTTTAGTCTGTAAGTTAGGGGTTGTTTTTTTGGTTCTATACCTGTACCATGTAGGTACTCATTGAAGGGGATAGAATTAGATTATTATTGTTGTTATTATTATTAGTAATACTATATTCTGATCGCACGTTGGGTTATTATCAGTGGCGTAACAAAAACTGAGTGGGTACCCCCGCAAACGTTTTCAGGGGCCCCCCGTCTAAAACGAATGGAAAATGATAATTCTTATTTTCATTACTGTAAGGTTCAGGTTTATGAATTTTTGAATTCGGTAATCGTGTAATCATTTAATTAGGCTTAAACCCACATTATGTGTTAAGCAGGTACTTGTCTACCTACTATTAAAGCGGCAAACAATTCATATTTATTTTATAATCCTATAGGTAGACTGGTAGGCATAGGTAGTTATTAAGTCATTATACGTATTATTTCAGCAAACATGATGCAAAATCAAAATTTTAAAACACCACTTATAATGTTGCTTACCATGTATGGTAGTAACGGAACGAGGGTAGCAGTGATCGAGCATCATCGCATCCAAAAGACAGAAAACAGTAAAACACAATGACATGAATACTCAACAAGTCTGCACAATCATTATGTCACTAAGTACTGCACAAGGTATTATACAAAACGACCAGATCGTTGAGAGTTTTACTTGGCAAAATCGTTTATGTTCGTTGATATTTAATGTTTTAACAAACTCGTGTTCGATACTGATTAAAGGATAAAGGCGAATATCGTTTGTAAATTCTGCGCTTTCACGTATAATTCTTCTTCACTTAACAAAGTTAAATTCTCAGGATATAAAAAAAATAAAATTAATAGAAATGAAAAGCAAAGCTGGCAGCAAGTTTTGAAGGGGCCGTCAACGTGGGCCCCGCCGGCTGCCCCCCCCCCCCCCCCGCGGTGCGCGAGTGTTTGTTACGGCACTGATTATTATAAATTAATATTCTGATTAACAGAAATGTCGCTGTTTATAGAAAAAAGCTTCAAAAAATGGCACCAGTATTTAATAAAAAGTCACCTATTTGGGGATAATTAGGTATTAAAGTCGTTATTAAATAGTTATTTTGAGTAATACCTGTGTTTTTTTTATTATTAGATTTTCGCGTTATTCGGCCGAATACCGAATAGTAGCCGAATATTCGTGACATCTCAAGTTAGGAGCATGCAAACTATTATATATAAATTTACAGTATTCTACCCCATTGTTACGTGCCTAACTCAAGAAAGAGCCTTCAACAAATAATTTTGCAAAATTATTAAAATAGCTTACGCTTACGGGAAGACAGACAAGCAAATCTTCAAATTCTACCTAAGTATAATAAAATGTATTCTAATTTTATTATACCTTTTACGTTTTCAGAAATTAATATTAAAAAAGCTGTTATTAGGTTTTATAATAATGGGTCAGTCGATACGTTCATATAATATAACGGAGATCGTTGCATAATAATTTATTTTTCACGGCTGAGAGCGAAAGTACATATTATAGCGAGCAATGTGTATTTAGTTCTTTTCGATCTGAAATTCGTAGACTGTTTCGCTACTTAAGTCGGTCGTGATCAGTGCATGTAGCTACTCTAATACCATTATGAAATTTATTTTGTGTTCTTTTACGATAGTTGCTGTTACTATTACTACTGTCGCTGGACTAACAATAGTAAGTGTTAATGTGACCATTGATTTTAAAAGTTCTTGCATTAAGAAAGTATAGCATGGTATTTTGGCAACTTTTTACAACTTAACATACAAAAATTTGGAACTATTGCGCTCCTGAGGTAAGGCTGCCAACGCGATTCACCCGTCAGGTGATATACCTCTTTTTCTCTATCAATCTAAATCCTTGACATACCCAAACTTTTATTCTTTGAGCAGCGTTATACGATTCACAGATTTAAATCAATTATATACGTAATGCATGTGCAAAATATTCCACCTGGATACATGATTACCTGCTCGCTAGAACAAAATATTGTCTATCATTAGCACTTAGGAAAATGATTCGTATCTTGATAATATTGCACATGCACATATCGTAATAATTGCACGAATACCTAAATACAGCAAAAGTCAAATATAGAAAACTTGGACGGACTATGAGAATGTATTTCATCCAAACCAAGGGACACCCCACAGAACTAGGCCTGTGTGGGGCAACCAAATATTGTTTATATCGACTTTTATAATTTTAAGGTTATTTACTAAGTACATAATGTAGGTATCTAGTATATTGTTTGTTATTTATATAAAGTAATATTTTTCCAGAACGCAGGCTATGACGATTATTATACTGCAGGAAATAACGGATACTTTGCAGCTGATCTAGCATCAAACAAAGCAAAAAAAGAGGAAACACAAGATTTATCAAAAATTCCTGGATTACCTGGTCAAGATTACCCCATTTATCATGTAGTGCCTAAGACTAGTTTTTCATGTCATACCGTTCCTGCTCTGCCTGGAATGTATGCCAATATAGAAACTGGCTGTCAAGTAAGAAAGCATTTATTTAATAAAAACTACACGTAAGGTTATTAGGAGGATACATTATTTTAAATTGATGTGCGTTTTGCATTTTTATAGACAAATTTTAAGTGGATGATTTAGTATTCGATAATTCATCTATGTTTCCAAATTAGGTCGATTTTTTTTTCAGGCTTATCATGTATGTCACGATGGAAGAGAAGGCGACCAGGGTTCATCCTTTTTGTGTACCAATGGCACCCTTTTTAACCAGAAGGAGTTTGCTTGTGATTGGTGGTACAACGTAAATTGTCATGAAGCACCAAGCTTTTACAATTTAAATACAGACCCAAAAAAAAACCCATATTTTGAAAAACAAACAAAAGAACAAGAACAACAGGCAGCACGGGCACAAAAATATTAATTGAGGCAATAAAATTCGTTTTTTAAAACAAATTATTTGTCTTGTGTATTTATTTATAATATAATAAACATTAAGTTACAAAAATGTCATTTTTTTTATTGCTAATTAAAAATTATGTTTCTTTTTTTATCTGTATGAAACAATAAATGATGTAAAAACACTTATCTCTCCTCAAAAGATTTTCCTTCGGAACTGATAGATCGTCCTGTAACGGCTAAAATACCAGGAATTTGCCTTAGAATTTCATAGTACTGTCTAAAATAATTAAGCAATTAACCTTGACAATTCATAATTATAAGTACATGTTTGTACCTATATGTTTTTTAACGATTTACTATTATCTACCTTTCACTCAAAATAGAAGGTATGTCTGGCAAGGAAAACCCCTCTCTGGGTCTAGATAGATGATATCTGCACCTACTAGTCTTGGTTTGCCTGGGCACTATGATTGATGGAGTATCTACAGAAACATCTATCTGAAATGGTATAGGTATATGTTTATTGGGTTTAAAATTCTGGAATAAAATTTAACAATTTTGTAATGGGCATAAAAAGGCAGAACATTGTAAGCATACTTACCTTTTTATTTCTATTTTGTATCGTTTGAATTTTTGGTAAACATCCATCAATTGACTTCTGTTCTAGAAAATGTGAAACAATAGGAATAATAATTATATTTACATAATATGTAGGTATATTATACAGGGCTGGCAGGCGATTCTTTGCGATATAATGTGCACCAACGAATCGCTGGTCAGACCTGTATAGTGTATGTATAGTTAGGGTTTATTTTAAATTCAAATAGGCTTTAGCAAATTGACGCAATGTGACTTTTGAAAAGCATCATAGCTCAGAGAGATCGCATGGTTTGGGAAGTGCCACCCCCATTTCCTATTCGTTAAATTTACTTAGCGGAGCTAACCCAAAAAAAAAGAAAAGTTCTTACTTTGAGTTTTGATCTGATTTTCCTGCAAACCATCATTATCTATTTTTGAAAAATTGCATTTTTTTTCTTCAGCTCTCTTTCCTTGCGGGTTACATTCAGAATAATTATGATTGAATGGATTAAACTTATTTGGAAATTTTAATCTCATTTCTACGTTTGGAGCCATTTGACCATAGCTATTTGTTCCACTAACAGTAACTGACCATTCTCCTAAAATTACACAATTAACAAAAAATAGCATTTTATGTAGGTAGGTACCTACTAGCTACATGATAGGATAGGCGCATTAACATTTTAAAAATCCTGCTAGCACCAGGATGTAGGTACTCAGTAACTACTTTTACAACACGAAATAAAACTAAAGGTGAAAAGTCCTAAACTGCTTATGTTCATCGTCATATTTTCACTAGTCAATACAAGTTTTTAAGCATTTTCGATTGTGTTTTTAGTAACTATCTAAATATGTCGTTTTTAATAAGTTTGTTGAATAATCCATATTTAATTAATGAACTATAAAAACTCTATTATCGTTATTCCAGGGGGTCGAAAGTATCTGCAGTAATCAAGGGCGTCCATAGAGCGTTTTTCAGGGGGGGGGGGGGGGGCAAAAACTTAAACAATACTTTTTTATATACAGTGTCACCAGTAAAGTCCGCATCATATGGGATTTTTTTTATTAATAGCTTTATTTAAAATTTGACTTTGGCATCAAGTTCTGCTTCGATCGAGATGAGATGAAAATTAAGCAAAAAATAGTAGTCACGTGATTCGCATTATCTGTCAAATTTTAATTTTTTTCTAAAAATAATTCAAAAGTGGGGTTATTTCTAAAAATATCAAAAAAAGTTATAGGAAAAACTTTTTAAATGCAGTTTCTAACTTACATGCAAAATTTCAGCTGGATAAGATAATTTTTATTTTTTACCCATATTTTGTAAATTGCACCACTTTTGCAAAATAACACTCGACGCAACCTACATAAAACTTCTTAGTTTTGACAATGCTTTATTTCAGATACATTTTTTTTAAAGTAGCGTTATATTAAATGTGTGTTTCTCTACGAAATCAAAATAGGGCTATTAAAATTTGGTCGCATGTGATGCAAAGTTCATTTGTTATTGACCCTGTATAAGGTAACTTCATAAAATAAGTATTTTTGAAAACATAGTTTGTGTCTGAAAGTAATACACCTTAATACTAAGACAAAAAAGAACACAGTGTCATCAGTAAAGTGTTCATTAAGTGGAAAATAAATTTTTGCTTAACCCAACGGAAAGTTTATCTATTTATAGATGTAATTTAAAATCTCTTTATTTTATTTTTTATTTTTTTACTTTCAGTCACAAACTACGTTTTCAAAAATACGTATTTTATGAAGTTACCTTATACAGGGTCAAAAACAAATGAACTTTGCATCACATGCGACCAACTTTTAATAGCCCAATTTTGATTTTGTAGAAAAACACACATTTAATATGACGCTAGTTTAAAGAAAATGTATCTGAAATAAAGCCTTGTCAAAACTAAGAAATTTTATGTATAGGTTGCGTTGAGTCTTATTTTGCAAAAGTGGTGCAATTTACAAAATATAGGTAAAAAAGCAAAATTATCTTATCCAGCTGACATTTTGCATGTGGGCTAGAAACTGCATTTAAAAAAAATTATAACTTTTTTCGATATATGATATATATATATGACAGATAATGCGAATCACGTGACTACAGGGATGCAATACCGCGGCCCGCTGTCGATATTTATGCGGCCCGCCAACAAATATTAAAAGCGATATTTAGATATTTATGCGGCCTGCCAACGAATTTTAAAAGTATTCTTATCATTGTATTTTATACCATTTAAAAATAAAAAATGTTGTGTTAATAAGTATTGTTTGTAGCGGCCCGCCATTGGCTTGTATTTTCCCGAGTGGCCCCTGTTCCCTATAAGTCTGTGCATCCCTGCCCTAATAAGCTAATAGCAAATAATATGCAATGTTAGCGCTAAACTCAAAACGCTTGGCGTAGAAACCTCTACATCTACATATTTTAGTCTAATATAGCCTTTTTAAAAACTTATTAATTATTTACCTTTTGTAGTTTGCTGCTGTTTTTCACGGTTCATTTTGGGTTTCCTCAGATGATGGTCTCCGAATTTTCTTAGTGGTCGGTTTAGTAATGTGGATTCGACAATAGTGTTTTCGACATTATTGCTTGAAGATAAAAATTGTTCGTTGTGATACTCTTGTTTTGAATTGCTGCTGGCGCTGCCCGACAAATAACTGTTAGAAGAGTTATGAGCAGCGTCAACTTTCGCACGGGGGTGTGTAACTTCGTTTGTATCCAAATATTGTTTGCCTAAATAAAACCATCTATGGGTATCTTACAGTTATACTACTATATTATATACCTACGGTATATGGTGCTTTGAACGGGTTCTTTAACTGTGCGACTATTAGAATTATTGATAAGTTTTAGAAATGTGTATACCTTCGTCGGATGTGCTTTCTGGAGTCTCCGTGTCCTTGCGTACCGAGTGGACGGTTACCCAACCTTTGGGAATCGAGGAGACATTCCTTTTTTCAAGCTTTTTATTTTTTACCGATTGCGTACAGTTTTCATTCGGGTCCCTTACAATGTCGATATTATTATTTTTTTCCTCCAGATGTACATGACCAATATGCGTTTCTTCTGGAATAGCGTCGAATCTATGGGCATATTTGTCATCTCTATCAGATATCAGCGTTTCTGGAAAATTCGCATTTTTATTATCGCTGTCGTTGTCCGAACTTTCGACTTCATGGTTAAGTGTATCTATTAATATGTTAGCAATTAACTGTTCTAATTTTAGGTCTGGAACATGCTTGTCTAAATCCAAGTACGATGGTTTGTTAAAATTCACTTTTTTGTTTGTTGTACTGCTGATCGGTAAAGGAATTTTCGATTTTTGAACCCTCTCTGGAGGAATTTCAATGCATTCCATAATTTCTAAAATTTCAATTCTTTTTTGAGCATTTTCTTGGGTCATTTTTCTATAAATTTTCCTAGCTTCAAGGACAAAATCATTATTTTTATCGATGTTATATGCTAGGTTAATATTTTCATCTCCTTGGTCCCTGGTTGGCTTTGCTACTCGGGAGGGTCTTTTTCCCGTAACTTCTGTTTTTCCCTTTGATTTTAGTGATTCAATACTAGGCAGCACCGGCTTAGTACGTTTCTTTGGCAAAAAGGTTTTTCGATTTAAATTATTCTTTATTTCCTTTACACTATAATCGGTAAATTTAAATTCGGTTGCATTTTTAAATTGACGAGTTTTTTCTTCCCTTTTTTGTTGCCTTTCAAGAAGTTTTTCCCTTACTTTCACAGGAAGAAGTTCAGAAACAGCTTTAACTTCTTTGTCGGGAGCGACTTCTATTGGAATGTAAAATGTGGAAGACTTCTTGGGAGAGTTTTGTTTTTTCCCTTCTGGTAACAGATGAGATATATCTGAAAAGGTCCTGCGACTTTCGGGTAAAACTCTTGGCGAGCTAAAATCTTCAAGGCTATCTACAAAACTGGTGGTATCTGATTCTTCTTTGTCCTCCTCGCTAGTGTTGACTTCCATAGAAGATGTTCTTGGTAGAGCCGAGAACCTCGGAATTGCTGGCTGAACATTTTCCGTGGATCTAGCATAGGGACTTCCAATTCTTACCTTACCTATAATAAATTGTTCCTGATTTAATCTTTCAGATGATGATAATCGTTTACAATCGGAATGCGTATTAAGGGAAACATTCGGAACGCTTTTTACCATTACTTCGTTCTTATCAGCGCATGTCACCATGGCCGAGCTAATGGTAATTTCTCCGCCAGGTGTCAATTTACTGACGTCCTTCATAACTTCCTTAAAAATCATATCTAATGTCGACTGACTAAGATTAACATTAGAAATGACATTCAAATTCGCCACGTCTCTAGTTTGAACAGCCGTTTCTTGTACGGATATGCTGCAATCATTTTCGTTGTCGTAGTTGGTCCAATTGGACACACTGTTGGTGTAGGCCGAATCCGAATTCGTATCGGAGAAGTTCGTAAAGCTTGAATCGGTATATTTAGTGGTGCTTTCCCTTGATGTGGGAGTCTTTGCTATTGCCATTTTTCTTTTTGGAGAGTTGGGTGCACTTTTATCGGCCAAATTTTTTGGTGAATTTCTCTTCGGACTGAAACTTTGTTTTCTGCGAGGTGACGTTGTTTCCCGCATACACTTAGACATATGTTCCGGACTGGATTGGCTTGAATTTAATGACTGCACTGAAGATCCTTTTTTATAAGAGTGTTGCCACTCTTGAAAACTGCCGGATATTAATTTTGGCCTAAGATTATCTCCCCAAAGCCTTCTTAAAAGGGTAGACTTACGGATCATATTAAAATCTCTTTTCTTGCTTAAATTTGGATCGCTTGAACATTGAGGTCCATTACTCCAGTGATAATATTTTGATTCTTGAGAACTAGAACTCTCTTGTGCTAAAATATGCCTTAAAACAACAACGAATTAGTAAATAGGCATACATACTTACCCGAAATAGTTAGGGTTTTTGCGGAAACTAAGTCCAGAAGGAAGCAATTTCTTGGATAGTTTGATGTTTTTTAGCAAAGCTTTTTTTTCATAATTTATAATAAAATATATACGACAATTTTACAGTGAGTGGACGTGTGCGGCGTTTTATGCAATCGTTTGGTTGATATTTTCAATATAAGTACCTACACTAATTATATTAATACAAAAGCCGTACATGCTGTTAAGAACGGGTTCATCAATGTCTAGCCAAATCTGCTGTATACCTACATACATCTTAGCTGCTTCAATTAATACTTTGAGAGTCAAATATGCCAGAAACCTAATTTTCTATCCCCATTCAGTGGCGTAGCTACCATAACGCCAAACCTTGCGGTGGCGGGGGGCCCGAACGGACGGGGGCCCGTTCTCGTTCGAGCCGAAAAAAAATAATAATCTTAATAAGACCTTTAAAAGCAACCCCAAACCTTAAAAATATAGAATATAGTTAATTTAATTCTAGTTGGGCCCCTATTTTTAATTTTAATTATATTTGTTGACTATTCTTTTTGACATTGTTATTAATCAATTAAACAACCGTTTTAAAGGCTTAAAGGACACAGTTATCAAATTTAGTTTCTTAAGTCCCACCATTTTGGTATCAATGACGGAGGAAGAATTATTTGAATCAGCTGAAGCTTTGCAACAATGTTACCCTCGCGATATTTTCTCACAATTTCCATTACAAATTGTTGCCTTATCTCAGCCTCTAAAAGACAAAATATGTAGGTACATTTAAAGACATTAGAGAGCTTGCAAATTTTTTAATTGTAGAAAATGATACCCTAGCATTAAATTTCGCAGAGGTATGTTGTACTGCTCTAAAATTATTCTTGACGCTCCCTGTAAACGTGGCGTCTTCAGAACGATCGTTTTCAAAATTAAAAAAAAAAACTATCTAAGAAATTCCTGTGCCCAAAATCGACTAAGTAATTTGGCATTGCTTAGTATAGAGGCAGCGGAAGCTGCAGTAATGGACAAAACCAAAATAGTTAGGGTTTTTGCGGAAACTAAGTCCAGAAGGAAGCAATTTCTTGGATAGTTTGAATAGTTTGATATTTTATAGCAAACCTTTTTTTCATAATTTATAATAAAATATATACGACAATTTTACTTCATAAAATATATATTTATTTTTATTTTTTAAATATATATGTTTTTTGTTTGTTTACTTTTTGATTATATTATTAGCTACAATCATCAGTACTGACAAGCATGCTTTTGTAGTTGTAGCTATTTATTAATTGTTATGAATTATTGTTTTATTTAATATGTTATTATACACGTTATTTAAGTATCCTCTCCTCTTATACTTGATTATTTTCTACCCTTGTCCAAATGGAAAATGAAAGTGGAAGGTTATATTTTGAATGTTATTGCTATCTTGAAACTTGACTAATTTTGGGGTGATAAATTTTGAAGGGGGGCCCAAAAGTTAGGTTTGGCGGGGGAGCCCAAAATCTGAAGCTACGCCACTGTCCCCTTTGAAGTTTATTTGATTTACAATTAAACAATTAAGACTTGCCGAGGACTTAGCCATAACCTAAATAGGTACTTATATATAACAACACAATAATGAATCCGTCCAAATCTATATACAGGGTGGCTCAAAATTTAATCTGAAACACTGTATTTATTATAGGTAGGTACCTATTATAAACATATATTAAAGTTTTAGGGGTGGCGCCAAGTAATTCTATACCTATACCTACCATTTCCGAAATATTGACATTTAAAATAGTTTTTTTTTTGTGACTCGAAAACGGTATGTTTTAGATGTAGGAATCATTATGGCAACTAAAAACCCATTTTGCATTGTAGGCACTTGCTGTTCTGCTAACATTTTTGGGTGTTTTAAATAAGAACCGATTTGTTGTGTGTATTAGGTACTTATATTGTAAATTTTATACTTTGCCACCCTCTATGAAATGTCTCTTGGCTTCATTGAGCAAAATGTTTGTTTGGAAATTTGATGTGGCAAAAGTGCGTCTTAAACTGCGTCAGACCTGTTTACTGAAACAGGTAAAGTACGTACACCAACACGTACTAGACAATAATATTATGTCCAACTTACTTTCTCATAATTGTTTCAGGAACACTAAGCCTTCTTCTCTGTGGATTCAATGAAGACGGTTCTTGTATCGACAACTTTTTAGAAATCATTTCAGTGTTAACTTTGGAGACACTAGAACTAAATATAATACTAATAATACCTAGATATATAAATATAATAATATTATTATTATTATTAATATTATTATTTTATTTAAAAGAAAAATGCCAGAAAGATCCAATTTCCCACCAAATTTATTTAAGAGCCTCTATCATCCCTTTTACTCGCGACATGCATTTATACCATGGAAGCGCTCTAAACCAGTCGAATTTATTTCAAGGTATATTATTTGTTTATTTAGACACTAGCGTGTATCCGGCATGCGTTGCAACCCGCTGGTATAAATACAAACCCGAACAAACCCGATATATAAGTACCTGGCATGCCACTTTCTGAAATTGCACCCGTGCGAAGCTGGGGCGGGTCGCTAGTTACACATAAAAACCTTCCCCTTGAATCACTCTATCTATTAAAAAAAACCGCTTCAAAATCCGTTGCGTAGTTTTAAAGATTTAAGCATATAAGGGGACGGACGGACAGACAGCGACAACGACAGCGACTTTGTTATATACTATGTTAAGATAATAAAGGAATTCCTGTACATTATTTAACTTAGTATTAATATTCACGATCGCCAAGAAAAATATTTCAAATATATCGCCAGTAAAATTTATTTAAACAGAATCAGGTATATAAATTTGATATCACTGGGTGAGCTAAAGGTACAAATGCTGTTTATCTTGTAACAGGTTTTTTTTACAGACAATAAAACGTCTTTGATTTGTTCAGTGCAAACAAACCTAAATAAATCTTTAGTTCAGTAATTTTATTTATTTTAATCATAATATGACTAAGTACTTAGGTAGGTACTTAATACTTAACATATTTTAATGTCAACATGAGAACACTTTTTTGCGAAAAAGATAATAGTCAGATTTTGCAAACACGGTATAAGTGTTCAAATTTTTGAACGTAAATATCTCCGAGATCACGCAAGCACTTTTGTCAATATTAACTCATATTTAGAAGAATATACTTTTCGTTCCAGCAAACAAAAAATATTGAGCTAACCGTTCCGAGAAATATTCGTGTTCAAAGAAGCTATTTTAGCTAGTTTGCAAAAAATTTATATTGAGTAATTGTTAATTAAAATATGTCACTTACGTTAAATTTTCTGGTCCTGTCCAAACATTTTGAATTGTGGACAAAATCTCATCCAAATTTAAAGATTTTCTTCTCTTAAAATTGCTGAACAAATCTGAATAAGAATAAATGGTGTAGGTATTAATTTTTTTTACATTACATTTAAAGGAAAACAAGTTCAATGAAAATAAAACGTTCTGCGTTGATAAAGTAAAAATGAGGGTCGATATTTGATGGCGACGACGGTAGCGACCCATGCTTACACAGTGGTAGAGGTTTGGAGGTATCTATATATATAATATATTGTATAGCAAATTAACAGAACGATGAAATTTAGTAGTTTTCTAAAAAATGTACTTTGTTATTAGCCCGCGCTCCCACAATTAATTTCATTAGTTAACTGATGAAAAATGCCTTACCAAGAGCCTACCCTCGCTTTTACTCACGACATGCATTTACCATTTAGCGAAACCCGCTAAACCTATCGCCTTTATTTCAAGGTATATTTATTGTTTATTTATAATAAAGTAATTTTTGTACATACTATTAACAATCGCCGAGATAAATATTTCAAAAATAGTTTCAGGCGTTCGACTCTCACTAAATATCACCCAGACAAATTTCATTAAACAGGAATCAATTTGTTATCACCGTGTCTGGGTAGCTAAAGGTTCAAAAGTTGTTTGTCTTATGACAGATTTTTAATTTAGGCCTTTCTTTGGGAGAAAATAATTTTTAATTTCGCCTACATAATATAACATAAATTATAGTATATTTTGAAAACGAAAGGGGAATTGAAAAATCTGCTACATGAGAAACAGAGTTTAAGGATGGGTGTTTTATTATTTTTTAATTGAAATATTGAAACTTTATAACTATATAATATAAGGGTTACCTAATGTACGATTACGTATAGGTACGTGTTTAATAAAAGCACCAAATAAGACCGTTACAAAATATTATTTTTTTCAACCACTCTTTTTGTATAATATTTAGAACCAAAAGTATATTCAGTTTTAAATCTACATACGGGCAGAGGAACAGACAGACAGTGACAGAAAACGACGTGCTTTTGTATGATCTAGAACGTTATGATAAGATATAAAAAGGTAATTCTAAGTAAAAATATACGCATGCGACACTGGTTTCTCTATACTATAGAACTCGAAAGTGGGTTTTCCAACTAATCAACGACCCTTTGACTATTGCCTATCCTTGTTTCCTTAATAAAAATAACGTCGTTTCACTTCGCTCTAAATATATCCACCTGATATTTCGCTATACTTGAAAATTGATTAGTTTTCAAAATAGTTTCATATTCTTGCTGTAGTTGTTTTTGTTCTAAATCTTATACCTAGATGACCTTATGTGATAAGACAAGGGATTTGAGGTTGTGTACAAAAAATCGATGGAATTAGTTAGAATGGTTCCAGAGTGAGTAGGGAGTAGGTATCTATAATTGAATATTTTTTTAAACTTGAAATTAGGTAGGTAGACGTACTTACCAGTTATAGTTAAAAGTAGATTGGTATACGATTTTTTTTTTGTACTGCGGCCCAATTGTAGCCCGGCAGGTGCCGCAGTGGAAAAAGGCAATTCCTGTCGTCTAGACGGCGCCGAATGATGTTTTTCACCCGAAAATCGTTGAGTGAAAAACGGCGGTGACAAACTAAAAACACACAATGGCTCCCCACTATTATTATGACGATCCTACAATAAAATTCATCGATTCATTTTTACCTGTTACTTAATTATTAATTATGTCTTATTCATCTCCACATTAGTAGTTTTAAATTTCTTATTCTATAATTTTGTAATAGGTATAGGTATTCTAAATTATACGTATACTGCTGTTAAAAAAAGCTGACAATTAAGCCACACCGTGTTATATATTATTTCAAAACTAAACTTGAAAAAAATGTGGTATCAATACTATGTATTAGCAAAAGCCGTAGGTAAGCAAAAAAAACTTTTTTACATTAGTGCTATAGGCTATAGGAACTTTTACTGCCCCAAGGATTTCTCGTACTTTCCCGGACAAATGATAAATAAACGATGCCTACCTGATGGTAAGAAGTGTCTTTTTTCATTTTCTTTTACACCAGCCAGCAAATCGTTAATAAACCTGCCATAATATTCTAAAAAATTGAAAGTACTTATTATCTTTTTCAATGGAAATATTAGAGACAATTTGGAAATCCTTGTTTCAAAGATGGCCAGTCGAAATAGCACTAAATAGTATCATTCTGTGCGCGACCCAAATTTCATTTCTTTTCTTTGATGTAAAATCAATATATTGTTGCGAATCCATATGCCTATTATTTATTATTATACAGGGGCAGGGCCGATCCTAGGGTGTCGGCCGCCCGCGTGCAAAGACCTATTATGCCGCCCCTCTAAAGAATTTTTCCTATTTTGAGTAATACTTAACGTGGACGTTATAAACTCATTTACATGTACATAAGAGTAAAAAGTTAAACATTAATAAAAATGCAAACTACAAATAAAATTTGACGGGAATGACTTTATTTTTGGGCCAGCTAATATGTTATATTAGCGACACCTTTTTTTCTCTTTACTTTAACAAAATAATAAACCAACAAAAATATTACTTTTGAAACAAAAATAGACATTTTATAATTAGAAATGTAAAACAACAGTATTTACCAGAAAATATAAAATAACAAAAAGTATTAAAGCATAAATCTCGCGAAACGAAAAGTAAGTATATAAATTAGTCCTTCCTCGAAGACTACCTAATAATTAACTATAAAATAATTTTTCTGGCTTTCTGAGAAGCAAATTTGTCAATAATTGCGGTGAGATCTATTTTTTCAGAGATTTCGGATTCAATAGAGATGATGGCCAAATCTGAAAGTCTTTCTTGTGTCATATTATTTCTCAAGTAATTTTTAATAATTTTTAATTTACTGAAACTTCTTTCACCTGAAGCCACAGAAACAGGTAAGGTTAAAAAATCCTTATTGCTAGAGCAAAATTTGGAAAACAAGAAATGAGATAATTTTTGACTAAAATTTCTAATATCTTAATTGGCTGTTTTTTACCTGGAAAAATATCTTTAAATGAAGTTATTTCATTAAAGATAGTTGTATACCGTCTATATCTTTCACAATAGTTCCTTCCTCCTGTACCTGTAACTTAATATCTAAGTCCATGCAGGCTTTCATGAGGTCATCATTAGAAATGGTGTGAAACTCATACAGAAAGCAGAATATTGAATGGCACTCAGATAATAAGGTAAATCTTTCATTTATCGAAGCGATCGCGTAATCAAGAACTGCAAAATAGAAAGCAATCTTGAATTGTATATATTACTACTTGTATATAAACTAACTTTTTTTCTGAGCTTCGAGATGGGAAATTCGGGATCAATACCTAAATCTCTAGCAAGTGTTGTTGCTGAATCGACAAATATTTTAAAATTATCGTCAGATCTTTGGGAAACTAAATATTTTTTAAGATTATCTAAGCCTTTAATGCATTCCGCGATGTTTAATTTAGGATTTTGAAGCATTTTACTCAATACATCAATTCTTGATAATAAATCATGCCAAATTAAAATTGAACACAAAAACTTAAATGTTTCAAGACTTTTAATTACTGATTTAGCACCCATTTTTGTTTTCGTGTCTCTGGTGGTATCTTCAATTAATGCCTTTAATGCGGTAATAATGTTTTTTAGCTCTAATTTTAGAGGTCTAATAGCATTGATACGACTTTCCCATCTTGTTTCACCTAACGGTTTTAAAGTAAGAGTTTTCACGTGTTTTTTGAGTAAATCCCATCGATATGGGGATGCAGAAAAGTAATTATATGCCTCTTGTACTACATCAAAAAAACTAGAAATTTCACCACTGGCGCTGGCTGGTTTGATTGAAAATCGTTAATAAATAAATCCATTTTAAATAATTCACAAAAATATTGTTTTCTTCTTCGACGTTAATTTAAAGTTACCTTTTATAGTTTGATAAATGTCACTATATTTTTATTTCGAGAAATTCGTAAAAAGTTTTGCTTGATTGACAGAACTATCTGCGGCCTACGGCCGCCCCTTGTTTTGGCCGCCCGCGTGCGGTGCACGCGCTGCACACCTGCTAGGATCGGCCCTGTACAGGGGAGTAGAAAGGAGGGGGGTTCCCCGGGTTCCATACCAATAAGAGGGGTGCCATCATAGGGTGACATGCACTTAATAGATTTAAAACAAAAATTAACAAACTAGCAACTTCGCCTGTGATTTAAATGACATTGGCAGAAATGATTTTCTCACAATAAGACTGGCCTGGATAGCTTTTTTTTCCCGGACCTTTTTTATGTGCCTATATAGGTATAGGCCGGGAAGCGAGTACTTTCCAGACGGTTTTACTTCCCGAACGGTTAGGAAAAAAGTGTCTCACCCACTGCTCGTCCTTTAAAACATTGTTTTTCTGGCTTGTTACGTAAATTAAGTACTATATTGTGCCAACCAAGGTAAGAATATCAACAAAAATGAAAAAAATACTTTGATAATATAAATTTTGTCGACGCTTTTTTTTCTTTATTGCTAATCATGGTGGGTGATAACCCGCGGGTGTCATTCACCCTTGGCTACCCCACTATATTATTATAGAAAAAGTACGGAGTTTTGAGAAAATGTGAGGATTTTTCCAATTCTTCTTTTAAACAGCAAAGCAAAGTAAAATTTTTTGTTTAGCTAAGTTGTTAAAGGAAAAAGGAACGCTTCGCGAACAACTTTGTATAGTTCTTGTGGGAAATGGAGAGGGGCATACTTAGATAACCGCGACAAGGGGGGAGGAAAAAATCATTGCTGCATGTGCTAGCTGTTGACTTTTCTTTGCTTCTTAAAAGAAGCTTAGAGGAACTCTGCTATTATTAATAAGGTATTATACAGGGTGTTCGAAAAATAGACGGAGATATTTTAGAGGGTGATTCCTTGTTAAAAAATATAAAAAAAAGTTTATATAAACATGGGTCCGGAAATGCAGGGTTTTTAAGATACAGGATGTTAAAAAAATCGAAATAAAAAATGAAATTATTAATTAAATTAAAAATACTTACTCGATGCTGTTGAAATTTGGCAATGATATTTGTTGTATTAAGAGGCTAATTTAGCCCTAAATAGATTAAAATTATTGAGTCCAGTGGCGTCCCGGGGGGCACCTTAGCGAATATTATTATCAAAAAAATGTACGCCACTGTCTTTTTTGTAGCTTTAATATTTTTTGTTTAATTAAGCATCTAAAGATACAACTTCTTTGCCTCTTGTATTTTTTTCCTATCTCACTTCATTTTCGAGAAAAAAATAAAAACCGTTTTATTGTATGTCATTGGACAAAATTGGTTTATTAATTTCTACTAAAATAAATCACAAGTGCATTGGAAAACAAATAATCATTTCTGCATGAAGGATTGACATTTGCGCGTTTGTTCTTTTAGAAAAGAATTAAACACTTTTTTTGGCGAAATTGTTCTAAAAAGTTTTCTCTCGGTTTTTGTGATGGAAAATTACACTTTTGAGAAAATGGCAGACATGCATGTAATGTATGCACGTGCCTATAGTAACTGTTATGCAGCGAGGCGCCTGTATGCAGAAGCGTTTCCCAATCGGCAACTTCCAGATAGTAAAACCTTTGAAAGCGTAGACCGTAGATTACGGGAAAGAGGTAAATTTTCTTATTTCTTTTTTGTGATGTTTTTGACAATAATGTTATTTAGGAAGTTTTGCCGTTCCCACCAATAATAGAGGCCGGCCGAGGTCCATAAGAACGCCCGAGTTTGACGAGGCAGTTTTACGTGCCGTGGAACAAAATCCTGGTATCAGTACTAGGACTATAGCAACTAGATTAGGGCGTAATCATTCCAACAGCACTGTGTGGCAGGTTCTCTCCGAGCAACTCTTGTATCCCTATCATGTCCAACGTGTGCAAGCATTACTACCAAGAGATTTTCATCCTCGTTTACAGTTTTGCCAATGGTACTACCAAGAGGTTAATAATAATAGGAATTTTAATAAAACCATACTTTTTACAGACGAAGCAGGATTTCGGCGGGATGGTATTGTTAAATTGCCATAACACTCACGTATGAAGTGACGAAAATCCCCATGCTTTCGTGCAGTGTCGCCACCAGGAACAATTTTCTTTAAATGTGTGGATGGGCATTGTTGGTAACAATTTAATTGGTCCTTTCTTTTTACCCTTAAGATTAAACGGCGAATCTTACTTAGAGTTTCTTCTACAAGAATTGCCCGTACTGCTAGAAGAAGTTCCTCTAAATATACGTAACCAAATAACTTTTATGCACGATGGAGCTTCTCCTCATTTTAGTAGACCTGTCAGAACTCATCTGAGTAACACCTTTGGTGAAAATTGGATTGGAAGAGGTGGACCAATTAACTGGCCACCTCGCTCCCCTGACTTAAATCCATTAGATGTTTATTTATGGGGACACCTTAAGACGATGGTTTACACTACTCCCATAGAAACAATAGAAGAACTAAGAAATACAATCGTAAATGCTTGCGAAGAAATAAAAAATAGACCTCGAATTTTAGCTCGAGTTCGTCGTTCAATGATGCGTCGAGTGAGAAGGTGTACGGAAATGGATGGTGGACATTTCCAACATTTGTTGTAGTTTATGTTATCGTATTGGAAAAGTTGCAATAACATTATTTCCTAGAAATGTTTTTTATTATTTGTGGTCCAAGGCACTTGTGATTTATTTTAGTAGAAATTAATAAACCAATTTTGTCCAATGACATACAATAAAACGGTTTTTATTTTTTTTCTCGAAAATGAAGTGAGATAGGAAAAAAATACAAGAGGCAAAGAAGTTGTATCTTTAGATGCTTAATTAAACAAAAAATATTAAAGCTACAAAAAAAACAGTGGCGTACATTTTTTTGATAATAATATTCGCTAAGGTGCCCCCCGGGACGCCACTGGACTCAATAATTTTAATCTATTTAGGGCTAAATTAGCCTCTTAATACAACAAATATCATTGCCAAATTTCAACAGCATCGAGTAAGTATTTTTAATTCAATTAATAATTTCATTTTTTTTTATTTCTATTTTTTTAACATCCTGTATCTTGAAAACCCTGCATTTCCGGACCCATGTTTATAGAAACTTTTTTTCATATTTTTTAACAAGGAATCACCCTCTAAAATATCTCCGTCTATTTTTCGAACACCCTGTATAATATGAATTATTGTCGAATTATTACATATCGCGCTAAACCGCGATATGTTATACGGCGCTCCGGTGAAAATAATGTATGTATGTTGTCGTCGTCGCAGTCAGTTTCGACATTTTCACATTTGCGATTTTTTTCTCGGAAACGGTTAGAGTGGGACGATTGAAACTTTTTGGGTTTAGAGAGGAGTAGTGGGGGTACGTTGTGTGAAAATTTCTAATATACAGGGTGTGCCGGAAAAAAGTTAATAATTTTTAAAGTCGAGTAATATCGGATTCTCGTTGAAATTCGAAACAGTTCGTAAAAATTACTTTAATCGATTTAAACTTAATATTTCTACAAATTTATTAGCTGATTAGCTGATAATTGATAGCTTCCATGTAAGAATAATTTTTTGCTTATGTTTTAATCGATTAAATACTACTACTGAAGAGCACCTATAAATATCAATATCATATATCTCCGTAACGAAAAGTCGTAGCGAATCAAGCGAGGTGGCATTGGAAACGGGACATCGAGCACTATACGGCGCCATCTCCGAAAACTACCTATCTATACGAGAAAACGGAAATTTTGCACCATTGTCTAGTTTTGGTCAGATGTTATAATGACAATTTGGCGATATGTTTCCCCTTCACGTTCCGTAGGAAGGTGAGGCAAAAAAGGCAATAGTAAATAGAAAAAATAGGAAAGAAAAGTATTTTTTTACTTTTAGTAAATTTTTTTAGTACTAATATTAGATGCACTCTCGGCTGACGATTAGCGATATGTACCCAGTCTAGTATTATATATAGGCGGCTACATTTAAAATATGTGTGTTGTCGTCAGTTTCGACATTTTCACATTTGCGATTTTTTTTTCGGAAACTGCTAGAGTGGGACGATTGAAACTTTATCAGTTTAGAGAGGAATAGTGGGGGTACGGTGTGTGAAAATTTTAAATATACAGGGTGTACGGGAAAAAAGTTATTAATTTTTAAAGTCGATAATTATCGGATTCTCGTTGTCATTCGATACAGGCCACAAAAATTGGTTTTTTCGAATTAAACTTTTTCGACGCGTAGACGACTGTGGACTACAGACCCCTATTGTTTGTGAGCGCGATCGAAAGTTTGAAAATAATTTTTTTTATTTTTTCAAAGTCAAATATGGGACGAAACAGGTACCTATGGGATCGTTAATAAGTCGAATTGGGTCCATCCGATCGACATTCGGTTTGGATAATCGTTTAGGCAATTATTAGAGGTTGCTAACAAATGGTTTTGTAAAAAGTATGAAATAAAATAAACGAACTCGAACAGTGCCGTAGTCAGTTTCGACATTGTCACATTTGCGATTTTTTTTTCGAAAACGGTTATAGTGGGACGATTGAAACTTTTTGGGTTTAGAGAGGAATAGTGGGGGTACGTTGTGTGAAAATTTCGAATATACTGGAAAAAAGTTAATAATTTTTAAAGTCGAAAATATCGGATTCTCGTTGAAATTCGATACAGTTCGTAAAAATTGTTTCCATCGATTTAAACTTTTTCGACATATAGACGACCGTGGGCTACAGAACCTTATTGTTTGTGAGCGCGATCGAAAGTTTGGAAGTAATTTTTTTGATTTTTTTAAAGTCGAAAATTACTCGAACCTATTGGATCGCTAATAAGTCGAATTGGGTGCATCCGATCGACATTCGGTTTGGATAATCATTTAGGCCATCTCAAATACTGCCTTCTTCCAATATTTCGTTCTATATCTAACTGGAATGGAAATTATCAAAAATTGAAAAGAAATAGGAAATAATAATTTTAGGCCTGATTTTTTCACGGTTTTAATTTTTGTTCATACGGAAAACAACTTTAGATCGAAATGTTATATAAACCTCAGCGGAAAGAGCTGAACTACAATAAAGACGTGTGCCGTGCTTGAAAGGCTCGGCACAATAACATTTTCACCAATTTATCAGCTATCTATGTAAGAATAGTTAATATCATCTATTTCAGTAACAAAAAGTCATAGCGAATCGAGCGAGACGGCATTGGAAATAGGACGTCGAGCACAATACGATGCCGTCTCCAAAAACTACCTATCTATACGAGAAAACGGAAATTTTGCACCATTCTCTAGTTTTGGTCAGTTGTTTTAATAACAATTTGGGGATATGTTTCCCCTTCACGTTCCGCAGTGTCGGCTTATTATGATAAAAAGAATGAGATGTTTATCTAGCTCTGTCGTAAAAATACAAAATTGGACAGTCCTCTCTATTTTTACTATTAATGATCGATTTTGCAATAAAAATTTAAAAAAATAAACTCACCTTAACACAAACATGGTCCTTTCAATCACTCGTTGGGCACATCCATTGGTCACTCTTGACTTGACAATTCTAGCATCTCGTTAAAACTTGTGGATTTTTCTTGACACAATGCCGAGTAGTTTTTCATGCCTGTTCACATTGTTGTGGCTGACAACTTTTTGTAGCTGTTGCTCTAACCTATCAAAAAATAAAATAATAAAATTAATTTAGAGTATTAGAAGGTGCCGATAGGATAATCATATTATAGGAAGATTTTTTATTGAAATTTATTTTAAAACATAGTACGAAATTATGAGAGGTAAAATATTTTCATTGCATGGTTTCTCTTGGTCTTATTTCTCTTTGCTTGTAGTCCGGTCAATCTAGACAATCGAAGGTACATAAATTAACAACAAGCTGAAAATCAGTATAATTGTTCAAAATATAATTATAAATATAATTTATAAGTTCCCCATCATTCCCGTGTTTGGAAGAAATTTTACTCAAGGTCATAGGTCAAAAAATGAGTTTTTCGTGATTTTCAGCAAAACGGTAAGTTTTATCATAAAAATACCCCAGACAAAAATTGTAGAGCATAAAATTATCTAAAAAAATGTATTGATACTTTTTTTCCTACGAGCCACCGTTTCTGAGATATAACAATTCAAAAAGTTTTAAAAGTTGTTATCGTCAAAATGGAAAAATGCGTCTTTACCCGGTTGGAATGGTTTTATTGAACGTTTAACAAATAACCATATTATTATGAATTATTCTAAATCTCAAATTTCATTTTTACCATTTATTCACCAACCAGCCAGTAACTATATTACTATCTATACGACTTTACTTTGTGCATTAGAGAATGCAAAACGGTATGACCACACTGTATGCATCGTGACTTTCGACCAGCTAGCAGCGTATGCTAAAGCTCGAGAAATGGTATCAGCATCAGCCACACCTGAGGGCTCTGAAGTATCAAAAATTATCATCAGACTAGGACGATTTTATCTACTGATGTCTTTTCTGGGAGCAATTAGTCATATTATGCAAGGAAGCGGCATGACAGAAGTACTCGACAACTTTTTGAATCGTTATATCTCAGAACCGGTGGCTCGTAGGAAAAAAAGTATTGATACATATTTTATAGATAATTTTATTATTTACCATTTTTATTTGAGCTATTTGTATGATAAAACGTACCGTTTTGCTGAAAATCGCGAAAAACTAATTTTTTTGACCTTTGACCTTGAGTAAAATTTTTTCCAAACACGGGAATGATGGGGAACTTATAAATTTTATTTATAATTATATTTTGAACAATTTTACTGATTTTCAGCTTGTTGTTAATTTATGTACCTTCAGTATGATTTTTTGGTCTAGATTGACCGGACTATTGGTATAAATTCAGTAAATGCAATAATATATTTTTTTTTAAATTGCTCGAACACATTTATCATATCAACATTTTAAGTTTTTTATAAAAAAATATTGATACAGTGTGTCCGAGATATAATGTAATCGATAACGTGCATATTAAGTATACATATTTACCAAATATTATATAGGTAAGTAGGTATTTCATTTATTTAATTATACTTCTGCTTATTTTTTTTTTATAAATCACACGTGAAAGTATATTTACCTTTAAAGATCCAAATGTAACAATTATTGTATTGAGAAATGACTGGCTTTGTTTTTGGTTTTCTTCATAATCTATTTGAAACGATATTGTACCAATTCCAAAGATTCTTTAACATTTTATAACATCGGAGACTTGCGTAACGTGTAGACCTGAAAAAAGGGAAAAAAATTTATGAAAAAATAATATAAATTATATTTTGACGAAATTCTTATTAAAAAGAACACAGGAAGGACAAAAGACTAAAATAATTTTTTTAAATGTGTCTATTATAGTATTTTTTTCCGTTTGTTCGCCAATATTTAAATATAAATAAAAAAACCTATAAGAAACAATAATAAAAACTCTGTTTAAAAAAATAATTGTCTATGATAGGTCAAGGAAGGAAGAGTAATTTTATGCGTTTCAAGAAAATTTGACATACAATATTTTTCCAATAGAAACTTTTATACCCCCAAGAAATATCTGTGTCATTATTTGAATTGTATAGTATTTATACTTATGCTAAGTTAAAAAAAAATCAGACAAATAGGTGATATTTTTTTAAATAAGAACTTTTGTACCCCTTTATATAAGGACCAATTTAAAAAAAAATATATTTTTTAATAAAATTGTATAGACTTTCAAGAAATATAATATAAATATAAATTTTTATAACCCCTTTTGATCCCTTTGGGGCCGACGTTCAAAAAACAAGTAATACGTGTTTCATTACTGTGTTTACAAATATTTATGCTAATTTTCAAGACATTCGAAAAAAAAATATTTAATATACAGTGTGGTTGTTTAAGTGTGCAACATTATGGACATTTTTTTATTACCGATTTCTTAGAAAATGTTATTCTTGATAAAAGTTGGTGCATGTTCAATAATCATATTGGGTGCACTTGGAATGGTTGCAAGTCAAACGGCGTACAGGGCCGTAGGCCAAAAAATATAAAACTTGTACAAGAATAAAGGACCCATATTTCAGAAAATTCAGCAAAATGTTATTAAGGAAAGTTGTTTAGAATTAAAAGTTATGCATAGATTCAAAAACGTGACCTTATTCGTTTTTTTCCATAGGTATCTGCGATTATTTTAGTAGGATTTTATGTTTATCGCTTAATTTGTACAGTTTTTTTAATAAACATTTAAAATAAAAATTTTGCACTTTGAATGATATAGTTTTTGAAATAGCATATTATCATTACTAATGTTTTATCTTGTTAAAAATTTTTTTTAGGATATTTTAAAGTTGTGTTTAATATCGTTGCAACAAACATGACGTTTGTGATTCCTTAATAAATTAAAAATTCAAGTAAATTTTACAAATATGCTTAAATTTGAAATATGATTATTTGAAAATATGTGAAATTGATTTGATTTTGATTAATTTATGAAGGTCTTTATGGCGAATATAAAAAAAAATGTTAAGGAAGTTATTAATGTGTTTTAAAAAAAATATATTTTTTTATTTTAGGAGGTAAAGTTTTTGAATATATGCATAACTTTTAATTCTAAGCAACTTTTCTTAATAACATTTTGCTGAATTTTCTGAAATAGGGGTACTTTATTCTTGTACAAGTTTTATATGTGTGTTTTTTTTGTCAATGATGGTACTTTGTGCTCAAGTAGGAAAAATAATAAATAGAAAGTAAGATTAAACGGCTCTGGACGGAGGCGCAAAAACGCGATATGTTATACGGCGCTTCGGCACGGACAGCTAGAACCCCTAATCGACTCTCCCGAAAATTTCGCATTATATAGGCGCTTCGGTAAAAATAATGTGCGTATGTTGTCGGCGGCGTCGTCGTCGTCGTCGTCAGTTTCGACATTTTCATATTTGCGATTTTTTTTCTCGGAAACGGTTAGAGTGAGATGATTGAAACTTTTTGGGTTTAGAGAGGAATAGTGGGGTACGTTGTGTGAAAATTTCGAATATACAGGGTGTACCGGAAAAAAGTTATTAAACCCCAGTTTCGAATATTATTGGATTCTCGTTGAAATTCGATACAGTTCGTAAAAATTGTTTCTATCGATTTAAACTTATTCGACGTGTAGACGACCGTGGGCTACAGAACCCTATTGTTTGTGAGCGCGATCGAAAGTTTGGAAATAATTTTTTTGATTCTTTCAAAGTCGAAAATTGGCCGTAACAGGTACCTATTGGATCGCTAATAAGTCGTATTGGGTGCATCCGATCGACATTCGGTTTGGATAATCGTTTAGGCCATCTCGAATACTACCTTTTTTCAATATATGGTTCTATACCTAACTGGAATGGAAATTGCCGAAAATCATAAGAAAGTGGAAACCATAAAGTTAGGCGTGATTTTTTCACGGTTTTTATTTTTTTTCGTACGGAAAACGACTTTTGATCGAAACGTTGTATACTTTAGCGGATAGAGCTCGTTAATTTGTATTGAGTAGATATTTTTTCGTTTCTCTTTCTTTAATACGAAAAAAACGGCAATCTTTTAGAAATTCATTTCTCGATTGGGTTTTTGCATCGCACTGGATCGCTTAAACATGTCTGCAAGTGTCTATATATAACTTTTTGAATTTTTTCTTGGTCCACTATATCAGCGGATAAACAAGCTTTAGTTTGCATAGTAAACGCGCTCTGGGAAAACATTATTTGTGGCTCAAAAAAATTAATTTATGATTTTTTCAGAGATATTTTTATCTGATGTTTTACTTTATTGACTGTGGCTTATTCAATTTTGAACAAAACCGTTTTATTTTATTCCCAAAACATGCGCTGATTTCTTCTCAACATTCCTGCATCTCCGAACTTATCAAAATATATTCGCAAATTTGAGAAAAGTCGCTTTTTTGAATGCGGAAACAAGCAAAATTTTCAAATTCTAATACCATTCACTTTTGGAAAGTTGGCTATGCAATCAGCACGTGGGGTGGGCGTAAACTTTAACTTTTATATCATCTGTCAAAAATAGGTGAAAAATGCGATTTCCAAATTGACTTTTTGGAGGAATAAGACCATTTAGACCACGTCTTTTGTGTGAAATACCTACCTTGAACCTTTATCTTTTTCATTTAACCAAAAATAAGGGAAAAAATATCGCATTTATATCCGTACTTTTAATAATAAAAATGGCTTGCAGGAGGCATATTAACTTCAATTTTTATAGTTTTTATAATATTTGGAGAGTATTTAATGTATGAAACACCTGTCTTGGACCTTTTTCTTTGCGTTTGAACAAAAATAATTGAAAAAAATGTATTATTGAAGTGAAAACTTCTTTAGGCGCGTTTAGCACTTTTTGTGGGCACTGAATTAAACTGAGCCGTCACGCGTCACACTCGGATGTGTAACGCTCGAATTCAACTGCTATATTCAATCCGAACTGACCCTGACCCGAATGAACGTTATATGCAAGAGCATGCCGCAAACAGTGTGCGTTGTATAGACACTCGGCTGCGTCTCAGGTATGTTCTGGCATTTTTTAAATTATATATTTACGTAGGGTGAAGTAAGGTTTACCGTAATTGCTTATTCCGTGGACCTAATTTATTATGATTTCTGACTTCTGTTGAAGATGTAAAAATTCAAGGGTTGTTCAATTTTAGGAAATATCTTTTTTCGTATGCAGTAAAATTATCCCGTATTCCAAGTTTATGTTATTTTTATGATTGCTTACGAACCTAAACTAAAAGAAACAAAATTGAAAAATTGTATTTGATATTGTTAATTTCACCTTGTTGAAGTTTTCACTACTGTCGTGTGGTCTTAAGCACACACAATTTTTTGTGAGTATTTTCAATACTCAACGTTGTGTGTAATATCGATTACGGCATTAATATCCTATTTACCACAAATCAATCTGTAATTTTCGGTGGCGCAGTAGTAGATACTCGGGGTTTTGGTAACGAAGGTCCCTGGTTCAAACCCGCATGTGTATAGACACTTTTTTTTAAATTTTTTTTAAATTTCTTTATTTAGGTACCAAAAATTTTTAAAATTTTGGATTCTTACAGCTATAATAATCTATACGAAAAAAGCTAAAAAAAATTGAAACATACCTGTCAAAATTTGACAGCTGTCGTATAGAACTTTGTTATTTAACTACTGAAAATTTTTTTAAATTTCGGATTCTTACAGCTATAATCCTAGATACAAGAAAAGCTTTAAAAAAACTTGACATTTACCTGTCAAAATGACAGCTGTCGTATAGAACTTTGTTATTTAGGAACTGAAAAAATTTTCTGTTTAGGAATCTTACAGCTATAACTCTCGCTATGAAAAAGCTAAAAAAAAATTGAAACTTACCTGTCAAAATTTGACAGCTGTCGTATAGAACTTTGTTATTTAACAACTGAATTTTTTTTTAATTTCGGAATTTTACAGCTATAATCTTAGATACAAGAAAACCTTAAAAAAACTTGACATTTACCTGTCAAAATGACAGCTGTCGTATAGAACTTTTTATTTAGGAACTGAAAAATTTTTCAATTTAGGATTCTTACAGCTGTAACTCTCGCTACGAAAAAACTAAAAAAAAATTGAAACTTACCTGTCAAAATCTGACAGCTGTCGTATAAAACTTTGTTATTTAGGTACTGAAAAAAATTTTCAATTTAGGATTCTTGCAACTATAGCCCTCGCTACGAAAAAGGTTAAAAATGACACTTACCTGTCAATCATCATCAAATTTGACAGCTGTCGTATAAAACTTTCTTATTTTGGTAATAAAAATGATTGAATTTCAGATTCTTGCGCGTCAATCATCAGTACGAAAAAAACGAACTTGAGTAGTAAAAAATTACACATACTTATCTTTTTATTGCGACCTGGGTTGTGAAGAAACTACACATATTTTTTTAAACGCGAATCGAAGTGCTTTACAATTAGGGCTTGCTAACAAATGGTTTTGTCAAAAGTATAAAATTAAAAGAACGAGCTCGGCACAATAATATTTCCACAAATTTATTAGCTGATAATGTGATAATGATAATGACATATGGAGAGTATATCCCACATTGCACAAAGGTGTGTGAGTTTAAAAAGCACCTATCAATATCATAACATTAAATAACATATATTTCAGTAACAAACAAAAAATTGTTATTTTGCTAATATCTCTTGCTAATAGGCAATCCAACGATGTGTAAAAATGGCGGTTGTGGCCAAATATTGCTTATACCGGATGTCCACGGAAGGTGCATGGTTCGCCCCCTATAACTTTTTTGTTTTTCAAGATAATGGAACCACCACCGAAAAGTGGTAGCGAATCGAGCGAGACGGCAATGGAAATAGGACGTCGAGCACTATACGATGCCGTCTTCAAAAACTACCTATCTATATAAGAAAGCGGAAATTTTGCACCAGTTTTTTTTATTTTTTAGTTTTTGTCAGTTGTTATAATGACAATTTGGCGATATGTTTCCCCTTCACGTTCCGCAGGAAGGTAAGGCAAAAAAAGCAATAGAAAACATAGAAGAAAGAAACTAAGAAAAATATGTTTTTAATACAATTTTTTAGTACTTATATTAGATGCACCCTCGGCTGACGATTAGCGATATGTACCCAGTCTAGTTATAGAAAGTGACGTTTCGTCGTAACGCGCCTAATTGTATATCGGAGTTATTGGCCAAATACCTCTGCTCTGCAACTAATATTAAAGTAGGTATATGGGGGTACCTACCTATTTTTCTCTTTTCTGTTCGTTAATACTAATACTACAGAAGACAAGTGTGCAAACCACTTCACTAGTTCTGTATCTCTCAGTTAAATTCGTTTCATTTAATTTATCTTTATAAACCCTAATAAATTTACCCAGCTCATTCTCACAGAAAATAAAATAGGCAAATACCTTTGCCAGCATTTCCACATCTACATTGTCGAATTCTTTTAATCACCTGTGAGCTGAGCATGCCGTGATTATTTTGCTTATTTAATTTTAAGTAAGGCCATACAAAATACAAACCAATCTTTGTTTATTCATGCAACCAGTAGATGAACCGGTGAATATACGCCAATTCGCCCTTTCTTGAGTACATGGACGGAGCTAGATTTTGCATCGCAACGAAAAAAGTTCCGACTGTATATTGGGGAGAAAATCCCTTTGTTTATTTTGTTTTTGTTGTTTGTTGTGTGTTGTGGAGATTCGTTGATGATTTGTTCATTGTTGTTGTGGACAAACCTTTTATTTTTCCTTGGTTGTGGAGCTGTGAAGCTCACTTCCCCCCTATAAACCTTTATCTATGAGCTCACTGGCACTCTTTGCTTTTTGTATTGGAATTCTGTGCTGGCACTGCTGTTCAGTGTCTTGTGTAAGCATTCGTTACTCATTGTTCTGTAAGTTCTGTTTTAAATTCGATATTTCCATTGTTTTGTTCTAAAGTGTTATATTATATTACTTTAGTATTGAAGGTATACCAACCGGCCAATTGGAGACTTATTACAGCATTTTAGCCTGTAAAAACTGATTGTTTTCTTTGGTATAAAGTTAAAATAGTTGAAATTGCAAAAAACGTTTAGTCCACACAGGTTCTTGTGGAAATATAAACATTAATCTGTCTGTGCACCCTTAACTGTATATTATTTCAGATATAAGTGTGACTATACAGTGCATTAATACCAGACAATTGAATATTGAATAATGTACAACTACCTATACGATACCAAAGAGCACACTTACCAAGAACTCCTTGACATACCTACTTACCTATGAAAGTATTAAAATTTTTAACCATTTTCCAGAGGAAATCAAAGAATTTCTTAACACTATAATGATTTATAAGAGGTCTGCCTCATCATTTCTTGAAGAAAAAGACTGTAGCAGTTTAATACTGATTAATTAATAAATTAACTTTTTGATTACAGGGACCAACTACCAAAATCAGCCTCCCGACCAATAAGTTGCTATTTTTGGTCTCACAAAATTTTACCAGTTTGCCTTGTGCAGTATTCAGATTTTTGGATGGCTTATTGTTTAATTTAGGATTACATGATATAATTTACATTTTCCATCATGTCAAAAGTAGAAGATGATTTTTGGAATACAAGTAACCATTCTGGATTTAATTTTGACGAAGAAGATGTAGGTACCTAGTTTTAAAATTTGTCTCAGTTGAGTCTTTAGTAGGACAACCATAATATACAGTTCATTACATTTAAGTAGTATATTCAAAGTTCATGTTATGGAAATGTACTATGTAGGCTAGATAGTTTTAACCCTACTTTAATTTAAAACATGTCACTGGTATAATTGCTAACTATATTTAAATACCTTCAAAGTTGAAATGGGCTAGAAAAAAATTATAAACCTACCTATATTAAAGAAAATTGACACTTTAATACCTAACAGTGGGTTAAGCATTTAATAGCCTGTTAATGAAAAAAGATAAGTATAGGTATATCTACTATAGGGCCTATTATGTTAATATTAGATAGTGACTGGTGAATAGCACCAAGAAATTTAATAGACTGAGTACCTTAACCAACTGATATTGGAATAATAGTTCTTGGTGAATATGTGTGGAGTTATACAGTTTAAAAGATTTTTTTTTAATTTCAGGATTTTTTTATTACTGCACTAGATGATACACTGTTTCAGTCCTTAACAGAAGAAAGCTCAGAACTTCCAATCCATGCAGTCATTTCTAAAAATAGCTTAGAACTTGGTAAGTTGAGAAGTTAACAAAGTTATAGTATTATGAGATACAGTAAAACAAAGTTGAACTTGTAAATTTCCACTATATTAGACAGAAAATTACATGTTTTGCTAACACTGTAGCTTCGTCAGATGACAATGATTTAATAAAGGTGAAAAGTAAAAATTGGGTGCAATAAAATTAAACTATTTAAGATGTAAATAAAACAGTGGGAGGGTTACAATTGTGGGGAAATCCAACAGAGGGTTTAAAAATTAAATTAAATTAGGTACAATATGGGTAGGTATTTACAAAATCTTAATTATATGGTTAACAGAATAAATTTAGCAAAGGTGAATTATTTAAATCTAATTGATCATTAAGTAACAGGTCCCTATTTTTAAGTTTATTTATTTCCATAGATTCTAACAAATTCAGTTTTAAGCCATCAATTAGATTTAAATAATTCACCTTTGCTAAATTTATTCTGTTAACCATATAATTAAGATTTTGTAAATACCTACCCATATTGTACCTAATTTAATTTAATTTTTAAACCCTCTGTTGGATTTCCCCGCAATTGTAACCCTCCCACTGTTTTATTTACATCTTAAATAGTTTAATTTTATTGCACCCAATTTTTACTTTTCACCTTTATTAAATCATTGTCATCTGACGAAGCTACAGTGTTAGCGAAACATGTCATTTTCTGTCTAATATAGTGGAAATTTACAAGTTCAACTTTGTTTTACTGTATCTCATAATACTATAATTATGGATTTCCACCTAGTATCGGCTGAATCAATTAATAAGTTAACAAAGGTTGAACAAAGTTGGTTTGGTTTTTCTTGTAATATTAACATACAAAATGCAAAATGCCTTAGTATTCATTTTTATCCTTTAATTGGATGTGAACCTCAGTCATTTATTTTTAAACAATTTTTTTGTGGAAATAACCAAGCTAAAAATCAAAGGTGTTTGTCTGTTTGGTTTGTTTTATTTTATTTCTTAAAAATTTGTTTGTGTTTACATTTTCATCTCTTGATACCTATTATATACCTTTATAACCAGATTTGTTTTAACATAACAGATTAGCTTTTTAAGAGTGTCAATTTTATATCTGCTTATGTTTAATCCTTAGAATATCTGAAGGACTAAGCTGCATTAATAATTATATTTAATACACATTTTCATAATAAAAAATAAGAAAGAATACCTACCTACTAACCGACTTGTAAGCATTCTTAAAACTATTAATTAATTTTGTTATAGTTCTATGTGACCTTAAGTCAACCTTGCAAGTTGTACTCCCGCCAGTGGACGAAACAATAAAGAAAATAATAAATGGGTATCATTATAACCTACATGGTTATGTTCGATTCCAGGATAAAATAAAACTTCTAGAGTTATCTTTAGATACATGTGATGCCAATGTTATAATAAAGGTAAAGGGTCTAGAGAAAAAGTTAGTTAGACTTATAAGCTACCTAAACTAAACTAATGAAACAAATTTTAGGTGATAGTTTATTTAAAAGAAAGCCTTAAAATTAATATTTTTTATCATCAACTTTCAAAGCGAAAAACTGCTGTTAAGCATTATGCACATTATTTGATGATGAAAAATCTATTTGAGGAATTGGCAGATCTTTATATGTAAGTGAATAAATAAGTTTTATTGATTTTTTTAAAACAATAAGTAACTAGAGAAACAAGTTTAAAAAATGACACTGACCTACCCAAATATCGTGTTTATGCACAATCAACTTTTTTGATAGGTATATTTTATTATGTGTTCAATAGGACTACAATTGTACAGGGATTTACATAATTTAAATAAAGGAACAAAGGATAGTTTTTAAACTGTGTTTTTTAGGGCCACTGGAAATACCTCTTACATGGTAAGATATGTACTATTATTTTTGTTACTATTGTCTATGCCATTTTTGTGTGTTGATAGAAACAGCTCTATTATTTAACTGGTCGCGGCCTAACAAACAAGCAAGTGCTTCATAAGAAACTGGAACAGTTCATGATCCAGCATTTGCAGAAGTTGAACTCTAATGATGACAGATCAGAGCTTTATGACAATCTTCAATTGATACGTAAGTCACCTTTAACATTATCTAGATATTAGTAAACTTTGTACAATGTGCTGTTAAATTACCAAAGAGATATCAAAGGGTAACATAGATTAGAACCATCAAGATTCAAATAAAAGGGTCAAATACCATGTGACTGGTAGATTTTATGTTGTGGTCAATGATAGGTTAAATTAAATAATGTTTGCTATAGTCAATTTCTACTGGCTGTTATCATTGCAACTTGATATGCAAATCGAAAATACTTTAATTGAATCTCCTAGACAAAAAAAAAATTGTAAATTGTAATTGTTGATAAAACAGGTGCACTCCAAAGAATATTGATAAAAGTAATCATACCCATTATTTAAATAATCATAATATATGTATGTTAAATTGTAACATAAGTATTGAACGTCATTCTTTGTCTTAGAATTTCAGATAGACAAAAAATGCTGTGCTAATTCAGTGGTAAAACAACTTGCAGAATTATGCAAGACTGATGTATCTACTCAAAAAGGAATGGAGAGATTACGGGATTTTAAGAAGTCCTTTAAAATAGACGACTTTAGTTTTGAATGGACGCTACTAAACATTTTATCCTCCATGCAATTGTGGTTACATTTAAATGATATTTTTATTAAAAATGTGAGTGTTAAAATACCTACACATATTATGCAAATAAAGATAACAAATTGATGGCCTTAGTGATGATATTTTTTCAGCTCCAATAACATTATTAATCCCAGTAGGGAGGGAGGGAGGGAGTTGCGTTTTATCTAACTCACCCCTTTAAAAAATGGATGTTTTGAGATTCAAAACCTTTAAATATTAAAGACCCCGGTAAAAATTTAGTACAAATACCCCAAATGGCCCTGATTTTTGAAATCGTATCTCCGGAACCGTTAAAAATAAATAATCATTTTTTTTTTAATCGGACCGCGGAATGCCATTTATTAGTTGTGTTAAGGTTTGTGTTGTTGCAAGGGTTGTTATTTAAAAAATTCCAATATGGCGTCGTATCTGTCAATTTTTGAAATGTAACGTTTAGCAATAGCATAGTTAGCTTTGTCATAAAAAATTATATACCAGTAAAAAAATTTGGGTTTAAAATCTTGAAAGATCTGTTCTTTAAAGAGTTGAGACAAAACAAAATCAAAAACTTCGAAGCCTCATATCTCCGGAACGGCTGAAAAAAAATAGGTACAATTATGTATTTTCAAAGTTTAAATGGGGTTGCCATTAAAGAATTCGATTATGGCGCTGTCAAATTTGTGAGCCTATATATATACTGGTTGACATCAAATTTGGCTTTTTCACAAAAACTCTTAGGGAATAGGTACTTAAATGTCAGTAGTGACAAACTTAAAAAAATGTCCCTGTACATCGAAAAAAATGAGTGAGCTCATACGTAAATGTTTTTGATGCAATATGTAGGTATAATACATACTACGTAATATGTTGCTTTCATTTTAAGCATTAATAACTAGATTGACATTGAGGAAAATGGTAAAAAGTTCAATATTGAGATTTAGGAACATTTCTTTTTTCTTTAACATTGGAATATTGTTTTGTAGAATTGGCTCACTAAGAAAATTGGCTTGAAAACTTCAATGAGTCCCGAGGTATTTTTAAACGGCCTCAGTAGACATAATCCGCCCAAAGAAATTTTAGAACAATATTTGGCTTGCATATCCGATACTGAAAAAGCATTTTGGCTGGCCCAGAAGCTTCAATGTCACTGCTTTGTTATTCAATATTACGTTAATCAAAGGGATAGATTGGCCTTACTAGCTTATAGGGATCAAGTATTACCGCAGACATCGGAATATTTTCTAGTTGAAAGTTCACTGCAATCTTCGGTAAGTAGTTTGCTATGATTATAATCACATTTATTTGACCAGTATTATAAGCTGCAACATTTTGAATCCACAAGCAGATAACTTGTCTTCGTTAACCAAGTACAAAATATTGCAAATTGATTATTAATAATGTGATGTTGAATTAATATGCCTAACATAATTGTAATTTTTGCCGGATAGTTTCGCCACCAAAACCAAGATTGTTTTCGAGTGTTCGGTTACAATGAGCTTTTATAGGTACCTATATCAATGATTCTGTGTGTTTTTTCTACCACGCGATACCATTGACATTTTTTGAATATTTACACTTACCTCTATGTGCCTGGTGGTCAAATGAGCGAACACGTCGGTTATATCTCGGAAACCATTGGCAACCATACATGTTTCTCTTCTCTTTAATTTGCCTAGCTAAGCCTTATAAAAAACAAGGCATATCAAAGAAAAATCTTCGTTTTCTTAATTGAGCATTAGTATATATTACGAGAAATTTAAAAATAATTTCCACACATTTGCCCACTTTTCTTATAAAAAAAAATGAAATGAAAATAAAAGCTGTGTATGACTAATGGTTTCCGAGATGAAAGCGACGTTATCGCTTAATATTTGGTCACCCGGTCCGGTACATACCATATACTTAGTATATGGTATTGGTTTATTGCTTGTTCAACCTTTTTTCCTGTTTTTAGGAAAAGAAATGGAAAAATTAATATATCTACTTTACCTGCTCAGTAAAAAGAGCTAGTTCCTTACCTTTTAAAGGTTTCATTTAAAAATTTGCTATTTTTTTTTATTGTATACCTACCTATTTGATAAATTTAAATAAAACTCATAATAAAATAAATTAACAGTTTTTTAATAAGAAATAATACTGATACATTTTTATACTTTCATCACTCATATCGAATGCTGCCCTCCTAGGCAGTTTTTGGAATTGGGTTAAAATATTGGGAAAACGAATAACTTTAAAACTATTATTTTGTGTTATTGTAAACCAAAAATAATAAAATGTTGCGGCTTCTTTTGTGATATTTATAAGAGAGAAGTGTCGGAGATACGATTTATTTTTCTCGGATTGTTTAAACTTACATCACAAAGAGTAGAATATTTTTATACCCCTCCAAAGTAAAGAAAACTACAACTGCCTACTAATTTTCAACTAGGCTGTTTTTTCCGGAGCTGCCGTGTCTTTAATAATTATTTAGGAAATACCAGAAATAGACGATTTTTATGGAATTATCTTTTTTTGTGTGGTTACTCCAGGGAAAATCAAACTTTTGCAAACCTGATCATGAAAATATGCAGAATTTCAGTTTAAAAAAAAATATCAAAATTTCCAAATAATTCGCTAAAACGAGTCTCTGTGGCTATGGAAAGAATGCAGGCAAAAAATAATACACCTATTATGCTCCAACAAATTGTATTCTAGGTGTAAATTGTTTTAAACATCTTGTTAAAGTCTCAGTTTGTATGCATGTATACAGACAAAAATTAAGTAAGTTCATTTAAATTATACCTTATTATCCCACCGATCGTAGCCATGCCGCAGGAACTGCAGTGTCTAATAAATTTAATTAAACCGTATTTTACAATTCGGCATATATTTACCTACAATAATTACCTACACATTTTAATTACATTAAATATTAATAATTTATTATTTTTAGGAACTTATCGTTTAAAATTATAGTGCTGTAATAAAATATTTAATTGCTATTTACAGAAAATACACTTTGATTAATATGAAGTTGATCACTGTTGTGATTGCCAAATTCAAACTGCCATAACTTGCAAATTTTTTTCAACGTTGTTCATCAGGTACCGATTGCGTCAGAAGTAGGTACTAATTAAGTAGCTATTTGACTTTAAACGCGAACAATATCGAATCACTTTTCATGTAGCTAAAGACAGTTGTTAACAATAATAATTAAATAAATTGTTGGTGTTTACCTAACCTACATGATGACAAAAAAGTAGTTGAATTGGGCAATTGATTTGAATGATCCGCTTGATAAGTTTCCAAGTGTATTATGCGTTTCATAAAACACGGGATCACATGAGATTTACTGGTTACTGTTAAATAACAGTGTACGGCGGAACGCACCAACCAACATAGCGATCAGACACCAAGTCTCCGGATTGCAACAACTAAGTAGGATAGATCGCTCCTCTTTGTTCCCATTTTAGTTTCCCCAGCGCCAGCGTCTATTTCCGTTGGTGTATTCTGCCGTTATTAATATAAATACCTAGTAATAAGTCGTAGGTACGTACAATATTTTAGGAACCTTGCATGTACATCAAATTATTTAAGAACGGGCCTAGGAAAGGAAATATAATATAGACATTATAATATTGTCTCGATGCTAGTAGCATCAATGAATGTCACAAAGATGTGATGTTAAGAAGGGCAGCACATCATGTATTCTGCTCTTATTGTAGATTTTGGATAAAGGGTTATTTTCCATTTGTCCACAAAAATATGTTTTATATCGTCCTATCGATAATTCGGAAAAGTCGGAAAGTTTCAATGAAGTTAAATATTTGCAACTTTCGGGAACAACCATAATCTTAAAAAAATATCTAGATTCAATTTAACATAAAAGTGGGAAACCCGGCCTTTTCTAAATGGCATAGTTGTTGCTGCTGAAAATTGGAATTACTTTTTTAAACTTTATTGTAATTTTCTTGTTTTTTTCATTAAATTTTCCGTATGGTTTTTAGTGCAGTAAAAATACTTACACTATAGACATTTTTTGAAAATATTTACAATCTAAACTAACTAAAAGTCACTTTGAAATAAAGCCCTGAAATGAAATGAAATCTATTGCACAATGGGTCGGAAATTGTTAAATGAATGAGACCTTAATGGTTGTCTCGGTCTGCCGATTTTCGTTTTGGCGGAGGTTGAAGAGGAAAAAGTCGCCGTTCCGACGGCCAACAAGTAGGTCGTTCGATGTCGTCCAGAGGTATCGATACTGGTGTGCCGTTCATTGAGGGAACAAACTGTTCCGGCATCCAATCGAAGGAAAACGCCCCCCCTGATTGGGTACTGGGTGTTGCCGTGGGCGTAGGAGGAGTGCTGCCCACGTACGGACTAAGCTCTTGGTGACAAAGGTCCGGAACCTTCTGCACGGTATCCGACCAGGGCGGGCTAGGATTCCACTGGTCGATAAGTTCGTGCGGGTCCACCTTCAGAAGGGTTCTGGACCTTTCAGATAGGTGGGAAATGATCAAGAGGCCGTCCCCGCCACCGCTGGTGTCTCTTTCGGTCGTCTCGACGTCCAATTCCAAATTTCGAAGCCCTTTGGGCTTTCGTTTGCCATAGCTATAATCGACGGGTTCGGATTCGGTTCTTCTATGGTGATGGTGATGATGATGATGATGTTGATTGTGGTGCGCGTGCGAAGTCGCAGCGTGATGTGTGAGCTGCGATTGTAACGTAACTGGCATGGCAGCCAAATGAGAGTAAGATGCTCCTTCGTGACTGCCTGCAAATTCAGCGGCACCATGCCCAATGTGTTCGGGATAGTAGAGCAGTCTGGAAGGGTGACCGGTGTCGTAAGCTAGGCCGTAATGCAACTTGTTTTGTACAGAATAGTAATGGTACAGCCATCCGTTGGTTCTCATCACAGCTGCCTCTGCTTCGGACAGAACTTGATTGGTGCACACTATTACTGGTTGTTGGTTGCTTTCGGAACTTTCTTTCACCTGTAATACGCAGTGCATCCAGAGCCATTCTCCAGAACGTCTTTGCATTTGGGCCAAGAGAATACAAGATCTTTCCTGCTCTGATTGAGTAACTGAAATTTAATAGTAACGTCAGTCATCCAAAGGATTTATTGTTATGTAACGTAGCTCAAACGCGTTCGACCTACCAAGTTTAAAGAAATTGTTGTCGGAAATAAAATTATTCAAATTAAGGAATCACCCTGGACTCGCCATTCGCGCACTGCAGTTTTACTACATTAGGTATGCGCCATGGTAAGGTGCTTTAGTCACATGGTCAACTTTTCGCGGTATGGTTACAGACATATACCTTTAGATCCGTACCGCTTCTGGTGCGCAAACAAAACGTCTGTAAACATCCCTTGGCGGACGCCAACAGGGATGGGCATGCACACAACCCTCTTGTTATTAGGTTTTCCTCTATCGACATTATACAGTATGTCTCCGTAAGCTGGAACCATATAGAAAACTTTTTTATTATTAATTGTACGAAAAGAAGTTATTCTTCCTAAAAAGTTCTGCATGGTCTAAAACCTAAAATGCAACTATCAGATATTAAATTCTTCTAGGCGTATACGAGGTTTGTCAAAAAAATATGAATTTTTCCCAAGAACAGAGTACCTTTATTTTTGACAATATTAAAAAAGTTGATCAGATCTAAGAACCACTTTTAAATAATTACGTAATTACACCCATTTACGATGAAAAAATTATTCTTTCTTTTTTGAAACGTATGTGTACAATAAGAATGCAAATTTAACTGTAGTTACATATAATCTAGGATGCTCTGATATACAAATAAATTGTTGATATTGATAACAAGAAACGTTTGACAGCGACCGTCAAAACGCGTTAAAATTTATAAAGTACATAAAAATGATGTTATTAAGTTGTGAAGAAAAAATTGAAATTGTTTTGATTGTGGGAGAAAACTATAAAACGCATAGAGAGCAATGATTTTTAATGATAGACATCCCAATAAAAATATTAATCATTCAACTGTTACAAAAATAATGAATAAATTTAAGACTATAGTGGAAATTTAAACAATAACTTTATTGGAAAACGCCGAAAACTGGTTGCCAATGAGAACACGCAGTTAGAAGTAATCGCTGTCTGTTGTAGAACATCCAAAAGTGTCATTGCGCAAAAGGAAGTCGTACAAGAACATGTAAGTAAAGATACAGTGGGAAGAATTTTAAAACGAAATAAATTCAGACCATTCAAACCAAAAACCGTTCATACATTGAAAGAAAGGGAATATGATAGGCGCTTTGATTTTTGCTCTCTCATCCAAGGTTCCAAGGAGAATTAGAAGAGTACCGTTTTTTTTCCGAGGCGTAAGTATAATTTTTTCCGATGAGGCAACATTTTCGCTGGTGGTCTGAGGAAAATCCCAATTTTACAATAAAATCTCGTGACCAATATTCATTTAAAATAAACGCGCATGTGGTATGGTATTTACAAGGACAGATTAATAGGACCGTATTTTTTTCACCAATCTATGAATGCCGAACGTTATTTACAATTTTTGCAAAATCATATTAGTGATGATTTCATGGACGAACTACCTTTACAAGAACGTCAGTGTATTTGGTTCCAACAAGTCGATGCAACATGCCATAGTAGGTACATTAAGTGTTAGGGCATATCTTAAACAGTTGTTCTAAGGAAAAGTCATGCACAGATATTCAGATATTTTTTGGCCTGCTAGATCTCCTGACCTAACCCCTCTAGATTACTTCTTATAGGTCACTTAAAACAAAAAGTTTGCAATGGCCTTTTCATGATGTTAATCATTCATGCCGGGAAATTTCTCCAGAAATGATAAGCAAGAGGGTGGATATGTCGAGGCATAAGTGGAATGAGTGAAAATTAAATTTCTATTTATTTCTAGTATTATTATTGTGTTAGTTACACAATTTATTATTTGTATGTGTTTTCTTATTTGCAATATAAATGCATTCATTACGGACGTGTTTAAATTGCAACATTGTTAGATAAAATTAGGAAACGAAAAGGTTATCACGTTTTTAATAATTACAAGAGATAAAAAATGTTCATTCATAATTAATAAATAATACAGAAAAATTATTAAAACATAACAAAACCTATTTTTTATCGTAAATGGGTGTAATTACATATTTGAACGTGGTTTTTAGTTCTGATCAACTTTTTTTAATAACAATTTTCGATATTGTCAAAAATAAAGGTACTTTGCTCCTGGGCAAAATTCATATTTTTTGACAAACCCCGTATACGCCTAGAAGAATTTAATATCTGATAGTTGCATTTTAGGTTTTAGACCATGCAGAACTTTTTATGAAGAATAACTTTTTTTCGTAAAATTATTAATAAAAAAGTTTTCCATATGGTTCCCACTTACGGAGACAAACTGTATAAATAAACTCTAAAACCGGCTCGGCGCCATTGTCGTTGTTACGTTTTCTCTGTGTCTTGTATTCTTAGGTACTGTTATTTTTCTTCTTTTAAGCAGAATAGCTAAGTAAAAAGCTTTGCTTAGCTAAGTTGTTAAAGGAACGCTTCGTGTACAACTTCGTATAATCGTATGAGAAATATCGATGTGCATAGTTAACCGCGGCAAGAGAGGAGGAAAAAATCTTTCAATTCAGAACAAGTCCAGTTTCATGACAATAAATGGTGGCAAGACCTTGGGAGCAAATTTTAGCTGTTTACACGTGAAAATAAATTGGAGGTCAACTTTTAGAATTTCTTGAGCAAGAACTTAAATTTTAAAGCCCGGACCTGTCTATTTTCCCATTTGTTAAATGAGAATTTTGCAGTGCGCATGCCTATTTCTGTATGGCTTTGTTTACATGTGTAAGGCCATAAATTTGCGACTTTCGTGATTATTGTTTGCTTATCTAAAGGTACATGTCTATGGATATGGTAGGTCAGTGGCGTTTCTGCTATTTTCCTATTCGACCACTGATAAAGATATTTAGGATCCAAAAAGGTTTGTCGTTGACATATTTAGTACCTACATCTCTTTGTTAATGAGTTTCTTTTGTTATTAAAAAACTAAAATGCATGCGTTTTTTCGGATTAGTCGATTCTATAAATAGAAGCTTGTATTTTTAATGAAAATCTTATTAAATAAATAAGTATTTGATTTATTAAACGGGTGACTGATCGTTATTTGAAATTAGTTGAGGAATACAATTATTATTCTTAAAATGCCAGTTAATGTTTGCATTGAAAAAAGTAATACTTACTTAGCCTATGCTTGGTTTGGGCTTCGCGTGTGCATTCCCAATGCAGAAGTCGATACCAGGAGATACCTTGTAGCTCAGAGCGTGGGAAACCTAAATAAAACTCTCCGCTAAAACAAAAAAAAATCATTTTAAAAATTACATGTCACTTCTTAAGTGTAAAGCGCGATTCCCACTATACGCACGCGTAACGTCACCGTCACTGGATTTTTTTTACATTCGATAGTGACAATCGCGCTTTAATGTATCTTCTTGTTACTGTCAGTCTGTCACCCCCTTAATTACTACTTTTGGCATTGGTTGGTTATTTCTTTTTATCTTGTCATTGCAATAAAAATGTTTAAATCGTTACTCAGTATTAGGTACCTACTTAAATATAATATGGGTATTAAGTGTAACCCAGGAAATTAGAAATCTCACCCGGTTTACGTTCTAATTAAAATTGATTTATTAAAAACTTTTGGTAAAAATAAAAATACATTACCTCATCAGACTGGCCTCATTATGAAATTATTATTGGATTGTTATCGATCTGTCTAAATATGTACGGCACTGGCAGGTATGGGGCGGCTAGTGCTCTATGCGCCCGTTGCAACGCAGCGGCCGTACCCGTACGGCTTTGTTCGCTAGCATTATAAATCAGCGTTGCTCGTGAGGCCAGGCCGGGCCGGTCCATGGGGTCACCGGGTCGCGGGATACCTGGTGACATCTGCCGCAGTAAATCATGAGGCCCGCCTGCAGGCGCACTGCTTGCAGTTCCGATACATAAGTACTTAATAAAAACTAGCATTGTTAGTCTAAATTCTGTGACATTAAAATTGTGCTTGGGATTTTTGCATTCGTCGTTTTTCACAAAATAGTTATTATAGTCAAAATCACGTATTACCTCTCTTGCTACCTACCACTCTGTGCCCGTCTCGTAACACTTGTTTTTTTTTATCAACGGCTGTTTGATGTATGTTTGTTTTTTCTAGTCAGTAGTAAACTCTAGCTGAGGGTTACAGGATCTCCAAAATTTGTTTTTTTGTTTCCACAATGTGAGAGTGGGGAGCTAACAATATGAGGAATACGATAATATAAAATTACATGGGTTTCACTACTTACTTGTTGTCTGTGTGGATAAACCTCATATCCATGGAATGTATAGAAGTAAAAACATTTGTAGCTCCTTGGACAACACACTCTCGTGTTTCGGGCATGGCTACTGGCGTGCAAGTTGCTAAAAACACTGGTTCATTTCGGCTACACAGCGGTAAAAATGATAAGTAACGCCCTTGTACTAGAACAACCTAAAACATTTCAATTATAAATAACTTTAACATTTTCAATCGAAGAAATTATTAATTTTCTTAAATATAGAAACTGATACCGCATCATGTGAGCAATAAAACAGTTCTCAATATCTACAGTAGTATCACTTAAATTTAGGTAACGTTTCGCTTCGCCTTATTTAAAGCACCATAATCAGGCCATTAGCTTGGAGCAAGCTATCAGAATTTATAATATTTATATTTATACAGGGTAACTCAAAAAAGTTAATATACCTATGTATTTTTTTTATTAGTTTTGAAAGAAATTTTGTAGATATTTCTTTATGTACCGCTTGTCGCTTATTGTATGCTTCCAAATATATATAATTATCAAGGTTATACAGGGTGTTTCCGATGATAAGCGATAGAAGAATAAGATAAAAATGCATGTATTTATAAATCACCCGGTATATTAAAAATGGATCGGTTAAATTTCGTTATTTTTTAATATTTTTTGCTTGAAGTGTCTTACTTACATGTTTGCTATTGATTTCCCTTTTCCTATGACCAGTTCTGGAGATATACAGCGTCGAACAGACTCAAAACTCAAAAAGTAAGCAAATATAAAACAACAATTTTTTTTTATTTCAAGTAAATTTGCTATGTAAGTTCATTTTATGATTAAAAATAAATATATTTAATGCTATACAGGATCTTTCGAATAATTAGGAGCCTACTTACTTATTATACTAGTTATTTTTGGATAAAATAATTTGGATATAATAAATTGTTTATAGTTTTTATATATATTTCTTATTTGCAATACAGTGTTAGAATACCCTAATTATTCGAAACACCCTGTATAGCATTAAATATATTTATTTTTAACCATAAAATGAACTCAACAAATTTTATTGAAATAAAAAAAAAATTGTTATTTTATTTGCTTATTTTTAAAGTTTTGAGTCTGTTCAACGCTGTATATCTCCAGAAGTGGTCATAGAAAAAGGCAAATCAATAGCAAACATGTAAGTAAGACACTTCAAGCAAAAAATATTAAAAAATAACGAAATTTAACCGATCCATTTTTAACATACCGGGTGATTATAAATACATGCATTTTTATGTTATTTTTCTATCGTTTATCATCGAAAACACCCTGTATAACCTTGATAATTATATATATTTGGAACCATACGATAAGCGACAAGTGGTACATAAAGAAATATCTACAAAATTTCTTTCAAAACTAATATAAAAATATTAACTTTTTTGAGTTACCCTGTATAAATATAAATATGTAATATAAATTCCGATAGCTTGCTCCTAGCTAATGTCATCTACAGTATTACTTTGTAAATATTAAGTTTAATGCCGAAAATATACAATGATTTAACAAAAAATATTAAATAATTTTCGTCACTCACCCGGTATATAATAAAAAAAATTAAACTATTTTTATAGTATTCTATCCTATCTACGACAGGGCCATTAAAAATTTAGAAAAAATTAATGTATTAAGAATTCATATTTTGCAACTTGGACACCCTGTACCTATCTCAAAAAGTGGTCGGCAGATATTGTTGTGGCCATGATGAGCACTTTTGATCGGAACATACTAAAAATTTAGAAAATTTAACCTACGGCTATTTTTCATAAGAGAAGTGCGGGGTTCTTTATGGGTCAATTGCGTTGTTTTTAAAAGTCGAACTTATAGTCTTATATCTTGATAGTATTTGAAAATATCAGCAACACTGTTTATTCCGATGTGGCCCTTTAGCTGCTTCATTCGAACGTCATCACAGCTGTGTACTTAGATGATCTAAATACGACAGAATATGATATTATCGTTATAACTTTTAAGTCAACTGGGGGAGAGAATCGAACCATTCTGCACAAACTACCCTCCGCGGGCATTAATTTGTGTCAGAAATTGTTATGCATTTAAGGCCGGCTGTGTACGGCCGGGCTAAGGCTTTATTATCCGCCACTGTTGTATATACATTGAAATGTATTTTTATTTTCCGGGCAGCACCTATGCTGCCTGGCCTGGCCTATGTACAATTATTACATAAAAAATAGAAATAATTTTGCAATTTGACCGGTTCCCGTGGTTTCGACCCATTAGATGTAATCGGAGAAACTGCAGCCGATCATCAGTGGAAAAAATAATATGAATATTTTTAATGTGAAAGACAATTCGACGCAGAATTGCTTCGTGGATTGGTTGGTGCAGGAAGGAATAGTCATTACGGTAAACCCAGAGGGACTGTCTCGCTAAGCGAGGCTTTTGGCACGTGCAGCTAGGACAGTCGTTCAGACAAAATTGACCAGTCGACATAGTCGTATTTTGCAAAATTAATATAATTTGGCTCACAGTGTAATGGCGGTAATAAAGCCTTGATGTGGGTGGAATCGGTACTGTTCTTTCTGCTACTCGATCGTAGTGTAGTACCACTGCTGGCGTACTAAAGTGGGGGAGTAAGGCATGGCGGGGTGCGGGCCGGGACGACCTGCACACCCGCTGAGGTTACTGCATAGTGAAAGGTAAATCCGGATCGACTCGCGGACGCGAATATATACATAGGCGTGCCTATTCCTTTATAACACCGTTGTCCAATGAGTTAAAAAAAATTAATAACGCTAAAGATCAATAATTTTCTTTTAGTTGACCGTTACAATGACCAGTTTTAACATTTATAGCTGCGATTTTCGTACCGATACGTTTTGTTTTTCAATAAAACACTACTCGAATAAGTTGTGTGCATGGTAGGTGGGAGTGGGCTTACTTCGGAAAACTCAGCTAGTCCAAAGTTTGTGTGCCGTATACTACCAATCGTAAAAACTAAATTCTTATGGCTGCAGCTTCGATTGAACTGTCGACCAGCATTGGGAATTCCAATGCGCTTGACCGGTTTTTGGATTTGCCAAACATGCGTATTGGTGTCCTCTAAAACAGAGGCTTATTACTTCCTCTGGATGGGCTATGGGCTATGATTGCGCCAACAGGGTGAGCGGAGTTATATTTTAGCCAAATTCATTAAAGAACTTGGCAAAGGTAAAATTGTTCAGACGAAATTTTCGAAGTAGGTACTTCTACAATTCGATATTATTCGTTATGATTATGACTTTGCTAGCAAATAAAGGATTTTTGAAAGAAGCACTTTTTTACAAACTTCAGAAAATAATATTATGTATCAGAATATGATGGTGGTGAAGAAGATAGTAATAGATAATAAAATTATTTACCTACCGATGATCTCGGTTGCACCTTTTTCTTTGTATTCATTATTTTTTTTTTAATTACTTAGTAGGTATCTACATTTAAAAATTATATACTTAAATGGACGTAATCCTTTTCTAATCACTTATAAATACATAATAATAATTACCGATTATTGTGCCCGAGTCATCTACGCCCATGATTGCCAACACAATAATCCCAAACATTCCAAAACGGACTCTATCCCATTGTTTGGTCGAAAATAATTTTTGTCTTATCACTTTGGTACCTCCTCGGATAAATTATTATTAACAATATTTTTAACAACAAACTTGAACTTCTGCTTTACATTTAATTGTTTTGTAAAATTAAATTATGTGGGTGTGTCAGTTCCTAGTTAAGGGTGGCCATTCGTTCACGTAATTCTTGCTGCTTTAAACTATTCCAAATAAAACCCGTATAATGAAAATCTGCGGTTCTCTCTGGTTTTATACTGCGATTGTACAGTTAATTATTAGGGGAGAGTCAGGTGGTACCGAACAGTCACTGTTTAGGGCATTTGTCGCGAGAGGCAGCACCTCTTAAGCGGCCAGCGAGTGCATTACAACGGAAGAGACCAGTTTCGCCATTCCGCATCAGAGTACCTTTCGGCTCGTTTGCTAGTACGGGTAATTTCTTTTTTACGTTGTGCATGATGGAGATAACTGAATATGTAGATAATGGCTGGGGGCCTACGAGAACTGTGCCAATTTTGAAGGGAAAAACGGGTTTACTATCGTGCAATCAAGGACTAGACCACTAGTTGTACTTTTATATTAACAAAAATGTGTTTGTTCATCATTTTTGTGCATGTCCGATACCACCCTCCACTTGTCGAAAGTGATAATTTGCAATTTTTTTTCGAAAAGAATAACTTGATGTTATAGCTGTGTATTAAAACATTTTTTATTGATTTCACAATCAATTTCAGTATACAAGAATAAACTAAAAAGCCAAAGTGTCCTATACCACCCGACTCTCCCTTATCTTATACGTAATCTTTTTCGGGGTTTCTCTTGAGAATAGTTATTAAATTATTATTGATACTTAATGATGATATGATAACGACGAAAAAAAAACTCTATGAAACATTTATTGCATGTTGATTTGGCTCTTTTCTATTGGAATATTTGTGAAATAAAACGTTTAAAATTTAAGAGTCTATATACCATCGCTTTTACTCACGACATGCTTTTAGACCATTGACTCGAAACTCTAAACCTGTCGAATTTATTTCAAGATATATTTGTTTGTTTAGAAATATGTAATAAAGTAATTTTTGTATAGTATTACCGATCGCCAAGATAAATATTACAAAAATAGTTGCAGGCGTCCAGCTGTCACTAAATATCACCAGTCAAATTTAATTAAACGGGTATCAATTTGTTATCACTTGGACTGGGTAGCTAAAGGCTCAAACGTTGTTTGTCTTGTAACGGATTTTTATTTTAGACCTTTCTTTGGGAGAAAATAATTTTTAATTTCGCCTACTTATACTAACATAAATTATAAGTAGTATATTTTGAAAACGAAAGGGTAGGTAATCGGAAAATCTGCTGAGTTTAAGGATAGGTCTTTCAATATTTTTAAATTGAAGAAAGTCGTATATGCGGTTTCGGAGAAATTCGAAGACAGCGGGGGGCGAAAATTGGGTTTATTTTACATGCGATGATGAACTCTTAAGGTTGGAAATCTTACCTACTTATACAGGGTGTTTCTTAATACGATGCAAATATTTAAGGAGCTTATTATAGGGCCCATTTTAAGAAAAAAACTTCATATAAACATATGTTCTAAAATTCTTAACTGTTGAACTACAGGGTGCTAAAGTTTTAAGAAAAAAATATTTTTTTTATGATAACTTTGGTATGACCCTGTATATTTTTGTGAAACGTGGTACGCATCTTCTATGAATCAAAAGGCATTTACTGCTGTACAACATAATTTTTTTTTGCCAGTGGCGTTCGTCCGGGATTTGAACTGCATCATTTTAAAGAGAAAAGTGTTACGCCACTGCTTTTTCTTTACATAAAAATTATTTTTTAAATCCTTATTCCTGACTGAGCAAATCTGGTCTCTTCATTTTGGTTCATTTGACGTATGGTTTTCGCATAAAAAAATAAAATACATTGATTTGAACATTGTTATGAAATTGGGTATTATCAAGGATTAAAATAACGTAAAATATCTAGTAGGTAAGAATCAGATTTTGTTTTGTACACATTTACAGTTTTGACAGCAGATTTCTACCTAGTCTAGTTGGTACGTATTGAAGTCATTAAAATTAACAATATTATTAAAAAAACATGGTCCATTTTACGAATTCTGAGTTTGCAGATATACATTACATGTATGGGCTTGCTGATGGTAACGCATTGGAAGCCAGGCGGTTGTACGAAAATCGCGTTCCAAATAGAAATATTCCGAATGCGCGAACATTTTCAAATATTCATAGAAAGTTGTGCGAAAAGGGAAGCCCTATAATAAGCTCCTTAAATATTTGCATCTTATTAAGAAACACCCTGTATATCATTATAAGAAATAGATATTTAACCTATTTTTCCAGGTCGACTTGGCGGTATCTAATACTAACATTTTTTTAATATACATAAATAACTATATACTTGAGTAATAGATGTGTTTTGGACTTCCATTGCCTTTAGTTTTTCATATCACAAAGTTTCAACTGAGAAGTATCTCCAGTCGTATTCGGGTGAATACTGTATTATAATTATAGTATATACGACTGGAGATACTTACCAGTTGAAACTTTGTGATATGAAAAACTAAAGGCAATGGAAGTCCAAAACGCATCTATTACTCAAGATACATCATTGTCTACAACCTTCAAACAAAAACTATATACTTGCCTTTTGATCTCCGAATCTCATTTGCCTCCTGGCATTTCTTGACACATTCATTCTACATAAAAAAATCCTATTTTCTTCTTGGGAATTGTTATTGGTTCCAGAATTGACGACAGGCCTTCCTAGCTCGCACTGTATTGCTTGGTGGTCTTGTTTGTCTATAATATCGTATACACTGTCTCCATGAATAAGCAAATCTTCCTAAAAATATCCTTAGATAAGGACCTTTCTTATGAATTTTATAATTCAACATGTAGATATTGCTACTTTGCTACATAACATTATTCTTGATTATAATATGCTATAAGTGGATTGTACCTACACTCCTACACAGATCGGTTGTTTTTTAAGTACCTGTAATATAACTATTTAAGTAAGAGCTACCAGTTTTCCCGAAAAACAAGTAGGTTCGGTTGGTTTTTTTAAAAATTTAAATCCTAAACATTTCATAAAGTGGGTATTTTTTTAAATACAAAACTAGGTATACTTAAGAAGGTTTTTTATAAGTTCGTACTTAAGTACTTTTATTTACTGAATTAAAGTATTAGTACATGGACTTGAACTTAAAAATGCAACTATATCTATACCAGTATAGAGTTATTTTTTCTGTAAGTAGCTACTGTTATTTCCTGCAGCGTATATAATATTAGAAGTCGGTTAAAGATACCCTTCGTTAATTGTTCTTAGACAGGCAGGAGTGCCAATTAACTTATTGTATCAGACGTAGCAAAAATCATTGCTCATAAACATAATAATATTATAATAATTCCCGCCCGATATATTCGCCGGTGTGTCGCATTTAACAAAGGCAGGTTACATTATACCAACATATAAATCAACATTAAGTTGCCCTGTCATTCTTTTTGATGACATGTAATCGTCTTCAGTCGGTTCCAAAATAAAACTAATTAAAAGTATAGCACAATGGCAGTTTTTTACGGATGTACCTATACAAAATTAAACTTTAGTAGAAGATGCGGCTAAAAACTAAAGCTCACTCTTTAGCTTTAAGAGCTAGCTCACCTTTATAACACTCACCATGGAATGACCCAGGTACTCGGCAGCATTGTCGGATATGTACAGAAGTTTTCCATTTTGTGTCATCATCATTAAAAAACCGCTTAGAGCCTGAAATATAGCACATTTGAAAAAAAAATACTAATCACATTTCTATTAAATTTTATTGGTTGCACGCCATAAATAAAAATATCCTGTAATAATAATTGTGTTAATGATTTTCAAGTTATTGGGACTCGATTAACGGGGGTGATTCTATCAAGAAATTATAAAAGAAATCATGGCATTGGGTTTAAATCGATGAGTTTTTTTATGGTATATTATTATGATTGATTAAAAACACCATTTTAGTCGGCTTACAAAAACGCATTTTACGTTACCACATACCTATGTATTTCACCAGAGGTTGTATTTTTTTAAGAGCAGTTTTAGGGGAAATAATAACGAGTTTGACTAACATAGTAAGCTCCGTTAAGCTGGCCCACCCCGGTTACAAATTTTTTGCCAAAACGCTAGCACAAATAAAGGGCACCTAGCACAACCTAGCTCACCAATTTTTGGAGCTAGCACACCTACAGAATAGCTACAAAATGCTGTTATATTGGGGTGGGCCAGGTTAACGCTAGCCCCCCCCCCCCCCCCGGTCATATTTTTTTTGCCAAAAATCTAGCACAAATAAAGGGCACCTAGCACAACCTAGCACACCAGTTTTTAGAGCTAGCACACCTACAGCATAGCTAAAAAATGCTGTTATATTCGGGGTGGGCCAGGTTAACGCTAGCCCCCCCCCCCAGTCTTTTTTTTTGCCAAAAAGCTAGCACATATAAAGGGATAAAGGGCACCTAGCACACCAATTTTTAGAGCTAGCACACCTACATCATAGCCAGGGACGTATCTAGGAATTTTTTCGCCTCGGGCGAATAGCAGCTCTGCGCCCTACCCAGTGGCGGTTCGTGACTTGTTAAATTGGGGATGCACTAAAAGCTCGCTGCAGGCGAATTGCGCCGCAGGCGAAATTTTTTTAAGACCACGCCCAAATTTGGTCTATAATTTTTAGTAAATATTTTAAAAATTTATGATTACCTACTTATTTTATTGAAAATGAAATAAAATAAAAAAAAGTAAAGTCCAATCATCTGTTTTTATTTGCAGCAAACTTATCAATAACAATGAAGTCCCAAGGTATCATAATATACAGTGTGGTTGTTTAAGTGTGCAACATATGGGCATTTTTTTTATTACCGATTTCTCAGAAAATTTTATTTTTAATAAAAGTTGTTGCATGTTCGATAATCATATTTGGTGCACTTGGAATGGTTGCAAGTCAAACGGCGTACAGGGTAGGCCAAAAAATATAAAACTGTAGAAGAATAAATCAGCATATTATTATTACTAATGTTTTATCTTGTTAAAAAGAATTTTTAGGATTTTTTAAAGGTGTGTTTAATATCGTTGCAACAAAAATGAAGTTTGTGATTCCTTAATAAATTAAAAATTCAAATAAATTTTACAAATATGCTTGAATTTGAACAAAGATATGTGAAATTTATTTGATTTCGATTAATTTATGAAGGTCTTTATGGTAAATTTAAAAAAAAAAAATTTTTGGGAAATTATTAATGTTTTTAAAAAAAAGGAGGTCACGTTTTTTAATCTATTCATAACTTTTAATTCTAAACAACTTTTCTTAATAACATTTTGCTAAATTTTCTGAAATAGGGATACTTTATTCTTGTACAAGTTTTATATTTTTTTGCCTACCCTGTACGCCGTTTGACTTGCAACCATTCCAAGTGCACCTAATATGATTATCGAACATGCACCAACTTTTATCAAGAATAAAATTTTCTGAGAAATCGTTAATAAAAAAAATGCCCATATGTTGCACACTTAAACAACCACACTGTCTATTATCATACCTTGGGACTTTATTGTTATTGATAAGTTTGCTGCAAATAAAAACAGATGATTGGACTTTACTTTTTTTTATTTTATTTCATTTTCAATAAAATAAGTAGGTAATCATAAATTTTAAAAATATTTACTAAAAATGATAGACCAAATTTGGGCGTGGTCTTAAAAAATTTTCGCCTGCGGCGCAATTCGCCTGCAACGAACTTTTAGTGCATCCCCAATTTAACAAGTCACGAACCGCCACTGGGTAGGGCGCAGAACTGCTATTCGCCCGAAGCGCCAAAATTCCTAGATACGTTCTTGGCTATGATGTAGGTGTGCTAGCTCTAAAAATTGGTGTGCTAGGTGCCCTTTATATGTGCTAGCTCTTTGGCAAAAAAAAAGACCGGGGGGGGGGCTAGCGTTAACCTGGCCCACCCCGAATATAACAGCATTTTTTAGCTATGCTGTAGGTGTGCTAGCTCTAAAAACTGGTGTGCTAGGTCGTGCTAGGTGCCCTTTATTTGTGCTAGCTTTTTGGCAAACAAAATATGACCGGGGGTGGGGGGGGGGGGGGCTAGCGTTAACCTGGCCCACCCCGAATATAACAGCATTTTTTAGCTATGCTGTAAGTGTGCTAGCTCTAAAAATTGGTGTGCTAGGTTGTGCTAGGTGCCCTTTATTTGTGCTAGCGTTTTGGCAAAAAATTTGTAACCGGGGTGGGCCAGCTTAACGGAGCTAACATAGTAGACCGTTTCGATCCTTTAAACACACATTTTTCAGAAATGGCCAGAAATACGATTCCTGGTTTGCTGGAAAAAAAAGATAATTCTTCCGAGGAATACGGGATTACATTGACAAAATTGCTTGGGTGATTTTGAAGATGCGTTTATAAAGCAATTTTAATAATATAGTTCTGCGATTGCTTATAAGTAGATTGCTACGTAAAACTTAACAAAAACTGTTAGTCGGTGAATTATTTTGAAAAATGTACACGTCTTGTGCATTTTTCATTATGACGTCAACTAGTTTAAGCGAGCTTAAAAATATTTTTAAGAACCTCGGTCAGCTCTAGAGCTAGATTGGTTCTTCAGATAGATGATCATTAAAGAATATATTACACGCTGAGAGCATTACGTTACCGCAAAGCTCAAGCAAGGAAAAGTATCTCACCATGGGCGTACGCGTACATGTTTATTTATGTATTAATATTAATTGTTAAATATTGGCTATTTTACACTCGCGCCTTGCATTCGATAAGTAGGTAGGTAATACCGTTTATGTAAAAACGATTAAAGCTATACATTTACACCCATATCAAGGTATATCGGCCGATTGATAAGTACTTCTGTATCACAGTATCACCGCATGTAAAATAAACCCAATTTTTTTCCCTCCGCTGTCACCGAATTTCTCCGAAACCGCACATACGATTTAGTTCAATTGAAAAATATTGAAAGACCCATCCTTAAACTCTGTTTCATACGCAGCAAATCTTTCATTATCTCGTTTTCAAAATATACTATAATTTCTGTTAGTATAAATAGGCCAACTTCAAAAATTATGTTCTCCCAAAGAAAGGCCTAAATTAAAAATCTGTTACAAGACGAACAACGTTTGAACCTTTAGCTACCCAGTGGTATGAAATGTATAGGTACCTGTTTAATTCAATTTTACTGGTGATATTTAGTGACCGCCCGAACGCCTACAATTATTTTTGGCTATCGTTAATAGTATAGAAGTCAAATGGACAAACAATCCTTTATTATTTCTAAATAAACCAATATCTCTTGAATTAAAGACGATAGGTTTAGATTGTTTCGAGTAAATGATATAAATGCATGTCGCGGGTAGAAACGATGTGAGATTCTTAAATTTTGCTCCATCAGCGAACTACGTCATAAATATTTAAAAAAATATAGCTAGAGATTAGTAAAATTGATCTAATGAAGTATACATTTATTTGGTATCACTAGATAGAGGTGATTCAAACAAACGACGTTTCTCATGCCATTGTAATGTAATGAAGTTTAATTTAGTGCTTTTATTGGGATATATTAATTCCTAAAACACGGCTCGTACCCACTAGTTGTAATTAATATAAAATGTTAAATCCTATAATCCGTTAGATCCATTACATATTTTTTCTTCTTTAAACTAAAATAAATTATATTTCCCAAAATAAAGAATTAAGAGAGCAAAAATGGGTCTTAATTTACATGGTTTAAATCGTCGTTCTTTTCATTTTTGCATATTTCGAATCCAAAGATTTTAGAAAAATAAAATAATTTGGTTTCCTCATTTTATTAGCTTTTATTTGATAGATTAAAAAATGGTTTATCACTCTCTATATTTTTTTTTCAATTCTCGACCTGTTTTTGGGTTTATTCGGGTAAAACCTATCTTAAATTTTCCCCTTTGTTTTCAAAAGAACTGTTCTAAGACCTACCCTAAAAAAGGGGATGAGTTTGCAAACCGTCGATTATAGCGAATCAACAATTCCAAGGCGTTTTGGCACGCAAAATTAAGCAACATTTTTTTAATATTCATTTCTTTGTCTAAATAATCTTTATTTATCCCATCCAAAAAGCAAGTAGGGGGCGAGCTATTTTTTGAGAATCACCGGGTACGATTGGTACGATGATGGCACGCCAATGTGTCACCACTAAAAGTTTCTGAGCCATATTTTAAACGGGTTTTCCATAGATAATGGTAAATTAAGATTTCATCAGTTTGTGGAATTTTATATTATGTTTATTTTGTGCGCTTTATTGGTTCATGATGTTACCTATATAAGAGGCACCCGCTAATACTAAATATTTATTTTTCTTTGTTTTTTCTATAAGCTTTACATAGATCAATAATTAAACATTTATTTTAAATAATCATCTACCGCGGCTTAAAGATTTTCTTTCTCTGCTACAATATTTAGTTTAATAAAATGCATGCATGAACGGACGTATTTTTGAGGCTTGAGGCATAAAGATTCATATTTTTCGAATTTTTTCACAAACGAAAATTCCAAAAAAACAAGACGCCACCGCGCCCGGCCGGTTGGTTGAATCCAATATTTATTTTTGTATAAAAATATCGTTAAGGTATAAGTAGATGGTGTACCTATCTATCCCTTGCATGCCGTTGGGGGTTAAAAATTAATTTTTTTGTACTATTTCTTTACTTACATGATTGATAATGGGATTTAAAAAAAAATATAATATACCACGTACAGAACTGAAAATGTATAGTTTTTTTTTATTAAGATGTCAATAACCGACATGGCAAGCATCGATAATTTGGCCTTATTGCTGGTTATACATAAAAGGTAATTATTTATAGTTGTATTTTATTAGGATTTTCGGTCACAAGTAATTAAAAAACAATATTTATGATTTTGACGTTCGATTCATTTATTGTAAGCCATCTTCAGAAATATAAGTTTGAACCTAAAATATTTTTTTCTAATATAATATTTAAACTAAATACCTTATTTTTCACTCCAGAACTATTTAACAATGTTTAGCTAATTGTTACAAAAAATTTTTAGCATCATACTTCTTAAGATGGTTTTCAATAAATAAATCGAAACAGAAATTGTTTTTAAATTATTTTTGAGTGAAAAATCAAAAAACACAACTAGGTATATTTTTAAATAACGGGCAAGAAAAATAAAAAAGTTGATAATAAGAAAAACAAAACCCTAACTACTCTCCAGAAGAGTCATTCTCATTATGAACTGACTGAATAAAGAAGGTAAAGGAGGCACTTGGCTTCTCATTCAGTTAATAATAATTATTTTGTAAATAAAATATCCACCTGAGCAATATTTTTTTTTACTTTCGCGTCAATAAATATGGAGGTACGTATTAATTATACAATTATTATTATTAGTTGCATAGTTGCCTATGACGTTGCTACTAAAAATAGTACATGATTAAATTATGTATGTAAGAAGAGATGATCTGCAAACTACAGTTTCTGACGAATGAAACAAAAATTTTCAATTGTATCTAAAACTGCGGACGATCGGATGGTCACGTGACATCGTCAAAGCGAATTTGTTGTTTTTAAATGCGTCCACACAAAAATGTTCTTATACTTGACTTCGCATTTTTTTGCTATTTACACGCAGTTATGTTGGCAGTAATGAATGCAATAAAATCTTGTTATTGGAAAAATAAAATTGATTGTGGATATGCTATGATAAGCATCGACTTAAATTATTATTAACCTTCGACCTGTTTAAATTGACACCTATTTTATCAAAATATTTCCACAGTGAAAAGATTAAGCCAACTATTGTTATAGGCAGATACAATCTAATGGCAAAGTAATCTAACGCGTTGACATGTTTTTATTTAAATCCATTTTAAAAGCGAGAACCATTTTAAGCACAAAACAAGTTTTAGGCGTAATAGCAATCCGGATTTATCTAATGTCTGCGAGTGGATCCATTATTTGCTTCTCTCGCAGTATTATTATTAATTATTGTCTTCATCGCGTTCAATTAGTTGGTTTTGATATAATTTCTTTATAGGAATATTTGCCCGCAAAATCCATTTTAGGATTTATGACTTATGACCCATCCTTATTACGGACAATTCCCTCCTTTGTGATTTTTTTTCTCCATTAAACTGGCCTGTTTTAAATGCCACCACTAGAAACTACTACTTAAGAATAATATTTTTAATATATTATAATTTATATTATATTTTTCCTTCGAGTAAGTAAGTAAGTAAGTAAGTAAGTAAGATAGTTTTGTTTTGTGTATCTATGAATCATCACTTTCATGCTTCATTTAAGATATTATCAGCCGTTTTTAACTGACGAGAAAGCATTTTTATTTTGCTAGCGGGTACATCAAAATTTTGAACAAGTTTTATTTCGTACTCTATAGTGGCAAACGTAAAAAGTTAATTTACGTTTTTTAAAACGATAAAATTATTAATTTGCAAAATTATTTGTTTCTTGGTCAAGCTGAGTTTCAGCTGTGAACTAATTGGATTTGTACCTACTCCTACTATAGATAAGTATATACTCGTTATCTAATCATTGCAAGTAAACTTGCCCCGAAGGTCAAACAAATTGCAAGCAAAAGAATTGGGTTTCTTTATACAAAAATCATTGCCCTCTTCATTAGTCTACTATAAACTGTACCTATGTTTATGTCTTATCTGTATCTGACCATGAACTGAATAGAGATAATTTTTTAAGCCACGCTATAAGTAGAAAATAAATAATGCCCATCGCCCTTTCTCTGATAATGCACGACCACTTTATATAGATACCGGTCCAATTGGTACTTTCATATTTCTTTAGATAGAATACGAATTTTTGGAAAAATATGTTATCGATAATAGAAATAGTTGCACAAGGCGGCAACAACGTATGGGCTGGCAGGCCGGCAGTTCTTTCGATCTCGTACTAGTTCAGGGCGCTCCGTGGATCTATATTGGCGGCCAAGGGGTGAGGAGAGAGGTACGGTACGGCCGGGTCAGCGCGTGACCTCAAGCCCTGAGGTACGCTGGCTACTTTCCCACGAAAAGACGCCCGCAATATCTACCGCTCTTCATCAGGAACATAGCCTGTCATTAAATATCGCAATATGTGTACGCAGGCATAGCCTGCCTGGTCTGGCCCAGATCGCCTACAGATTAAGCAACCTTAAATCACAGTCACCCTGTCGAAATGAGAGGCTTATTTATGCGCTATGAACGACAGTGATTAGAAAAAGGGTCAATTCAAGCTAATATTGACAAGATTGAAAAATTAGCAAGAAAGGTGTATTAGTGACTTTTAATTTGTGAGGACATAGTGAATCCCTTTTAGTCATAACCTCAGCAAATGCCTAAAAGTTTTTGCCTTTATCAATATATAGAAAACATACAGAAAATTCTAAACACACTGTCGTCATTCAAAATTCCGGATTTAAATATTCAAATAGGGTTTAGCAAGGAGCTCTTATGTAAAATCCTGTTAGTCGTCTCAAAGAAAAGGTATACTGCTTCAACGATATAAGCATAAAACAAATCCATATATCATGTAGTTAGATAGAATTAGACTAATAACAGTTCCTTATGTGTTGGCTAGATATAGCCAATATAGATTTGTAGCAAACCCATTTTAAAATTTTACATCCAAATGACATAATTTTAGAATACGATTTACTAAATAATATATCATTATACGTAGTTATTCTGCAAGTACCTACATCATACACACTACCTCTAAATCCGAGACTGAATCTGTATAGAGGAACTAGCGGGTACCCGCTCCTAGTTTTGTTCTTTGTCCATGAAAAGAATATCAAAAATATAGATTCATCATCATGCATTATCAAAAAATACGTAATATATCTATTTTATTACAGATCGTTAATAACGCTCATACAGAACCTTTCCTAGACTTGGCGTTTATGGACACCTTAGGGGTAGAATTTATTGAAATGATGAAATACGTCAAGAAAGTCCGTAAAAATTTCATCATTCTAGGATTCGGGGTTGATGAGTCAGTCACGTTCGAATTTTATATAGGTATAAGTAGGTATAACACATATACATAATATGTAAGTATATGCCTACATCAGTGACATAAGTTTTAAATGATGAATTTTAAAAATAAATCGCTGGGACTAAAGTTTATTTCCTTGATATTTTTAAATATTTTTACGTTAGCTAACAGTACATACAAGGAAAAATAAACAGCAGGAAAACACGGGCCAAGAAATAATTTAGAAAAAAGCGGGCGGCTCCCTTGAGAGTGTAGATTAGACACAAAACGAAGAAAGCAGGGTTTCCCGAAGGCATGCATAGTTGACATGTCATGTATAAATGTAAAACCCCAGTGCCGGATACAGGATCATATTTTGCATGTATTTTCTAATTAAGCGCCCCCGCTACAACTAGTTTCTGGATCCGTCTTTTTTGAAACGTGATTATAGAAGAAGTAGTTTGGTGCGTGGTCCTGATTCATGATGCTACAGAAGAATCAATAATGAAGAAATACTTGTATCGTATTCGGGAAGAAGACAGGTATGAATTAAATGGGAAAAGACTAAACGATAGGACAATATATTATATTCTTAGAATGATAAGAATTTTCAAAAATCAAAATAAATAGGCATACATAACATTAAACAGCAGTTAGGGTTTGTAGATAACATAGAGAAGAACGGAAGCAAAACGTTTATGCAGGATCAACATGGACAACGAAATATACATACTTACATATACAGTATACAGGGTGTTTAATAATTGAATGCCGATACTTAAGGTTGTGAATCCTTGGGTGATTTTAAGAAGTAAAGTTAATATTAACATATGTCCTAAGCTCTTCATTTTTGAGCTACAGGATGTTAACATTTTTAAAAAATACAACTTTTTTATCATAATTATTATATCACTCTTAGATATTGTTATAAAATTTTGTACACACCTTTTAATCATTAAGGAGCATTGTTTGACTTAAAAGATGTTTTTAAATTTTTACCAGTGACGTCCGGACAGGGTTTGAACTGAATATTTTTAAAGAAAAAAATGGTACGCCACTGATTTTTCTAAAAACAAAACTCTTATTTAAAATCCTCATTTATTTTGGAGCAAATTTGGTCCATAGACTTACTTTCGTACGATGGACCCTTTTTGCATAAAAAAATATGTTTAAAAATTTTATTTTAAAAATCGCAATTCATTTAGTAAAACGATAAATTTCAAATCTTAAATCTGAAGCGAAATGACAAGAGAAGAAAAAGAAAATATAGAACCCACATTAATTACAGTAGTTGTTGGAAGTGTCCTCCACCCACACGTATGCAAGCATCTACTCTTCTTCGCATAGACTGACGCACATTTTCTAACATTCCTGGGGTGTTTCTTATGGTTTCGCAGCATATTATTATATGATTTTGTAACTCTTCCTCGGTTTGAATCGGCATTGCGTACACTAACCTTTTTAGATGCCCCCAGAAAAAAATAGTCTTAACTATTAAGGTCGGGAGATCTAGGCGGCCATTACTGCGTTCCTCCGCGACCTATCCACCGATTGCGATAGGTATGATTTAAAAATGCACACACTCGTAAGCTAAAATGTGGAGGCGCACCATCGTGCATTAGCCACATCTGGTTTCTTAATAAAATTGGAAGGTCTTCAAGCATTGGCGACAGATCTTCTTCAAGAAAGTGTAAATATGATTGCCCATCAAGTCTTCTTGGGAGAAAAAATGGCCCTATCAAATAATTATCGATTATGCCAGCCCAAACATTTAATGAGAACTGTTCTTGATGATTCGATTCCACAATTGCAAGAGAGTTTACATCCGCCCATAAGTGGTCATTATGGGAATATAATAATAATAATAATAATAATAATAATAATAATAATAATAATAATAATAATAATAATAATAATAATAATAATAATAATAATAATAATAATAATAATAATAAATGACTTTAGTGTAATAAAGAAAAAATTACAAAGGGCGAAGTTGAAGCAAGCTTCCTCACTTAACCACTATATATAGTACATACATACAATATTAATGAATTATTAATTATTTTCTACAACTACTGTTTGCACATAATTTAATGGACTACAATATATAGGTACTGTATGTCATTTAGCTCCAAAACAAAAATATCGATTATCTATCACAATATTATATGTGTATATCTTATTGAGTTTCGAGGAAAATTAGCTTCATCGGTAAAAAGAATGTGCCTGTCAAATAACGGATTTTCCAACAGGTTTTGAAGAAACCACTCGCAGAAATTAATGCGCAACGGGAAATCTCTATAGGGAGTAATGCCTGGACTCTTTGAATTTTCCAAACAAGAAAATGTGAAACATTAAATGTTGCTGCTATTTTCCTCGTGCTAGTTTCGGGGTTCTCCTCAATTTCATGTAAAATTCCTTCTTCAAGTTCCGGTGTTCTTACTATTTGATGGACTCCTTTAGCACTATGGTTTACTATTAAATTTCCGGTCTCGTGAAGACGTCTATGAATCCTAGAAAATGTTCTTGGATCGGGTAGTACGCGATTTGGATACCGCTCTTGGTATATCCGCCTGGCTTCGTATGCATTTCCGTCTGCAAGCCCATAAGTAAAATGCATGTCAGTTAATTCAATGTTTGTAAAATTTACCATTTTTTTAATCAGATTTTACGTCTCACCATCTTGATCATCGATCAACTTGACCTGTCTGGACAAAAACATATCTTAAAATGTACATTTAACGAAAATTCGCCCATATATTGATGAAATCTTTCACCTTGCTCTTCACCCACGTCCCCAAGATTTTCCGGGAATTAGTCCACAAATGGGAATGTAAAAAGTGACTTTTTATGCTCATATTCTGAAATTTCTGAAATTTTCCAGCATATTTTCAACGATCTCAACATAGTAGTAATTTATGTTCAACTTCTTTAAAAGCATTCCATGCATGTTTTTCCTTATCTTCCATTACCTTTTCAAATTCTGTATCTTTCATCAAGCTGCTAATCTGCGGCCCTACAAAGATTCCCTCCTTTAATTTTGCCTCTAACAATATCCTTCTTTGTTTAATGCCTTAACAAATTGTTTCATACGTCCAAGTTTTATGTGAAGTGGTGGAAGTAAAACTTTTTGAGGGTCAATAAGACTTTCGCGAATTACATTTTTGTTTCCAGGTCTAATACTAATTATTTAATAATGAAAAACCAATGACAACCCTATTGTTTTTATGAAAAGAAACGTCAAAATTTATGAAGCGTTACCCAGCCTACTAATTTTTATTTCACTTGCTTTAAGGGCATTTAATATGCTTACCGTTTTTTCTTCTATTCAAACATTCAATATCATGCCTACGTAAACGTCACTGGTGAAAGTAGAAAATTTAAAACCATGAAAAAAGTGTTTTCACTCATGGTGCGCGCCTACCAAATTTCAACAAAATATCGAAAGCAGTCTCAACCGAAAAAAAAAATTGTGTTTTTTTTTAGTTTTTTATGCAAAAAGGGTGCATCGTACGATAGTAAGTCTATGGACCAAATTTGCTCCAAAATAAATGAGGATTTTAAATATAAGTTTTGTTTTTAGAAAAATCAGTGGCGTACCATTTTTTTCTTTAAAAATATTTATTTCAAACCCCGTACGGACGTCACTGGTAAAAATTTAAAAAAATCTTTTAAGTCAAAAATGCTCCTTAATGATTAAAAGGTGTGTACCAAATTTCATCAAAATATCTAAGAGTGATATAATAATTATGATAAAAAAGTTATATTTTTTTAAAAATGTTAACATCCTGTAGCTCAAAAATGAAGAGCTTTAGGACATATGTTAATATTAACTTTACTTCTTAAAATCACCCAAGGATTCATAACCTTAAGTATAGGCACTCAATTAAAAAACACCCTGTATAATAGTCATAATAACTGCCATCATAATTATTATCATCATCGGATATCTGTATTTAATATATCGGGTGTCAATTTAAAAACCAATTTCCCACCCTTAATATCTCCCGTCCAGTAAATAATATTTAAGATTGGACAGATACGTCAAATTTATTTTGAAGGGGGCACTGTTAAAGAATTTTTCTGGTTTTGGTTTGTAGTTTAACCTCCTGGACTGGGAGGGATAGATAGATATTATACCTTTATCACATTGGCGTAGCCAGCCTTGCGGGGCGGGAGGGGCGAACATATATGGGAGCGCTTTATGATTTTTTAGAACCATTATTATTAAAAATATGGTGTTTGTTTTTTAAAATACATATAATAGGATACCAAATTATTTTCAATTTCAATAAATGTTACAGGGTGTAATTAAAGTAGTATATCTTTATTTTGCATACGGGCACCAAGGGGCGCCATGCAAGGGGGGCGGGGGGGGGGGGCAGGCGCCCCCACCTGGCTACGCCACTGCTTTATCATCTTAAATGAGAAGGACCCCACTCCATAAGTGCATAATATAATTGGAAAGAAAATTAAATGACCTTCAAAATGATGTGTCAATTGACCCCCACTTCCCAATTAAGATTTTAAGAGTAGGTAACCATGTACCCTTCCCAAAAGGTTAAAACACAAACTGTGAATAAGTGCTGGCTTTGACTTGATGGAAATTTATTACAAATATTGCAATAAAGACTTTTATTTAACCCCTGGGGTATAAAATAAATATTATGTGGAAATTAGACTAAATGGAATAATTAAAACACAAAGGCTGTAAATATTTTTTTAAAGTGTCCCCTTTTAATATAAAATTGACGTATCTTTCCGATATTTAATATTATTTACTGCGAGATATTAAGGGTGGGATGTGTTCAAATTGACATTTTTTCATTGCTCTATAAGGGAAGAACCTAACAAGCGACAATGTAATAATTTTACCGGAGAGGAAAAGAAACCTCATATATATACCTAAACTAACGTACCTATAATATTATTATTATAAAATATTGATTTCAGTTCTTATAACTCAATGGAGATTATCCATTCACTGACCAGTATCGGAAGTTTTGAGAGCTTACGACCACGCAGAAAAATTTAGTTTTTTCAAATTTTTTTGATCGATCCTGTTCTAAGGTACTTATAAGAGAGAGAGAGATCCTATAACAGTGATGACATGACACTGATTACAATGTTGAGGAAGTTAAAAACTCGCCAGTACATTTTAAAGGTACGGCCATGAGCATAATCTGCGTCCGTATGAAGGATCACATCGTGGGAATCTCCAGGTTACAGTTTCTTAAATAAAACAATTACCAATGTGCGTGTCTGTAACACATTATTGAGCCGACTCGTATATTTGTTTTTATTTTTCTCTAAGTAGGTATGTACTTTTTATGAATTTATTTTTTGACGATTCGCACATTTTTTCACACGGCAAAAATTTGAGAATTAAGTGTTACCCATTTCTAAAGTTTTATTGGCCTCTATCTATACTAGCAATATAAACATTTTCATTAAATTAATGTTAAACGAGTAAAGGTAATTAGGCGTAAATTGCCAGAAAATTAACTAGTCGGTGCATGGGAAACTCACCTTAGAGAATCCTATATTGGGCGTTGGTGCCTGATGCAATCCAACTTCGTGGCATTTGAATGCTGGAACAATATAAAAGAAATACCAATAAGGATAGTCTATAAAAATGTTTTAAACTTTTGTACAATATATTACATTGGCGTCGGCGCGGGCGTTAGTATTTAGTGCCAACCAAAACTGTTTATACGTTCACCTCTACAGCGACTTTTATTTTACTTAGGTTTATAGGGGTGGGACTAAGAAATACGGTTTTTGTTTAAAGGTGACCTTAGCTAACTGAATATATTTCGGGAACAGGTGCTAGAAATCATCGTATTCAAAGCCATATTATGTATTTTGACTTCCTTAAAAAAACAATAATTGAATGTTAATATTAGAGGAGGAATAGGATTTAAAGTGTCTCATTTATTTCCATTTAAAACAAAATGTTTGTTTCGTTGATTCCTAATCTTTATGATGTCATTAAAGTCGTTCTTGGGATAACTTTTACCGTCAAAACAAGATTTTAATGATATGCATAAAATTATTAAAGGCACGCGTGCGTTTACACTTATTGCCAGCGAACCATTAAACGAGAGGTCTTTAGGAGCCATCATTACCAAAACAACAAAAGAATCATTGTCAGGCTTCACGTGTAAATCAGAAATGTATTTCCATCGCTAAGTAAATGCCTAATAATTATTTTTGTTGGAGCATGTGATAATTAAACCCGCCTGACTGAGAAGGTAGTTTTAAAATCTTTATCGTGTCTTTAATAAACTTATTTAACTCCCAATTTTTGATTCCTTTTGTAGGAAGAGTATTTTAATTTGTAAGGAATTTAATGGGTCGCGACGACGGTCAGTTCACGTCGGCGTCGGCGTCGGTCGTCTGATATGGCAAATCTTGTTGTGTTATGTCAAGACCAAGTGATTAATAGAGGGTTGTTAAAGTCGCGTGACAATAATCCTTTAAATTTCCTTATATTTTTCAATACGTACGATCCTGGTTTTTCATTTAATTATTGTTGTAAATTAATTGCATAATCTAGGAAATGTTGAATTCAATTTTTGTACATTACGCCCATGTTTTAGCTCTCTGCGACAAACGGCTCTAACAGACAAAAACTGAGTTGATTTTATAAGTTTATACGAAACCCGTTTAAGTAAAAAATGCATTACACTCCAAATGTGATACAAATAAACCAGTGGTTTAAATTTAAGACGCCAAATAAGAATTGCTATAGAAATAAATGACGTCGAAACGACAGATCCTTCACTATTCCATAAACATTTCATTCTGAAGTTTTCAGTGACGGACGCATCAGATAAGAAGCGTCTCGAGGCACGTATACATGTCGACGGAGAGTTAATTGACAGTCCAATCAATGGAGAATTTTGTCACAGGAACTTGGAAAAAGACTTTGATTGACTTAATATTCGAGACTCAATTTCAATAAACAATGGGTAATTTCGCTGAATACTTCGGAATCGCGCCAACCAAAAATACGTGACTTAAAGATCTGTTTGTTAAAAAGCATCATAATATACCTACGAAAGAGAATTTTTATATAAAAATGCTTTGTTTGTGTATTATGGGGCCATGCCATGATAGGTGTGTCTTATCTAGTATTTGCCCATTAATATTTAATAAATTCTTATAAGATCAGAAGTTTTGCAGTTTTTATAGAAAATATTGAAATTTTTGCAGCAGATATATTTTATACTGAAGTAACATTTACCTCTTCAAATGTTTAATTGCGTGGCGTCGTCGTCAAGTTTTAACTCCTTCAGCAGATAAAGTTGCAGGCATTCACAGTTACTTTTAAATAGGCAGCGAAGCCAGAATGCGATATGATTTGAACTAATATCTTTAATTGCTCAACCAAAATTTAAAAAACAGTCTTTTGCGGACTGTCGGGATGAAGAAATTTTCAGGCTAGAAGTAGAATTCAACATAAAAGAACAACGAAGACGCAAGCTAGGCAAAATAGGTATAGCAGAATATGGATATCCGAATATTCCACATAACAATAAAAAAGGTGCAGAAATATTGAAAACTTGTAAAATATAATATATGTATATGTATAAGAGATAAGAAGAAGCCCCATAGTACAATTTTTTTCCTAAAAGTTTATTTTTTACAGGTAGATATCTATACAATTTGTGTACAAATAAAAACCAAGAAATTTTTGAAAGTTTAGACAAATCGGAATGACCTGTTTTGATTTGATTTAGAAAGAAGTAATTATTTTTCCTATAGAGTACCTAAAAGTAAAAATAATAATTTAAAAAAATACCGTACCTTGCTGAAAGTAATTAGCTTTTCTGACGTAGACACAAACTAAAGCCATAAGTTGAAGCTGGGAAAGTCTTTGCCTTGTAGAGGGAGGCAAAGGTAACAGTTCTCGTAGATTGGCTATTTCTGCATTTATCAGGTCTCTTCTGAGCTTGCTAGCGCCTTTGGTAGATTTATTCGCGTCGAACCTTAAAAAAAAACATTTTCTATCTTATAATTACCGCAAGTAAAAACATATACCGAGCGAGCATGCGAGTAAATCAAAGAAACCACAAAAGAGTGAGTAATTAAAAGAACAAGTAAAGAAGACGTAAAACACTTTGGCCAAAGGAAAATAAAAAGAACACGCTGCGGTTGCGGCACTTTTAGTTGTTTAATTTATAATATACGGTAAATTTATAGGTCACTTAGAGCTTGCCAGCCTGAAAATACGTTGTAAGTCGTGAAAAACGTGTTCGAAAAGTTTTTTATGGCACTGCCGTCACGTACCGTACCGTATAACCAAGATACAACTAAACGATCGACCCTAGAATATAATATGCTTTTTTCTCGAATGGTGGCATCGTTCCTGATAGGCCGGAAAATTAATTAGACTAAAAGATTTTTAATACCTATAACACTTTTTATAGTCTTTAGAAGTCTGAAATCCCATGCATCTTTTTGACACCAGCAAAAAAGTGGTTAAACGCTTTTTGTCACCAAGAATATCTGACTGTCCATGTTCCATTAAAAATTTGGAGCGGGAAATTAAATTTAATGATTACGGTCGCCGATATATTGTTGATCGCACAAAAACTTATAATTAATTATTGCATTAAATTAAAATTTAATCATCAATTTTTCGGAACCAAATTTATATTTCACCAAAAAATGGTAAACTAATAAAATACACAGTATCTCACATTTTTTACTTCTAGTTCAGCTTAAACAATAACTTCAACATTGTCGTTCTTCTAATAGATATTATTAGTCATGGAAACCACACTTTCCTCCTATTTGCCTCTAAGACAGATACACTCTATCTTGCATAGGATTTAATCGACGCGGACTTCTTTATTTAGGTACGTTGGGTTTAATATGTTAATTAACTTTATGACTGGGATGCGTCAAGTAACCGCTCTGATACGAAATTAAAACCGTGCCAAATGGAAATTTTACGGTTTTTAAACGCATTTTTATATTTATTAAACATTTTACTACATGATATTTATGTAGCTATGTAACTATTATTATGATTATATTATTATGTAAAGATGTTTTTAAAATAATAGACGGTTTTTGCAAACACGCTTATCGATTCTTTAAACGCAAATTTCTCGGAAATGGCTAGCTCCTGATTTTCGGTTGTTCGCTAGAAAGAAGTCTATAATATATTATATTATCCCTAATACGAGTTAGTATGGAAAAAATTGATGGGTGCTTTCGAAAACATTTGCGTTTAAAAAATTTGATTTGCGTGTTGCAAAAACAGTCTAATAATATTTTAATGTCATGGGAATACACTATAAACTTACAAATAAATATTGAGTGAGTACCTAATATTGATTTCTTACGCTAACCATGTCAGAAAAGAAAAAAAACAATTTTTAGTGAGTACGCAATGGATATTTTGTTCACATTTCTTAGGGCATATGTCCAATCTTGTAATGTTATAAAATATCCCCTGCAACGGCCAAAGCGATACATTTGACCACCTTTTATGGTCAGAATATTAGTATAATTTCCTCTCACCGCCTTTTGTCGTAATTTCCATTTTAATATTTTGAAGGGAAAAACAATTTCAAAACCACTGACACCACATTCACCTGTATATCTATATCTACCATCCACAGAATGTAACATGGTGACATTTTCAAAATAGGTAGATCGCTACGAGATTAAAAGGGGTTACTCACTTATCCGCACGTTGAACTCTCTAGCACTGTTATCTGTAAGTATTCCAATAATAATTAATAAAATTCCCCTAAACAGTTTCTCAAAGGTGCTAACCTGACCTACCTTTAACAACATTGTCACAAGTTTAAACTACATCATTTTAATAATTTAGGTAATGTTTGTTATAATCATTTTCAATTAAAGTAATAATAATAATAATAATAACTTGCTACAATTGCTCGTTTATGTATATTTTAAGGGTGATAAATGGGACATTTTACGTTAAATTGTATGTCATGCCGTGAAGCCTGGCAAATATTACTTGAAACTGAAGGAAATTGCCTATCTTCTCGCTTAGAAGAAAGGCTCCGTTTTCTGCCACCAAATCCCGGTTGGTACATTAAATTTTGTAATTTCTTTTGATGATACAAATAATATATTCACCAACTAAAATTGCTTATTGGGTTTACGCCGCGGTCATCTCAAACGCGTAAAAATTAATTGACGCTCTAAAATCAGATTTTGTTGTTTCCCTTACTTTGTTTACCTCTACATCGCTAAGCGGTATTTAGTGGGCTTGTCTAGAGGAGGCGGTTCCATACATTCATTCCCCACCTTATTACTTACAGAAGATTAATTATAATTATATTGTTTCTACATAAATTTCTGTTATTCCTAAACACAAATACATCAGTACTATATTATTTGAATATTTATCTCGAATAAACTTGGGAGGAGTGGAAAAATATTCGTTCCTACCACAATAGGTTAGTACCTACTAGCGAGTAGGACACGAATTTGTGTGCGGTAGAATTTTATTTTGAATTTTTTTTTTAAATATATGGACACTGAACAATTTACGGTGTAACTATTTTTTTAAAGCAAGTAATATAATACTTTTTTTTGTAAATATAGCCATGATGCACTATTATGAATTTTGAGTAGGTATGTTACTTGATTAGTATATCATTCTAATCGTTAAATGTAATTGTGGTAGGTATCTAAGGTTAACAATAAGCATTAAAATGCGCACATTATAATTATATTACCTAGTACCTATGGGTTTTAAACTGTTATTAACATTAGTTTAAAATAATAGTGCCGTAATAACCAACAAGTTCGGTTCGGTTCGAAAGATAAATATAGGTATACACATTTATTGCAAAAAGATTGACAAATGTGCCAAATAGGTAATGTGAAAAGGTATGAGAAAGTTACGCTTGAATAAAAATAAACTTTTTTATGGGCCGTTAGGTATTCTTTAAATTTTATTAACGCCGCTGTCAAATATGAGTTTTTATATTATTTTACTTTTCACAGCTTTATCGACAAAGAAAAATCTGCCGATTTTAAGAATACAAATAAGTAACCTATTTTGCTCCAAAATGGCGTGTTAGTCGTTTCTTTTTTCAACCTTCGATATTTTATTTCTATATTTCCTCCAATAATTTTATTTTTGCCTTCTAATCATTTCACCTTCAGCTAACGGTAATACCTATACTTAATACCATTTACTCCAGGCATCTTTCTTCTACATATATGGGTTTTTAAGATTATACTCAGCTCGAGCACTTTTGCATATGAGATATCTCGAACCTAATTGAACTTTCCCACATTGATCTACTAATAAAAATACGTTTGGTAAAACATTATGTCATTCCGTATAGGTCATTTATACGCTATATAAAGTGCCCACTGATGATCAGCTATTCTCGTCTATCTCATATAAAGGGTTAACTGAATAATTATTAACGTAGTGCTACCTTCAATTTTTCATTTATTGCTTTTGTTGCGTTATGCTAGGTATATTGTTTTGATAAATTTTATTGGGTATTATGCTCTAACGTATATAAGGATAAATAATATACCTTAACATTTAGTTAATTGTTGTGTTGTCTGTTTAACGTTTTTTAACCATAAAAAATATCTATTTTAGGTCAGAATTTACACATTAAGCGAAAATATTTCTATTGTTTAAAATCCTATAAACTTTATTTTTATTTGATCGAAAATGATAGCATTTTTTACAATATTTATTAGAAATAATTCTTGGAAAAAAAGAATATACTGTTCTTTACTGGGAAAATGAGATATATTTTGACAACATAATTGAACATATACGGCATACCTACGTAATATTATGTACCTACCTAGGTATAGAACATACCTAACTATTATATTTTTCTCAGCGCGATAAGCTAAGAAATCAGTTCGACAGTAATTTTGTAAATTGACTTTCGTTCGTCAGTCGCTAATAAACCGAAAAACAACTGTACAGTGTTTGGTGTTTTGAAACGGACAAAAAAAACATACAATGACCATGTGCAATTTTTAGTTTTTTTTTTTAAAAAGGAATTATACGTTTTTCAAGGAATTGGACCAAATTTTAATATATTTTTATACAGACAGCAATATTGTCCAAAAATTGAGTTTTTGTGTTCCATGTGCAGAAACGTGTTTTTAGGGGTGAAGGGGGGAGTAATAATAAGCAATGATTAGGTAACGGCGGCCACAACCGAATTGTATCCCAGCGCGTTGGTCAGTTTTTAATTAGATACGGTATGGTTTGAAAAAGCTGTTAAAAAAAGTACGAGAGTGTATTTCCCAACATTTAAGAAATAAAAAGGAATAACTGATTTATTTATGTTGAGATTCTAAAACTGAATGGTCTGCTGTTATAATTAAATTGTATTCTTATAATTGGGGAGGTGCATCTCCCTTATGAGCACACATTCCTACTTACATTATTTTTTCACCCTTTTTACTAGTTTATCCGTTATATAAATTAATAACTTAAAGAGCAACATTAAAAAAAATGTAATTAAAATCTTTTTAAAGGAGAAACGCTAAATTCTGGTGTTGAGTGGGATACCTACGAGTAAGGGTGTATCAATAGGAGTGTTTGCGCTGGTTTCGACGGGAAAGTATCGGCCCTATTTCCGTTTTGAACATGACTTTCAAACTTATGTATGTTCTAGAACCCTAGAATATTGCTTCTTCGAAAATTAACTGATGACAACATTTAAAAAAAAATAATAACAAGGTTCAACTGTGGTAACATAGGTATCAGTTTTCATAAAAATTTAATATACCATAATTTTTGTTTAAACCACTGTATTTTTACGTCAATTTTAAGAAGAAGAACTGATACCTACGTATTTACCTTGATATTTACGTGTAAAGTATAGGTTAATTGAAAGAATTACCGTGTAAACATTTTGGCAGATTTTCAATATTTGCAGTTATAGTATAGAAATCACAGTGGTTTAGGCCAAAGAGCACATTTTTTGAAAACTAAGTTTTTAAATCATCTTATTTGTATTCGTCGATTTTATAATATCAATTTAATGCCCCTTCTAAACAATTCTTATTTAGGGACATTTTATGTCGATAGTTCGATTTAAATTTTTTACTTCTATTATACTTAGTACTTGTACGCGGAATTGCGCGGGAGGAACCACGTGAGGTTCGGTATTGCGCACGGTTCGTCTTTGGGTGCCGATAGTTCAAGAGGTTCTCGTCAACTGATTGCCCTTCCTTATGCTATAAGGATAAGTTGGAATAAGTGCTCGCTGGACCCCTTCTTATATAACAACGTCACTTTTATATAGTTATATCTAATAGAGACAAACCCATTATTATTTTGAACCAACATTTTTTATTATTTCATAAATTATAAAATAAGAACATTCGTATTCGGCGGTAATTTAATCAAACTATACGTCTTCACTGGTAATTTTTTCTCTTAATTTTTTTTCTTATACTTAGTTTGAAAAATGATTAAGCGGTATAGAAGTCCAAAAGTCGTTTATAACCTTGTTGCTGGCATAAAATAGGTATATCATCAGCAAAAGTCCCTACCAAACCAATAAACATGGTAAAAGTAAAAACGTACCTATATAATATTTATTATATACCTATGTGTTTTTTCTCTTATAAATCGTTAAAAGATGTAGGTAAATAAGTGCATTCGAATTTCCAGGAGGAACAAAATATACAGTGGTAGGTATATCCAGACTAATAGATATATATGATATAGGCGAAAACAAAAGCATTTAAAGGGCTATAAGAACCAAGGAAAACGCCACAAAAGGTAAGTAAAATTGTTTTTGGGAACTACTTGTATTAAAGGGTTTTTTTTTAAATTAGAAACTCTATACACCTATAAACCTTTATCTATGATGTTTTAGTAGTTAATATACAATTTGTGAGTGTAATCGTAATCGCCGAATTATACTCCATCTGCAGTAAGATTATAATATGATTTTATATTATACCCACATACATACATCATATCCCACTTGCCTGATGGGTAAATAATTAAGATGATTGGTAGTATTAAGATAATTAATTAAATAAATGAAATTAAAACCGTTTTTGTTTGGTGGTAGGGCATACAGTGCTGGATTTACCAGTAGGCTGAGTAGGCTGGAGCCTAGGGCGGCAGATTTTAGGGGGCGGCAAATTTGGCCCAAAATATTTTTTTTATCTTACAGAAATAAATGGTACAATCTTTATTCATGGTTGACGTTGACGGGTAGTATTTTTTTAAATAAACTTTGTTGTTGGCCGTGTCTGTTAATGGGGATAAAAAAAGGTAGTTGGAACTTTACTGGCTGCGCAGAAAGAAATTTCATTTTTAATAAAATAAGTAGGTAATCATAAATTTTTAAAATATTTACTAAAAATTATTGACCAAATTTGGGCGTGGTCTTAAAAAATCTTCGCCTGCGGCGCATTTCGCCTGCTCTCTTTCCTGAACACTTCACCTGTTTCACAACTCATGAGCCGTCACTGGTAGGGGCGGCAAAAATTGAATAGCCTACTAGCGGCAAATTTGTAAATCCGCCACTGAGGGCATATTTTGTATACCTATATCCTATATGTATATAACTGTGTGTAATATATCTCTCTCTATTATTCTGTAGTTTTATGGCTATGAGTTCTTATATGGAGGACCAATAGCGACATTGATTTAAAAAGAATGTACCTGCTACTAGAGATATTACGAATTTGGGTATTATTTTATATTTTTATAATAGGTAAATGCAAACTTTTCTAAACGGAATTTTTACTTAGTAAAAAAGCGATCGATTAATCGGAACATTGTAAATTGCTGACTATCTGCGATCGAGCAGCTGTAGGCCTATATTATAAAGTAATGTTTGCGGCACATTTATATAACACCGCGGCGGCAGTAAGCCTAGGATGTCACTTTACTTTGATTCTTAAGGCATACTTACCTACTCTAAAAACTGATATTGATACTGGAGCTGAAATCTATACAAAATAAAAAACTGATAAATTTGCAACCCTCTGCTGCGTCATTGGACTAACGACACACGTGTTTTAGCTAAACGTGTAAACGTAGTGTACCTATTATAGGTCTGTTAAAAAAATTAATGTCAGTATATTTTTACTAGCTTCTTCTCCTCAATTCTTTCTCGACAGATGAAACCTAAAGGGCCAGTTAAAAACTCTTCTAATCAGTACAAATACCGAGGAATGCGAGGCACTCATAATGGCGATATACAGCTCTCATGCAGCCTCAGCTCTGGTTATTTTGTTGTTCACATACATAGTAATATCACAGAACTGAATAAATGTAATAATTATGGTTTATATTATATTTTTATGCATAGGTACCTACTAAAGATATTATTATAGTGTTTTTTTTAATTACAAACAGCTTAAGGCCCTTATGGCACAAAAAGAAGTAACTTAAATGAAATTATCACACAATTTACCATTTACAAAAGTAAATATCCTGCTTATTGCTGTCTTATTAAAAAAAAGGATCTGTGCTGTAAGACGCCACGCCGGTAGCGCGGTAAGACAGTGGGGATTTTTTAAAGCGATTGTTTAAAAAAAATAGGTACTCATCATCATTGTCATATGTAGATCCCGTGAGCAAATGGCACCTAAGGTGTTTCGTTATAGCGACTAATAAGGCTTGTGTAATTTATTTGCAGAATGCATGCACTATATATACCTATATGTACTGAAATATTTTAGTATTTAAAAACGAAAATAAAATTATTATTAAAAAGGTGGAAGATGCCTTCGAGTGGAACCATGTTCCTCGGATGCAATGCGACGGAGACCTGATTTTGAATCTATAATAAAAATTATTATTTCAAGCCATAGGATTTAGGCCTTTATATTAATAAATAATCAGAACGATAAGCTTAAATTTACAAAAAATAACATTTAAAATCTCACTAAACAATTATGTAAAAAACAATAACATAACCTCAAACATGTTCAGATGGTTATTAAAAATTTTCATAAAACACTTAGTTCTTTATTGTGGGTGAAAATGGGTCAATACCAAAAATATGAATAATAGCAAAAAATTGCTTATTTATCGCTTATAAACTTGTATCGATGCTATCAAATATATCTCTTATGGAGTTTTCCATACGACATCTTATTTCTGTTTGGAAAGGTTTTTTAAATCCGCGCCATTTCTGACGTCACCACTTATAGGCTGTCCCTTAGATTAGGGAAAGTCCATCCCGTAGTTATTATTTATATAGCGCCATCTATCAACACTAATCAGGAACGATTAGACTAAATTGGATCTTTGCTTACTAAATTACGCATGCCCGAAAATGCCATTCGGGGCCCCCCTTGGCCGCATTCACTGGGCGATTGGCAAGCGATCAAATTGTATAAAAATGGATGGTATTTTGAGATTTTTGATTGCTCAGAATCAGAAACTGCCCATCACAGAAAAATAAAGGGTTTGTTCTGCCCGGCTGCCCATTTATTTTCATTAGGTGACTTTCCAAGCATTTTGGTTGTCAACCAATTCAACTCTCTGTAACAAAGAAAATTTATAGGGTTTGTTCGCTCTGCAATCAATTTTTAGTTTAAAAATAGTCAAAGCGCTCTTGTAGTGATCGTTTCTAATTAAAAAAAAAATGTTTTCATGAACATAAAGGAGCGTGAGCGTAGTATAGGTGGGTGGACAGTTGTCCGGAATGGTTCTTGCACATGACGGTATATCGGTTTCCGTTCACCCTGTTTTTTGTTTATTCGAATATTCGACTATATCGCAAAAAAAAAACGCCTTTATGGCCATTAACTCCGAGTCCCCATATATGTAAATATGACAGCGTAAATGTGACGTGATTGGTCGATTCAGCCGACATTTTAAAAAATGGCAGTAATCAACCAATCAAGACTTGGAAAATAGGTACGCTGTCACGCTAACGCTAACGCTGTCAAGTTTACGCCCATGGGAACTTGGCTTAAAGAAGAACCAATGACGTAAAACGTGGGATAATTTCGTTCCCGTTGTGAAAAATCTGGCAACACTGATGAGAAAACAGTTTTTGACAACCCTTTATTTTTCTGTGACCAGAACAATAAACCCTTTATTTTTCTGTGACCAGAACTAGAACAGAACTAGAGGAGTTGCGTGTGTATGCGTTTTTTTTGTTAGTTTCCTTACAAGGTTTCGTTAGTTTCGTGCAGTGTCTATTATTGTCTAATGTAAACTTTGTTTCGGTTTCTGATAATTTGTGATATGGAGATTGTGAGCGAATGATTTCTCAATTTCTCATCGTGATCTATAGTATTATTTGTCAATGATGGTGATCATTAGTGCTAGAAAATATAAACATCAATAAAGCATTGTTCATAAAAAATGAAATATCCGTTTAGTTCATTCTTAAACATTAGTTACGCTACTTGAACATTATGTCTTCCGAAAGGTCTGTAGTCTGTATCTTAAAGATTTATTTACTAGGTATTTAGGTTAGGACCTTAGTTGCTAGCTGGATACCCTCAATTGTATATAACTTTACTAGGAGGCCAGTGTTTCAAACACTGATTAGAGTTTACTTAAAAAAACACTATTATTGTAAGAATGTAATATTTCAAATAAAAAAAAAACCTGTGTATATATTTTTTTTCATCTAAACTAGATTTATTGAAGTTTTTGGCAACATAATCACAAATTCGTAAGCTGACTATGCGTGTAAGGTTGTACCTATATGTAGGTACAATGAAGTTCAAAAAATGTGCGTAAATCTTTATGACCTTTTAGAAAAGAGAATTCTAAAACTAAAAACTTATTTTTATTTTTAGTCAATTAAAAAAATTGTCAGAAGAAAGTTTAACTAGACAACCAGAGGAAGTTTTTGATATAATATGTAAACTGGGAGAAGGTTCATATGGCAGTGTGTACAAGGCCTTGCACAAGGAGTCAGGCCAAGTGCTTGCAATCAAGCAGGTACCAGTGGATACAGATCTCCAAGAAATTATAAAGGAAATTTCTATAATGCAACAATGTGATAGTCCGTATGTGGTCAAATATTATGGAAGTTATTTTAAAAACACTGGTAGGTAATCCATATAACTAACTTATCTATTTTAAACCTCACTCTTATAATTATTTTTTTCCTTACCTTACAACTAATCCAGTGCTGTGTTGTTAAGTGGTACAAATGAATAATCAAGTGGTCGAAATGCATTTGCCTAATTTATTTTAGATAATATAATCTAAGTGATATAGCAGCCAGGGTATACCTACCTATTTACTGAAACTAAAAAGATATAATAAAAAGTGGTTTTGTAATTTTTTATTTCGTATACTATTTTTAGATCTGTGGATAGTTATGGAATATTGTGGAGCAGGTTCGGTTTCTGACATAATGCGGCTTAGGAAAAAGGCTCTAACAGAAGATGAAATAGCCACTGTTCTATCTGATACTTTAAAAGGTTTAGAATATTTACATTTAAGAAGAAAAATTCACAGAGATATAAAGGCTGGTAACATTTTATTAAACTCTGAAGGACATGCCAAATTAGCAGATTTTGGAGTAGCAGGACAACTGACAGATACTATGGCAAAAAGAAACACAGTTATTGGGACTCCATTTTGGATGGCACCTGAGGTAATTCAAGAAATAGGCTATGATTGTGTAGCTGATATCTGGAGTTTAGGAATAACAGCTTTAGAAATGGCTGAAGGTAAACCACCATATGGCGATATCCATCCAATGAGAGCAATATTTATGATACCAACAAAACCGCCTCCTTCATTTAGGGAGCCCGACAAATGGAGTACTGAATTTATAGACTTTGTTAATGTTTGTTTAGTAAAGAATCCTGAGGAACGTGCAACTGCCACTGATCTCCTTAGCCACGTATTTGTAGGCAATGCCAAAGCTCCAACGATCTTATCTATTATGATTCAAGAAGCACATGACATAAGGGAGAACCAGAGTTACAGAAATGTTTCAGTCTCCACCAATATTCCTGGTGGTTTAAAACCATCGGCTGTCATGACAGAAATGGTAAAGTTATAATTTGTTTAATAAAGAGGCTGTAATGCAAACATTTCTATGGATATAATAAATTCAACTAAAAAACAAGATCAGCTTAAGCTTTTGTTGTTTTTTGTTAACTTTCTTATTATAGTTTTTATATTTTATTAAATATAATTATATTAAAAATCTTCTTATAATCAGGCTTATATAACAATGTGGAGAAGTATTTTAAATTTTCTGTTTCACATAAGATTTTTCTGGCAGTTTTTGCTGCTGTTAATGCCCATAATAGTGTTTCTTTCGTCGGGTTTGTTCCTTCTTCGGGTTGTAGCCTCACTGATGAGCCATGATATAGCAAAACGCGTCTGGGTATGGATCTGACGAAATGAAACGAAAAACTCTTCTGCTAATATAATATGTTGAACTTTTTCAATAAAAAATGTATGTTCTTTGCACAATAAAGCATGTTTTCAATTTGGATTCTAGGAAGATATTTTGAATGACACTGCCAGTCAAACTATGATATCATGTACAGATGATAGAACATTAGTACCTGATAAAGGTGGGACTTTAATTGCTTCTAGTCCCAGCGGTACATTGGTAGAGTTGGATTTGGAATTAGGTACCATGGTTATTAATAATGAAAACAATGATGATCAGACCATGAAAAGTAAGAAACAGTTTTAGTATTCTTTTGCTAAAAATTTTAACCTACAACAGTTTACCAGACTTCCGCCTACAACTGTCCAACCCAATTAATAATAATAATTTTAGGACATGGAACAGATTCAGCACAAAGTGGAATTAATTATAGACCAATGTTTTTGGATCATTTTGATAAGAGGGAAGCTGAAGAAATTAGGAAGGTTAGGAGTTCTGTTTAGATTTTTTCGACGCATAACTGTCAACTAGATAGACATGTACCTAGGTATATCCATTATTCATAACATTTTATAATTTAATTATAGGGTAATGATATTAGTATAACAAGTCCCTCAACGCCCGAAGAAGGGCTGAAGATCCATACTGAAGAACGGAAGATGTGCCAAAATCCTCTGCCAGCAGAGAATAAATTGCAGGATGCCACTGAAGCCGAAAACCAAATTCATATTACCCTTACAGAAGGAGACTTTGACTTTGTAAGTTATATTTATAGTTTCATGCACAGTCTAAATGTAGTCAAGCACATTTTAATCCTCACAAAATGAAAACAGTGGTAATCAACCTGGCCCATGTAAGTAGTGGGGTAGTATAGCCTAATGCAGTGAGTGTTGTAGTGAATTCTGACTGTATTCTCTCAAGGACTTAAGATTTTCTGTGTTAAATAGGAACAACATTTTTTAAGGGTTATGTTTTTCTTTTTGTAGCATTGATAATGGACAAGCAGAAATATCTATTGGCAATCACTTTTCACAACATTTTTTACCCAATTGATGAATAAATAATTTTGACTTGTGTTGTACCTGCCACATTAACATCAATAATAAGAGAATTACCTCATCACCAACTAAAATTCGGTCTGAAATAATATGCACTTTAGATGGGACCTTGTCTTATCTGAATAATTGTACATTAGTTTTTATTATCAAAAGTTTGTTTTTTGGTTTTAGCTAAAATATCTAACTTTTGAAGAACTACAACAAAGAATGAATAGTTTAGATGCAGAGATGGATAGAGAAATCGATCAGCTTCGTAAAAGGTTAGTATTTCGACTTGGAATTGACTTTTTTAGATTTACGGTTGGCAAGTAGTCGATAAACAACTACTTTTACTTTCTCGTTTTGGTGTTGACAAATTACCTACTTACTTATATTGTACAAATAAATTTTTTATTAAGGTCGTTGTATTTTAGATATCAAGCTAAGAGACAGCCAATACTAGATGCCATGGATACTAAACGTAAAAGGTCTCAGAATTTTTAAGTTATCCCTTAATTTTTCGCCCCCATCATCCCACTATGTGTTTTTTTCTAGTCAGAGAAGACAGTTGTTTTTATACAGGGCGGGAAACCATTTCATATATCATTATTTCTCACTAAACAATTCATCATTTTTAAATGGAGTCGCTTTAATTAAATCGCAAGAATTGGCAAGCGACCCTTTAGGTGCACCTGTTGCCATGCAATACAGAAATTAGAAATCAATTAATTGTAATTAAGCGGAACGATGAATTTCTCCCGTCTTTGTTGACAACACATACACGCTACCCGAAGGATCGTCTACCAAACCTGCATAGTATATTTGGGTTTAAAAACTTTTGTGTCGGTATCTATAGATGGGGATATTTTTTGCGTTTAAGGAATCGCGTAGCAAAACTGCAGGATGACATGACACGATAAACATACATTTTTTTAAATACTCACTCATGCGTGTACAGTGAAAAATACTTTATTAACACCCTTTAACCATTCCTTGCTAATCCAATCCAAAAGTAAAATTGTAGATACATAATCTTGCAAAGCAACATAAAACATTGAATGTAGGTAATACAGAGTTAATAGGGGATGACGTCGATTGGCTGGTTGCATTTTGAATACACACACACACATTGCAAATGTTATTTTCTTTCAATCGAACCGCGACAATCAAGAGAACAAAGAGCGACAATAATAGCACGTTTCAGTTTAAAAGACTTTGTCTGGTTGGTCAAAGAAACGTGGTTTTTGTTTAAATTCGTTTCGTTTTTTCTTTCTTGGAAGTTTTAAGAGTGTTTTGAGATTTGTAGATAAGCCACTCTACAGTAGACGGCAATTTTTTTTTGTGGCACGACCCTCGAATTCGATGTCGAACTGGGTATTTGAGTAATTAACTGGCCAATTGACGGCGGTGTGGTAGACCCGGTTGTTGGGTACACAAATAAATCATACGTTTGAAAGCATCCTTTAAGACTGATCGGTTTATCTATTTTGTGAATTAATTAACTTTAGGAAACGTTATGAATAATCATTGTCAGAAAAAATGCTGTGATTTAGAAAAACATTTTTCGGAATGATTACGGCAATTTATTGTATTAGAAAGCATGCCTATGTCATTTTTTAAAGAAATCTCAATAAATTATAGGATTATACCCAATAATATTACCACATAATATTTCCACACTGACGGTAGGTACACAAGTTTAAGGCAGTTATTGGAATCATCAACATAGAAGAAAGACGTAGCGTAGTCGTTTCTATAATCCTAAATTAATGTACCTACTTAGTGGTTCTTCGTACTATCATCATGTAATTTTTATATTGGTTTCATATTATATTCTAAAGCGATCAAGGTTTATTACGATGCTATGTCTAAGTGTTATTTTGTAGAGATATCGATTTTCCCAATGATTACAATGTAACATACAAGACATTACCTATTATGTAACCTCTGTACGTAAAGTACGCTTGCTGTGCCTTTTGTAGACTAAGTAGAATTATGAAGGTAGAATATAACTAGTATTGTATTCATATTTTTTGATGATACAGAATAAACATAGAGATTAATACAAATGATATTTTTATTTTCGTTGTTGAGTATATTATTTATATACGTAATTATACATAAAATATCATGTATTATGATACGCGCCAGTTAAAAAAAACTCCATATCGTTTCTCCACATAAAGCTTATGGTACAGGCCGATTCTGAACGTGCCCGCGACGCAGTGCAGCCCGTTTGGTCTGGACCATGCGGGCGCCACTAAGGATTTAAATAAATAAAAGAAAATATTAGAGAAAATAAAATATACATTTTTATTCCATTCTTGCACTAGCCAGCTAGTCTACCTCCGGAACAGTTATTCTGGGTATAAACAAACTTATCTAGTAAAAATATAATTAAAAAAAAAATTCTCTACTAGCGAATTCTAAGGATACTATAATACTATAATGAATACAAATATCTACAAGGTGTTAACAAATAGATGCACTTAATACTTTTTTACAATAGAAATTAAAAACGATAGTTAGTTCGACTGTTATTTATTCATTTATACAACAACACGTTAATATTATTTCTATGTTAAATCTCACAGACGTTTTAATGCAAAGGTTCCCGAGTTGTGTTTGGTAAGAATAAACACAACATTCCACCTGTTATCAACAAAGCTGCCACTATAAAGGTCGGTGCTGGGCAGTACGTATCTAGTAGCGTGGCTATTACAATGTTACCTATTATACCGCCCAACCGGGCGGCTACCATCGAGACAGCTATACCAGTGGCCCTAAAAGAAAAGGTAAGTAAAATTTTAAAAATGTTTTCTCACAGAGGTTTGTTCGGGTTGACTTCCCTCGAGAAAAAAAACGATATTATCACCCATGGACATTTTAGGGTCCCTTGATCACAAAATAATAGCATGTTTCCCATTATTGTCTGTTGGCTCGAGCTCAAAAACTACTTGAAAAGTAATGACGAAATTTTGTAAGTATATTAATTCATTACAACCGGGTATACTTTGGGTTTGCAATATACAGGGTGAGTATCAGGAACAAACTTGATTCCATTTGTTTCAGAATAATATTTGCGTAGGTAGTTATTTATTTAAATGTTGAAGGATCCTGTAGTTCAAGTACCTACCTGAGATTGGTTGGAAAGATTTCGGTGATCAAGCAATCCAGAGCAGCATTACCACATGAAATAACGCTACTAAATGTTGCCGATACAATTAGGTTATGCGTCTTGTTACGGACCCAGTACATCGAGGCAGCACAAGCACCAGATGAGACGGTACTGAAAACTATAGAACAACATAGTTTACTTTTAGCCATTATCGTTATGTCGAGGACTTTTTCTTACCTAAGAAAAACTTTCTGCCGAGCCTATCCATCCCCAAAATAGCAATAACGTTGCTGGGAAGAGCGGCAGCTACGGTAATCAACGATTCCATAAAAACTGTTTGGCTTATTGTGTTTTCTTTACCACAAGAAGCGCCGAGTTGTTGGCTTCCATTATTAACGACATAGTTCGTCACGTCACAGACTGAAGCCGTTCCATTTGGGTTTTTAAGAGAAAATTCATCGAAACGGTTGAACAACTCTGGAAACCACATCATCAATCCGTAGTAACTGAAAATATTAATAGGTAGGTATGCATGTAAGTAAAACATACTTAGGCTAGGAACGTTTGTAGTGGTGGGATTATTCTGGACTACTTCAGTACCTCTATTAACTTACCCAATATGGAAAGTAAAGTTGATACTGATAGAAATGACTGTGAACTTGAGTATGGGCGAGATAAAGAGTTGTTTGCTGTTGTCAATAATATTGGACAACATGTTTTTCAACTTTCCCTTCTTGACTTGCAATGCTTCTTCGTCCAGAGCTTTTTGATATTCTTCTTCCAAGATAAGATGTTTTATTGGATAGTCTTCGGCATTATTGCCAGTGTTCACATGGTAAATATGTTTAAAGATGGCAATGGCTTCCTCACTTCTTCCTCTTGTTAGCAAAAACTTTGGGCTCTCTGGCAAGAAGAAAAGCAAAATGGCAACGACAAATGATGGCAGAGCCATAACAATAAGGAAGATCCTCCATGAGTTGTAGACAAAATATGGGTTATCAAGCCTGATATTTGCTGGAATAATCAACCAGGCTAGACCAGCTACGAAAAGATTTCCCAAAGTCCAAAAAGCTGCCATGAAGGAAAGCATGGAACCTCTCTTTGATCTGGGTTGAAATTCTGCGAAATAGGGCCAAATAACTGGCCCACTACCCCCTAGCCTAAAAATAAATTTTATTATTTAATAATATTAAGTATTACATAGGTATAGGGCAGATATGAGGAGTGTACATATGGAAAATATTTCCCAAGCTAGATACTTTTATTATTATTGGTGTATGTATATAAAATCATGCCAAGATTAAATTATAATGTTGTAAACAAATAGTTTCAACTCGCTCTGCAAATAGTTATTAGACCAGTTTGTGGTGGGCTTGACGTTAGAACCACAAAAGGTTGATAATAACTTATGCAAATTAACAAATAATTTACCAACGGGAAAATGAATTAAGATATATCCAAGCCAAGCGGCCACCACGGTCAAATAGCATGATTAAGTTTTATAAATACATTCTGTTTATTATAGTTTCAACAACAAACAGTAGTGACGCATTCGCCATTTCATTTTCTTATTAATATTTCGTTTTCTTCAAAAAGCTGTCAAATACCTGTCCCATTTTAAGTAAAAAATAATTTAACTGCTAAATTAATAAAAGCAAAAAACGAAATTTGATCAAGTTTTTTAATTTATATATCCTACCTTTTTTAATGTAAAACTGTAGGTACTTGTACTCCAAAGAGGGGTAAGTATTTGGCCGATTTTTAGATAAAACGAATAACTAACGAAATATTTACCAAAAGATGAAATGGCAAAGGCGTCACTAGTGTTTGCTCTTAATATAGATATTATTGAAAATACTTACGCCGCCCCGTTTAGAAATCTGAACAACATGAACCACTCATATGACTGGCTAAAACTTGAAGCCACAATGCACAGAGCGTTCATGAAGGAACTTGCAATTAGCACTTTTTTGCGGCCAATTGAATCCGCCACGGATCCCCAGGAATAAGCCCCTGCCATCATCCCTAAAATATAATTAATAATGTAATGATGTTTATCTACAACACACAGTTTACATACCTACGCAGCTTACAAAAATATTATATCTGCATTTCCTCCGCAATACCTATTACTATCGTAATATTTTTGTAAGACCCGGGTATAGAAAGGTAAGTAACCCACAGCCACGGGGTAATTTCAACTTACTTTTATATAACCGGTTCTAAGCTGAACAGTGTGATGTGATAACGGAGTAAATGAATTGAATAACCTAGATAAGTATTAAATTTTCCTTTTTACGAATAGGTATCCAGGTGTCCGACACGAAGAAAAAAGGAGGAAATATTTTCTTACCTATAAAGATGATGGAATTGAGCCATCCCTTGGTCTGGGTATTCAAATTGAGATCACATTGTGCCGAAGGAAGAATGAAGGACATCGAGATGACGTCCATCTCCTCCGAGGTGCTTACAAAACCGCATATTGCTAGTAGCAGATAATGAAATTTGCCATATTCAGTAAGTTCTATAGCCCTTTCAAAGTCTGCCTTGTCGCTGTTTCCCTTTTCTACATCAGCAAATGCCTAAAAAGATCATTAAGTATTTACAACGTTATCATATATTTTTTAATGATGATTGTATACACTATGACTACAGCTTAATGTGGAAGCAACAGAAGCTGCGACATTTAAATAAAGAAGCTAATAATCAATCCCTACCTGCTATATAATTATTTCAGATTTCTATTAACTATAATACACAATTACAAAAATACCATTATCCTTCCGTTAAAGGGGTGTGAATGTGGAAACAAAATAGAGTAAAAATCAATTTTTCGATATTCCTTCCTCAAACTGCTTGTAGGTATACATTTATGAATTTATAATCATGTAGGTCACGTATTTAAAAAAATAGTCAAATAGTTATATATCCTATATAAATAGTCAGTGGAGTAGAATCAGTGAACAGACAATGCACGAAATGATTAGTGGTGGTAAGGTAATTAGGTTAAAATAACAACACAATTTTATTAGGCGGTAAGTATAGAAGCCAGATTGCTTCTCTACTGCAGGTACCTTAAGGCTCCAAGGCAAGTTTACATAATGTACCAAAGTATACAATAGATAGATATGCGTAGTTTACGTCGGTACGTATAGGTGCATTAAAACTGAAGCCTTGTGAAAAGGTACTTAATCGATACAGTAAGCTACTAAGAAGAAGTGGGTACCTCAAGGCTTGGCCTACGATTTTTGGGCTTACCCTTCATCCCGTCTGATAACGTTTTGACGCTAAAAAAATGTTAGCTCTTGTTAGGAGCAAATAAAAGATACTACTGAATTAGCAAGCTTTTTAAGATTATAGTCATACTAAACAACAAAAATTATTAAATAGGGATTACCTACCTTTGACAAGTCACTCTTGACAATAGTTTTAGGGATAGATAGCTCAAGATCTTTGGATCCACAGCCGTTTAGGTTGCGCTGATTTTTTACATCACAGGTATCCTTTTGTTTTAAAGGCGGGTCACCTTCTACCATTCTATGTGGGAGACGGCTGATGTTTGGTTTTTCGCTAAAGCAAAAACGGTTCCTTCCTTGCGGTGGTGTTAACGGGGGGTGGGGGGCGGCGCTTAGTGGGGGTAGCGGGCGATGGTTCTAATAAAAGCTCTACGAAACAAAAATATGATTACCTAAATGGGAATCATCTAATTGAAATTTCAAAAGGTAAATTTTGGCAATCCACTTTGTTTCCTTCGTCTGACTCTATATATCGAGCTAATAGATTTGTGTAGTTCATAATGGGCACTTTAAATTACCTACGGCTGGCTAATAACAATAATAGTGATAATTATAGATGTGCAATCGTTTTTATTGATTTTTCCAATACTTACTTAATTATATAGGTATATTATGCATTTTCTATAAACGCCGGATTTTTAATTTCATTTGACAAAATTGGTATAAATATTAATTTCCGGACACCTTGTTTTTGCAAGACTGAGGTTAATTTAATTGGTAGGTACACAATATATTTATTGCACAACACAAACAAGGCAACATGTTACAAGCATCATTGTATTATTAATATATTAAATACATTTGTTAATATAAAGAATAGCTCTACTATAAGTAGTTGGTTTGCATTTTTCTCATTAATTAAGTGTAATGGTATAATATAAACAAGTACAAAATGATTAAAAGGGTTACTCGTGCAAAGCATTTAGTTTCGTATTTCTTCTATTATTGAAACGTAGGAAAGGGTGATCCATTGAATAACGTAGAATAGAATAACATTATGTCAAAAGTGATTTACTTTAGACTTAGTGTAATTTTTAAAAATATTTCATAGCAGCAGTATTAATACCTACATATAATGACGTGCTAATATTTTAGGGTGTGATTCCTCAAGTCATTTTATAAGGAAAAGTTCATATAAACATATGTCGTAAACGGCTTAATTTTTTTGCTACAGAGGGTGTTGAATTTTTTCTTTTTTAATGAGTTTTTTGTAATATCTCCGAAAGTACATACTGTAGATAATATTTTCAATTTTGGCATGTGCTAATAGGACATAAAACCACATGTTTTAGTTATAAAAGTTATTTTTTTGTCCCACCAGTGGCGTCCCTGCAAACATGTTCTCTGATATTTTTTAGAAAAAAAGTGGTACGCCACTGACATTTTTCCATGTGGATATTATTTCTGATTAGCCTGATCAATTCTACATAAAAATGGTATCTTGCGTTTTTCTCCTCAGGCACACTGTTCTTAATTATAATAATTAAATTAAATTAGCTTCATTTTGCAGTATTGACGAATAATTTTTGATCACCTAAATCTAGTTATCCTGGAACGGTGACGTTCTTAAAAACATAATTAACGCCCTAACGGCAGTCTTATCTGCATTTCCTCCAAGAAGAACTACCTGTGTTACTCTTCTCTCAATAGTTTCAATTTTTTCTTGTGGGTCATCTTAAAACTCTAGTGTATAAAACTCCCATTAACACTTTAGAAAATTTAAGAGAGCGAATAATTGCCTTTTGTGAAACAGTACGGAATTCGCCTGGAATATCTGAACGAGTGCTCTATTCGATGCAAAGACGGGCGAAAGCATGCCTATTAAGTGAAGGTGGTCATTTCTAACAATTTTTATAGAACAAAATTTTGCATTATCATTGTTAATAATAATAATAATAAATAGTAGAGCTAATTTAATTTAATTATTTTAATTAAGAACGGTGTGCCTGAGGAGAAAAACTCAAGAGACCATTTTTATGTAGAATTGACCAGGCTAATCAGAAATAATATCTACATGGAAAAATGTCAGTGGTGTACCACTTTTTTTCCAAAAAATATCAGAGACATGTTTGCAGGGGCGCCACTGGTAGGACAAAAAAAATAACGTTTATAACTAAAACATGAGGTTTTATGTCCTATAGCACATGCCAAAATTAAAAATACTATCTAAAGTACTTTCGGAGATATACAAAAAACGCTATAAAAAAGAAAAAATTCAACACCCTGTAGCAAAAAATTTAAGCCGTTTAGGACATATGTTTATATGAACTTTTCTTCATAAAATGACTTGAGGAATCACACCCTAAAATATTAGCACGTCATTAAGGAACACCCTGTACATAGGTACCACTATGTATGCTATGGTTCGCTGGACTTTTTTTTTTTTAGTTTGAGATACTTACCTATGTTATTTGGTCTTTCGAAAAAATAAATAATCTCTAAGACTATCGATTTTTGGTGTGTATAAAGGCTCTTAAAGGACGAATAGGTTATCACGGTGCTTACTGGCCGACCGACCTGACAAAAATTATTCTACCATTAACAATTTTGTATAATTGCTTTATTACTTGGCCAAATATTAAGTTGTTTTTTTACATTTTAAATTATCTTAAATAGTTTGGTTCCTGTTACAATAACTCCTTCAGATTTTATATTTTCTGGATCCCTAATATTTTTATCAAAATTGCTCCCCCTTTTTGGGGCCGGTAGGTACCTACATAATATCCCATATACATGTATATTATCCATGGTGAAAAACTACATTTAGAAATTGGCGATACCGTTAATCCAAACTGTAGTTGGCTTTTGTTTAAACAGAAAATGAGTCTGTACTTGCCTAAATCATGCAATAATCAGGAATGACCATTGTCATTTATAACTACTAATCCAGCTACCTCATTATTATCTGTTGACCACCGAGTTTTCAAGTGTTAAAACATATCTATCTATCTTTTATCCCGTTACAAATAGTTCAATAAAAAGTTTGGTTCCCATATAGTTATTTATATTTGTAATCCTTTTTTGGGAAACTAATTTCACAATAAATACCTACTTCAGTAGATGCCCAACACAAAGTAAATAATAATAAATGGTTTATTTTTTAATATTTTTCTTAAGATGAAATGTTTAGATACTTACGACCATTGGAAAGATAAAACAAACATTTATTATGTAAAATGAAACGAAAAGTATACTTTGTTATTTGCCAATAATTTGTATTTAAAACTTTGGCGTTACGGCCGTTTCGTAGTACAGTAGGTACAACTACATCTTCAAGACGCTAATCTAAACTTAACAAACTAAGGGTATCCTATAGGTTAACAGTCATAAAATTATTGGATCTAGTATCTACCTAAAGTATAATATTGTCTGGTACACAATGGTATTTTACAACATTCCTAATTATAAGGGACAGGCAGGCTAATGTTTATAAAATCAAAATGGTAAACATGCCAGATGAAAATTATAATAATTTTAAAAGTGGGGAATTTCCGAAATCTAATTGTGTATTTAAAAGCTTGACATTATGGTCTTTTTTATGTTTGTAAATTTCGATATTTTCTAAAATATATCTAATTTATGACCCTTTTGTTTTGTACCTATGTAATATTTGTAAGTTGCTAATATCAAAAAACAATAAACAAATTACGTTTTCCCGATATTAACAACTTGCAAAAAATATTACATACAGAACAAAAAGGTCATAAACAGTGGCGGCTCGTTAATGAAGGGCTCTGGGGCGCCGCCCTCCCTGCAATTATTTCAAACAGAATCCAAAAATACTTTACTTAAAAAAACAAAAAGCAATGTATGTAAGCAATCCATTAAAATAATTCAAACCAAACATAGCCCTATTCCAGCGGGTAGGTTATACTAAGCGCGGGCATAATTATTCAAACCAAAAATAGTCCTATTCCAACGGGCAGGTTATACTCATAGACAAGCGAGTTGCGCGCTCTCAAGGTTATACTAAGCGCGGGCGACCGATTATTCGTCCCGATTCAACGCGACTTCTCGATGAGTTGCCATGACGACGGAGGCGTGACGTCACCTACACATCGCACAACGAGCGGCCACGGATGAGCTCCAATTTTCCGCGCATAACAACAACTATTCGCCAATCGCGATGCCACGGTAGAATTTTAGAATAATCGATATATTATGTACTCTGACGAGGCGACCTGTCGATGCCGCTGATGTTTTGTTTATTTGTTTTGATTTGATTTATTAGTTATGTTATAAAGTTGGAAAATTTCGTGTACTATGAAGGTCAGTGATTTACAGAAGCTTGTGTTTAGTTTTAGTTCTCTGAGCTTAAGTGAAAAACTTGATTTAAAAAATGCAGGGCGGCCACCACCAATATTGAACATAGTACAAGTGCAATCAAAATGTAAAAGTAAGGCACAGTTTACGCGTAAGTTTGACAAAGAAATATATAATAAAAATCCTGGATAATATGCGGTTGTGAGGACAAAATTTTTTTTTTCTTTCGTGTGTCTTCTTTTTGACGGGGATAATAATTGGACTATAAATGGGGTGCAGGACTTAAAACGTCTTTCAGAGAAAATAAAAAAACATGAAAATAGTGCAAAACATCGTCATAATGTGGTAAGTTTTGAGATGTTAGGACAAACTAATATTTTAACTTGTTTAACCCATTCGGGACGGTTGACGTACCGGTACGGTTTCCAAAGAGGACATTGAGTGTCGAATGCCGTACATGTACGACTTTCTGTGCAATAGCTTTAGACGGCTGCCGTACATGATTTAGGACTTTTGTATTTTTGCATTTGCTTAAATTGTATTATAACTTTATTAAAACAAAACAGCGAAACGAAACAAATAAGGAAACTAAAAATATTTTCATTCTTAACAAATAAGAAAAAACAGTACGGCGCCGTCCTACGCGGGAGCGCGCGACTTGTCGGTCCGTCCCGAATGGGTTAAGTAGTGCTTATGCTGATAAAATAAAATTCACAACGAGAAAGTTAGAAAAAACAGACACGTAGGTACTTTCGAAAACAATCGACATTTAAATTTTTTTTTTATTTAAAGCCAGCGCCCCCCCTGACTCGCTAGTCACGAGCCGCCACTGGTCATAAATTAGATATACCTATTAAAAAACATGAAAATGTACAAACATAAAAAAGACCATAATGTCAAGCTTTTAAATACACAATTAGATTTCCGAAATTCCCCACTTTTAAAATTATTATAATTTTCATCTGGCATGTTTACCATTTAGATTTTATAAACATAAGCCTGCCTGTCCCTTATAATTAGGAATGTTGTAAAATACCATTGTGTACCAAACAATATTATACTTTAGGTAGATACTAGATCCAATAATTTTATGACTGTTAACCTATATATATATTATATACCTACCCTTAGTTTGTTAAGTTTAGATTAGCGTCTTGAAGATGTAGTTGTACCTACTGTACTACGAAACGGCCGTAACGCCAAAGTTTTAAATAAAAATTAGTGGCAAAAACAAAGTATACTTTTCGTTTCATTTTACATACTTTAAATGCATTGTCACAAAGTAACGGAATCAATTCTTTCAAACATTTATTATCTCCCCCTTTTAACATTTAAATGTTTCCAGCGCGTTGATCAGTTTTCTTCAAAATATTGATTTGGAAAAATGTTGCTATTAATATTTTCTTACGTCATGACGTAAATTAAGTTAATTTTTTTTATGGAACTGTACAACCAACCGTTGTAATTACAAAATGTCAAATAAATATTTTTAAGTAGGTACTTAAGTATATCTTACGTTTACATTTTCCTAAGTTACCAAAACATCTGCAAAAACTGTAGTTGACAATACTATTATATAACCGTTACTTATTTATGTTCTTAGGGCTTAATAAAATTCATTTATTTAAAAGTCGCAAGTTTTTCTCCCAAGTTTTCTTTGACCAAAAACATCGCAATCATTTAATTTATATTCTACGCATGGTTCCTCAAAACCATGTAAACAAGGAAAGACTATCATGAAACAAATTGTTTTCAATTACAAATTAATTAAGCGACATTGCTATTTAGTTCAATTGACATAAACTGGTGACTCAACTATAAATCGTATAAGCTTCTTGTGTGCGAAGATCTTGAGTTAATTATATACATTATGTTTTGCTAATTGCTAAGGACATCTACAGGATAATCAATCTTTGACCACACATTGATTGGAAGTTATCAAACTAATCGTTGTAGATGAATCAACAATTCTCATTAAAATTATTTCAATGCAATGATCTTGAAAAATCTTGAATTGTAAAAAAGGCAATTTCCTTATTCCTCTCCTTGAGAATGGTGGTTTTAGGAAGTACACATTTAGTTGTTTCTGAAAACAAACCTTTAGTATTTATGTCGTGGTCGGGATAAAGCGAAAACCAATACGGATCTCAATGTTTTGAAGAATTTTCAACATATAGGTATACATAAGGTGTATCGATATTAAAGTTTCAAAAGATCATCGTTGGTCTTGAGAAGATACTTTAGTAATAAATGGGTAGGTATTGTGGTACCTATACTCATTTAGTATTACTTGTTTTTCTCAGTGTATTGCGTGGTTCTTGCTACAGGAAACCTTTTATTTTATATTTACGCAAGGTCTTTTTTAAGTGAGCCAAAAATCCTGTTTTTGCATTTAAATCGTAACAGTTTATTTGTATGCAAATCGCTTTAGTTGCACTTCAATTTCAGACCATACAGATGAACGATAAAAAATAATAAGAAATACATTTAAACGAAAATAACATAAAGAGAAAAAGCGACCTTGTTTTAATTAATTTATGTTAATGAATCAAGGTTGTCTTTTTGCCTCGTTTTATTAAACATATTATCTAAATAGTAATTTATTTTCATAGAAATTTTGGTAAAATTTATTTACCATATAAAATGATTTTATTTAGTAAATAGGTTTAACTGAAATTTGCAGTTATATTTTTATACATAATGTACGTGACATACATAAGACCCACATCCCTTAAGACTAATATTATCTGCAGAAGTTAACATTCATCAGTTTTACCAAATCGATCATTTTTTCTTAGACTGAGAAAAATTAGACAAAATATTAATAAAATACCCACTTATTGTTAAAAATTACATACTTAGGCACTTAAAATATCTTTGTGCTGTAGTTATATTCTGTATCTATAATTATTTGGGGTTTTTTTCTATAGCGTAGCTTTTTAAATATTGATTTCTTCGAGTGTAGGTGTGACTCTCTCAACCATAATAGACCGACAGAGCAGTTTTTGTTATTTTGGTTTATAACTAAAAAAGTGTCTCTCGAGTGGACCTCTTTGCGGACTAATATAGGTACTATCAGTGGCGTAACTAGCCCTCTGACCTGGGGGTGGCCCTGTTATTGTGATTTGAAGTGGCGGCTTGTGTAGAGGTGGAGAGCCCGCCGTAGGCGAAATTTTATTCTGGACCACGCCCAAATTTTAACAAATTTGGTCAATAATCAACAGTAATATCACAAGACCTCGTTTTTTATCGGTTAGATTTTTCAGCTGTCACGAAAACTTTTTTGGAAATTTTTCAAGTTGAATTTGGACATGTTTATTCTGATTAGATCCCGAGAGCGTCTTGGCAGGCAGCATTGGATTTCTAACTTTACAGACCTGGCTTGGAGTTCCGATTCCGAGTTTTAGTTGCGCGTATAGGGTATAGACTAGAGTAAAAATATAATTGATGAATAAATATAATTAATTTATGTAGGTATTTTGTTTTTAGTTTTTATTGCTTAACAGTTTAACTGATGCCCTACCTCCTAGTCATAGTCAATAGCAAAAAATAAAAATATAAAAAAGGTAAACCTACTCAAAGATAAAAATACAAATAAATATCTTACCTTTAATTAAATTGAGCTTTAAATACTCAGACTCATTCTTCGTTCTTTAGAATTAATTTCCTAACAAAATCTTTCATATATTTAAAAAAATTCAATTAATCAATTTGTCGTTCGACTTATCGCTCGCATTTGGGTGGTCTGGCAGAATAAATTTGTTTCTCGCGGATTCTGGGGGGGGGGGGGGGGGCAGGCAGACCTCGGCCCCCCCTAGTTACGCCACTGGGTACTATAGTACATTACAAGGACGGAAATACCACGGTAATATGCGAAAGTAGTACCTCACTAAAAATAAAAATGTTTAAGTGTACAGTCAAAAATGCAAGTCGCAAATAGTCCATATTTGGAATACCTATATACAGGGTGTTCCGATGATCATGTTACAAAATTCTAGGGTAGATAAAACACACGAAAATAAGAAAAAAAGTTCATGTGAACATGGGTCCGGAAACGCTTCTTCAGGGAGCTAGGGCCCTTCGAAGATGACCTTCAAAAACTACTTTTCGTTTTATAGCTTCGGTACTACTGCAGCTATCGCAACCAATTTTGGGACATGAAATCTAGTTCGTAGGTTCATCAATTTGAGCCTTCCGGATTTTGTCACCTTTAACCAGGGGCGTACCTCATTTTCATATTTCAACGTAATAATTGGTTTAAGACCAATAATTTATTATTGATTGGATTTAGCCATTTTCGGAGGAAACTGTGACAGATAGCGATTTTTACTAAGAGTACCTTTTTTATGTAAAAGGCATTGGAGAATCATAGTCAGATATAAAAATGGTAAGAAATTAAAGCCTAAGAGGAGTAGGGTCAAATTTACTCAAATACCCCCTTGGTTTGTACGCCCCTGGTTAAAGGTGACAAAATCCGGAAGGCTCAAATTGATGAACCTACAAACTAGATTTCATGTCCCAAAATTGGTTGCGATAGCTGCAGTAGTACCGAAGCTATAAAACGAAAAGTAGTTTTTGAAGGTCATCTTCGAAGGGCCCTAGCTCCCTGAAGAAGCGTTTCCGGACCCATGTTCACATGAACTTTTTTTCTTATTTTTGTGTGTTTTATCTACCCTAGAATTTTGTAACATGATCATCGGAACACCCTGTATATACCTATTTGTATGGCTTTTTCCACGAATTAGGTATATCGGCCCGAACAGTTTTGGGCGTACATTAAGTGTATTTACCCCTCTCCCAGAGTCTGAAACTCGAGTGAGTCTGAGCGGAACATTTATACATACGAGTAGTCTCGTTGGTATCCGTCCAAGAGATTTCACTGTATATGTAGTAAACTAATTTTTGTTATTATTATTATCATCATATAGGTATTGTAAATGTAAATATTGTTAAATGTATTTCCTGAATTCATCTTAATTTAAAACGACGCGACATGTGACAGAAAAATTATATATTTTGCTTTTTAAATTGGCCAAATCAGAGCTCTATTATACATTTTATGTGATGCTAAGGTTAAATTATTATTAAATTAAATCGTAGGTTCAAATTATTTAAATAAATAGTTAGTATGTTACCATCATTACCTTTTTACCTAAACTTTTAATACAAGTATATAATAATGTTCAAAATCTATTGTGTTAATTCAAATGTGAGTGATCGAATTGAGCTTTAATGGTCAAATAAAAAAAAAAGTTGCATTAATTGACCACCCAACATCATTCTAAAAACCAAACACCAAGATAATGCCCAATATACCTAATAATATGCGTAGGTACTACCTATATAAATTTAAAAATTGTTCCTTGTTAACGATCAACCTTTGGAAAAAATAAATCATCATAAGTAGAAATATGGTCCAGAAGCGCCTGCCCATAATATAATTGTATATAAAATAGTATGCTTACTTAAACTAAAAATCTTACCCTTTATTATTGAGCCTTAGCCTAAATTGAAATAATAAATATAGAAAGTACCAATAGCATTGAAACTACTCAAATATCAAAGAAGGTTTTTTCTATGCAAAGTGGGTATTTCAATTATTAAAATAACATTTCTTTTGATGATTATAAATGTTAGGTATAATAATAAATGCTAAGTTTTATTTTATTCATTAACTAAACGTAGGTAAGTATCGGGTGATAATTTAACGCACAAGCAAGCAACACTAATATCAGAATTATATATATATATGTAGGTTCTTATATTAAATAATTCAAGTAAGATTTAAACTTACATTTTTGGAAAATTAGACAGATGTTTTGTCAAAACTCTTCATCTACGAAACTGTTTTTTTCCATAGGAATTGACATTTCAAACAAGAAACACTAACAGTTAATAAATAAATTAGAATAAAACACACTAAACTCCGGTTAATAAATCGCCGTTAAAATCGGAATTGCAAGACAACAAAACGTTCCGTGTTTAGATTGACTTGACCGGTTGGTACACCTGAATTGACTGATTATGGGTACCTTTCTCAGCTCAAACGATTTGGTGGGAACTACAACGTTTTTGTTTTTTATCACATACTTATGTTGTTTATTTGCAAAATAAGAAGGGGCCTTATAAAAAATGTAATGACAAGTTGTCTTTAAGAATAATTGTCATTAAGTAGATCGGGTCCTAACAATAATTAATTACCACCCAAATTATTATGCTAAACGAAATGTGCGCGCACGTAGTCGCTATGTCTTTCTTATCAAAATTAAATATACTGATGCTAACAATGTCTGTATTTAATTGTATAATAAATAAATAACCCCCGGGTACAAAGAAGTTTAAATTTAAGGATAAGCTAATGAGTTTTTGTTGTTGTGAAGGCATGACATGTTCATGTATTTACAATACGATTATACGCCGCGCAATCACTCCTTCCTGGACTGAATATATGTTTTAAAGTTTATTGATCTTTTTAGGCTCTTACCCTTTTTTCTAGTTTTACTCGAAAACAATTTTTTTAAAATTTTAAAGCTCTTTTACTTGACCGTTGCAAGCGAATGCTTATTTAACCCCCATCAGGTTGAAATATTTTTTAAACTCTGTATTAATTTTCGTTAGGCCCATATAAGTTCTGCATGTCATTATTTAATAAGCTCTTTTTTTAAAACTAAAGAAAACCCGTTTTTTGTAACTTTATAGAAATTCCTGTGTAAGTTCTAAACATGGAAATTTAAAATAAATCAGTTCTGGAAAAATAAAAAAATATTGTGATTTGACATAAGGGCTTTGATTTTAAATAAGCGTAGAAATTGGTTAAAAATGATTCGAGATTCTGTCCAATGTAATGATAAGCTTTCTTTTCAAAGAACAATTTACTGTACCAAAAAATAGTTAAAAAATAATTAGGTAATTTAAAGTGTATAAATAATTGAGGCCAAAATGACACCATAATAAAATTAAAAATGAAACAGTAAATACCATACTGAAATTGGATCTTAAACTTTAGGGTAGGTAGGTACGGCAAAATTTGTCCGATAATTAAAAGCTCACATGACCGGGAATTCCAAATGATTAATATTTTGACCTTTTAGATCGTCATATTTTCAGGTTTTGATTAGCTTACACAAGATCGCCTAGGTTTATAATTTTCGATCTTGTGACTGATAATTTAAACAATTTTTTTAAGTAAATATTGTTTTCTAATTAGTCAATTATCAATGTCAATAAAGATGTTCTTACCTTGAGAGTTTATAAAAATAATAAAAGCCAAATAATTAGGTAACAGTAAAACATTGACGCATGTTGGGTTGGTCTTTTGGTTATTATATCCATTTGAGGAGAAGAGGAGGTACCTAATTGGGATAAACGACCAAATGTAAGTTGCAGAAAGAATTATTATTATTATTCGCAATTGAGTTTCGTACGTTCATTCATTCTATACTTATAAGGATTTTGTTAAGAAAGACATTTTTTCAGAATTTTAAATTCTTAGTGAGAAAAAATAGGATAGGTATAGAACATTTGCTCGACAATTTCCCTGCTAATTTTTTTTCTTAGGTTTTCACCCTGAAAAAACAAACCCAAAAGGAAAACATACGATTGTTTTATTTTCTGTTTCGTATGGATAGTTTGTTTTTGTATTTTTAATGAAATTTTACAAGCGGATACATTATATATATTCTGTCAATTAATTTATTTAAGAACATGACAGAAGGCTGCGTTTAATACTTTATGTCAACCGAACGATGTGTGATCATTCCAAGTTTCAGGTTAGACGTAAACCCCCTTTGCCTTTTATTGGTTATATCCTGTGGGATCAGCTTTATTAAATCTAGTTTTAACAGGAATAAATCATTAAATTTTCTTTTGTATTAAATAGTGAGCAATCCAGTCCAGATGGAAATATTTAATTTTCTATTAAGTAAACATAATTTTAGGTATGTACTTACGTATATTGTCATTACTGGCGCAGACTTTAGAAAGCAATTTTCAAAACGAACCAACTGTCACCTGATTTTTGCAAAAAAGCAATTGAGAAGCCGAACTGAAGTTTAGTGAACGATAAAGATCACCTCATTTTAGTCTATGTTAAATGGGGGTTCATACTAGATTACTAGAACTAGGAGACCTAAAACACCTTTATTATGGAAAATATATTTCTAAAAAAACATTAACATCTATAGAACAAGACAATAGGAAGGATGTACATTGTAATATACCCCCCCCCCCCCCCCGACCCCCCAATATACTCGCTTGGATTCTGGAGGTATATTTTTATTTGTTTATTTACTTATGCCAAAAGTATGATGATAATTTGTCACAAGACAATGACAAACACTTTAAATCCTACATTTATTATACCTGTTCGTATCACAGCTTTAAATGCATATAATCCTTCACAATTAATATAAAGGTAAACAATATAATAAGGTTGCTGTAGAACAATATTATAGGCATAATATTATTTTTGTGCTGCAATAACCTTACATTTCGTTAATATATTTTAGTTATTTTTGACGTTTTCGAAAACTGCATTTTACATTGCAACACACACCCTCTCCCCCACCCCAAGCAAACACCAGGGTCGCAGCAAGGGGGTTATGGGGTTCTACCTTCTGTTGCATGTAAATGATAATATACATCAGGGGGCTGGCAAAATAGAGTTCTTTCAAACACTGACATTCTTTTTTGGTTAGTCCGGAAGTGACAAAGTTATTTATTATGGCAACCTAGATCTACTTATAATGTCGTCTTGAACATAATCACCAAATTTGATTATTCTGCCGCTATAAAGCCCTCAAAGTTCTGGTGGCGAGTCATTTTTGAGAATATATACGTATGTACGAACGAACCTAAAATAAGATTTTACCCAGTTGCGTCTGAATATGAAATACCTAGTTTTTTATATAATCATATAACGGGTGTCCACGGAAGGTGGTTCGCCCCCTCTAACTTTTTTTGTTTTTCGAGATAATGGAATAAAATTCGGAGGATTTGTATCCGACATAAAACTGCATTTTTTGACAGGTGACTCAACATTATGGATCTTCCGGTTTAACCGGAAGTGACATAAACTTTCGATTTTTAAATGGGACACCCCGTAAGTATATTTTTACTTTTTTTGATTCCATATGACATGCTAAATACAACGATGTGTCACTTTTTGTCACCAAGAATATATTTTTTTTCCAAATTTTTTGTTTTATCTAGAGGGCTATGAATACCTTAAAATCAATTATTTCAGTTCTTTAATCTTGGGAAAAATACAATTTTACTATTTTTGGTCCAATGCTATGTGCTATTTAAAATTTAATCTTGAAAGTTGTATAACTCATTTTTTTAAAATGGCAACATGGTGGCTCGTCGGGTTAAGAAAAAAGAGGATTTTTTTACGATTATTTTGATACCATACACTATTAGGTTTTAGAAACGCTGTAATTAAAAAACTTTAAAAAGTTAATTTGGAACTTTCCTAAAATAAAGCACCCTTTGAGAATAAATTTAGATTTAAATGTACGGTATCAAGTAGCCTGTGACCAGCAAAACTGATAAATCAAAATCACGCCTTGAAGAAAATTGACATGCCAACAGCTTCTGCCAAAGTAAATTATTTTGTTGTTTAAAAAACATGGAAAATAATAGTTTTACAGGAGTGAGAAAGTTGATGTTATTAGTGTTTGGAGAATGTAGAAAGAATTCAACAGTTGCTGCACGACTTTACGCACAAAGATATTCTAATCGGCGTCATCCAACTCTGAGCCTGACAGTAATACCATATCAACTTTTTCATTCCTTGTAAAACTATTATTTTCCATGTTTTTTAAACAACAAACTAATTTACTTTGGCAGAAGCATGTCAATTTTCTTCAAGGCATGATTTTGTTTTATCAGTTTTGCTGGTCACAGGCTACTTAATGCATTTAAATCCAAATTTATTCTCAAACGATGCTTTATTTTAGGAAAGTTCCAAGTTACCTTTTTAAAGTTTTTTAATGAAAGCTTTTCTAAAACCGAATAGTGTATGGTATCAAAATAATCGTAATAAAATCCTCTTTTTTCTTAACCCGACGAGCCACCATGTTGCCATTTAAAAAAAATGAGTTATACAACTTTCAAGATTAAATTTTACATGGCACATAGCATTGGATCAAAAATAGTAAAATTGTATTTTTCCCAAGATTAAAGAACTGAAATAATTGATTTTAAGGTATTCATGGCCCTCTAGATAAAATAATAAATTTGGAAAAAAGATATTTTCTTGGTGACAAAAAGTGACAAGTGACACATCGTTGTATTTAGAATATCATATGTATATATAGTCAAAAAAAGGAAAATATACTAGGTGTCCCATTTAAAAATCGAAAGTTTATGTCACTTCCGGTTAAACCGGAAGTTCCATAATGTTGAGTCACCTTTCAAAAAAATGCAGTTTTATGTCGTATACAAATCCCCCGAATTTTATTTCATTATCTTGAAAAACAAAAAAGTTAGAGGGGCGAACCACCTTCCGTGGACACCCGGTATGTCCGGTTTCGAACAATAATTCTTTATTTTTTTCTCAACTTTGCCAACTTATTTGACAGGAATTTAATGAAACGCGAAGTTTGTTCATTTCCACTGCAAAAAAATTACTCAATCTACAACTTTTTTTGTTATGAATAGGTTCCATGGCTAAAAGAATAAGTGAAGTTAACGCCGATGTGGTGTCACAAAGAAACAAATCTGTAGAAAACATTTACCACATCAAATAAAAAGTATGTGCTAATTATTAACATTTATAGTGATAATTAAGTATAAGTGACAAATTCATTATCAATTCTTTGTTAATATGTCTTGGTTAAATTTATTTTAGCCTTTTTCTTCTTACAAAATATTTTAAAATCCATTAACTAACAGCATGATTCACAGAAGGTAATTAGCAGAAATATTAAAATTTCCACAAGCGTCACAAAAAAAATGAAAGCTAAAAAACATATTATCTAGAAACCTCTTTTACGGACAGCTTTTATGTTATTGATTTAAAAAATATAATTATAAATCTATTAAATTATACAATCCTAAAAATGTAGACGAACTACTAAACAAAACGCGTTCCAATAAAATAGTCATGCTTTTACAAAGACTTACCGGTAGTTCTCAGTAGAAAACGGTACCAAAATGCGACTGCAGGGCGAAGCCTCCGCAGTAAAGACTGAAGTTTCAAAATCATGGCAAAACTTTATATAGCACCAGATCAAACAATGTGTTGTGATCGCTAAGTAAACACATGTATGTTCTAAAATGATGCCATTTAATTAATTATCATTTAACAACAATTAAAGTGAATTAAAATGAGTATTACCGAAATCTCTTCGTGATCTCCTGGAGCAGTTGAGGCCCCAAAGTAGGTAACTACCTCAGACCAATTACCGTGATCTAAGGTACATACTCAGAAAAGTAAAATGAAGCACGTAATAAACGTCTTCAAAATATAGTACAAGAGTAGATAGAGTTCCAAGAACTTGTCCATTTGAATGTTTAAACAATCAAAAATGACGAGAATAATTTCCAAATTTTTAAGAGATCGTAGCCGCCACCTCGGAGCACAACTTGGGGATGATATTTTGGAAGTGAAAGAGATATTATTTTAATAAGAAAAAAATCGAGCAAGAAGAAGGGAAATGGGCCTAAAAATATCTGTTATTACGAAAAACAATGTTTGTAAGATGAACTGCGAAAATCTTGTTATATTTTTATTTTAAGGTCTAGTGAAGTTAAAAATATAGGTAGATAATATTCCCAAACGAAGTTCTAAATTGAACCTACGTTAAAACAAACACGACGACAATCTTTTTTTTTATAGAAAAAAGAAAAGCACAAAGTCACTCCACAATTTTTTATTCGAATAACTAGGGGAACCTAGAATGATTCATAATAAATTGAATCGACATGTTTCGAGTGTAGAAACACTCATCATCAGGAAAACGAAGTAAATGGTACAATGCTGATGTTGTTAGCAGTAGAGAAAATAACAAGTGAGACTAAGCCGTAATGGAGCTTTTAATGGTACATACAAGAAGTGAAAAAATTTGAAGTCAAAAGACAGAAAAGATTTCAGCATACTGAAAAGTCAAGGACCAGTGCAAAGCCACTGTCTTGGGTGGTAAATGAAGAAAAAAATGAAAAATTAGGGAGTTTTAAAAATCATTTTTAAGTGTAATGAAAAATCTTTAGTTTAATTCAACTATGTCGGAGACGTGAAAGTGGTAAAATAAGAGGGAAAGAAAAAATTGTTTTTCGCAAAAGTCATGTAGATGCTTTCATTTAGCTTGAAATAAAATACTGTTGGGTACCATGTTACGTCCCAGTTACCCCAGCAGGAGTTAAAACTTACACATTGTGTGCAAAAATAAGTTTTAAGAAATTAAAAAAAAGGTTTTGTTTTACTGATCGTCTTTTAAAGAAGTTCCACTGCAACCAGCACGTGTCAGACGGGAAAAAAACATTTTATTTAATATTTTTTTTTGTTTAAAAGACGTTTCATTGAAAATAATGACTTGACTAAAATATTTGTATAGGTAAATATTTCACAACAATGCAAACGTTTAATATTTTATATATCTACATCTTATATAAGTACATCAGGGACGGATCGATATGAGGGGGGAGGCTCTTAACACACCCCCCGACAATGTTGTTATAAATTAGTGAAATTGGCAAAACTGAGGGTTAGTTGGGAAATTGGTAATAACAGAATAAAATCTTATTACTAACGTTTAATGTCCTTAAAATTAAATCATTGGCAACGTATTGCAGACAAGCCGAATTAAACTTTTTTAAAATTAATAATTAATTGAGTTGGCTGTTACACATAAAAAGTTGTATATTTAAATTTAAAACTTTCATAATATATTTTTTTTAAATCTTCCTAAACTTTAAACTTATTAGTATGATGCTCTTGAAATAATATGCATGCATGGTGACGAACGACTATATATAGTAGGTACTTGCTATACAAGAGGTCCATTTTTTTTTCGATGACGAACGTGCTTTTCCCGCAAGAAGGAAAGTATTGTAAACGCGAAAATTTGCTTTCCGAGATCTCATTCCCAATTCCGCCGGCCTGATGTCACTTTTGTCCGCTCAAAAGCTCAATCACTACTCAAAACTGAACGAAAAAAGCAGGGTACGTTTTATAGTAATATTATGATTGGGCAGTAAACCTGCTCGAAACCGGATATACATTATTAATGTATGTATAACAATAAATTAATATTAAGGCTGCTCGAGGAGAATAAGATTTTGTGATGAGCTTATTTTGGACTTTTTATGTATACAGACATATTATGTTGTTATATTTTCATCCAGAAATATCGGAATTAACGGCTTTCATTATTTTCGGCTGGAACTTGGAATTTGACCAATTCGGATACACGGTGATCAACTAAAAAATGTTACTCTAAGCTATTCCACACGTTCAGTATTACTCGTTCACTGGTTGCCCAGGAATGCCAACCCAAAAAAGATCGCTTGCCAGACATTGTAGGTATTTACAGATAGGTATAGGTAAGCTTAAAAAACAATTAAAACTACAAAAATGTAAATTTACCAAAAATTTCGTATATTAACGACGATTAAATAGTAAGTACCTAACATTGGCTCACTTTCCCTTATCCTGGTAACAAGGAACTTAGGACTTAATGATAATTATTATTATTACGGGTACTTAAAAGTAGGTAAGTACCTGCTTTGAAAAACATTCCATACTTTTATGACATTATTAGTGATTTAGGGCTGACAAGAAAATAGGGGATAGGAGAATTATTTACTATCTTAAGCCCAGTAGTAAAAATATTAAACAAAACAAAAGATACGTATTTATCCTATTTATTAACATTAGTGGGTAAGGTAGGTATACCTGTTTACATTTGTTCTTAAGTTGAAATATGTTTAAAATATGATACCCATGCAGCGTTCTTTTATTTGACATTGCGCAAATTTTCATTATAATAAAACAAGTTAACTTTTTATGATCCATTAATATAATTTCTTGAATAAACTAGGTACATAGCTTTGTCTCGTGAACATTTTATGATCATAGCTTAAAGTATGAGGTCACAAATGGAGAAGACGTACTTATTTAGGCTCACGGTGAATTTCGTTCATTTTAAACGGGTTATAGGGATTCGAAACAAATTTTCTTCTTCGGGTAGGGATACGTTTTTATCGGTCAAATTTATTGAATAAGTTTAGGTCATTTCCAGTCCCTAAAAAAGGTAGTAGGTAAAGGCCGTACACGAAATATTTATAAAAGTAACTGAATATTCAGTATAGCAAAACACACTTACTTTTGTTTGTCGAATGAAAGTCAACGAGTGCTGTACTAACAGCATGTAAAATAAACTGCGTTGTTGCTAAAAACTCTGTTTTTATCTGCAGCAGCCCAACCTACCTCCATCTGGAATGGACCAAGACGTACGAATGTTAGCTAACCCGCATCCGTGTTTAATTTTGGCTTCTTGAACGCAAAACAATATTATGTATAAATACCTCCCTATGATATTAAGAGTCTTTATTCGATCGCCTTGTATATTTAATTATCTAAATGGCCCCTACTTACTTCATTACGGGTAATGTGTCGGTATTTTTTCCATGTAAGATGTAGTACCTATTCCTCATGAGATGTTGGATCGGCGGGGCACAAATTTAAATATGTCGCAAAAACTAAGAATTAAATAAATCAACTAAGTATATTCAATTAAAAAATTAACCACTAGAACATTTTTATGGGCGATTTAAAAAATACACTATTCTACGTCGGCACGACTACTAAGTTACTTGAAATCATAATGGAATGGACAGTGACAATAACATTTATTCTATTTGTTAACAGGTCTTATAACGCAAGGTCTTTATAATACGAACCCTATTCTTTGTATTAGCTAGTTTACTGAGGATGATATCTGTCAAATCATCAAACATTAAGCCAACTTCGTGTAGGCATATAATGTGACTGTAAAAATTTAATTTGTTTTCTTATTTTGGCGTCCCGTCCCCATGTGTGAAAAACGTATTATTATTCTAATTAAATTTAACTGCTTAAATGCCTATAAAAGCAGCTAAATTTCTTTCATTTTCCAGTGTTCCATTCCTCTATAATTTGGCAGCCGCTCCGCGCGCCGTTTAAAACGGGCATAAAAATTCAATTTTTCGACGATATTTCCATTCCAACCCAACCATCTTTCTCTGCGGCTCAGTTACTAGTTTCTCATCTTTGAAAATATCAAATCGTTATTTGCTGTTTCTCCGACAAATACTGTTCGGGGGGGGAGAGAGTTATTTTCTTGCTTCCACTTATGACACGATTGTCACGTCGCGTCGGAATCGATACGATTTTTTTATGTATTGTACCTAGTTTCTCCTTGCTTTGCATACAGTGTAAATGAAATAAAGACGACTTATTCTTTTAGAGTTTTATTAATCTAGAGCAGTAGGTAATAAACTAGATTTTAAAGTGAAATATTTACAATTTTCTAGTGATTCACATTAATTTTAAAAACAATGATACAAATTTACATGGTTTCTACAATATCTTTGAGAAATTGCACGAAAACTCGATAATAAATTATGGAAATTCTCAACTATTTTAAACTTTTCTTTATATGAAAAACATTTTATAGTTTTGTATTTTTAAGTGCAAGACTGCTCTTATTAAAAATTCAAAACACGGTATTACACTATATCTTTGTCAATATACATCACATTTTTTTTAATAAATAGCTTAACTTTCGTTTTAACAAACTAACAAAAGGTTCTTTGCCAATGTAAAAACCAGTACGGGAAAACCTGCTAAAGTAACGCTGTAACATTCTGGTGAAGGTCAAGCAAAAATCCAAAACATTTCCGGCCAACTTTATCGCCGTTTATGCCAGCCCTGTTCGCAATCAATAACCGTGTCCAGGACGCCTCGCGAGGCAACCTTGTATTGCCTTTGCTCGCCGGTCTGGACGCGGCTAATTAATAAAATCTTACTACACCACGTTTCTCTTACTATCACATGACGTTGTTTATATTTTTGTTTTACCCTAATGGGCCCAGTTTTTTTTTACTTAATGGAGCCACAGCAAGTTAAAAAAAAAACATTTTTATTTTTAAATACAGACAGATCTTCAAAGTAGACCAGCAACGTTGCTTTGGAGTGTAGGTATAAATGATGCTTATTAAAAGAATTATTTAAACTAATGTTATCTAAGTAGAATAAAAAGGCTGGTCTTTTGGATTCAGGCTGACCATATTAAGTCTTAGATGAAAGACCAATACAATTTTTTCAATTTTTTTTATAAAATAACTAAGTAATTAGCTTCAAGTGCTTTTTACATCACTTAAAGTGCTGTCATAAAACAACAACTATCACTGAATAGGGAATAATGCGGTGTCAAGGCTTACTTATAGACAATGATGTATTTTGAGTAATAGATGTGTTTTGGACTTCCATTGCCTTTAGTTTTTCATATCACAACGTTTCAACTGGTAAGTATCTCCAGTCGTCTTCAGGTGAATACAGTATTCACCTGAAGACGACTGGAGATACTTACCAGTTGAAACGTTGTGATATGAAAAACTAAAGGCAATGGAAGTCCAAAACACATCTATTACTTAAGGCTTACTTACTTTGAAGATGTCTTTTGATCTTATGTTTTGTATACATATAATTAGAAAATTTGATCAGATCATTTAAATTACCCATAAATTTATGCTTTAAAGGTTTAACAACTTTTAAACTTTAAATTGCAGGTGTGGTAAGGGTCTCCAGCGAGTTATTATTTTATTTAAATTATAGATAAAACACAACATTAATCAAACAATGAACTGGCGCCTGCGTCATGCACTGATAACTCCTAATGACTAATGAGTATTGATGTTTATTATCTGAAGTGTTTTAACTTTAAAACACGTTTTTCTCTACTTATCAGATCCCATTTCATTAAGAAAGGAAAAACAAATTACCTATTTTGACCTCTATAGGAACCAAGTTTCGTACCTATAATATATTATAACAATTAGAAAATATCTAACGTGGACCTAATAAGCAATAGTTAAACTGAAGATACTTTTAATAATTTATATAGGTACATACATAATAAATAGTATAATCTAGATTTTAAGAAACGTACAAATATTTTAATATAAAACTATTTCGGGTTGGACAATGTGGATATAAAAAAAATTGCAAAATTAAGAAAGGAATCAATTTTTTTAATTTAGAGTAATAATACGGTAGAAAAATGACGGGAACGCACGTCGGCAATCAGCGTTTAGTCATTACTGTATTCTGTATTTTAAAGGTCAACCGACACTAATGAAAAGAGACACCATGAGCGACGGTAAGCAAAGATTGAAAGGCCAGAAGAACACACCAACTTTTATCACTCGCGAATGAGGTTTAAAATACGACATGCAATCACTCAACGCGAGCTGCTGTGCGATCACTTTCCTAGCGGATAATCAATAATGACCCTTAACCTATTAGGGCAACCCTGCATTATACAACAAAAACTGTTTGAAGTTAAGGGATTCAATACATCTAATGTTGAAACCGATACAACATTTTTCCAATACTGTAATATAATACCGAGACCTATTTTAAGTCGGTAAGCAGACAAAGATTGTATTCTTCACCTGAAAGAAGAAAGGATTTTAATTCGTATGTTAACGGTTGCAAGTCGGTAAGTGTCGGCTTTCACACGCCACCTATCTAAACAGGTTAGAAGCGAACTAGAAGTAGGGTCATTTGTCATTCATATCTATAACACGCGCAGAATCGAATTTCAGGTAAAAAAAAAAGTGTGATTAAACAATGTGAACATTATTGGTTCGCTGTAATGTGTATTATTTTTATTATTATTTTCTACTAGTCATCTGAGGCGTCTGAAAAGTTACAAATGTTAAAAATTCAAGGTTTTAAAAGACCTACATGATAATGCACTAGCTAATAGCACAAATTTTAACACTTTTACATCGATATCGGGAGCAATAGATTCCTTTGCAACAGAAAATTCAGTTCATTAAAATAATGTTCAACCTATGCGGCAACATTAGAAAGAAAATAATGTGTTCGGCTGGTTTTGGCCAACACAAAGTGGATCCTTTTTGATTCGAGACCCTATCAAATTGCTACAGACCACGCTAACGACAATCTTCAGAATCAGATGCAGCCTCAAAAAAATAGTGAAAAGTACTTGTTAAGTTAACATAACAATATTATATAAATAGCTAAGTACCTACTAACAAAAACCGGGTTCCGCCATCAGTTTTGAGGTCTGATCTCTAAATACTAGCTAAAATTATTTCACATAATCAGAGATAAACAGATTTTATTCATTGTAGTCCCACCATTCTTTTTCATATCCCTCGTGGACATGCTCGAGTAGTACTTTCCTTCTACTGTCACAATATCTAAAATATAAATAATTTTTAAAATGGGAAAATGAAGGCTGGATTTTTTGAAGGTTTGATAGCACATTGAGTCAAACAAAAGGCTTAATTAATTACATACCTATATTTATCTTGCACTTTTTGTTTAATATCAGCTAAATTTTCAGACGTAATATCCCTCTCCAAATATTCTGACAATGTCTCTGTTGCACTTTCAAGATCTTTTTGGTTGTCTTCGAAAATCACAGACTGGTTATTTTTCTGTAAATAATAGGCAAACACATATGTGTACATCAGAGTCTGCCTACACTGACAGAGGATATCGACTGCCCTCTTTAGAAATTGAACCTCAATCCAGCTCATGTTATGCTGCTGCATTTCCTCCATCTTTTCCTTCACAGAGGCATAAAGCTTGTGTTCAAATTTTAGGGACGCCATATGATTCATGTATCTGTTGCAGTAAAACAGGTAACGTTGAAGGGCAGAGCGGGATTTCTCCTGTGCATCTCTAGCTGCCTTGGCTTCATCTTCATCATACCTACGTATATTATTACATCAGTATACTTAACAGTAAATAGAATGTCGTTTCGAAAAACGAATAGCTTAGCGTTTCAACTGTCGCTTTCACTAGACACAATTTTTTGGTAGCTTAGCAGATACATAAACACCCTACCTTGCACGTTATAACCTGTCCAGTAAAAACTAAAGTAGGTATCTTACCTGTTACAATTATACCAAGAACTTCCATGTGGTTCCCAAGGCCCAAGACAAACCCAGCAGAAATCGGCTTTGCAGTTCTGGTTTTTACACACCATATGGTTGCATCCTCCATCTTTCTCTATGGTGACATTGCATTTTGGGCATTCTTTAGTGTTTGCAGCGATCCAATTGCTAGTTTCCGAATCGTCATCACATTTTTTAATCCATTTTTTGAGCAAGTGACATTTGACGGGATCATGCCAATTTTCGCCACATGCAAAGCAAAACGTATGGTTGCATTTGCAAGTCACTCTATGGGGCTCCACGTACTGAACTTTTATTGCATTGCTGCAATCTGGGGAAGGGCACCATCTCAATAAGCGATTGCACTAAAAATTAAAGAAAATTGCAAACATTTATAAATGTATGTCTAGCCAATTTTGAAAAGGTAATAATTGTAGAAATGTTGCTAAATTATGCCATCTTTTCGAGACGTTGACCACCTGTTGTTCTTTGCCGCGAATGCCGCGTTGCATTTTTATTTAGTTAGTAGTTAGTAGATTTCTGATTGAACGGAGCAATATTTTGCTGTTTGTGATATGAAATAAAAATTTTACAATGCCAAAAATAAAAAAAATCTAGTTTGGGTTCATTTTGATTTAATTAACAAGCCCAGTAATTCTGAGTTTTAAGTTGAACCATAGTTAAAAGCAAAAATATAATATGATGTGTTCATATTAATAAACTTGTATTTTTTACCTACATTTTACATTCCTAACATAGGAGTACTAAAAAAACTTGTTATTGTGATAGCAACTATCATTAAATAGAATTGAAATACAAATTTACAGGTTTATAACATGTTAATATTAAATTAAGTGATTTTGAATTTTTAAAATATATCTTTACAGAAACAGAGGAAGTAATTTAAAAGTAATTAAAAATACACCTAAATAAATATCCAAATTTGGATATATATCAGATATACAGGGTGGTCCTTAAGTACATCAAGAAAATCTAGGATATGATTCCTGGCATCAATTTAAGTTGAAAAGTTCATATGGACTTATGCCCTAAAATGCTTACCCTCTAAGATACAGTGTGTTAAAATATTTTTAAAAAATAATTGTTTTTTTAAAATTTCGAAACTCTTTGAAGATACGGTATTGAAAATTGATGTCGATTGATTTCGTATTAAACTGCACTTTTTGGTTAAAAAAGGGTTTGCCTACTTCCACCAGTGGCGTGCATGAAGATACCATCAATATTTTTTTTGTGAAAATATGTGATACGCCACTGTTTTTTTTTAAACTCTGATGCATTTTTATGCATTACTGATATAAGCGGAACAAAAGTTGTCTCTACTATGTTTTTGAAAAAAATGGTAGTTTTAAAGGAAAATATTTTAACACCCTGTATCTTAGAGGGTAAGCATTTTAGGGCATAAGTCCATATGAACTTTTCAACTTAAATTGATGCCAGGAATCATATCCTAGATTTTCTTGATGTACTTAAGGACCACCCTGTATACAGGGTGTTTTTTTTAAGGTCGACGAGCGGCCATATCTCGGAAACTACTGGGCATAGAAACTCAGGAAAAGAAAAATGATAATTAAAGTGGCCATGAGAAAATTCTGGAAATAATTTTTAAGTTCCGCATTTTGCCGCAAGAGGGAGTAATTGAAAAGTAAATTTTAAAATTTTACATAACTCCGAAAATTCCACATTAAGGTATGTTTGATAACACCATTTTAAAGCTTGGACAATTATGCATCATTTTGGTCTTATGCTCATTGGCGTACCGACTTTAATAAGAGTGGGGGAAGCTGTTGAAAGTGTAATCATTTAAATCGCTGTAACTTATAAACGACGTATCCGATTTTAGCAAATTAAAGACTGTTTGGAAGAGAAATGTATGCACTTTCACCAATCGTATTTAGTTGTCCATAATAGTTCTAAAAAAAAATGCTAGAGGGCGCAATTTGCAATAAGAATACATTTTTTGATCTTACTCCGAAAAAATAAATCATACTGTATAATTATGACACCATAATCGAAAAGTAGATGAAATTTACTAGAAAAAATTAGTGATGGGAAAAATCGAGTTATTTTAATAATCGACTATCGAGAATCCGAGTGATTTAAAAAACCGAATGATAATCGATTTTTCACTCGAATGCTATATTAGGGAAAAAAGGTCGGCAAAGTAGTAAAAAACCGGTTTTAACCGTTTTATCAACCACATATTTTTTTACACTTCAAAAAAAAAAAGGTCGCTAGGTCCGTAAACTAAGTACTTTGTGTAGCCGCAATTAGTGATTGGTGATTTATGAATGGCATGCGGGTCGTTTCAAAATAAAAGAATTCGAATTTTCGTCACTCGAATTATTACCGATGATAACCGAATATTTCAAGTGATTGAAAAAATCGAGTGATCGGTTATTTTTCACTCGAGTTATCCCATCACTAGAAAAAATATTAAAACCGCAGCTCGATATCTGCGATCGTTTCAGAATCTTGTACCATTAGATACGACAATTGAAGGTTCTTCCAAACAAGCGTAAATTTAGTAAAATCGGATAAGTCGTTTAGAAGTTACAGCAATTTTAATGTTTAAACTTTCAATAGCTTCTCCCACTCTTATCAAGTGAAACTGTAAACATTAAAATCGCTGTAACTTCTAAACGACTTAACCAATTTTACTAAATTTAAGCTTGTTTGGAAGAGAAAGGTAAGTACCTTCAATTGTCGTATCCCATGTACAGGATAGTTTCTAATAAAATTGCTAGAGGGCGCAAATTGTATTAAAAATCATTGTTTTGGCAATAACTCTGGAACGAACGGAGATATCGAGCTGCGGTTTTAATATTTTTTCTAGCAAATTTCATCTACTTTTCGATTATGGTATCATAATTATACCGTATGATTATTTTTTCGGAGTAAAATCAAAAAATGTATTGTTATTGCAAATTGCGCCTTCTAGCATTTTTTTTGAGAACTATTATGGACAACTAAATACGATTGGTGAAAGTGTATACATTTCTCTTCCAAACAGTCTTTAGTTTGCTAAAATCGGATAAGTCGTTTATAAGTTACAGCGATTTAAATGATTACACTTTCAACAGCTTCCCCCACTCTTATTAAAGTCGGTACGCCAATGAGCAGAAGACCAAAATGATGCATAATTGTCCAAGCTTTAAAATGGTGTTATCAAACATATACCTTAATGTGGAATTTTCGGAGTTATGTAAAATTTTAAAATTTACTTTTCAATTACGCCCTCTTGCGGCAAAATACGGAACTTAAAAATTATTTCCAGAATTTTCTCATGGCCACTTTAATTATCATTTTTCTTTTCCTGAGTTTCTATGCCCAGTAGTTTCCGAGATATGGCCGCTCGTCGACCTTAAAAAAACACCCTGTACAGTGTGTCCCCGGATGGAGTTGACAAGAGGAAAAAGATCTTTATTAATGATTTTACGACGAAAAATTATTTTTTATAAAAAATTCTGCTTGTCGAGAAAATTAATTTACCATATAAAAATTGTAGATCAGATGTACAGGGTGTTGATAAATGAAGACAACATGATAATGGTTTAAGAGAGAAGTACCATTATTTATTCATTTAGACAAAATGTTTATAAATCAAAGCCGTTTAATCCAAAATAAAGCCTAAATACAAAATTTGAAATCTGAATTCTAATTTTTGTTTTTTATTTTTTACCATAGAATTTATGAACATTTAAAATGAAAACCTGAGAGTGCTGACCTATTTATTTAATTTCTAATTTGGAAAAATGTGTGCAGGTTTGAGGAGGATATGTAGAATAATAACGTTTTCCACAATTGTACAATGTACATTTTAAATGTTCATAAATTCTATTGTAAAAAATAAAAAACAAAAATTACAATTCAGATTTCAAATTTTGTATTTAGGCTTTATTTTGCACTATAAACAAATTTGTTTTAAATTATAAATAATGGTACTTCTCTCTTAAAGCATTTTCACGTTTTCTTAATTTATCAACACCCTGTACATCTGATCTAAAATTTTTATATGGTAAATTAATTTTCTCGACAAGCAGAATTTTTATAAAAAATAACTTTTCGTCGTAAAATCAATAATAAAGATCTTTTTCCTCTTGTCAACTCCATCCGGGGACACACTGTATATCGATATATATTGGATATTTATATAAATATCATGATATTTGCCAACCCTGGGTTCCTTAGAGTCGGCGCTGGTCGCTCCCATACACACCAAAATTGCCCGTCCCTCTCTGTATATATGTTATTTATTATTATACTTATAACTAAATTATTGTAGACTATACCTCAACAAAACTATTGGTGATGAGGTGTTGATATTTCAATCTAACTTTCGAATCGCGGACTAACCGCATTACACTAGCATCATCAACTAAAATATCACAACCATGTGCAGCACAAGCTATAGTCTGTCCCACGCCTTCTTCCATTATTTTAGTAGTCAAATATTCACACCAACAGTGAACACAAAATCTGTGACCACATTCCAGACCAGTCATGTGCTAAAAGTATGTTCAAATTAACTAATTTTTCAAAAAATCTGTAAACCAATTCAGTTAGGAGCCAATAATTGTAAATTAATTTTTTTTTGCATTTTAAAATTTGTTTTGCAAAGAGGAACATAAAAATAAAACGCGACAATGATTCAAATATCAAATACCTAAATCATACTTACAGATGATGGTAGAACCATAAAACAAATTTCACATTCTTCAGTTCCATTGGCATTTTTCTTTGGAGGCTAGAAATTATTATTTAATACAGGAAATTCTTTAATAGCATAGAAATATTTACATACTTATGCATTTAACCTACATAAAGATAAATAAATTTTATAAATTAAAAATAGTTAAATGTGACTTTTATTTTTTTGATAATTTCAGACCTCCAAACAGAAAACTGGCACAAAGGCCTTACAATAATTTCTCAATAGAAATAAATAATTTTTTTGAATCTACAAAGTTTAGTTTATAATTCAAATGAAGTATATTTTCTGTTTTCGCTTAATCCAGACTACGTAACTTTTAATGACTGCTGTAATAGGCAATGTCATTTTTATAATGACGTGTTTCAAAATTACAATGCAGTATTTACTTTAAATTTGACACGTCAGACGCCTTATGGGCAAAATTTTGTGTTGTATGTATACATATTGGACAAATAAAGATTTTTCATTTCATTACTCACAGCGGCCATTTTTGACACATCCTTGAATTGCCTAATAGTTTTTGAGGTTATGACATAATTTACCAATTAAAAACTATTCTTTTGAAAGTGAAATAAGCTATTCCGAATGGAATGAATAAATAAATAATAATATATCCTCACCCTGGCCTTGGATGTGATGTTTAACTTTTTAAAAGGGTTGATCACTCGAGCTTCATTAAAGAGTTGTTCTTGGTCACCATCATAAAACCTTTCCATTAGCTTTTCCTTATCCCACCTAAAGTGGTTTAAAAGTATTCGGGTCGTAGTGGCAGGGATCTAAAAATAACAAAAAAGGTTTTATTAAACAATTTGTTACACCCTTTATTAATTTAAACTTTGACCATCATCCTGTAGCTTACAGGCCTCATGTAATTTCTAGATTTTGTAAAAGTATCAATCTGATGAAGTACCTATATTACCCTTTTGATGGAGAATTGTCGATAATTCAATTCAAACTCAGTCTGATCATCTGAAAAAGGCATTTTCATAAAAGGTATTCAAATCATTTTGAATTTGGTTCTGAAATTTTGACAATAGACAATATGATTGATATGTTATAAAATTCAATAAAATTAATTTCCTTGTTTCTTATACCTATTTATTTTTGATTTGAACTACTTAATTGCAAAACACAAAGTGCTTTTTTTTATAAATTCAAGTCAAAAATCGATACCCGCTTTTATGCAATTTTCAATTTGCAATGTGGATTCAGATCAATTTGATACTTTATGAAAACATATTAAATAATACCTAGGTATAAAAGAGGAAATTGTAGCTGACCCCATAAACTGTTATTTTACTATCAAATAACTAAAGGTAACTTATTTGTGTTTTGGTGGTTTGATTTTTAGGGTGTGCTTCTATTGAAGCCCATAAGTTAAATAGGTGTAACAAATTAAAACAATGAAAGTTAAACTCAGGGTGAACAAATTATTTTCTACTTTCCTTTGCAAGGTTAATATTTCTATCTATACTATTATAAATTTTTAGTTTTCTTTGTTCAAGTTTTGCCGAAAAGAGCTATTTAAAATGCACAAAGGGAAGAGTATTTATTACTGGTAGGTTTTTACAAATGACCTCGAAAAATAAAATTGTGTATGATACCTCAACAACTGAGTTAACATCTTTAATAGAGTCAACCATATGCTGAACAATTTCTTCGGTACTGAGTACTTCAAAAGGGTAATCGTCAGAATCAGTTTGTTTTTCCCTATGCCCTGTGACTTCAACTTCCATCGCAAAATCAACATCATCGCCACTAGATTCGTTTCCTGAATCGACGTCATCATAAGTTTCTTCTTCAGAGTCCATTTTCTGCTACAGAATGATATATTTACGACACTGTATTCAGGTGTTGAAGTAAAGATAATTATTCCTGTAAAAATAAATAAATTTGATCTTTGTTACACTCCTCAAAGTATCACGTCAAATATCTCCCGTTCCCGTTACGAATCGAAACTAATTTGACTGAATTCTGAAATGACGTTTCGTTGTCGTTCTAACGTCAACTACGGTGGGTCGGTAAGAAAACATGTCAAATTTTAGTTTAGCCGAATGCTGATAGATGGCGTGCCTAGATACCCCCTGTCGTTCACTAGAGAGATATTTGAATTACGTAAACGCTAATAGCGTATTGGCGTTATTAGTATATTATATTGTATAAGTATAATTATTATTCTTATCATATTTCATTTATTTCGCATCGAGATAAATAATAAAGCCGAGGCTCTCGGTTTTTCACTATTTTCATGCAAGTGCCTCATTCACTTTGTGAATACTGTGATAATCACTAAAAGCTCATTAATCCGTATGACAACACGATACCTTCATTTTTTGCTTCAATCTATACCTACGTATGTCGACTCGACCTATTATAGGTAATATGCGACCCGTGTCTACGATAATAGACAGTTTTTGTAAATTGGTTAATCGATTTTTGCAAACTCAAAAATAAAATTTCGTAAACACATATAAATTATAGAGGGTACCTACCTAGGTATAGTATATATGTTTTTGTTCGTTACTATGGCCCCTTGTCTTCCGACATCCAGCCAGTTTCTTTAGGTAGGTACCTATATAGGTATAGGTTTTATTCGGTAATAGAAACTCTTAATCTTTTTTTAACGAACAAAACTAGCCGTTTGCGTTAAAAAGAATCGAAGAGTGTTTGCAAAAATTATTAAATAAGCCTATTTTTGTACAAATAACACAAGAATAATAGATATGATAAATTTTTAACAAACAAAATGAAACATAGGTATACCTACACATAAAGAAAGTATCTGACTTGCGTAATATAGGGACTCTTTTTTTCTCTAGAGCTCCCTTTGAATCTTTTCAGTTTTTATTTAATTCCTTTATATTTTAGTCTCCCAATTTCGCTGCTCCGCTGCCATCACATAGGATAAATAGATAGGTAGGTATGGTATATACTTAGGCCCTTGTCTAATTAAGGGTATAACTAATTATAATATTATTTTAGACTATAGAATTAAAAACAATCTTAAAGTTACTGATAAAAATAATATTTTTTTTTTCATTACGGACGTGGGGCGTGACAAAGAGACAGGTTCAACGCTCCGAAACCCAGGGCCGGTTAAACTTAAAATCAATACCTTTTCTCTTGTCTGACAACCGCTGTGACAACGATTAGGTACTTAACTGCATGACAAATGACAAGTCAAAAAGTCGCGTTAGAATTTACCTTACCACTTGACGCTATTTCTAGAATAAGCCTTACCTACCTAGGAACGAGTACTTACCTATAGGTAAGTATTACCTAGGTATGCAAAATGAATATTTTACCCGCCCCACCATGCGACATTTGGTGTACCTCTACAATAAAATAATGTTTAAAATATTTCCCAATCATTTCATTTTTTGAAGGAAAGGCAAAAGTTATAAACGGGTCAAAAAAAAAATAACTGCTAATATGTCTAATCTTAACTTAAATCAAGGCCATACAATACGATGACTCATTATGATGCCATTATTAATCAAACCCGGTGCATATACCAGTGCGCATATGCGCGCACGCAGATGCATATTAGGAGAACGTGGCAAATAATAAGGTCGTAGGGTGCGGTAAAAATGTGGTTTTTAACGGTTTCAATAAAACCGCAGAGTTAGAGAAGAGGTTTTTTTTAAAATGTTGAAACCATATTACGACTTGGAAGGGAAACTTTGGATTTATAGCAGAGATGTTCCAAATCAGGTTACGTAAAAGTAATCGTATTGCGCAGACGTCATACGCCATCTTGTCAAAATTAAACTCACAACTCACAATAGAAGGGGCAAACAGCATATTAAAGTCCTATCTATAATACACTTATGTAATTTTTTCGTTATTAAATAGCACATGAGTCGCTGTTTTCGTATCTCCGACTCAATGACAGAAAAAAAATTGGCTGGAGTTTCTCATAAAAAAACAATTTAACCTTGAAACCTAGGTATATATAGATAGGGTACAATTTCGCATACGGCATGCGACCAATTTGCCTTACGGGCGGATGCTATAAGGATCATTTTTGCCATGAGCCAATAAAAAAATCGCTCTGCGGTTTAGCAACGTTTCGTAAAAGACAGAAACCAGTATAGCCGGTTTTAGCCTGAATTTCAAATACGGTTAGTGCGAACTGGCGTGTATGGATCAGGTATTAGGCTCTTTTGTAAGTTAAAGAGCAAAAATATTCAGAAGTATCCTTGAACAGTTAGACCTTGGAAACGGTGTAAGTAGCCTCGCGCTAGGAGCTAACACGTCATAGATATTGTGTGTCGTCACACCGAATAATGAGAATGGAGGTTGCTGATTGGTGTAAAAACTGTTCCGGCGGCCATCTTCTAATGGTCATGTGAAAGGTGCCTGCTAAGTGGGGTGAAGGCCTCGGGGCGAGACTAGCAGTGTTCCCGTACACCGACCGAGCCGATCTAGCCAGCGCCGAGGCCGAGCGCTGTCGACCGTAAGGGTTTTGTTTTATGACAGGAACGGAACGCGCTGACTTCCGAAAAAACGTTTATTATTAAAAATCTCTGGATAAATGTGTATAAATAAAGTGAAAATTTCAGGCCTGAAAGTGTGAGTCAAAGGTCTATGCTCCTAATTTTCCTAATTTCAAAGAACTAACAATATAAGAGTCAGTACAACGTCAAGTGTTCCCGACGATGGCGCTATGGCCGCTAAACAAGTAAGAAGTAAATCCGCCTTAACCTCATTTTAAACTTTTGTAAACAAGCAGAAAAGCTAGAAACAGATCCTACCGGAGAAAATAACTATAGCGACCCGAAAAGTAATTATTTAATCATGTGAAATAACTAAATCATGGAAAATGACTCTTTGTTGACAAAATCACCAAGCACATTTTTTGAAAATTATTCCCAAGAAAAATGAGTACAATGAATAATCATGCCAAGACTAATTCAACCACCTCCTCCGGTAGTACAACATCCAACAGTAATTCCATCAGTACCATCAACAGTAGTGTTAAACAAGAAAGACAAGATGATCCGGAGATCAGAGAGTTGGCGGCTAAATTTGTTGAGGCTAACAAGGCTAAAATGGCTGTACCTCAGAGAAATCAACAAACTCTTGGACCCGGTATGAGTATCCTTACCTTTCTGAACTGCGGCGATAAATCTAAATTAAAGACTCCAGAAGAAACAAAAAATATTGACGAAGATTCCGCAAAGGGAAGGTTTGGATGGACTTCTATGGGTAAAGTACACATTCCGTACATTATTCGTTCGGGAGAAAATTATTGTGCCGTCCGAATGGTCGAAATGAAAGTTCTCAACAAGTGGTTAAATTATTTACATCAAGATCTTTATAACTGCACAAACATTAGAAGTTATTATATTACTGAGGCAGAAGCTAGACTTCTCAATGAAATAAATCTAAAACATTGTGATTATCAGTTTGGTAAAGAACAGTTTACCTCTAGGGACTTAATAGTGAGATTGTCAGATGCAAATGAATTTTACCAGTTTTTAGGACATTGTTATCACAAGTTAGTGAATACCTTAGAACCGGATATGCCTAATCGGTGTGGTTTTATTCGCATTAATAGGGAGTCTGTGGTACCATACACAGTATACAATGAGCAAAAGTATGTTCCCTTATTCTATTTCGAAGGTGAAACAGATAACCTCAAACAACGAGCTGACAAGTTGGAAGGTTGGGATCTGTCATACCTAAAGTTTTGTTGTAAAGTACAGGGTATAAGAAATGAGCTATTCGCTCACGACTCTTGTTCGGTAATTAGTTTAAATGATATCAAAAACTATTTTCCACCTGGAACCGTTTTCGAGGATTACTGGCCCAAAAAGAACCTTGATTCATCACAACTTTTAATTAGTGGGCGAACAAGTTTGCCACATAATGTACATTGGACCCGGCAGCCAGTAGCACCTCCAATAACAGCCCATCCTCCTCCAAGTCCGAAACCAGCAACACAAGCAAAGGCAGCAACCAATGGTCCAATGCATAATGTACATGTTTATTCAAATAGTTATGCTATTGCTGGGGGCCAACCACCTTATCATGCTGCACAACCCAGAGCTGCCAGCTCAGCAGTAAGAGCAAACTATCCAACAACTTCCGCTAGACATATGAGACCTGCAGCGACCAACTACTATGGAGCTATGGGCCAGGCACCTCCACCACCTTTGGTCCGATCTGCGACGTAAGTTTTTAAAAATTTTAAAAAAGATACCTTACAGCACTCAGTTCATACAATTGAAGTGTCAACTCAACTTTTAAATTCATAACCAGTTTTAAATTTTTTGAAATCTGATTAAAGTAGGTAGGCATTAAGTCATCAGACACCTTTTCTGTGTGTACAAATATCTTCTAGAAACCAATTAAAGTAAATTGATTAATTTTACAAGGAACTTGCCTAGTTGCTATTGCATTGGACCCTTTAATTGCAATTGTATAGAACCTATTGTATTCACCATGGTGAGGGATCTGTGTATGTAGCTTTTGTGTTGTGGGTATCGTAGAAATTGTTTGCATTTATGTGGACCAGTAGTTTACATCCATTCTAAAATTATTTTCTAAGGCCAAAATTGTTTCCGTCTTATTTTCAAATTATTAATGAAAATGGGTAGGTACCTACTCAAACCTGCCTATTAGCTAAGCTATGTAAATTATATTTTGATGGTTGAAACGGGAGACTGCAATTGAACAATGTAGCTATTTAACTTTTCAGGCATTGATCTTATATTATATATGCATAGGTTAGTTTTAATACATTACTTAAGGTGTCTACCTAAAATCTAGATGGAACTTAACACATTGCTAATGCTTTCCATAAAACTATTAAGTATTATTAAAAATACATACTTAATGTTGGAGGATGTAGGTTAAGGACCAAATACCCACAAAAAACCCCAATTAGATTTTTCCTTTCAAATTATACAATACCTTGTGCAAAACTTATGAACCACTAATAAGTAGGTATAAGTACTTATGAAAAGTTTTTTTATAAAAAATTTTTTTTAGGTAGGTCATATATAAAATTGAAACCACTATTTTCTGTCCCAGGGCTAAAAATATGTAATCCCAACTTTGTAATGATTACTTATTTTTCCACTGACAGCAAAACTCATGAATGGCAACAAATAATTGATAAATCAATTCTCTTATGCTTATATTTTTAAATGTACCTACCTAACATGTTTTTTTTTTTGGTACATACCAATGCTCTTAGGTAGCAGATCATTGGTACATTCAATATAAATATACAGTTAAAATAACATTTTCTTGTTATGTCAGCTGAATTTCTCAATTATTTACTAATTTTTTACTATTACATATTAGTATAGGTATAATGTGTCAAGATAACAGGTACCAGTTACTGTATTATTTTTTCATTGGGACGCTTGTAAGAAAACCTATAGGTATACTTTCCAAAAGTTATGTATTTTTTTTTTATAAAACCATTGTCAGTAGAAGCCAGTCTTAGTAAAATTTGTAAAAGAAAATTAATTTTTAATATTTACCTATTGAATTGAAAACAGATTTCCCATGTGTTCAATTTTTTTTTGGAAATATTAAGGCTGTTAGTATTTTAATTTATAGGGCTCCTGATTCTGAAGAGACACCGGGACCTTCTCTGCTTCGATGTTTGATAAAATCAGAATTAAACACAAACTATAGGATTGATTCCCTCATAGATTCTCCTCCGCATTTATTAAAATATGAAGCAGAAGAGGAAAAAATTATTGATTTAACTCCATTTTCAAAAAAGGCAGATAAAGATTCTGTTAAATTCGAGAAGCGTGAGACAGTAAGATCTAACCCAGAAGAAAAGAAATATTTTTTAACTACCAGTGAATTAAAATCTGAATCACCTGATATGAAAAACGAATTAACAGAAATAAAAATTGAATTTCCACCTTTAAAACCAAAGAAGAAATAAAACCTGTATACCTACCTACCTATGCAGTGAAAACGACTCCCTTAGTGCTTTTGCTTGATAAAATCAAAAAAGATTTGTGGATTTAATTTTCTTTTTTAAAATAAATTTAATTGTTACTTACTTATTTATGGCATTTCTAAAAATTATTTGTAATAAAATGAAAATAAAATACTTTTCCTTAACTTAAAATTGGCAAAAATCAGAATTAAAAATTAAAAGAAACCCAACTTTAAGATGGAAAAAGTTTATGTTGTGATCTCATAAAAGAGGGCCTAAAAATTAATTTTAAGTCATTGGATGTAAGATGTTATACTTTAGCTGGCATAATAATAATATGTCCTCGTTTGTTTATTATGTTATTTGTTTTAATATTTGTTTTTTGAGTTTTAGTCTTATTATTGAGATACAATCTTATTTTGTTTAGTTTGAATAGTGCCTATTAAAACGAACTTTAACATATTAGATGCAATAACTTCATGTATTTAAATACTGTAAGAGAACTATGTCCTAATTATGTTTGGTTATTGTTCATTATTTGTTTGTCACTCATTGTGGTGATTACATTTTGCAATAAAACGTGTTACAACAGACCTTCATGTTTTTAAGTTCTTGCAGTACTTTGTTTACTTTTATTAGGGCCAAACTCTATTCCATATTAACTCTTTCTAAATATCTGCTATTGGAACTTAAATACCTACCTAGGTACTTCTGAATGTTCACTTGCTACCTCTTTTAATTAGTTTATCAGAAACAGTCAGAATATTTCAGCAGCTTATTAAATCTTTGGACCGAATTCGTTTTTCTTTTATTTAATTACGTTTATAAAATTTGTTCCACTTTTAACTTCCACGATAACTCTAACAGTATGTAGGTTAATACAACACTTGAGCCATTTTGTCTCTGACTACTCGAGAAATTAAAGTCGACTTAAACTATGTAAATCCAGGTAACAAAGCAAGTTTATTGGCAGTTAGTAGGTACTTACCGTCACTAAAATTGATGTAAAAGAGGCCTTTATGCATGTGTGGAGGGAGTTAAGTGGTGACAGTATTTATGGTTTCTAGAAAAATGGGTAACCTATAACCTACTTACTATCTGCGACTAGAATAAAGTAAATTTGCGTTTGTTCATATTATTTAGTATTAGCAAACTATTGAAAAATTAAGAAGTTCAACATTTTTCTTTCTCCAATTTACTTCATGCTAGTCCAAGAAAAGGGACATTAAAAACCGAAATACTTGTGTAAAAAACTTACCAAGACAAAGCATGCCAAGCTTGTTTATTAATACTAGATATACGAAAGTAAGTATGACCCCATTTATTAAATTTAACTTTTTTTCTGGATAGTTATCGCTTTAACCCCGCGGCAGCCTGCGATCAGAGGCTGGATGATAGTTCGTGGTGAGTTAAGTAAATTATTTTTGCAAGCGTTTGTACGGCAATACCGGTGTCAGGGCAGAGTTTTAGGTTTGTCAATTTTCAAGCTAATATGATATTCTGGTCAAAGATATTTAAGTTTTGACGGCACCTCAGTATCATGTACATATGTATGTATGTATATACAGGTAACGTAGGTATATAGGCGCGTTTACGCTGACCATTCCTGACTGTATGTATGTATATACTCACCTAAAATTCGGTGGCGTGCAAGACAAATAATAAACTTCCCCACCTGGCTGTTTGCCTTCTTTTTTATACCAGTAGCACCAATATTTCAATTTCTTGTATTTTAAATTTTGCTCCTCATCTAAATCACCTGGAAACTAAGTTTATTGATATTAAATTGGAAAAATAAGAAGACATACGAATCTCATATTAGCTTCGAATAAGCCTTTTACAGTAAATTTCTATCGACCTAAACCTTTGGCGAAGCACTGGGTGTAAACTGTAGGTGTACATACAGACTGATCCAATAATAAATAGAAGTAGTTAAATCAATAGCAACAATTTTCAAAAGTTCCAAATATTAGTGGATAGTTTATAAAATGTACCTATGTTTTATATCAGAAAGTAGTCATTGACATTCTGACAATAGCTACTTTGACATGAAGGTTTTGCAAATGTATTTATACATGTTCATAAGATTGTCCCTCGAATATGGAAAATATTCTGTGATTTTGGTAAAATACATCTAAGCATAAGTACCTACCTACCTACATTTATGCAATTTGGAGCAAACCTACATATTTTTCTAAAATGACCGAAACTTTTAAAGTAAAATGGTTAGTTTTTCTTTGCTTTTACATGGTCAAAGTGACAGTTAGTATACACATACACTACCTACTTATTTGCACTGCGTATGAAATGTGGTTTAAAAAATGACAAGAAATAAATGTGTAATCTAAATTTAATTGAGCTCTTATTTCTAAAATTCCTAAATTTTAGGATACACGCTTTTAAGCACCTACTTTTTATTCTTTTAAGAGGGAGAAGAGGAATTGTATTGTACCTTTTTGAAAGTATTAAATTTTTTTTGTTTTTTTTTTTTAGGGGAAATTGGACCACTTTATATGTACTAGTTAAGCAAATTGAATGGTTAGCTTTTGTCGTCTTTATTTCGGGTTTAAAATTGTTGATGTTATAATATATTTTATATAGCATGCTAGAGATTAGAGGAAATATAGGTGTACGAGTCTAGCGTTTTTAAAATTATGTGTTTCATAAATTAATCTGAAAGCTAATTTCTAAAATATTGCTGTAACTGCAGAACTTCTCATTATCTTCTGATCGCAGTATTTACTAATAGGGAAGCTAGGCTATCAATTTACTGTAAAATACCGACTGTTCTATTTATGAATATTTTCAAAAAAAAAAGTGCATCAGACCTAAAACCTAATAATACCTAAAGGAAAGGCTGTTTGTCCTGAAAGGTCCATGCGGGACACACTGCATACAGGGATGATCAAAAGTCTGGAATCGGCTAAACATCTAAAGATTCCTAACTACTCTTAGCTTAATATAGCACATCATTATTTGTCCAAATTTAATTATTGTTTCAAAGATATTGAAAAATGACAATCATTCTTTCTCAATAAGCTATAACGTTTAAATGGTACATTATAAAGTCCATTATATAGTCATATCTTTGGATAAAATACGTTCTAAAGAAGCTATCAGTCTGACAACATGACTATTAACACACTGGGACTGTGCACCCCAAAACTGATTAATTTAAATAAAAAACATTTAGCTGGGTCCAGACATTTGCCAATCCCGGCCTATATAGGTATACCGGCTATTAGATATTTTCAACATCTAAATCTAACTGAATTCGACCGTATATTTTGTCTTATAATCCAACTTTATTTTACGGTTATGTAAATAAATTAGGAATTTTTAATTGAAATAGAAAAGGAAAAATAGATATAATAAAATTGAAATTTTGTTGATATCCTTAATAGAAAGCTAGCATTTTTGAAATAAGAATTAATGCCTTTGCTTATTGTTACCCAATTTGCGAACACTTTATTTATTATTGTTTTCCAGGATGGGCCAATACAACGCCCAAACCAAAAGCAGCAATAACTATATGGTTGTTGAGCCCCAAAACAATTATCATCAAACAACGTCGCAAGCAAGTTATCCTCCCCCGCCCTTGTTGCAACATATGAACGGGGGCATATCACGATATGATGTTCCTCAAAGGTAAGACTAACACCAACACCCACTACTATTCTGCTTGTGGGTTGAGCAGTTTAGTTGTTTATTTTAATTTACCTAATGTAATATATATAATGTATACAACCCGGTAAAATAACGACATACATACTCAGTAGAGCCTGTAGATACTGAACTGAAGGGAGTTTTATTAAATAACCTACCTACATATTTGGAATAAATGTTTGTTCTGATCTCACTGTCTCAAGCACACCTAGGAATTATTTTTGTTGCTGATATATAATGCGCTATAGGTATTGAATGAATAGGATGTTTGGCTATACAGTACCTACCTACATAGCTAATTGTCAACATTTATTAACACTGGCGTTTTTTAGCAATTATGCAGCACATCGGCCTTTAGATCAATTAGTAAATCAAAATCCAGCTCATCAGGCCTCATCTCGTACCCAAACGACAGTGTCGACAGCGCAAGACAACGGTTCGACGTTGACCAATGGCAGATCATTACTAAATAACACAACCAGTAGGAACAAACTTATAAATCTGCCGGAATCCCCTCCCACGACGACTACTGGGACTAACATTCCATACAAGATGCAAAAAGCTCAGGTCCAAGGAAAGTTGCTTAGTTTAATAAATATGAAGGCTAATGTTTACACGGAACATTTGGTAACACTTCCAGACTTGGTGGCCAACTTTTTTAATGGTGTACCTGTGCAGAGTTGTCAACAGGTGATGCAAGTGCTTGGTATCGAAGTCTATAAGGCTAATGCGTAAGTAATTTTTCAAAAATCATTGATTATAGTTAGGACGAGTCAACAAATAGACTAGAGTGGCTCCTTACATCTATAAAGAGAAATCTATGCTCTTTGGGAGTTTCTCAAGTACACCTTTTGAACATAAATCGGGATTTTCTAGTCTTATAGCATTCTCCAATTGTTATATCAAATCAAATCAAAATACACTTTATTGTTATAAGAAGTACATCTTGTTAACAAAGCTTTGGACAGTACTAAAACTGTTATGGAAATTATAATGTTCACTATATAAAGTAAGAAAAAGTAATCCAATAAATAGATAAATAAATACATAGATAATCACACCTTATGAGACAACAAAATAGTCATGGTCAAATATTTACACACAAACCAATCCAAGACGAAGACAAGCTCAATCTTACAAAAAATCTGGCAAGAATATACACTAATTAAAGTAAAATTCCTGGATAGTATAGTAGGAACTAGTAATTAGTTCCTTTTTTAGTCTTTGCTTAAAAATCCTGTCATCAATCACCTGCCGATAAGCCAGTGTTAAGTATGTGGTTATAAATTTTGATGCTCTCAAATATCGAGGAATTTTTGGTGAGAGTTATTTTTGGTATAGGAAGAGGAATACCATTCACGCAGTACCTACGCATGTTACAGGAGCTGTTAATAGCATAATTTTTATATTTTTTCTGGATAAGGCAGGCCGTTTCCACTAATTCCGACTTATTTGTTTTTTTTTTTATCAAGCTTGACTTGTAAAAAGGAGTCGATGCGTTTTAGGTATTTTTCAATTATATTTTGTCTAGCGTGTAAGCAAACGAAAAACAATTTACCTACTTACTATATATACAGTGACCGGCAGTAAGTACCGCAGCATATGGGAAAGTTTTTTTTATCTTTAAGTTTAGAAAATTAATTTTATTTTAGATATAATAATTTATAAATCAAAAGGAAACTTTCTATGCATACTTCAATGTATAAAAAAACTATTTAGGATATGCTTTAAGTCAATGTAAATCAAAAAATATCAGTTAGATGAAATTAACTTGTTCCCTCAGAAAATAAAATACTGTGTGCAGCAAAAATATTTACTGTTTTGATTTTAAAAAGCCATAATATTATGAAAACAAACTAATCGGACTTATGATCGACGGTTATTTCTAACAAAGTCTGCAGAAAATCTTATTTTCGTACGGTTTGGTTGCCATTTATTTTTTATACAGAGTTATTCAGAAAACACGATTAAATCCATTTTTTGTCCAAAATAAGCGAAATTTTGGAATTTGGGTATAACTTTGAAATTAAAACAATAATTCTTAGTAAAAAATATTCTAAATAAATGAAAGATGGAGGTACTTTACTCTTAGCGGAATTTCAAATTTTTGATCCTACCTCGTATATCATAAGACTTTTACCGGATTTAATGGGTGTTATTTTGGTTTGCGAACATGCAGAACCTATCTAAAATAAAATTAATTTTCTAAACTTAAAGATAAAAAACTTTCCCATATGCTGCGCACTTTCTGCCGGTCACTGTATAGTGCATAATATAATACTTTTTCTCTTCTCTTTTTTATTTACCTTTTTAAATATGAAGCAAAGTAAATTTTTGGCGAAGGCTGATGATGTATTAAATGTAGGTTGTAACATAATTGATATTGTCACTGACGGTCAATAGTAGGGCTGGGCGATATTGAAATTCCAATATCGAATATCGATATTTTATTTTTTAAATATCGTTATTCGATATATCGATAAAACATAAAAATATTATATTATAAATACAGTGTCACCAGTAAAGTCCGCATCATATGGGATTTTTTTTATTAATAGCTTTATTCAAAATTTGACTTTGGCATCAAGTTCTGCTTCGATTGAGATGAAAATTAAGCAAAAAAATAGTAGGCAATGCGAATCACGCATTATCTGTCAAATTTTAATTTCTTCCAAAAGATAATTCAAATGCGGGGTTATTTCTGAAAAAATCGAAAAAATTTATAAGAAAGAGTTTTTCTAAATGTTGTTTCTAGCCCACATGCAAAATTTCAGCTGAATAAGATAATTTTGATTTTTTACCTATATTTTGTAAATTGTACCACTTTTGCAAAATAAGACTCAACGCAACCTACATAAAATTTCTTAGTTTTGACAATGCTTTATTTCAGATACATTTTCTTTAAAGTAGCGCCATATTAAATGTGTGTTTTTCTACAAAAACGTTATTATGGCATAGCTTAATAATAAATTATAATGTTTTAAATTAAATCGTTGAAAATAGAAAATTTACGTTGTTAAACTAAAATTTATTTTTCACTTAAAAAACACTTTACTGAAGGCACTGTGTTCTTTTTTGTCTTAATATTAAGGTGTATTACTTTTAGACACAAACTATTTTTTCAAAAATACCTATTTTATGAAGTTACCTTATACAGGGTCAAAAACAAATAAACTTTGCATCACATGCGACCAAATTTTAATAGCCCAATTTTGATCTATTAATAAAAAAAAATCCCATATGATGCGGACTTTACTGGTGACACTGTATCTCAATATTGTCTTATGTGCCCTGTAAAACTCCGTACCTTCATTTCAAGGGGAGACTCTAATTATGAAAACATGAAGAAAAAGATTAAATTAAATATTAGTCCTTAAATGTGTTATAAGGACGATATTGAAATTCCAATCGATATATCGATATTTTATTTTTTTAATATCGTTTATCGATATATCGAATTTTTGCCCAGGCCTAGTCAACAGTGTGGACATCATCATGATAATATGGAGATAGGAAAACAATTATTTCCAACCCTCTCCATAATAAAAAAAAAGATGGTGGCCAAACTTTATATTTTTATTTGAGCACAACACAACAAAGAAAATATCGTCAAAAAAACGTTATTCTATGCCCATTTTACTTTCCTTCTGAAATTTCGGACTAAATAAATGTAATTTTTGTTGCAGAGGACAGATGCAGGTATTAATGGAAAATGGTAAGTGTACGAATCGTAATGAAACCGTACCTTTAGTTCAAGTGAGCAATGTGATAGACTATATGCCACAGTTAAAATATATGTTAAATGATATGGTAACTGAAGTAGCAGCAAAAAGACAAAGAAATAGCTAGGGGTCAATTATTTGGAGGCCACCATGGACAAATGATGAGCCACCTAATTTTGAAGTGCCGCCTAAAATGGATGACTCGCCTAATTTTGATCTACCGCCTACGTTTGAAATGTTCCACGAGTTCCAAAAAAGATACGAGACAGTTTCGGAACTAGAAAAATTGGCAGAAAGTTGTATCAGTAGTACGGTGGGGGCAGTGGGAGACCCATATTGGGACCACATGTCCAGTTACCTGCTAAGCGCCACTAGCATCATTCAATATCATCTGGAACACAATCGGCTAAGGCATTCGGGAACGAAAGTCGACGACAACACTCGACTCGACTCGTCGGAAGATCCCCATCAGTACAACAACTGTTACTGGTGAACAGGGGCAGGCACTCAAATTTATTTTACAAAGTTTGTTCCTATAAAAGTGTAAAAACCTTATGAACCTTAATCCAGTGAAAGTACAGCGTATTTTAATATGGTTTGTGCTGATGTTTTATTTTTTTACGTTTTCAACGAGGACTGTACATACTGTGGCATTTGACACAGATATTTCTATTTAAATTAATTATTTATTTAAACTTCCAAATTTACTATCTCCTTGAACAGTTTGTTCGGGTTTGTTCCCTTAAAATAAATCTCCCCAGTCAGACAATGAAATTGTTTTTTATTGTTCCAATTCCTAAAGGAAATTAGGAGAAATAAACACCATCACAACAGGATTGATCGTTTATACGAATAACTCTATTTTAAAATACTTAAAACAATTTTTTGTTACTAAAAATTAAAGTTTGTTTTAAACTTGTTCAAATTGTTTTTTTAGCACTGCCGATCTTAAAAAATTGCTCGAAATAATTCTCGTAACACTCCGATGCCCTTCACATGACTTACCATCACAGTGATGAGAGAAATTGTAAACCAGTCAGGGGCGTTAATAAAAATTGCCTGGTCTGTGTGCCCGGCACGTGCCTGACCTTACTCATATAAAATTTATTTCATAATATTCCAACAAAAAATAGATGTTTGATTTCGTTCCAATGGCATCACTCAACAGTTTATTGCACAAACACTGCTGGAAAGTTATCTATAAGAAGAATAACGCCCATGTTAAATAGAGTATTATTATCATCATCATCATCATCATTCATTATTTGCTTTGATCTGATTGCAAGTGACACAGCATTGTTGGGTGGTCGAGTCGCGGTTCAACAAACAATATTGGTGGTTTCATTTTAAAAGCTGACATTATTATTTATTTTTCGGATTTTAGAATCTCACAAGGCATTTATTTTTTAAATGTGTTCGTCTTAACATTCAATTTGTTGAAACGTCAATGTGTAATAAAATTATTGTAGCTTTTACACGCAATTTGTAAAGGTAGTACAGTACCTATGTATAGTTAATTTAAAAAAAAATATCTGTCCATAGCATCCATTTTACTATAATTATTTATTTTAGATAAACCGTATAAGCTAGATAGCTGTTAAATTAATGTGGGGTGTCCAGGGTAGGGGATAAACTAGAACCGTGTAATCCAAAAGAACCTTCTAGGAAAATTAAGTTTTGTTTCTGCAAATCTTTTTGTAGGATTTCATTTTTACAATAATAATTATTTAAAATAAATAAATATTTTTGTTTACCTCTGCCTGTGATAACCAGGAGGATTACAAATCAGTATTTAGAATTCTTAAGCTCGTTTTTTTACTTAAGATGTCTTTATGGTCAGAGACTTATTCCCAACAACTTATCATATAAGTTTTAGTGTCATGTTGTGTGTGTGCGATAGATCGTTGTGTATATATTGATACTTTTTATATTTATATACATACATAATATGTACCTACCGTTTCAATTTGTTTTGACTTGTGACACCAGTCTAATAGAACATTTTTGTTTAATTTTTTTATTGTATAAGTATGTATGTAGACCGTTGTTTTTGTATATATTGAATTTTTATGCATCAAATAGAACCAGTGAGTAAATAGGCAGGTAGGACATTGTTTTCCATATAGGTACATACCTAATGTTATTTTTTGTAAAAAATTCTAATTTAACTTAAATTGCAAGAAGTGTTTTACGTCTTTTGTTTTAAAACATGTTAAGTTGCGGGAACCTTGGCAGTATCAGGCAGGAAGGAGGACGTTTATCCCCACTCATCATAAATTTTTAATTATTTTTACATTTCAGTATAAATTTTTTGCTAGCCCCCCCTCATGACCAAACAGTGCAGTGTTTTTTTGTAAATTTCTTTTTCGCAATTTTTAATATTTTCTTGTGCGGCGATTTTAACCACATAAATACTATAGAAAAGCGCGTAGTTTTCAGCCGCGGGGGATTTTAAGAATGACCGCACTGTGTGCATTTGCTTATAATTGATGGGTATAGAGGAAGAAGGCGGTATGGCGATAATTTTAAACTTTTTAGGATAACAAATTAAGGGTCAAAGACAATAAGCGGTGTAAAGCTGGTAGATTCGTACAAAAATATATAAGTTCTTTTCAGTTCCGGATCTAGCTATGGTGTTTTTATATACGTTTTTTTGACAATATATTATGTAGTTGCAAGAGAAAAAACTACCAACTAATCAAATCTTATTATGTGATGGCAAACTATACAAAACTAACTAACATGTCTTTATAACGTAAACATAAATACAGCCTTGAGTATAAATTGTTCGATTAAAATTATTCAATATTGCGTCAAAATAAAACTATGAATTTTTAAAAAGTCGGAAAATAAAGACATATTGAATACTTACCATCGGCAAAATTGAATGGAGTTATACAGGGAGCGTAAACACTACAAAACCCAAAATATTTAAATAACAATTATTAAAACTGAATATAACATCGCACATATTTCAAAAGCTAGAAAATGCATATGTACATAAGTACATATACCCCGTTTTTAACCGCTTGTTTAGCCTTTAGTATGGCCATGGATGGACGTCCCGTCCCGCCTTTTTTCAATGTACCGTTTAATTGTTGCGTTTGTGCTGACAACCCCAAAAGCTTATATTTCGTTTAAGATTAGCCTTTGTTCCAGTAAATAAACCAAAAATTTCTACGATTAAGTATACGTTCATGAGCGCTAGTTAATAATTTATGAGTATAAAATTACCGTTAGGTAAGGATGCTGTATATTGTACATAAATAAATTATTTTACCCTTTTTCTATGAAATTTTTTAAGGGTCTCTGACTATAAAGACTTGTAAAACGGCGTAGGCATTTTTTTAATGGGGGATGTGTCGGGATAACATCAAAAATAAGAGGATCATTTTAAATAGTTATTTCTGCTTTCTAAACAAAGTTCTGTTAGGTAATTGAAAAAAAAACAGCGCTACTAGATACACAGCGTTTACCAAAAGTTTAAACCTAACGTGAAATTGAAGTATTCAAAAGTTATATTAAAACAAGTTTATACATATGTATTTCTTATGACATTTTACCTTCCCCACTCCCTTATCTACGCCGGTGCTTTGGGACTGCTCTTTTTGTATTAAATTTAGGTAGGTGGGTATTTTGCGGTATCCATATAAATATTTACAATGAAACAATACCTACATAATATTAAGGTTAAATTAAAAAATTAATGTTTTGGCTCTCTTTTATCAAACCATTATTGCCTTTTTAATGTTTATCCGTTATTAAATACCTAATATTTGTGTAAAAAGTATAATTTCAATATTTTTTCCTCATACCTATTGTTACATTTTTCTCTGGCAAGTTTGTTTCATACTATTTGTAGACTTAATGTTACTATATGATGTAAATAGACAAACATTACTCAAATACATCTTTTAAGTTCTATTACTAAATTGTTTGTATTTATTATCCTTAAGTATAGCAAAAGTAATCCGACTTTATATTGTCTTCAAACCGGAGCAAAACCAAAAGAAGTAGATTATGAAGCAAATGTGTGCCGCAGAATATTGATGGAGCTGTCCTAGCGACAGTAAGAATTATTTTTGAGACTGCCATGCTATAACTATAATAATAATAGATGATGCATTTGACATTTGAGGTTACAATTTACCTCAGAGAGGAATTTACCATTAATGGCGGTGCATCCGCAGAATTATTTCATTTTAGACAAAAAAATCATGTTTTCTGAAAAGTTCTGAGAAACTATTATTAACAAGGTAAAGACTTTATTGTTACATTTTGCAATTATACCAGCAAATTGAGAGATGAAGTGGCAATTTCACATTTTTTTACTTTATTAACCACCAATTTAGTTTTTAGTAACATGAGAACAACTGCTGGAACAAATTTACCCAGAAACTCCCAAGCTGATGCTTTAACGAAGGTCTCTCTGCCTTACCTAAGTGGTATAAGGTATTATAATATAACCTATGTAAAGTATTGAATATCAATTCCAATACGCGCCATCTATATTTCTGTAAGCAAACCACTTTCATTGCGGCATGCGTTTGCCTAGTTGCTGCAATCAAAAGTCGGGAAAACAAATAAGAGGCGTCTAGTTCGTTTCAACTAGATGGCGAAATAAAGCTGCAATCAAAATTTAATTTTCGTCGAAAATTATGCCAAAAGTAATGAGACAACGAAACTGATACTAAAACTGTTTTACCGTCACGACAATAAGATTCGAGTAATTTACCGAGATACGGTCGTTACTATCTGCTGAAGAGTTTCAAACCAGTAAAGTATAAACCTCTATTATCTAAAATGTTACGCAAACACTGCGACGTACATATTATTACTTAAATACTACTTCAACTGCAGCGATCGTAGATGTAGAAGTGGGACGAAGCCATAGTTTTTCCTGGATTTTAGAAAACTTGTACCATCTTATTGACATTTTCCGAACAAATCACACGAGATTAGATGATATGGGTAAAATTGGAAGTTTCACCATCCGGAGAAGCAGAGGGGGGCCGAGGGACGTTTTGAAGATTCGCTGGCTTAAATAGAAAATAAATGAGCACGTGGTTTTGGGGTAGGAAGAAAAAACTAGCGCAGTAATAAATTTGCATCAACCCCAAATCGAAATACAAGTCAGCTGAGTGCGCGTGAAATGTGCGCGCGTGTGCGGTGTGCTGCCGCAAGCCAGTGGGCATTTTGCCGCTGAAATGGATAGAGTGTTAAAACGCGTGGGTCTTTCGAAAAGAACACAACCAGACAACGAAACCCATGTGACAAGTGAAAAAAATGTCAAAATACGCCGCAGGAGAAGGTCGAAATCTCGCAGGAGACAAGCAAGCGGGGACATCGTCAAAAAGTCCCGCGGGATATTTAATATTGATTGGGATGTTGTAAAAGATTGTAAATCTTGCAAGTCCAGAGCCATTACAAGAAGATTTTGTAGCAAAAAAGCTGACAACGAATTATATAGATCCAATAGTTTTAAATTTGAAAGGTTTATTAGAAACAGCGACGACCTGTCTCCTATCAGAAGAAAAGTAAGTATTGCATGACGTCTCAAACCTACCCCAATTCTCTTACATATTATATTTTGGAACTACAGGTGGATAAAAACAAATCACGTTCTTTTGACTAAGTATAGTTATGCTTTCCTTTCTTAACTCTCTGTTATTAGGAACAAACGTAGACTTTCTTTTATTTTTTAATTAACACATTTATTAGTACAATTTTTATTAATAAATATCTAATCTTGATAAACTATTTTCTTTCATGCCTTTAAAAAATTGTAGAAATTGAATATTGGTTGTTGACCTTACCTAGTAGTACATTTTATTGTTTACGTTTTGACTTAATCTGTTATCTTTTAAAACTACTATTTTTTATGAATGTATTTAGGTTCTATCCATAAGGTTATACCATAAGGTCGTGGGAACGTTTTCCCAAGCTCTTTACAGCTGGTTGACAGCGGAAACCATGTTCTTTATTCGCTGATCTATAAGTTTTAGCCAAAAACATGTACCCAACCAGTTTTTTTCAATATTTGTATGTATGTATGGTAATTAAAAAGACGTTAAGAATGATTTTTTTAAGAATCATGTCAATTTTTAAGAACCTTTTATTAAATTCCATCTTCGGAAATAAATAGAAATGATGTATTATTTATCATAATATATGGCAAGTCATTAATTTTGATAAGGTACATACCTAGATACATATTAAGTATTCTATATTGTCTTGAAAACTTATTTGTAAATAAAATATTTTACGTTGTAATCACCACGTTTTGGTGCCGTCGTTTTTTTTATATTTTAAAAGAGGGGCACTCATATAACATACGTATCTGCGTAGGTATGTACCTACAAATAACAACTCTTTTGCTTTTTAGGCATTAATTGAATGCAGCAGGCGCTTTTCAAATGAATTGGTAAGTTAATTATTTATTTTATGCATATCCAGGTTCCCTACAAATTTATGAAATAAGCAGTTCATTAATTATTATTGTCTACTTACATTACACACGCACTATTATATAAACTGTTGTACCTCTGATGATTGACATTTGGAAAATGTTAGTTTCTAATATTCTTCTTCTCATCCTTAGTTATTTGATGATAAAAGCATGGTACCAAAAACAATCCAAATTAATATGGTGTATTTTTACCCAAACCTAACCTTTTTTGGGAGCGATTTTATAATAATTTTGCTTTTGTTAATTATAATTTCATGCATAGCTTATTGGTTTTTTATTTCATCCAATTATTTTTGTATTTTCTAAATGTCTATAATGAATCTAAGTCTAGTTAGTAAGTATATCTATCGATTGGTTCGTTCCACGTCTGGCGCTATATTAATATTATACCTACCATATTCCGGAAAATTCGAAATTTAAAATTAGGTAGGTAGGTACTTACAGTAAAAATGAAAATCTGCGGCTATTAACTTTCCGGCAGTACAACTAGACATATTTAATGCCCCAAATGTTTTTTATTGCAGTTTATACCACGTAATGTCAAGTCGGATAAGTGAGAAATTATTCAACAACTTTCTTATATATTTTATTACACGTTCTTTAAATTATGAGAACGCGCAATGGGGGTAAAAACGCACAATTCAAAAACTCTATTTAATTATTATTTGAAGGGCTTCTGTGACTTTAGAACTGCACGAGCTTCCAAGGGATTCCCTTTCGACTTTTGTACTCAACCTGCTCGTAAAATTATTTTATGATCACAATCAACCTAATTATCACTTTAATATCTATAAATTGTTTTTCAAAGCCACCTTCAATATTCATAATAATGACTGTTTGAATAGTTGATAAAATTAGTTTTCTGCAAATAAGTCTTGATGCGTTAGAAACTGCGATAGGGTTGCAATTAGGAAAAATGTTTGATTCTCCATCGAATGACATAAAAAGATACAGGGGTTCCTATTTGAAATAAGAAAAATAAATTGCCTTAAAGTTTGCAAAGTTTGACACTAATCTTTGGACACCCTGTACAATTCGTAATAATCAAACTTGGCTGACGAGACTGCTATATCTTGTTTAATAAGTACCTTTGTATAATTTTATTGACGTGGCATTATTTTTATTTTTTATTTATTTTTACTACCAGTGGTGCAAAACTGATATTTTTTACTTTTCATTTTTTTTCGTCTATAATACTGAATCGATTTCAATAAAATTTTAGGGGTATGTAGGTAACTATAGCAGGCACCCAAATAAGTAAAAAAATATATGGCATGTAATTTAAAAAAATACACCCTTATGACGTCACATTTTTATGGAACGCCCTGTATAAAAGAAAATATTTTCCTGAAATGCGCCCCAAGATATAGATAAGGTCTGCAAAATATGACAATTCTAACTTAATTACTAAGTGAGCTATGGAAGACGGGAGGTGAGGTGCAGGACCCTGTATATATAGATTAAGCACACCCAGCGGGCACACGTTGGACTATTAAACGTTTAATTAACCTATGATTGGTTGAACAATGGTTTCCCGTTGATTTTTAGGGAGTTGAAAACTTGTTTAAAAAGCACGTTACTTTACCAACGTTAAATTAACGTTAATATTACATTTAACAATAAACATGTCGAGCTGTAACAGGTTTTAAAAGAGTTGAAAATTTACGTTAATTTAACTAAAACTGATTACATTATGAAAACGTCTATTTTTGCTAGTAATTTAATCTTTTACTTATTCTAAACGGTAAAAAGACGTTAAATATAAAACGTGAAATTAACGCCAAAAGGATGCATTAAATAATCGTTTCAATTTATTTAGTTTTAAACGTTTGTGATACACTTTGGTTAATTGCATTGTATAAAATTGATTTAAACGTTTTAGGAATTTAGTTAATTAAACCAACTTTTTCGACCTAAATAGAAAACGTTTATAATTATCGATAAATTAGTATATCCTTATTATAACGTTAACAAATATTAAATATATAACGTGAAATTAACGCCAAAAGGATGCATTAAAAAATCGTTTTAATTCATTTAGTTTAAAACGTTTGTGATACACGTTAGTTTATTGCATTGTATAAAATTGATTTAAACGTTTTTAATTAAGAGCTGAAAAGTAACGTTTCTTTAAAGTAAAAATACCCCGTCAAGTGCAATCAAACTACATTATTTAACGTGTTTTTTAACCTACTTAATAAATGTTTAAAATTAATTATAAATAAACGTTTATTTAAAGTATAATTATCTGGATAGATAAAAGCAGATTACATAAAAATGTATTTTTAACGTGTTTATTACACGTTTTAAAATGTTTGAACATTATCGTCTATTTCACGTCAAGTCTACGTCTATTGTTAGCCATTCCGTCTATCTTGCACATTAATTAAATGTGTTTTAAACGTGTCTAATACACGTTTAAAAATGGTTATAAATAAATATGCAATTGATAGTTAAATCTTAGTTTAATTTTGAATGAATTTTCTGCTTTCTTTATAAACGTTTAATAAACCTAGGGATTCAACTTAAAGAAATACATGTTACTTAATACGTCTATTAAATGTATGCATAACTACGTTAATAAGACGTTACAAATTTGGTTATATTTTACGTTGATTAGTGCGACATTAAGCTGTTTCTTCAACCTTATGGTTTCAAGTGATTAATAAACGTTTAATAAACCAATGTGTGCCCGCTGGGCAGTAATCGGTTTGTTCGATACAGGTATGGCATGGCAGAAGATTATTGTTTCTTTGGGTGGCCTTTGGATGTGTAGTAGTAGGTATGTTCAAATCATTACATCCTCTATAAAGACTCCTGCCACCAAGTGCACAAAAAATCCGACAAAATCGTGTAGCCCATGCCACTTTGGCGTAAAAATAATTCATTTCTTTCTCTTCCGTTCGTGTGTATGTATATAGTAGGTACTATACACACATAAAATATTGTTTTTTTTTTATTTATTTATTTTACGTCGGCCTTTTTCCGCAACGAGGCCAATCACCACGATAATATTATTATTATAATATTTTAAAAAATGTGCACTTCTTTTTAGTTTTTGTTTAATGTGTTTTTTTTTGATAATTCGCTGTCTCTCAGTGTAATTACAAAAGCCTTTAAATACATCAGACGTCAGAAACAATATACAACAATCCAACATATTTGGTTCAACGTTATAGCCTGATGCATGATGGTTGATCAATGAACAATGGTCTGTAAACTCTAAGGTAAGGTATCTATATAATATACCTACCTATACCGACGAATGTTGGGCTTTGTATTTTTATTTCGGAGGATTAATCAAAGTATGGATACGGAAATATGGCAAAGGTCATTAAAATCTCGTTTGGATAAACCAGGGAAGAAGATACAATGGAGAAAAAAAAAAACAACGAATTCTCACCATGGGAATGGCCAGTTGGCGATACCGAGTTGTAATTTTTCCAAAAAGGGTTCTTTGTAAAAAAAATGAAAAATGGAAAAATTACCCCGAGTATCTTTTTGAAGGGCAGATAGATCTCTCCAAAGTTTAGGAGGTAGAACATAATTTTATATAAAAACATATTTTACCACTATTACCAAATCAATGTTCTTCTTTTAGTTGTGGGGGTTGTCCGATTTCCTTTATAATTTCATATTTCGCGCGCTTTTGTATGGTTTTATTTTCCATCGCTGCGCTGTATGGATCGATTCCCTCAAAGAGGTTTCCGTGAGTTTTCCAGCGCACGCTCAATCCCCGCGATTATTCTGTTGGACTGAACTGACATTTGCCTCTATGTATATTCGATGACTCATAGACTACAGTATTCTCTTGCTATTGCTATAGACGGTTTACACAAAAAGATTATCGTATTTTGTGCTTTTCGTGAGTTTTTTTGGTTCCTATGTGCTTTGGTTTTCTTGCATTTTCGGATACTATTTGGTAAGCTTTATTTTCACAATACATTTTGGTAGGTGCAGTATTTTGGCGCCAAAATTTAAACTTTCGTGCCTTTAAAATATTTATTTTTAAATAGCATATTTTTCTGTCCCTTTTGTGACTATTGTGATAGTCAATACTCTAATGCAGCTAAGTTAAAGTATACCTAATAGGTTTATAAAAGTAAAATCTTTTTACGTCACTTTGATTAAATGGCTATGTTCCTTAATTACTTACTGGTAAGCCAAAAGAGTCTTTACCATTAGGTCCTTTGGTAGTGTTAGGTATATTTTTATTAACTGTTGTACATTATATTATAATAAGTATAATTTTTTTGTAATTTCAGTTGCCAAGAAACCGAATCCTTTGAAATAAAATATTCAAACTATACAATATATATATTTCCAGGTTTACTAAACATTGTTAATTACTTACCGGTTAAAGCCTGAAAATTGTTAACTATCTAATACATATTATAAATGCACTCCTGAAATAATACAAACCATTAATACAAATAGTTGCGACATAAGACTTTAATTCACAGTCTGCTTTTAAAGATGGAGTAGGTACTCTAATAAAATCTAAGTATTTACTAGAAATATGCTTTGGGCATATTTTACTATGCTATCCTTTTCGACCGTCGCGTGTCGGTAGAATCGAGTTTTTGCAAATAAATTTTTGAATAGTTTTAAAAACGCCACAACATAGCAGCAACAGCCGTGGTCGTTCATAAAACCGTCACAAAACGGGTACCTACTAAATCAGCAATTTTCATTAACTTAAACTACTGTATTTATTCCACATCTTACTGTTCTGTTTATCTAAATGTCGAAGTATTTCTTTACTTTGCCTTGTACGACTCTTATTTCAATATAGAGCGCAAACAATACATGAAGATATGATAAACCATATTTTAATGGGGAGTAAAATATGGGGGCAAAAAAATCAATTAAAAATAGTTGTGTCAAACCAAGTTTAGATGGTAATTTGATAATCATGAATTTCTATTAAATGTAAAACGTTTGCATCAGAATGCTAAATATTCTTGTTCATTACATATACTTGTATGACATACATGTTTTTATAAAGTTTTGTACCTACCTACGTTGCACCATTTTATAAATAAAATACATATAAAGCAAGCCCAAATGGTTTTAAAAAATCGGCGTGCAGACAAACTTTTTAAAATAGTTTGTTGCCTTTGCTGACATTCGAACCCAGAACCTCTCGATCAGTTATATTTAGGTAATAGACATTAAAAACGACCATTTCTAAAACAATGTTATTTATGTTGAATCTGAACGAGAATTATTTGTTTAATTAAACGCGTTAGTCGTGTTTCAAACGGGGTAAAAGCAGAAATACTATATACCCTGTTACCATTGTTCATGAAACGCAAAAGGCCACCTGAGCTCACAATAGGAGCAGTTGCTAAATGGCCGAACAACTTATACGTGCAGAAAATGGCTGGTCCAACACCTACTGCCATTATTAGCGATTATTTTATTTGACTTATTTATATACAAACCTTTATTTTGGTTTGGTGAGTTGGCGCTTCTCTATTTTCTTAAAAGAATAACGCCTGTTAAAATAAGAAATGTATAAAAAAAAATAGGTAGGTAATTCAATATCAGGACATGCCTACATTTTTCTGTCCATCGTCGACGTAGTCGTGGTGTATCTCTATTTAAGTGCCCTTGCACCAAAGAACATATCTTCTTAAGTTACTTTAAATAAGGATGTGCATTTTAAACTTTACTTAAATGCCACATGATTAAAAATATTGTAGATCACCTTACTTTAAAATGGACACATTTATGTGAATTAAATAATTTAAAAAATTAATGAAGGGCATTTTTTACAGAACAACTTCCACCATTTCCTCGCCGTGCATGGCGTGTTTTAAAGAAATTTAAAATCAAACGAAAATAGTAAAGGTTTGGTCATGATGTAGACAACAGACTATTACCATTCCAACTATTTATTATTCCTTACTTCATTAAAATACAACAGCTCTCTTTGGTGTCAAAGGAAAGGGATGAAAGGCAATATCATGTATATACATATTGTTTCGAGAACACGTTTACTTAAACAAAGTTCAAAACTAAGGATACATTACAGCCAGAACAACGTTAGGGTAGTGTTTTAAGACTGGTACAACTAGTAATAAAATATTTTAATAACTGTTCTTACTTTTTATTTAATTATTCATCAATTAAACTTCACCTTTGATTGTGTCTAGTTTGTTGCCTATCTCAATTATTTTTTATGTCTGACCTCTATCCGAAAAGGAATCGATATTCCAGTATGAATCATGCTTTTTATTAATGATCTGTTTCGTAATTCTTTTAATAGTATCTATATAACACATCAACAAATGGTTGAATGTTTTCCGAAAAATGCGAACTACTGCTGTACAAAATACAATACGAGAACACAATAGGTGAAGGTATGATATGTTTTTTGTTATTTTGGTTATACAGTGTGGTTGTTTAAGTGTGCAACATATGGGATTTTTTTTTATTACCGATTTCTCAGAAAATTTTATTCTTGATAAAAGTTGGTGCATGTTCGATAATCATATAAGGTGCACTTGGAATGGTTGCAAGTCAAAAGGCGTACAGGGTAGGCAAAAAAATATAAAACTTGTACAAGAATAAAGTACCCCTATTTCAAAAAATTCAGCAAAATGTTATAAAGAAAAGTTGTTTAGAATTAAAAGTTGGATTCAAAAACGTAACCTCCTAAAATAAAAAAAATAAAAAAATTTTTAAAAACAATAATTTCCCAAAAAAAATTTTTCATCTTCATAAACTAATCAAAATCAAATCAATTTCACCTATTTGTTCAAATTCAAGCATATTTGTAAAATTTACTTGAATTTTTAATTTACTAAGGAATCACAAACTTCATGTTTGTTGCAACGATATTAAACAGAACTTCAAAATATCCTAAAAAATTTTTTTAAGATAAAACATTATTAATGATAATATGCTAATTAAAAAACTATCATTTTTAACGTGCAAAATTTTTATTTTAAATGTTTATTAAAAAACTTTATTCTTGTGCAAGTTTTATATTTTTTGGCCTACCATGTACGCCGTTTGACTTGCAACCATTCCAAGTGCACCTAATATGATTATCAAGAATAAAAGCTTCTGAGAAATAGGTAATAAAAAAAAATGCCCATATGTTGCACACTTAAACAACCACACTGTATAGCAACGATATAACATACATGTATATTTAGTTATTTTCTTGAATCCCTTTGACTTTTTTTTTATGGCTGGGAACGATTTGTTTTTCCGATTAAGGGTTAATTTATATTTTGATCACGTTAGATTTGTTTTAAAAGCCAAACAACAAGAAACAGGGAAAATGTACAAACCTCTCAATAAGTAAGTTAACGCGACAAAATTATTTTCGTAACATGGGGCTGCTGATGAATGTGTCAACGGCAGAATGACTAGTGGTCTTTATTTCCTTTAGTAAGGTACATAACCAGAAGGATATTTTTTATACCCTTCCCTTGGTGAGTAAGTTCATGATAAAAATTTTAGAAACTTATTAACGCTTATTTTAAAATGCTCTCAAAATTCACCGTAATTCTGTCGACAATATAGCAAGGTCCAAAAACTTGAACAGCAATTTTATCCAAGAAGTAATGTTGAAGTATGAAGGGGAGGGTAGTAAAAGATTCAACTTAAACGACACAACGGTAATCTAAATGACAAGGGGTGTAGGATACATGAAACAAAAGAGCGATATGATTGCAAACACCCATTGAAACTTTTTTTCATGAATAGTCCACTGCCGTACCTACTTTTATTAGATTTGCATTAGGTAGGTATACTTGCATTTGCTACAGAGATTTCAGGATATTTTACCTACTCTACTATGCAACAGAGCATGAAACTCGAACAAACTTAAAAAATTATTGTACCTATTGTTTGTGAGTTTACCAAAATAACCTCTCAAATGTTTTTGTCGTTACATTTCGAGCATTAGGGGAATAGCACTCCAAATGTCGTAGAGTCATAGGTAGTAGGTATTTCCCCAAGCTTAGTTTCGCTTCCTCAAAATGTATGCGATGCAATTTGATTTGTCAGCGATAGCGTCGTTTATTACAGTTGATTATTTCTCAGGCGGAGTAGTCTCCCTATGCCCGGCTTGGGTTGGGGTTCAGGGGGAGATGAGTCATTTGTTTTTACCCTCAGAGTATACAGAAGCAATTTCGTGTTATTTTTTATTCCCGGCAGCTAAGGTTACTTTTATACAGCTTTTGTATCCTTGCATTAAAGCATAACAGATTATTAGAATAGTCTCGTCGGCGGACAAACAATATCGTCGGTCTCATTGGCAGTCTAAGGCGACAGTACCATAGTAAGAAGTCGTTTTATGAAAACAGCAGGTGCAAATAAATAAGCTTTAATTTATTAATTATAAAGTTTTATTCTTTACATAACTCGCTTTTATCCTAAAATTAAATTTAGCAGTATTTAATCACAGGTGAGGATGACAATGGAAAACCCTTATTTATTTTATTATATGTAAGAAACTTTAAAAAATTTTGGTGCAACAGAAACTTTTCCTCTTAGTAGATTACACAGAAAATATATCAGAAATCTGAGGTTGGCTAACGATTTGATTTATGTCTTGTCTGAAGGCGATATGTCCGAAAACTATTTTAAAAGGTTTTCTTTGAGAAATATTGTCACAGTTAGTCTTTCATTCAGTCGGTACACATATACAGTGTAGTCCCTGATGCGTATGCAGTTTGATTTAAAGCCATTGTAAGTGCACCTGATGTATAGTTACCGGATATTTAAATTTCTTTTGTGCAACTAATAAAAAAAAATCCCTAATCGACCACACGAGTATAATAAAGGTAGATACTTATAATTTTCAGTTGTATAATATATGAATACAGTAAAGTTCTTGCATCTCGTAATACTTCATCAAAAATTTTAAATTACGAAATTCTCAATATATCTCAAACCAATATTTTCCACCTGATACCATAGCTCGATGAATCAATCTCATTTTTGATGAAAAGATGCTGGTTTAAAACTTGTTTTATCAACAAACTTTAGAAAGATACAAAAAATTATCAATCAATCAATAAATTTTCTCTCATTTCCTTTTTTGACCGGTTTTTAGTAGGTATAGGACTTTGATTTAGGCGGCTTTGTTCAAAACGAAAAAAAATGTTTGTTGTCTGATGAATTATCGAAAATTAAATCATTCATCTTTTCAGAAATGAGAACGAGGCGGGACACCTCCTCCTAACAGATCAATAAATTGGAACATCGCGATCAATTTGAAAACATATACCTTGTAAATGTGGTCTAAAGCCTAAACGGCCAATGGTTTCTCCATTATGGTTCTTAGTGCACTCCTAAATTAATTTCATAGATCATTTCGGGCACGAAGGGGCTTAAGTGCAGAAAGGAATTTGACGCGCTGCGGCTTAACGTTACTATCATGGTCACATTTATATCAGAGAAAAGAGAAACTCTGCCGAGATAAATATCCGAATCAAATGGTTTATAAAATATTAAAATTTTGTCAAATTATGAGCATATTAATGGTGTAGGTACCTATCATTCTTGTGTCTATATCGTTATAGTGAAGCCTTTTGTTGAGAATTTATAGCAGTAGGTAATAACTAGTTCTAGATCAATCGGTACCCTAAAAACTTTTCTTTTTTGATGGAATACATGACGTATTAAACTAAATCTACAATAATAAGGCTTACAGACATACGTAAATTCGATATTTGGTAATCTGAGTCTTTCAATTTTTTTCGATTGCCTCTTCGTTACACAACTCACGTTTATGTGTGTGTGTGTAACCGATGTTTTGCAGCTGGCATCAGCACCGTATAGTTATCGGAGATCACATTACCGCCTGTTATTTGGACCCCTTATTTGGACGGGATTGGGGGGTAGACAACGCATTACCCACCCTCGCATATGCCACAGTATGCTATTGCAATAATGGGATGTTTAATATGCGTTATCTTCGCTTAATTTTGCCTAAATTTACTAAATTAACAATACAAAATTAAAAAAAGAAAATGTATAGGTACATAAAAGTTTTGGACCATGGTTTTTACATAATATGTTTTCCAATTTATTACAGATTTCCTTATGCGAGGATTATAGCTTACCGGTTGATCATTTGGCAGAATTAGCAAAAAGAAGACCAAATAGTATAGCTGTATCAAATAACTGCTTTATCTCTCAAAACTTTTCTGACCTCATTCTTTCAAGTCCTGAAGGAGAACATGTAAGTATTCTTCTAATACTACGTAGGGTGCATTAGTTCTCATAAAACAATATGTAGCTATACCTACCTACATACAAAATATTATTTTTTTAAACTTGTTTGGAGTAGGTACTTTCAGGCAATTCGTTGTCGCTATTTTTTTACAAGTTGTATGTTTCCACTTTTGGAAAAGGGGTTTAAAATTACTGAATGGGACATGCATTTCAATTTGGCATCGGTTGGTTAATCGTATTAATTTATTTAGCAATTTTCTGCACTTCCAATTAGAAAAATTAGCCCAAATTACTATACCGAACGGGGATATCCATTTTTTTTTAATGAGCAAATTCTGTAGTTACTTAAAGGAGACAAAATAGATATGGACACATATTATTATATGTATAATATTATGTAATGTATCATACAGTCCGCTTGCCGATATGCCGATTAAAAATAATATAGATACCTATATATTTATGTATAAGGAAAAATTCTCTATCTAATTATAGGTACCTACATGTTTTAACAACTTGTAGTGGGGGAATTCACAATGCCGGTCAAGTGTAGGCCATAAATATTCTCAAAAGGGAGTAGCATCGAATACCCCTAAAACTTCTCCCTTGCAAAGTTTAAGTTCCCCGCGTGTATATTGATAAATTGTTAAACACCCACTGCGTAGCCTAAAATACATTGCGACTTTTGCTACCCTACATTGCATATTACTTATAAAGTCGTTTACATATTTAGAATTAGGGTAGTGTCGTTTTTTTGTTAGTTTTAGTAATAAAGTAAATTTGCCAAGAACGGTAAATGTTACTGATGTGTAGGCATACTTTATATAAAGAATTTAATAAATGATAAGAGAATTCTTAACACATTAATTAACGTCTGTCAAAAAAAAAATTATTAACCCAAGTTGTTTTCAAGTTACCTAAGTAGGTATAGTACTTTAAATATTTTAAAAAAATAAACGTCTACTAGGTACTTTACTAAATAAAGTAAGTACCTATATTCAATTCATAGGATTCTATTTTATATTCATAGGATATAATAGACGATTCTACGATTGGAATATTTTTAATAAAGCTATAGCGAACTTTAAATTTAAAATATTCCACAATGCTCATCGGCAGTTTACATCTTGGGTTTAATTACTGGAACAAATTTCCCTAAGGGCTAAAGGGCTAATCTGGATATGTTTACCCCGTATTTTGTCTTTCAATGGTCCCGATGAAAACGTTTTGTTGCTTGGTTCGAGTTTCTTTGTTAATGCATCGGAACACTGCGATTGCCTCCCTTAATCAAAGAGTATCGAAATAAATTGAAAATTTTGAACAGGTTTGATTTAAGTATCTTTACGACACTCTAACTAGGGATTAATCGGCCGGACGTATGTATACGTATCCACAGAGGATGAGTACTTAGGAACCGCCGGAGCAGTGGCGTAGCCATAGGGGGTCAGGGACGGTTGACATCCCCCCCCCCCGCCCCCCTGGCTTGGTGCCCCTTTGCTACTTAAATTTAAAAATCGGTCTTATCGGTCCAAATGGCAATTTAATAATCGATGAATATAAATCATTTTGCGCTTTGTTTCAACAATTAAAAAAAGAAAAGATTACCCTAAAAACAGATGAGAAACTTCCGTATCTTATTTCAAATAAGCTTGAAAGTTCATTCCCAAATATATGCATTATTTACACGGTATAACTTACTATTGCAACGAACAGTACCAATGCGGAAAGGTCCTTTAATCGGTTAAAAAATATTAAAACTTATAATCGCTCGACAATGACGGAACAACGATTAAATGACATACCTAGCTATATTTAACATGGAAAGTGATTATGTCAAAAATTTAGATCTTTCTAATGTTTAAGATGATTTCAAAAGTCTTAAGACTCGTCGAATAGCTTTATAGTTATCTATATAAAAACATTTTTTAAATTATTGATTAAAGTTGTGTAAGGTCAGAATATTAAAACATTTTTAGTTTTGTGTTGATTTTGATTGTTTAGTACTTGTTTTTATTATAAAAGGATTTATTTTTTGTTTTATTAAAATTAAAATAGTTTTTCTATTTCACGTTCATAATAAGCTCAGTACGATACGCATTTGCGTATCGTAATGAAGCTATTTCGATACGCGTTTTTTCTTTATTTGAAGTTGGTAACATGTAAATGTTTTATTTCATTGACTTGCGCGGCCTTTGTGATTTACGAGAAAACCCATTTTTCGCAGAGGAAAAAATAGCTAGATAACTTACTTTTTTATTCTGTGTGGACAACAGTCATGTATGTTGGTTGCATAAATCTATAAATCAATATTTTGTAGATGCTTCAAGCTATCATTTTCTGCCAAATCCTATCCAAAATTCAATCTATTAACCTTCCAATGTCGATTTTAACTTCAACTTTATTTGAATTTTCCATCTTCCCTATACTAAATTGCAATGCCGTGATGTAAAATCACGTCTTTTGAAATTCGAAAAAAAGTAGCAAAATCGCCCGAATTTCCGAACGCTCTGTATATGTACCGAATGTACAAGGATCACACAACGCATTCCGTCCAATTTCAAATCTCATATCGCTAAAATAACTTTAGAATCTCGTGGTGAAAATGGGCCAATAAATCAAAAAATTACAGTTTGCAAAATAATTTTTATTGTCCAGAGGTTACTATGATAAAAAATAGTATTACCAACATAAAATTTAGACATAAAAATTTACAAAATTTGAAGGATTTATTTTCTTTTTAAAATGTATTTTTCTTGATTATAAAAGGTGAAATAGAAAAAAATGTATAAAGCACATGTTTCATAAGACGTTTTAGCGCACGTGTCAATAAAAAAACTCGCCACTTTGTGGCTCGTGCTCGTTTTTTTAAAATAGACGCGTGCGCTAAAACCGCTTCTTATGAAACGTGTACTTTAATATACTATTAACTGTGTTAAATGAAAAAAAAAACGTAATATAATACAATAATATATCTCAAAAAGCATACAATGCATTTTTTTACCCGATGTTGAAATCTAATGTTTTTTTAGCTGAAATTTAAAACACGTCTTAGTTTGGAAAAATATATTTCTATTGTCACTCATCAATAATTTAATAAAAGGCTTTAATGATACTTAATACCATATGCCTTATTTTTTTGTCAATGTTTAAATGAATCTGGATTAAAACAAAACAATATGACAAAATGTGTATTTAAAAATATAGGCGCCCCAAAAGGACTTCGCCCCCCTCGCCCCAAAATCCTGGCTACGCCACTGCGCCGGAGGGAGTAACAATTATTTGTAAAAAAAACTTATTCTGTGCCGTTGTGATAAAATCTAGATACATTTTGAGTCAACGATACAAAATTTATTATTGCTTTTTGGTTTCTTTCAAAAAAAAATTATTACTTGTCCGTTGTCCTTTACATTTGACAAACCCGAGCCTAATGCCTATTACGACACATGCATGGTGACCAATAAAAATGTATGACAAATCTTAATTAGGAAAATGCAGCATTGCAGATTTTTTTAACTGCATAGACGACTATTCAAATTAATTTGTATGATTGTCTTTCGAATTCCGTTTTAGGTAGTAGTTCTAGATACCTATTCAACGCCACGGGATTCTCAACAACGACTTACTCAGGAAGATAACGACAAGTGCTTCACTAGTCCCGACAAGGAATATTCTCAACCTTATACAACAGGTAAATGTATACAAATTATACAAGCGTGGAAAGGTGAGAGAGTGCCCCTTGCCCAGCAAATCTTACTGATGGTTGGCAAGGGGGTGCACTTGGCCCAAGTAGATTTAAGATATTTTATTTAACTGGGATATACATATTTATTGAGATACAATTCAATTGACAAAATTGGTAAAACAAACTCTTGTTGCATAAAATGAAATGTGGAATTCAAAAATCTTCTTTGTTTATTGCAATTTGTTTACCTCCAACGACATGTACAGTCGAAAGATCATTCAGTAGGTACTCTCAGAAGAGTAGAAACCTGGATTCGCTCGACTATGACTGAGCACCGACTGGACGGTTTATTTATGATGAGTGTTCATCGCAAATTTGTAAAAGAAAAAAAAATACATTTAATTGAAAAAAGTATTGATGAATTTGCAAAAGATTCAAGAAAATTAACATTTCTTTTCTCCAATAAATCTGAATAACTTATAAGTTTTTTGTTGTATTTTTTTTTTGTTATATTTGAACATTTTTAAATATTTTGTTTAGCTATTTTTTGTTATTTAATATAAGTATTAGGTATTTTGCTCTATTCTTTTATTGAAGGTTTGTTGAAGTGCTAGAAACAAAAATAATTCCAATTATGATTTGCTCCCCTTGGAAAAGTTCCTTCGGACGCCCTTGATGGTTGGTGGCAAATGCATGATGCGGGGGGACGGACGACGACATATCACATGCATGCTTCTTTTGGGGGCTGTCTTTGTGGTGTTAGCAGTTCACGGGGTTTTAAAACGGACTTTTAACTATTTATATAAGATGATCGTTTTTAAAATTAAAAAGAGGAAAAAAGTATACCTACCCACCAAATTGCGAAGAGTGTGCGCGTTGCGCCTTTTTATCGACATCCCGTACGTATGTCTTTTTTAAACTTCGTTTATTCGACCTTTTAAACGCTAATCGATTGTTTAGAGTTTTTGTCATATTTACGGCTCAGTCAAAATATTGGGCATTTCCATTGTTTCGATTTTCTAAAAGTCCATTTATCCTATTTTTAAAATAATATTTAAGAATATAAACGCGGGGTTGCATCTATATAAGCCACAATTGAAGTATCTTTATCATGGGTATCTAAATTACAGAAGAGTCATCAAATCCAACCTCAGACGACGATTTTGCCTATCCCTCTGGCTCAAGACCCAACCCCTGCTTAGACTTAAACTCTCCAGACAGCATCAACGAAGGGACGACAGTACTACCCTCTACAATAAGTGGCGTACTGTCCCCTACAAGAACTGAAATACCCACAGCGAAACGGCACCCATCCCCCTACTACTACGGAGATCTGTTCAAGTATAAAACTGAGAACCATCAATCATCGCATTCCCCAAAAAATAATTACTCTAGCGTTAAGAAAATCCAAAGCCTTAAGGACTACCACAATAAGGAAGAGGGTTGCAAAAGGACTAAAACTGCAAAAAAACATCGAAAAGGAAGTGAAGGAAATGAATTCCGAGACAAAACTGTTAGAAGTCGGCCCCAATTAAGGTGGGTATTTACTTAATTATATGTATCTAACATCTAAAACGCCACACACAGGCCATTTATAAATATTTACAGTTTTGTTCTTTGAACAAGACCGTTAAAGCCAAGTGTATTTTCAGGAAAACTCTCGACTTTCTAAACTTCAGGCAGCAAAAAAAGTCATCTTCAGTCGACAGTCACAGCACATCGTCGCGGGATGCGTCAAACGACCCCGCCGGCGAGCTGCACTGTGCGCAGCAGCAGATTTCAAAAAATCGTTTGAACGCCATATCATGTCCTGATGATGGATTAGACGACATGACCCGCCAAAGACATGTCTACGAAACTGCCTTTGACTGTCGTGTCAGCAAATCTGATGATGACCTCGACCAGATCGAGCGAGTAACCAACCATCCCGTGCTCGTTCAGTGGAACGAAAAACCCATATCGGTACCATCCAAAGGTAAAAATTGTACCATTTGTTTGGATTAAAATAATTGAGAATAACACTTGGTGGGTCATCACTTGGGACCAGATTATTCCAAGATCTACATTTATAAATGTCTAGTCGTTTAGTCATTTTACAGATTGGCCTTCTATTTGCCATAGAAAGTTAGAACTGATTTCGCTGTAGTTTGTAAACATGCACAAAAAATGGTCGGGTTCTACAGAATATTATAAGGCTTCTTTATGCCCTTCGACGTTTGGACATCTAGCCTACACTATTTAAATTAAATAACTAACCATGCATACATTCATGAATTTGCCTTTTAAAAATAGCCATTGATGGTACAAAGAAGAATAGGTCTAGTAACTAGTGGTTACTGGAGGGCATAACATTCAATAATGTACCTGTATAATTTATATTATATTTGTTAACATACACATGACATCATACCGTTGTTTCTTAATAATAATTTTGAATGGTCCACTTTCGACGTGATATGACTAATACCAACAAACTGCCCTGTACACTTTATTTATCTTAAGCCTCCTATTATGGGAAATTTGTTTTTAGGACGTTCTACAACCCTAAATAGGAGCAACAAGTCAAAAGCTAGAGAAGAAAAACCGAGCCATATTCCAGAAGACAATAAGCAAGTTCTAAATTTATCACAAGATTTAGAAGTAAGTGATGTTAATGACTAACAATGTATAACGGGTTTTAGTACTTTTGTTTTATTTTAGAATATGCACCTGGTCAACGATGACAATACATCTTCCCTCGGGGGGTTGTTACTGCGAGGCTACACCCCCTCCCCACCGTCTACCGCTCCGCTACCCTCAAAATTTCCAGGCAAGGAGATGATGATGAACAGTATTAGAAGCGCTCCAAATTTACCATCGAAAACTCGTCTGAAGGATCTGAATCTTCCTGTCAAGTCTCTCAGAGGGCGATCTCCAACAACCAGCAGCGGCTTATTGCAAGTGCGCCAGGGTAACGCATTCGACATCGAATTTGGCAGCAGTTCACACACGGATATGTCTGACTTGAAAGGACGACCTGGAAATTCTCGAGAACAAACTGGAGAAATGGTAAGAAAATGTCTACTGTTCACGGTCAAGGTCAGATTTCCTTGAGCTTCATAAGGATGTATATTATGATTCTATAATGTTTCTAAGCATACGTACATGGTATGACGTATCCATTGCATAGCCATGAAAGCTATAGAATAGGTTAAATATCGATATTGATAATATACCTATATACCTCTACAATAAGATGCCGGGATGATCATAATTACTTCTATCTTTTAAATTCCAGGAACGAGTATTTGAAATAAAAAGCCGGCCCAAGTCCAACCTTTTAATGGTACCGAAACGGACCAAAGATAGTATTATTAGAAGAATAAGACAGAAATATTCTTCGACCGAGAGCATGACAACTAGCAGTAGCGGTGGAAGTATGGAGAGTATTAAGAGCAGTACCAGCGAGGGTAACCGAAGTACTAGCAGTTCATCTAGTAGACAGTCTGCATCGTTAAGTAGTCATAGCTCAGACTCTGGAAGTAAGTTTTAATGAGAAGTCTCATATTATGTTATATTATTGTCGTTAGTAAAACGATTTTTTTTAGGTAACCGTCCAAAAAACTATTCGGTTCCGCAAAGCAATTTTCTTAATCAACAGGCTAACAATAAGCTTCATATTTTAAGTCCCATCTCTGATAAATCATCGCAAGAACCGATTTCCGAGACCTCAGATAATAACAGGAACAACAACTCACAAAAATGTTCCCCCGAAGCACAAAATGAAGCGACAAGCGTTAATAACGAAAATAAAACGACCAAAAAAAGGTTTCCCCAGAATAAAAACCTTCTAAGTTTGAATTTTCAAGATCGTCCCGAAATTCAAGGCTCTGACAGTGGAATATCAATACAAAGTCGTGAAGGTAAGAAAACTTCTCTATAAGGAATCTTCAGTAATATCTATATATAGATATGCCAAGTTGGGTGAGGGCTTTCTAGTACCTACCTACCTAAGTAAATAAAGATAGTCATAATAAAAGTGCTTCCTACCTAATTATTTCATTTTAGGAATCAATAAATCACGATTTGGGCTTATTACTGCAGTCGACTTATCGGTTCCTCCATCCCAGCAGGATTTTTCCGATCTTCCGTTTGACATGCCCAAGCTCAGAAGACGAAGAATAATATCAGATGTGGCTTGCACCTCCGGGAGTGCTACCTCTATAGATTTAAGAGAATTGCCTTTTGATATGCCTAAGCTAAGAAGGAGAATGCGCCTGCAGGCGGGAAATTTAGAGGGTTGTGCCTCACAAGCATCGTCTAGTCAGAGTGTGGTCGCGATTAACAGAGGCAAGTATTTATAGTTATTAAATAATGAAAACAATTTTGATCTGTACATTAAACTTTCTTTTTAGGGCATGGTCGACCCAAATTAACACTGAATCTGGGCGAAACAGTCAGTAGACAAAGGCCCGGTTTGGGTTTGACTTTGACAGGAATGGGGGGAGCAAGCATCAGTAATGATGGAGCCTCAACTAGTACCCAGTGCAATATCAATAATTTTTCTACTTGTGATAATGTTGATGTAGATCAACCCCTTGAGAAGCAAGGGTAAGCAAGCTTTAAAATTTCCAAATTGCGTTTTAAGTATTAGCCTGGTCTACCTACACCTACATAAATATGTATTTTTTATCCCTCTAAAATTTTTAGATGGTTTCATGGTTCTATTACGAGAGTCGAGGCGGAAAGTGTACTGAGAGCGTTAAGAGAGGGTAGTTTTCTAGTTAGAAACAGCGAGTCGATAAAAAATGACTACTCTTTATCCCTGAAGTAAGTAATGGCACGTACCACGTACCAACTGTTTTCTAAAACTTCTCTTGTTTTTAGGAGCGCACGGGGTTTCATGCACATGAGGATACAGAAGAGTGGTGAAAGTGGTTGTTATATTTTAGGACAGTTTAGCAAACCTTTCACTTCCATTCCAGAGATGATAAAACACTTTTCTATGAACCGGTTGCCTATTAGAGGTGCCGAACACATGTGTTTATTGCAGCCCGTTATAGCACAACTTTTGTGATAAGGAGGAATACTGCTTACTAATAATTACTTTTACACAATAACAGTTTGATCTACAGTTAACATGCAATGAACCCTTTTTCTAAAATATGCAGAAAGTACTCAATACATACTAGGTAGGTATGTAGGTATCTCAAAAAACATAGAATAAGATCCAATAGTACAAAATATTAAAAAATCAAAATTATTAAATATTATCAAAAATACACACACAAACGGGAAAGGGGTTTTCAGGCTTCCGAATGCAAACGATTGAAAAAACTGGGGCAACACCAAGAAAACTGTACAGAACCGAGGCTTGTTAAATTTTCTTTTATTAATAATTAATAGATTAGTAATCGGGAAAGTGCCATATTATTATGTTTTAAAATCATTAAATTATTGCTCAGCTACGAATACGAATCCTGTGTTGTACTCATTTAATTTTAAGTCTTTTCAGAGAAACCAAGTGCAATAATTTTTATTGTTTAAATTTTGTTGAGTTATAAAACGTTTTAAATTCGTTTTGAATTGAATGAATCATTTTGAACTTATTGCCAAAGAACATGACTGTGAATATTTTACATACTTTATATTATATACATTTCAAAGTTATATTAGATCGTAAGAAGTAGAGGCTGTAGATTAGTGTTATTTATATTATACTAGGTTAAAAAATCCAATATATATTATCTACCAACATATTTCACTTACTTTGCTGATCACTGTAAATTTTAATCATTTTTAAGAATGAAATCATTCATATGGTACTTACAATTTTATCTACTATTTATTATAACGTAGAATACTTATTTCTAGTATTTCTTAGTTTTAGAAAAATTGTGATTCGATGTGTTACAAAATTATGGGACTGAATAAAAGACAAAATTCGTTAGCCCTTCATTTATTTACCTCCTAATCCAGCTGTGAAAGCAGGCGTCTAGGTCTGGAACCACTTATTTTGTTAAGAGCAAACACATTCACACACAACGCATTCGCCATTTCAGGTTAAAAAAATTTAATTGATATATTAACAAAAACATAAACGGATATTTTGTCAAATTTGTGCATATTTCTTTTTCTGCTTTTAATAGTTCAGAAACCCGATCTTTTTAAACGCGAAGAAGTAACGAAACGTTGATTTAAAAATGAATAAAATGAAATGGCGAAGGTGCCACTAGTGTTTCCTCTTAAAATTAAGTTGGCGGGGCTCCGGTGAGTTTTGACAGTAAAACAACACCCACAACATTTCAGTATTGTCTATTTTGATGAATCAAGACTAGGTAGGACAAAATATAATATGTTATTATATACTACATAAAGAATAATAATTGAGGTAACTTAATTAGAATTGTACAATTTCTTATCAACAAAGGTAATCAATTGAACAGTGTTGTGAGGTACTGCTGTCGTGGCCTTTTATTGATATGTAACTACAAATAAAACCCTTTAATTTATCTCTACAGTACTACAAACATGTATCCACCGCGCATAAAACCTCGAAGTCAATACATCAATCAATCAATGTACATACGTAATGTGACGTATGTATTATATTTTATAATGAAAAGTTAAATAAATAGTTAATTAAAATTTGCCCACCATCAATCGCTATCGCTACTAGTTGTCCATCTGTGAAGATACTAAAAACGTGTCCTTTTTGGGTCCATGGCAAAATTCTAGATCGTTTGGAAAGAAAAGTTTTCCATATCTCCCAAGATGGTAGTCCTAGAGATCAATGGTGGCCAAATTTCAAATAGAAATGTAAAAAAAAACTATTTTTACGCCCCGAAGAGGGGGTATGCAATGTAATTGGAAACCCCTTGCATTGACCCTCCTTAACAATTAATTGTATTCCGCGAATAATTACGCGTTAATCTTGAACGTGAAAAAATTCTAATCTAATTTAATAGGTATAAAGACTATTCTAAACATCACATTGATAAGGAAAACAATAGGAATGATATAAAATCGTCATCTTTCAAATATTAAGCTGGTCAGAAATCAGCATTAGTCAGTCTACCCAATTCTGTAGAACTACATTTTCTTGCCACAGCGGCAAATAAGCAAAGATTTAATAAATATTGACATTGACATCTTGCCTTTCTGAAATGCCCGATTCGACAATTTTTTATAGGTCTGTCTGTTTATTTTTCATGCTGTGTAGACCAGAAAAAGGTAAAAAGTGAAAAAAAAATAATAGTAGGATGAAACCCGTTGGAAAAGGAAGAGAATATAACAAAAATGAAAGGAAAAATAATTTACGGGCGATCCGAGGTCGGGAAGTGGAAAATGGTGAATTTTTAAGGGTAGAAAACGATTTATCTCGATTTTCGGCAAAACTACAAGTCCTATGGAAAAACGTTAAAAATGGCAAAGATGTAGCTAATAAAAAGATCTACAACTTTTGTATCTACACTTTTTTCACATAACCTCAAAATTTATGTTAAAAATTCAAATAACCAAGTTCTTGGTTTTTTATTTTTATCTTTAACAAAAAAAATGTTTTTTCACGAAATTTGGTGAAAACTTACCTTCTTTTGTCCCAAACACACTGTAATTTTTTTGATTTAAAATATTTATTTTTTCACCGTATTTTGACTTAATATCGAAAAAGCACCCTAATTTTCAATCGAAAATTCTCACGTCAAAATATCTGCTTTTTTAAAAAAGTCGGTAGGCTTTTTGTTCCTTGATATCTCTACTTTCTGATGGTGTAAAAAAAATACATTACTATGGTAAATGTGATGAAATCCCCTTTAAATCCTACCTTTAATTATATTTAGAACAACTATTTTCGCATGTTTTTTGCGATCTTTATGTTTTATGGATTTGTAATTTTTTTGTTTATCAATGTAACAGGGAAACTTACGTTTTTCGAGTACCTAATTAAAGTATAAATTTTAATAAATAGCTCAAAATTGTACATGATTAAAAAAAAAAATTTCTGATTCGAGTTTTTTTCGTTTCTTTGCATTTTTTGAGAACACTTACCATAGTAATGTATATTTTTTTTACATCATCTGAAAGTAGAGATTTCAACGAACAAAAAGGCCACCGACTTTTTTAAAAAAGCAGATACTCTTACGAAATGTATTTCTTGACATAACAGAACTGGATAATTATAGGCCGGACATCCAATACAAACCAATTTGCATTGGAGCATATCAACTTGTGGACAAAAAAGTCACATTGGGCTGAAGCTGAAGCTCGTTTCTGTTGGTGTTGTCGCATAAAATTCTCAATTTGACTAAACTGACCTGTGAAACCGCTATTTCTTGAAATGCTTAAATCATTAATATTAAGCAACTAGGCAGGATTTTACCTTAATTTAAAAAAATTTAATTAATACTAATGTACCAGTACCAGAAAGGCCTCGTTCCGAATACTACAAAATTGGTTGTCAGTCTGGGTAATCAATTTAAAATATTATACATACCTATGCTTAAATTTGAAACCTTGCAGGCGCAGGCGCATCACCAGAATGCCACTCTACTCATATTACCCTTTATAAGGTAAGCGTTAACCACTGACTTACCCTTTTAGTAGCAAAAATAGCGCAAATCTACAAGTCAATAAAAAATTTAGAATTTGAGCCTTCAGTTGTCGAAATTAGTTTCACTGTCAAATAAGCTTTAACTTGCTTTGTCCGGCTTGGCTTTCCGGAAATTATAATTAGACATAAGTAAAAATTTCATACCTATGATTGGCTTGATCCATCATCATTTATTTGTTCGCTAGTGCTATTACTAGCGGTCGTGCTAGCGCTAGCTTCACTGGTACCTTTTGAAGCACACTGACTTAGTACGTTTTGATACTCAATTTTATAAGGTAATAAAGGAATAACAAATACTGATATATCATCACAGGAGGCTGGTTTACCACCTTTCAGCTGCCAGGAATTTGTCAGGGATCCTCTGGCATACCCTACAAGACATGTTGCTGCGCTGACATATTTTTTGTCCTCGAAAGCATTAAGAGATTTGGAAACTATTTCTGCCGCCTTGTACCCATCCATGACATCCCAAAGTCCATCGGTACCCATGACCAAAACTTCTTGACCATCTGCCGCTGAAATTTTATGCACTTGAACTTCCGGGTGGGAAGAAAGAAAGGGTTTTATTGGGGTTTTTTGGTAAATTGCCATTAAATCGTGGTCTCCAAAGCCTCTAGTCACACCAATTGTACCCATAACTCTACTCTGTAAAAAAAGTAACTTTTAGTAATAAAATAAGGGACTGTACATTTAAAAATAGTGTAAATAGGATAATGTATATACCTAATAAACGTCATTGTAATTGACATTAAAAATTATTAACAAAATAAATGTTATACATAATAAGTCCTTATACAAACCCTTTTTCCTTGGCCAGTGATCACAGAAACTTTGAGATCGTCAGGTTGAAGAGTTTTATAGGCCCATCCCTTCATGTATGCATCCCTATACATTATTGTTTTCCCTAAATCACCCGATTTGGGGTGCCCTATATATTCTTTGGCTGTAAATTCTTTACCTAAAAAAAATGGTACTAGTGATTGTGAGAATTTCCAGTCTTTAAGATAAAAAATATTGTAAAACAACCTTACCTAACAAAATGGGTTGCTCTTGAGCAAGTCGCCTTATTCTATCCCTTTCATTTTCAGGAGTAAAATCCATTGACATTGGAAAAAATGCATTGTCTTTACAAATTATTGCACGGGAATCACCGGCATTGGCGATATACAATTTTCCTAAGATTAATAAAGCTACTAGTGCTGTACATCCACCGGCTGCTTGGTATTTACTTCTATCTTCCAACAAGAGCTGGTCCTAAAATAATAATAAGTATTCAAAATCAAAATGACTAAGCTCAACTGCATGGACTTAAATGGGATGGCAATTTAAAAGTATTCCCTCAGGTACATTTCCAATAACATTTTTGGGTACCATGCAAAAAAGCTATCTTATCTCACTTGTTATTTTTTTGGTGTTATGGGTACTCTGACTGGTTATTGGTAGGGATCATCAAATTTGGTTACTGTTAATAATATACCCCTGCTGCTCTATAACTTATTTATTATATTTTAACGTCCAGTAGACTAACATTAGGTACTTGCCATTTCTTTAAATGCTGATTCTAATGCTCCAATAATTAAAAGATCCATGGGTTTTGTAGTGGGTAAGTTATTTTCATTAAAATCTATCCATATATCATCTTGTGCATCTACAAGTTTTTCCTAAAAAGAAAAAACAAGGCAATTGTGAAGTATGTGTTTGTTTTGTGTTATATGTGTGAAGATTATTTTAAATATAATTAAGTCGTTACTAGTGTGCAAAATAATAGAAGTACAAGCTTTGAGTACTATTAAAAAATATTTATATATCAATCTTACATGAACAATATGATGTAATTGGTTTGCAGCACACAATGCTGCACCAACACCTGCATGACCATCAAAAATACCATAATATGTATAGGGAATAGCGAACTTCTCTACATTGCCCATGTCATTTTGGGTTATTTTGCTTAAAACTCCTTGTCTAAAAACAGCCTGGTCTTCATTCCATCTTGATTTCCCTGCATTGACACACTCTGCATAGCCTAAGTAAAAAAAAGTGGCACTACTTAATCTACATAGGTACTACAACAGAAGCTTCTAGATTTTCCTATTATTACTCTCAAACATCTACATGATGTGGTGATAATACTATCCTGACAGTTTTATAGCGACACACATTTATCCTCGTCATGAAAACAAGGCTTTTGAAAGTATTGTGCAAATTGTAATAACAAGGATACCTGTGTCATGTGGTAGCAATTTACTGGGATGAATAATGGGTCTTAGTTTATGGTCAGCGCTCATTTGAACTTCATCATCGCCTAGACCCAGGAAATGGGGCCTTCCATAAGGAAACTTTGGAGCTAAAGTGGCTTTATGGTACTGAGTGCCATCAATAGCTGTCCCATTAGCCTCTAACCCGCTAACTGCACCTATAACGGCACTTTTAAATCGGTTGAACATCTTTAATGTTCCTTTTTCAAGAAGAAAGCAGGAAAAACATAGGAAAAATAGATTACAAAAATTCCTGTGTCAACAGAACCACAAATCAATCACAGAAAAATAATGGGTTTGTTTGCTTTGCAGTTTGCACAAATGACCGAAAACTAGTTTAGATCACAGAAAAATTATAGGGTTTGTCGGTTTAAATACAAACTCCACAGCGTTCTAACTATTATTTAATGCTGAAATGCAGCTTTTGCGATTGAAAAAAGAGGGAATCTAGAAAACTTTGGTATGTCGTATTCGTTGAAGGAAAACTGTATGTTTTCATTATTGTCTTATTATGGACAGGATGGCGGAAATACGTATAGAGGGAATAAAATTCTCATTTCACGTTAACAAATGAGACGTTCGTGTATATTAGATCTAAATATTAACTATTTTGCCAGCCAGACCACTACACAGAATAATAATATGTATATTTTGTGCTTCCTATTTTTGATTTCGATATCTTTTCAAAGGTAGTGGCCGGATATTTTCACCCCTATCTTTAAAAGAAATAAATATATTCAATCCTGAAAAGAGAGTACTAATTTCAATGAAAAATATTATGTTGTTAGCATTTAACGTTGTTAACAATTAACGTAACTTACGTAACACCGTAACACTACTTTACGGCCCTGACGAATCAGAATTATATCACAGCTGAATATAACAACCGTGTGTTCACATACCTTTTTTTTTCTGTGACAAAACCATTTATTTCTTAGACGAGGTAAACCATTTAAACATTACCTTTGTTAAAAGTTTCAGTGAATGTATAATAGATGTCTCTGAAAACTCTCCGGAAATTAAGTCAATTTATAAATACAGTGAAGACAATTATATGTCATTTTTTCACGGTTACCTAACCTAACGCAAAGATCGGGAGGTCCATGACATATGACATAAAAATGTTGAAAACAATTGAACAAGAACTTCTGCATAAAGTTAGTAGTGTTATCGCCATGTTTATGTTCTCTCATTTCGCCCGCCGCCTCAGAACCAGATTCTACTACTGAAGAGTAATTGAATAAATAAATAAATACAATGGTATTTAAACCACACCATGCCACTAATAGGTAAGTACATACTTTAGGGTGACATTACAGAAGCTCTGCATCTGACACCTGCAGCTGCAAGTAGCAGTTTGCAGATGCAAATGACAGAAGTGGGATTCCAGAAAACGATTATCATACTTTGCGTCTGCAAGTCGTCTGCAAATTTGCAGATGGTTGGAAGGTGCTGCAAACTTGCAGAATGTATAAAATTTATTAAAAACTAACCTATATTTTGGGGATTTGACGGATGGTAGTCATTTTATATTTTTTGCAATAATAATTTTTATATAAAAAAAGAGAAGGGAACATTAATTAATTATTGCCATGGATTTGGGCTATTTACTCGTGTAAGGAAATCTCTACAAACCCTCAGAAGTGATAAGAATTATAATATCTTGTGTTATATGTTACATAAATATATAAGGCAGGCCTATAACTTCCCTGTGAATTATGAAGAAAATTATATTCAGAATTTTGATTATTTGAAAGCAGAACAATTTGAACAGAATCTTCTCGACAGACCCTTTACCCTTTTTTTTTTCGGAGCAAAAAACTTAAATTAAAATGTGAGGTGAGGTTAGAACTTCACATATTTGTCAGTCAATATTAATAAACCAGTAGTAGTAAAACGGTTTAACTACTGTAAAAATGGCGGATTTGCAAATGGTTTTTGGAATGTCAAGTTTCTGCAAATTATTTTGCGTCTGCAAGTCCGCCATATTTGCAGATCTGCAAAGTTGCAGGTATGCATTTTTTGTAATCTCACTTAAATATATACTTTCCATGGTTTTTAGTATTGAAAATACTACTGTGTGCGTATATCCAGTTTGTGGGTCTCTAAAACTGTTCTCCAGAAGTCTGGATCTTCCATTCGTTTAAGAAATTCATACGGGTCCATCGGTCCATTCGTCCATTTCATGAAAAATGAACGACATGCGACATGCACATAAATAACACGGTGGTGAAGTCTAAACACCCGAGCGGCATAGGATCGATGACATCATCTGCTGTTTATATTGTTTTGTTTTGGATTTCCGCATTTATTATTATATTTGTTGATATTAAGATAATATATGGCCGGGAGAGAGAACAGTTAGTAGTTAGTATTGAATCGGCCAGTACACCAATATAGAATATAGACACATAAGTAATTTCGAAAAAAAAAACTATAATAAGTTAATTTAATTATACATTTTGAAATAAAAATGTCATTAAATAACGTTTCAATTTAACGTAGGTACTCACCTGAAAGCACAAAGCCCGATTTTTAGAACAAAGCGTTGATGTGCAAAATATTTTAAATAATCGCTTTGTTTGTAAAATCTAAAACTTATTTATTTAAAAATTGTTGTTCTAAATTGCATGGTCTTTTTGAAAATTGTGTAATGACATTATTAGGTATACATTTTGTGCTGTTGTATAATAATGTGTATGTAATGTATAATGTATAGTCATAGAAGCCATACCTATTATTTTAAAATTATTTTAATATTTTCGTAAAAAAACACGTGTTTTTAAAATCTTAGTAGCAGATTTACCGTTTTAATTACTATAATAGCTGCACTTGTACAATGCTGGAAACTGCGTGGGTTACACTTACTGAGCCATAAAGTACGCGTCAAATCACCCATGTGTCAAATAATTCAAAAACACCTTGTTCATGAGTGTTGTAACGCTTTTTGAGATAACACCTTTTATTGCAGAGATGCCGGATAAGACACCTGCTTTAAGCGCGTAACATGGTCTTTGGTATTTTTTGTTTAATTAAAATCATTTTAAGGGTACACTTCTGGGCCGTCCCAAGGGGGATTAGGGGGGTTACCCCTCCCCCACTCCCCGAAATAGCGACGAATGGTGCAGAAACTTCGCACTCCACACGAAAATTAACAAAAACACAAGTACCTATACTTACATTAGAACTTATTGTTATTACAACAAAATTTATTTTATTTTTTGACTTTGGTTGTGCCCTTGTCGTTCAAGCTAAGGTTCTGTTATTTCATTTTAAAATAAAGACGTGAACTTGAGTGAATCGTAGTTACGGCCCTGGTATACCTACTTGCTGGATGCAAAATATTATGTTTGTTTATTAGGTTTGTAGTTTGTAGTGTTACTGCATTCCCCTCAGTTGCAGAGAACAGAGAACTAAAACATATTTTAATAAAGCTACATTAGGGACAGTTTTGTTGCTTCGCTTCACCTGTTGTAGAAACACTTTTACTTATTACCAAACTGATTGAACCGAAATGAAAACAATAAGGCTAATTATTTCGGGTAAAACATCTGAACGATTAAAGATAAAATGCTTAAAATCAATTTGTATGTTGATTTGATGGAATTCAAATCTCGAGTTCCCGACGACATTTAAATAATGGGGTGGTCTTAGAGAATGCTTGAGGGTGCGGGTTACAATCTCATCAGACAATCACATAATCGGTGAAAAATGAGACGTTAAACTGACAGGTATCAGCTGATAAGGACGGAAAAATAATTTAAATTTAAAGAACTTTCCCTAAAGCGCGTAGTAAACTGTTTACCTATAAATAACTTGTAAGAAGATGTACTTGCATGAAAAAAAAATTTAGTGTACTCTTCACAAGAAGAAAAGTATATCATTATGTGCTTGTATAAATCGTGTAGAAAAATCACGTATCGTAGTATATCAGGCGCGTATCGGGAGTTGATCTTTGGGGGGGTAATGATTCTTTGCTCTCGATTTTTACGTGTCCAATTTATTTTAGGCAAAAAAAATGGCTCATAGGGGGGGGGGGGACCTAACTACCACCTTCCCCCCTCCCCTTAAAAACGCGCCTGCGTCGATTGAACAGAGCTCGAGTACGTATCAACCCAATAAACAAAATTAAAACGTCTTGGCCCTGGCAATAACTAGGAAGCGCATAGATCCTTTCAGATAATTATGTATTTGCAATTCTAGTATTTTAATATGCCTTATATTAATGATTAAAAAAAAAATAGCTGCAATTCTTGGAATATGTCGCAAAAATGTCTAGACGTTACAAGTCTCTCTTTAGCCATAAAAAATAGTATTAAACCCAAAGAAATACATATTTGCCTTCATACTGCAATTAATAGAGACTTTTTACACTATATATTGCAAAAACGACGACCAAGCAAAGATATTTTATTATAAGAATATATAAAGGATTAATTTACAAGAATAATTTCATTCGTAAACGTACTTTTACGCTGAGATACCATCTCGCTGTTTATAGAGAATATTCTGTCATATTATCCCTACTTGTAAAATGAAAACTCTGGCACTTTGTACAGACCTCTGGACCTCTGGTACTGTTTTTTTTATACCTACCTACATGTAAAAACGTTGGAATTTCATTACTATTTCCACAATAACCTAACATTTCTAATGTCAAAATTACAAAATTGTCATATTTGATTTTCTTATTTTCACTTGATACTGCTACGAGGCAGACTGACCGGTGCTCGAGCAGTGCACGACCGGTGCACGAGCAGTGCATGACAGGTGCACAAGCGGTGCACGAACGGTGCATGACCGGTGCACGAGCAGTGCATCACCGGTGCACGACCGGTGCATGAGCAGTGCACGACCGGTGCATGGGCAGTGCATGGGCAGTGCATGAGCAGTGCACGACCGGTGCACGACCGGTGCACGAGCAGTGCACGACCGGTGCACGAGCAGTGCACGAACAGTGCATCACCGGTGCACGAGCAGTGCATTACCGGTGCACGGACGGTGCACGAACAGTGCATGACCGGTGAACGAGCAGTGCATAACTGGTGCACGACCGGTGCACGTGCAGTGCATGACCAGTGCAAAAAATGGGTAACTACCCCTCAAATACGCGCCTGCGTAGTATAGATCGTGAAGTACCTACATGTTTCGAATTTCCCGACGTTCCGCTCTATCTATGTTCTGAACTAGATACCTATTTCTATAGGTACCTATATGCAAAACTCAAGGGAAGTTTGGTATCATAGTTATTTTAACTGGTGTGTCCAGTAGAGTAGGAACAGGGTGATCGCGTATAATGTTACCCCCCTTTAACTTCTTTGTTTCGCAATTAAGAAAAAACTGTTAAATACAAAAGTTGTAGGATTTAATGTAATCTTCTTGCAAAATATATCTTTGTAAATACAGGGTGTTGCATAAAAGCGTGACAGATCAAAGTTACATTTTTTTTAAATGGAATACCCTGTATATTGTTGCATGATTGGATTCTACGGACAATTCTAAACATAATTTATATATACCACTAAATATCCTAATTGAACCGTTTTCGACTTATTGATGTTTGAAAATTACTATATTATATTAATATAAGAAAATAAGGTCATTCAAGTCAAGATGTATCGTTTCCATGGATAACAGGATGACGATACTGAACAATATTTTGCCCGCTATTAAAAAAAATCAAGCACAATATAATAAACATGTAAACTGACATTAAAAAAAAAATTAAACAAACTAAATAAATAATGCATTATTTCTTCGTATAGTTCTTGCTGTGCCATTTTCACATTATTATTATTTTTAATATAAGCCATTAATAGAATAAGTCATTTTTGAATAGAAATTCTTACTGTTTTCAAAACTGACAATTCATGTTTTTCGAGTTTTTTCGAAATTTACCAAGTTACCATTGTTAATATTAATATTGTTATCCATGCATGGAAACAATACATCTTGACTTGAATAACCTTATTTTCTAATATAATATCTTTTAATTTTCAAACATCAATAAGTCGAAAATGGTTCAATTTAGATATTAGTGGTATATATAAATTATGTTTAAAATTGTCCGTAGAATCCAATAATGCAACAATATACAGGATATTCCATTTAAAAAAATATAACATTGATCTGTCACGCTTTTATGCAACACCCTGTATCTACGAAGATATATTTTGCAAGAAGTTTACATTAAATCCTACAACTTTTGTATTTAACAGTTTTTTCTTAATTGCGAAACAAAGAAGTTAAAGGGGGATAACATTATACGCGATCACCCTGTACCTGATGTTTTAGGTTAATCTTTTGACGTTTTTAAAATCATAACGTATAGGTACGTGCGTTCGGCAGGCCAAAAAGACGTTATCAAAATCAATGGCGTTTATATTTTACCGATTTATCAGTGATATATGGATGTGTAAGGAAAGACAGGGTTTATAATAAGCAATAAAAACAAAAACACAAATAACGAATCTGTCGGTCATAAAAAATTTTAAGTCTTTGATTGATTTTATTTATTGAAAGTCGACAATTTCTAAAGAACTTTATGACTTTTACGGATAAAAATAACGTTAGACCTCGATTTGATTCTGATATAACTGCCATAAAACTGATTGAAAGTCTATGTTTTGTTTTTATATTGTATACTATTTCCCCTCCATATCTGAACCTTTTTAATATATAACATTATAGCAGTAACATATATTATATATGTGTTATATTATATACATATTATACGATAATATTCTCAATTTCCAAAACCATTAAATTCCAATTATCATATAATTTATATATTATGATATAAATGTCTTCAAAGTTCATTTCTCTCCCTCTTCAATACTACTAATATTTTGTTAAAAATGATCGTCGTACAGCGTACAGCATAATAACGCCTAAACAGTGATATATATGCATATAAGAATGTACCTACGTACAGTGCCGGATTTACACTAAAAGCGCCCCATTTTGGGCATTCGTGTAAGAAAAGCGCCGCAGGCGAAACATTTTTGGAACCACGCCCAATTTTAGAATTCACTTAACACCAAAACTGTCTAAAATATGAAGAAATATAAAGCCAGAATTAGTTGTCCCTTCTCTTGCTGTGGGAGAAAGTATCTTGTATTGTCATGGCATGGGCAGGGAGTTCAACCCGCTTATCTACGGTCTTGCTTTTCCTCCATTTAGGTAGGTATGTAAAGATAGGTACATTAGGAGAGCACTGAGCTTAACGGTGAAAGTATATTATAGGTCCCTAACTAAAAAGGCAACTTAATGGTACGTAAACAGAAAAATTTATTATTACCACTACGCATAATATTTAGAATAAACGTAAACATAAACGAAAAATAAAAACAATAACCAACGAAAAAATCCTTTTTAATTAAAAAACACATAACACAAAAGGATTTGAAGAAACAGGTAGAGATATTATTACTATACCACTTTACCTATAATATGATGATTATTATAATAAAAATAGAACAAACCGCCCTTTTACGTAGTTTATTTAGTATAGTATATCCAGATCCCGCCGGGCGCCCCTCCGGAGCTTGGCGCCCCTAGGCAACTGCCTAGTCTGCCTATTGGTAAATCCGGCCCTGCCTACGTACAGTACATACTATCGTGGTGCTTGTACGTTATAATATATGTATGTGCATCCACTGTACCCCCTACGTGCTCCTCCATTTATTATATTAACACTGCGACTTTCCTGCTGCAAGAAGTCAAAGATATACGATGAGGAATTAATAATATTGGCATCTTGCATCAACTATATACAAGCTATCGCGCCAGCCGCGGATTAAAAAAATAGATAATCGGTATAATGTAAAGTATTAGTAAAATGAATGTCCCTAACGGCCTAATGATATTGCATTTATGAGTGGTCCCATTTATCACAGATATAATATCATTAGACACCTAGCAATTTCAATAAATATCATGATAATTTGATGGAACCCGTACAGCGTAGGTACACCTACCATTTTCTATGCTATTTATCACCATTTTAATAGTGTACATACATAATTCAAATTATTTCTGAATAGCCCCATCTGCGTTGCCTCTAAAGTCGTATAATATATTTTCTGATATAGAATAATATTTTTTCATAACCTGGAGCTTGCGAAAATAATTATTTCAATATTATCTCAAGTATTTTTTTGGCCGTCTTATATTATTCGAAAGAGATAACAATTTTTTATATTAATATAATCTTACTTTTTAACCAACTTCATTGAATAAATAACAAAATATATTATATTTTATTCCACAGTCACATTGCCTCGCGGTATTGTTTACATCAGGAAGGCACTTTTCGGAAAATTTAGATATTCTAACGTAAATGATTAGTTCCTAACATTAACCCACTATTAATCAGACAAACACTAACAGTAGTTTTGAAGGAAAAGTGTTCCTACGCTACGAAATCGGCAAAGATGAACTGTTGCAGTGTGAAAAACCTTTAAAAAATGTAATAGTAATTTACGTTACAAGACCGGAAAGTAGTGTTTTTCAGGTCGAGACAAGCATTGGAGAGACCTGGAAAACACTAATTTTCGGTTGCGTGACATACAATATTTTTTTAAGACCGACACTTCGATATACTTACATTAAATTATTTTATATTATTTTTAAATGCGTCGTATGACTTCTCGTAACGGGCTTTTGATTTTACTGGCAATATATCGTAAGTCGCTTTCCTTGCTGCTTCCAAAATTTCTTCTGAAATCTCATTTTCCGTGTCGGATAATTCAAAATCTGAATTCATATTGTTAAATTTGCGCACTCGCGAAACAAGTTTGACATAAACAACAAATTAAAAATCAACGAACTGTCACTCGACAATACATCGAAATGTTGTTGTCATAGTAATGAAATCAAGGTAGCTTGTATTATCAAAGAGCGATTGGAAAAACAAAAAACAGGGACCGGAAAAATCTTTTCCAGTCTCTAACGTCACTTTTCCGGTCTTGCGATCGGAAAAAGGTTATTTTCTAGACAAAAAATTGTCTAGAAAGTGTATATTTTCTGGTCGGTTTTAAAAAAATAACTATTTATTTGTTCTGAGGCGTGTTCGATTCGCTGGTTTAGATCGATCCGGATCGATCTAACTGATCTGACCTATGCCCGATTGGCAAGTGATCACTATTCCCCCCACTAGCATCAAAGTGATCCCAAGTAAACCTGGGAAATTGCAAAAGCACCAAAATCAGATCAGTTGTTTGTTTTGTTTACTTTATGGCTTTGTAGGTTATAATTGCATTCTGTCCCTGTTTTTAGATTTTCGTTGGGTATTTATTAGTGTTCTTTGATTATGTCTCTTTTCAAGTAAATTAACTGTGATGTAGAAGTAGAAATGAATGTCTTTTTGAACCCATCTATGTAAATAATATTTCCTGTATGTGAGTGAAAAGAGTGGAAATAAAATTAAAGTTGTTTTACTTTATAAAATATTTTTGAAGATGAAATGAGGGTAAGTCAAAATTAAAACCAAAACGAACAACTGACATAAAAATCCGTGTTACACTGATCTGATTGTTAAGATCAGGTCGATCCAAATCTATGTCCCAATCGAATACGGTTCTCATAAATTAAAATTAACTTCCATATTTGATATTCTTAATTTTTTTTCTGTTCATCTAGGTAGGTATATCTTCATTTAAAAGCATATCGTTTCCCTAGTAGGCTGTATATTATGTCACCTACCAAAGTTTATTATTATTATTATTATTATCATTATTATGTTTAATTTACCGGAGGTTTATAAATAATACTAATCTTTTAACGCATTTTGTTTATATTATTCAGTTCACGCATAGAAGACTATTATTTTACGGGTTAAGGGTGAGTCAGAGCCGCAGGCGAATATTTCTGTGTTAGTCCTATGATTCTTTAAAAATCGATGCGCCATAGGCTCGTTTAGAAAAAAGTTTGGTACCAAACGAGAACTTTAGTAGTAGGTAACTACACGTTTTTTTTTATTGCCTAATTAATAAATAAAACACCAATATAAATTATGTTCCTTAATTTTATTGATTGACTTTTTACATTAAATAATTAATTATAATACTGACTGATAGTGGTAAATATTGCTTACAACGTGTTCAGAAATTTTTTTTTTATACATTTAGTAAATCTATAGTTGGGTGTCGCATTCGACGTCAAATTCTAAAGTTTTATTATCTCAAATCTATCTAGAGTATTTTTGTCAACTCAAAAATAATAATAAATTTTAAGTTCTTTACTTAAATAAGTATCTACACATAATACAAAAAAAAAGATCTGATCCTAAGCGTATAATATAGTATATCCAAAAAAAAGTCACAGCATATTTATATTACTTTTATTGCAATACTTGCAGACATACGGAGCAATCGAGCAAAGGTCTATTTACAATTTTCAGTTTGAGATTCTAAAATAGCAAGCAATTTTACCAAGAAAGAACACCAACATATTAAAGGATTAATTTATATTTTAAGGGATCTGCGTAGACAATCAACCTGTATTGTAAATATGATTTATATTCAGGCTAAAATGTAGCCATCGAAAATCTAGTTTTAGGAACTAATAAGACCTGCATTTAGAGCAAATTGCAAAATATCCAAATTACTATGAGTACCTTTAGGGTTGCCACCTGTCCTTTTTTGAAAAGGACTGTCCTTTTTTTAAAGAAAATGTCCTTGCGGCTTTTTAGGGTTGAAAATGTCCTTTTTTAAAACGATAGGTCTTTACCACTCGACCTGAAGTTGAGATTTATCTACTTTTCTGTAATCACATTCTTAGTATTTTTGAAACTTTCATAAACAAAAATTGAATCTAATGAAGCAACTGCACTTGATTTATACAGTACTAGCGTGTATCCGGCATGCCCGCTGGTATAAATACAAACCCGAACAAACCCGATATATTAGTACCCGGCATGCCACTTTCTGAAATTGCACCCGTGCGAAGCCGGGGCGGGTCGCTATTATACATAGAAACCTTCCCCTTGAATCACTCTATCTATTAAAAAAAACCGCTTCAAAATCCGTTGCGTAGTTTTAAAGATTTAAGCATATATAGCTGGTAGGGGACGGACAGACAGCGACAGCGACTTTGTTTTATACTATGTTAAGATTATGACTAAGTTCAGAAAAAATTTAGTGCAAAGATTGGATAATAAATTTTATGGGTTTGAAACCAAAGTCAAGATACGATGTCTCGTTAATGCAGCAAGCAAGAACAAACTAGAAACTGATTTTAATAATGTCTATCAACGATCTATAGAATACTTGGAAAAGTGGTACGATTTTTCCGAAGACAGTTGGCATAGTATCGTTGGAAAACTGAATTTAAAATCTAAATTTTCATATTCGGATTTCGAAGATATAATGGCAAAAATAAGTAATCCAAACCTAAAAATTAACAAGAGATTTTTAATGAAGTAATGCAGATATCTGAAGGATACCAAGAAATGGAAAATAAAATTATACATTTAAGTAGATACCTCCAAAAAAGGCAATGTCTTCTTAATCATTTTAAAAATACTCAAAATGTTTTTTCCTTAATTTCGTTTTTGTTGAGCATACCTGCAAGTTCAGCATTTTCTAAACGAATTTTTTCTGTGATGGGCACCAAATGGAGAGACGAAAGAAATCGCTGCTCCACAGAATTGTTAATTTATTTTAATTTTAAGGAAACTTGTCAAAAATTTTTGAGCTAATAAAAAATGACAAGGTTGCCCTGGAGGCAGCAAAATCAAACAAGAAATATTCATTTAAATTTAATATTGTGTAATGTGTAAAAATAAGTTATATATATAAGCTATAGAGGTCAGTCAATTAAATTGAATTTGGCGTACCTAGGCCTTTTTCTTGAATTTGTCCTTTTTTACTTACAAAAAAGGTGGCAACCCTAACCTATATGTACTCTTAACTTATTTTATTTTTTCATAGAATAAGTAAGATGTCATGTTTGCTTTAACTTTAAATAATATTTACGGACCCATCAGCACCAGGTGCTATAGCTCATTATTTCATATTTTAAAATACATAATATGTACTTTGTTTTTATTGCATTTGAAAAATGCATGTAGACATAAAAGATCTTTACTCTGAATGATTTGAATTACCAAAATGTTGTAGCGTACCTACATAAGAACATGGGTAAATTTTCAAAAAAATTCGCAGGATGCCCTTCATAACAGGTCAAAAGCTTCTTACGTTTATTAGGACAGCCCGTCTCAAGACATCAGACATAATAAATAATCCTTTATTACTTGATGAACTTTTTCCTCTAATTAAAAAAGGAAAGTTTAATACATGTTGAGGTATATTTTCTTAACGATACCTATTTACACATAAATAGAAGAAATAAATAAAACGGTAAAGGATGCGCGAGAATAAGTGCGAAAATAAAGTCAGTCAGAATTTGATTGGACATTTTCAAGTTGGGCGGAATTTCTTTCCATCGCCAAGGAAATATCAGGAAACCCGGTTGATTCTTCCCAATCGGACAGATTTAGATGAGTCGAGGTCTCCATCGGGTAGTCTTCGTCATTAAATACGTCATCCGGGGACGTGGTAGACGTCATAGGGGCGACCGTAGTTGAAGTACTCTCTTGAGCTACATCCACCTAAGTTTTGTACAGTTTTGGTCAGTTTAACTCAATTTAAGCAGTTAATTTTGGTCGCAAACTTTTAAAGTGGTTGTTACAACAGGAAAACGGTACCTACCTCAAGGCATGAATTTTAACATTTTTTATTAAGACTGGACACTAACTTTCTGGTCATATTTTTGATTTTTAGGTTTAATAACAGAAAAAAACTCATTAATTAATCGTAGAGACTGAATACCTTTATAAATAGTTGTATATTATACGCCTGCCATGTAAATAGCTGTAGGACTTTTGTTGACAAGTCAATCCCAGAAATAGATCCCTCAGATCTAATTCGTAATCACTTTTTGAGTCTGACAGATAATAGATAGATAATTCAAATTCATGCCTTCAGTTTGATGGAAAGGGTCAATCCCAAATAATTCTTAAGAGGATGCTACCTTTCCTTATGTATCAGATTTATGACTGTTGTACTGTTTATACAGGGTGTTCATTTGAAAACCTTCCCACCACGGATTTTCCTGCTTTAAAACGAAAATGTGAAAAATCGCTCGGACCCGTCGATTTTTATTTCGAGGGGGACATCTTTTGCGTCTATTGTCAATCTTGTTACGTCAAGCTCCTAGGAGGGAAAGGGGGGGGGGGGGTTAGATCTAAATCCTTAATGGATACCCCTATTTTATATAATTTTTTTGGATTCTGCATAAAATTCTGAACATTTTTTAATAAAAGCATTATTAGTCTATACTAAACAGTTTCCGAGATATTGACTCTTGAAAAATGAGATTTTTGAACTTTGACAGCGTCTAGCTTTCTAACTGTACGCCTTAGAGCAAAACGGCTTACATGTCCCTATCTTTGATTTTTATTATCTTTCCAATAGTGTCAACATCCGGTTAAACCGGAAGTACTATATTTCTTACAACCATTTAGGATTTAGATCTTACCCCCCTCTCCCTCCTAGGAGCTTGACGTAACAAGATTGACAATATACGCAAAAGATGTCCCCCTCGAAATAAAAATCGACGGGTCCGAGCGATTTTCCACATTTTCATTTTAAAGCAGGAAAATCCGTGGTGGGAAGTTTTCAAATGAACACCCTGTATATAAATATTTCCGAAACTGGCTGAAAGGTTATTACTTCTACTCTACATGCATGAAATATGCTTCACACCATATCACTAGATACCTAACTATAATGGCAAACCCGAAAAATAAAAATATTAAACTTAATGAAAAAGCAAAAAAATAACAATTCACTGTAAAAAGTTATTCCTCCAAATTCCAGAAAAAGCGATGGAATTTTAAAACAATAGTTATTTGAAAGAAACTTAATTTTCATAATAATTATAGCCAGTTAATGAAATGAAATTATTCATTATAACAGCACAAGCATAAATCTCATACAGAGGTACCTATAGAAAAATTGCGTTAATGCCCTTAACTACCATACTACAAAATCAATCTACATTAAAAATCATGCATTATTATTTGATAAGCTAGAGAACCAGAGAGTTAAGAGAATTTAAGGATATATTACTTATATCCTAATCTTTGGCATAAACATAACATTTCAACTGTATATGATTACATTCATTATTAATAAATCATTAAAATAATTAAATGTCACTTACAAGTAAATAAGCAGAAATATAACAGTATATAGTATGTAGTCTCTTTTTCTCTAGAATATCACTACAGCGCTTTGGCTTCCCACTGCCCAATAAAAGTGTATTTTACAAATACCTACATCAGTAAATAATTATATTTTAAAACCATGTTCAAAAAATAGCGTATGAACTTCTTTTGTACCACATGCATTTCGGCTAAAACTATAAATATTTTAGGAAAAAAAGTAGTAAGAAGCCGGAAGCTAGCTGTTAGCGGTCTGCTGAAAATTAAAATTATGTAGGTATATACTTAAAAAGTTAGTGTAAATGTTTACAAGATTGTTATTATTTAATAAATTGCAGGTTAATCTTTTGTTACGGGTTTATCACAATATCATATTTGGAAAGGTACCAGGCACCTCATTTTGCCAAAGCACACATTTAGTTAGTCCAGGGATAAAACCAATGATCACATTGTTTTACCGATGATTTCAAAAACCAATAATAATGTTAGAAGTAAAAAAAAAATTTTCTCAAATGTTCCTTATTTTTAAAAGGCAATTAAAGGTTCCTAAAACCTCCACGAATCGTTTTTGATGGAAATTATATGAATAACATTTTATTTCTAAAATCAAAACGGTCCAGTGTTGTCTTTAAGGCAGGCCAGAAAGTTAACACTTAATTATCATTATCTTGCATGAGATAAATTTCCTTAGCGCGCAAGGTAAAAAATAAAATATAAACTACTTAATTAGATGTCCTGCAGAAATATTTGTGAGGGGTATAGTAATTTTATTATTCCTTAAAAACAAAACCTCATTATAAGATAAGAGGTAAGATTATCCTGTAGCCAAGAGCATGATTGTTTAAGGTAATAATGTATAAAAATAATAAGGAAAAAAAATATTGTTTTTGTATTACCTGCTACTTCAGGTTTACTAGATCGCTTCGTTGAATCAAGAGATCATGATAGTTTTAGGAGCAAGCCGATTTTCTCCTTTTCACAACAAGGACCTTAAATTGAAAGTTTTTAATGGTATCTATCTATTTGAGAATGACATGTTTTTATAACAATATTTATGGTAACTTATTTTAAAAACAAACGTTTCAATTGGACGAAATAAGTGATGTAATTTAAATGCGCAGTGTTTTTAAATAAGTAAAATATTTTCAAGTTTCTATTTCCCCAAAATAAGATAATTGCTGGTAGGCATGTTAAATCATAAAAAATAATTATGAGCAGTTTAATATTTCAAATTTAAGGTCTGATCCAACTAAATCTATATCTTTGGCAAACATAAAGGTTTAACTTAAAAAAGAAGGTGCATAAAAAATTAATAAATGTCATGAAAAAAGTGATGACTGACTAGTATTATTTTCTATCCTACTAAACGTGTACACTAACGAAGTGTACTAATATTATTTGTGTATTTCATAACTAATTATTAGTATCACATCTAAAGTATGCAGCTATGTGGTTGTTTTGCCAAAATTAAAACGTATTGTTTATTATTAAAAGGAGGACGTCAAGATACATACTGATTTATATTTGTATTAATTTTATTTCAAATGAAAACGCGTACCCAAAAAGTCAGGAAGGATTAAATTTGATTAAAGAGGGCTTATTTTTAATACCAAACTAGCAAAATGTGAAATGTATCCCATCAGCAATAAAACTACATTCCGATTCGAATTATAATTTTCCTATGACAATAATAATAATAATACTCATTTGTAACTGACAGTCCCTGTAGCAAAAAGTAATATCTTAGCGATTAGACTCTAACCAGCTTGCACAATTATTATTCCTAGGGCTGTTATTTTTCTAACAAATTTGTATCTGGGGGAAAATAAATGTTCAAATATTAATAGTATGCGGAACGCTTCCTGAACGGGCACGTGCCAAACGTATTTAACAAGGGTATCACGTAACCGAAACCCACTGAGGGTTGTGGGAAATTGCGTTAGATAGTTCGTTATTTTTATATTAATATTTAACAAAGTAACGAGAAACAACAAAAGCCGTGTAAAGAAAAACAAGGACCTTCGTTAGTGTATAAAAAGTGTTAATACATAGGTTCATATTATCAACTACAATAAACTCCATCAGAAAAACTACAAAAAGAGCCACTCCAATCAAATCCATTCCGAAAATTTAACTATTGACAACCTGGTCCAGTCTTTTCCTCTGCTTATTATTTAAGTTCTTTTTCTTCTTTTTGTTATTCTTATTTTTCTTATCACCCGGTTTCGCACTATTAACGTTCGCCTTGGGTTTGACCGTAAGCGTTAAGTCTCTTTGGCACTCTATATGGTCTGTTACAGCCGTTGCGTTATTTACATAACTCGCATCAACGCCCGCACTCTCACAATTAAGTCGACCGTCCTTACTCGCACTAGTCTGTTTTTTCGATGCTAACTCGTTTTCGATTTCACTGTTTTTTCGTTTTTTCTTTTTTTTTTTCTTCTTTCGACACCGCGGAGGATCTGTTGGCTTTTGGTGATGTGACGTACTGGGCGGGCATATGTGATGATGATGACGCATTTGATGTTGCTCCAGCGTGACGCTCCGAGTCAATACTCGGGCATAAGATGACAGTTTGCCCAATCGTTGACGCGCTTTTATCATCACTTTTCTCGGTTGACCGCGTCGATTGAGCGCTAAGTAAAATGTCCGTCGCTCGTTCGAGTATTTACTTGAAGAGTACTTATTGTAGTTTGTTGCCTCGATCGTTTCGTTAAAGATGCATTCGTCTCCAAACTCAATCTGAAATATAAAAAGTATAGAGATAACTAGGTACTGTTTAAAAAACCATCCCGAGATTTAATCGGACTTAAAGTTTTTTTTACATCGCTCAGACACTTTTAGGAAGCACCAGGTAGTACCTACTTAGCTAGTTGTGTATTGCAACATTTTTAAATCGTTGTTACACCACGTTTTAGATGCCATATCTAATAATTGTCAGTAATTAAAACTGTCGCTCGTCGGATCAAAAGAAAGTGCCCAACCCAATTGATTAAACGAGAGAAGAACTACCAAAATATCAATTAGAGTAGGCGCTCAGGGTATCTGTGGGTTGTTATCTGATGGTAGAATTTGCTACTCAAAATATAGGTACACTTTTATTTGGAACTACTATTATTACTATATGCTGACAATATAATATTTTGGATCTGTAATTTAAACAGTTTCTGTTAATATTGGTGAAATGTTATATGGGTCGTTCCGAGCTAATATAAGATTGGTAGGTACGTATGTCCTCTTGTACTTTTTCCTGTTGAGTAAAAAGTTTTCTAGAATCCTCATTATCGGGCCAAATAACGTAACATGCTTACAATTCGTTTGCGTAAGATTATATTCTTTGATCCAATAAAAAAACCAGGAAAGTAATGTTTTTCATAGAATTTCCAAATATCTGTTGTAACAGAATTGGTCGGACGCCAACATCAATATTAATGTCTATCCTTTATAAATAGGTATAGGTACTACATAAATAATATTATGTCTTTCTCTTTATGATCTTAAACATGTAGGTATATACATATAGGGTCGGAATCAGAAATTTTATTTTTTGGTGATATTTCTACTTCTTCTTCCATAAATATTTTATTTCAAGTACATACCAATAATAATGTGACTACAAGACATTGCAACGTCTTCGAGTCATGTAACATGTCCATAAAGACACCTAGGTTCTCGCGTTTCAAGAAAGACAAAGAAATAGGCCAACATTGTGGGATCAGGGCCATACAAGAACACAGAAAATGAAGATAGCATCGATTCGCACGACCACAAATTGCGCCGGTCGTCTCTCTTAGGGATGCTCTATCGCCTACACATTTTCCGTTCTAAAATGAAAATTTGGCACCCATCAATTTGTGTATTTCTAGTTCTTCGTTCTAAATAACAAGAATAAATTATTTTTTCCTAAATTAGGGGCTCTGAGAAACTTGAAAAGTCACCATAATCTAATAATTATTGTCCAATACAGTGTTATGTAAATTTCCAATACTTACTATAGCAAATATAACATAAGTTATAACATAACTAATTGAGTTGTTAAGCACCTAATTTAATTTTTTTTAAAAAGTTAAATTCTCATCGTTGTTAAGGTTGATTACTTACTATTGACTGACTTTTACAATTTTAATGAATGCGATAAAATTATTAGAATATTTATTTTGCATAAATTAAATTATTCTTGTTCTCGACCCAAAAAATGGTTAATTATATTTCCACGTGCATGTCAACATAAATAAATAACTTTTAAGATTTACTACCGGTGACGCGTTCGCCATTTCATCCTTTGATTAATGTATTTTTATAATTATTAATTAATTTTGGATTTGATTTAAAGTAAACCTCTATTGCTGTATTCAATAACACAAATTTTGAAGCTTTATGGGATTGTAATAAATACCTAAAACCAAATATATGTTAGCAGTATCCTCCTTACCCCGTAACTGATCAGTAAGAAAAGCCCCACATGCGCAGTCAGGACGGACGAGTCGCAGGAATATCGGCAAGCGCGGGAGTTCAGAGTTCAGTCTTGAATGGAGTCTGATTCTGGAGTTTCCAGTCCCTCAGTCTGGTCAAAGAGATTGAAGATGAAGTAGCGCGCGCCATTTAATTTCTTACAATAGTTGACAATAAATAACGAAATTTAGACTTATTAGTTATTTAAAACAACCCTAAGTTAACATATATAAGGGTGCATTTACCCAGTTTTATTTTGAAAAAAACTTGAAAGAAAAACGTTTGTAAACATTTAATGCCTCAATGTAAAAAGAAGTTACTAATAGACACATATAAAATCATTTTTGTATTTGTCAAACGACTATTTCTCTGGTCGTTCACTTATATAAGATATTGTCAGTCCAAAAGATAATAATTTATGAATTAATGGATTTGTAGAGTAGAGTTTTAAAAAAATCTATACAACAATATTAAATAAATTATAAATATTTTTTTACTCTGTATTGGGTACTAATCATGCAGATTTAGCAAATATGATAGCGATTTTGATAATCTTTATGAATGGTATGGGTATGGGTTTTTTATGTGACCACACTGGAATTCTTATTTTAAGAGGATTATATCGATTAAATCGACCAGATTCAAGCATCAATATTATAATACTTATTTTGGGTTTATGTACAACATTATACCAAAACCCAAAGTTATCTTAATGTTTTAATTACTATTGGCGAAGAATTTATCAAGCTTTTTAGGTAGAATAATTTAATAACAAAGATTGGGTTCCCCGTCCTTTTCGTTATTTCATGCAACTACTCAGTACTATAATAATATATTCTTGAATTTTCTTAGAATGCGGTTATAACCATGCATGTAGTAGTACACAGGCGTAACTAACGGGGTGGGGGACACAGCGGGCAATGTTAAGAAGGCAATTATACTCAATATTTATGTATTTAATATATTTTGTTGTATATTATAATAATGTACTATATTCCTATAATTCCTATAGCTTTAAAATTGTATGACATTCTAAGGCAGGTTTGTTTAGCAGAAAAGATGAGCTTTTAACTTTTTGTAGCATTCAGTTTGATTTTTTAAACCCCGCAAAATGTACTAGAAAACAGTATTTTTGTTAATCGTTAACTTCCATAAATTATTGCGAATTAATTTTTAAATTCCATTACTGATGCTTTAACTCTAGTTGACTAGTTAAAAGCAGGCTAAATGCAACAAACCGACAGACAGCAAGCAAATTTCAATAATAATTATTTTATGCTCAACATTAAGAGGGAAGGAAATTTTACAATTTAGAATTTATTTAAGAACATTTCGGTTGAGCTTGGTAGGTTTTATATGCAACCATAATATGAGCCCATTATGTCTATATTTTTAAAACGGCTTGAGAAGAAACTTGTTAACAGCAAGGCCATTTTATTATAATAGGGGCAGATTTATATAAATTTTTCCTTTGACTATTTATAGAGTAAAGTCATTTAAATAAAAGTAAAAATGTCGTCCGAAGACGACGTGACTCCTAGTTAAAAAGTAAGTTGTGGCTATTCAACAATAGGCATACCTTATAAGGTATACGGTATTTTGGAGACTCGTATGGTGTCGGTGTTCTTTTTATAAGATTTTATTACACATTGTCTACCCCCATTCGGGAACCTTTTTTATTGGATTTAACAACGGCTACATATGTTAAACAACACTTAACGAAAAATATTGTTAGTATAAGTATGTGTAATTCTATTTATTTACGTTTTCGGTATTAGTTAATGAAGAGAAAGGTAATAAATACCATAAGAAGAAGATAAGATAATGTTATATTATCATTTTCTATACCTACATGGGTCATTCCGAGTTCACGTGGGATTCGCACGTCTCCTTGTTTTTTAGATAATTCTGACATCTTAAACTCGTAGACTAATTATTATTAAGTTAAGGTTACTATTTACGAGGCGACCGACATAACAAGTCTTCCCCGATTTTAAAAAAATGGGTTTTTCGATGGATTAAAAAAAATATTTCTTTCAATTATGCGGTCTTAATAAATTTAACGAAAGCCAGCGAGCAAAAATATTTAAAAAATAATGTAGGGAAATATTTTGTGTTTGTTTAGTGCTTTATTGGGTTTGTTTAATGCTGTCGACGCCGGCGGTTTCTTTCAATGACACTGCGGTTCCAGTCTCATTATATTTAAATTTTTTCCCAAGTAAATATTTCGCGTCGAGAAACCCTCTAAAGTTATCGAATTTATGTCAAGATATTATAATAAAATAATTTTTGTACATTTGACTTCTATATCTACTATTAACTATAGCTAAGATAAATATTTCAAAAATAGTTGCAGGTGTTCGGCTGTCACCAAAAATCAGTTAAATTTAATTAAAAAGGAATAAATTTGTTATCACTGGGTAGCTAAAGGTTCAATCATTGTCTATCTTGTAATAGATTTTTAAATTCGGCCTTTTTTTAGAGAAAATAATTTTTAAAGTTGGCCTATATATACTAACACAAATTATACTTTATTTTAAAAACGAAAAGATAATCGGAAGATCTGCTACATGCGAGACATAGTTTAAGGATAGGTCTTTCAATATTTTTTAATTTGAAGTAAATCGTGGGCTAAAATTGGGTTTATTTAACATGCGATGATACCCTCTTAATAAATCGTTGCTTTTAAAATGGAGACTTTTGTCTTATTTTCATTTATTCCTCGTTTTTATTATTTTTAAGTCTATTATGCAATGTGCCAAGTTGTGTATTTTATTACATTGCATTTAAAATATTAAATCAAATAAATTACAAGCCAACCCGAATAATTGTGTATCACAGCAACTCGCGACTCGCCAAAGAATATTTTCAGCTAACTCTGCTAAACCGACAAGATGATTTGTACCAATTCGGTAAGCGATGTTTTGGTTTAGCTAACATTTTTAAACAATTGTATCATATGGCACCTGTATTTGGTGTTTTTATAATACTGATTGATTTTACTTACCGACCCATATAGCAATCCACACTCATCCATACATAAATACTGACATGTAGCGACTCCTTGAATTTTCATTTGTCCTATACCAACCGTAGTCCTTTGCAATATAGCTAAAACAATAATAAAATTGAGGATGAATGTTTTCGGCTCAGTTAACAGAAAGATGTAAAACTGAAAGAGTGTATGCCCCTGCGTCAAGTTTAAGAAATGTTTACAGACAGACACCAACGTAAAGTATTCAGTTTTCACCAAAAAATATATTATTCGATTAGTGAACTTTCTGTTTGGCGCTACAAGATGCTAAAATAGCATTTCGGTGCTAATATTAGCAAAGAACAAAGCTTACTTAATAAATTACAAGGATGTTAATTATTATGTCATGCAATAATTCTGCATCTTTTAATGTCTGCCAAATAATTATTGTTGTTTTTAACAAAGCCGTTGCCGACAATGAAGAGAATAAAACTGAAACTAAGAACGGGAACATGCACTTTTCATTTCTGTCAATTTGTCATTTCGCCAGTCTGTCTGCATGCGTGTTTTTCTTGTAATCATAGGCTACCTGTTCGTCATTCTTACTTGTTAGTTTTTACTTAGAAATCGCTGCAGATCATTTAATTAAGTGCACGTTTTAAACTGACAGCGACGCGACATGTCATAATTTAAATATAATGCAAGGCAGAGACTCATACTAGTTGTTCATGTTGAGTACAAATAAAAAAATTATAAAAATAGTTGGGTTGGTAACATATTCATTTCAAAGTAAATATTTATTTACGATAATAAGGTTAGCACCCATATTGACACGAATAAGATGTTCGCGATGGTAAAATGAAATATTTTTTGGCGCCTACATGTATGTTTGGTTACTTTTTGATGGTTTCTCGATATTTTTTATTACCCCTCATATTTGCTCTTCGAGTTGCGATTGTTGACGATACTAATTATTATTTCTTCTTATGACTTTCTAAACAACTTAATTTATACACAGATTTTTGTTATTGAAATCTGGTATTTTGTTTCCAGTTGTGACAGTTGAGCTTTTTTTTAGTCAATTTTATCCAGAAGTGCCGATGTTTGTTCTTATTAGCAGACTCTTTATAGGCATTAACCAACCAAACATATTTCGACGGTTATTTGTCAAGACCCGAACTGGGAAACAGGTTGTTATAATTTTTTCGTCGGGCTGGCTGGCTTACTTCTTTTATCCAGCTCTTTTTTCAAAATAATTATAGAAATTAAGGAAAGTTGATCGGGGCGGGCGTAAACGGAAGCTTCCTTGGCCTTGGTTTACTAATCTGACATGAAAAATAATAGTTTTTGGGTGCTGATATACCTATATATATTTAACAAAAAATTCTCATTCTTCATACATATTATTATTTATGTTTTGTACTATGTAAGGCACCTATAACGACGGTCAAAAGTACCTCATTAATTTCCCATTTCAAGAACGCTACCCCCAGTGAACTCCTAATACTGCAGGCTGGAGGAGCCGACAACACATTCGCACAATTAGGTTTTGCTTTAATCTGAACGAGTCTAGATGCTTTATTTATACATGGTCAACAATCATTGTCAGTGAAGCGTTTTCATGGTAAGAGATCATAAGATCAATGACGATGAGTTGGTCAATGCTGCTTTCAACCGTCGCGGTTGTGTCGCGTCCACATATTGTGTCATGTAAAAAGGTTGAATTGATCTGCTTTTTGGTGTTTGCTATCGGTACGAATCATCTTCAGTGCTCTATGACCGCTCACTAATTGTGTTGTGCATGATTATTTTTTTTTTTTATAAAAGAGCTTTATGTTTTTGGCGATAAATCGGTTTAGGGTTATTTTTTGTTCATAAAGAAAGACCTATGTAGATTTTCATATAATATTTCATAAAGGGTTGGATAGGGTAGAGGGGATGCCATTGCAGCAGCATAGACACTCGTTTGTTTCTTTATAACATACCAAGCGCGATATTTAGTTTTCACGGTGCGGTGCGGTGCCGGTGGTGAGAGATTTATTGGACATACATCTTATTTCTGTTTTCTATTACCGCCCGGCCCGGAGCGACGCGGCGGCCGCAAAACATCTAATAGTAAACTTGTAACTACCCTCCTTGATGCCAGAATAATTTATGACTTTTTTCGATCTAAATACGGCATCTTCCTACTTAGTGAGTTGCGTGCATGCGGTAGTAAAATAGGAAAATAATGTTAATGTTATTAATCCTTACATTTACTAAAATCCGTTTCTATTTCCTGATTTTTGGTAGGTACACTATTTATTACTATTGAAAAAACAGCGCCCTTATTGAATTCTCTCTTTCATCAAAACGGTGCCTGCCACTTTCTTATATATAGGCTTAGGCGCCTTTAAAACTACTTTTTCGAACGCTCATGGTTCCGATTTATAGGCTTACCGTTATTTCTTTTAAAGATAAACTATTTTATTGTTTAACATTTCTGTAGGTTCTTACGCAAATAAAATGTGATTTATTGTTTAGTAACCTAAAAAATAAATTTCCAGACTTAATAAAGACAACAAACTAACATAATCGTGAGATTCACACCGTACAACTCGTAAATTTATTAAAGGGTATTCTTCGATTGACAAACTTATGGTAGCCCGCCTTAATAAAACATCATAAGTGTTTATATTAGGAATAAACTAAACATTTTATCAAAGGCATGCCTGGTACGCACTTTTTTGGATTTGAATTTATAATTATGTCCATACTATTGTTTGATTTACATTTAGTCTTCGGCCGGCGGCTTTGTTAGTGAACTTATCAGACATAGAAAACCGTAAATGTTCGGGTTTGTTACCTCAGCTATTGTTTAAATTGCATATCCACTTCAGACACAAAAATCTTAAACTTAATTTTTTTGTGGCACAATCCCAATTGTTGTCACAAAGACACTGAAAGTAACTTAAATATACTAACTACTGGTACATCAACCTGACATTTCATTATTACTTCCTTCCTAATTCAATTTAACAGATATTTATTTTAACGAACATTTCAATTTTAAGTTAGTTAGAAAATGATTGGGTAGTTTCGTAAATTTTGTAAGAAAGGGAATTTGTATTATTACCTTATGGAAATTATCTTGAATCCCAAAAACGTGACTTGATCATAACCCTATTTCTAATAAAAATGTATTTTATTATTTACATAAACAAAGCAAATTGTATCTACATGAATCTACATAAAATAGGACAAATTTGACCAACGCAAATTTTTAAGGCTTACGATTAATCCTGTGATAATATGATATAATAATTTTAAATTTATAACTATACCAATTTAATCCAATTAGTTAATTTCATAAGATGGTAAGTGTTTATCAATTAAACTTATTAAAACATGTTATGAAATGATCAATTTTTTAAATATGTTTCAAAGTTTATTGTAGATTAGATACTTGGTTTAGAAAATACAAATCAGAACATTAAAAGGTAAAAGGAGATGGTTAAAAGCAATCAAAATCAAATGAAAAATAGAATGGAGATCAACAATTTCTTGAAAAGAGTATAACTCAAAAATCTTGAGACTTCCACATTAAAAGAACACATTTTTCCCAAGTAGTAACTTACAATTCTTTAGGGACAGACTGGCAATGGTCTTGGTATTTTAATAATTTATTGCTTATTGGATTACCTTATTGACACTAATATTTTTACGTCCCTGATCTTTAGCCACTTGTGGAAGTATAGTAAAATGTTCTTATTCTACTAGTACAAGGAAATACATTTTATTATTTTTTGTTAAACAAGTATAGTTTAAATTAGATACACATATTATAAAGTAATAGTTATGATATGAGTACGCATTTTCATTTTCGAAATTATTACTTCATTGACCCCCACGAAGCTTCGCGAGAAATACTGCACCCAAACCTCGTTCAGATTACAGAAAATCCCACTGTACGAATGGATATTATACTTGGTAGATCAATTTATAATGAAGTCACTGGACGCCTTTTTAACACAGGCGTTTTTATTTCCAACAGTATTTTCTTCGTGAAAGGTCAATGGCGTATTAGCAGTTTCTCCTTTCAACCTTTGGTATTAATTCATTACATGCCCAATTGAACAGGTATAATAATGAAAAAAATTAAAAGCAACAAAAATTGATACAATAATTATTGAATTAAAAAATTGATACAATAAGAGACTTTTAGCGTTGACGGTAGGAGATAATGACATGCAATAAAGATTCAAAATGCCTTATCGATTCCAATAACGACAGTTTCTTGCTGCGATACTGTAGATTCAAAGATTCAGTGATATTAAAAGGTTTATTATATGAACTTTAGTTCCATTCCTATAAGACGTTAAACATTAAAGATTCATGTTCGTGTGTGGTAAGGCCCGGCCTGATGCCAGTAGCGAGCGGATTTAAATAGAAATACACTTTATTTAAATCACCCACAATTACCTATTACATCGTAATTTGCATAGGCAGGTAATTGTGGTCATTTCTGTAACATGGGAACGCATCTTCAATCATCATCAAATGGTAATAAGTGGACGCCTCTGTGAAAGTAACTAAAATACTTGATTCTTGACCTAGCTGATTATTCTTTTTATTCCATAAATTATAAATAAATATCACTAATACGAGCAAGTTAATAAAAATTTCACTTTGGAATTACAGAAGTTTATTTGTGGATTGTGGTCGTTTTTGAGTTCTTTTTTTCACATTAGTGCTCCGGCTCGTCGCAATCGCCCTGAAACGTCTTGTATATAGGAAAAATGGTGCTACTAGATTTTTATAGAACAACGGTTCGAGAACATTGGTATATTGATATATTTACATTTACACTCCAGAAAACCGACAGTGAGTGCTATCAGTCGGTTGGAAAAGGATAAAGAATACAGAACAAACTCTAAATAAGCTTCATTTTTTGTCAACCAAGAACTATTAATTATAAAATAAATGTGAACCTATTATCATGCAACCTTGAATGAATGCAACACTCTTGATTTAATGAAAGAAGAAATAATTTTATAAAGGGGGCCCATCAGAATGCAGGTGCACCCTAAATTACTTTATCTGCTAAGCCGTTCGTGTCATTTGTTTTATTTACATACAAGAGATGCATCTAAAATTACACTTTATATGTCTGTCTGTATCTGTAAGTATTTCTTCGGAATGTTAAAAATATAGGTGTTATTGGATTAAGTATTGACTATACGATGTCCACTTGGAAACCCTTTAAAACCAAATTAACTTATGTTTCTTTTTAACAGCGTAAGATTTTAAGACTCGCATCACAGGTAAGTGTGTAGTCCTTATCAGATTTATGATGTCCCAACAAGTCAATCTTATGCATGTTGTTAAAAATAACATGCTAATTTGCCATATCATTTGATTTATTAGAAGCAGCAGTTATACCTACTAATTGGACCATCTACTTGCTATAAAGCTGGGACAGTTAGAAATTCTGATTTAAATTTCAAATGCGACGCATGCATATTCCAGAAAAGTTTTTCCGTTCGGAAAATTTTCTGAGAATATATTCATGACTGGGAGCTGGTAAAAGCAGATATTGTCCGTCTTAAATTGTCCACATGCCATATATAAAAATGTTTTCCGCAAAGAGAATAGAACGTAAACTATGATTCTGGAAAATTAGGAAGACAAGAAATGGCCACTTAACTTAGTTTATGGGCATTGTAATTGATGTTCATTTCGTCTAATCATGTAAGACATTTGTCTTATTGTGAATGCATGTGCTTCAAAACAGAATCAATTTCGGTCACAGAGATTAAAATGTAACATGCAACCAAGACTGCATTCACGTTTTATAGCTTAGGAATCATTTTTATCAGTCCCCCATATTAGTATTCTTATACGATAATTTACGTCATAAATATGACATTATTCGACGAAAATAATGCTATAAGATGTTTCGGCTTTTTAAACAACAAACGCGGTATTATTATATCTTGTCATCTCGGAAAGATAAAATATATACGTTTTCAACGTAACAATTAAATGGTTTTAAACTAGTATAATATATTGTATACCCAAAAGAACCGGCATTACTGTCAAAAGAACTTTATTCTTGAGAAGATTATGTGGATCATTTCACAATGATATTTCTAGCCCGAGATTTTTTTAAGCTTCAAAAATAGTAACCTTAATTTGGTCACATTGTAAATGGTAAGTACATATTTTGCGGTTAAAGATTCGTTGTCCATTATTACCCTAAATTTATTTAGTTTACTTATTTTCTTTATTTACTCCTTAAAATTGTTTTTTTTTTGTTTTACTGTACCTACATAGGTAAAACTTTTTATGCCCGATTAACCTATATTAAATTTTGGGCCACCTTATTCGCAGAATTTAGGTCCGAAGTTTCATGACTTTTAAAAAAGAACAGTGTTCCGCATTGGCTTGGCCGCCATTCAAATAATTTGCTGCCTAGAAAGATTGAAATGTCAGCAGGGCAGCAGGATTTTACACAGGGGGTTTTCGTGAATTTTTTTATTATTTTACATACGATTAACGAACATGCACCTACCGATTTTTGGTATAGAGGAAATATTGAAGGCACCATCGAAAGTTGAATACGATATAGATCAGCGAGAACAAAGTAATCTCATAAGAGCTTTTTCAGCCATGTTGAATGGATTCGCAGTGCATGAAGATGGTTAACTTGGGAAATGCTAAACCGATTATAGGTAATTTTTTAATGCACTTTGATTAAATTTAATTAATACATAACATTAAATTGTTAGCTGGTGTTTAAGAAAAGTAAAATTTAGTCTAATTTATCATTAAGTATAGCTTTGACATAGTGTACAAAAGAAATATTTTAAAAAATAATTGTACTTCCCATGCAGACTTTACCAAAGAATTCTACAGATTTATAGTGAGTTTTCAATTTTTATCGGTAAATGTACATTCTCAGGCCATAAACTAGAACCTTTAGTGAAATATCCATACATAAAAGACTGCAAATTGCTAACACCTCAGGTCCCTGTTGCTATTCGTTCTGCTAGACTCGGGACTGTCAACTTTATTGTCAGAAAGAGTTACATGGCTTTGGATTTTTATCTGCACTTGTAGAGTTGCAGTTAATGAAATTTTACGATACGAGTTTAAATGTATGTACGTGGGTCCATCTCTCTAACAATCGCCATTTGATGTCCCTTATAAATTTAGGTATTGTTTTTTTCCTCCTATATACCTAACAACATGGCAATTCTTCATTATTAAATGAAACATTAACAAAGTTTAAACTAACTTGTTCAATCTTTGGCCAAATTCTTCTTTTAATTGCACAAGTCCTTTTGCCGTTTTCTGGTATTCTTGTCGACAAATAGCATCGATTGGGACATGATCCCTTGATCTTATTTATAAATCCCTACATTGTTCCAACACTCAATAACACATTAGTCGATTATTTTTACAGTCTTGAAAATGTTTTGAAAAATATCCAATTTCGTAAAATAAATGTTGATCTTAGCAATGATGGGGTAACTGAGAGCAATAAGGCCTATTTGCTAAATTTAGAAGGTTGCATTTTACGAAAAATTTAGAATGCTAATGGCTTTTGAATAAACGGAAAATATTTTTCAAATTCACTTATATAAACAAAAATATTTTCAAAGATCCAGATTTATGCATTAAATGGGTTCATGATGTTTCAATTTATTTATAAATTTTAATTGCTTTCTCCATAATTTCGGATATTTATTTTATGCTTCTCCTATTAGAATAGAAGTATTGTTAAAATTACTTTTTGCGATTTTAGCGATAGTAAATCTTGAACTCTCTCTCTAGTCTAGTGCTCCAGTTTGGCGAGGCGTCGCGCGTCAGTCTGTCTGTGGAGGATCCCGATATAAAGCAGTAATCAAAATCAAAATAACATTTTTCTTTATCGGTAAAACAGAAAAGTTAATTAACTCTTAATAATAAAAAAAAATGTGGGTGCGTGGACATTGGCGGAAATTCGTGTCGTTTGGAATAAATTCCTTAAAAAATTTATTCTATAAAACCTTATTTTGTCTTTTAATAAAAAAACATATTTTTTTGCCAAGAAATTTAGTCTAGTATCATACATTAACCGGCAACCTTGCAAATGCGTCTTTTTGTGTTTTGACGTCCACAATTTACTTAAGAAGTGACAGTTATTACCTTTTTGTATTCAACATTATTAAACTGATATTTTAAAAGACCGCATGTACTGTACATGTTGGCAACTTTTATTTTAAAGCAGAACATACTTTATTTTCATGGATACGTAGGATCATATCAATACTGAATTTAATTGACTTTTTTTAGGATTTGCACAATTTAGTGGTGTTTTCGGAATGCCTTTCTGCGTCGTCTGGTATGATAATATCTCAAATGTATTAATAGCTAAAAAACAGTATAATATAAGCAATGAAAGCTACCTATATGCAGACGCATAGTAATAAAATGAGATGCCTAGACGAAAACTATTTAGTGACCTATTTTGTTTAAAATATACATGCCTGCGACATTTGTACTTACGGTCTAACGTGTAAATCACCCACGACATGTAAATACAATAGTATCTAATAAAAATGCAATTAAAGGTTTTTAAAAATAGATTTCTGGTTGGTAGGAAGTCAAAAATCACAGTTGATACTTCTTTATGTCAATATGAAATGTTTTTAGTAGAAACTAACAATCCCACCTATTCAGGGTAGTATTTTTTTTTCATCAGCTGACCAAGTTTGCAAAGATGTCTGTTTCATCTATGAGTGGTCCATAATCTTTCGTATTAAACGTAATACCAAATAGTTTTCGATAAACGAGAGGTATAAAAAATTGTTAATCATTAGGAGGTGCCGTTAGAGAAGCCATACGTGATTTTTAAAAGATGTTTTAGTGGCATAATTTGTGTCTATACATTATTTATCCGATTACGATATGCTAATTCGCCGTGGCTCTAATTAAATTAATACATATTTATAACACATTAATTAACGGGTGAAATGCCGACGAATGTTAGACAATTAACCAACTGATTAATGATTACGCTTAAATAATCTTGTGTTCAGCAAGAAAAAATCTCCAAAGAAAAAAAATGTTGTGTCCTAGAAAACGAAAATGCCATGTTAAGAATGCCTCCTTCTTTAATAAGGTGTTAACGGACCCATAAGCAGGGCCGGTAAATTTTTCTAAAGAAAGATCAAAAACTATTATTGGCAAACTTTCAAGGCAATTATCATATTTTTTGAGTTTCCCACATTACTACGTATTTTTGCGTAATATTTAGGGGTAATGGCTTTTTCAGTGCGCTTTAATTGTTTCCTTTTTATCACTTTAATTAATTGTTATGTCACACAAATAGTTGCAAATATGCGTGCTTCTCTTGATAATAAAATTCTGGAGGTCGATTAACTCCTAGCTGTTATCTTATTTAACATCTTAATCCCTAAAAATAACTCAAATTTACACTGTTAAATTAACTACGTTTCATTTTTTCAGCTTTTTAACACAAACATGCTTTTAACATGGAGCTTTTGCAATACGCAATACTACGTGTATGTCTACACGAACAGAAATAGTTAGGTACATAGGTATACACCAGACGGCAAAAGCTAAAAAGTCTTATAGCCGTTTTCAGATAAATATGCAAGTATCCTGCTTGTCAATATGGAATTTTGTGTTATCATTTTCACCGAGAACATGTTTCGAAGATAGGATAATTACCTATGTTGTTTTCTGTGTTACGTAATTCCTAAGTCCAACATAGGATGGCCTTTCTTAATGACTACACCAGGTTTATCTAAAATGTCGAATAATGTTTATAATAATTATAGCCTTATCGAAAAATTATGATGGATTAAATCTTTAAAAGCGACATATTAACTATGCCAGATAAAATAGGTGTCAGGAAGGAACCAGCTTATTAGAAAGCGTGTGAAATGTGTACTTACTCATAATTTATGGCCCTAATGTATATGTTTTATTATTTGATGTATTGACCTATTTTTAACATGGAATCAGAACCGTTCAATTTTATGATTGTGAAGTATTCGACATTTATTGTTCCGTCCTTCCTTCACTCGTTGACACAGTTGAGAATGCATTAGGTTCAAAATCTCTTTTGGATAAAAAAAATGTGGTGGTCCTTTTCATATCCAGATACTCCCACTGTTATATCCCATATATATATATATTTATATGATAGGGTAGTCGTTGCTGACTAGTTAGAAATAATCTAGGGAAATATTGGGTTTAGCAGCAAATGAAAGAGTACTCTTTAAAGTTGGTTCAAGCTTTTGGAAATGTTTATTTCCATCCTCGGGGATAACTTAAGTGAGATTATTCATGTAGATCTTAACTGATGAACGTTTTGTCGACAACAAAATGTGGACCGTTAGAAATTTGTGTAAATTTGTATAATTTTAATATGTAGCCTGTTTATTCATTATTTTATTTTTCACTGGTTTGATTCCCAAGCCACTTACCTAATGTCCAGTTCACCAGTTAAGATCTAAATGAATAATCTCACTTAAGTTACCCCTGAGGACGGAAATAAACATTTCCGAAAGCTTGGACCAACTTTAAAGAGTAGGTACTCTTTCATTTGCTGTTAAACCCAATATTGCCCTAGTTTGTATATTTATATATATTATTCATTAAATGTCCGGTGGGCCTAAAGGGTTCAGCCGGATACCCGATCATCTACCGGCCTAAATCAGTTATAGAAAGAAGTCGTTAGATGGATGAGCTAATGTCGTAGTGAACTGTGTAAATCAAATGGACTATTTTTTATTGCCGGATACCCTTGGACTATACCAAGCCAATCGATCCTGGGCATACGTTAACTGACTACTGACGAATATAATTGATCATGATCAAAAAACGTGACTTGTGTGACACACCGACAGACATACGCTAGTGCGAGAACTACATCTAATACCTATACTATATAGAATTTCCGCACGTGCATGCATAGAATTCCAAAAATATTACTGTTTTTCTTTACACGTTTCTTCCTGTCCAAATAGGAAATCTCCTGTCCGTGATAGGCTAATTACTCCTATAAGTAATGACCCTAGATTTGATGTGGGGCCTTGCGTGTTATTAGGGCAAGCCATTATTAATCTTTATTCAGCGCCGCGCCGCTTGGTTAAAATTAATATCTCAATTAGAAAACATTAAATATTTTATACGAATTAGGGGAAGATAAATCGTTTCAGATTCAGTGAATATTAAATTATTTCGTTTCAATTTGTCATGTTACGTGAAAATTTTTCTGTAAAGCGGAGGAGACATCTTTTAACATTTTCTGTTTTTAAAGCACCACCTTCACTTTAACCATAAATATTATGTAAAAATTGAACAACCCAACCAGATTTACTTAACAAATACTTTATACTTGGAAATGTCAGGAGTTTCCTATACCGGGTGTTTCTCAAAAGACGTTCACCCCTATCACTTTTTTATATTTATAGATATTAAATGAAATTTCCAGATTATGCATAAGAGATAAGTCTGCATTTATTGGCATCATTTTCAATTTATTAGCACTTCCGGTTTGACCGGAAGTGACCTTGACTTTGATATTTTGAATGGGCCATCTTGAATATTTTTACTTATTTGGATTCAGCATAACATTATGAGTGAAATGACACCTCACTTGTCATTTTTTGACGTGTTATAACATTTTTATGTTTATTTTTTATTTTCAATCTATAGTGCTACAAATTAATTAAATCTGTTAATTTATAGTCAAGTAGTATATGAAAATTAAAATTATGTCATAATACTTGACTTTCTAAGTTTCACAAGCGTTTAAAAAATGAAATTTTGTTTTGTTGACGTTTACTCCATTTTTTCAAATGGAACGATGGTAGTTCACATTTGATGCCATACACTCCTATATGCTATTTTAAAATTGACGCTGAAAAATTTGCCTTAAATCCCAATCGCAAATTTAAAAGCGTTAGGTATGCCCTCTCTTTTCTAAAAAAATATAAAGGCGGCTTTAAAAAGAAAATGGAATGGTTTTGAAAAGCAATATGGCTTTAATTTAAAGTTGTAATGTCATTAGTTTATAAAACATATAATACCTACAATCTTGGATGTATTCTATGAAGTATACGTCAAGAAAACAAAATTTCATTTTTTAAACGCTTGTGAAACTTAGAAAGTCAAGTATTATGACATAATTTTAATTTTCATAAAATATACTAGTTGACTATAAATTAACAGATTTAATTAATTTGTAGCACTCTAGATTGGAAATAAAAAATAAACATAAAAATGTTATAACACGTCAAAAAATGACAAGTGAGGTGTCATTTCACTCATAATGTTATGCTGAACCCAAATAAGTTAAAATATTCAAGATGACCCATTGAAAATATCAAAGTCAAGGTCACTTCCGGTCAAACCGGAAGTGCTAATAAATTGAAAATTATGCCAATAAATGCAGACTCATCTCTTATGCATAATCTCAAAATTTCATTAATAATTAATATCTATAAATATAAAAAAGTTATAGGGGTGAACGTCTTTTGAGAAACACCCGGTATTTATAGTAACATTCTTCCGATTCGCGATAGATAGACTGAGCGGGTTTTTATTGCGATTTACTGCTCTTGTATCTATAATTTATATAAAATAGTTTTAAATTTTTTTCAAAATTTATTCTCTATGTCACGTCGAACTACTTAGTAAAACAATAGGTTGAAAGAAAGTGTCATGCCGAAGTACCATTCTATGTTCTATGACCAATGACCATGTTGTCAACTATTGATATTAAGTAATAATTTGCCAGCGACCTTATATCATTAAAATTGATAATAATGTTATCAAGTTTACACTTGAAAACGGTTAGAGATACTAAGTGACCGAAACGTTGTGTAAGAATAAAGACAATGGAAGTTCGACAAGGTAATATTTTTTCATAAAGTTATCTTCTTAACATAGTATAAAACAAAGTCGCTGTCTGTCCGTCCCTACCAGCTATATATGCTTAAATCTTTAAAACTACGCAACGGATTTTGAAGCGGTTTTTTGAATAGATAGAGTGATTCAAGGGGAAGGTTTCTATGTATAACTAGCGACCCGCCCCGGCTTCGCACGGGTGCAATTTCAGAAAGTGGCATGCCGGGTACTAATATATCGGGTTTGTTCGGGTTTGTATTTATACCAGCGGGTTGCAACGCATGCCGGATACACGCTAGTTGTTTTATAAATTAAAAAATTTAAGGAAGGATTCAGTAACTTTTATTGCGTTGTTTCAGGTAAATTCCTTGACAATTTTTTTTGCACCATACTTTAGTATTTGACCATTATTTCAAGTATTTCTGCAAGTATTTTTAACGGACATCTGTATCTTTCTAAATAAGATTTGTTTCATATTTTCAAATTTTTTTGCTGAAGTAATTTTCGTTCCATATTTTTCTGTGGGCTGTAGATTGTTGCCTGAGTAGCCTGAGGCAATAGAAATTGTATTAAATGAAATAAAACTAATCGCACCCTACGTAAATGGAAGGAAGATGATTTTTTTTGTCATCAGGCATGAGAATCAGTTGTGTTTATGGGGTTAAGGACCCTCACATTTTTTATTTGTTAAAAAATGACATGCTAATTTTATAGCGTTACATTTCCGGGTAAATTCAATCAAATGTTGCAACGGCATGCCATGAAACTATTTATGTTCTAAAAATTCACATTGTTAACAAAACCGGATATATCAATAAATATTTAAATATACATGATTTTAAACCAAATCGCCAATAAATCACCGTTCAAAGATTTTAAAATGAATGGCGATACTTTGCATTAACGTATCTGATCGTGTCAATTTTGAGAGGATGCGAAATCATGTTGATAAATATATCTGGTTTTGTCAATTTTTATACTAGATTCAACATGTCGGCTTTGAAAGTGCCTTGACATAACAATATGAATTTAGAACGCAATTTCAAAAACACTTTAACTGAAAAAGTTCACTGACCCTAAGAGGTACTAGTTTTGCCTATAACAGTAAAACCACACAATGTCAGAGGTGAATCCCGATAGTAAAGTAAACGCTACTGATTCAATAATCGTTTCATCGGTCAGACAAAACGCAGACGATTTTCCACGCGACTTTCGCTTAGTGCTAATTTTAAATCGTAATGCATAAATAATGAGTTAAAACTATTTATAGAATATTCGGTCGTTTCTATCATTTTATACATGTCTATTACCTAACCTCTCAAACCAAGACGAATTAGCCGCTTTGTTAACCTGTCCGGATTATTCGCAAACTCATTTTCGTATTTACGTTCCTCGAAATATTTATGGAATCACATAGTTAGGTAAGAGAGTGGGTTGTTTGTTCCAGGATCATTAAAAAATATTTGGAGTTCCAAAAGTTGTATGACCTAAGTCAGTTTGTATTGCAATGTAGCCGTATTAAAATGAAACCACGTTGAGTGCAGCTAAAAGTCTGTTTTTATTTCATTTCCTCCGTTTCGCAGCTATATAGGTTTCAGCAGCAGTTAGGGACTTATCGCTAGTTTAAAAATGAGTTACCGGTTTTGTTCTTATGTACTAGTAGTACTGAGAGTGCTTGCATTTGCAAGAATGGTTCTATTCAAAACGTATAGACAAGTATTTATGCATGTAAAAGTAAACAATTTTAATAGGAAATATTTTCCTACTTGTAAACACGACTGCATTCTAAAAAAAAATCGCCGCCTTAGTACAAAAATACATGATTATTAATACCACTGAACCCTCTAGTACGTCACTGGCCTTACGTAGGTTATAGAGTGTGCAAAATCCAAATGTATACGCGACTCAGCTCACGTATGCTTTGCAAAATTTTTGCTCGAAAATAAATTGTGATAATAATTGTACATATCATGAATAAACACGAGGGAGATCTTGTTATACAATAACTCGTACATAATTATAACTTTTACTTGTAAACACAGCTAGGTCGTTCGTAATGAGATTGACATTGAAATACGTGTAAAACTGTTTTTAATTAGACGTCTACGAATCACACTGGGGTTATCTGGGCATTACTGAAATAGATACCCAGTGCACAAAATTAAAGTTACGCAACAAAAAAGGCGGAAGAATAAATAATGTAAATGCATATTCACCCGAGCTGTCTTCTTATCAGTACTAATAGTAAATAATATTTTTTTTGCTAGAAGCACAATTTGTAGTCTGCATGTAGTAATGTAATTTTCATAATTTTTTTTAAACTTCTGTCTGTGAGCTTTGGACAGAAAATTCTCCACCCTTCGGCCTTACTAGGTATATGGTTTGTCTATAATGTATATCATACATTTACTATAATTAAAAAATAATGTACATAATATACTGTTATACCTACTTGCCTTTTTAAAAAATTAAAAATTTAATCATGGAACAGGGCCCGCTCTAGGGGGGGGGGGGGGGCAACCTGGGCCCCTGCCCAGGGCGGCAAGTTGGGAGAGCGGCATGAAAAATCTAAAAACCACAGAGGCCATAAATCCCTGTTTTGCCTAAGTACGTTCCTATGTATATTTGAAGTTTGAACCATTCCAATTCCCAGTTAACAAAATTAATTTCCAACAGATCCCTTTTCTTTTTAATATTTTGTCAAAGATTGTAGCGCGTAGGAATTCAAGTCGCACGTGCGTTAAAGTAGGCGTGGTTTATGCTGTCTCTTTATGCATCTTGTACTAGTAGGTGTGGTGGGGGAAAGCGCGATTCTAATAGGAAAACTCGCAGAATTTAAATGTGCGCCGTTGAGTTCATTGCGTGTTAATTCCTGTATGAATTTATTATTTGGAGTTTTCCTTGATATTTTTGTTATTATTTTGGGGCAGTAAAGACTTATTTTAATAAAAATTATTAGTTTTAATGCCAAAACGACTATGAATGTGGAATATTTGAAAAACAATTTTAGCTCATTAAGTATTGAGCAAAAAATTTAAATTAAAATTGAGGGAAGACCTAAACCCGAAATTAACTTGACACAGATCACAAAGTGTAGATTTAGGAACTTTATTGTTATTGATAAGTTTGCTGCAAATAAAAACAGAATATTGGACTTTACTTTTAAACAATGTGCCCACTACCGAATGAAAAATAAATTGGCCTTATTTATTTTTTTTATCTTATTTCATTTTCAATAAAATAAGTAGGTACCTAATCATAAATTTTAAAAATATTTACTAAAAATTATTGACCAACTTTGGGCGTGGTCTTAAAAATTTTTCGCTTGTGGCGCATTTCGCCTGCAGCGGGATTTTAGTGCACCCCCAAGTTAACAATTCACGAATCACCACTAAAAAAAGGCAACAATTTTTTGTTTTGCCCAGGGCGGCACTATTGCTAGAGCGGGCCCTGTCATGGAATGTTTATTGTCAGATGTAATAGTTAATGAAAGTTTTTATTATTTACTCTAATTTAAAAAGTACATTGATTGAATTGATTTAGTTTTTATTTTTAATTAACTGAACAAGTACAAGCTTGAATTTCATCTCAATAATATATACATACATATATAACTCGTATATCGGCAAAATATGTATAAGGTAGGTATCTATCTAATTACTACCTTAAAATACATCGAAAATTACAATAAACAGGTATTTTTCCACTGCCTTACCTTGTAGTTTCTTACTAGAATGGGTATAAAGTTTATCTTGGTCAACCCGGAGCAAGATTTACATTCGCGGGTAAAGTCGAATAAAGAATTATTTTAAATTCCTGACAAAAAAAATTTTTTTGTTTGTTATTGTTATTATTTTAATACACACATTCCATAGGAAAGGTGGGTGTATTATATTATACGTATTTTATGTATTTGATGTGACAGATTTACTAGGGAAATGTGTCAAGTTACAAATAACCTGCCCGTTAAAAACAACAGAAATGTCGAATCTAAGGACCAATTATAGGCTACATAAGTAATATTAAAAAATGTTCTTTTATAAATTTTAAAACCCATAAAGAGTCTAAGTGGTCATTTCAAGCGTTTATGACTTGTCAAAACCGTAACCGTTTTTAAATTTAGCCTGTAGAAGAAACTTATTTTGGGCCTTTTTTATAGTTTATGAACATAAAATCGTTTATTAATTACCTAGTGTTTATTTAGGTTAGACCTAAGAATATTTACATTAAAATAGAATAAATTACCTACCATTTAAATGTCTAATTATATCATTTATGATGATTTATTTTATTATATATGTATATATTGGTACGTTTTTTAATATAACTTTATTATGGACAAAAACAAGTTCATAATAATTTTTAATCCCATCAATTTTAAAAATTCTCTAATTTTATTATAGGTACCTACCTGTTGCACAATCTTCGTAACAGTAATGTTAGTTTTGATCGCTATTTTATTACGTACCTAACTCTCTGACTTCCTCCAAATCTAGACATTGTTGTAATAAACATAATATCAGAAAAGTTAGTTTTTCTGCTTTATTATCGTTCTTCTGGATCATTAGGGCATACAAATTTATAATTTTTTTTCTGTAGTTACAATTCACAATTTTTATTTTATTATCAACTCTGTTTACTACCTATACCAAAATAAATGATGTGATGACATATTATCTCATTTACCACATTAAATTTATATTACATTGTGATATAAATCAATCAAAATAGTCGGTTATCGGGTTCATATGTCAAATATAAATATCCCCAGTAACTTCCTGTTAGTTATTGTCTTATGGCAAAAAGCATATAAGTACTCAAATATACTGGCACTGTATGAATATAAACAACAATCTGTACAACATAATTCATTCATTTTAGTCCAAAAAAAACCATGCTCTCTATAGATAAAATAGTTTGCTTTGCATATTGTTTTCTTAAAATAGCCAAGTGTGTAATTTTGCAAAAAATATGTTGGAGTTACTTGACTACAGTAAATTGACTTTTATTTTAAATATAAATTATGTTCCCACGCACGCTTGGGTTATCTAAATTTTTTTTCAGGCGGAATAAACATAATATACTTTTTTACAAGTCCAGTAGCTCGACTAAGAAAACAATAAACTACCAAAACCTGTTAATGACAAGTATAATTGTTTTCCTTGTTAATTTTATTAGTGGAAGCATTTGCTAACTATTAAAATACACAGGCAGACTGACAGTGACAGACCAGCCATTCCTTATACCTAACATTCATATAATAATGCGGTTTTTGTTAGGAGATATTTGATCCATGGCAGAGATTTCGTGGCACGCGCCATCCTTGAAAAAATTTATCAGTAAGATATCAGGTCATTTACCTTTATAATAGCATTTAATTTCCTTATACCTTTTGAGGATATTAAGCAAATTTGTTAAAACTAACCTCTACAATTATTCTAATTATTGCGGACAAGCTGCAAAAATTCAGAAAACAAGAATAGGTCGATATCTACATATCTATGCCCAAATTTCAAATATCCAAAGCTTGAGAAAAAATTATATTTTTTAATGAGAGGCAGAAGAATAAAAGACCAAGTAGGAAATTATTAATTACATGATCAAGTTCCATTAAAATACCTTTAGATAAGGTTTAAAATGTTGCCAATTTTAATTAATAAAATAGCATTTGTGTAGTTTTGTCTCTTGACGTATGATATCTCTAAAACACGCCTAAGTGAATTCAATGGAAACGGTTTTTTTATAATACTGCTTCAAAAATCGCAATATAGATCAAATTTTGTAAGTTTTACTTATTTATGTTTACTGATAAGTAATAAAAATAGCGAGAATGCACATTTAAGTAAAATTTAACGCATTATTTAAACTTGTATTCCTTAATTCCTTTTTTTCTGGAAGTATAGTTAAATGTTTTTATTTACAAAACATATACATAATTGTGAGCGAAAAAATATAATCAAAGGCGTCACCTGATATAATAGCTTATCAAGTCTATAGGTACTATGTTATTGGCCTACTAAAATAAATTAAATTTTTTTGACTATAAAACTTTTTTACTTTTCGCACGATATTTTCTTACAATAATAGAATTTTTTTAAATCAGCAGGTATTGACTAAAGAATTTTTTAAAATCAAAAACAGCTGCTAGAGTTTTATTATTGGTCACTGTTGATCGGAAGTTCAAGAGAGAAAAGTGTAAATTTTTCGTTTTGTGGTATTCGTAAAGGTAATTTACATGGCTAAATTATTTGTCAGTTTAGGAAGTAAAACGGGGTTTCCAATCCCTTAAGTTACTAACTTAGAAAATGTTTTCTCAAGAGGCTTGAAAATATATTAGTAGTTTAAATATTTATATTTTGGCGAGAGGAGAGGTTGTTTCTCTGTTTGACAGCTATTACCCTATTTCGTGTTCTGCTGTAAATTATTGTTTGTTTTTGTCGTTTATTCTTCGTTCTACTCTTATACATTGTTCCCCTTGTTCATTCAAGTCAAGAAAATTTTAAGTTTAAAATCCAGTGAAGCAGAAAACATATTTCTCTGTCAGAGTCCTATGTCACAAAAGGCTCTGCAATGCATGCCCTCGTCTTCTTTTTCGCGTCTCCATTTACACGGGACTATTTGTCATAAAGTACTGCAACTAATGATATTTATTTTTAATAACAAGTAATTACCTGCTAATGGAAGTTTGGCACATTATAGAATAATAATAGTATGAATCCTGATTGGCGCCTTAATATAATGGGAGCAATTAATGATAGGGCAAGGCTCAAAGTTGGCGTGCTGACTATATTCTAGTGATTATGTAGTAGGATTCGCGGTATTTAACTTTTTCGGCGTCCGAGCAGAAGTTTCTAAATAAATGGATAAAACATATTTAAAGTAAAACAATCCGCAAGTCTAATGACCCTCTGAAAACAAATTACCTATGTCCCACTTTTGTGAGTCAAAACTTATTCTTGCTCATAGCGCAGAACCTCGTGATCGTGATAAATTTGGAAATGTCCTGGGTTACTCTTGTTTGTTAACTTTATTCATTTTATTTATTAACAGTGTTAAGTGGTTCCTACCAAATTTAGAAGAAAGGACGCTGACGTTCTTGGTGTCTAAATCCATCTGTCCGTAAAGAGATAACATAGTTATTTAACTATTGTGTGTACCAATAATCCGGTACCTATAAGTAAATCAATATTCGAATTGCGCCCCTCCACATTGTTAAAAATAACTTTAAACATTGTTGCATAAGGTCATGGTTATGGATTAATCGTCAAACTATTTATTTTATTTTTAATTTTTTTCTGATACGTACTTATTACAGTGACGAGAAGTCCAATGCCGTTTCGTTATACCCACCCGGCCTATTTTATATCTCTTATCGATTTATAATTTCATAACTTACCCTTTAAACAAATCTTTTAGAATGTTTACTATGGCATTTACTCTACAAGTAACAATAATTTTCAGTCGGTGCCATAAATAATTTTCTGACTTACTAAGCTGTTTATTTTATTTGGTAACACTTATTGATACCAAATATTTTTTTAGATTGATGTGACAAACTTAAGCTTATGGTAAAGTTATTTTTAAGAAAATTAGAATGTAAAACTTGTATTGTCAGAATTAGGAGAAAAAAGAAAATTAAAAATATTACAACTCATAATAAAAATAATTACCTAGTAGGTACCATTTCCTTAAAAAAATATTTTTGAAATTTAAAAAAGCTTCAAATATTTAATTGAAAATTAAAGCCTTTTGTTATTTTTTACACTTATAACTTACCTAGACTTGAATTAATGAATTAGTTTTTAATCCACTTCTTATTGATAAAATAATTAAATAATTTTTTTAAGATCATAATGTTATTTTTATGCAAAACCCCTATTATGCCTGCGTTTGTTTCATATAATATATAATAGTGATTTTTACGACGTAATTATATGTTGAAATTTTAATTTCATACTAAAATATTTTCTTATATAAAACTTAAAAAGCCATAAAATGAAGAGCACTTAAATTGCATCTAGGCGTATTTCATCCGGTGTAAATCATTCGGCTTTTCTTTATTATTTACTTGTGTGTCACAATTTGGAAATGTAACACATTTAAAATTGACACAAATATAATTAGAGAAGAAAGATCATTGTGAGAAACCTTATAGAAATGGTAATATATGTTGTATACATATTATGATAAATTTGATAATGTTATTTGTAAATAATTATTATATAATACTTGATTGTAATGATGACAAATTTATTAAACCAAACGCCTTGCGTCGCCTTATACTATATACACCACAGTCAAAAAATTTTAAAAAATCTACTCGGCATTGTATAATAATTACATAATTATAATAGTCGCCCAGCAATATTAAATCATTTTTTAGCCCTCCTTAGGTGCTTTACTCACATGGACAGGATTACGTAATAATATCTTTAGTACGACTCTATTCTTGTGTTTTTAGGATGTAAACGGATGCATGCATAAGGATGAGGGACATGTGTTAGCGATAAAACTATCAAAAATGACTTTCTGTTATTAAGGATAAAAACCTAACCTTTTTATACGTAACTAACAAGATTAGTTACAGATAATAAGCACATTAAGTTTCCCCAATTGAACAGATAATACTACGAAAAAGGAGACAGCCATACTCTTGTTACCTTGGAATGACCCTCATTCATATACGGTTAAAGCAATAAATAAAAAAATTAGCTAGTAAATCGTACATTGCTCTGGTAAATGGACAGTACCTATATATAAAATAAAATAAATAATTCTTTAAAACGGAGGACAATAGAATTTTTAATAGTTAAAGGTAGAAGCTCTACATAATTATATTGTATGCGCTGTCTTGAGCGAAATAAAACTGTACCCGCGGTGTCATATTATGAAGATGCGCACATAAAAATATATTTGACCTAAGCTGTGTAGTAAGATTGGAACGATCACTTTATACCTTTCATCACAAATTAATCTCGGTTTTACATTTTCCCGATCGTATTGCTGTATTTTGTCTTTTAAAGCTTAATCGATGCTATAGTAGGTACTTTAGTGGAGTTAAAATATGTCCCTATCGTGTTATCCCGTTTGCACTTTGTTGCTAAAATGTACGACCCCTTTTATATCATTCCTTATACCTTAAGGAAGCAAAATTGACTTGTCGTCCAAAAATCGTACCATGCAGGGGGTGGTCGGGGGCGGTTTTCCAAAAAGTACCAATTTTTTTTTTTTGCCTTTTTTACATCTATAATACCTGATCATCAACCTGCTTGAATCTTATTTCAAAATCTTAATTAGAAATATATTTTTTTTAATTTTAAAAACATCGCGCGCCGTGCTTGTATATGGAGCGCTTTAATGAATAACCGCTCGCCCTGAAAACCCATAATTGTGATAATTTGTAACTCGCCATAACTCCAGAATCCTTTGACTTATCAAAAAAATACTTGCCATAAACGTTGTAGATAAAACATCAGGGATTACAATGCTTTTTTAAAATTATCAGTCCGATGAACAGTTTCGTCAAAAAATTGAAAAATGTCAAACCATATCACCGTAAGCGTGGTCAACCGTGCGGATGCGATGAAGGATCAGATTGCCGTCGTAAAGCCATGAAAAACGACCGTATGTTATATCGCGCGCATAAGTTCGATATTCGTTTAATATCGCGTTTTCAATAGTGAAAGAAGTCTAGAATTCCGTGCCGAGTAGCCGCCGCGCCGTTAATTTTGAAGCTAGACCAGCAAATATTGGATTGTGGATTTCTATTTTCTATCTTATAGCAATATTTTTTGACTTACTTTTATTTTAACCAACAATAGTTGTTATATTTTATTAGGGTGTGTTGTATGCTGTGAAGTTATAGTTCTTATCTATACATTGGACTTAATGGGCATTGCTAAAAGTTGAAAGTGTTTTACAGATGCCCTGCATTAAATGACTGTTGTAATATAGTTGTTATTAACCTTTCCGTGGCCGAGCGGGGTATTTTAGGTACCCCAGATGAGGTTTTTTTAAATTATCTTCCAAACAATTTTTTTGTAATTTTTTTCCCTCCAGGTAATCCTAGAAAAATATATTACAAAGCAATTTTTTTATAAAAATACTCAATTTAACTTCAATTTTACACAAAAAACTGCTTGCAGCGTATCGAAATCGTCGACCGGCCGAAAACGGCGAAAACGTAAAAAAAATTCATTTTTTTGTTACTCTTAGGGATAGAAAGACTAAAATATCATGTAGTGCATGCAATAAACCCATTTGCAACATACACAGAGAAGAAAGTAAAAAAAAAATTATGTCCCGATTGTAAAAATAATGAGGAAGAGTAAATATTAATTTATTGTAAAAATTAAAAATGTTTTATTAAAAATTAATTATTAGTGTTTTATTGTACATCTTTGCACACCATCATGCATCATTGACAAAAGATCATGCAGTATTTCAATGGGGTATCATAGTTACCCCACACGGCCGAAAATGTAACTTTTTGTAGCATGGCCACGGAAAGGTTAAGGAGAAAGTTTAAGTTTTCAGGTAAGATTTTTTTTAATAACAGTATAGTGCCTTTTAATATTTATATACGACACTTTTTGTTGAAACGATTAAGCAATGGATTTTGAAAGCAGTACCAGTTCAGTGAGTGAACTACAGCCCAAAATTAAATTAAGACCACTTAAAAAAAACTATCAATCAAAACACAAGGCAACATATTTAATTCCCAATTATCTGACATTTGCCAAGAATCAGGGAATAGTTATATCCCGACCAAAATCTAAACAAAGATTTATTGAATGTACTAAGGTACTTATTGATATTTGTCAAGGAAATGATGCAAAGTTGTTGCATATATTTTTAAATTTGAATAATTAAAAAGAGCGAGAACATTTAAATTGGCATAAAACTTGCTACAAAACGTATACCAGCACGAATAATATTAAATCATATAAATCAAAGTATGCAAAAATATTTACTAACCCACTCCCAGTAGATATACCCCTGAAAAAGCCATTTTTACGAACTCAATTTGATGTACAAAGGTGCATATTTTGCCAAAAACGTTTACAAAATCAAAAACTATGCCAGGTAATGAGCAATAACATGGAAAATAAAATTAAAAGTATAGAGCGAGACAATCCAATATTTCATTCCAGAATTGGCGGTATAGTAGACTGTAAAGATACAGATGTTTTGGTACTATTGGCTCACTTTAAAGATATTCTGACTTCAGAAATTTGGATGAAAATTGGAATTAAAAATGGAGAGTTCCATGATCAAATGTCTACCAGCCTTTCACGCACTCACAGGTTGTGATACAACTAGTCAGTTTGTGGGACTAGGCAAAAGAACATGCTGGAAAGTCTTCTTATCACATTATAATCTACTAGCTAGAGTTGGCAAAGAACAGTACCTACTTAGAAGAAGTCTTTAATGACGTAGTTAAATTTGTAATTTGTTTATATAGGTACTACAAAAATGAAGATATCAAATGTATAAATGCTCTTAGAGGAATTTTAGCATCCTCCAAACCTGTGAGTAAATTGCCTCCAACCAAAGATAGTCTAAGACAACACTGTCGCCCTGTCCACTATCAGACCAAAATATGGCTGGACAGTACTATGCCAAGGTCACCTTTACCGGACTTATCAAGTTGTGGCTGGATTATTGCAAACGGTAAACCAGTGCCTGTATTAACAACCGACGCAATACTACCGGAGGATACTTCAGTTCTAAATACTTGCAACTGTAAAAAAGGTACCTACACAAAGTTTGTTATTTTTTACTATAGTTAAATTTTAAATTGCTACTCTATTTTAGATTGCACTGGGTCACTGTGTTCCTGTAAAAAAAAACAAATGAATTGCATTGGCTCCTGCAAATGCATGGCTGACTCTGACTAAAAACTCTAAGAATATTTCTTTTGGAATAAATATGTTTATTAATAAATAGATTCTTTAGGGGAAGATTTTACCCAAGCCTTTTATTATTAGGTATATAAAGAGCATTTGTCTGTTTTCCGATTTCTATACTTGTTCCTGTAAATAGGTTCAACAAAAAAATCTTCTGTAAGTATCACCCTTTTTTCTTTATTTTCGTTAAATAACACCCGGATTCTCCCCGATTAATAGTAGTGTTATTTTCAGGTATCCTGCAACACGCTGATACACACAATCAAAACCACAATGAAATTTTAAGGTTATTCTCTATCTCTACTGAGCAACCATAACCTTAACACCTGAAAAAACACTAGTATAGGTACTCTAGGTAGATCAGGTACCTACTTATAGACAAATCCCGAACGTATAAAGCCTGTTTTCTGTTTTTCTTTATAAAAAAAATTAAATAGTACCATTTTTCATTTTTTGTAAATACCCTATATGTACAAAAACTTGGACAAATACCAATTTTTCTAATAAAAAAAAAGTTCCTTTTAGTAACAACTTATTAATTAATATTAATATTGAAAAAATTTAGAGAAACATAAATTAATTTCAAATTAAATTATTCAAAACAACATTACTAACCGTTTACAAAATATAATCCCTTAATTTTATAAGGAACTAACTTATAATGTATTAATTGCATTCCAATCACACCAAAAGCGAAGGAAACCCGAACTTATGCCCGCGATATAACATACGGTCGTTTTTCATGGCTTTAAGACGGCAATCTGATCCTTCATCGCATCCGCACGGTTGACCACGCTTACGGTGATATGGTTTGACATTTTTCAATTTTTTGACGAAACTGTTCATCGGACTGATAATTTTAAAAAAGCATTGTAATCCCTGATGTTTTATCTACAACGTTTATGGCAAGTATTTTTTTGATAAGTCAAAGGATTCTGGAGTTATGGCGAGTTACAAATTATCACAATTATGGGTTTTCAGGGCGAGCGGTTATTCATTAAAGCGCTCCATATACAAGCACGGCGCGCGATGTTTTTAAAATTAAAAAAAATATATTTCTAATTAAGATTTTGAAATAAGATTCAAGCAGGTTGATGATCAGGTATTATAGATGTAAAAAAGGCAAAAAAAAAAAATTGGTACTTTTTGGAAAACCGCCCCCGACCACCCCCTGCATGGTACGATTTTTGGACGACAAGTCAATTTTGCTTCCTTAAGGTATAAGGAATGATATAAAAGGGGTCGTACATTTTAGCAACAAAGTGCAAACGGGAATCTTTTTTAGAAGGTATTATCGGGTTGGTAAACTCTACTACTTTAGTAGTAGTAGTAGTAGTATTAGTTGTATAGGGAACGGAACGAAACGAAAGCATGTAAGACGGATTTTATTAAATTAATTTAAATAAATATAGAATTTGAAAGATTTGCTAATTCCAACTCTTGGTAAAACTTGTTTTTATAACTTTATAATGGATTACCTCAGCCCAGCTACTGTGCAATGCATTTCTTGAACGATGTTTCAAAAAGCGCCCAAAAGGTATAAATATAAAAGAAATGCATTTTTTGTGGCAAAAATAAGCGACGTCATTTAGTGGACTAATTGACAGGCTAAACACGTGGCCTCTGTTTTCTTGTCTGGTTCCGAAACATCGGCAGCGGTCTGACTAACAATAATGCCACATTTAACTTTCTTTTTCTTTCTAGTCATTAAATAAATCATTTTTGTGATGAGACAAAAAAAAATACCACTGCCAAAAGTTTACCACAAAAACTAAGTAAACCTAAATACGGCTGGGCTTGTGTTTTTAAAAAAATCATGGTATAATAACACCCATAGAATATTTTTTGTTATTTATAAAAAGGAAAAGGCGACTTATTGTTACATTACCCAATAATAGTACCACTTTGGAAATGCAAAACAAAATAAGAACATAACATGATAAATCGGCTGTAAATTACATTTAGAGATACTGTACTTAATTCTTTTTGACCTAGTTGATTAATTTACCAGGTTATAGAACAAACCTGGTACCAAACATCGGCGGCGTCGGGTATTAAATTATTATAATGCGATTATAATACACAAATGATAAAATTATGGTTATGCTTACATAGAGGCATAGAGCTGATAAAAAATAACGACAAAATGATAGTTATTTATACTTATAATTATTTATGTAAGTATACATACACGCAAATGGGAACAGTTGTAGGTGCCAAAACTTAAAATGTCAAATAAATCAGTCAGTCAGTCAGGTATTCATCGATGGCCAGGTATTAAAAAATTCTTTGTTGTATTCGTATTAAATTAATACTTTAATAATTAATAACTTAAAAATCAACCCCCCTATCCAGTGTTCCGGTCTCTTGTGAGACGTGGCGAGAGTATTTTCTGCAAGAATCTCGTGAGATCAGACAAACATAATATACGAGAACAAGAAATCTCGCAAAATCTTAAGATTAATATTTGCGATAAACTTTAAAAAGAGTACAGTTTGACACAGCTGACACTCGATAATAAAGCTATATTTATTACCGATATTGCAAGGTGACCAGGGAAATATCGGGACATGTTGCCGAAAAACAATAGAAAAGGACCAAAAGAAAAAATGAACTAGACGAGAGTTTTTTAAAAAGTTCGAGATTTTTTGTCTCGTGAAACACTACCCATATCAGATTTTTTTCCGTTTGACAACGCGCTACTTCTGGCGGTACTTTAAGCTGGGTCATCCATCAGTTTATCCAGTAAAATACCTCATTACAGCCACGTGGTAACTTAACACTTACACGGCACAGACGAACTTACGTCACGGCTATGCCTCGTCTCATCATTTGCGGAATCCTTCACAAATTAGTCATTATCACTGTCTGGAAGGAAATATCCGTATGTCTGTTTGTCTGTCTGCTTTGTTTTAACCATTGAAGTATAGAAAAGAGGAAGAAGGAGAGCTTTCAGATTGTGTACATTGGAATTATAAACAATCATAAGACCTAATTGTTACTACACCGTTTACGCTTTTTCAGTAACGCAATCACTCATGCTTAACGTGTTTATTATTCTTCAGTCCGCATGTGTTGCTGAGTGACTAGGGTAGCACGGGGTATTTCAAGTTAGCTGTTAAAACCAATTCGTCTACCGTTGTATTTTTCATAATTCCAAATTACTCACGTTCCTGATATTTTATTTACATAAATGTTGAAATTATTGAAGTATAAAGCTAGCCAACATTCTGCTACATCTTTATATTGAAAATCGGCTACGGGTACTAGCAGTGCTGTAATATTCTGTACTGCGTGTTGCTATCATTTTCTTTTAATTTAAACTTACTAAGCGTACTTTGACTCTGCCTTGCCCTATAGCTACAGAGAATTAAAAAAAAATCTAAAAATTAAGTAGGTACATACTTACTTCCTAATTATATAGCGCAATCTACCCCCAATATTTTATTTCAAAATGTTATCGCTTACATCAGAATTTTGTTGCTTTTAGGTACAATACCATAGACAGAAATCAGTACTATGCCTAAACTCAGATTTTTTTTTTAAATACCGAACAATCGAAAGAATGAGGAGACAGACACCAACAAGATAGTTCTACAATGCAAGCCTGAATTCGCGCCCACCACATCGCAACCAAAAGAGGGTGAAGGTGTTCTTTCGATTTAAATTTAAGTGGTTTGCATTCCCCCATTTTCCCCTATATGAACATTATAGGCGGCAACAATTAAATTTTATATGATATATCCACAAGTCATCCCGATATGCACCTGTAATTTTTAATAAATCGATATAACTCTTATCTTGCATCTATTTTCATGTGGATGTTAATCATGAGTAAATTTATCTGTACGATTAATTTGGTACAGCAATTCAAGATATTCTGGCTTCCGAATAAAATAATTATTAAATCAAAAATATTGATTGAAAAGGTCTGGTTTGACATGTTATTTTCTAGACCATCTCAGGGATATAACTAGTTATGTAAACGACATAAATTACCAATATATCCAAAAAGAGAAACATAAAGATAGCAGGATGTTTTCAATTTAATTCTTTTATTGACCATTGACCGAGGACACTGTATTGATGGCATCAGTATCTTTGTCATTAATTGTCATGGGGAGTATATCGGAACCAGACAGAAAGAAATTTGGCTTCCGCGATGTCATTTCGTGAACATTATGTTTATTGCGAGTGATACTGAACAGAATATTGAGATTTTCTCTACGCCTCGCTGCAGAGGAAAACCGAATTCTTGGAAAGAATCCCAAAAAAGTTTCTGAAATTGTCATAGAAAAAGACGGATTTGCATAGAATTTAAAAAAAACGCTAAAATTGGGGGGGGGACCTTTAACCGTAATTTCAGTAGCAAAACTTTGCATAAAACACAAATGTTTTGCTTTATGCCATGCTTACTATAAAATGGATTTTGCGTTTTGTTAATTTGATTTTTTCATTTTTGTATATGTTTTGTGTACCACAGGCGAACAAAGCTAAACAAATGATAAGAAATTGCTTAAAAGCATGGCGTTATCAGTAGAAAAGTTAACTAGCTTAACTTAGCTTATCTGAGTTGGTCAAATTGATTTAAAACTGAAGCTGTCCATTGTAAAACATTTAAAGGCCATGCAGGAAAGTACAAGAAAATAATGTTTTAAACTTATTATGCAATGTTCACAGCGTGTTTTAAAGTTTGGTTAGCATAAAACCAAATTTACAAATTAGAACCCAATATAATGGTATGGAGGTATATATATCATTCACCTGTTATAATTAGAGCTTTTAGCGGACTCCTTAATTAATAATTGTAAGCGCAAGTGGGTGAGGAAAAATTTATGTTTGCTCGTAATTAAGGATCAAATTAAAAAAAAGAACATTAAAACTGGTTCTAAAGGAACAGCGAAGGTAAACCGATCAGCTGACGAGTATGAAAGTTTCTTGGTTCCAATGAGTCGACGTAAATAATGGATTTTGGGCGTTTATCATCTTATAAGGCGCACCAAAAATTGCTTACTTACATCAGCGAGTTCTTTTCAATTTACATAAATTCGAAGTTTTCCAGTATTAAATTATTAAGAGATAGCGATCGCAGTAAGGATATTTTCGGTGCGGCACTGAAGCGTAACATTGACTGATTATGATTATTATGTTCGATTATTCGTTGACAGATTTAATAACTTCATTTCCCCACATCGACAGTTCTTTAAATTAAATTATTTTTGCAATTGTAAATGTATTCTATTGATGGATGATGGATGGTTGGTTATTCAACTATAGAATTTTAATGGCAGTAACGTCGTAGGTTACCTACATGGTATTGTTTTTTTGGGCTCCTGTATGAAAATGTTGTTTGTCGTAAATTTTTATTGGGGTCAATTCATCCATAAAACAGTTAAATGCTTAGACACAATAAATGGCATAAATATAAGAAACCGCGATGGAATCTTTCATTATTATTAGGTAGTTAATTTTTATTGGATTTGCATATACTTTTGGCAAGGTAATGGTACATACACTTAACATTATGTTAAACTAATTTTGCTATTTGTATATGTTTTATTAAGGTACTTTCAGTGCAAAGAAAAAACCCAGAGCGAGAACAGTTTTTTTCCATATACACTGCACATACAATAACTCGCGTCCTTCGCCACCTGCTAACAAACCATTAACTAATCGCAACAAAAAATTTAAATTGATCAATTCTAATAATCATAGTATAATGAATTGCTTGGCTCGAATCCAATATTATTCAAAGAGTATATCAAATCACTTACACGATTTCAAAAACAAGTGGCACGAAGCTATACCGTTTTAAAAAAAATTATATTTTAACCAGTAAATTATGTTTTTTATTTGACAACCGACTACAAAGTAACAGCTAAACAAATAACTACATGTATGCTAATCGATAATACTATAGTTTAAACAATTACTCGGCCAGTATCTAAGAGTGGAAAAGAAAGTAACATACAAGAACGAAAAATGAATCGACTAACTGCAAGATCAATGTTCCGTGCCATCTTTTTAATTATCATTGGTAGCTTCTTTCTAATGAATAGATGTCATTGACTGGGTTCGGATACTACGTCAAACTTGATTCTAATGTAGTATTTCATTTTTGTAGTGCCAAAAAGTTTTATTATAGCTTTTAATTAAACGAGCTTTGAAGTCACCAAATGTTATAAACAAGCCTTTTGATAATTAGCGTCAAATCATTTGCTGTGGTGGCAAAATACAAGAAAAATAGTTTTCTCTTACTGTCTAAATTCTATTGTATTTATATTTACCAAACATAATAACAGTCCGAAAAAGCTTAAAATATAATATTTGACGATTTAATATTTACGCAATAAGTAAGTTTATTGACCTAAGGATTACAGACTTATTGCATTTTGCAAAACTACTTAAAATATAGAATTAGTAGCTATACGGATGTGAATACTTTTAAATTAATTTAAAAATACCTATCACAGAAACTAATTTAAGTCGATCACAATATAACACATTGCTTTTCAGCGCTTTAACTTTGATTTCGGAAGTATATAGATAAGATAAGACATATTGTAGGGTACCGCTCGGGGTAATTTATTGTTTTTAATGATAATCTTTTTCTTTGTGGATGTGCAAACTCAATTTGTAACTCTTTGAAGTAAGAAGTTTGACATTTTTTGTTGACTGGATCTGGGTGTAGTTGAGGCGTCCAATTCCAAAACTAGTTTAATCCACCATAAGTGAATTATCAGAAAAGCACAAAAACGTTTTAAACATTTCCCAGCTGACTGGTGGGCTCCCAAATTTGAATATATTATCGTGACATCTATCATCACTGATTCCCATCTAATAGCAAAAAAGTGCACCAGTAGTACTTTAAAATTTAGAAAACAAAGATGGATTAAAGCAGTTTTGTAACCAAACAGTGGATTAAAAGAGTTGTGAATATGTCAAAATGTGATTTAAAAAGTTTTGAAACTGTAAAGACAGATTTGCACAAAACAATGTTTGTTTTCTATGCATACAATTTGGACGTGAAGGGAGTGTTTTAGGTCTATGTCTATAAAAGAAAACAGTATTAGCTTGCTTAACCTAACTTAACCAAAATACAGTCCTTACCTATCACGCTTTTTCTGATTTTTTTTTCCAAGTAGATAAATCACGTAACCTTTTCGACCTTTTTCAGGTGTAGCAAGTAGTACATTTTCATCCATAGCACAGTATTTTCTTTTAAAATGAGTGATATTACTAGTTAAATAAAAAACTGACTTCTGCAAGAACGACGTGTTAACTGATTCGCAATAGAAATAATACTAACATAAGACATAAACAGTTTAGCCGGCAAAACATTGCAAAGGATAAAAGCAGTTTTGATAATGTACAAAATTCAGCCTATTATAATCGCATGGATATAAAGAGTTCTGGTAGCAAATTTTATAATTGGATGTAGATAGTTTTGGAATAGTAGGTACATGTGATGGATTAAAATAGTTTTGGAATTGTAGGCAAAGTTTATAAGCAATTCTTTATGGGATCAAAAAGGTTTTGATAAAATATATTTTATAGGTACATGGACAGACGTCATTTAAATAAACGTAACGCCACCGCTAACTCATTTATTTTATTATCTTAACATAGTATAAAACAAAGTCGCTATCGCCCGTCTGTCCCTATATGTGCTTAAATCTTTAAAACTACGCAACGGATTTTGAAGCGGTTTTTTTAAATAGATAGAGTGATTCAAGAGGAAGGTTTTTATGTATAACTAGCGACCCGCCCCGGCTTCGCACGGGTGCAATTTCAGAAAGTGGCATGCCGGGTACTAATATATCGGGTTTGTATTTATACCAGCGGGTTTGTTGTGCAACGCATGCCGGGGGTACACGCTAGTATGGATTAAAGCAGTTTTGGAATTGAACGCCTCAGTTGTATTTTGCTATAATACGTGCGTTAATTATGTACGATTATTTTCTACAGGATTCTATTCACCTTTTTCGAATTGTTCTGATAACTAATTACATTTAATTTATGTATAAAAGTACAATTTAAAAAATCTTTAGAATGTTCTTAAATGGTTTTAAATGTCTTTAATAGCAACATAGAACTGGGCTAATGAATTTTTATTGGCCGGGAACGTAAGAAAAGAGAAGTTTTAAAATAAAATAAATAAATTTAGATATACATTTCTTAATAATCATTGGCAGTTATGTTGATCGCCGAGAAAATTTCTCTTAATACTGGAATAAACTCGAATAAATAAATTAAAGATGACGGAAGGTAATACGGGTTTTGATAAGGAGTTAAATAATGCATTGATCAATTTGAATTTAAATTTTATCGTGAGCATTTTATTTTAACGATATTTAAAAAAATCCATAATAAGCCCACGTCCCCTTTTCTTTTTTAATTATGTTAAAACGACCTAAATGATAAGATTACTTTACAAGTGATCTAACAAACCTCTCTTATATTCCTAGCAAAGACGCAGGCATGTAAACAAAAGCCGATTGTTTACTTTGCCACAATTCGTAATGAATTTTAATATCTTTGATTATTGAAGATAAACAGGTGCCTACTTTTATCTATCTTATGTTTTCACATGAAAAACATTGGTTCAGATACAGATACAGATTTGGTAATTAAATTTATTCGAACACTAATTTTACTTTTATGTTAAGCTCTTATTAATATTATTTTATTGCACAAATATGTAAATTTACCCAAATATTGGTAATTTATTTGTGGGTAACGGTTTATACACGCCATATTTACCATTTAAAATGCACTTTATAATATAATTAGAAGCTGTTAACGTAAAAACGTGATTAGCTAATAATAAACAGTGATAAATAATCATCTTTATGATCATCATCAAAATGACAATTAAAAATTTTGTATTGCTCCGGTTTTACAAAGACTAATCATCATCGCTCGCTTCAGGTGGTTTAATGGTCGTCAAATTGATTTTGTCTCAATAAGCAGTAAGCGCCGAAAAATTATACTTATGTTTATTAATGAAACAAGACCAATAACTAATAAGTAGCCTCATTGTCCCCATCGCTGGGGTTTGTTCAACACGTTCCTTGAAGAGTCGTCCTTCTCTGATACTCCCGACTCTGGACTCTGTTCCGTCCATTTACCTTCCCCGTCCATGACGAACCAAGTCAGAAGCTAATGCGGGAAAATTACAAATCATGCTTTTAGCCGTCTGGCTACGTATTGGAAATTTGTACCTAAATAATAATGTCAAATTACTATTAATTAAATTACAGTAAATAAAAAAAACATTTGCTTCTTACGAAACAAATACAGACAAGGCAAAAGAATCATTCCGCCATTAAGCTTTTATTCCCACATGTTAACATTAAAACACGAATTTTAAAAATTAACCTGATGCATGATGTGGTCCACAAATAACTTCATAACGATTTTGAAACCTATTATTTATTTTTATAGTTGCATTATTATTATACACATAAATAATATAGAATCAAGATAAAATATACAAGAATTCGATACCAGTAATTTGCATCTCTTTAGTAGTTACTCTGATATTACTAAGAAATTTGAAAACTCTATTGGATATTTATATTCTAGGAACAAATAAGTAATGGTTTTATTTCTCGAAACGCAATGGTGTGACGATACTAGAGTTGTATAAATATTTTTGAAAACCTAAGTTAAAAAATGAGATGCGTAATGGTCTACTCGAGCGGAAGACTTTGCTAAAACTGACACAAACATGTTGTGTAAAATAAATGTTCATTCATAACATTTCAGACACAGTTACCGTCCGTCCCGTACCTACTCGTGTACATTTTATTAACGCTCTGTTCTCCGAGCCCTGTTATCTAGAATCCTTTAATTTATGCTTAAAAGAGTTCGATAAAACTGGGCTAAAACTCTTAATTGGAACATTGTACCAATTTGTAAGCCGCACTTTAAATGACACAATAAAAAAATTAATTTTGATAAGAATTAGGGAAGGGCGATAAAGGCAATGAATTAAACAAAGGCAGAAGTATAGAATGTATGTATGGGAACACCCATGGATAGAAACAATCAGTCAAGGAATATCAAACCATCATTCAATGGTAAATGGTAATTTTGTGTCAACCTGCGACCATGTTATTCTTATCAACGTAGTATGGCAGGATATTACTTAAGATCCATTTTATATTTGGTAACATTAACCTTTCATTTTAGAGGTCATAAAAGGAATAATTTTTTTGTGAATATTTATGATTAAAGGTTACATTTTCTATTTTTGCGGTGCTCCTGTCGGCACCAACTAAATAACTACTGGACAGAGACGATATTTTGCATGCATTTATATTTAGTACCTATAAGTATTTATATGCCTTTTCTTTTACGTATAATATTATTCCGATTAGGAACTAGATATAGAAAATCAAATTATGTTTTTGTTCTCATTTCAGCACGAAAAAACAATTTTGCACGTACTTTATTTAATTTATAATTCTGAAACTAAATTTACCACTCAGGTGGAAGAATGACGTACCGTCACGTTGAAATTTATTCAAAGAGTATCATAAGTCCTTTATCATTCCGTATAATCAGTTATACACAATAAATGTTTGACAACCTATAGCTGCAATATTTAGAAATTTTTAATACAATAATTGTCCTTAAAGAAGACCTTATCAGATAAAATCCCGAATATACAAAAAATACATACCTATATCATATACCTAAAATTAAAAAATGCAAATTGCTAGGTTCGTTTTCTTCTCTATTTATCCTAATTCTATATGATTTACGTGTAATAATGGAACATTAACAACTATGCAACTGTATAGGTTTTAACGTTATGACTTAATTCTTCTAAAAATTCTTGTTTTATTGGTAATATTTGGTAATAATAGCCTAAATGGTCTTATATGCGGTTTTAATTGACAAATTATAGTTTTGAGATTTTTTAAAGGTTATCAGATTCAATGCAAAAGAATTGACCACCATGGTAGAAAACAAGTTAAGATGCAAATAATTCCCAACGAAATGATATGCTACAGTAGACTTAATTTGTAGATAATTTTAGTTTAGATGTAACAGTTGTTAATTTAATTTAATAGCGAAATTTACCAGATTGCAGAGATATAAATTTATTATACTACCCGAATTAGCATATTATACACTTGCCGACACCCATTATGGCATAACTAGCGAGAAATATCTTGTAAAATTTGTTATGCATCACTATAACTCTTCCGAAAAGATATTCTCTTGTAGGTACATATTATTATTACCATAGATATCAACGTAAACCTATCGGTAGGATGACGGTAATGCTATACAAACCTAAAGAGCAACTAAAAAACAAGGGATTTAATGAAATCAAATATGTATCAAATTGTTTTTGTATGTTATGATCATTGTCTTGATCTACCCATGTGGTCTTTTGAAATGACAAGTCATAAACTAATGTTTTCGATCCTTGTCTTTTACATGGAAAGAGGCGGTCAAGAACAATGAATTAAATAATATTAAAGGAATTGATTTTAATTTTGATTTCTCTTCATATCATAAGGGATTAGTTTAATTACACTATTTTATTAGGTTCTTACATTTTTACGCGAGACGCACTGTTTGCTTTAACAATATTGTCTATACAATAGTGCATTCACGTGAAGTACACTTGCTATATCTTTAAAAATCTAATATTGACTGACTTTGATGATGACTAATCATGGCTCTCCAAAATAAATAGCATTGCGGAAAATAGCATTACTTGCTTCCCCACTGATACTGATAAGATTACTATTATGTAGTATAAAGTAGATACTATATTGTTATGTATTATTAAGACGTCGGTTGTAAATTAATCTTTTGATATAGGTATCAAGTAAATAGGTCAAGCAGATCCTACTGGATTTTAAATATATATAATAACCAGACCGCAGATTTGGTTACTTAGTCTGGTCCTTAAATATATTATTTTTAATGTGTTAGCTATAAAATTTTAATTTAATTCCCGTTTATAATATTTAAGAAACTAAATAACTGCAAATGTGCATATTGTTGCTAAAAGAATATGACTTATTTCAGTAATCTAACTAGTGTAGTTACGAGGAATGTTAAAAAGTATTTTGTAAACTCGTTATATCTTATATACAATAATATGCATACAATTTCAAATTAACTGTTAAATAATACATTGTAAGTGATTTTTTAGGGGTCATCGCCATTGTTTTTGATAATAATTTATAACAATGTCACTGAAATCTCTACAGAAATGAGTTGATTGATTTTGTAATAATCATTCAACTAGTGTAATCTGTCTTAATTATGGTGGTGATATACTTTAACCAGCGCATCTTACTTAAATTATAAATATATAAGTTGTAAATTATCTTGATGAATCAAATAATGTTAACAAGTTTTGTGTATTTTTAAAATAGCAGACTTCGGACGAGACATGAAAAATTACAAAAATCCAGGTGCTTGTCTATAATAAAACATTTTTAAGTAATCCGAACAACTTAGAAAATCATTTAGACGAGGATTAAACAAACCATTCTTGTCTCACAGTCGAGTCGCTTGGACTCAATCCCGAAACTATTAATCTGTTTAATTACAACATTCTTGTCAATTCTCTTGTGAGGAGGTTTGCCATCTTTTCACCCAAAACACTCTTTAAAAAAGCTGTAAATAGAACAATTTGGACAATAAATACTATGACGTAGGCGGACGAGTTATATCCAACATTTGCTTTGTTTTGTCTAAAAAATTTACATTTGCAAACCTTTCGTACAGTAAAAGTTTTTTTATGAACCTGTAAAAATGCCTTCTAACCACAATGAAAACCGCCGAACTCAACACTACAGAAAATCACTATTTACATAACTACTTATTAAGACATACTATTTTTTGTTCTAAAAATGAGGTGTTGTTACATTTTAAATTGATAAATGGATTATTAATTAAACTTATTTATTTTTGTATGTTTACTTTAAGTAAACCGAGTAAAGTAATTTACCAAACCTGTTCAATTGACGGGGTTGCATAGGCAACAGAGTTAAAGCTTTCGTTGATCAGAATATTTTATTTATGAGCCTTTCAAAGACCCATGACTTTTGAAAACCAATTAATCCTGCTTTATTACACACCGACACATTTGGAAATTCGCTATTATTTATTTTTCCTACTTTAAGTATTGTTATGCTGCCAAAAAAGCTAAGACTTTCTTCATTAGAAACATTTAAAACATTGAGTTGTTTATTTTCATGCAGTTCAGTCATTTAAATTGACAGTGGGAACTCCACAAAATGAAATGTATAAACTATAAATAAGTCCATCTTAGTGATCCTCAATAGGGATATTTTAACACTTGTCACTACTAAAGCTTAATTCCAAAAGCAGTAAAAAGTCACCTTTTAAAAGGCCTTAAGTTGATAGTCTGTAGACAGACAACGTTACTAATTGCAGGAGTAATAAAAATATTTTTCTGCTTCCATTCGTCTAGCACCAATAGCAATCTTAAATATTTCATGTTAATGAGGTTCGACTGTAAAAATAAAAGCGTGTCAAAGAGTATTCTCAATCAGTGGTTGCATTGAGACGTTTAAAAAGGACGTTAACAAATTTATAGGTTGACTGATTGTGGCTGTGTACTACTTTATCGACATACCACTTCAATGCCTGAATCCTATTATAAATAAAGTAAATACTATAAATATTGAAACCAGCCATGTTAAGACAATTTTGATTTATTCATTTAAAAAGGTGGATAGATTTCAAAATGAAATAAATAATAATTAGAAGGGGTTCATTTCTCCCCAGGGTGCCATGCACTAATACCCTTCTCGGGGAAAACAAAACGTTGGAATTTTAAGGACCACCATGGATTGTTTTTTTTAAATTGGTGTAAATTACTATTGCATATCCAGTTTCCCCGGAGAAATATTTTGAAAATAATTTAGTCAATTCTCTAAAATGTAAACTACCGGAAGGGGGCACATAATTTAAAAAGGATTTCAAGAAAGACAAACTGCAATTACTTTCAAGATTTCAATCTCGTACAAGGGGTAGCATCGAGACAATTTAGCAAAGTTGGGTGGGGACTTTTGGGCTTTAATGACACTTCTGGAAATTTGTGTTACATTTCTTAAGCCGTTACGGTCGAAGAAAATAATTAGAAAATGCCACAAGTCGATAATACAAGCAATTAAGCTAGAAGTTGGTTTTCTAGTATATTTACAAGGAGGCCGACGCCGTCCGGTCTCTTGATTTGATTGAAATTGGTACATACAAATAACACATCCAAAAAATATCGGACACGTATTTTTTAGGCGGCTTATCATATTTACATTAAGGGGGTATAGAAAGTGACATTGAAACTAAAATCTAGGGTTACATGCTCGGTTCTTTCTTCTATAAGGTAATATAACCTTTAATATTTAAGCAAACGCAACGTTTATACATGCACCCTAACTAATTTCATGTTCATTGGTTCAAGTTTACTTTTCCAAAGTAAAAGTATGATAATTTTATAACAAGAATTTGGTAAAATCCCTGATCTGTACACGACATGGCACTGGAGAAAAAATCAATTGAGAGAAATATCAATCGTACTTCGAACATCGAGTTACACGTTGTATTGCAGACTTGTTTTCTGTTTATTTCAACGTTACACGACAGCTTTTTAAGTTCAGAAACATTAAGCAGTGAGATTCTTTATCTTAGTTTTGTGGGATCTGATTTTTGGCAAGTTTTCACGTTTCTTTGGGGATTGAGAAACTTATTGTTAGGAACACGTCAATTTTTTTATATTGATTTTACAGTTTTGAATTATTCCTCAGCTAGACCAACGGGCCAACATTTTTATTTTGTTGTACTTTTTCGGACTGTATTTAAGGAGAAAGAGAGAACAGTTTTTCTCACTCTCGCCCAATACAAAAACGCACCAATGCTTTCTTTAAAAAAATCATTTTTTGGACACAAAATTATCCGTTTAAGTACTTATTTCTGATAAATAATGTCAAAGTGTATTTAAATACCGACATTTATGTTTTTTGATAATTATTTTCAAAACGGTCAGGAATTTTAAATAAACTGCGATGAAAATTTATGTCATCACATCACACTTTTTTTAGCAACCCTGTACATGCGAAAATATTTCCCTGAAATACATCCCGTGTGACAGTACAAGTCGGCATATAAATGAAATTCCTAACTTAATCGTATATGAGCTATGGAAGACTGACGCATTGTTGCAGGACCCGGTATATATGGAAAATTTTTGACACTATTCAAACATAATTGATTTAATAGTTATAGGTGCATAGTCGCCTTTCACCATATTTGGTTAATAACATTTTAATACGATACTAATGAATAATGAATAGTCTTAATTTTGAATGAAAATCAAGGTGTCAACTATACACTAATACAAAAGAACAGGAACTACTTACAAAAGTTAAATTAAAAACCAAAAATGTTAAGGTTTGTTAAAATATCCAAGTTTCAGTTTTAATTGGCCTATTATTAAATTCTTAATTTATAAAATTACATCTTTGTTTATTTAAGTTCAAAATTGATGTGTATTTTTCATTTACCGCCGCAGCCGCCAAGGGCTTAAAATGCAATATTGACATTACGTAATAAGGATTATTAATGCCACTTGGGACTAAAGATATTAAATATTTTGGGGTGAAAGAATACGATTTTTACTATTTGCTTTATTAAGAAGTAAATTGCGAGGAAGCGACGAAAACGGCCGTTTTGAATAATTTGTCACAGTTTCTCCCGTTTTTCCATTTATAAACTAAGGAATTGATATTTCCATTGGTTAAAATCTGGAGTATTTGTAAATCATTTCTTAAAATAATTACTCCAAATTATTTTCAATTTTCCAAGTAACGTACATATAGGTATAGGTAATACATAATATGTATATTTTAATCAAAATTTAATTTATTGCAGTGCCTTAGTAGGAACTGAAGAATCTGAATATGTGAACTGATTACAAACAAAAAACTTTAGTTCCCCACTAGATTAGTCCATATTATACTGTGTAAAATTAGTTTAAATTTCCTTAAAACAGTACATGTCCTGAAATATGGTAAACAGCACTACTTAGAAAGTACCCTCCATCCGAGTAAACCGTGCACCGTGCATTTAAAAGTTATCCGCGGAAAGTTGGTGTGAAGAGCCGAGAATTCCATTAATTAAACCAAATAACATTCATTCCAAATATTTTTAAAATGTTATCTCTGCGCGACGTTATGAAAAATAGCGCATTTACTAACGATTAAATTTTCATTTATTAGCGCCATGACTTAATTACCTAGTAGCTTAACGATATATTATTATGTATATTATGGTTAATTGAATCCGCCTAATTAACACACACGATGGACTTGATAATATATTCGACAATAATTAGGGTAAAGTAGCGTTTTACTTGTTACATAATATGTTTTCTAATTGTAACTTAACGTATTTTTATCTGATTAAGTTTAGAAGAAATTGTCACTTTATTCTAACTAAAATACTTGAGCGAAGCTGTGGGCATGTGTATTTAATATTAGTTATTTCTTTACACCGGTAAGAGGCTGCAACTGGTTCGCCTCCTGATTCACTTATTCACCTCTTTAGCATATTTCTTCTTTAATACCATCAAAGATCATTTAAATTAGGGATAGCAGCAAGGCTAGCGTGCGTATAGTAATTATGAATCTACCGATAATAACACTGTAGAAGAAAAACTAGAATACAATTAGTGGAATTTATTTCAAGTGAACACCATCGTTTGACAGTAAATTATCTTTCACTTTACCTCTGTAATTTACCTGTTATAGATGTTACTACTACACTTAAAGTGACTGAATTAAATAGACTTACATAAACGCTCGCTTTAAATGGATTTGGTGGCGCCTAGCATTTCATATTAGGTATGTTTAAGAACACCAAAGAACATCCCTGAAGATTGTTATCTAATGAAATAGTGGGCTTATAAAAAAATAAAAAATGTTTCTCAGGTCGTATTAACCCAAAATACCACACCTCATATTTTGTAAAGCTCGGCCACTTCAAATACGTTTCATTTATCTTTACCCCGTATAATAGTGAAAATACGTGTTCTTGTTCAGTATCCCTACATTATGTCCCTTTAAATGTACTAAATTAATTGTAGACCATGTAAGCCCTGACATTTTAAGAATACTATTAATCAGTTCACTGTGAACTTGCCTTAGGTTTGAACAAAAAATAATGCATTTGGAGTATCTTCCCCTATTAACAATTTGATCAAATAATTTTCCAAATATAGCGTAAAACAACAACGTGCAACTTTTAACGGTGCTTTAAATACAACAAACGGTTTCATGTGTGGATATCGTGTAGACAGAGCACTCACCTGTATAATTAAAACTGCAATAAAAATAAATTTGTTGTTATGTCACCTACGAGCCTACGACTGAGAAGTGTACTTGCACAAGGTCGTTGGAACAATATTTCGCCGCTCCGAAGGTTTTAGCACAAAAATTAGAAATCAGATAATTAAGTACATAGTATTTGTTCATTCTGATTAGAAGCCCGAATATCGGTATGTTTACATTTAGATCAGTCAACAAAGTCTTTGATTTTTAATTCTGGATAAAAGAAAAATATTTTAGCATTAATCTTTTTAGATTAATTTGGCCTTTTCTTTAAATTTTATAAATTGCTTTATTATAATGTCTAAATTGATTTAACTTTCGAAAAATTGATCAAAACACTTAATTTAACTCTATAGAATTTCATTTTAAACAAATCTTCACCATCTTCACAATATCCTCGCTTTGGTCTATACAACTTATGTTAAAGGGTAAACATTTTCACGCCCTCGCACTTCCCCAGAAGCATCATACTATCGAGTAGATACCAAGGTCGTTATTTTTCTCAAAATAAACCACTCAAAGTACATGCAAACACTAACTTGAAAGACGCCCAAAGATGTCAATTCGGAAACAAGATGAATAAGCACCAAACAGATACTTATGTATATCGAGTTTAAATAAATACAAATACGCGGCACTGCAACATGTTTTTAGTATTTTCTTCGCTTTGCTATTTCTATTTTCACAGTTGCTTTTGTAAATAGATATACTGTTGCTATAAGAAGTTAAAATGACTATGCACCTACATATTGTAATATTGCAAAAATATTAGTTCTCACCTTTCAGAAACTACTTAAACTACCAGGAAAATCGAGACTTTTGAGAGAAATGGAAGTGTAAGTGTAATAATTTAAAAAGTTTATCATTAAAATAACCCGTCACAACATTTTTAGCTGTAATCATACGACATAGAACTGGGTCTTGAAAAGATTTTCTAAATTACTTTGTTTTTAGAAAAATATGTTTGGATAGGAAGTATTATTTTTACACAAATACTTCATCGTAGCTAATGAAACTATAAATAAAAAACAAAAACATGCTACGAATTGGCTAAAAAATCTATTGAGTCTAAATATCTTAAAAGCGTGATTACTAGATTTGTTGTATACATTTCAGTAGGTATCAATCTCTTTTATACTTTTTCTTTTTTGGCATTTGATTTCTAATTTTGAACTATTAAATATTAAATGATACAGTTCACATTTTGTTGCGTGCCGCCACCGCTTTGTTGGCAAGAAAGAAAGCATGTGAAGGATGGAAGCGTTAAAATCAATTTTTAAAATGGAATTGTGGCAATTTAACACATCAAATTATCTTAAATTTTGATAACACATTACGAGAATGTTTCCAAGTCTGCTCTTTTTTTATTTTTTGGTAATTTGTAAAAGTATATGCTTGTCATTATTTTTTTACGCTGCGCGCTGAGCAAGTTTTGACTGAATTTCAATTTTTTAATAGGTCTATTGATTTTTTGAAAATTCTGGATGAAGAACAACAAAGTTTCAGTTACAACATATATTTTTTCAATAACATCATAAAATCCTGCAAATTTATACCTATTTTTAAAGGTAAGAATCTCGTTTATACAAGACCCAATTTTTACATAATTGTTTGTGGTTTAATCGAACAAATAATTACCAACAAATGTAGAAATCATCCTTCCCAGTCTGTATATATGTTAAAGGAAAATAAATACCAATTTTTTCCTCTGTATATAGATAGAAAGTAGGAGTTTCAAGGAGTGCATCAGCCGACCAATATCTTAACCAACAACCCCAATGAGACCACAAAAAAAAATATTTTTGAAATTTATATGCATCGAAGGATAGGACACAAATTTCTATGTTGTACGAGCTTACTCTTTTTATTATTAATTTCAAAGAGTTGTAGATATAGAGATTCTCGAAATGGGGATTCGCGTTTAAGTTTAAATTGACCACTTCACTTCTTCATCTTAAAATCGTAAATTCAGGTGTAAATTATTGATGCGTACTATCACATGTAGCAAGGTAGTTCTAAACAGCTTATTGCTCTAATTCATAATGATCATGATAGGTGTTTTGCGACCAAGCATGTGTTAGTTAATGTACGTAAAAACATTTAAAGATGTCCACAGTTGGAGATATATGCATATTCTAATTTAATTAGGATTAAGACTTGTGGTTTCCTTTGAGAGGCGAGAGGATTGTAACCCCGATGTTATTTAGACAGACAGGCAGACCAAGTTCGTTTTTCGGACCTTAAATTATTATTAATAGGTACCAAGTTTTGAAGGTATACTCTATACTAAATTATTACTACTTTTTAAAATCTTCCAACTTTACTTCATAATTGATGTGCCAATTTAATTAGAGTTGTCTAACCATGTCTTTAAACCACGCCGGCGCGGCGCCGCGCCGTTAACATATTATTTTCTCCATATAGTGATTCTTAGATATGCATAATGTTATATTAGTTGTCGTACCATACGACATTCTATCTTAAGCCTATAAAGACATGCCAAAGATGCTACTACACTAGTATCCGCGTAGCTATGCATGCGCTTATTTTAGCACCTGAGCCCGTACAAGTAGATCTATAGCCGTTATGACGTCATCATGTCTAAACTAAACAATTATATTATCATTCTGTTCCATGACAGTAGCGGCGTGACAAAATATGAAAGGTTTCACGTAGTACACCATTAATCTTTTTTAGCAGAAATATAACCAGTATATTATAATTATTGTAGACAAATCGGGACTATTCTAATATGAAAATTAGTATTTTTTATCTTGAAGGATATAGAAATTTATCTTAGTATTTTAAAGGCATTAGTGTGTCTGTCGGCAAGGCAAGGGTGTAGGGATGAAGACGGTAGTTATCCCTCTTCAGAACTTAGAATACATATAAATAAAGGACTCCTGATTTGTTTACTTTGCACTAATTTCAATAAAAAAATTATATAGACAGTCTTTGTCAGGTAGTGTTAACGTAACAAACCCGAACAAACCCGAAAAATCCTTATAGAATTGAAAAAAAAATCACGTTTTCGTCCCAATATCAATGTCGTAATAATAATTGCACTAGAAAATTTCTTGAGGACATAAACCACAATTTCCATCAATTATATTGCATGATAAAGATGAAAAACGAATTTTGTTAACCTAGATTTGCAGTAACGAGGAGTAAGCAAAATGCACGTTTATTAAAATTTATGGCAGAAAGCAGAAAAATTAACGACTAATAAAGGTAGAATGCTCTCGCGAGTAAAAACAGACTATATTCTCTCTCCTGACATGTGATATACGTGACAGATATGCACACACTGCAGTGTACTAGGTCAGTGATAATATAATTTAGCCAATATTACGATTGGTTTGTTATGCTGCGTTTAGTTGAAATATTAATAATCAAATTAGCGATAAAAATGTCTAGCCAAAGAGTTTGTTGTTCAGGAATAGTAGGTAAATCATTTTATATTATGATGTCACGTATGGTTATCGACAGCCTAGTGACAAATTTGAGAAGTATTATACATACGTGAAGATTTATTTGTTGTTGATTGCGGGCCAATTAAAAAATAAAATAAATTATTCAAATTAAGAGAAAATATTTATAAATCAGCATGTCTTTAATAAAATAACATAAACACACCAATTTTCATATTTTTGTATCTTTAATGTGATCATAAAATTGCCTTAATTAAATAATAAATAATTAATTGATTACAAATATGTCATATAAAATCTGTTAGATATATTGTACCTATATGAAGCGGAAATAAAATTTTAATAGCCTTACATGGACATAGAAGTTTGATAACCTATTTTTTGCAAGAACTTTATTAATTAAGGCTTAAAATTTATAACGGTGGTAATGATAAGTCAGATTTTTCTGACCTCCTTTCGGCGAAATATGCAGTGCAAGGTACACCCAAATGAATGAAGTTTTTAATTAATTATTATAAGAGACAAAAGGTGATCAATATTTTGGGACTGCTTCGTGTTATCCAAAAATCGGCCAAATACCCATCTTTGGAATACGATTTATTATATTTATTGCAAATTTATTGTGTGTTCAAAAATCTTTAAACTTAAGTAAGTATGCTACAATGCTAAATGGCGCGACGCGATAAATAAGTAGTCCTTAGTGGGAAATATCATAGGTTATGAGAATATGAGACATACCCAATTATTTTATTATATTTTCTATTATTTACAAGATATCCTCTTCGTATGTTGAGAGTAACAAATTTACAGGTAGGAATACTTACTTGCCTCGAAAGACAAGTATTGTAAAACAATTAAACTGACGGTTATTTTATAAATCGAATGGTGATGTGGTGCGTAACCAATTAAAAATGTAATCGTTGTCCAGCAAGATCAGGTGGAAAATAGATAAAGAAACGGTTACATTTCCAATTTTAAGTAAACATTTCAAAATACCCGGTCTATTTAATGTTTGTTCCGTGGCGGATCCGAAATTTTCTTAATTTTCCAGTAATTTTTACAAACATTTTCACCCTTGTTTTATTTTTATATTATTGTTGGAATGCATGGATAGTTTCCAAATATTTTCGCCAGAAGTGCTGATGTAGCCCTAAAATAAGTTTCAGGATCCGCCCCTGAATATGTTTGAACCGTCATAAAAGATTATAATTCTTTGGATAGATAGGAGCATTGATCAGGAGGCAAAAAACAGCATCGAACATAGAAACGACTTGTTGAATTTTAAATAATTTCTTGAACTTTGCCAGCAAATAAAATAATTTAGGTAACAGATTAGGTACACTGCCAATTTCATTAAATGATTTTCTATTACAATTGAAACTAAATTTTAAATTAAACTGATACGATCTTTTGATTATTTTGCTTCTCGGCTATAATTTAAAACTGGGGCTTTATTGAGATTTAAGATCATAAAGATTTATTTTTATTGAAGTCAGAAATGTTTAGTAAAATAGAAATTAGGTTTCAACAACTTCACAACACGAAAAATATGTAAAATTGATATTGCCTGCTATTTAATTGTTACTACTTACAAGTGTGATTGTTTTGCCAAATATTTGCGAATAATATGGTGCAGGAAGATTAGAGCAAACTGGGTTAAGAATAAACTTATAAATTTTAATTTATGGTCGTAATAGAATGGAATGATTTAATATACCTACCTAATGACAGCTAAATATGAAAATGGAGTAATTTATGTAATAATCTAATTTTTAGCATATACCACTGCATGGGATATTTTTTTTTCATAATAGTCGACTGGGGGAATTCAAATCGCCAATTTTGAGAATATAAAATGACAACAATAATATAATTTTGGGGGCTTTGAGACGATAATTAGCAAAATGTATTGCAAAGCGATTTTTCATGCATACATGGTGTGGAGCAACATCGATTCTTAAAATATATTTCACTTACCTACCGGCCATTAGAGAAGCGGTCTTTATAAGCAATTACTTTTTTATTTATTTAAATTCTAATTAACAATCAGGAACGCTGCGCACTCGTATAAGTTTTTCAATTTCAGCAACGGAATATTTTGTATTTACCTAATTATAAATTTATTTCTAGTAATCACTTTACATACATAACTTTAATTTTTAACAAATTAAAATCCGTACTTATACACCTACAACCGGTAACCGGGCGGTGTCAAACATGTTTTTGGATTTTTTCGTGAATAGTTTTCTCTTGGCAGAAATATTTGTTGATTTTTTTTAATCATTAAATTAATTTTTGAATTTTTGATGGAATCTATAAGTGATGAGATGACCGATTGTGTAGGCATGTCCTACACATTCAATATAGTAAGTATTAATTATTATTGTCATCAGTATTTTAAATCACGGACCCGGCCGGCAGGGCAATATTTTATTTGGGATCTCTTTTGGGGTTCGTAAGTGAAAATTTTAAGAATCGTTGATTTTTTGGGCCGAAAAAGGTGAGAAGGGTGAAAAACTCACTGTATGGACTAGTGTCATCGGTGGTGCCGTTTACGGTACCGCCCGGAAGTAGTTGAAGGTGTCGATTTTTGATAAACATCTGGATCTTCCTGGCGGTTCCGGTGACGTGGGACAAATTTGCGCTCCGCTCGCTGCGGGCGGCTGGATCCTCCTCGGGGGCAGCCGGGGGTGATTCGGCAGAACCCCTGGGGTGGGGGGCGGCGCTCACAGAACCAACGTAGGCAGCAGTTAGCAATAGGCCCAGCAATAGCGCCTTCACCATGACTGGGACATAGTGTCGTCACTGTCACTGTCGCTCACTGTCGCGGTCCATGACGGGCGATCGACGCCCGAGCGCGGCTCGACAAATTGACGGCGTCAGCGTGTGGCTGTGGCAACGGACGCGGACGCACTGCCACTAAAACTAAACACCGCGTAACACACGCGGCAGCTGATGATGGTCCATCCACCACACCACGGCGAAGACGCTCACTCACGACGCCCAGAAAGAGTCCCAACACATCCACGAAGACACGTGAGGACCATCATCCCAACCACTTACGCAACTGGAACGCGCCACGCCGCTTCCGACTCGACGGCGGCGACGACGACGACGACGGTGCCGTGACCGGTGCTGTTGAAGCTCCACTCACTCCTGCTATCACCAAGCATCACCACGCAAAGTGCTGCTAATCACTCTCGCTTTGATTCACCTGCTTCATTCATATCATCAATTCATAACTCACTTTTATCAGATTCGCTATTTGCCTGCAACAAATCAGGGACTGAAATTAAACGATAATATTCCTACATTGAAACCTTTTTTTTTTTCATTATTATTTATCAGCTGTGCATGTTGATTGGACCCAACACGAAAAACAGTCTCTAGTGTAGGGTACCTCGCAATGCAAAATTTAAAAGTAAATTTTTGTATTTTTACATGAAAGTTGGAAACAATGCGTTTTTCCCCATGTTTTAAATTTTAATCTATTAATTACTGTTAGTTAATGTAGGTAATTAATATAATTTTTTTTAGGTTTAGTTTTTAATAATAAAAATTACTCTATTAACTAAATAATTAAAATTTTTAAAAAGTGATTGCAAAATGTGAATATAAAATCAACCAATAATATTTAACTTACCTCGTGTTTATTCGCGCAGAAAAACAGCTCTTTCGAATTTTTTACAATTGTTAAACTTACATGAATCACAAATTGGTACTTATAGAAAATAGACCTAATAAAAAAATTACCAAACTTTTTTTTAATCGATCACAGTACAAATCTTTTAAATACTTAAATACTGTCACAGCTAATCCGCGACCTTTTCCATTTTTATACATCGATTAATTTCAGCGGTTGCCTAATAACAATTAAAATAAAAAGATCAATTTTACGTTGTATTTTATCATTAGAAACTATGATTTTACACTTAAGTAGTCCACAAAACCGCACTTTGCACAATTTGAATGACGGGAAGTTTTGCGCAATAGTAAGTCACCCTTTATTACCGACATGCTTTTATAGGTTATGCCAAAAGCCGCGGTTTGGTTTTTGCATTTTATTCTGTGTTTGTGTACCGTATAACGTTAATTTATTACCATTTTTTATAGCAATTGCTGAAAGTGGCAGACAAAACTTGCCCTTAGTCCCTTAAGCTTTCAATTTCAGCTTTGGATTTTAAGCCATCCACTGCTAGTACTATTGCTGCACATTTTCACTCGAAGAAGTGACTTAGTAATGAATAATTTCCAAGTTGAATTTAAATTAATAGAATATAGGTACTTAGTGTGTTGCTGTCGGATTTCGTGAGCACTTTTTGGCTGGAGCCCAAGTTTTTGCCTTTCCGAGCATGTTCTCGCATCTTTTTCGATAAACATAATGATTGTTACTCTTATTTACCCCTGTCCCTCTACTGCATAGGTAAATGCCCACCCAAAGAATCATTGTCCAGGCCAACTGTATAAAGTGCAATATACATACTTTTATTGGCAATCTAATAATGCATTATTTGTTACCCCAGCATGGAACGTGTGAAGTAGGTTAGTGATCGTGCGCAGTTAGATTAATTTATATGTTGTCTGGACTAAGGTACCTGATTGGCCAGGTCGGTCAACCATTTGCTTTATTTTTTAGGCACTGGGTAGATTGCAATGGTTGAGACCCTTGGAAAAAGCTACGTTCAAAAAATAAGGTTTTCAGCTGTGGTCCCATTTTATGCAAAAACTAACTATGTGCGTAATGATTTTATAAACGACCATGTCATTGTATAATATGGCTTTTCCGACAATAAAGATGTCCACACACGTTCCCATGATAAGATTCTCAATTAAATTATGACGAATAAGTGTCCAAATTTGTTCAACACCTTTTAAATAAAAATCACGTTGTCATTAAAAGGTGTTCGCGGCAATCCCTAAACTAGTCTTTTCTCTTTTAGAATTTGAAAAGTTCGATTTTGTGCCCTTTCTTTTCTTCAGTGGTGTTTAATTTCTATTATTTTACAAGGCACAGGGATGGGCACAAAGAACCCCGCACTTCTCTTATGGAAAATGGCCCTCGGTTAAATTTTCTAAATTTTAAGTATGTTGTATAGATTGCCATTCTGATGAAAAGTGTTCATGGCCACAACAATATCTGCCTACTAGTTTTTGAGATACAGGGTGTCCAAGTTGCAAAATATGAATTCTCAATACATTATATTTTCGTAGTTTATAATATTAATTCGTTTTGTTTTTTTAAATTTTTGATGGCCCTGTCGTAGATAGGATAGAATACTATAAAAATAGTTAAAATTTTTTAATTGTATACCGGGTGAGTGACGAAAATTATTTAATATTTTTTGTTAAATCATTGTATTTTCGGCATTAAATTAAATGTTTTAATGTGGATGACATTAGCTTGGAGCAAGCTATCAGAATTTATTGTATTTATATTTATACAGGGTAACTCAAAAAAGTTAATATTTTTTTATTAGTTTTGAAAGAAATTTTGTAGATATTTCTTTATGTACTACTTGTCGCTTATCGTATGCTTCCAAATATATATAATTATCAAGGTTATTCAGGGTGTTTCCGATGATAAGCGATAGAAAAATAACATAAAAATGCATGTATTTATAAATCACCCGGTATATTAAAAATGGATCGGTTAAATTTCGTTATTTTTTAATCTTTTTTGCTTAAAGTGTCTTACTTACATGTTTGCTATCGATTTCCCTTTTCCTATGACCAGTTCTGGAGATATACAGCGTCGAACAGACTCAAAACTGAAAAAATAAGCAAATAAAATTACAATTTTTTAAATTTTAATAAAATTTGTTATGTAAGTTCATCTTATGGTTAAAAATAAATATATTTAATGCTATAAAGGGTGTTTCGAATAATTAGGGTATTCCAACACTGTATTGCAAATAAGAAGTATATATAAAAACTATTTATTATATCCAAATTATTTTATCCAAAAATAATAAGTAGGCCCCTAATTATTCGAAACACCCTGTATAGCATTAAGTATATTTATGTTTAACCATAAAATGAGCAATGAACTTACATAACAAATTTTATTGAAATTAAAAAAAAAATGTTATTTTATTTGCTTATTTTTTGAGTTTTAAGTCTGTTCGACGCTGTATATTTCCAGAACTGGTCATAGGAAAAGGGAAATCGATAGCAAACATGTAAGTAAGACACTTTAAGCAAAAAATATTAAAAAATAACGAAATTTAACCGATCCATTTTTAATATACCGGGTGATTTATAAATACATGCATTTTCATGTTATTTTTCTATCGCTTATCATCGGAAACACCCTGTATAACCTTGATAATTATATATATTTGGAAACATACGATAAGCGACAAGTTGTACATGATGTACATCTACAAAATTTCTTTCAAAACTAATAAAAAAAATATTAACTTTTTTTAGTTACCCTGTATAAATATAAATACAATAAATTCTGATAGCTTGCTCCAAGCTAATGTCATCTACAGTATTACTTTGTTAACATTTAATTTAATGCCGAAAATACAATGATTTAACAAAAAATATTAAATAATTTTCGTCACTCACCCGGTATATAATAAAAAAATTTAAACTATTTTTATAGTATTCTATCCTATCTACGACAGGGCCATCAAAAATTTAGAAAAACAAAACGAATTCATATTATAAACTAGGAAAATATAATGTATTGAGAATTCATATTTTGCAACTTGGACCTCAAAAACTAGTCGGCAGATATTGTTGTGGCCATGAACACTTTTGATCAGAATGTCATTCTCTACAACATACTTAAAATTTAGAAAATTTAACCGAGGGCCATTTTTCATAAGAGAAGTGCGGGGTTCTTTATTATAATTTTGTAAATTAGTTTTTTGAATTTTTTTATTTTATTAGTTGCTAATACAAATGGCTGGAAAAATTACTATGTTCTTCAAAATCAATTTTTTTAGTCTCTGCCTCTAAAAATACTTCTTAGTGATAATAGCATTGCCGAAAAAGAGATCATAATTGCCAATAACTTGCAAGTTATTTCACCTCCCATACTTTGTTTGTTTTAATATTGTTTTTATGTGTTGTGAAAATTATCACTAAAAATCATAAAACTAAATAAATTTATAACAAATTTTTTGAAATAAGATGTAGAATGTTTAGGCATACATAAAGCGTTTATTTAGGTAATAAAAACTGATAACAACCTCTTAAATTTTAGTTGTTTAAAAACTATCCGCAGAAAAATCCTATGCCTGTAATTTTTAGTTTTTATTGCATAAGTGTTTAAATAAAACAAACATTATTTTAACGAATAGAAGGTAAAAATCAAATATTTGGTTATAGATCGCATTTATGTATTATGCTGTAGGTTCTTTGTAATTTCATGAATGAAGTAGTAATTCCGCTAACCTTTGACGTCATTGATTATTTTATCTGAACTTGTATCGTATAGCGTCCGTCGATTAACGAAATGCACGACGCGCGACGCCGACGTGACATACCTCGCATCCGCAAAACATTTGAATTGCACCAAATTTTGCAATAATTGTTGCTCCAAACCGATTAAATAATTAATAATTATTGCATGGTAGCAACAAGATAAATGATTACCACATAGTGAATTAAATGGGTAAATAAATAAAAATATTTGTTATAATATTGGTGCAGCCATGTCTATGTCTAATTTTTTCCCCGAGTCTATTCTCATAATATCATAAGACTTATTGAGTCACATGTTCTATAAAAAGTTGGCAACAGTTAAAAATCATTTACTGGCCATGCTCAACATTTATTATGTGAGCCCTCACACTGGGACTGGGCAAAACAACCGAATCTAATAAAATGCTTTATTTTATATAAGAGTACCGAATAGATTGTCAATTTTAGACTATGTGTTAATCGCTATTATAGTAGCTATTCCTTGCCAATAATTGCCATTATATAGGTACGCATTGGAAATACCATAGAGAAATAAAACCAAGAGAAACCATCCAATAAAAACATTATACCGCTCATAATTGTGTACGACGTGTAGTTGCGGTTTATTCTACACATCACAGAAACGACAACTGTTTTTTTTTCCTTTTTAATAAGTTGATTTCTGCTCATGCTTACCCAAAATTATTTCACTCCTGCCAGGTAAGTATGTACCCACCTATTACCTATATTTAGAGTTGGGCATGGTCAATTGACCGCGGTCAATTGACCATGACGAATTTGACCGGTCAAATTTGGTCAAAATGTATCTACTGTGGAGCAACTATTGAGATATACACTTATATAATGTGTACCTGGATGGACCTAACTATATCATCCATTTGACCACCCTGTATACAATTTAGGTATGGCAATAGACTTTTCAGAACAAGCAAAACTTGTTATAAAAAATTAATTTTTTCCAAAATACAAAATAAGGAATTTTGCAAGTATAGTTAGGTTCATACACTGCATTTTTAAATTTAAATTTATTTCAGTCAATTGACCAAAAACAAATTGACCCGTCGAATCCACAACCCTGCCTATATTATATAATATAAGTCAAGTAAGATGCAGTGCATTGTCGGCGGATAACAAAAGTTATTTATGTGAGAATCGAACCATAATATATGGAATAAAAATAGGTGTCAAGTTCACATAATTTTGTTGCTTTTAGATTGGTAAGCCTTACCCGCGCCGCGATTAAAACAGGTGGTAAATGAATGTCACGGTGATTATTGGGTTATTCGGTGAATATAATTACTACGTGACTTTTATCAGAGGCTTCCAACAATAATCGTTATTAATATTATAATTATCGTATTACACACATACTAATAAATTTGTTACGTAGGTATAGGTATTCAGAAAGAAAAAATTGATCTTCTTATCACGTCAGCTACATTTTTCACTGCATGCATAGGTACAATGTTACTATGTATATCAACTGGAGTGATCACAAATTCATAAATAATGTTGATAGCAAATTGTTAAAACCAAAATAAAATGCTCCAATATTTTGACCGGTCCCCAACACCCCAACTCTACCTTAACCTACAAGAACGTGTTTAACGTACAGTTTCTTAGGATAAAGAGTTGATGTCTACAATTTTGACAAAAAAAAGTTTACTTTATTTTTAAGAAAATAATTTCTTTTAGGCCACGACCAAACTTACATAGTTTTCGAGTCACGCGTTCCAAATTTAGCGTAATTTATTCAAGAAAACTATCATTTTCATCAGTTCAATAATTGCATAAGTATATTATGTTTTTCTATTATGCACTTGATAATCCTTGTTGGGTAAATAGGTATATATGTACGATTGGTTGGGTTGAGTTTTTTTGAACATTTTGTTTTTACAAATATTTTATTTCTCATTGAATATTCTACGCAACGTTATTTAAAGTTTGAAGCCACTGAAGCCCTAAAATTCCGAATTATTTAGTAAAAATATATATTATGTCGATGGGTACTTACTGTTTTAACTTTGACATAAAATGGCGGCACAATCGATTGCAATTTCCTGCAAAATGTTAAACTTGCTTCAACCGACACGCTGTATTTTTAAACGAAAAGAAATTATTTCCGTTAATTTTCATGTTTTTATTGAAGATTTAGGTTAATACTGCATAATAAACATTAACAACTTTGTTGCACTACTGGAAACCTCACTGTTAATGCTGTTCAGTTGAAAGAAGCATTAGATAATATTAAAACAAATATTAGGTAAGGCAGTGGCAGCTCCGGGTAAATTAAAGTAAGACACGCTTATTTTTTTCATATTTTATTATATAAGTGTAGTTTAGCTAAAGAACCACCGCATAGCAAGAACGTCCAACCTAAACATCGGTCTTTTGATGTATTAGAGATTTCTTGCAATGAATCCCCAATTTTTGACAAATAAAACAATTTATGCTAAAAACCTGCTTGTTGCTATTTATAATATCTGAATTTGATTTATGCCATCGACACTGAAAGAATGTTTTTCTTTATTGAGGAAGAAAAAATAACAGGTGTCAATAAGTTGCGTGGTTCGCTAGGAATGCCCGCTAAGGTGCTTTCATTCGGTGTGTAAAATTATTATCGGACGTGATAATGATAATTGCATGACTTGCCAAAGGCGTTATATACTTACCATGCTCTGCATGGTTTTAATGTCAACCCACATGCAACTACTCGACATAATATGGGATGATAATAATAGGATCATCGTAAATGTATGCAATCAATGATTTATTAGGTCCGCTTGTTTTTATTTTTTTGGTTTCACTTTTGCAGTTTTGGACATGTACCTATCTCTATTTCCAAAAAAACTTAATATAGCGTAGTACGGTAAAATAGTTTTGTTTTGTTAGAACTTATTCTTAGACGTATGATCGAAAATTTTAGATATCTTATTACAATCTATATACGACATTTCATTGGTCACGGAATAGGTGATAAAACAATTTCTACTGGGCATTTATCGCTATAATCGTGATTCCGTTGGCCGAGAACCTAGCCAACATTGCTCGAAGATTGGTAGTTTCGGTGCCATGCGTTGGTCCAACGTTTTTACATACCTACATAACATGTTCTGAGATAATAAAAGTTCATTCGTTTTCTGACGATAATTTCTGTTGTGAAATTAAAATTTCAAATTTTCCACTTTTTTCTTCACATTAATCTTTTGGGCTACTACATTTTTTCCATCTTTGGGTCTTTGTATAGAATAAATTCTCAATGCGTATATATAAACAGAAAAAAAACAAGGTGCATGTGCCCAAAAAAATCTAACAAATAATGTATTTGAATACAATAAAGAGATTTGTATCTCTACATTGTCTGGAAAATCGATCAAACAATTCGATGAATTTTTTTGAAACTCTTGTGTTGAATGGTGAATTTTTTATTCGACCGCAAACGGCTATTTCTTGCCAACATAACATAAACAAAAATAAGTTAAAGCGTGGACCACTGTTCTCTTTTATGTCCATTAATTAAAATAAAACATAGCATTAGGTATACCTACTTAATATTATAATGTAACACAATCTTATCTTTGCCACAAAATACATTTTTTAAATAACGGCTAATTTGTCAAGGCGGTTTAGAGGATATCAGATGCATTTTTGAAATAGCAAACCATAAAACCCAAAGTTTTTGGTTTCTTGTGCGTGGAGATTCGAAATGGGCATGCATCAACTTAACAAATAATAATAAATCTTTCTCCATACAACCTGTTTGTTACATAGAGTAGTAACGAAGTGATTTTTCTCTAACCGACCCCATAAGGCCTAAGCTGTCACATTAAACTCCAAAATATATTATTCTGTCACCTACTTAAGAAAACAAGATTTTATCGTAAACAAACTACCCTTACAGGTGTCTTTTTGCTTCCACATCAGGCATGAGAAGTGACCGGTATACGCGCCATGGAAAAAATTTAAAAACGGGACGATTTTTTAAATCATTAAAATAGACAGTGTTACTTGGATCCAACACAGTCAATAATGTAAAAATTAACCTAAAATGTCCCGTAAGCTTCTTCCGCAGGCGCAAATAATAATTAAAAAACTCAAAATTAAAACCAATTTACACTTATATACAATAGTTTTTTAATCCTAGTATTTGAATAACTCATCAGTAATCATCGCTCTTAATGGTTTATAGTTTTAAATCAGTCAGACATAAGAAGTTAGAAATATTCGCTGTTTTTATACCTCACGTAGGCAGTTTCAATGACCTTGTTTAGATCCCATTCATAAATCGTTACAAGATTTTATGCGAGAACAGTTTCGATGAATACGCATTTCGTCACACAATTTTCAAATTTAGAAAATATATAATTTTCCCGATTTTCCAATGTAATAAAATACAAGTTTCACCATGCACCTATAAAAAACGGAATTTTGAGATTACGAAATAATTACTCAAAGGACATTTTCGTCAATATCATTTATTTTCGGCGATCCGAAATTAAAACTATATCAGTGCTAAAAATCATCAAAAGGATATCACAAAAAAATTTCAATGCACAATTTCAAAAACTACCCGACATTATTTGTAAAATATGCACATCTTGTGTGCTATTCCAGTGAAACTTAAAAAGCCAAGACAGGAGAAAATTAAGAACATTGTCCGTTAAGAATCTGCGTTTGTAGTACTACTGTACGAGGTACCTAATATGTCATCCAGAAGCAGCGCCATCAGGGGACATCAAAACTCGTTGCGACATCCTTTCTTGTCTTGGTATGGGAAAGAGCAAGCCCTTGAGTCTATGCGGGAGGCCCTAGCAAAACAGTCGAAGCAAAACTTTATTTCATGCTTTTTATCCCCAAAACAAACTATTTATTTCTTTTTAGAAAATGTCTATAAAGTCATCCACACTTTAGTCCTGAGAATAAAATCTAATTTACATGTTAAGAAATTTATTGAGGACAATTAAAGTCAACGCTAAGCCTTTTGTATAATGTTTTCGTAGACACACCTATTTATCTTAGAAGGCAGTTGTAGAAATTAAGGGATGCCCGCCCTTGGGCCTTCTATTCAAGACTGGGTCATTCTGGGCTACTATGAGATTGTTAGTCTCCCTTAGTTTTTTCTCGGTAAATTACAACTTTTTAAAGAATATCAATTTGAAACAAATTAATATGTGTGTAGTATTGTTATCTAATCCTTTAACTTATATTTGCTAATATAAACGCCTGAACACTATAAATTTATATTAGATAGGTATGGTACTTACAAATAATTTATTTAAAACTTTTTTTCGTTCTGGTTAAAAAGTCATATAATTTAGGAATGACCCTTTTACACTTTTAGGACCCAGTGGGGTTGCATCATAAAATTTAACTACTAGAATACAGAATATCGTATGTCAATGTTGTGTCAAAATAATTAAGATAAAGAAAAGGTCGGTACTCTTTGTAGGTTTCTCAAAGAAAAATAGGGAGGAGGATTTAGGGTATGATCTTAATTGTTTGTTTATGTTTTTCGATATTTCGTTCGGATCTGTTGGCCACGGATTAAATGTACTTATTTTTATAGTTTGAACCCCTCGATAACTTTTATCGAAATTTCCTCACATCGTGAACCTTCTACGTCACCCTATGTTTCATTACTTATTGTAAGAACTAGTTTTCCTAATTTAGGATCATATTTCAGGTTTGTTCAGCTTTTGTTTCTAATAACCGTTCTAAATAGGCACTATTGCGGTAATTTGAGGTTTAATCAAATTCCTTCATATTTTTATAGCAAAAATACAAAATATTTAACCAAAAAAACACTATATTGGAAATTTATGGAAGAAATACGGGCACTGCCTAGATATTGCTATATTTTTTGTAATTATATGGGACCCTGAAGCAGTAAACGTTGAGCTATGTTAAATGATGCATTATATTATTTCACATAGCACGTCTAAAATGCTTCTGGATGTCGCCTGTCGGGAAAAAACTTTATTATGGATACCTAGCGACATTTATGTTTTTGATAAATATTTTTAAAACTGTTTGGAATTTTAAGTAAATTGTATGGTTTAGAATTATTCGTCAAATAGTAAAATAATATACAGGGTTGAAAAATTACTTTAAAGTATGTTATTTTTGAACCCTTATTTCAAACACTCTGTATAAAATATATACAAATATACTGCTTTAATAGCATCTTTGGGCCCCTTGCCATTAATTTAATTACATTAAACATGTTTTTTCCATAAAATTAGAAGATACGTAGAATACATAATTATCATCGAACTGCAATTTTTAAGCGCAGTTTTTCATAGTATATTATTATAACTGAAGAACTGTGTGCCAGAGAAGTTCTAAAATTTAAAGTTATAGGGGAGGGTGGGGCAACTTAGCCACCTTAACCTTTCAATGGTGGTAAAATACTAAAAATAAAATAATAGTCATATGTATGCGTTTTTACTTGACTCTTTGGTATGATAATAATTAACTGGAGCAGTAATCTAAAGCAAAAAACAATATCTAAAAATAATATAAAAACAAAACATATTTGTTGCAAAAAACGTACTTGCCCCACCTGGTGGGGTAAGTTAGCCAATGATCTACACATTTTAATATCTACATAGATCGCATATGAAAGTGGCACTATATTCTTTCTCAACTCAAAGTCAGTGCAATCCTCATGAGGCCACTGCTTACACTCGCCACATTGAATCTATTCTTCTTGCGTCAATCCATATTCCTCTCCACAATATGGACAGTAGATATTCTCTTCCTCGTTCTAAGCTTTTTTAGATACTTTTTTTTTCTTTCTTTTTTTTTTGTCTTCGACTTTGGACTCCGCTATGATTTTAGTTACCTTTTGTTTCTTTTGTTTGTCACTCATTTCTATTTCTAACTCTAATTTGTATGGGATTTCTTCATCGGTGAACTTGCCCCACTTTTCACGGAGCGATTTTTTTTTCTCTCAGAATACAGATTAGGTATACTTACTTACTTTGCTCCGTAAATCGTAAAAATACTTTGTCAGCTAACCAAAAATCAATATTAGCACTGCTCAAATAAATTTTAAAACTGTGAAACTAGTTCTAGAATATTTGTAAACTCTTATACCGAAAACTTCGGTATACGAAAATGCTCAACTGTAACCACGTGCGTCTGTCTAGGCCAGTGGTTCCCAACCGCCCCGGTGTTCCGCAAACCTCTTCCAGGTGTTCCGCGAAATAATTTAGTAATATCAACTAATCTGAATCATGAGATAGTATTTGATAAACTGATTATAGACCAGGGTCGATAATTTTTGAAACCAAAAAAAATAATAGTAAGATGAAACCCATTGGAAAAGGAAGAGAGTATAACAAAAATGAAAGGAAAAATAATTTACGGGCGATCCGAGGTCGGGAAGTGGAAGGGGTGAGTTTTTAAGTGTAGAAAACGATTTGTCTCGATTTCCGGCAAAACTACAAGTCCTATGGAAAAATGTTAAATAGCAAAGTTGTAGGTAATAGAAAGATCTACAACTATTGTATTTACACTTTTTTCACATAACCTCAAAATTTATGTGAAAAATTCAAATAACCAAGGTTTTTTTTTCCTTTACAAAAATTTTTTTTTTTTTCACGAAATTTGGTGAAAACTTATATTTTTATGTCCCAAACACACTGTATTTTTTTTGATTTAAAATATTTATTTTTTCACCTTATTTTGACTTAATATCGAAAAATAGTTTTTTTTACACCATCAGAAAGTAGAGATTTCACCGAACAAAAAGCACACCGACTTTTTTAAAAAGCAGATATTTTGACGTGAGAATTTTCGATTGAAAATTAGGGTGCTTTTTCGATATTAAGTGAAAATAAGGTGAAAAAATAAATATTTTAAATCAAAAAAATTACAGTGTATTTGGGACATAAAAAGGTACGTTTTCAGCAAATTTCGTGAAAACATTTTTTTTTGTAAAAGATAAAAATAAAAAACCAAAAACTTGGTTATTTGAATTTTTCACATAAATTTTGAGGTTATATGAAAAAGTGTAAATACAAAAGTTGTAGATCTTTTTATTACCTACAACTTTGCCATTTAACGTTTTTCCATAGGATTTGTAGTTTTGCCGGAAATCGAGATAAATCGTTTTCTACCATTAAAAACTCACCCCTTTCCACTTCCCGACCTCGGATCGGCCGTAAATTATTTTTCCTTTAATTTTTGTTATATTCTCTTCCTTTTCCAATGGGTTTCATCCTATTATCATTTTTTTTTCACTTTTTACCATTTTCAAAGGCTTCAGCCCTGGTCTATTACTTCACAGCAAATATTATGTTGACAAAGGTGGTGTTCCGCCATTTTCCTATTGCTACCAAAAGTGTTCCGCCACCTCCGCTACCACAAAAAAGTTGAGAACCACTGGTCTAGGCAAACAGTTTCTTTTGAATTAACATATTTTATATGGGTGATCAGGTGCATCGAGATCTCGGTGCATCAGTTGACAACATCCAGACTTTCCCGAACTGCTCCGATGTTAAGAAAATCGCATTGGCGTACTTGCCCCGTATGGCGAACTTGCCCCACCCTCCCCTAGTAAAGTAAATAGGTAGGTACATAGTGGATAGAAGATAAGAATAGGAATCTCATCACAAAAATATATTTAAACTTAACAAGTATAAGGTTGACTATGATCAGGGTGGTATCCCTGAATTGTGTTATAATTTTTATTTAAATTATAAACAATACGAATTACAGCCCAACTGAATCTAGGTAGGTATCTGGAATTATGCAAGAAAATATTAATGATTTTTAAATCCTCAAAAATAACGGCTGTTTTAGGAAAAATGTCAGCAGAAATGCAATACATAATCCCATAAATATTTAAAATACTTTTAAACCATAACGTAAATCATTAAAAAAAAATTAATATAATAAATGATTTTTGTATATTCTAGCCTTATTAACATTTGGCAATAATTCTTCCATATACCATTGACCTTAAAAACATATTATTATAACTAAAACACACGTGTACCAGTTCCTACTTTTGATAATAAGATATATTAAAGGCTAAAACTAGTTTTTTTGATTAATAAGTATATCGATCTTTACTGGCACATTGACAGAAAATTTAATTTTCTCTCCATATTCTTAGCTGGACGCGCGAAATAATATAATTTTTTTTTTGAGATGCCTACCTTTAAATCATAATTATTTTTTAATGCCCTGGATAGGTATTCCGTTTTAGGTTCTCATGGGCCCATGGGCGATTCTATAGGTACTCTATACAACCTTGAATTTGTAGCAATTTTTTAAGAATTTTTACCTGTTCAATTCGCATTGAAAAAAACTCGGACTCTGATTTGTCAAACCTTTAGAGAAAAGTGGCATTTATTTGAAACGAAAAAGTTTATTAAAAATAATAATGAATCTGGATTTTATGAACTGAAATAAAAATTAAATTTAAAAATTGTGTGCGAGTGTTAGAACAACATGCAGGTCAATTTTTTCAAAAAAGTTTTTGGCTAAAAGTTTTGGTTTTTGCACTATATTACATCAATATGCCTAGGGGCTATTGCTATTAATACCGTATGAACTTATTTGACAAATATCTAAAATGGTTTAAAATGTAAAAAGGCTAGATGTATCCCGAAATCGCTTATAGCTATTTAAAAAAAAAAATAGCTTGCTTCAATAAAGTATATAGACTAGACTACTAATACGGGAAAAAAGAGAATAATTAGGTACCTAATGAGTTTTGTGTAGACGCGTAGTTTCTAGTATATCCCGTATAGGGTATATTACGTCCAGAAAAATTAAGTTGAAGCTCGTCCAGGTGAAGAGTCAACAACATTTTTTGCATCACGCACCAAGCGGCGTCATCTAAAATTCTACTGTATAGGTTTTTTATAGAAATCTAGTTAATCATTAATTAAGCAAATAAACTAACCAACCCTAATGGCAATAGTTAGTCATTGCATTGGGAAGAATTTTTATAAAAAAGAAATAAAATAATCTTATATTATATGCGGGGCATTTCTATAAGATTTAAATAATAACCGAGTAGTGGATTCACTATCAAAATAGATTAACTATACATTGAAGAGACATATGGCGACATCTGCCGATGTCATATAGAATTATCTTTCTTGGTCTCTATCTTCAGAAAATATACCATAAAGGTATGGACTGGCCGTGATGTCAAGTATAGTATCAGCTCAGAAGAAAGAGTTAGTTATATTTTAGACTTGACATATTAATATTCTTATAGAAGTTGTATGGTTTAATGTACCTAGTATCTTTTTTTTTATACTGCCATACCACCTTTCAAATGTTTTGTATACGCTGACCGTACATGTTGCAAAGTTGCATATTTTAAATTGGACATCCTATACTCGTATATTACCTATATCGCTTTTGAATTCTTTACAAAATTCTACACCTATTTTGTATCTTATATGTCTAAACTCAATTGTCCGTTTCCCGAAGAAACCCTGACAAACGGTTCCCATTTAAAAAAAAAATTTTTTTTTGAGTACCTACCTATAGAAATAAGCCACAATTATGGCAGTATTACAAAATTGTATTATACATTCAGCCAAACCACTTCAAAGCTAAAATGTTTCCATATTCCTCAAATAAGCGGTGTAAAAAAAAACAACGCTCTTGGACAAAAAATATTATTTTACAATAATTTTACATTATAATCATAATTTTTATTAAACCTGTGTACTTATAATATAAGAAAAAAATATTTTCCCTAAAGGTAGTTTTACAGTAAAAATGTATATATTTTAAGAATTTACTCATACCAACGCAACCCTAAAAACCAAATGAGATTGGCATATTTACCTACAAAGAAATAAAAAAGTATAAACACAATACAAATTATTTTCTCTTTGACAACAAATAAATCAACATGCTTTAAACGGATTTAATCGATTTAAATACATACGTTATAGGTCCACACATAACTATACATTTTACGATATTATACAGGGTATTTCTAAAGAAAGTTGTGTAGTAAGTAGTGTACTCGGTGTAACATGTAACATCTTTATGGTTGTCTTGCCAGTATGCCAGTACGAAACACATATTCTATCCATGCATCAATATACTTAATATGTAAATATTAAACAACTGATATTCACAATAATATGTTGAAAAAAAAACAATTTAAAATGCCTGCTTAATCATTATGTTGGGTTGGTGTTCCTATCTGAAACTGAAAATTTGTTTTAATCTAAAACAGTATGGTTTTATTGAATTACATTACACTCAAAAGACCCTGCACTCCGTAAGATATAAAAACATATACCTACATATAATACAATATTATTCTGCTGACCCACTAATAGTACCTACTGATGATGTAAAAAAATAATTTTAATTTTTTTAACAACATACTATACATACATAATCATCAAGCAAATGAAAAACCTTTTTTAAATATTTTTTTTAGAAAAATACCGAAACGAGCAAGGTCAAGTGGCGATTTGCATTTTTTCTATTCATTTTAGCTTTACGTTCATATAAAAATGCTTCTTTACCTCATCTGCGGAAAAAAAAAATCCCTTGGATTCACAGTCTAAAGTCCTATTACGCTCTTTCTTGTGGTATGTGGGTGATATCCGTACAAAAGCATAGGTCAAGGACTCCCCATCATTCCACTCTGCATACCGTCATAAAAGCCATAAGCTTATTTGGTATCAACTTACGTACGTACGTCGTGGCTAATAATGTTTACTCTTCCAGCATTCCAGAGTAAACGGTTTTGAGGCCACGGCCATATACTCGTAAGTAGTACAAATTTTATCATAGGATAGAAATTAAATAGTTTTTAAAGGTTTTCCATTTATAACGCTTTGTGTGACATCCTGTATACTGTAATAGTTGGCATCCATCCTTACGCTTAAACAAATAAAATAGACTTTACACAAACCCGCATACTTTTCCGTGATTTATTTAATACAATAAAATTAGGCCGCTTTACTACTAAGACAATATACTTACACAGCTTTTCGCAAATATTAAAGCAACTTTTATTGTTCACAATTTTTATAAAAAGGTATTATACCTATAATAAGTATATTTCTTACGTATCTAATAATTCTGGTTTAATTTTCAAAGTATGAACGCTTGACGGTTTTTCGTGTAATTTCTCGACTTACCGTTGTTGCCCGCTGGTACCAAAACGGAAACGGTAAAGAACTTTTTTGTTTATTTGCCCCGTTCAAACTTAGAAAATTAAACATTTTTTTGGGGAATAAATGGCCCACAATAAAAAGCGTTTTAAGATTATGTTTTATTAGAAGATGTTTTTTAATAAAACGTTGGAAAACATTTTTTTAAGTGCCTATATGGGGGGGGGGACCTTGTACAGGGTGGTCATACTAATGCCCAACTAAGAAAGGGATGGTTTCTCTTTAATATGCCTAGATAAGCGGTATTAAATGTATCTGTTGTAATCTTGACATATTTATGAGCAACTTTGATTTAGCCCTTATTGCTCTAGCTTTTTAAATAATGGGGTAGGTGAAAGACAAATAATTTAAATACCTACTTACAGCCGGCATTAAATTATTCTTTTTTAGCATATTTTGATAGAATTTTATATTTTTAGCTAGGAAAGAGATATTAACTTGTGGTTTTCACCGCCTTCTTCCAATTTTAGATGTCTATTTGACTATGTAAAATCCGATATATGGTTTTATTTAAAATTTTTAAGAAAAACTAAATTCCATTGATGTTTTAAACAGCGCCCTCTAGCGATCACCGTAGAAACCGAAAATACATATATTATAATGCAAATGATAAAACCATTGTAGCTCTTTTAAAGGAGACCAAGTTTGAAATTTTTCATTGTCCCTAACCAAAGTTGCTTAATTTTTTTCAGAAAAATGTTTTATTTAAAAAGCTGGAGCAATAAGTGTTAAACCAAAGTTGTTCATAAATATGTCAAGATTACAGCACATACATCTTTAATACCGCTTAACTAGGCATATTAAAGAGAAACCATCGTTTTCTTAGTTGAGCATTAGTATTACGCCCTCTAGCGGACACCTGAGAAACTTAAAAATAATTGCCAGCCATTTCTCTTGCCCACTATTCTTATAAAAAATTCTCGAAAGCTGTAAGACTAATGGTTTCATTGGTTTCCGAGATAAAGCAGACGTTCTCGCTTATTTGACCACTGTCAAAACAAAAACAGTCGCTGAGAGCCCTTTACAACATAAATTACGTTGCCGAGAAGAAAATGAGGAAAGGTGATTTTTGTTTAGGTCTGCACATTATTAGTATTAAAAAACTATAAATTATATGCATCTAATTTTCTAGTACCAACCATAAATACGTATAGCTATGTTTTCTAACGTTTTCTTAAATACCTTTACAAGATAAAAACGTAACTAATTAGGGCCATCCTCATCGATAGTAATTATTGTAGTTTGCAAAATATCAATTACATTATTTATTTTTTCCATAGAGTTTCAAAACAATCTACCGTATCAAAGAATATGATGTTTAATGCGTGATAAAGATATATTTGCAACATTACAAGGAACAACGAATTTAGGCACAAAATAAAACAATAACAAAATATAAACCTAATCTACAGTAATTCTTTAAATCCATTATTACAGCTGTACAGCCTATAAGTACTATCACACATTTTTTCCAAATGCATTTATCACTCGTAACATACCACTATTTATCGATTCTATTAAAACATCTATAACTAAACAAATTTACATAAATAGCGTAAAAATATACGGGGAATATTCTTCAGTAAGATTAAGAGTTTCGCATTCGCCATTTCGTATTCGATGAATATTTCGTTTCGTTACTCCTTTGTATTATCCAAATATCAGTCTGTGGGGCACAAATACCTACTAATAAAAGCAGAACAAAAATATGGGCAAGTTTGAAAAAAATTCTTTTTGGGTTAACTTTTTTTTTAACGTAAGACCGTAGGTATTTGAATTTTTGGATAAAACTAAAAAGTAACTAAATATTAAACAAAAAATGAAATAACGAATGTGTCACTGGCCCTAACTAACGCTTAGTAAACAAATAAATATAGTACCTTAGCTATATGAAAATAAACAAAAACATTTCAAAGGCTATCGAATATGAAGTCTGACTGCTGGTCTGCTGGTCAGCTGCTGATTATATAATAACTTGGTGGTAAAGTGCAAAACGTTATGATCGCAAAAATTATAATGCCCTACTATCTTTAGGTTTGGTTCAAGTGGCGGAAATGTTTATGGCTTCGTCATCGATATAATCCAAGCATGTTTTAATGCTTACGGCCTTTAAAAACTATACAAGTTTGCTATTTATAATTAAAAAGTGGAAATTCAAAAGACTCCTAAGTGCCATTTTTGTCAAATTTCGGGTTTTGCTACATTTAAGAACATTGTACGTATACATATTGTGTCATCGCCTGTAATCTTTTAATCAGTCTTGGTGCCAAGTGAGTAGGTAATACAAATAAATAAAATATTCTAAGCAATAGTAGATAGCGTGCCGTCGAACTCCCATGGGGGTATTGTTAGCAAAAGGACGCGCTAACCTTTTTAGTACAATTTAGTCCATACTTATTTCGTTGTTATTTCAAAATAGTCCTGTAGGCACTTGGACGGTTTTAAGTTTCTACTTCACAATTCTAATTTGTTAAAAACGTAACGTTTACCATAAAAATTAAAAGAGCCGTCAACGTAGCTAAATTTACTCCAAAAATTAAATTGCCAAATCAGGTATTTTTTTATTTAGGGTTTCAAATTCCTTTTTTATTATTTCAGTGTTTAAAAGAATAAAATTACTTCTAACCGTTTGCCAAGCCAATATTCACAGTTTATTGAAGCAAATTGGCAGAGGTTGTCATTAGAAAATTAAAGCTACAAAATCATTTGTGCTAAATTAAAGAACAACAATACTGCCGGCAGTCACTGGGGGATGCAGTTAATGGAGAAATAGTTTTTTTTGGCCGTATACCCTGCTGTGGTTATTTAAACCAGAAAGCAACAAAAACTTCGATGTTTTAAAGTTTTCCCAATATTAAAATTTGATTTTTCTGCGAAAAGGACTCATTAAAATTGGCTCTTATCTATTTATTTAAAAGGTAATGTGTACGCTCTGAAGAAAGCATAAAGATTTTTTAATTCTGGTAATAATAAATCAAAAATAAGAATATAATTAATAATATGGTAAAAAAGGTTAATTTAATTATATAACATGTACCTAAAATCACGCTGTCCGTACTGATATTTTTAGAGATATGCAATGGGAAATTTACGATTTATGATAATAATTGACCTTGCACCTAAAAAAGGTATGTGTAGGTAAACTATTCTTTCTCTATTTCACAATAATTAACAACTTATACAAAAAAAACGTTTGTTCGTTTGTACCAGTTAATTAAAAGAAATTATTTTTATGCTGACTTTGTGTTGATCAAATTTTAATGAAATTATAGTAGTAGAGATCTTACAGGACTAGTACTGATGTCATTACTCATATAGCAATAAATAGCATACGTAATCGCTAGTGTAGTAATGACAAGAAAACTGATCATGCAAAGTCTGCCAAAGAGCTCGGACGATGTATGGTTAACATCAGTTCCTACATAATTATGTATGCCAGTGTCTAAAAAATATAGTTTTTATACGTACATATAATATTATTATACATATAGAGTTTGGGATAATTAATTTAATGGCTATTTTTTTATGTGATTATTGGTTCTCAAAAAAACTCTATAATTACAACTAAACATGGTTTCTTCCATTTTAATCACCTGTTTCTACTTGTAGACCGTTCTGTTTTTTTCCTAACAAACCATATAACTTGTAAATATTTGTTATTGTCTCACATCGTGGATAAGTTTTTGACGCCTTTGCACCAGCGTTTTTAGGCTTAAAACTCAAGGGCCAATGATGAAAATGTTGGCTCTCTCGTCCTCGGGGTTAAATCAGAGTTTCTTTCACAAGCCGCGGGGGAAAAATATCTTTGCTGTTGCTTCCAAATCAAATGTTCCAAAGCAGTAGGTGGTTAGTGGAGTCCTCACGGCCTGCCACTTCCGACAAATTTGACGACGTTCTAAAGTCCTCGTATCCATCGCCTCCAGAGATCACTGAAAGTGTCGTCGGAAAAATAGTTATTAAGTACAAAACCGATAAATGTGTTTATTTTGACAGAGATCACCACTTCTTACCTAAAAATTTCGTCGTTTTAACTGGAGGAGCATCTGGTAGTAATTTACTCTTGGATCCCTTTTTTGACGGAGTGCCCTTTTTCATCAAAGGATACGGCATTTCTACGGATGTTAAAATTCTAACATGACCGGTATGGCCATGGGGAACCCCCGTCACGGGAGGGATGCTTGTAAGTTTTCCTGTAGTGGGCGTCACATGTGGTAGGGGCATAGTAAGGAGTACCCCCGCGGAGGTTCCTATCCAGAGAAGGTCCTTACAATGCACTAGAGCGGTAACTCGGAGACATGCAGCCTTGTGCTGTCTGATTATGTCATCACAGCCTAGCAAAATTTTGTTATATTTGATATTATGTAGAGGTAAGGTAAGAGTAATACCTAAATCATATTTAGAAAAAAAAGTTCCCAAACCTGACAAGTGTATTATAGACCAATAGCGATCCTTTTGCTTACAAAAAATATTTCTGTTTTTAGTTTTCTGCTAAAAGCGTTTATATGGTGCATGTAGGAATATAACATTTGCATTGTGCAATCTTGCTTTGTTGAATAAAATAGCAAAGGTCACATGGATATTATACTAGGTACAGATATTTAAATACTTACTGGTTAACATTTTTTGTACAGCTGGGGCCACGCTAGTCTCGCAAACCATTTCAAAGGTAACAGCGTTGTAGCATTTGATTATAGCTGAATTCTGTAAAGAAAGCCACATGGCGTTACTGCTCAGCAACATACAGGATATAGCTGGGTTCGGAGCCGGTTTATTTGATTCATTACTGGCGACAGTAAACGCAATATCCTTTTCATAGTTTTGGGGGTAAAATATGATGACGGCATTCCCGCAGGCGCAGAGAATTTTCATATTAGAGACCACCATTTTAGATACCGGGGTACTGCTGCTCCCTATTGCTACTTGTCTGGGATTGTTCGTATTCCACCCTCCTTCTAAAATGGAATTAGTTTTTAATCGCAGATGTGACTGTTTATGTTTCCTGGCGCACCTTTCAGTTGAAGCAGTCAGCTTTTTAACTATTAATGTTTCGTAATAATTTTATTACTAACATATTATTACCATTATTCTTAGTTGCGCATGCAGTAACGTACGATATTATTGTGTTGGTAACATTGTAATAATATCATTACTGATCGTGTAAGGTGTCTAACAAAATATTTTACTTACTGCCATCTCTTTCGTAAATAAGAACAAAACCATTGGCTTGTGAGACATAAACTCGATGATCAAAATATCTAAAATACCAAAAGAATATTATTGTTTAATGTGTAGAAAATTCAGAAACTTGTGTTTTTCAGCTTTGTTATAATTAGGTATTCAATTATTCTATGTTTTTCAGTGGATAATAAAATAATAATATAACAAGTGTGGTTAATATTATACTTACGTAATACATAACACAGCAGATCCCAGTTGGAGCTTAATTTTATTTTTCTTGATGCGTATGTTATCGTTGGAATTGTAGATGTGTATGCACCCATCTTCTGTACCCAACCACATGGTGGATAACTTATCGGGTTCTTCGTTATGTGTGCTGCTGGATTCGGAATCCCTATGTTCGGACCTCCTTTCTTCGTCTTCTCGCCTTTCATCTTCGTCACTAGAAGAACTGCTATCAAACTGCATGGCTCTTTGAGGTTGCAACTTATCTCTGTTTTTACCCGAAGTGTAAGATGGAACTCTATAACAAAAATTTTTAAATGTTACATCACAGAAGCTATATATTCTATGGTCACGCATGTCTTTCGTGATAAATATTGCCAGTAATGTTTTTCACTTTTTATGAAATTATTAAACACCTAAAAATAAAACTACCTGGTCTGGATGCCAGGTCCTGGAACTGATGCAATACACAAAATCCGGGTGTTGCAGACACCATTACAGGAAGTAACAGCGGGTTCTGGCTTTTCGTTAAGGGTCAACACGCATACCTGCCCGACATAACCATCGCTGTTACAAACCCAGACATCCCGACCATTGTCACTTAAAGTTGGAGCTGCGCAAGTAAATTGAAGGCCAGCTCGAGTCTTGCGTATTGGAACTGTGGCCATCATCTCAGGAGTTGGACGACGATCACCTAAAAGGTTTAAAACTGCAATAATAATCAAACATTTTCGGTACTCTCTCTTGTGACATTTACTATTTCCCATAAGCCAATATACAATGTAAAGAGGAACTCACCCAATTTTGCTTTGCATTCAATTAAAGTTTCCTCCCAGGACGCTCGAATTTCGGCTTTTGGAAAAACGATGGAAACCATTTCTATTCCATTTCTAAAACGGAAGGTACATACAAAACATTTAATGCAGGGTAAGCGACAAATGGTGTTGGATATTGTAATTTAAAAATATTTTAAACACACTATACGATCACAAAAAAAATAATTTTTCGCGTTACGATTTCATGAAGAGCATTATTCCTGCTTGATAGACACAGTGGTTAGTGAATTTACTACTTACTGAGTTAAAACGGTGAGATCTAGGACACAAAGTTGTAGGTCACTATTTTGTTGAAGTTGAAGTTGTTTGCTCAGCGTACTTAACATATCTTTAATTAAGTCATCTAAACTGGAATGATTGCAGTGCAGCGTAAGACCCAGGTCAGCAATTTGATTTAGAACGGTAATGTCTTCGTTCAGATTGTCAACTTCAATTTGCATTTGACGCACGTTGTCATTTGATCTAATTATTTCCACATCTTCCAATGGGACTTTCATCATTAGTTTGTACTTGTTGCCATCCAGGTTGCTCAAAGTGGTACTTGGAATAACGTTGGTTTTTTTGTTTATTGTCCCGCTGCGCCTCTTAATTCCAGTTATTAATAAAAGATCGGTAAACAGAAAAAGTGCTCTCTCTTTTCTGGGTCCTCCTCCATGAGACATTATAACCATGTCGTGCCTAATATATTGCCTTTCTGGGGAAACTAGCTCTAAAGCTCCTTCAATAACACTTTCTATTTCTCTAAGTTGCTCGATATCCAAAGCTTCTTTTTCTGTACAGTTTATTTTTAAAAGCTGCTCATGCACTTCTTTCTCTGCTTTTATTAAAAAATCATAATCGGGGTGATCCTCGGCCGTATGTTTTGTCAGCCGTTGGAGGAGAAGTTCGTATTTTGGAAATTTTTGTATTGGTTTAATTAATAATGAATCTAAAGCTAGTTTTCTCGAGTTGCTTTTTGACGCAGCCTAAAAAAGATAAATAAGACATACTTTTTATTGAAAAAGAAAAGTACCTATAAAACTAAATAATAAAAATTCAAATTAAAAAGCTTTCTTGTAAATGAAAAAAGAAAACAACGAACATTAGGTATGTACATAAGTTCCTATTAATTTCCTGACAAAATTACGACTATTCGAAATTCGAGTTAATGTTGGCTAGCGGCACACACACATTTCGTAAATTCATGCGTGTTCCTAGTTAACACTATTGTTTTATTGTAATAATATGTAATTTGTTTGATAGTAAATAAATAAATAAATGTACTAAACTTACCTCTAAAAATTTTGCAAATTGAGGCCGGGCAGATTGAGCATTTTTAATGATGTCTCTAGAGCGCTTCCAGTTGTTGACATAGTTAACGTAATTTTCAATAACCTCCGGGGCTGTAAGCTGATAAATTTTTTGAAACAAAAATTATAGTAAAAAAATTATCTTTTACAAGAGCTGCATTTTTCTCTTTCTCTCTTGATAAAATAATATGAATACGAATGTCAGTCGGTCATGTTAACGGAAGTTACACCTATAGCTAAATCACCAATGTTGGCTTGGTTTATTTTTCAAAATTTTCAGTTGCTATAGCAGTGGCAGATCCAGGAGGAGGGGGGAGGCGCAATTGCCCCCCCCCCCCCCAGAACAAAACCAGCTGTTAAAAAAACTTTCTTTGTTTTATATTGTGCACAAATATAAATAATTTTTTGTTAATTTTGTTTGGTATTTAAATTAATAAGATCAAAAAATATTATGTATATACAGTGTGTCTACTTATAAGTTGGAACCATATGGAAAGCTTTTTTATTATTGGTTTTATGGAAAAAAGTTATTCTTTAGAAAAAGTTCTGCATGGTCTAAAACTCAAAATGTAACCTTCAGTTATCAAAATTTCCCAGTAATATACGAGGTATATCAGAAATTACGAACTTTGCCCAAGAGTAAAGTACCTTTATTTTTGACAATACAGAAGAACGTTATGAAGAAAAGTTATTTTGAATTAAAAGTTATATTCAAATATGCAATTACAGGTTTTGTGATTATTTACGTTTTAGATTTATAAATTATTTGTATTTATCGCTGTCTTATCTGTTAAAAAAATGATAACCTTTCCATGTGTTAATGTTTTTAAAGAACCTTGCAATTTAAATACGTTATGAATGCATAATAATTATTTATGTTAGAAAAGGTTATCATTTTTTAACAGATAATAGATATAAATACAAATAATTTATAACGTAAAACGTAAATAATTACAAAACCTAAATTTTCATGCTAAATAACTGTAATTGCATATTATTGAATACAACTTTTAATTCATAAAAACTTTTCTTTATAACATTCTTCTGTATTGTCAAAAATTCGTAATTTCTGATAGGTATACCTCGTATATGACTGGGAAATTTTGATAACTGAAGGTTACATTTTAAGTTTTAGACCATGCAGAACTTTTTCTAAAGAATAACTTTTTTCCATAAAACCAATAATAAAAAAGTTTTCCATATGGTTCCAACTTAAGTAGACACACTGTATAAAATATTTTATATTTTTCCCTACCTTTTTTACATTTTATTAATAGGCCAAAAGGGCTATAAAATGTTTATGTAAAAATGGCAAAATTTGCTTGATTGCCCCCCTCCTACCCTCGGCAGAAAGAAACCCTGGATACGCCGATACCACCGATAAATCAACGACTGATTACATCTGGGCACTTATATTTTTAATGTATGGTGTTAATTCTTAACTTACCATTTCTAAAAACACGTCACCAATAGTTTTTCGACTGTCCCATTGTTCCAATCGGGCTTTAAGTTTAAACAGAAAATTTCTGTGGTGATTAAGCAAAAAGGGTATCTAAAAAAAATTATGAAAAAAAGGGAATCAGTTGATTTTAAAAATGCTCTAAAAAGTATTGGTCAGTCCAAGTTTAAAATAGGTCATGCATAAACGTATTTTTCTATTTCACGTTCATAATAAGCTCAGTACGATACGCATTTGCGTATCGTAATGAAGCTATTTCGACACGCGTTTTTTCTTTATTTGATGTTGGTAACATTTAAATGTTTTATTTCATTGACTTGCGCGGCCTTTGTGATTTACGAGAAAACCCATTTTTCGCAGAGGAAAAATAGCTTGATAACTTACTTTTTTATTCTGTGTGGATAACAGTCATGTATGTTGGTTGCATAAATCTATAAATCAATCTTTTGTAGATGCTTCAAGCTATCATTTTCTGCCAAATCCTATCCAAAATTCAATCTACTAACCTTCCAATGTCGATTTTAACTTCAACTTTATTTGAATTTTCCATCTTCCCTATAATAAATTGCAATGCGGTGACGTAAAATCACGTCTTTTGAAATTCGAAAAAAAGTAGCAAAATCTCCCGAATTTCCGAACGCTCTGTATATGTACCGAATGTACAAGGATCACACAACGTATTCCGTCCAATTTCAAATCTCGTATCGCTAAAATAACTTTAGAATCTCGTGGTGAAAATGGGTCAATAAATCAAAAAATGACAGTTTGCAAAATAATTTTTGTTGTCCAGAGCCTACTATGATAAAAAAATAGTATTACCAACATAAAATTTAGACATAAAAATTTACAAAATTTGAAGGATTTATTTTCTTTTTAAAATGTATTTTTCTCGATTATAAAAGGTGAAATAGAAAAAAATGTATAAAGCACATGTTTCATAAGGCGTTTTAGCGCACGTGTCAATAAAAAAACTCGCCACTTTGTGGCTCGTTTTTTAAAATAGACGCGTGCGCTAAAACCGCTTCTTATGACACGTGTACTTTAATATACTATTTTACCTGACAAAAAATTTCATCTACTAGAATTTGTTCTATCAGTATATTTTCAGTCTTCTTAAGGGGTTCCCAATAATTCTAGGAAAAAGAGAACATGTTAATATCATTATCTACCTAAATATAATTATCAGGTAATAATTTAAATTGAAGTATATTATGCGTGTCGACTGTGAAAGCGAATCTGACTTAAACGCCATGTTGACCTACTACGCAAAAAATTATTATTAAAAATCACCCAAAACAATAATAAAATAATAATAAGAATAATAATCATAATTGATAAAATTATGGAAAAATAAAAATGTAGTAATTAAAAACAATCTAATACTTACCACAACTATAATTTCTAAAGATTCCACGTAGATTCGTTCATTGTCGTAAAGTTCTATTAGTACATGGGTCCTTGTATCCTAAAAAAAGTAGAACTTATATACTATAATACGACATTTTTAAAAAACAATAATTAATGTATGCATGAAATCGTTTAAACTTATTAGTAATAATAAAAAAAATTAAGACCATTAAAACATTTTTATTGTGGAACTCTGCACCGATTGCCTGGGGGTAACTCTTTATCAGTGGCGTACGGACGGGGGTGCGGGGCTGGCCGACAATGATTTTTTTTAAGTATGATGCCTACATGCAATCATATTAGAGCCCCAAAATATGTACCTAGTAGAATTGCTTTAAAAAAAATAACTGTGTATAACAGTGAATACAAACAACTTAATTTAATTTTAGAATAACTTCTGAACCCAGCTCCCCATAAAGGAAGTATGTGAACGCTACTGCGCTTTTTGCCACTCACAAGTAGTTACTTATTACACCTAGCTATTTTCAGAAAAATAATTAATGATCAAAATTTGTGTGTTCTTGCTTCAAACATTTCACCCTTGAAAGTAATTTTTTAAAGAAAACCGTATTATTTTCTGATAATACTACAGAAGTGTGTAGCGATTGCGGCGCATTTTTCAGATAGTTATAATATAAATATATAATCCTAAACCTACCATCAGGACGCGCTACTCTTACGGTACGCCACTGTTTAACAGGTTGGTATTACCATAGAGAAAGAAAACCAAGAGAAACCATCCAATTTAAACATTTTACCGCTCATAATTTTGTACGACGTACAAATCTGTAACCGCTCATAACAAACGCGAATATTCGTCTAGAGTCACTTCGGTTATTGGCATTTACATCGCGGCCTTGTGCCTGGCTTTCTTCCCGTTAGGTGGGGTGTCTAGGTTTACTTAGTTTATGGTATTACGCAACCGATCTTTAATATACTTACATGAGTAGTTGTCAAAAAAGTTTAAAACCCCTAATCTAGTTTACAATCTACGTAACGCTACAATAAGAAAACAATTAATATAGACGCTCAGCCTGCGAGTTAGTTGGACGATTTTATCGAGGAGTACCTACATGGTAGGTACGTACGGGGTTTAAAGTGTTGGTTGGTGAGATAGATGCATAATGATCATGCGTATTCACAAGATGAAATCACATACAGCATTTTTGAAATTAGAACTTATATCGGCGTCTACGGCCAAGAATAGGTCAAAAAGTTGCTATTCGTAAAATATTTAAAAAATTGCCATATTAGGTACCTACTTATATAGTACCTAGTTAACTAAGTACCAGGTAATAAAAACAAAAAAAAAAACAAATTTTCATAATATGGAAATGGAACCAAACTTATTGGGTTGCACCCAACGCATTGCATTGTTTAGAAAACTGTCATGCATATGTCGAAAAAGTTGTAACAATGAATAATTCACGCTGCCAAACGAATATGCATTATTGCGCCTCAGCAGGCTACAATGGCAATTATTATATATACGGGGTATTATACATTTACTGGCGCTGGTGCATGCTTTTCTAACTAGAGAAACAACTACATACATACTCTTGACACAACAAAGAAAATGGCATTTATTTTGAGGTTAGGTGCCTTCGTACTAAACTACCTACTTCCTATGCAATTATAACTACAGAAATATTTTAAGAAAAAATGAACGACCAATAAGAATGTGTTGACGAAACGGATGAAAAACTAACCCGATGAAACATGAGACCCTACACCTAATTGTGGACATTAAAGACATCGAGACATCAAACAACTTGCTTGAGTTACCAGGACGGCAAAGCTGGCGCCCAAAATTGCCAAGTCGCCAGTGGTGCTGGCAACAGGCAGCGTCAATTCGCTTCTCGAACCCATTTTCTCCTGTTTTTACATCTCTGGACACGATTAACTAAGACCACTCTTCGGTCGAGTGGCGCGTCTTTTTTTGCGAGTGTTGGGTGACCACGCCTCGTCTCGACCAGTCGGAAAATTTGACTAACGCTTCGACGACAGCCATCGTCGCGACGCACTTCTAAACTCGACGCACATTGTTGTCATATTTCACCACCTAATGTCCTATTTTCGATGCCTAAATAATTTTCGATTAGTGATACAATTCTCTTGTATTGGAGAAGTAGGTAAATAGGGAGAAATACAGAGGGATTTTTCACATTTTGGTATTGCAAGAAAGAATAAGAAGCATCTCTTTCAATATGAAAGTGTAGTGCATGAAAGATATTTTTTTTAAAGAGCTTTGACCGGCAGAGTAGAAGAGATTATTGTGACAGAATTTTGATTCTGTCTTTGACAATGAAATACAAAAATTAACCTTAAACAGCCAGTTTCAACAAATATAATTTCGGGCAGACTGCGTTAAAATTATTTTTGTGTCATGCACTTTTCTAGTGTTCGGCAACATTGCCCAAACTAAAGCGCTTTTCGGTCGCTTAGCGACGATCTGTCACAAGGGCACCGAAAAGCGTCGTTAGTCATTCTAATAATGGACGCCTATTCGATTTTTTATCAGAAATTTAAATTTTCAAATTTTCTTAATAAAACAACAAACAACCTTTCCTGTGTGCAATATTTTAATTTTTTTCCTCGTAAGCAGTATCCATGTTAAAAAATTCAAAAACCGACAGAAAGTATTTACGGCATTTTAAGATAAAATGGCAACATAATCGAATCCTTGAAGATTCGTAATGAAGATTCTAAATCAACGGAAAACCTCCCATTTCTGTCAAAAAGTAAAATTCCAGTTTTTGGGCAGTTACAGTTGGAAATAGGAATTTTAGGGGGACGTTGTTCACTTGACCGCGTTTTTGGGGGCGCATTTACCACTCGAAAATTTTAGTTGAACTATTTTATGCACACCATACACCATAGATAGTCGGAAAAACAAATAGATGCGTTAAGCTCTTCAATGTCTAAGACTTTCATAGTATATGCGATAGATATTTTAAAAATAGACGGCATCTTGCTTTACCGTCGGCGTCGACTTAAGCAGGATATTTTCGATCTTGGCTAAAAGAAAACAAATATTTTTTATTGCAGCTGACTTTCCAATTTGTGTTTTCATTTTATATTTACTTCCACCGAAAATAGAAATCTAATCCATTAAGAAGAACATTCTTAATTTGCTGGATGGTGATTTGAATGTTTGGAACTTCTATAAACCCAACAGTCTTAATTATTATATATCTTATCATCTTCACCATGACAAAATAAATAGAGCAAAAATATTTTATCAAACAGAGGTAATGAAATTTAATTTCTATTTAATGCAAAGGTAAAAGCAAAAATTGCAAATAAAACAAAAATATTGTTAATAAGTGTCGGTACACCACCGCAGTCAACTTTTATGGAAAATGCTTGACCTCGATATCAAGTTGCAGTTGCATCAAAATCACTATTTGGGCAATCACGATAAATTTACGGATATTTCAATGAGCAGCATATTATTTTATATGAAATTTTTACGAAATTTGTAACTTACATTATTTAATTGTTGTCCCGCCTCTTTCGCCTCCAACTGCTCAGAGCTGCCCCTCAGTAGTTGCTCCAAAAGCTCGCTGGAAACTTCCGTGTTTGTTAGGCCCTCCAGTTTTGATGGACTGGACGTTGTTCTTTGGTGATTGGGTACTAATATTGGTGTGCCAGGTTCCACCACTAAATTGTCCGCACTAACTTTTCTTTTAGTTACCGGGTAAGATTTTGGAGAAGCTATCCCAGCTTCTTTTAAAAACGTCTCGTCGATGGAACTGTTGCAAGAACCTCGTGGACGAGCATTTTTTGTTTTGCGTAAGGAATTAGATGAGTTTGGAGACAAGTCCTCGAGAAACTTTAAGTCACTGCTAATGTTTTTTCTAGATTCGGGTTTTTTCATTTCTGCTTCAAGCATTTGGCCGTATGGTCCCCTTAAAGGTCGCTTAGAGTATCTTTTGGGTACACTAGAGCTAGAAGTATCGTTGCAGGCACTTAATCTGCTCTCACAGTCTGATACATCGGAGGGGATTGAAGAAATTTGATCGGATCTTCTTTCGCTATTTTCGGGTTCACCTTCGGAAAGAGAATCCGATCGAAATATGCTATTACTTCTGGATATTGAAACCTTCAGAGAATCTTTTTGGTCGGGAGATTGCGACAGAGGTTTATTATTGTTGTTGTTGTTGTTGTTAATGTTGTTTAGGGAGGGCGAGCTAGGCCATTCTAATGATATACTACTGTCCTCAGGACTAAGAGGTTCTTCTTGAGGACTGCTTCCTATTATAAAATCCTTATCTTTATTCTCTTCGCTAATTTTAGTTTTCTCAGAAAATGAATTCTGAACAATTTTTGCAGTTTCGTCACAGGTACAGATAAGCTCTTCCCCTTTATATTTGGAAACAGCGTTTTCTACATCCTTGTCGGAGTAATATTCCGTAGGCCACTGAGATAGATATATCCCCTTTCGCCTTCTGGACTTATCCCGTCTTTTATCTTGATTTAAATTGGCACTGTCTTGCGGACGGACCAAAGTCTTTTCCGGTGATTCTGAGGTAATTTGCACCTCAGGAATTTCGGTGGGCAGCTCCGAAGTCGAGTGGTCGACTACCGTTTGTGATGTTGTAGATGTGAAGGCATCCTTCTTGGGGAGGGGAAGATGTTTGGGGCGAGGTAAAGTGTTGGTGGTGTGTGAGGAAGAATCTGAAGAATCCTGGGTGCGACGTATATACTTGTTGTCGTCGAGACAGTAATCAACTTGCGAGAAGGAGGCGCTCCGCAGAGGTAAAGGAGCAACACGGTTGTTGACGCTTGGTTCAGGCCCTACAAGAGGAGGAGTAGCGCGCGTATGACGTCGTGGAGGGGGCACGGGTGCGACGGCAGCGCTTCTTTTTAATCTCTCGGTTAGTTCCCGGAACTTATCGCTTCCTCTCTTTTCCGCGCGGTTCCCGCCGAAGCGGAACCTTGGCAATCGGTCCAGGGTGGCGAGCTCCTCCTTGATGACGTCGGCGTCTCCGTAGTCAGCGAGGCGCGAGAACACCTGGGGCCTTACTAGGGCGCAACGTTTTTTTAACAAACACCCGCCCGGGTACGGAACATGGTCGCGCACTGAGAGGATAGGCGTCTGGTCTGACGTCGTTAACGCGGCGTCCTCCGCTCTGTTTGCGCAACTAATTATATCCAGACTATTAATAGCCGCCGGGACGGAAGCGGGCAGCAGGGGTATTCTGGCCGTGGTGTCGTGGTGCGGGGCTGCAGGCCAGCAACACTGGGAGCGGTACCGGGGGCCTGCCCCCGGGGGCGGTGGACTAACCGCCCCCACTCTCAGCCCGTAACGCACAGGCCCGATCGTCATGAACCTACAAACAAGAGAAAATTATTTTTTTACAATACTTAGTTTAAAAGCGTTCTCTACATATCACAATTTCATTAAAAATAAAGCGGATTAACAGAATTACAATGAGTGAATGTACAAACATACATACATTGTTGGTTAGAAAGTATTTTTGCATTTTATAACAGATTATAAATCTCTTTTAAGCCATACCGTGATGAAAGAGTGGCGTTAGCGCCGGGACATGCTAAAAATATATAAAGTTATGCAGCCAAAAGTGGAGCATTTAGAAAGTGAATTTCCATTAAGAACGGCTAGGTAAATATTATTTACTAAAAAATTACCAATTTCCTCATTGTATCATTTATTCTCTTTTACTTATGTCTACTCATACATGACTTTTGAACTACTTTTCTATATATGGATGATGCAGAACTTTATAAAAGTACCTACCCTTATAGGTACCTACCTACCTACCTACCTACTCACTAATCGTGTAAATTCAGTCTAGCACGGAATTATTCTGGTTTCAAAAAATTAATAACATTATAGAACTACCCGGTTGTGCATGGTGTTAGTTGACGTCTTTGGGTTGAGTGGAAATCGTCTTACATCAAGTAGGGAAGTAGGTAGGTGCTAGATAGAAAATTACAAAAACACCTGGCTCAATTTATGGAATGGAACATGCAGGCATTGTTAAACAAAACCAGTAACTACTTGGCGATGCTACATATATGTATATATATACGAACAGATTGTTATGTTTTGCATAATAATATGTACGGCATCTAGAAAGGAAATAAAATACGACCTAGTTTGGGCCACTGCGCTAGAGCGATCACACTAAAATAGTCCATTGTAAATCAATTAAAACAACGATTTTTTTCCCATCTCTTTTTACAATACTTACAAGTAAAACTTGCAACAGTTTGATATTTTTTTAGCAAATTCTGTTAATGCGTTTTATTTTTTTTTTATGATTTATTCATTATTGATTGAAAAATGTCAGGAAATATTTTTCTTAAACTTGAAATTTTATTTTGACACGCCTTGCCAAAAAAATGCCCTGCCTACGATAAATTCAAAAACATTTTGTTATAATATTTGTTTATCATCCCTTATGGCGAATGCATGCATGTACCCACCTACCTTAAGTAATTTAAACAGTAGAGTAGGTACTGTTTTAAAAAATAATATAAACTGGTGCTCCAAGTAGAGCAGCAAAAAAATAATTGTGAAACTGAAATATGTTATTGTTTTTTAACAAACTACCTCTAAATGATTTAATTATGTTCACTACAGGCACAGAGTAAAACTGTGCCACAGGGGATGATATAGGTAAACAATTAGACATAAAAGTTTTCGCATTATAATATTGCAAATAATTCCATTTACTTGAACTAATAGTAAATGGAGCCAATTTCAGCTTGATCGTCTTATTTTGGATAAACTAACTAAATATATGTGTGTGAAGAAAGCAACGAAAATTAGCGACAACGGTTTTTTTACGGTAAACCCAGCCACGAATTGAGCGCCAAATTGCTAATTGCGCCGGCATATCTGGCAACGATTTTTTACAGCAGCGTTAGATCTACTGTAGCAACGAATTATTTCTTTTTATTCTAACTAGTTGGAAAAAGAGTCAATGTGGCAACGATAATTTAAGTAGAACCTTTTTTATGTTTAAATAGGTTTTTAGCATCAAATTTGAATTTTAGTATAAAAAAAATTATTATAGCATTATCTACCGGAAGATTTATTAACATTAAAAAGAAAATTGCAATTACATCCGAACTAAAAGTTTTGATACTGCCATATTTTATAGGACGCTAACCTCTAGCTTTAGTATTCACCATATGACATATGACAAAAAATGTTGGGGGACTTTGTAAAAAATTAAAAACCTTGAAATATCGCTTACTCTTTTAGAAAAATGGCAATTACCATACGAAATATTTCAAAAAATGCTGGGAACTTTGGAAAAAATTAAAAACTTTAAAATGTCGCGTATATTTTTACTAAAGCTAGAGGTATAAGTTAACGTCCTATAAAATATGGAGGTGTCCAAACTTTAAGATACGATGTAATTGCCATTTTACGCGACATCTCGAAGTTTTTAATTTTTTCCAAAGTTCCCAACATTTTTAAAAATATTTCGTATGGTGGATACTATAGCTAAAGGTATAAGCTATCGTCCTATAAAATATGGAGTTGTCAAAACTTTTAGTTCCGAGGTAATTGGGATTTTTCTTAAAGTTTACGCGACATCTCGAAGTTTTTTATTTTTTTCAAAGTTTCCAACATTTTTTAAAATATTTCGTATGGTGGAAACTATAGCTAAAGGTATAAGCTAACGTCCTATAAAATATGGAGGTGTCAAAAAAACTTTTAGTTCCGATGTAATTGCCATTTTTCTTAAAGTTTACGCGACATCTCGAAGTTTTTAATTTTTTCCAAAGTTCCCAACATTTTTTAAAATATTTCGTATGGTGGATACTATAGCTAAAGGTATAAGCTAACGTCCTATAAAATATGGAGGTGTCAAAAAAACTTTTAGTTCCGATGTAATTGCCATTTTTCTTAAAGTTTACGCGACATCTCGAAGTTTTTAATTTTTTCCAAAGTTCCCAACATTTTTAAAAATATTTCGTATGATGGATACTATAGCTAAAGGTATAAGCTATCGTCCTATAAAATATGGAGGTGTCAAAACTTTTAGTTCCGAGGTAATTGCCATTTTTCTTAAAGGTTACGCGACATCTCGAAGTTTTTAATTTTTTTCCAAAGTTCCCAACATTTATTAAAATATGTCGTATAGTGGATACTATAGCTAAATGTATAAGCTATCGTCCTATAAAATATGGAGGTGTCAAAACTTTTAGTTACGATGTAATGCCATTTTTCTTAAAATATTCGCGACATGTTAAAGTTTTTAATTTTTTTCCAAAGTTCTCAACATTTTTAAAAATATTTCGTATGGTGGATACTATAGCTAAAGGTATAAGCTATCGTCCTATAAAATATGGAGGTGTTAAAACTTTTAGTTCCGAAGTAATTGCCATTTTTCTTAAAGGTTACGCGACATCTCGAAGTTTTTAATTTTTTTCCAAAGTTCCCAACATTTTTAAAAATATTTCGTATGGTGGATACTATAGCTAAAGGTATAAGCTAACGTCCTATAAAATATGGAGGTGTCAAAATTTTTAGATATAATGTAATTGCCATTTTTCTTAAAATATACTCGACATTATAAAGTTTTTAATTTTTTCCAATGTTCCCAACATTTTTAAAAATATGTCGTATAGGGGATACTATAGCTAAAGGTATAGGCTTCTTGGCTGCAGTAATTTCGGAAAATTATACTTTAATAACGATAATACTCATCAGGCATTCGTTAACACCCTATATATGCTTTTTGTTCTGAAAATGTGGTTTGATTTATAGATTAGGCCTTTTGGTCATTGTATAGGTATCAGAAAATAGATGCTTGTATGAAGTAGGTAGAAGAAGTATTTTTAAAATATGTGCTAAAAAATAGGTAATAAAATAACCTAATAACAGGTAGTTACCGTTAATTATATTAAGTATTTGTAAATTAATTTGACCGTGTTTACAGAACAAGTTGTATTTGTGATTAGTCGCCAAAGCAGAGTGTACTTCTAAAATGCAACCCTTATGACAATCGTTGACATAGTCGTGTCTTTTAAATGTCTTATTGTTTACAGAGATTTCATGATAAAAAGTCATTTCATTTTAACAGTGTCGAACGTCCTAAAATGTCTTCATCCATAAACATTAAACCCCGCTTTCTTACATCTAAACGTTTCTTTGGTTCCGGTATCAAAGGAATGCACTGCCGGTAAATCTGATTCCTCGCAAGTACCGTACCTTTTGTAAGCAGGTTCCTCCTGCGAGATTCGGGGAATGTGAGTGCACGCACTAGCACAGTCTTGACATCGTCCTAAACAACCCTCCTGCCACCTGGAGGACATACTGTTGTTTTCCCGCCCGACCCCGTCGGGGGTCAACGGTCATCGTCACCACCTGTCAGATTGACGTTTCGGCGCGCGATTAACACGAGTACGACCGAAAGTAGAACGGCTCCAAAGCCTTACTAATCCTACTTAGCTTAGTCTGCCCTGCCCGCTGCTGCTACTCCCGACGCGACGATCTAAACTTGAATCTTGCGTGGTCACTTGGAGGGGGGCCCGACCGACTCGTTGCTGCATACAGGGCGTTCAACGTACCGCAGTACAAAAAGAATCCCTTTCGTACCGGTGCCACTGCCAATGGCGGATCATGATGGCAAACCTATCTGGGGTTTTATGATAAAATAATTTTAAATTTAATCATTCTTTAACAGTTTTAATCGGTTGCGATGTTTTATTGGATTATGGATGATTTTAATAATATTGTCATAAAGTCATTTATTAACATCAACATATTATTTTTGTAGAGTTCCCTTGATCCCATGTAATGCATGGCTGTGCAAGGAGTTTGACATATTAATCGTTGAACACTGCATGCCAAAATGGAAAGCATCTCTATATAGGTTTGCCATCTTTGTCTATATTATTATAGAATATAATATAATTAGTCCAGAAGTGCAGGAAGGGATGAGGCAAATAAAGAGACTCATGTTTTGTGTATTTTTAATATATTACTCCTATATGAGCAGTGTAAGTATCACAAATTAGTTTAAAAGATTGTGTCTGAAAAATGAAAAAATAAAAAACACTGTATTAGCTCTAAATCCGTACATGAGGTTTTAAAGCTGTCAATACGACTTACCTATATCAACGATGACATTTTAACAAAATAATAAGATACGAATTTAGTATTGTTACGTTAGTTTACGAGCAAATTTACAATGATTAAATCGAAAAGTTATTGTAGGAAAACAGTTTCAGACGTTATCACTCTTCGTACTAAATAGTCTTCTTCGTCGTTGGTCCCTCAACTATCGAAACCCTATTTTAAGGTTCACTCGAATTGACGCGGAACCGCCGAAACGGGACAGGTTCCATATCGAGGCACGCCACGCAACGCACAGAGAGCCCGTTTGCCTGATGGACATTCGCTCCTTTAATAACTTATCTAATTTACAAATTCATTGCATCATAAACTTAGCAACACTTATTTGTTTAATTATTGGCAGACCACAGTTAAACCTAAAAAATAATTCACGTAAAAACACCTAGCTTACTAGCTTAGGATTATTGCTGCTGGTTAAAAAAATATCAACTTATAGAATTACATATAGGTACCTTGGTACTTTTAGCTTATTTTGAGCAATATAATAAAGATACAAGCATTCTAAGTTAGGTTACGGGGTTACGCACATACGATTTTTAACCACTCGGTTATAAATCGACCGAGGAGCGTTCCGTAGCCTATATTAGGGTTGTGAGTATTCTATATCAATGTAAATATAATATGGCTTTGGAAAAGCATTCCATTGTTAGAGATAAATATTATCAATAATAATAATAATAAATACTGACAACCATTTTACTCTACATTAAATCTTTTTGTAAGGAGTAAAAATTGTTTTTTATATAATTTTCTGTGCTGTTTGTGTACTACCGATCACAAACAATGTTTAAGCTTTTGAAATACATATTTAAGTTGGCTCTCAAATTGGTTCTAAGGCAAATAGGAAAAACACATTGTATATTTAAACATAGCAGAGTAATTCAACTGTTACGTCTTTGACTTCCCACGAGGAAAACGGTTGGTGCGAAAAGTTGACCATAAACTGTGTTTATGCGAATATTTATAGCAGAATGTCATTGTGCCAACTTCCTTTGGAGCTGACCAGTCTTATTTAATGAGTTAACTGAGGGGCGCGGTATTTACGACAACATTTTCTTCGTGGTAGGTCAATTATTTTTTAAACCATCGATGTCTTTCTGTTCCTTAAAAAAAGTATCCTAAAAATATATTTATATAATAAATCTTGAAAGCCATATTAATTATTGTGTTGTGGCTGCGCCACTGTGTCTTCCTATTACTTGGCAGTCAAATTTGCGATGGTTTGAGCACCCGTAACGTGGATGACGTACAACAATGAAGGCATACGCTTATTTTTTGTACTTACAATTAAAATGTGCGCATACAAGGATGATGCCGAAATACAAGGGCTCTCTCTTTCTACACTAAAAATGATATCCTGACCTACACATAAAGTGACATAATAATATGACTGAATATTATAGCAGATGAATGCATGCTTTATGATTATAATATGGCATGATAAACAGAAATATTTTTAACACTATTTAGAACATATGATTCGCTAGCGGCCACCATTATTATTGCATTTTTTATTCGATAGCTGTCGGTTTAACTGTAGTCTATGCACAACATGTTAGTTGAGATTTACATACCTATTCATTTTATTTTTAATAGTATTTAAACTTTTTACTCTTATTAAAAATATTACTAACGCTTATAAATGTATTTTAAGAATAAAAGGCAAAAAGTTGAACAATGTCCAATTATCCATAGGGTACCTATATAAGATAAACTTGATAGGAATTACCTACAAGGTTTCTCAATATTTGTTTCCCTGGTAGGTACTGGTTTTTTAAACCCAGTATCCTACGTAGTGGTTTTTGCATCATTTTAAGGGTAAACGCTCATATTAAAAAAAATAACAAGGCCGTGTTTTAAAAATAGAATAAAAATAAAACTTGTTTAAGTTACCTCTCTAGTATACATTTTCTGTGTAAGTAACTAGTTTTTTTTTTAACAAAACGAAGTAAAGTTATTTATAATAGTACCATTTGAAAAAGCACAGATCACACTTTATAGATCTACAAATTCCATTATATGAATTTAAAGTGAAGTTTTTTCCGATAATAGACAGTTTTTTTTGTTCGTGTTGCACAAAACGTACAGTTTGAAGAAGTGGAAATCAATCCGGCCAGAGTGTGGTTCTCAACGACACTAGAAAAAAGTCCTATAGCATAACATAGCATAGCGGCAATAGAAAATGTTCATAACAAGTAAATGTGTACCAGAATTTTCCTGGTTTAGCGAAAGCATTTGAAACGACTAATAAACCGATGTTTTTAAATACTTTTATTGTAAAAGTGTTTATGCATGTACAGATAAATCGAAGATAAATTCGCTTCAATAAAAAAAAGTGACAACAATGTGACAACAATTTGCATTTGGAATTTTTAGGGTAAGTAGGTACAATGTGATAAGAGAATCAACGCAATAAGATGCGTGTTTGTTGTAAAACATTACCTAACTGATATAAGTCAGTATGCAAGAATATTAATTAGTTTTTTGCGTAGATGAAATTTAACAAAGAAGCCAATCTTTTTATTATTGATAGATAACTGACAAATTTTGAGACACCTCATATTGCAATATGGAACATAAGTTTATAGTATAGTAAACTCCTTTGTAACAATATAACCAATAATTATTTAACAATTTTTATAAAGACAATCTAGTATGTACAGTACGTATACCTAGTGACATCCCCAGTTTTAGGTGGATACATAATATTATATAAAAACCGAACAAAACGAGGAATTGGACCTGACACTGGGTATAAATAACTATAATATAATAATAAAAAATGTTAAATAAATTAAATAATAATTATTATTAATAACGTTAACATAAAGCACCGGCCACAAATAAATAGCCATGTAAGATAGTCGCTATTCTTTGTACCTTCTTTCTTCAGGATGTGTAAGAGTACTGAAAACATAGCATACGGTTTATTAAAGAATGTATCAAAGCATAACTCCAATATTTCAAAGCCGAATACATACAGAAAAGTGGTTGCCCAAAACCTAACAAATGCCATTATTTTAGCCTGGATAAATGTTATTAACGCAGGGCGGCTTCAGCTTCAATATCATTTTTCGGCTTTGCCAATTAATTTTCCGCATTATATAGTGTAGCATGTAACATAGTTTGTGAATAAATAAAACAACCATACAGCCATTTTTCAAAAAAATTTATAATAAAGTATGATGACTTGACATGTATAATCGTAGCCGATGCCGATGCCTTTCCTTGTCAGTGGCATTCTTTGGCCTCTATATCTTTTCCATAACTCTTGTTCTCTGACTCGAAGCGCGGCTTGTCAATTTTATTTCGAAAACTGAAAAATTTATAATTTAGCAGAAAAATTGTTTCAGTCAACGATTTTTATCAACATAATATTATATATTATAATTTAATAACTTATAAGTATTATTTAAAGCCTAGAACCCGTAAAAATTAGCTGCCACTTGTACTTACTCGCAAATAACCTAGAAACAAATAGGTACTAAAAATATTAAAATTTAAAAGAACATTAAAGCTGTGCCTCCTTTAAAGAACGAGCCGCCACTGAATCAACAGCATGCAATATCAATCTCAACAATTTGGGTATACTGTTTATTTAAAAGGTATGCCACACCATCCGAGCAGGACTATTTTTTTTATTATATAAATATAGTAAATAATGTTACAATAAATTTTGACAGGCTGCATCACAATGATAATAAGCCGCCTAACCTAGAGTGACCTGACCACGACGTCTGATGAAAAAAAATCAATTAAATGTCCTTTCTTTGCAGAAAAAAATTAATAACTTTTGCCGTACTGCACCTCGCCATTTTCATTATTTTATGAATATTTATCCCGGATGCTCTCGCAGAAGTTTTGTCTTTTATCATCACTTTAGAAAATAGAAATACTGTTAAGGCAACCGTTACATTTTCGTCGAATGTCAAATCACTATAGTGTATTATAATAAATACAGAGTCGCCGGTAAATGATGGGTCATAGCGTAGCTGTAGATTTTGAACGTAAAAATAGTTCATTTTATTTTTTAAGTCACACATGCAGGCACATTTACCAGCTTTAGTAAAATAACAAATATGTAAAGGATCAATAATTGTTATATTTCATACAGTTACTGATGTTATTCCATGACCGACCACTCTGTATATTAGCTTATACAAATCAAGTAATTATTATTATTATAGCGCCTTGCATAAAGACAAATAAGGACTTATCACATTGTTCGGGGAATCTAAATTAAAAAAAAAAATTTAGTCTGTAGAAAAATACTTTTTGGTAACATTTGAAACTAAAAAAAACGATTGACTAAATATTAAGGCTTATATGCTTCTATGTGACCTTCTATGTTAATTTGTTTTTTTTAATGAGCAGCATATATTTTTTTAAGTATTTCACCAACCAAGAAGTATATTTACTCTGCTACTAAAAACGTAGAAAATAAAGTAAAACCAAAGTTTACAGAATAAAATTCCTTAAATAATGGTAAAACCTAATGACTTTAGTCTGAGTACAACAGGTCCGATTGCTATTATTTTTTTGGATACAATGCACAACAAAACTAAAATAAGTAGGTAGTCTAATAGATTTAGCAGTGTTTAGAACAAGGTAGTATTTATAGGTAATATAAAGTAGGTCAAGTAGAGCAACAGAATCTAGATTGTCTATTTACCTCTACATAATATATAAGAATATAAAACTATATAGTATTGATTGCTACAGTAAAGCCCTTCACTTTGCTAGCGACAAAGCACTGCTAAACTATTTTTTAACATCTTATCATCACAGGTGAAATGCACAGATAAATCATTTTACATTAAAACGCTCAAACTGGTTAATTTTAAAATTGTTATTTTATAGCTTCATAAAATATGCAGGAAAATGTTCTACTATTTCTTTTTACTTTTTTTTGCAGCTAGTGGAATTAGGGAATATTATTATAACCGCTATTAAAATTGCATGTCAATAGTGTAATGATTTTCCGCATTATGGAAAGGTTTATTATATACAATAATGTAGGTATACATGGATTCAGCCACGCAGCTACAAAATAATGCCAAATACATTGGGAAACCAGTTTTTTTTTAATGGTTAACACCTAAAACGTGTGATGTTAATAAAATTAAAATAATTATTTTAATAACTGAATCCTTTATATAAGATAAACGTCTGTGTTAAGAGCAATTAAATCACTGTTCACGGAAATAATGTAACAAACACTTTTATTAAAATTGTTAAACCAAAATATAGCACAAGCCTTAAGGAAATCTATTGAAATCACGACATTAAATATCAGCTACTGGACCTCCAGTTGTCGAAATACTAGTGGTCATTGTCTTTCCAATACTCCTAAAACATATTTAAATATTAAAAATCTTGACTTCACTAATATTTATATAATACTAAAATTCGTTTTGCAATTTGCAAATCTTTCTTTGTTCAATAAATGCAGGAGCAAAAAAAAATAGGTACGCATGAATTAGTTTTGTTCATAATTTTGTTTATAAGAAGAAATATTTCACAAAAGTAGTACATTAATATCATTTAATCAAACCAATGTAGGTTGCTCTTATCACCTTGATTTTTGTTCACATCGATGATCGATGGGATAAATTGATTACCATGAAAACAAAATATCACATAACATGTTTGAAAAATATACAGGGTGTTCATTTGAAAACTTCCCACCTCGATTTTCCTGCTTTAAAATGAAAATGTGGAAAATCGCTCGGACCCGTCGATTTTTATCGATTTACAGTTTCCGAGATATTGACTCTTGAAAAGTGTCCCCCTCGAAATAAAAATCGACGGGTCCGAGCGATTTTCCACATTTTCATTTTAAAGCAGGAAAATCGAGGTGGGAAGTTTTCAAATGAACACCCTGTATATAGGGGAGACCCGGGCAGCCAGAACCACTTAATTTAGAATACTTTTTGTAAATATACCAATAACTTCTAAGTCGCAAATTTAGTTACGTGCTAAATGTAGTACATTTTCAATGTAATTTACACAAAAATATATTTTTTTAAATCTTTGCAAAATAACCCTAAATGTAATATGCTGCATTTGTTTCTTTTTGCCCTACCCCCCTGGGCAAAAAGAATCATTAAATTGGGCATAAGGAATCGCCTCGGGTAAAAGGAATCGCGTTTAAAGAAATCTAGAAGTAAGTTTCTATTTTTTTATTCAAAAACTAATGAACAACTGCGCAAGGATTAAAATTTAAAATATGCAAGCAAACTCTTGTAAATTTCATCGATCCTTCTTAGATTTTATTTTTCTCGAGGAAAGAACCGACTCTCGGCAGTGATCACATATGAAAACTCCACTGTTCTAATCCGGACACAATTTATGAACCCATCGGGAACAGATATTGCATTGGATCCATTCTTCTCCTGGCTGGGAATTTCCAAAAATATCCCAACGTAAAATGCACGGTACTGAATTTTCATCCGGTTTAGTTTTTTCTAATGTATGTTTTGAAATCTTTAACGTAGGAACCACCTTAGATGTCTCACCTATTTTACGTTTAACTGTTTGCTTCTTGGCATTTGAGACCTTATTTCTTAGTTCTTTTTTAACGGGAGTCAAAATTTCTGATTTTTGACACTTATTTCGTTTTGTTTTTCGTTTTCGTTTTGAGTGCATTTGGGAATCACCTGAATATCAATTATTTTAATTTTATTACTGCTAATGGGCTTATTAAAAGCAACTAAAGGTTTAGGTGTTACATCGAAATAAGGAGTTAATTTCTAGGTAGATGAAAAATTCGTGTTAAAATAAGTCAAATTGGAGATAAGAGGAGTAGCAGATTTTAAAAGTCGAAAGGCTCCTTGCTTTCATCGACATTAGATAGCACATTGTTTTGCGAGGCAGATGGTAAGTTTACTTCTATTAAACCAGAAGGCATAGAACTGTCAGGTGCCCATCTAACTCTTTTATATGCTCAACAAATTCATTTTCTTCGTGTTCTGTTTCTGAAAAGACTGCTTTATTATACTTACCTACAGATTTTTTTGGAAGTGTTTTTCTTTACATGTTTCTGAAGCGTAGAGTACTTTATATAAGTATTGTCGTTTAGATATTATCTTTAAAAATGCTGGACTGGGCAAAAGGAACCATGCGGGGCAAAAGGGGCCATGGTTCCTTTTACACGACTCCTTTTGCCCAATATGCGGAGGTTTCTTCATTTCGAAACTCCTGCCGTATGACATAATTATAACTATAATAAGTAAGGTTATATCCTACCTTGATTGTTACCCTTTATTAATTTACCAACCATTCTGTGATTAACTTACGTTAAGAATTTTAGATTCTAAGTTAGAATACTGCTTATGAACTGTTTAATACACACAAAATGCAAAATACGGCATTTAAACCTTAAAAAACCGAAATTACCGATTAAATAATGGGATGCGTTTATAGTTTCGACTCAAACGAACTAGATTCCACCGTTGCCAAACTGAAGTTATTTTTCTTAAATAAATTATTTTGCTGATTCTTGATGCCCGGTTGGTTATTCTTGCCCGGGTCTCCCCTACTTCCTTTATCTACTAATCAAGTCAAAAGTTGGATATTCTGAGGCAAGAAATCTCCAGAAATGATTATAGATACAGGGTGGCCCTTTAGTGTGGCAAAGTACAATAGCTCCGTTACTATTTCAAATACATTAAAAATATTAATACAAAAGTTGAAGGGCAGTAAGTGACTTGTAACGTAAAATTATTTTTAACTCTATAGGGTGGCTCAAAAAAGCGGAACAAGAAAAAATGTACTTTTTTCAAATGGAACACCCTGTATATTTTTTCATTTTTAAATTCTACATAGAATTATAATTATTTTTTATTAAATACATTATTAGTCTATACTTTATAGTTTCCGAGATATTGACTCTTGAAAAGTGACATTTTTGAACTTTGACAGCTTCTAACTTTCTAACAGTACGTCTTAGAGCAAAACGGCTTACATGTCCCTATCTTCAATTTTTATTATCTTCCCAGAAAAATCAACTTCCAGTTAAACCGGAACAACTATATTTCCTGCTTTCGAGTAACATCCGGTTTAACCGGAAGTTGATTTTTTTGGGAAGATAATAAAAATTAAAGATAGGGACATGTAAGCCGTTTTGCTCTAAGACGTACTGTTAGAAAGCTAGAAGCTGTCAAAGTTCAAAAATGTCACTTTTCAAGAGTCAATATCTCGGAAACTATAAAGTATAGACTAATAATGTATTTAATAAAAAATAATTATAATTTAATGTGGAATTTAAAAATGAAAAAATATACAGGGTGTTCCATTTAAAAAAAGTACATTTTTTATTGTTCCGCTTTTTTGAGCCACCCTATAGAGTTAAAAATAATTTTACGTTATAAGTCACTTACTGCCCTTCAACTTTTGTATTAATATTTTTAATGTATTTGAAATAGTAACGGAGCTATTGTACTTTGCCACACTAAAGGGCCACCCTGTATATATATGATAATGTTAATGGTTTTTATCCCCTCTCACCTCCTACCCTGGTTTTAAGGTTTAATTTCAACAGAACAACCATGGAGACCTACTAAATTAAAAAGCATCGTCAATATTATTAAAGAACAAATGGGCGCCTTACCCTCCTATAGAAACAGAAGTTATCACTCCATCAACAAGGCTATCCCTGCTTATATCATCTACCATGGCCACTTTAAAATGGTGACCAAAACTGGCCAAGTCTTCTCTAAAGGCTTCGCTGGCCGGAGTTATGATTCCACTTGCAGGGGGTATTGGTGTCTGGTTTACGCCACTTTCGCCTAGAAAATTAAGCACAGCATAAAAGGTTGCAAAATCGGATTTTTTTCTATGAAGCCATGTTGTATGATTAATAATAAAGTAACATTAACATATTGCCGCTACTTTCCAAAATGTTTGAAAAAGTCTTGTATGGTCAATTATTTCAATACTGTGTCATTAACAAAATAATTCCGGATAGTCAATGTGGCATTAGAAAGGACTTTAGTACGGCTGTCGCACTTGTTAAAATTACAGATGCTATAATGGCAGCAATTGATAAAAAATTAAATAGCGCGTTATATAGTTCTTCTAGATTTTTCAAAAGCCTTTGATACCCTTAAATCATTCACTTTTGCTGGCAAAATTAAAATATTATGGCTTTGAAGAATCATCCTTAAATCTTCTTAGATCATACTTCAACAACAGGTGCCAAAAAATGTTCAATAAAAACAATTATTCAGAACAAATTCAAATTTTGTCTGGTGTACCTCAAGGATCTATCCTAGGACCTCTTCTATTTATTATTTATACCGCAGATATTTTAAAATCTTTAAAGCACTGTAAGGGTCAGGCATATGCAGATGATACACAAATTTACCTTCATTTCGATTGCCAAGACTATATAAACGCATCGAATTTGCTTAACGAAGATTTAAGCATGCTAAATCAACTTTCTCTGGATCATAATCTAAGGTTGAATCCATTAAAGTCATCCTTGATGCTTTTTCGGAATAAGAACAAAATTGACTTGTTGAATGATAATATCAATATAGTTATCGATGGTGTTAGGCTCCCCGTAGTTAAAACAGCTAAAAATCTGGGTATAATCCTGGATACTGAACTAAGCTTTAGGGAGTATGTCAAAAAGCTAATTCAAAATTCATATACAACAACCGTCATGTCCTAAATTTTAAATGGCGTAAAATGCTCTGTGAGCGTCTCGTTTTATGCAGCTTTAACTACTGTGATTTCATTTGGGCCATGCCTTGATGTAGCAGATAGGAATAGGATATAAAGGGTACAAAATACATGCTCCCACCTTATTTTTAGACTTCGAAAATTTGATCAAATTTCTCATTCGTTTAAAAATCTTAAGTGGCTAGTAATAAACAACCGTAGAACTTTACATTTGGAGAATTTTTTGGTTAAAACTCTAAATAATCCGGCTCTGCCTCTTTCTTTAAAAAGTAGGTAATATACATTCACGTGACATGAGATTTCCTAATAGGTTGACGGTGCCTCAACATCAGAGTGCCATGTTTCAGAGATCATTTACCTACAACTCTGTTAAATTATACAACTCCTTACCTAATGAAATGGTTTCCCTTGACAGTAACAAATTTAAATCGCAATATAAAAAATATCTACTCAGTATTCAAAATGAACAACTTCGTTAATTATTCTTGTTGAATTATTATTTTTATCAATGTTTTGCAGGTCATGCTTCAAATGTTTGGTGTCTTCTCCATCAGGTCAGAATTTAGCGTACTTTTCTTTTTTCGAGAATGTTAACTATTTAAGCCTATCTTTTTTTTTTCTTATATTTCTACGGTATTTATATAATATCTGTAAATTCATAATTCTTTATACAGTAACCGGCAGAAAGTGTGCAGCATATGGGAAAGTTTTTTAGCTCTAAGTTTAGAAAATTAATTTAATTTTAGATAGGTTCTGCATGTTCTCAAACCAAAATAACACCCAATAAATCCGGTAAAAGTCTTATGGTATACGAGGTACGATCAAAAATTTGAAATTTCCTAATAGTGTATTTGATAATTAAAAATAACCTATATTGCTCCTTATTATGCGTGACGAATAAAATCCGTTCAAAATATATTCTTAATTTAAATTTTTTTCTTTATAAATCAAAAGGAAACTTTCTATGCATACTTCAATGTATAAAAAACTATTTATGAGATGCTTTAAGTCAATGTTTAATCAAAAAATATCAGTTAGATGAAATTAACTTGTTCCCTCAGAAAATAAAATACTGTGTGCAGCAAAAATATTTAATGTTTTTATTTTAAAAAGCCATAATATTTTGAAAACAAACTAATCGGACTTATGATCGACGGTAATCTCTAACAAAGTCTGCAGAAAATCTTATTTTCGTACTGTTCGGTTGCCATTTATTTTTTATACAGGGTTATTCAGAAAACACGATTAAATCCATTTTTTTGTCCTAAATAAGCGAAATTTTGAAATTTGGGAATAACTTTGAAATTAAAACAATAATTCTTAGTAAAAAAATATTCTAAAATGAAAGATGGAGGTACTTTACTCTTAGCGAAATTTCAAATTTTTTGCTCCTACCTCGTATACCATAAGACTTTTACCGGATTTAATGGGTGTTATTTTGGTTAGAGAACATGCAGAACCTATCTAAAATAAAATTAATTTTCTAAACTTAAAGATAAAAAAAACTTTCCCATAATATGATGCGCTGCGCACTTTCTGCCGGTCACTGTACATTTACTGTATATTACTTATATATATTTATTTACTGTATGTAATGTATATTTACTGTATATTTTTTATTATTATTTTAGCAAGCAGTGTGGGGTTCAGTAGAGTAGCCTTTGTGGCTAGACTGCGCCCCGCTTTTGCTTGTCTGCCTATTATTGTTAGTCTTTGTAGTTGTTTTTTTTATTCATCCTAATAAAAGACGTTTATTATTATTATTATTATTATTATTATTATTATTATTATTATTATTATTATTACTTCCAAAATGTGATCCAACCAACATGTCATACATAATAATATTTGCATGGAAAAAGAAAAAAAATCTAGTTGAAAACTTTAGACATCGCTAATATGGGAATCGTATTTAATTTCGTTCTTAGTCTTAACAAGTTGATAGGACGTTGGTTAACCATAAATCAGGTATAGGTAAAAAAAAACAATTTTGTTGGTAGGGTAGATTTGGGTAAAAAATATTAAAATTGTTTTATGGTTTCAGTTTCTAAAATTTTGAATTCATTACGGAGAAAATAATTAAACAAAATAGGTGCGCTCTCTAATAAAATCACACGAAAACACTGACTGACGAGTCTGTCACGACCAGTCAAAGGGGTCCAAGCTCTCTATTTAAGTTTAAGTTATTGAAACAAAGATAACATTGCACAGGGAGAAAAAATAATAACTACTTGTTATGTTTCACAAATTTAATCAGTTTCCTGACACGTCTTTAAAATAACATTATAATTGACCTCATGAGTGGCAAATAGAAAAATGGCGCGGATAATGGAATGACGTACTAAGTATCTGATTTCTTGTTTTCAAACTTTCTGCTTTCGTGGCGTATTTTTAATTGTTTCTAGGAAAGTTTTGTGACGCTCTAGGAAGATTTTTATGAATAAGATTCAATATTCAATAGGTTCTATCTCAAGATATGTCAGTGCAGTAAAAGCGAGTTAAATTCCCAGAAGACTTACTTTTACCGATGAAGCTGTAGGAAATTACTTCTTTTTGTGACAAAATGCAACTTTTTTAACCTCGTTACACAACCAGGTATTTAATTAATTTGTAGGTACGAGGCACAACAAAATGACTTTTTCTAGAATAGTTGTCTGGACTGTTCATTAACACATTCATTTTTACTTTACCTCTTCAGCTGGATTTTTATGGCGTTTTACTTGTGAAATATTCACGCAACCAATTATCAGAAATTGCTTTTTCAACCTGTATAATGATGTAGACTTGGAATCGATTGGGATACTCAACTGCAAAGTGATCTACAACTTCCCTACATGGCATTCCCATAATGCAGTTCGACACCATAAATATTCTTGCATTTAGAGTGTAAAGAGACATTTTAGCAAATAAAACGCGGCGACGGCAATGACATAATAAAAATTTTAAAAAATGTCAAAGGTATGTTTCAGGTGTGCTTAGGTAACAAAAAAAACAAGGACTAAAAAACCGTAATTTATCATCAAAAATTCTGGAAATTGGTACGAGATTCGGGATTACTGGGAAAAAAGCCGTTTGTAGAACAAAAGTTAACATGCATGGGGTATTGGGGTGAAAAAATTACCATGTAAATTCCGTGTCTCACTGTATAGGGGTGGTGTTCAACAGAGTTTGTTAAAAACCTTTAAAACACAGATTTTTTGAATTAGAACATGAAAACTAATAAAGGTCAGGAAAACCCATTTACTTATAGCAGTGTGTAATTACTAATTTATTGGTTTCGGCCTTGGAGAAATATATTTACAGTAATATGTAACTATAAATCAATCAAGGGTCCTTTAGAACACGTAGATTACCTTTCTAGCTATGGTAGAGAGGAATTAATTTACTTATGCAATTTATTTAGTTACCTTCAACATCAATAGCTTCTGCGTTCTTCTCAAGCGGTGCAGCTTCTTCGTCGTCAATATAAATTTTAAAGTAAGCAACAGCTAAATAAATAACAGAAACTATGAAAGACGGTATGGGTATACACATGGCGTAAACCAAATTCATGTAAACTTGCCACATGTCCAAATCGCTTATTACGAGACCAGGGTCCTTTTTGCTGTAATAACAGGAAAAGTTAGATCCTTCAGTCTTGTAGGACTTGTACCAAACGGAGCAGTTTAACATGGGAGGGTATCCACATCCTTTGACATTTGGAAGTAATCTAGCTTCTCGATAGAACCATTCTGATTTGTTTCCCTGGAGACCCGTTGCAGGCTCAATGTCGTCATCGTCGTCGTCCTCATCATATTTGTCTGGCAAGGTTCTTTCCTCCCTAGCAAAAGGAGATTCTACACTTGTCATTGTCAAAGGAAGCTGACTATTGTTCCAATACGTTCCATTGGATATAATCTTGTAGGTAACAAAAATCTGTAGGCAGTCGTAGATGTCTTTGGTACAACCTTCCCTGCAAGAGGTCCAGCTGCAGTTGGAGGCTCCTACGAGCCTTTGAGTCTTTACGGTTACACAGTATGCGGGCTCTTCGTTAAATTCCATGACGATCGTCGTGAAGGCTGGGTCGATGACAAAAGGCACAAGGAACAAGAAGGAAAACAGGCTGAAAATGCCAAGTAACACGAAGAAGGCTGTGGTGTAAAATAACAGTTTCTGTTTCCAAGTCTCCTTGATCGGTTCATCCCCCATGGTCGAATCGCAAGGTCTTTCGGACTTGGAGGCTCTGACCCCACCATCTGCAGGCACCTAAGCGCGAGCGGCAGGGGCCAGCTCACACCTCGCACTCCTCAGATCACCTCAAATCGTCCCTATGTCCCTTGCTCCAACTGGCACATATTTATTATTAAAAACAACAAAACGTCGCTGAATCAATTTTTACATTATTGTTATTATTTATTTTAACGCGACTGTCTTTTTAAATCCGCCGATATTTGGAGGTATACGAACGAAACTACCGATAGCTAGCGTGAACGAACGTTAAAGAAAAGTTATGTGACGGTGATGGTGACGGGCATCACGGTGCCACTGGCGGCCATGGTGTTTTGAGCACTGCGGTCCGAAACTGTGGCGGTGTTTATGCTATCGATCCTCACCCCGGGTCCTGCTGACAGACGTCGTCGGGCCGCTTTCCGCACGAGGAGCCACATGCACTTCATCATAACCATAACCTGCTTACCGATTTATTCTTTCTCCTCTCCATTTTAACAAGCAGGTAAGTTACTTAAAAATCGCATATTTAAGTTATTTCTTTTGTGTTGTTGAAAGCGAAACGGGGGATGGTCGAGACACCTTTTTCAGAAAGTGCGCGAGGGTTATTGTTTATCGATCGGATTTTCCGCAGTGAAGTATCGATCTTAGCAGGAGGCCATCAGACAAGACGTGCCTGCAAAGCAATGTTGCCAAATTATTGTATATTATATTAAATATTTTTCTCTTACATAATCAACAATGCTCTCCAAATTGTACGTTTTAAATAAAACGTTTTTCTTTCTACACATCTTCTCACAGTTCTGCTGCTTCATTTTATAATGCACATTATGCTATTTAGAATTACATTTTTTTGCTTAACGAAAGTCATGCATACTTACTTTGTTTTAAATGTTTCTTATACGGTAGGTAAAGGTATAATTTATTAGTTATTGGCAATCATTGTGGAAGGTGTCTGTCTGTTCGATAGAAAATAATTATTGATCGTATTATTGGCTGTTAAAATCTGGGAATATTGAAAACGAAACTCACAATTGGCAACGCTGGCATAGTGTCTTGGCGCGCCATCGTCCCACGACGTCGCACCGCGCCGCGACGGTCCACAACTCGTGACTGTTTTCGACCGCTGAACGTCGTCGTCCCTAAGTATGATTTTCTGAAAAAAATCTCGTAATGCCAAAAAAGAAGCCCACACCTGTCGAGGACCTTATTATTCCTCCCCAGGACAACAGAATTTGCGGTACAATATGTTTGTGTCAGATGACTTTAGTGCTAAGCAGCGTCGCTATAGTTTATCTAACCGTAGCTATATATGTACCCTCAACTCGGGCCTTGCAGTCGGGAATTTCCGAGAACCCCGTGATGTGCACCACGGTTCGCGCGGTTACAGTGGAGACCTGTGATTGGGGCTCTTGCGGAGAATGGTGTCTTAGCAAAACCTCGGGTTCGTGCATTCAAATATACGTTAATTTGAGACGAAACGGGTCCAACCTTCTTTTGGCCAATTGTACCAATATAGCCCAGAAGTTCTGTTATGGCAAAGACCAGGAAGTTGCCAGGAAAAACAGGTGCATTGCGGACGAGTGTAAGAATTTGACGGGCACCTTTAATTGTACCACCGGAACTTGTATCGACATAACAGATTCGTTTGAATGTGTTTACAAAGACACCGATCCTCCTCTGAAATGTTCGGGACGCAGGGGAAAAATAACGTGTATAGATTTGCACGGGCTATATAACTGCAATAGAGGGACCTGCGAAAGAATTAGATCCCCCTACAACTGTGATAGACAGTGTGGAGACATTCCTACCCGCAATAAAAACGTAATAATGATGAGCGGCGATGAGGTATACTTGTCTCAGTGTCAACGTTGTATAGACCTGGAAACTGATAAAGAGGTTTGGAACGAATCGGAAGAAAACATTGTCATGGCTTCTTGTCTAAGCGTTGTCAATACCAGTCGGGGTTTAGAGGCTAGTGACTGTGTCAACGGTAGTCTTCTGGCCAACAATGTCTTGGCCGATATGGCAAACTTTACATATTTAAGCTACCTTAGCGTTTTCAACACCGTCGTTCTAGATAAGGAGCGAAAGGTAGCTCCGCCAGAGCCGGATTTGCTGATAGCTAACGACAGCAAACTTTTAATCAATCTGGAGGGTTGTGTCAACACACTTAGAGACGAATGTCGAGACTTTCTCAAAGTCTACGGAAAAGACGGAACCGATCACAATGCCAGAGCCAGATTTCCCTGTTTCTATTCTACCGAAAGTCCAGAAATCGTCGTAGCACGCTTTAATCTCGAAACAACAACAAAACAATTTTTAATCGCTTCATTGTTACCTACTATTCTGTTTATCGTATCTTGCCTTACTTTGATATTTTGTCAACGCACTGTAGTGGTCGGAGATGATGCTAAAATGCGTTTTCAGGGCTGCAACAAAGCTGAACCGTCATCGGGATCTGCGCCTGCAGGAAAAGTAACTTCAAGTAACAACATAAATGACAGAGGGGGAGGAAACTCGATAATGGCACTTTGAGATCAGCAACGTAAGTCTTCATTAATTAGTACTATGAATGGGGCCTGGAAAACTAGAGCTAATTTAGCAAATAAAATAGCACCTTTTCTGAAAATTATTGTATTATCTGGTCGTTTTTTAATTTATCGAGTTAATTAGCCTCATTTTTTATCATACTGTATAAAAAAATATCCAAAGTAAGAAAAGTTTATAAGAATACCTATGTTTAATTATAAAGACAAAACATATTGCCGAATTATTTTCTATAATTCATAATTCCAGATACATCTAAAATCTAGTGAAAAGGAAATAATTTTTAACATTTACACCTAAGTATAATACCTCCATATTATATACAGGATTATAGCTACAGACGCAACTATCCAAGCTATACCTACCGGGTGTTTCACACTATACCTTTTTTATATTTACTTTAAGCATTAGCATTTATTGGCATAATTTTTAATTTGCTAGCACTTCCGGTTTGACCGGAAGTGACCTTGACTTTGATATTTTAAATGGGACATTTTGTATATTTTTACTTATTTGGGTTCAGGGTTCAGCATAACATTATGAGTGAAATGACACTTCACTTGTCATTTTTTGAAGTGCTATAACATTTTCATGTTTATTTTTTATTTTCAATCTAGAGTGCTACAAATTAATTAAATCTGTTAAATTATAGTCAAGTAGTACATGAAAATTAAAATTTTCGTTAAAATTATGTCATAATAATTGAGTTTCTAAGTTTCACAAGCGTTTAAAAAATTAAATTTTGTTTTCTTGACGTTTACTCCATTTTTCCAAATGGAACGATGTTGGTTCGCCAGAATATTTAAAACCAGCATTTTTTTCAACAATTTGATACCATACACTCCTATGCTATTTTAAAATTGACTAAAAAATTTGTCTTAAATCCCAATCGCAAATTTAAAAGCGTTATGCATTATTGCCGCCCTCTCTTTTTCTAAAGAAATATAAAGGCGGCTTTGAAAAACAATGGAATGGTTTTGAAAATCAATATGGCTTTAATTAAAAGTTGTAATGTCATTAGTTTATAAAACATACAATCTTGCGGCTTCAGAAGAATTTTTCTGGTCATTCCAAAAATTAGGAGCATATCAATTTGTTCATTTCTAGTAAAACTAATAGACCAGGGCTGAAGCCTTTGAAAATGGTAAAAAGTGAAAAAAAAATAATAGTAGGATGAAACCCATTGGAAAAGGAAGAGAATATAACAAAAATGAAAGGAAAAATAATTTACGGGCGATCCGAGGTCGGGAAGTGGAAAGGGGTGAGTTTTTAAGGGTAGAAAACGATTTATCTCGATTTCCGGCAAAACTACAAGTCGTATGGAAAAACGTTAAATGGCAAAGTTGTTGGTAATAAAAAGATCTACAACTTTTGTATTTACACTTTTTTACATACTTAACCTCAAAATTTATGTGAAAAATTCAAAGAACCAAGTTTTTGGTTTTTTATTTTTATCTTTTACAAAAAAAATTTTTTTTCATGAAATTTGGTCAAAACTTGCCTTTTTATGTCCCAAACACACTGTATTTTTTTTGATTTAAAATATCTATTTTTTCAACTTATTTTGACTTAATATCGAATATTGAATTTGCGATTGGGACTTTTTTCGTGTCAATTTTAAAACAGCATAGGAGCGTATGGCATCAATTTGTTGGAAAAAAATGTTCGTTTTAAATATATTATATTCTAGTGACCTACCATCGTTCCATTTGGAAAAATGGAGTAAACGTCAAGAAAACAAAATTTAATTTTTTAAACGCTTGTGAAACTCAGAAAGTCAATTATTATGACATATCTAATTTTAATTTTCATGTACTACTTGACTATAAATTAACAGATTTAATTAATTTGTAGCACTCTAGATTGAAAATAAAAAATAAACATAAAAATCTTATAACACGTTAAAAAAATGACAAGTGAGGTGTCATTTTACTCAGAATGTTATGCTGGATCGGGCTGGATCCCAATAAGCAAAAATATACCAGATGTCCCATTTAAAATACCAAAGGCAAGATCACTTCCGGTTAAACCGGAAGTGCTAACAAATTGAAAATTATGCCAATAAATGCAGACTCATCTCTTATGCATTATCTCAAAATTGCATTTTAATATCTATAAATACAGAAAAGTTATGGGGGTTTGTTCGTTCGTCTTTTGAGAAACACCCGGTATATAAAATCAATATTTAATAATGTTTTTCTTTGTAGGCGTTCCCCTCTTGTTGGATCGAGACTGATGAAGTCGTTAGTTAGATCAAAAATTTGCCTCCATCTCGAAGGGGAAGGCGTCAAAATGGGATTGTTGTAGCAGCTTTTTTCGTCCGTCATAATAACTGATTGAAAGAGCGCGCGACGCAACAAGCAAGCAAAATGAACAAATCCAAGTCTCTCACGCTTATAAGCATCGCGGAGACCGCCAAGTTCTACACGTCTCTTTGTTTAGGAACCACCGCCTTTATATCCGTCTTTGCCTTTTTATTCCTGATACCGTTCGTGGTGGATCCAGCCATCACCAGCCTCATGGCAGACTATGATCCGGAAGCAGTCGTATGCGTTGCTACAAACCACGTCTACGCAGAGGGCATTTCGAACTGTTCTTGGGCTTCTTGCAGAGAAGGCTGTACAAGGGAGGCCACCAGATGCCATCAGATCTACGTCAATTACACAAAGATACCCTTCAGGGAGTACAAGAACCAGAAAATCGTAGTGTGGGACGTCGCAGACACACGCTTTTTAATCAACACAGAGGGTTGTGGGTACCCACCCTCCGTCAATTGCTCTCAATTTGCCAAGCAGTACGGCTTTAGCACCGCTGGTACCTATTTTCCTTGCTACTATAGTAGGGTCTATCCAGAGCTGGTGGTTGCACGGTATTCATGGGATGACACCTTGCGCCACCTCGTACTTTCTCTGGCTATTCCCAATTTGCTATTTATTGCATCCGTAGGAGTACTAAGCTACTGGTACTGCCCAGGTTGTGGTAGGTCCTGTCAGAAGTACATGCATCACTTTCCCGACGAATAAGTGGCTTATGCATGGGCTGCAATAGTGGCACAACTAACACAATCTTTTAATTTATCAGGTTTGTTCGTCTCTTCTCTGTTATACCTCAATGCCTCTATTAAAGCCATGTGTAAATCTAATCTAATTGTCTTGTAAAAGCGTAGAACAGTTTTGTGACTGGGGGACGAAAGCCCTTTCTCTCTCTTTAAATTGATATTAATGTTAAGGCTTGTCTATGTCTACATACATAAAGTCTGTATGAATATTATATTTACAAAATATTTATATAACACCCTATCTATTCGACCTAGAAAACTTGACAAGTTTGCAGAAAAGTTGCTGGCTGTTCTAGGCTTTGCTTGATTACATTTTGTGACACAAAATAAAAGCAAAAAATGAGCTGATTCGAAGCAGGATTACCCACGCTTTGATACTAGATGAGAACAAATAATTATTGTTTTTATTTTGGAGTTTCAGCCATGTCCCTTCCAGGTTTATAATTTTTCTTTAAATAAATCCAGCTAAATGTTATGAAAACTCCTAAAAATTTAAAACATATTTTGTAAATACAATTTAAGTAAATTGTTAAATTATTGTAATCGTTAGCCGATTCATCGTTTAAAATAATTTTGGCAGAAAATTCATAATCTTGTGAACACAAGAACGCCACATTTTGCAATTATTTTGTCGAGAGAGAAAGATAAACATTTAAACCGAAAACAAAAAATATAGCAATGGTCTTATCTCATGGTTTTATTTTTTTTAAACGAAAGTATTGTATGTCGTAGTCTGATGCTGGTCTCTTATTCGGTCCTTATTTGAATAAAAATTTGCTTCTTTTATTAGTCCCGTTATTTTTTTAAATAATGTACCTACACTGTATTGCTATATTCATTATTTTCTTTACAATTTTTTTTAGGTTTTGCCTATTGAAATTTTAGGATTTTTTGCAATTACAATAGAGAGGGCATTTTATAGAAATTATTGTGATTCGTAAAATTATTTAAAAAATAAAATACGTAACAAAGTACGTTTAAGTATGAATATCAACTACAAACAGCAATATTATATTTAAAATGTACCCACTTTTAAATTTTTTAGCTTCAAATTGTTATTATAATAATATTTATATCGATTCTTATTGTCGTTTATAGGAATCCACATCGAGATATAATATTACCTATGTTACAGTTGAATATATTATCTCCCTGAAATGTTTGGCGATATAATACTTATTTCAGTGCCTATAGGTAAAATAATATCATATGCAATGTGGCCACAATAAATCCTTTTTTATCTTGTTCCAATTAAAAAGTAACATTTCAAAATCAAATCATTAAGTTTTTACCCCAGAAACATTGTCAATTTTATTTAAATCCTAGGATACGTTTAAAATCCTGCAAGCCAATTTACAAAATTTCTATTCTACCCACACTAAATAACTACCTACTTAATATTCTAGAAAAAAAATCTATTATCCTTTGAAGGTGCATGCGAAAGTTGACAGACAACCTTACCTATAACATAACTATAGTTATGTATAGTAATAATAAATATTTCTAAGAATAAATTATAAGGTTATTTGATCAAACAGTATCTGTTGCTGTATTCATAAAGCTTTTATGAAAAATTGTTCATAATTAATAGTTGTCTTACCTAAGACGGTTTGCAAACGATGCATGCATTTGATTCAGAATTAAATAATTATAAATTATAATGAGTCGTGCAAGAATAGGTTCATCGAACAATTCAAGCTGAAACTTTCCAATCAACCACATAAGGTAAAGTAGGAGATCCTATTTTTTATATACGTACATGATTAGTAATATTTCATTACTTACCAATTAGACGTTTACATCAGGTTTCTTGTAGTTTTGTGACGATACCTAAAACGATTGTACATTTTTAACTAAGTTAACATTTTCTAGTAAAAAACTTGATCACCGTTTGCAGGACAGACAGGTATGTTTAAAAAAAATGTTTAGGAACGTTTAGTAAGCGCATGATATCAAATTATTATCCGGCTGTTTTAAACCTTAAAAATGGCCCAAGCATAACTAAAATAATGCACATTTTGATAACACTCGAATAAAAATTTTAACGATTTGTGCTATTATATACATTTGCAGCTCACTGTATATGAGATATTATTATTGTTCGATAATTAAGACTTATAACAAAAATTTAATATTGTAAATACTATTTCTGTTGACTTATACTTATATACATTATATTTAAAAATTCGCCCAAATACAATGCCGTTTTCTTTATTTCTGTAGTGTTTTATTAACTATGATTAGGTCCTGCACGTACTGTACTAAGAGTGCATATTTTAGTACCGCTTACATCCAACACGAGGTATCGTATAAGAACCCATTTTTTAACAATACATAATATTATTATTGTTACACTTGTATGACACGAGCAAAATAGCATTATTTGATCACCTTCTTTAGTGCATTTTCCTGGTCAAAACGACCAGTGCCGGTGCCGGATTTAGAGGTCTAGAGGCCCTGGGACAACAAAGGTTAAAAGTGGGTGGATTACAGCCTAGCTAACCCTCCACTGCGACCATGCGGTCTATGCAGGGGCAACAAAGGAGTGGAGGCCCCGAATAATTTTCCAAATAGATTAAACGATTTTTTTTTATTAAAGTGTTTTAAAAATTTATTGAGAAATCAATCTAATTCTTTTAGCAAATATAATATATAGGTAAAGTCAAATAAAGGAATTATATACCAAACAAATTAAGCGTTAACAAATGGAACCTTGCGAGCCTTTTTTGATGAAAAATCATTGATGATATCGCTGAAATCCAGCTCTCGGAGCAAATCACTTTTGATGCTGAGTATATATAGGGATAGCTTTGCTAGGCGGTTTTGTCCCATTGTAGTTCGAAGTCTATTTTTTACAATCATCATTTTCGAAAATGAGCGCTCTCCACTGCAATTCGACACCATATTAAAACCAAATACATTCGCAGTGTAATTTGTTGGGAAATGTAGCTCTCAAATTTTGGTTTTTAAGAATCTGGTAGTAAAACCATTATCAAGATTCGGCTCCAAATCGTCTTTGTAAATGTTCACCAATTCTTCTGCTGCAGCATACAAATTTGAAGCATCCCTCCTCTAAGTGATTGAGAAATCCAAATCTCGAACGTACATCATCGTATGCATGCAATCTTTCAGTAAGAGAAACACATATATAGCTGCTCGATTACTGGGATAAAACTTCTTATAAATCTTTTGTGGGGGCCTCTCACTTGTGGAGGCCCGGGACTGTAGCCCCCCCCCCCCCGTAAATCCGGCCCTGTCAACGACTGCTAATGCTAATACGGTACCTGTTAACTAAACCAAATCAATGCCAAAATGTTTTTTTGAAATGTATCCATAATTATCTGGGTAAAATTAAAATAGGTCTTAATTACATCGCTTTAATACACAATTTTTTTAATTATCGGTCAATTTTTTAAAGTAAAACTTTAAAAATTTTATGAGGGGTATAAATTCGAGAGAATTAAATACCCAATAGGCAAGTTGGCGCCATGCTTACATATCGCCGGCTACAGGGTGTAAAACTTTTAAAATATTTATTAGTTACCTATAATTCAAAGCAACTAGTGGCGCATACGCAAGGGGGTGGGGTTATTATTGGGTTAAAACGCAAATTGCAAATTTCAAACAAAAAAAGGTTTCAGAAGTTAAAAAACCACAACCCTAATAAATAATATTATCGATTCTAATATTTAGGTTTTTGCAGATATATTTAATGTCAGCAATACATGTCAATTTTGCTCTTTAAAACCCCCTAGACGTGCCTTAATAAGCAGTATAATTTTATGTCAGAACTCGAGAAATTGTCCAATTATGCACCTGCTATTAGCCCACAACTGGTCCTAATGGAAACGGAAACACCTGTAGGAACGGCATGTGTTTCTTGAAGCTTTTTTTTTTGCTATTTTCTTCATAGGTATAAGTGCTTATTTTGGACCTCATATTGTTGTAGTTGGTAAGAATACCGTTTTCTACTACCACACACTAACAACCCTATATCAGAGCCGTCCTAGATTTTAACTTAGACCACCCCATATTTCTTCCCTTCAACAATTTTATTAAACTTCCTGGGAGTTTTCCACGTTATTATCTTTTTATGGAGCGCTTGCGCCGAACAGCATTCTCCTATTGTCGATTTCCATCGGCCAGTCCACGCAAAGACGACATCGAGAAATATCTGATTAAACGAAAAAATGTAAAAATATTCTTTTTCCAAATAAACAATAAAAACTTGTGCCTTTTTCTAGTTTAAGTGATAAAATGGGGAGAAGAAATAAATGTAAACCTCGTATGATCCCCCAGCAAGATAAAAGAATTTGCGGGTGTATTTGTTTTTGTCAGTTAGTGGTCGTCTTTAGCTGCGTTTCACTTATTTATTTAACCGTGGCTATTTATATGCCTTCGTATAGGGCATTTAAAAGTGGGTTCGACGAAAAACCAGTCATGTGCCAAACGATCAACACGAGCATGATCAACAATTGTAGCTGGGCTTCTTGTGGAGAGTGGTGCCTTACGAGAACATCTGGATTTTGCCCGCAGATCCATGCCACTGCACGGCAAAATGGTACCACCATGGCTTTGTTGAACTGCACCACGTTTAATACTTCGGTATGTCCTCCGATCAACAGAGATGCACTGAAAAAATACAATTGTAACAACGGCACCGAATGTGCAGTGCTCAAAGGAATCTTCAATTGCTCTTTGGGACATTGCTCAAACCTTTCGCAAATCTATGATTTTGAGGATTGTCACTATAGAGCGGATGGACCCACTGTTGATAGTGACAAAGATAATGCTAAACTCACTGGCAATTTTGAATGCAAGGGTTCAAAATGTACCAAGATTAAAAAACCATTCAGTTGCGACCGCATTTGCAAAGAGAACATAACTAGTGAAATGAAGAACGTATTTATTGCAGTGGGCGATAGCTTTCATCAGGCCCACTGCGATTCTGCCGTCGCTAGTACAAAAGCAAATGGCAATCGGGAAGGTTCGACCATTGAGCCAACACAATTTTGGACCAAACAACCCAATGAAATTATGATGGTATCTTGTCATACTGTTACATATGACGAAAAAAATGTTACTATTCAGTAAGTAAATGTCTACATTTATTCATGTAGAAATCTTTATCGTTAAATCGTTTAAATTTGAATCGTTTTAGGGGTACAGACTGCATAAATGGAACCATCTTCAACACCGAGGCAATACCTCGACCGTTTGCAACTTTTCGACAATTTTGGAATTTAACAGGAAAACACAGTCACGTGGTCGATTCAAAAAACGAGTTTGTACCATCTCAGGCCTCTCTGACCATCTACAACAACTCTAGACTGTATATCAATCTAGATGGTTGCGTTAATACCTTGAGAGGGGAGTGCCTCAATTTTCTATTGACCCAAGGAAGGGATGGAAAAAATCAAACTGCTCCGAGTAGATACTCTTGCTACTATAATAGGGTAAGTGATGGTACATAACATCCGTTAAAGTGTATACGATCTTAGTTGAAACAGACAAAAAAACTAAAAAAAAATTGATGACAGACTTGTCAAGTCCACGTGGACTATCTTCGAACACCTGTATAGGGAGCGATCAATACAAATTTTGTTATATTTATATTGTAGTTTCAGTGTGTGATGCAGTAAATTAATCGTAGAGTAAACCCGGGCAAAAGTCCGCACCTAGTTTATTAAATGGCATAAACGACATATCATTTAGAATTTGGTTTTTACTATGTAGTAGAAAGATGAACCAAACATGAAAGCAGAGGTTGCCGTAACTAAAATCTATACTTTCCTGGATCCCTTTGCTGTACTTACATAATTTAAATTTTGTGCGCAAACGGACTTTTGCCCCAAGGTGGGGCAAAAATCCGATACCAGGGGTAAAAATCCCACTAAGGTTTTTACCTAAATGCTAATTATTATTGTTAAAAACATATTATTTAAAAAGGTTTAATTATAAAAAACATTACAAAAATAAAACAAACGTTTTATAAACTCAATAAAACTAAGAATAAATTTATATAGGTTGTGTTTATCTACACGCCATAACTTAGAACATACATAGGTCACCACACCACATATAAATTTATCATTCTTAGAAAAATAAAACAAGCGGACTTTTGCCCCGAAGTGTCTGGTATATTAAGGAATGTAGCCGCCATGTTGAATAAAATTAAAACTGGTCCAGTGGAGATTATGAAAGCTTTAATATCACTCTTCGAAACTACTGCATATTTTTTTTATTGTCACTTATTTTATTAAATCTACTACTTACGATACAAGTACAGAAATTACATTAAAAATTGAAATTTACGACTTACCTCATTTTCTCGAAGCGTGCACATTCGGTCATCACCTAACTCACACTTCACACTGGAATACAAACTACAGAAGTGTATTCTTTTGGTAGACGGGATGAAAGAATTACTTCACACGCGGCGGCGCTGTAAGCAATAGGACTTTTACCCCGGTGCGGACTTTTGCCCGGGTTTACTCTACCCCCAATATTTACGTTGTCTCAACTGACTTCGTATGAAGTATGTTTTTTTTTGAAGGTCTAAAACATTTTTAAATAATTATTTTTTTGGTAATGTTTCCAGAATAACTCATTCATGGTGGTGGCACGGTACGACCTAAAGAAAACTTGGAGAGATCTAATCATTGCGATCTCTATTCCTTCGGTTTTATTTGTAGTATCTTTTATAACTCTGTGTGCCATAATGCAATCAGTGCGAGTCGACGATGACACGAAAATGAGATGCAAATACTGTTTTGAAAGATCCTACACCAACGATCCGGATCTGACCGAAATGATCAGTAGATATGAAGTGTCTTCTCCCGAGTCAGATGGGCCCAGTTTTCACAGAAGGAACCAAGAAAATACTTAACGAAAAATATTAATATCAACTTCTAAGTATTTTTTCAATTTATACTCGCATTACAATTTTAAGTACTATTTGGTACCATAATTTCAATTTGTCGCCCGACAGATTTAAAAAAAAATTAACATAATGCCATAGTAAAAAAAAAGTCTGCCGGTAAAGCAGAACCCCACTTCAACAGTCATTTTAAGAGGTTTATTGTCAGTCGTGTTACAGTGACGGATTTTAAATAATTATAATTTATACTATAGGAAAGAATCGCCTATAATATTAAGCCGTTCTCATCGGCGTAGCTTTAGTTTTCAGGGAGAGCCTGGCCCCCTCGTTTACATTATTGTAATTGCAATTTTTTTCTATTGAATATTTCAGGGGGGCCCAGGGCCTTCAGGGGGGGGGTCAGGCCCCCTGCCCCCCCCAGCTACGCCGATGGCCGTTCCGCTGTCAGATAACGGGGGCGTCGGCATAATAGCGACCTGAAACTTAAAAGGCGGACGCTAAAATAAGTTGATTTTTCAACGGGTATTTATACATACAATATGTATTTTGTAGGTACTTATATACTTGATATTTTAAAAATAATTATAGTTTAATATCAAAAATACTTCAGATAAAGCCTTCTTTTTACCATATTGTAGGTAATTTAAAATTATATAGAATAAAAAAAAAACATATTTTCACTAAATTTGTACCTTTAGTAGTAAGTAGGTACATACCTGTACCTAAAATTCTAAAAAACAATCAGAAAGGGATATATCTGTATTGCACACTTTTGTATCAAACCCTTATTATCATTATAATGAAGGAGGACACTAATTTTCACAATTGATATAATTTAAGACTGTATGAAAAAATATTGGACCTATAAAACCCAGTAAAAATTTTATGGTATAAATACCTCAATAAAAATATTAATTATTATGACATGCTTTTGATGGTTTGTATTAGTATTGTCTTACCCTGTATATATTCATTATAATGTGTCAACAGGGTAAGGGAAAAGCACTTGATTTTATATTCCTGTTTGTGGCCTAAATTACGTCTTACTATAGACTATATTCAAACATTAAGATAAGTAAGTTTGCCAGTGGTCATAGACCTAATGATTATGTACCTCTATGCGGTGGTTAAGATCTTCCCATTTAAAGCATACTATACTAAAGGTATTGTATTTGGTGGGGTGATTATTAATCATTTATTTTTATTTGCTTTGGAGTATTATTGTCACAAAACAAAGAAACAAACAACCAAGAATAATGCCCCAAAAAATACTGCAAACCAAAAAAAAAAGGATTTATGTATATTTCTTATATTGCGCTTTGTAGCAGTTTGTCGAATGAGCGTTTTGAAAAAATTCTAAATTTTATCAAGTTTAGAGTAATTTGTTCAGCGACGCGACACATGGCGCAAAGAAAAGTGGTGTGCATGCAGAGTTGCAGAGTCGTCTAAGCTAAGGACTCCTAGTGAAGGCTTCAAGAAAGGTGTCCTCGAGCGACAACTCATTTCTATCGGTCTGTCCGTAAGCGAAAAACCTAAAAAAGCAGCTGCAGAGCGTATTATTTTGCATAAAAGCTATAAAAATTAAATTATTAATCCTATAGGATATAAACAGTGTTACAAAATACTCATTTTGTCCGTAGATAATTACCTTAACAATATACTTATCTCATAACATATAAAAACTCTTTATATGTTATGCAGTATAGATAGGTATAAGAGGTGTGTGCTCTTCCAATGCATTCGAGTGAAATAAAGAAATGGAAGGGCAAATACATCTAGTACCTATAATATAAGTATGTACTTATACTTTAATAACAAAGCATTCATATAAATCCACTGTGTCTATGAACTAACGACTATTAGGTATACCTATTAATTATTAGCCAAAAAAATGTATGCATTAACATGTGCCTTTCGCAAATATTACTCGGGCCTTATTTATATTAGTGTAAAAACGTTGGTAGTGAATATTTATTATTTATGTACCTACCTATACCTACTATGTGTTTTGGTTTTGGATAGTGTCTATTAAGTTCAATTCTAATTAGTACTCTACATTTTCCTCTTTAAAAAGGTCTAGGAATATATTGACATTTTATTTACAGCTTCGGTCAAATTCAACTATTATTCTTGACTCGACTGGTATAGAGCGAGCGGACCTTTACATTCAATGACTGAGGTAGAACATTGTGCTTTTTTATATTTGTAACCTTTTATACTTGCATTTACATATTATAAAGCTCATACATATGTATCGGGAAAGAGTAAACATATTTTTATTCATGGTTTATATTGCCAAACCCATTTACTAATTGGGACCAAAAAGGGGTTTAAAAGTGGGATTTTACCTTGTGTGCATCTTTGGTGTTTTTTTAGTATATAACGTTTTCTCTTAAAGCGCTGCGCTGGTGTCAGAATAGAAAACATATACATCAGCTTAAATAGCATATTAATAATTTTCGTATTATTTGTTGCTAGTCGATTATTATTATTATTATTATTATTATTATTATTATGCTATCATGCCAGGTTGCAAAATTGTTACAATAATATATTATGTAATACTCTACTACTCAGTGTTATATGTTTATAATATGTTAAAAATAAATTATTACACATGAAGAGTTTACCGTTTTTTACTATTAATTGGGATCGTAATGTAATAATAGACGCAATATTCCAAATAAATTATTATATTATTAAAAAGTAAAAACATTTTGTTTATAAAACAAGTAAAATGTAACAAAAATACAAAAAAATAAATACACACTTTGCTTTTCGTAAAGCAACAATTATTAATACCCATTTCTTAATACTAGTAAAGAAAGTAAAAAATAAAATCTGAGTAGATTTCAAGCAAAATATAAAGAGTTTTTAACTAATATGGCTTTGCAAAAAATTATTAATAATTAAACTAAACCTAACCTGGTTCTTAAGCTTTGCCAGCAAATTTATTTGAGAAAATGGTAGGATATTCAACATTGATGATCTCCCATCTTCGTTGAGAACTCCTCCTGTTAACCTCTACACACGCAAATCGCCACTAAAAGGATCTTTGGCCTTTGTGGGCCTTGTTTGAACTCTTTATGGATAAACTAAAATACATCTTAAAACAATGGTTGTTCTGAAATTAACAAGATATTTTAGTTTATTGTCCTTAGTAACTTTTAAAAACAAGCAATGGCTAAAAATTCAGAGCTGGTAAAGCTTAGAGCGAAATTCATCCTCCCTATAAAATAAATTTTTAAAAGTATAGTCTATCTGTTTCACACTTTAAGGCGATCTTATTAAAGGGTTACATGGACTTTTATTACAATAATTATTCTTTTATAATTTTAGAAAAGCCCTAAATACCTAAAATTCTTTACCAAAACTGCAAATGCACTGGGACTGAAATCATATAAATATTGCCTTAAAAATTAATCTGTTATAAAATATACGTGACTAGATATTTTAAATTCCTAAATTCACAAAAAAAAACTTCATTTGGATATAATAATATGTGTTATTGCTACAATGAAACTCAAGAGCCACTAAATGGATTTAAAGACTTTTCTCACAGTCAGAAATATTATATTTACCTACTGAAGAAAACAATAATAATTATTTTTGTAAACTATAATAGATAACATAGTCACATTTGTAATATACTCCAGTTCAGTTAAATAGTTTCTATATTATTCAAGATTATAAAATTTCAACAAACTGCCAAAAATGAAAATCATTTTTCAGATTATATTATTATCAATGTTTCAGAGACTTCATTGTAGGTATATTTAATTTAAACAAAGCATATTAAAATAATGATGTACCTAATCTGACAGTTTATGAAATTAGCAGTAAATTAAGACAAAAGGTAGGTATTGACAAAGTAATTTTTCATTAAATTTTCAATTGCTATTTAACTTTCTTATCACAGAACTAACATTCTTCTTCCCATATTATGTTATGTAAAAAACGTTAGCATTTGTTAGAACAAAGACATTTATTTTGGTTACTCTTTAATTATACTGTAAGTTGGGTAGTTCCCATTACAGTCCTAATGACTAGTCTAAGAAATAAATGTGTTGTCCTTTGTACAAAACCATATCCGGATAAACATTGTATAAAATTTGAAATAGATTTACATTTTTTGTGAATTTAGGAAAGTCTTAAATGCATCCAACATGTATCGCGATTCTATTATTATTATTGTTCTAACCACGAGGGGAATGTGGAATTCGGTGCTTTAACTTTAATGTTGAACTGTTTTAATGTAGCCTCTAAAGCTTGTTGATTCCCCGAAAAATATGCTGAGATAGCATTGTGAAATAGTAGTAATTGCTTATGCATGACTTTAATCTGAAACAAAAACCCTACATTAATACCTACCTATAACTAATAACTTATTTGATTAAACAAATACAAGCTATCAGGTTACTCACCCTATTTTCATCGAGAAATTTCATTTTTATAGTAACTTCAGCTCGTAACTTCATAAAACTCTGTCTATGCATTTCATAGCCTTGTTGAGCCTCCTCTAAACCTATTGTCCCCTCAGGTTTGGTAGAAAGTGATTCCAAATCGGTACGATATGCATCATACTCGATTCTAGCAGCTTCATATTGTCTAATACTTTGTAAAGTATCTTCAATTGTTTTATGGCATAAAGTGTTTACAGATGATATAAAGAAATTTAAAGCACCTAGTAGAGTGTCTCCATTTTTTGTTAAATTTCTTTGTGTCTCAGAATTATAAAGGAATTCTTCTTGCAACTCGGGTGACTTTTGAGCAAGATCAGAAAATGCCTCTCCTAGTGCATGTTGAGTTTGAACCACATGATAGAAATGGCTTGTTAATGCTCTAGCTAGACGCAAAATATTTATGTACTTTTTCTGAGTTTCTCTAAGCTGATCAATTTGAGTTTCAAGCTCTAAAAATAAATATTTTAAGTATACCTAACTTAAATATACATACCTTGTTTTTTATTCACAAGTACACTTATTAAATACAGAAATTAAAATAGTATAGGTACCTACATTGAAACAAAACTTACCTGCATCATGTGTTCTCGACGTTTTTCCTAATTTTTCAAACATGAGTTGTTTTGTGCACTTATATGTAGATATAGACCAGTTTTTAAGGTTCTCAATTCTTGATGATGTTTTAAGAATTGTAGAGTCCTCAGTTTGTGTTGGCGATGATGGTGTTAAAATGGCTGGCGAGCTAGTACTGTTGGACAAAGTATTGGGTACTGAGCGAGAGTATGCTGTGTTTGCCGAATTCGTAGGAAGGCTGTTTTTGCTTTCGTGAGCCGGTGTATCTTTCAACATGTCATGTATACTGGTTTTCTCGCCAGACACTGAATTTGAATGCCTTATCTGCGACATATTCTAAAAAGTACGTTCAATTCAATCACTTCTTGAATAAAGCACGATCTGTTTTAAGAAATAGCCCCAGTAATGCTACTTACATCGTATTCGTTAAAAACTTATAAATTAAGCAACACCAACAAAAATTACTACAAAAGTGTCTAACTCACTGTCAATGTTATTGACATTTTGACAGGTAACAGGTAACATAACCTTTCTTCTCGTCTTCTCGAAGTTTTCTTGGCTTATGCTTATGCTTTGCACGTTTACATCTTATAGCAAATTCCATTGGTAAAAAAGTGTCGCACTGGGGTGGCACCTACCCTCATTCCGGTCAATTAAAAACATGCACTTGTGCAGTCCCAATGGATTTCCCATTTGATCTTGGATCGGAAAGTTCTAAAACCAAATACCTAGATAAAAAATCAAATTTGAAACGTCAAAAGCACAACACAAACATTTAAATTGCATCGGTGCCGCACGACCTCCAGGAGCAAATGCGGACCGATTGATGAGTTGAGCGTTCGTTCCATTTAAAAATTCAACTCAAAAATGCTTCCTCCTGGCCCCTCTATATTTCTCAGACAATATGTATACGAAGTTGTTTGTAAAGCGTTCCCTTAACAACTAAACGAGATTTTTAGTTTGCTTTACAGTAAAAGAAGCAAAAGGAAAGTACCTAGCGATAACACTAGACAAAATTACCGAACAGACCTATCATTCTTTTGTGATCTAGGTGATTTCAGTTTTTTATTTTTCGCTGGCGTAGTTGAGTGTTCTAATAAAGAATATAAATATTAATTAAAATATCAGTTTAAATTCGCATTGCAATAAAATAATGTAAAGAAAATGGAAGTCGACCCAGCAGCAGTCAGAAATGTAAGTATAAAACATATTATGTCATATATTTATTGCTGTTTAATAATTAAATATGCTGCTTTTAGTTTAGAGACTTTCTTCAACTCTACAACAAAATGACGGAAATGTGTTTTGCGAGATGTGTAGACAACTTAAACTCAAGAATACTAGATCAAGAAGAAGTGAAATGTGTTGAAGATTGTTCTCAAAAATTCGTAACTTACAACAACAAATTAATGCAGAACTTCGTAAAGGCACAGAGTGATATAATGAATAAGAGAGTGAAAGATGCTGAAGCGCAACAAACGTTATTAGAGCATCCGCAACAACAACGAAACGAATCGGAAAACCAAAACTTGGCATTAAAAACTGTTAATCAAGAAGTATCCCTTTCAACAAATTGATCTCCATGGTCAAATTTGGATTCTTGGCCATAGGAAAACATAGTTTGCATATATTTTTTTTGTAGAAAAAGTTTTCAGTTTATAAATACTGCTATTTCTATTTGTTTAATAATTAACATATTTATTAAAAGTTCTATTTGTTATAATTTATGTGAACTTTTTTGTTTTGGTGGTAAAATTTGAATTTTTCTATTCCTGATGTTGCCAGTTTTATAATTATTTATTTTTATTACTATAACAAAAAATAATAAGGTGGATCCGGACCATAGATAGATTGTTTTAAGAGGCCTATGATCCGGACTAATCTGAAAAAAGTTGGGGGTTGGTAAGTTATTTTAAACCAGAATTCATCAATTCAAACTTAACAATGACATTTTTTTTCCATTGGCGATTTTCGTGTATGAAACCAACGAATACTTACACCAGAGCCGTATTCGATTGGGAAAGTGATTTGGATCGATCTGATTTTAAAAATCAGTTGGGATCACTTTGACCGTGGGATCACTTACCAATCGAACACAAATCAGATCAGTTGGAATCAGTTAGATCGATCCGGATCGATCTGAACCTGCGAATCGAATACGCCTCAGGTATGAAACTGTAAATGACATGCGCAATCCCATTAGTTATATATAGACAGCTGGCTATGAGCATTCCAACTTGCAAGGTTGCGCTACGAAATATCCGAACGCGAGGTGGCGTTGCTATGCGACAACATTTATTTTGGCGGTAAGATTTGAATATTCTAATTATTTTTACTAAGCAAGAAAGATTTTGGTTTGGTCGAGTTTATCTTTTGCCAAATAATCATTAAGACATTGACAATGTGCGATAAAATGTTTAGTATGAATTTATGAGCAAGCACTAGTAACGCATTCGCCATTTTGTTTTTCCAAAAAACTGTTGAATATACCTACCCTTAGATAAAGAACCCAGTCAAAGGATATACCTGTGTTTCGGTAGTAGATAACTACTGTTTCAAGAAAAAAATTAATTGAGAAATTAATAATAGCATATAAAATAAATTATCAAATTTGCGCATAAGGTAGGTACCTATTTCTTCTGCTTTTAAACACTTCAATAATTAGATTTGACCGAAAACATCCGATGTCGCCCGACAATTTGGGATGGCTGCTAGCCAGCTGTCTGTATCGGCTAGTTTATCACAAGCGTCTATGTACACCCCGATGATATCGATTGATTTGAATTGACGTTCCTCTACTCCCCTATTTTTTTACCAATAAGTTTACCACTGAAAAGATTCGAACCAGCAACCTTCTATTCTGTGCTTCTGGTTAGGGATGCACAAATTTCGAAATCCATCGAAAATCGATATATCAAATTTTGACCCATCGATGTAGCAAAAACATCGATATTGAAAAAATATCGACCGAAAAACATCGATATATCGAAATTTTTTTCCGCAATTTGCAATAAAAACAAATAAAACGCTGCTTGTAGCAGAAGATGAGTTACGCGTCTTTATATACTTAATGAAACGTTGTTTAATAATAGGTCTTTAAAAACTCTTACCTATTTAACACTTTAAAAACTAATAGTTAATGTGTACCTCAAAGTGATATTTTACATCTGGAACGACCTTAGTTCATAAAGCACGGCTTTTATTATTTACAGGTTGGCAGCCCCAATACGCGCCGTAATTTCCCTAGTATTTAGCGCCAGTGCACGAAACAAAGAAATTAAGATGGCGCTAGAAAGTAGCAACACTTAAAATAGTTAAAATATATTTTTTATATCTATAAAAAATACTAAATGATCCCAATTTTTTGGTTTAATAACTTTGAAAACGATGTATTTTAAGAAACATCGCTACTTCGATATATCGATCTAACCTCCATCGATGTCATGAACCATCGAGTCAAAATCCATCGATGTAAAAACATCGATATTTTGCTCCGATATATCGATGTTTTCGATATATCGAAAACCATCGTGCATCCCTACTTCTGGTCCAAAACCTAGCCCCTCGCCGTTTAGGCTTAATGTTCTTATTTGAACTTACGGTAATATTCTTTACTAACGTCCATAGGCGCCGATTCCGTGGGGGCTTGGGCCCCCAGAGCCATATTTCTTTGGGGGCTTAGCCCCCATAGCCTAACATCCACAGCCCACAGTACGTTTACATAATAATGATACTAATCAAAGAAAATTTGATACTAATAGCAATTCGTTTGCGAACGTGCGTTACTTGAGATTTGATAATTTAATTTTTTTCTATAAAATTTATCTGCAGTTGTTGTTTCTTTTTTTTAATTTAGCAGGTTATATTTAGGAAAAAATTATTTTGTCTTTGAAAATTAAATTTTGCTAGATCTGGCAACCCTGGTCTGCCACTTTGCTGAGAGCACGCAGAGAATTTGGAAAGTCCCTGGTCTCATTGCCAGGTCTGGTAAAATTTCACTAGATTTAATGATTTCGAAACCAATCCAAAGTGATTTAGTGAAAACTTTCGTTAAATACCCCAGTTTTAGTGATTTTTCGGATTTTGTAGCAAATAAGACAAAGTCGTCTAAAATACAATACAAAAATGCAATATTTTAAAAATATTTTTTTCAAAAACACGGCTATTTTTAATTATCCGCTCGATCTATATTTTCTACACGTTGGCAGCCGTGATGTCAGATCTGCGCATCCAGCCTTTAGGGAATAAAATTTCATTGGTTCATATTAATCATGTGGTACACAACGGATGCGTATCACGGATGTATGTGGATCCAGCCTAACGGTTATTTTACCCAAAAAAGGGCGTGGCACCCAAAAAAAGCGCCTTCGGAGCAGGAAGAATTGCGCCTTCGGCACAAATCCTTTTGTCCGGTTTTTTTTTTTCAACATATCTGGCAACCCTAGTTGAGATCCGGGCTCCAAGCCCCCAGAGCAATTCCGAAGTTCCGGCGCCACTGCTAACGTCATATTATGGACGCCGAGCCTAGACAACTGGCAAACCGAACAAACCCGAACAAACCCTATAAATTTTCTTTGTGGCAAACGCCTGGGATTAGCTATGACACGCAAATTACGTCAATCGATATCATCGGGGTGTACCTAGACGCTTCTTAGTCGTCACGTCGTCACTGCTGGTTCTGATTTCTGGTTTCTGGTGTGTCGCCATTTTACTTTACTACATCGTGACTGTCTGTGCATACAGCATACAGCTACACGCCATTTTGTGTTGTTGATTGTGAATAATTTGTTTTTGGGACATATATCTAGCCGAGATTGCATTTTAATATCTCCTGTTTCGGTCCTAATCGTTCACAATGGCAGACCAAGCAGAAAGCAAACCTCCAATTAAACAAGAAAATTCAGAACAGAGTAACGGTAATTTTGGGGGAAATCGGCGTGGCGGCCGGGGTGGTCAGAGTAGATTTGCTGGAGGCCGGGGTGGCGGAAATCAAATCGTATGTATTTTTTTTACTATACTTGCTATTGCTAACAATTTCATTTTATAACATTTTCCCTGACTTGCCGTTGTGGTGCTTTGCAGGCAAAGGCTTACAGTTTGTGGTTGTAATTTTTGAATTGGAAACTACTCATTTAAATTTTACTAAATTTATAATTATATGTAGGTATAATTAAGTACACGAACTTTTTCTATAAAGATTTGGTACGTACCACTAGTTTTTTCAAGTAGATGTTTATACCAACGATAGGAATATTATTGCTAATTGTGTATGCCTTTGTAATGTTAACATAACAGACTTAATATTCGTACATATCCATCCTATTATTTCCCAATGGCAGATTATATTATTTTAAATTTGAGTACCAAACTTGACATTTTTATTGCCTTTTTTTTTTTGTCAAATCTGCAATAATGTAAATCTCTCATTTTGTTTCTTGCTCAATCGTTTCAGATGATACCAAACCTGTTCACATCTTTTAACAAAAAACATTGTGCCTATAAAAATACAAACCCAGGCAGAGATTGTGAGAAACAATTTTACAAATGACCCTTCTTAATTTTTTTAAATAACTCTTAATGCTAAATTAACGGAAGTTTCTTTGAATTATTTCAGAGAGGAGAGAGAAATGAAGGCAACCCAAACCACAATGAATTTAAAGGCAATAGAGGAAGAGGGGGCAGAGGTGGTTTTCGTGGTGGTCGTGATTCTGCTGGTGGGGGTCGCATAGATGAACAAGGAGGTGAAGGTGAAATGGGATTTCGTGGTAGAGGCCCAGTTGACAAGATAGCAGAAAGAATTAATGGTTTCCAAGGCCCCACTTATGACTTGCCTCCTCTTGACCCGAGTGAGAAAAAGTTTAATGGGCGAAACAGATTGTATGTTGGAAATATTGGAGCAGAAGTTACTGATGAAGACCTGGCGGAATTTTTCAAACCATATGGTGAAACATCTGAGATATTTGTGAACAAGGATAAAAATTTTGGTTTTATCAAATTGGATTATCACAGCAATGCTGAAAAGGCCAAGCGGGAGTTAGATGGAGCTTTACTGAAAGGAAGGAGCTTGAAAATTAGATTCGCTCCCAACAGTGCTACCATCAAACTGAAGAACCTATCTTCTTCTGTAACAAATGAACTGTTGCATTATGCTTTTAGTCCATTTGGTGAAATTGAAAAGGCACATGTATTGGTGGATGAGCGTGGTAAACCAACTGGTGAAGGTTACATTCATTTTGGGAGAAAATTTTCTGCCACAACTGCTGTCAAAAAGTGTCAAGATGGTTGCTACTTTCTGACTGCATCACTTCAACCAGCAATTGTTGAACCATATGAGTTAGTTGATGACATTGATGGTTATTCTGATAAGATGATCAACAGAAAGAATATAGACTTTCAACAAGAGCGTGAAGCACCACCAAGGCTCGCTCATCCGAATAGTTTTGAATTTGAGTACGGTCAAAGATGGAAGGTTTTGTACGAACTGCATCAACAAAAAGAAGAAGCTTTAAAGAAGGAGTTGCAGTTGGAGAAGGAGAAGCTTATTGCTCAGATGGAGTATGCTAAATACGAACATGAAACTGAGATGCTAAGGAACCAGCTGCGAGCAAGAGAAATGGACAAAGATAGACAGAAACGAGAATGGGAGATGAAAGAACGTCTGGCAGAGGAAGAAAGAATTAGGCAAGAAGACCTTATGAGACGACAGCAGGAAGAGATGGAGGCTCGAATGATTGCTTCCCAAGAAGATATGAGGCGCAGACAGCAGGAGAATAATTTATTTATGCAAGCTCACAACTTGGACAGTCTTCTGGATCAGCAAGAACAAGCATATGATGAACCATCTTACAATTCAGGTGGTGGTGAACATAGTAAGTAATCTTTTTTATTTTAAATTTGTTTCTACTTACCTACATAGTAGTAATAATTTTAACTTAGCTTGACATAGTACCTCTGCATTTTTTTTAAATTAAGTGTTATAGACCTCTGCAGTATTTCCTTGCAAAAGGAATCTAAAAAAATTAAACCATATGATATAATAAACACAAGAATTATTTAGGACATTTTTTTACCTCAACTAATTGTGTTTTTCTTTTACAGTGAATACAGGAGTTGACATGGTAAGTTTGGCATTTTTTTTTAATTGTTCTGAATTTAAACAAAATCAGGAATTATTGATTAAACCTTTTATTTTAAGATTGCCACACTTTCTTTATAAGCAGTTTGAGTAAATCAGTAATGTAAATATATTAAGAGTGGCAATTTTAAGGTAAGGTATGTCTTAAAGCAACTAAGTAATCTGTTGGCTTTAAGTTTATATAGCCGATCCAGGCACAGCATTCCATTATTAAATTATTAATAATGTCCTACCCGTATTTAGCGGCCATTTTCTTTGATTTGACCAATTTTTGTGCAAAAATTATATCTGCTGTTTACCGTTTCTACACTTATAACATAACATAACATAACTATCTATGTGGAACGAAATTGAATATTGACCTACAGAAACTATCTTATTTTCATAAAAGATACAAGGCTGTTAAATAAAGTTCGGATTTTGAGTTGCCCAATTTTGCCATGGAAACTAGCCAAACTGAGTGACAGTAGGATAGTTGATGTCATATTTTGGGTTGGGGCATTAGTAACATCGATATTTATCCAATCGGCGCGTCGCGTGATGATATTGAAATAATACTATATAATGTTTCCTCAGTAGAAACTTTGTAGATGGAGTTAGTTTTAATAGCAATCCATCATATATTATACATGTACATCCCATAAGATTTTAATACCTAAAACTAGGCTACCGTGCTCCTTATTTGATATTCATATAAATATAAATAGGTATGAAGGTAATATTAATTATGGTCTTTTCATATTATATCTCCACATACCAAAGAATCTTCGAATTTCCTGTTCCTTACCACTTTTCAGTGTGATAACCTTATTTGAATTAGAGTTTACGTTTTCTCAGTTTTAAAAGACAATTTAGGCATTCTTTTTGAACAAAACCTTCATTTGGTTTAGGAAAACCATAAGAGTGGCAAATCTTTGTCCACCATATTATTATAATCTTTGATCGTGTGTTTCGTGCATGTCGCGCGTTATATGTATACATACCTTAAGTTGACTAAAAAATTATGGTTTTTTAGAATATATATCTTTATATAGTACCTTTTTGCACCAAAATTAGTTGAAAAATTGAAATCAAAGCTGCTTCTTATTGGTAAGACTCAAAATTGTGTACTTCTCAGATTATTCTCACTTTAAATATCCTCTGTTTATTATTGATCTGATAACATTACCTCCTACCTATATACATATACCAATAATTAAAATATTTAGTTAATAAAATATATAAATTATTAAAATAAATGCGCCTTAAAATTTATTAAATACCACGGTACACCTACTGTGTGTGTATCATGCTAAATAATTACCATATTTTATGATAACAAAATAAACGGAAATAAGAAATATAGAATAATGTTATACCTACTAAAAAAATTACATAAAATCTTAGCAGGCCGAAAATGCGAAATGGCTTTGTATAAATTGATGATTTTTATAACGTATTTGATGAACATTTTGCCTGGTTATCAGTGTTACATAAAAAGATAATATTCATTTAAAAAACTGAAAATTACGCTGTCACTGTGGATATTACTGTTTTATTAACGACATTATTTAATACTCATTTTACCAAACCCTGACACTGTCTGTCTACATACCTAATATTATTATAATATATATGTATTTTAAAAACAATAAGGAAAAAATGAATCATTATTTTATGTAACCTTGGTTTAAGATGCATGACAATGAGTGTTAGTTGAATGTGTGGAGAAATCGTGGTTGCTAGGGCAATGCCAATAAAATCTTTACTCCGAGAAAAATTGTAAATTTTACTTGATCCTCTATTTCTTTATTTTTAAGGATACCTTTTCTTAAAATAGTTAAATAAAGTGTCCGGAACAAGATCCTTAAAAATGAAGAATATGTTTTTTTTTTTAAGTTGTAGTATCGAATAATCATATAGCTTGAATTATTTATACCATATTTTACAAAGGTTAGTGATGATGATAAGTAACCTTTATTTTATTGAAAACATTTTTTTTTATAAACATACAGACAATTTTGTTTATAACAATTTACATAAATATATTATAGCGATTGTGTTGAATCAAACTATAAATAATTTCAATAAATATGTTAAATAGCAATATCGATATGAACATATTGTCTTATTGGGGTGGGATATTTAGATACGGCATATTATATATCAACCCGGTCGCATATCGCGCTTATTTAGTAGTACCGCGTATTATCAGATCAATAATAAACATAAAGGATTGTACAAATTGTGTTTTTCAAAATTAACTGGTGGAACCCCTAATTGGGCTCGAATCAACAAACATGAATCAAATGTTACTTTTTTTTATTATTATTGGTTTTAACTGTTGGTGAGAAAAATAGTTGAAAATAATTTATTTAAGATTATTTTTCTCATTGCCAATAATGAATTAAATGGCTCACAGATTGTTTAAAAATTAGCTGATACTACTCAATAATGATTTCTGTTGAAGTTAATTTGTTTTTGGATAATGGGGCCAATTACATACAGTCGAAAGTGTTTCTGACAGGTGGGTCCACTGGTCAATTTTGGTGAAGACCGAGAAAATGAAAGCCATTAAAATTAAACTGAACATTACTTGAGAAATCTGTTTAGTATTAGTAATATTTTGTATGCCCAGCCCAGTCCTCCTGTTACTATATTTTGATCTTTAGGTAATATTTATCTTAACTCTTCATTGTTAAAACGTTTATAACCACTAGATTTGCCGGGGGCTATTTATCTCAGAAAGGCAGCTTTTTCAGGAAACTTATTTATTTTCTTCACTCTTGGAAATTTTTCACACCCGGCATAGTACTTTTCATTGTGGGACTTTGTCTTTGGGACACCGATTTCAGTTCACAAATTGTTTAAAAAGTTTCGTTTCGACGGTTGAAAAGAGAATTGACGACCTCACACGCCATGGACAGTGATGACAATAATAATAATAATAGTAATAGTGCTGGCTTAAAAGGGGCGCAGTTTAGGTGCTTTGACATGTGGAATGTCCATGGCATTATGTAAGTCAATTCTATTTTTATCCGTTGATATTGGGTGTTACAATGCAGACACAACTACATGCTAACTGGCTGTCATTTATTTAATTTGCTCATGTTGTTGACATTTTAAGATAAATATTATTTCTAAATATTCAAAGTTTGTACAAGAGGTTGATGATGGTTAATTTATAATGATATTGTCGACGTAAGGTCGAAAAACTATACAATGGACTATAACAGGATTTATTTATTATATTGTCACACCAGGATCCGAAACAATTCATGAACTCTTTTGAGCGTCACAACCGGTATGATGGACGGGATGCCTCAACCCGAGGCTCGAACTCGCACCAACGGGGCCACTGGGTCAACGATAACAGGCGCGACGATTATCAGAACAAAAGACGTCGTTTTTAAGGCGAGACCATAATGCCCTACCCCCCCGATAATCCCTGTATTTTCGATTGTCTAAGTTGGACCTTTTCAGTACATAGTGGTGTTTTTTGTACTGTTAGTTTTGGTATTTCAATTCCCTTTTTAGGCGTTAATAGCATTTTAGTATTAATATGATAAAAACATTTGGGGTGGGCAAATAATACTTCCAGAAAAAATTTATGTCTCAACGCTTTTTATTTTTATTTAAAACTGAAGGATTACATTTTTATTGGAACTTCCACTTGGTAACAAATGTATACCATTCTAGTCTGAGAGATTTCGTTTACTTTGTTTCTATCAACGATGCCGTTACTTGATCTGAGCAATACTATTGTCTGCTTTCTAAGGGATGACCATACTGTAAAGATGTCGAGAACAAATACATACCTACTTTGGTATTCAGAAGGAGCCCCTGTAGATTCCTACTTACAGAAATTCATTTTTCATAAAATTGAATAGACATGGAAAATGATACAAAGTATAAAGCCTAATTTTAAATAAAAAACTTACTAAATTCAGAACAAGGAAATTCGTTGAAGATTATTTAGCTAGCTACACTTCCTTTGAGGGTTGTGGGAAAAATATCATATACCATTATTAAATCTGTCAATATTTTGATCACTTTTATCAATCTCTCAGACTCAATTGTCACCTCATAAAGTTAATTAACTTTTAAAAATTTCCCAAAAAAGAACCCTTCATTATTACTGTAAGTCAATGGTGGGGCGGCATTTTTTTGAAACGTCAACTACTTCCTCTTCAACAAAGGAAGTATCACACTCTCTTAATTGCTAGGAAGGAAATGGTTCATATTTTAAAATACTTGGTCGAAAAAAATCCCATACTTTTTTTGTAACTTCTAAATTAGAAATATGGCGGTGGTTGGCTGCAGTAAACATAATTTTTATGACGAGGCGCGTCTTGCATTAATTCATTTCTGTAAATTGGTGAATATATCACCGTTCGTGAGACATTTCTAGTTTTGTGTTTATACAGTTTTAAATAACTCAAAATAGGTATAGTTATAAAGAATGTGTCGTAATAAACTTGTAACAAGTAAATATATAACCTTATCAGTATAAAGATTAATTTTTTTTAGTAAAGATTCCTAATGTTACCTTTTTGTGATTAAATAAAAAAAATTATCCTCCCTGTCTAAAAAACCATAAGCTAAAGTCGAATACAAAACTATTTTAAATATAATCTTGACAGATAACCAAAATAAGTTTTGATTGGAAAGCTTATCGTGTAGGTACAGTGCATACGATCTACAGTATTTTTATAAATCAACTAAAATATTTTTTTTTCCCCATCTATTCAGTGTTTCCTGGGCGATTTTATTTTATTTTTCTTGTACCTACATCAGTACTTAACCGGTATTATAAAGCACCTATGGACTCTATTTCGAACTATTAAAGTACTAAAATAATATGTGTGCACCAAAATTAAATATTTCAACATTTGAGTTACGCTTATGAAATACCTAAGCCTTACGTTTTGACTATTGGGAAAACGCGAATGTTAAACAGTGATCGTTGAATGAAATGTCATTTATATCAAGAAGCCATTTCATAACTCGCAGTGCCGTCCATGACTGTTATTTTTAGCAGTAGAACAGGAGGCAGTAAATGGTTCGGTTATCTAAAAAAAATAGCGACATTTAGTCCGTCTGATGTAATATACTATTTTTGGTGAGTATAAACTAATAATTATATAAAATATGTACAATGCCGAATGTTTCAGATCAAAATAAGTATAACATATGCTTTCTTTAGGAAAAGCGCTACGTCAAAGAGTAAGCACTAAGCAGACACTTTGTCACCACGAATTTGGTACATGAGGACGATACTACTATTATACATCTTAACGAGGAAGCAATTGGCGGCAAACTTCCATTGCTTTCCATACCTAATAATCGTGACCTCTTTCCCATCGTCCAAACATCCCTGATTTCGACGTGTTTCTTCTTGCTCATCTGATTTGTGGTATTACTGATACGTTACAATAATTATGTCTTTAGTACTGACTGACTAATACTATATTGATCGTGTACGTGGCCCTTCAACCACCTAAACAAGCAGATTTTTAAACAATTTTGGTCTTTCCGTCAAGTGTACGCTTTTTTGCTGCACACTACTATTAAATAAAATGGAAACTTTAAATGTATGATCATGATCGTTGGAATGCATTTTGCATGAGAGATGATGATTCGTTGTTGAAAGAACTGATGTATGGAATATATGTAAATAATTTTAAGTGTTCTCTATTTCTAGATTGTCTTTTAACATTGCTGTTATTATATTATTATACTGGCATAATTGCAGGGGTATTATCATATATTTAGGTACACAAGAAATTATTATCCACTCGGATTATTTGGAATTTTTCTAGACAGTTCTATTCGCTTGACCATACTTTCTCTAATACACAAACTATGGACATTTAAAAAGTACATAGTTTCGGAAAATTGCTCAAAGAAAATTGACTGGATGCTAATGCAAGAAATATTACAACAGCTTCATGCATTTTAACCGCAACATTTGACATTTTAGTATCATCTAAAATTTTGTACGTATCTGAAGAATATACAGCATCACTAGAAGATTAAAGGACTAACTTACAGTCAGGTACTTACTAATCTAGCAAGTTTCTTATATACATATATATTAACTTTATTTTGGTGTATTTAATTTTTTTTAGTTTATTTATACTCTCCCAATTTTACTCAGTCTGTGCAATAAATAACGATTAAGATGATGTTTATTTAAAGTTGGGTTTCAAAGGCGTACAATTTTGCAAGCATACTTTCTGATATAGTTATGCAAAGCTCAGAATTGCTATTTTTTATACTATTTTTGACTTAGGCAGAATTTATTTAAAAAAATATTGTAATAATTCTAAAATGACGGATTTGCGAAAAGTTTAAAGGTTTAAAATATAAGTTTTTCTGGTGCTTACAGTTTCGTGAAGAAAGTTGTGAGACTGATTGGCAAAAATAGCAATTTGAATTAAAAATTATAAGCGTTTGGAGTTTACACTGAACCGCTAAAATATAATAAAATAACAGAAGAATTATAGAAATTTAAAATCCGCCCAAATAATGCTACATGTACATAGTTATGTCATGTCGCTTGGTTTAAAAGAATCTGCCTTAACACGATGATAATCAATCCACTAGAGCAGTGGTTCCCAAATGGTGGTCCGCGGCATATTTTTTTGGGGTCCGCGAACCCTCGGAGCACAAAGGGAAAATAAAACAAATATAACTAAATAACTCGCCACTAGAATAGAGATAATCCTTGTGTTTTAAGTTTATTATTGTTTTTAAGGAAAATACGTTGTGTTGATAAATAAAATGTTGTTTAAATAAGTTACAAAACGGTTGTTTTAGTACTTTTTAAAGATTAACTGGCCATGTAGGTCCGCATGTTACTATAATCTGATTTTGGGGGTCCGGGATTTTGCGAAATTTGGGACCCACTGCACTAGAGTATCTATTACTTACAAGTTATAAATCATAAAAAATGTTTGCATATAAAAAAATAAACGAAATACATTGCGATAATAAAATAAATGTGTTATTCATAAAATCGGACTAAATATGGGGAACATAGACGTTTTAACTCGTGACCTTTACTTACCGAAACACATTATCCATGTGACTTATATAAAAAATCTATTAATTGGAAAATAATGTAAAAGAAAAATGTAATTACAAATTTCTGAATATTGGCAAATTATAATTAATAAAATTGGAACACTACCCGAGTGCGAGTTGGGACTTAAATAAGGTTGATATTTAGATAGATTGGGCCCTGTTGCTGATTTATTTTATGTACAATAGAAATGTTTATATCTATCTATCCCAACTATACCACAAAAGCATGCATAATCATTATTAGGGTATTTTTTTAATAAACACTATACATGACACTAAAAAATCTTCATTTGTATAAGTACTATATAGGTACCTACATATTTTACGTTTCAAATTAAGTCAGTTATCGGAAGTGGTTACATTATCTGCTGCGACTCTTTTCACGTTGATGAGCAGTAGAGATCAAAACCAGTTAAACAAACTGAAGCATTCAACACTGTTGTAGTAATGCCAGTCCCACTTAATATGTACTTGTTTTTTTTTTTTTTAATTATTTTACATAAGTCATGTCAAAAATATAATGTTTTGGAATTGCGATGTTCCTTATTCGTTATGAAACTATTTCCCTCGATCCACCAGCTTATTTAGCTTGCGAAGCAGCGTGGATCTGTTTATATTCAGTCTTACTTGTGAATAAATAAACTATAGTTTCATAATTAAAAATCCTTTACAATAATTCGATTGTTAATTCTATTTTGATTAAAGAAATATTCGAATAAAAATTATCAAGTTTTCATCAATTCAACTCATTAACTTATCTACGAGTAAAGCATTTTAAATAATATATCTAAAGTACACCCAGTGAGAGTAGACTGTTAATATGTGGCATTTTTAATTTAACTTGTATAAGTAGTACGTTAAAAACTTCAGTTTAGCAACAACTAAAAAAAATATAATTTTACAGTTTAGCAACAACTAAAAAAAATATAATTTTACAGTTTAGCAACAACTAAAAAAAATATAATTTTATTGGGTGTTTTAGTAGGAAATAAAATCATTTTGTTTCGGTAGTCAGTTTTGGCTGGGTACGTTATTTATTACGTACCTACAATAAGAATATCACTGGGTTTTCTGTCATCTGACAGCTTCTTCTAAAACATCAACAGTATTTTTAGTTAAATTAATTAATAGATATGAATTAAGGTAAAAACAAAATTAACTCGTTCAATTTTAACTAATTTAAAAAAAATTAGTATATTATATTATTGTTCCTTAGCACATTGTTTTAACCATATATTATTTAAAAGATTATATAACAAAAATAGAAATATTTTCCAAAACTAAAAATCATGTTGATGCTTTGTCTTTGAAGGTGTATAAAAACTTATCTATTTTTTGGTTTCACAGGGTCCCAAAAGTTCAATAACAAATCTGTTCATGGCATTGGTATTTATATTGCTTTGGTAAGTTAATATTTTATTTTATATACCTTTTTAGTACTTTTTCATTTAACCTACTATGTACTCATTGCCAGAGTTTGAAATTAGGCAGAGGGGGAAAAAATCCCCACTGGCCAATGTCTACCTACATTTTTGGAACTTTAGACATTAACATTATCTAATTATGGTTTCTAATTTTTATTTTAGACCATTTGAAGAGCCCATTTTTGGTTAGCTGAATGCTGAATGTACACAAAAGTTCCGGATGTTTCGCTATAGTTTATGGAAGGAGTAAAAATTACTTTCACTGTGTGCTGTACAACGAAAGAAAGAGGCCAAACAATATCTTCATATAATAATTTGTTAACTAGGTACAATCTTTTTTTTTATAAAAATTAAAACCATAAAATTAAGGTTTTCAGATCAAGATCAAAACAATATTTTTCATATTTATAAGACCGCGCCATAAGGGCGTAAATTTGACAGCGTACCTATTCTTGAAGAGGCGATTGGTTCATTTTCTAAATGGCGGCCTAGTCGGCCATTCACGGCACGTACGTCGTCAAATTACGCCTGTCGGGACTCTGCCTAAGCCTTGTTGGCTAAAACAAAATAATATTTGTATTACTGCAACTACTTTTTAGTATTAAAAACTTTTCATTGTAGATTGCAGGAAAAGTTCCGAATACAGAGCTGGCCAGCTGATTATGAACGGTTCATGATACTCCTGCAAAAAGAGGCTGTGAATTGCCATTTTGAATGTATGTCCTGATGACGAAATGAAGACAGACGAAACTTGCTTTCGTTCTAATTTCTGGTAAGTTTGTGTTTTGTTATTAAGTTACGCCCCATTTTTTTGCCTGTGGAAAGAAGAGGTTGCCTCTCTTTAGCCTTTCTATCATGCAATATGGGACTAAGAAAAATCATTAAAAATAGGCTGCATTTGTAGAACGAATAATGCTAAAAAGCCTCAAAGCACTTTTATCGCCCATTTAGGTACTTTATTTTGGTAAGAAATTGTCAGTTAGAAAATCTTAATAATATTTCTTTAGGAATAATATTTTTTGCAAGTCTTTACATTAATCAATCTGAGCCTGTTTAATATGGCCAATAAAGTGCAGCCGAGTTTTTGTGTCTCATACATTTTTGTATTTAATTTTAGTGAATCCTAAAGACCCGATACTAAGCTAATGTCTGAGAAAAGAAATGAGACTGAGGGCAAGAAAGGTGGAAATTACTGGAAGATTCAGTGTTAATATAGAACTGTTCGCAACTGTAGATATTTATCTTCAATTAAAAATAAATGTTTTAAAGATAAACAAGGTTTGTTTATTTTTTACACATCACTCGCATGGGGGTTTTTTCGCAACCAGATATGCTGACTGTCTTTTTACTAGATCAGTATTAGATAATGGCAGAGTTCCTTTGATTTCAAAGGACTATACACTGCGTTTTTTTTTAACGCGGGCCATAGGGATTTACATGGTAAATCTTTAAGCACATTTTAGGCACATTTTTTATATGAAACAAATAATATTAAAACTTGAGAATAGATAAAAATATGAGATGGGAGGAAGAAGTTAACATACAATCTGTGCAAAAAATCTCCAAGAGATACCCAAAAAAGCTCTTTTTATTTTTTTAAAATTACACTTTTTTACCCCCTTGTAATTTATGTAATTAACTACCTTAGATAAAGAAAAATATTGAAACGGCTGTCAGTATTTTCCTGACTTTCATGAAATTAGTTTAAATTATTAAACTTTATAGAAATAAGTTCTGCTTTAGAATTATTAAGAAAATTAATACATTTTAAACCACTTAAAATAAAACATATTTAATACAAACTAAATAATCATCAACATTGTATAATTTCGGTATAACTTGCCAAATATTATAAAAATGTCACATACCAGTTTATGTCAAATATACCTGAGTAAACTTAATATACAGGGCTGGGCAAAACAGCGTGATATTATAACTTAAAATGGTATTTTTCAATATTTTGCGTTAGTAAAGTAATACAAACATGGCCCTAAATTGGATGAGACCACAAGAAATATTTGTGTAAAATTTCAACTCGTAGTTCTCAATAGAAATGTGCCTAACATAGACTTAAAGATTTACGATGTAAATCCCTATGGCCTGCGTTAAGAAAAACGCAGTGTAGAGACACCCGCTGAACTAAATTATTTTTCCTTTATGGACAACTTTGAGGATATAAAATAATACTAATGAGAGTATGCTGATATTGTTTTATTTAACTTTAATTAACAGGTATATCATTGTTTCTGTTTAAAGAGGTGGAGTGCCATTGGTCAATGGTAGTATTTAATACTGTTATTTTGTTAACCAATCCTCACCTTTTTCCAAATACTGTTTAAAATCATGGCTTTGAAGTAGAGTAGGGCAGAGCTGCGAGGCCTTTTAAAATACTGCTTGTATTTAATTACTTTATATAAGGAGATGGATAGTATGTAAACGCTTTTTAAACGTACTCCGACTTCTTTTAAAACGCTTGTAAGATTTTTTGAGAGCTGGAAGCCCATTTTAAAGCACTTTCAAGGCGTTCAAATGTCTAGTGTTTGCAAAATTAGGGTGTAAGTAGGTTCGCAGCTCAGGGGTTTACTGCATTCCTTGGTTACCAGCTTGCATTACCAAGGAAATTGGGTAAGCTTGCAGCTGAAATAAACATAATGTTGACTAGAAGGTGGTTGTTGCGCTTTCATGCGGTCTATAATATTTTATTTGACCTTTAAATAAATCTACACCAAATGCATGACCCATTATATACAAAAAATAATACTGCTAACTTACATCTAGACTTAGACCATCTGTATAGGACGTAATAAAATGATTTGTTGAAAAAAATGAAATTTTGTGGAAATATTCGGATATTATGCGGTTGTCACACATGCTTGAAAAAAATTAACATTAAAAGGTCATCATTTCTACCAGACCACCACCAGATAAGCTGGCTAACGACATATATTATACAGTGACCGGCAAAGAGTTCGCAACATATGGGAAAAAATTTTATTAGCGGAATATTAAAAAATCTTTTTTGGGGGATTAGATGTGCATGTCCCATAACCTTAAAATCGATTTTGACATACGTCACGTGACCAATGATATGGCGGGAAAGTTGAAAAAACCAATATGAAATCATCATAAATCAGATAAGTTGATGAGATATCGAAAAAATTCCAAGAATAAAAAGTGTTTAGAATTCCATTAGAACCTTAAATACAATGTTTGGGATATCTACTTAAAAAAAACATAAAATCGAATATTTTTGTAAATATTTTTTTACCGAATTAAAAATTTCCATATTTTTCCTTTCTTAAAGCTTCATTAAAGTAAAGCTGACATCTGGTGACCACAACTAGAAATATTATTTTGTTTTTCTGACAATTTGGAGCAATAATTCAAAAAATTCGTTTACACTTGGATACCAGCTGTTGCAATAGTCTATTTCTAATAACCTTATCGATATTTTTTATATCGAAATATTCTATTATGTTAAAAAATCCTTAAATTCATTAATCCAAAGAAAATTTTATTTATACCCGTAAAAAATAATTTTGAATTTCGCAGAAATCTTTAAAAAAATCTAAAAATTTAAATTATTTTTTACGGTTATAAATAAACTTTGCTTTGGATTAATGAATTTAAGGATTTCTTAACATAATAGAATATTTCGATATAAAAAATTACGATAAGGTTATTAGAAATAGACTAATGCATGCAACAGCTGGTATCCAAGTGTAAACGAATTTTTTGAATTATTGCTCCAAATTGTCAGAAAAACAAAAGAATATTTCTAGTTGTGGTCACCAGATGTCAGTTTTACTTTAATGAAGCTTTATGAAAGGAAAATAATTCGGTAAAAAAATATTTACAAAAATATTAGATTTTATTTTTTTTAAGTATAGATATCCCAAACATTGTATTGAAGGTTCTAATGGAATTCTAAACACTTTTTATTCTTGGAATTTTTTCGATATCTCATCAACTTATCTGATTTATGATGATTTCATATTGGTTTTTTCAACTTTCCCGCCATACCATTGGTCACGTGACGTATGTCAAAATCGATTTTAAGGTTATGGGACATGCACATCCAATCCCCCAAAAAAGATTTTTCAATATTCCGCTAATAAAAATTTTCCCCATATGTTGCGAACTCTTTGCCCGTCACTGTATAATATATTGAATGTTAAATTGTTTAACGCCTTTGTATAATGCAGGGTGGTGGGGGTAGACTAAATGACTGACACTCATCGAGGATTCATTTCCACGATAATTTACAAAGTTCTATTATCATGGTCCGCGTGAAATATCTTCAAGCTGTTTAGCAGTGCCGTCTCTAGGATAGGTGAAGCTCTGGGACGAACAGTGACTGACTATACTATCCCGTCCCCCAGATCATTAATCTTTACTGTCTGCTGCCCCGACGTTAGAGACGGCCCTGCTGTTTTAAGACAACGAATACAATTATTTATTTTAAATCAAAGTGCTTTGCCGTCTGTACTTCTTAGCACTCACTAAGTTACATTGAAGAGATGAAAAATAATTGTTTATTATTTAATAGATCATTACATTACAAGTGCGCAACAACACTGCCAGTGCATGTATCTTACCTTCCCTCCCTTTATCCAGCTACAATTTGTGCTTGCTGAGAGCAGAGTTATTTTTAAATGGCAAAACAAAGCCGATGGCCAAGTTGAGCGTTCCTTTTAGAACTTTAACTCTGCGCAAGAATGCTTCTTTATATTTTTCATACGACTTAGATCTTTGCTTTGCTATTTAAAAGAAAAGTACATAATTGTAGGCACACAGTGAGGCGGGCAGGTTACTGGGAACACGAGGAAGGTCCTAGACTAAACCAAGAGACAGACACAGATATTTATATGAATATTGGACGTACATTTCAAAACACTTCATGTTCGCAGTACGCCGCACCAAAAGTACAGACAGATACACTTACAAACTGCACAGGACCATGGACTAAACCAGTATTTTGTAGCGAAAAATGATATTTACAACTCAATTTAAACTAAAATGGTCAAAGGAGCATTGAAAATATTTTCTCTTCAAAGACCGATATAATAGTATATTAACGTACACGTTTTATAAAGCATCATTTTATAGCACGCGTCCATGTTAAAAAACGAGTCGCTTGCGGCGAGTTTAATAACGGGACAAGTGCTTAAAACTGCTTTATATAACACGCACGTTATACTATTTTTTCTAATTTGTAGTTTTTTCAGTAAAAAAACACATACGTATTTAAAAAGAAAATAAATCCTTTAAATTTTGTAAATTTTTATGTCTAAATTTTATGTTGGTAATACTATTTTTTATCATAGTAGCCTCTGGACAACAAAAATTATTTTGCAAACTGTCATTTTTTTGATTTATTGACCCATTTTCACCACGAGATTCTAAATTATTTTAGCGATATGAGATTTGAAATTGGACGGAATACGTTGTGTGATCCTTGCCACTTTTTTTCGAATTTCAAAAGACGTGATTTTACGTCACGGCATTGCAATTTAGTATAGGGAAGATGGAAAATTCAAATAAAGTTGAAGTTAAAATCGACATTGGAAGGTTAGTAGATTGAATTTTGACTAGGATTTGGCAGAAAATGATAGCTTGAAGCATCTCCAAAAGATTGGTTTATAGATTTATGCAACCAACATACATGACAAGAATAAAAAAGTAGGTTATCAAGCTATTTTTCCTCTGCGGAAAATGGGTTTTCTCGTAAATCACAAAGGCCGCGCGCAAGTCAATGAAATAAAACATTTAAATGTTACCAACATCAAATAAAGAAAAAACGCGTATCGAAATAGCTTCATTACGATACGCAAATGCGTATCGTAATAGACTTGTTACGATACCAAATTAGAAAAAATAATAATTACTGTTGTTTAAAGGAATGACTGACACAAAATATACAATACATACAATTTTCATGTTAAATCTCTAAAAATCACATATTTGCCTACCACTAGTAAGTAACTAACTCATTTTTCTTAATCTGAGCAAGATTTAAAATACCGGGAAATACTTTCGGTAAAATATTAAAAACGCTTGTAAACATTAAAACCCGCAACAGTTCTTTTTGGCTTCTGCTATTTTTTTACTTCCTCGACTAAACATAGTGAGCAACTGGCATCTTACCCTAAAAATAATTGAAAAATTAAAATTACAGCTCATAATTTCTCAACATCTTGCTCTTACTTAGCACGAATATTGGTCTGATGTTGTACTTCGCCGTCACAGTTCCACCTACTGGAAGTTCCACCTGAAGCCCTAAAACAGAACTCCCTCGCATTGAACGTTTCCACAAAGGGCAAATCTTCAACTGACGCGTTTCTACTGGATAGTCGCAAAAGTAACCTAAAATATTTAACAACAATTTTAAGACCTTGTTTTTGTAATTCCCCCTTTAACTCGGGCCCCTTTACTATTTAATATTTTGACTGTATATTTATTACCAACCGTAAATTATTAAAAATTGATGTATGCCTAACAAGCACCAAATTGACTTTGCCGTCTCCTAAGTGGCAATAGGGGGCGATTCCTTTAGGACTCCTACTGCAGGCGCAACTGATGTTAGCTCCGCTAATCATAAAAAATTTTCCAGTAAGTGTTTCCCACCTAAAAATCGATGGAAAATGTTCTATAAAAGTTCACAGTGTATGTGTAAATGTATGTAAAAAACAAACATACCCCTCTACTGCCCACAACACCGTTAAACTTACTTGTAAATAGCTTCATCACTATTTTTCTTAGCCGTTTGGCAAATGCTACAGTTGCTTTTACAGTCTGTTTCCTCAATTTCTTTTTTATCAGTGTAGATTGCTATTTCTCCTTGATAACCTTGATTTAAAACTAATTTCCTAAACCCTAAAAATGGTAATAACTAATAACTTATCAATAAAACTTCTGTTATCTATCTATAAATTGTTACAGTTTGGGAAGTATCCCTCAACTACAGTAATCCTGGAAATAAAATCCTAACAAATTAAAAGTAGTTAAAAAAGAGTTTCTTACCAGAATAGTCATACCGGCGTGGTCCCATCCACCTATATTGATCACTATGAAAGGCTACATCTCCCAAATACCCATAACTTAAGACACTTGCGTATAATCGTAAAAGGTGGTGCTCATCATATACCGAAACTAAATCTAATCCCAAAGTATCACCAAAAATAATGTGAAGTACTGCAGTAGTAGGGTCAGTGGTACCATGTAGGCAATATGCTATAGTATCTGTACTGCCTCCTAAAATATAAATTTAAAATATTATATTTTTCTTTAACACTTACTAACATGAAGTATTGTCCACTAATAACATTATTCAAAAAACAGAAATCAATGTAAAATCACCTAGACTCAATCTCACCAGAGATAAAATATCATTATAAATATAAATTCCAAAAAAAGGAAAAAATGGTTTAAATGTCGTTTAACCCTTAAAATAATATTGGATTTTTAAGTGTGATTGCAAAAGAAAGTTTTCACTTACCAGGTATAATTCCAATGGGTGTTTTTGGTTTCGGCAAAGTTTGATGTATATCATTTGAATCTACTCCCTGTTGTCTACACTCTCTTAATACCAACCCATTAAATAACTCTGATACTGTTCCATCTCCACCTAGCATAATGTGATTGTTTATGTGTTACTTTATAAAATTTAAGGAAAAGTAGTTATTTAGCTTTTAAATTATTTCCAATAATGCAAGCACCTATGCACCTCAAAAGACGTTCACCCCTATAACTTTCTTATAGGTATTGATAGATATTAAAATAAAATTTTGAGATTATGCCTAAGAGATGAGTCTGCATTTACTGGCATAATTTTCAATTTGTTAGCACTTCCGGTTTGACCGGAAGTGACCTTGACTTTAATATTTTCAATGGGACATCTTATATATTTTTACTTATTTGTTATTTTATTTTCAATCTAGAGTGCTACAAATTAATTAAATCTGTTAATTTATAGTCAAGTAGTAAGTATATGAAAATTAAAATTATGTGATAATAATTGACTTTCTAAGTTTCACAAGCGTTTAAAAAATGAAATTTTGTTTTCTTGACGTTTACTCCATTTTTCCAAATGGAACGATGGTAGTTCACTAGGATATATTTAAAACGAGCATTTTTTTCCAACAATTTGACAATACACTCCTATGCTATTTTAAAATTGACACGAAAAAATTTGCCTTAAATCGCAAATTTAAAAGCGTGATGCATTATTGCCGCACTGTCTTTTCCAAAGAAATATAAAGGCGGCTTTGAAAAACAATGGAATGGTTTTGAAAACCAATATGGTTTTAAATTAAAATTGTAAAATCATTCGTTCATTAAACTTACATTGTAAATCAGACAAAATGGTTAGTTTTACTAGAAATGAACAAATTGAATTGGTTTTCAAAACCATTCCATTGTTTTTCAAAGCCGCCTTTATATTTCTTTAGAAAAGACAGGGCGGCAGTAATGCATCACTATTTATTTTATACATCAATGATATAAAACTTAAATATTATTGTCGGTATAATATATCTTAATCTTATGGGAAATCCAAAGAACCCTTTAGATTATTGACACAGATTTAGCAAAGGGGAACTATTTAGTTCTAATTGGTCGTTTAATAATGCAGCGGAATTTTTAAATCGATTTATTTCTAAACTTTCCAAAAGATTAAGTTTTTGACCCTTGTTTTCAATATGTAAAATTTTAAATTTGTTATCAAAATGGTTGTGTTAGTAGGCATGTAAGCATCTTTATATTATATAAATTGAAAATAATTTATTGCCTGATTGTTTAAAATTTTTTTGTTCTTTTAACTATGACCATCATAATTATAAAACAAGAAACTAATCAAATTTTTTTTGTAATATTTGATACAATTTCCAAAATGTTTAACTTTTCTGTCTGTTTTTGTTAAAAGAAGGTTACGTTTTAAAATTTAAAAATAGATCTATAAAAATCTGTTAAAAAAATGTACCTACCTATTAAAAAATATTTAATTGTAGCTTTTTGCTAAATAAAACATGTTACTACTACTACTACTATCATGCACGCTTAAATTTGCGATTTAAGGCAAATTTTCTGGTGTCAATTTTAAAAGAGCATAGGAGTGTATGGTATCAAATTGTTGGAAAAAAATGCTCGTTTTAAATATATCCTTGTGAACTACCATCGTTCCGTTTGGAAAATTGGAGTAAACGCCAAGAAAACTAAATTTCATTTTTTAAATGCTTGTGAAACTTAGAACATCAATTATTATGACATAATCTTAATTTTCATCTACTAGTTGCCTATAACTTAACAGATTTAATGAATTTGTAGCACTCTAGATTGAAAATAAACATAAAAATGTTATAACACGTCAAAAAATTACAAGTGAGTTGTCATTTTACTCAGAATGTTATGTTGAATCCCAATACGTGAAAATATACAAGATGTCCCATTTAAAATACCAAAGTCAAGGTCACTTCCGGTCAAACAGGAAGTGCTAACAAGCTGAAAATTATGCCAATAAATGCAGACTCATCTCTTATGCATAATCTCAAAATTTCATTTTAATATAATATAATAATAATAATAATAATAATAAATGTTTTTATTGTAATTAAGGATAAAATTACAAAAGGCGAAGTTGAAGCTAGGCTTCCTCACTTATCTATAAATACAGAAAAGTTATAGGGGTGAACGTCTTTTGAGAAACACCCGGTATATATGACGTATGTATTTAAATACCTACATAACATTTTGCTTACCTACACATGCCACTGAATCAAACATATCCAAATTATGACTTATCAAATAATCCCTAATTTGATCTTTTCTTTGAGATACATTAACCGTTACTTCAATTCCAGCAAGGGAGAAAAGTTCTTTTCCATATTTTTCATAAATTTGCATGGCATTCTGTTTACCCCCAAATGGGTTTACAAATAGTAGAAGATGTTTTGGTCGTTTATTAAATTCTACAATAAAGATGGTGGTCAAAGTTTGTTTAATGTCAAATGAAACAAATTTAATTAATATAATAACTTTAAAACATGTTTCCAACAAGGTAGTGTAAGTGGTTCAGTTCAGCCTTCATAGTGATAAAATTACCATAAAATATCCTTACCTTAAAACTTCAATGTCAAATTATTGATAGCATAGTAATTTGCAGGAAGATTAATAATTTGTATTTAAAAAATGTAGATAATATCTAGGATTTAGGTATTAAACAGGATGTGTTATCTGGACAGATTAAAAAGATACCTACACCTGCCTGATAACTAGAATATTGGTTTAACAAAGTCCAAATTAAAAAAATCCACTTACTTAACAAATGGTTTTGCAATGTTTTGATCCAGGAGGCAACTTGCATAGAATCTAAATGTTTTAAAATTAAATATTTATACACCCATTTGTCCTCCACAGATTTTTCAGCATAATGTATTGTAAATTCATTGGGATCGACTTGTTTTTGCATTGAAGGATGGGTATTTTTTTTGTAATTGTGTTGCACAGATAATACATTTTCAATTGGAACGGTATGCTGCTCTAAAATATGCAATTAAAACTAATTATGTAGACTAAATCATTATGTAAAGTTTTGTTTTCAAAAATTACCCTTTAGATGAATCAATAGTTGTCATTCTAGCATTAATATGTATGGGTAGGTAGGTCTTTCTATGCAAACCACAAAAAATACATATATTTATACCCATGTCATTTTCTTTAGATTTTTAATACCAGGCCATATATATTATAAAAAAAATTACATTACAAAATTCATTTATATCTAAGAGTAATCAGATTATAGTGACAGAACAGAATTAATTAATAAAATGTTCAAGTCGTCCATTCAATCATTCCATCTGATAGGTATTTATATAAAAATACCCCGTTATAATGGAAAACGGAACATAATCTACTTAAGACACACTGACTTATGTTCTTGTTACTGAAGTAGTGGCCTGCACACTAACATATTGATGTATTACAGTCCCGAAATTTAGAACACAGAAGCGCCCTAATATATTACAAATAATGAGGTGATATATATTTACTTATTTTACTCGACCTGTTAAAAGAAATCTAAAATTAAAGTATTTATACCAAAATGTGTGTAGATCATTTAGTTTAAACATATACCGATATATTAAATAACTTTAAAAATACAAGATACATACCTAAGGGTGGTTTTTCATTATCCCACACAAGTACTCCCTTATGGAAAATAATCTTAACTTTCTTTTTTCCATTAAAAAAAGTGCTTAGTAGCACAGAGTTGTTGCTATCGGACATCGCCTAATAATACATTATTAAAACTGGCTGATTTTTTACGAAACGTTCACAGTTCACTATTTACATCGTTTTTAATTTGTTTGCGGAGAAACTCTGTTCTAATTAGAAGGTTGTCTGCCTCTGTTTCGTATTTTGGAGGCCATTAGTTGTCAAAAGCCAGTTTGACGTCAAAACATTAAAATTTCATCTTCTTTACACAAACCTTGGCCTTTGACCATTTCCATGTTTTATTTTGATTCCTCAACGCTCAAGTTCTGTAGCAGTTTAACTCAATACGCCACCTACTGACGAAAACGTTAGTTAATAAACAGGCTTAAGTTCAAAATTGACCCAATAGAGGGAAGGAGTTTCAATAACAAATTCAATATTTAACGGACACAGGAAACAAATTGCTACGAAGTGATTCTAACGTACTTACGTAAAAAATTGGCAGCCCTAATATATTAGGTCAAAAAGCACTAACATGTAAAACTGTTACCAAACCATTGATATGGATAAAAATTGTGTTAAAGAATAATTGGATAACTATATAAGGCCCCTATCGCGAATTATTTTGTTCTTAAAATTAAAATGCTAAAATAGCAGTTAATTAGCTCCGGTTCGCTCGTTCAAAAGGAACAAGGGTTAATTGCAAAAGGACCCCACCGCCCATAAAAAAATAACAATAAATAATAAAAAAAGTACACAGACTTACCTTTTAATAAAGCAGAGCACACTATATTAGGATGCGCGAAATCAAAAAGGTTCCCGAAACAGAGACACTTTATCCCAATCGGAGCTTTAAAAAAATTGGACACAACGGACCACCCCGCGGTAGGTTTTCCAAAAATTACAGAAGAGCTCCGAACGGTTCGACCACTGGGAATAAGTGACGAAGGAAATATTAAAATCGAGGCAAAAAGTTTACCTTTTTGTTTGACGATAAGAATAAGGTATGTAATACGATTACGTAACGCGTTTTGTTGGACTATATTTTGAAAATAAATGCGTTTATACCTATGGAATTTTTTTTACATATTGTGGAGTAAATTATTATTTTAGAAAATAATCGGTAACGTGCAAGTCGAGCTTTTTTTTCCTATTATTTTAGTACGGGATATGTTACAGGGGTGGTGGATAGGACGCCGATTTTTCAAACTTTCAATTCGCACGCTGCTGTATCATAGACAATTTACCTGCTGTATCGGTTAGTGCAGGGTTTCTCCTGAAGAGCATAAAATTAAAATAATAGGTTGCCCCTCAAGACACCTGAGGCGTATTCGATTCGCAGGTTCAGATCGATCCGGATCGATCTGATTTGTGTTCGATTGGTAAGTGATCCCACGATCAAAGTGATTCCAACTGATTTTTAAAATCAGATCGATCCAAATCACTTTCCCAATCGAACACGGCTCTGGGTTTGGTCTGAGGGTTTACCGTTTTTAGGATATCGACACAAAGAACAGTGCCATTTCCTTTGCCGCAGGATAGCGTTAGTATTTTTTCAAGGTACCGTCGTGACTTAAATGCAACTCTTAACAATGATATCCTATAATCAGGGTTGCCGATTTGCCAGTAATTACTTGTTTTTGCCAGTAAAAAATACGCCTGCCAGTAATGGCTTTTTGCCAGTATTTGTTAATAGTTCCCTCCCCCAGGATTTTTTAGACCTCCATAACTTTTCATGGGCTTCAAAATACCCAAAATAAGGAGTTAATACTTTTAAAATTAAAATCAGAATTTAGTATTTGGAAAAACAAAAAAAAGATACAGATGCTATAGGTTCAGGGGCGGTAATTACCCCTCCTAGGAATTTTTTTTCAGCGTGAATTTTTGACATTGGCACAACCAGTGTACTGGGTAGTTTTATGTAATACCAGTTAATAAAATAAAGCACAAAACATTATTTGTCGGCATCTTTGAAACGATTCTAAATTTTAATTAGGATTTGCGATCATGCCGAAAAATAAAGATTAAATGTACAAATTTGTATATTAATCAATAGTTAATTGATACGAGCCGTGTAATATATACACAGAGTGGAATTTCTGTAGTTTAATACAAATAATAGCTTAATTCTATCGTGTAATTTATAAAATACTATAAAAGTTAAAAAGACATATAGTTAACAGCAGTCTATAAAACAATATAAATAAATATAACCATCAAATATCATGCTCTATTGAGGATAAAGCTAAATATTATTACCAACGGATTTATGGTCTAGCATGCTCTGGCGCATGATAGTGCTGTTGTTGAGAACCCAATGATGGGTGAATAGGAGGAGGAAAGCAACGCACATGTTCAACTGATAATTCGTCGTTTTCTCCAGACTTAAGAAACTTGTTCAAAATTGCAAAGATCTGGGAGTTTAACACTTGGAACCGACGGATTCTATCACACATACGTTTCAAGTTCTAAAAAAGAAGCAAAAATCAGACGGGTATTTTTTTCAAATGCCAATAGAAAAACATGTAGGTACAATGTCGTTAAGTGAACGGGCGAGTTAACTGAACAGTGTCATCTAACTGCCATCTTTGATTATTGCAAAACGTTATTTGCTAAATATGCCATTTTTTCATTATATCATAAATACTATAATTTCAAGTTGTTCTCTCAATAACAGTTTTGATAGAAAAAAAGCTGACATTCTAAGGTTTTATAAAACGCTGGAAATAAAAGGTTGATCCTAAAGTGGATCTGATAACCAGACTCTACCCTATGCACTTTTAACTCTGCGGAATTATTCAATAGGAACACTTACAATTCTCTTAACAACTTCATCCTTCATATCCACTCTCTGCACTCGAAGTATGTGGTAACAAAAATCTAGAGCTTCAAACCGTCTTTGTTGCCCCAACAAAACTATCATTGTGCAGCCTGCCCAGTGCAAGCCTTCACCAAACATTTCCCTAAAATCGACGGATTCATAATAATTATGAATAAACAAATCTGCTAAGATTCGAGGATGGCGTGAAAGCGACTAGATACTTACTCTACGGTATATTCATTTTCGCTAACGGGAATGCAATAGACAAACTGTAAAGCGGACCATAGCCTATGAAACTCGGTACACTCATCCACATTCATGACCCCATTAGTGGGCGGCGGACCCACCCAAACGGGGTCGTCCAAGAAACTTCTAAGTCTATTCAACACAACTTCGAAAATTGACAGTCCACAACATAGACGTTCCCTGGTCAACAGATCACCTTCTCTAGATATCATGGCTTGCTACAATTAAAAGATAACAACAAATTGTTTAACAAAATGAAAACTAAAACATTTTAAATTAACAATTGACATATTGTGTTGGCGTTAATATAATTTTAAACAGTTGATAACTATTTTCTAGGGGAAAAAATTAATTAGTTTGATAGTTCTGTGGTGTTAACCAACATGCACTGTTGTTTTACCTACCTTGGCAGTACCCAGTTTTTCGATATTGGGTACAATTTGTAAGGCAGCATATTTAGCTTCGAGTCTTTTCTGCTTTGTTTCCAGTTTCTCCCCTTCTTTGCAAAAAGGCCTGGGTAATATATTTTGGAAGGGTGCCGCCTGCAAAAGATCGCAAACTTCCTCTTGAGATAAAGCCTGTTCCATGAGTAAACAGAAGAGAATGATATTCCCAAACTCCCTAAAATTATGAAATAACTCTGTCCTGGCGTCAGGATATTGTACAATGTCATTCAACTGGGCATGGTAGTAACCCAACACACCGGGCGACCCATAATCATATCTGGGAAGTTTGCAAATTTTCGGCATGGCTTCCATTAAAGTTTTGGTAAACTGCAAAAGACTGCCTTGTATTAAACTCTTAACGATCTTCAAAAGTTCCTCCATAACAACAGCTATGCCTTGATAACCCAACAGCTGACACATGGTATGGAAATGTTGGGGCCCCACAAAACCAGAGTACTGACTGTATTGTGTTGTGTAAGCCAAGTTCAGCTGTTTAGTACCCCAGAGATAGTGGTGCGACATTTGAGGTGGTCGATCTCTGGACACCGCTTGTGCAAATGCAATTCCTCTATATTTCGTAAACCTACAAACATTATAAGGCGAGTTTCAAACGAAAATCTTCGAGACTGGAAATCAGAAACGACAATAATGATTTTTAAAAATTATCGTTACATTACCTATTGGTGGCAGCGTTATAAACGTAATTAGGCAAAAAGTCATAGTTCAATTCCCAGAAAACGTGCAGGGTTATTCTACCGTAAGGCGCCAGGACATTGTGGTTTGCTTCTCTAAACATTGAATCAAAATCATCCAAGGCTAACCACTTACTAAGCAGCTTATGACAAAGTCTATTCACCTAAAAATTACGTTTTTACATCTGTGAAGCTTTGTGATAAGATCGATATAAGGGTGGTCACAGGGCGAGAGCAAATTTACTCAATAAAAAAGGTAATCTTACTTGCAAAAGACCATCTAGTTCTACAACTCCAGTAATATCCCCAGCCTCAAATTTGCTGATTGCCAAGTCCAATGATTTTTGCATATCGGCATTAATTCGTTGGGTAATAAGCTTATTTAGGTCTATGGATCTGCCTAACAATTGCACATGTCTTTGTTTAAGAAGGGTTTCATATCGGTTGGCCCTTGGGTAGGGCAATAAATAGGCACCGATTGCTGAACATTCAACTCTAAATCTTTTGTCCAAAAATATACTGAAAATTTTAAATGCCGATTTATTTAAATTATATAATTTATAATGATGCAAATTTCAATAAAAGTGACGGTATTGTAATGTATCTTAAAAATGAACATAATTACTTTTTTGATATTATATCTATGGGAAAAATAAAAATAATCTTTTTGAAAGTATCAATCGAAAAAGAAAAAATTAATATTATAAGTACATATCTATAAACATCCACCACTAGATGTTTTCGAATTTACAATGAATTTAAAGAATTTTTTTGATATATTAAAGATACTTGTAAAAATGAAAGAGTAGTTCTAGTAGGTGATATAAATATTGATATTTCCTCAAACTCTAAAAACAGTAACGAATATTTAAACTTATTAAGAAAATATAATTTTGTATCATTTAAAAATAAAAACACAAGAGAAATAAAAGAACATAACTCTTGTATTGACCATATCTTTGTAAAAACAAAAGAAAATTTAGATAATTTCCAATCAATAATCAATCATTAAATATCAAATAACGGATCATTACCCAACCATTTTACAAAAAAGACTTATTGATTAAACTAATAATGAACCTTTACCAATGTATAAAAATTATATTAATTAATACAAATTAAAAGAAAAAATGACAAAAATGGATTGGACAAATTTTTACTCTTATTCTGAAATGAATGACTTATCCAATAATTTAATAAAAGAAATCCAAAATAATGTACAAATAAAATTAAAATTAAAAAGAGAAAAGAATAGATTACGAACGGCTTACTTAATTCTATGAAAACAAAAAATGAACTTCATAAAAAAATAATGACCAATTTTTATTATATAAATATAAAATTTATAAAAACACTGACTAAACTAATTAAAGAAACAAAAACCAATTTTTATAAACGTGAAATTGATACACAAAATGTAATAAAAATCAAAAAATTAAAAATATAAACGAAATCAAAATTGAAAATGAATCATTTACTAAGAAAAGTATAGCTAAAAGCTTTATTGCCTATTCTTATATATAATATTGGATTCAGAGAAAAGCAATTAGAATTAATTAAAAATCATCTGAAAGATAGACCAACTTATGTTCAAATAGATAAAGAAAAAAGCTATCCAAAAGTATTTAAGTATGGTGTTCCTCAAGGAACAATTTTAGGACCATTATTTTTTAATATTTATATTAACGACTATTTAGTAAAAATTGCGGAAAACGAAAATAATAAAATTAAAAAAGATTTTAAAATTATAAAAAATTGGTTTGATAACAATTAATTTTAATAAAACAAATTATATTCCTTTTACTTTAAACCTAAATAACCTACCACGAAATATGAATAGTATTCAAATAAATAAAGACACAAGTTAATAAAATAAAATATTTAGGAATAATTTTTGATAGAAAATTAAATTGGAATTTTCACTTAGAATATGTATTTCTATTTAATAGTTATAGATAGGATAAACCATCTTACCTTGCTGCCAACTGCTTATAGTACGCAAATATTTGCTCGCTGAGTTTAAAGACAAACTGATCAAAACAAAGATTTACTTCTGCTTCTACCTCATCATACAAAAACTGCTTTCTGAATATTGTCAAAGCATACAAAGCACTGTCATTGTATAAATCTAATGGATACAAAACATACCTAAAGTAAAATTAAACATTGAAAGGTTAATTGAAAGGAGAATTCGAATTCTTTGTTGTTTGTCATCTCATAAAACAAAGTCTACTGAAAGATTGTATTTGAATTATTACTAGTATAAAACTACTTACTCCATCATGGAAGGTTCCTTTGTCTTTAAAATATGGTCAGTTAAAATCCATGGCATTGACATGTCAATTGGAAACTGAATTCGTTTTTCCATGGTTATCAGGTCATTGCATTCTTCATTGTGATGGTGCTTTACTGTGCATTTCTACAAAATATCCATTTTAAACAACTGTACCTAAATGATATGATAATTCTTAACCTTAACTAATGTAATGATAGTAAACTAACTTACATTAATCCTTCTTCCCATAGTCATTTCCAAATAAAATTCCCTATACCACAACTGTGATAAATCACAGCACTTCTGCAAGTATTCACTAAAGCCTAGCAAATAATTCCAATAGAAAGAGGTTTTATGGAATTGATCGATTTGTACTAGGTAAGTCCCTTCAATATCCTTACGTAGTGTCTTCTTTCCACCAGATTTTTCGGATATCAGACATTCCAACATTGTTCTTACCATATATAGCTGGGTTGAGGATGGACCTAAAAAAGCAATAAGTACAGTAACTATTTCTAGTATATTTACAGTATTATCAGAAGATCCCAGTTTGAAAACTTAGTGTAGGTATATTTCTTCAATTACAAAAGCGTGTGCATCAAAATATACTTACCTACATTTCTTCTGGGCACTTTCAAACTAAAACCACTATCAGGGTCTTTTTTGCCCTTCAACGCCGGATCCTGTAGGGGATCTACTCCTCTCTGCCAATCTGCACAGGTTTCCCTTACCGACATTATAATACTAAAAACAAATATGTTAGCAGAAATAGATGAAAATACACATTGCTACAAACCTTCTAATAAGATCCTTTTTATTCTTAATTGCTTTTCTCAAGGGTTCCCTTAAGGACAACTGCACAAAATCTTGTAATTCAGCATAGATATTTCTCCTTATGGCATCAGTAAAAACAGTTTCCATTCGTGCCATTAAAACCTGGAGCCCTTTTATCATGGCTATAACTTCAATGAGTGCAAATTTTTCTTCATCGGTGTAGTTATATCTTGTAGCTCTTTCATATTCTTCAGCTTCCTTGGGACATTCCTTATTCTGGTGGTGATCAGTTGGGTGCAATAACTTCCAAGAGTACAGTTCTGTAACTACACTCGTCCACTCTGATAAAAGCTGTAACCCTCTCAATGCTAAATCAGCAGTTTCTTTATTTTCACTATCACTTCCGCATTCCTTATATGTTGTGGTGACTTCATTCGAGTATCTTGCCAGTTCGGAAATGTATTTGACATGATCTTCACGGATCTGAGGTAAATGTACCATCAGATCTGCCTGAGGTGAGGGGGTCTGACTGCTGGAAAGTGGCCACTTACTGGCATCAAAATGTTTACTTCTTTTTATGTAGTTGAATGGAGCTATTTGCATATCTCCAAAAAGAGGAACAACCTCAAGATTCTGTAACAAAAACAGAGGTTGAAGGTTGAAAAAATAAGCAAAACGGTTTGCAGCGAGTAGAGTTATAATCACCCATATACCATACCTTAAATATTCGGTCAATTCTGTCAAGTCTTAACTTCTTTTTCTGATCGAGCTTGTTGATATTGCAAAGCTCACTGTCCATTAAAAACAGGCCAAATCCCATAACTTTTACAAGCATATGTTTCTCACTGGGGGTGAGATACATCTTTGATTCAAACATATGGACACAAATATTTACCACATCGGCCAAAAGCTCCTCATAGCCAGGAATTTTTTCCAAGTTCTCTTTTACTGTGTCACGGATTTTATTTTGTGTTGCCAGAAACATGGACAAATTTTGGGATTCTTGTAAAGTTTGAGAGTCTGACATCACTTTTAAAAACTGTGCAGCCCTAAAAGATTGATTATATTATTAAAACAGCAATGATAATAAAGTAGTTTACTTGCCTTCGGTAGGTGGAGTAATCATTCTTAACACTAGATTTCATATTTTTCAGTTCATCCAGAACAGCAAACATATTTATAAATTTTCCTAAAGTCAGGAGATAGGCCTCAGAAACAAAGTCTTTTCTCTTTTCAGTATGGCATAATCGTTTAATCTCTTGTGAAAATCTCTCGATTGCTTTTCTCTAAAAAACCACATAGATACTTATTGATAAACTTTGTCTCTAAATTTGAACAAATAAACAAACCTGGAAGTACATAAAGTTCAACAGTTTATTAACTTCAGGAGCTAAAACTTCTACTGTTTTTTCATAGATTTCAACTCTGTTAGGTTGTTCATTGGATTTTGGTTGTGGTATTGCACGAGAACAACATCGCCATGTGTATAACATTACTGCATGCTCTTGCCCCTCATCTAGTAACTCATTCTAAAAATATAAACTGTGGTAGAAAAATATTTCACTTTCTCCTAAATTAAAATTATTGTAAAACGGGCATGTGTAAAAAAAAACATACCAGATTAGCATGAACGGTGGCTTCTTCAATGTATTTGGCAATTCCAGTAACAAAGCCATTACGATCCTCAAAATTGGTGTCAAAATTTGCTTGATATACTACACTACATGGTTGAGCTTCGATACAGGGTTGTTCATCAGGTAAAGGTAGTTCATCCAGTACTTCTACATTAGATAATGCATCATTCATAGACACTCTATCAGTTCCTGCCATATTTGAAAATAGTAGGTGACTGGTTTTTATGCACTATACCCACAACATTATTTTTCAATTCCACAGTTCCTAACTTTATTCATAGATTTTGGGACATCGTGTCTTCCTAGTTATTGCTATTTTTTCTTAAAAAATTATAAATAATGTAAAGTAACATTAACTCCGTAAAAAACAGGAAAGGTGCGGCATAGCCCAAGTAAACATTGGATTTTTGTTACTGGAGAAATGTCAAAGTTACGTCATAGACAGGCCCTACGTGACTCATTTCTTAACAAAAAAAAGTCCCCAGCAGCATTCGGGATCGGTCCGTGTCGGGATCTTTAATCATTCTAATAAACCCTTTTTTTTTCTGTGATCATTCTAATCTCTAATCTGGCTCTGGCTGGTCATTGACCTTGAATGAGGTAGCTAGAAACTCATGGTGGAAATAATTAGGCAACAGTTATGTTAAGTAAGATTTGATCTCCAATAAATTGTTATTGTCGGCGTCGGATGGACGTCGTATTTTTTTTCATAGGGCGGGAGAAAAAAATATTTGTTGTCCTTTGCTACTTAAAAGTAACGTAAAAGGAACTCAGCTTATCTTTCGTCATCGGGGATTTTTCCGGCGGTAGGCGCCCATTGTCTGTGAGTTCAAAGACAATCTTCTTACGTTCATTTTGGCTGAATGCTGAAAGCAAGAGGTTATTGCAATCGAACAAACCCTATAAATTTTCTATGATTTAAATAAACAGAATCTCCTTACATTTTGTTGACGTTGATATGGAATAACCGAGGGAGGGATCTATCTTTGTTTAACTAATCTAATTAGAGAAAGACGTCATCTGTCATCTCGGGTATACAGCAGACATTGGTGAAGATTAAAATACTATTTATTGGTATTCTGTGCATACATTTTCTTTGTTCTGTGCTATTTTTACTGCCATTTGCCTATTGTGGTATGGCTAGGTTTTACAATTTTTGTTTTAAAAATAGCATTTCTCTAAAGAAAAACTATAGAAGTGTCTGCAGTCTTTTTTTGCTGAGATAAAAGCTATTTAACTTTTTAAATGGCGTGAAACTTTGCAATGTTGTACTCGAATATGTGATCAATCTACTTGGACCAAAACTTAACCCTATATTTTTATTGTTTCTTTCCTTTAATGCCGCAAAATGGCTTGCTATTTGAACGAAAATGTATATACGCACACATTTACTCCTCGTGAATACCAAGTCGAACTTCTAGATTCTGCTAAGAAAAGAAATACCATAGTATGTTCCAGCACCAGTTCATCCAAAGCCTTCTTGTTAGTCAAACTTCTGCAAGAGTTTTCTTGGCAAATGCGTTTAAAGCCCAACAAGAAGGCCTTACTAATTTTAGATCCACAAAATGTCTCTGTCCTCGCTTCTCATGTTAAATACTTGACTGACCTTAAAGTAACTAGTTTAAGCAAAGAAGACATTCCCAATATTCACATTCTTGTCGGTGAGAATCAAGTAATTGTAACTACAGCAGAAGTATGCACTAGCAGCAATAATTTAATGGACCTTAGAAAATATAATGTGTTAGTTATAGATGATTGTTTGTATGGCAATAGGCAAATTATGGTTACACAGATTATGAGCAAATATGAACAGTTGAATGATAATTTAAAACCAAGAATTTTAGGATTGACAACAGGAATGTTGGGCTCGGAACTACAGTCAGATAGACTAGAGGCAGAGCTGAGAAGGTTAGAAAAACTGCTTAATTCTACTGTAGATACCTCAAGTGAAATAGTAACCTTAATTCGGCTGTCATGTCATCCAAAAGAATTTCTAATCACATGCCCAAAAGGTGTCCCTTTGAGTTTACACGAGGAGCTAGTAGGTATAATAGAAGAATGCAAAGGCTTTTTAAGTGAGCATAGGTATGACCCAAGTGAAATTTATGATGAAGAATTTTTGGAAGAATTTAAAGATATTCCTGACCCAAAAGTATTACCCCTGCAGTTGTTAAATAACTACCTTGATATTCTCGATGACTTGGGGCCTTGGGGAGCTGACAGAGCTGCTATCAACATTCTTTCTAAAATAGAAAAGTTAAAGGTAACATTGGTCAATTTTTGTTTTTATTTAAACATTTAAATAAGGTCGAGTTTATTTAATTTTTTCTTTATATTTTTACTATTATTGGATACCTACTTACTTAAACCACCCACATTTTTTATACAGATTTAATTATCTAAAAAATAATTTGTTTTTAAATTCTTTTAGGTCAAGACTCCTTATGAACGCCACTACCTCTTGCTGTGCATAATTTCTACCACCTTGGTGCATACAAGAGCAGTTTGTGATTATGAGTTTGAAAAACTAGACAACGAAATTGAGAGAATTAAGACATATTCAACACATAAAGTTTTAAAATTTATACACATGCTGAGACAATTCAAACCAGCTGGAGAGAAACCGAAAATTGTGGAAGAGGAAAAGGTGCCTGAGACTGAAGCACCAATTGGAAATTTTAAGAAAGGCAAGGGAAAACCTAAACGGTTGAACCAGAGAGTTCAGATGGACGATATGTTGTGTGCACTTATTTTTGTACAGAATAGGTATAAAGCCAAGGCTCTTTTTGGACTACTTTGTGTAAGTACCCACCATGGTTTAACAAAAAAAAAAGTTTACTTTGGGATGTTTTTATTTATTTATTTACTGTTTATTGGTGTTAGTAATCGGCTGGGAGAATAATAAGAACTCCCAGATAAATTACAACAATAATATGTATAAATTAATTGATTCAGTCGATACTAGGGGAAATCCATAATTATAGTATTATGGGATACAGTAAAACAATGTTGAACTTGTTAATTTCCACTATATTACCAAGAAAAATGACATGTTTCGCTAACACTGTAGCTTCGTCAGATGACAATGATTTAATAAAAGGTGAAAATAAAAATTGGGGTGCAATAAAATTAAATTATTGAAGATGTAAATAAAAAAGTGGAAGGGCTGCAACAACGGGAAAATCGAACAGAGGGTTTAAAAATTAAATTAGGTACCGGGTGTTCCACCTAAGGAGGTAATCGGCTATATCTCAGAAAGTAATAACACTAGGACTTTGGGAAAAAATATATATCCATAAAAGCGGCCAAGAAAAATTGCTGGAAATTATTTTCAAGTTCGAAAAATTACCGCTAGGGGGTGTAAGAGAACTTTCAAAATAGAAATGCCGATTTTCTCTAGATTTTTCTTAATAAAAATATATAAAAAATATAAGCATTGTATTCTTCATAAAATTATGCAACTTTATGTCAGGAATCGTTTTTTTCTATTTTCAATAATAAAGTGGTGGGAGAAGGTCAAACCTTTTTTCTTTCAAACGCTGATATCTCTGCTTTGGATAAACCGATTTTATTCAACTTGGACTTGAAAAAAAGCCCTTCTTTTCCTCTATACGTAAATCTATTTACTATACCATATTGATTCTGATGGTGGCCACTAGATGGCGTTTTTCCGTAATTCCTCAATGAATAAGGATTTTCTCAAAAAAATCAAATGTTATGATATGACTTTTTCATCATATTTTATTTTAGGCTCATAAAGGCTATCAAATGGTGGAATAAAAAATCCAGGTTCATATTTAAAATAAAAAAGTTGATGATGGTCGCTCGAATCCGAAACGTCGGATTAAAAAACTAACCCCATCAGCTTGTAGAGGAGGAAAAGTTACTATAAGGGACTGAAACCCGCAACGTGATGTCTTTTGCTAAACTAGAGAAATTAGGGTTAATAATAATTAATATGGAAAGATTATTCCATTTTTAAAACATTCATTAATCAATTAAATCACTGGTTTTTTCTCTAGTTTAGCAAAATATATCACGTTGCGGTTTTCAGTTCCTTATAGTAACTTTTTCTCCTCTACAAGCTGATGGGGTTAGTTTTTTAATCCGACGTTTCGGATTCGAGCGACCATCATCAACTTTTTTATTTTAAATATGGACCTGGATTTTTTATTCGACTATTTGATAGCCTTTATAAGCCTAAGATGAAATATGATGAAAAAGTCATATCATAACATTTGATTTTTTTGAGAAAATCCTTATTCATTGAGGAATTACGGAAAAACGCCATCTAGTGGCCACCATCAGAATCAATATGGTATAGTTGATAGATCTACGTATAGAGGAAAAGAAGGGCTTTTTTCAAGACCAAGTTGAATAAAATCGGTTTATCCAAAGCAGAGATATCAGCGTTTGAAAGAAAAAAGGTTTGACCTTCTCCCACCACTTTATTATTGAAAATAGAAAAAAACGATTCCTAACATAAAGTTGCATACTTTTATGAAGAATACAATGCTTATATTTTTTTACATATTTTTAGTTAGAAAAATCAAGAGAAAATCCGCATTTCTATTTTGAAAGTTCTCTTACGCCCCCTAGCGGTCATTTTTCGAACTTATGAATAATTTCCAGCAATTTCTCTTGGCCGCTTTTATGGATATATATTTTTTCCCAAAGTCCTAGTGTTATTACTTTCTGAGATATAGCCGAATACCTCCTTAGGTGGAACACCCGGTACAATATGGGTAATTTATAAAATCTTAAGTAGGTATATGGTCAACAGAATAAATTTAACAAAGGTGAATTATTTAAATCTAATTTATCATTAAGTAACAGGTCCGTATTTTTAAGTTAATTTTTTTCCATAGATTCTAAGAAATTAAGCTTTAAGCCTTTGTTCTCTGTATGTAAGATTTTAAAGGAAGGATCGAAATTATGTTGATAATTAAGTAAATGGTTAGCATAGTTTGAGTATTTCAAATTTCTCCTAAGGTGTGCAATATGTTCACAAAACTTGTGGTTCTTCAATAAGTATTCCAAAAATGGGGTATTTTCCAAATACATGACCCTAAAGGCGCACAACAAAAGCAGACCAGCAATACAGGGATTGTTGGCAGGACTTAAGAAATGGTTAACTGAAGAAAAGAAAAATCAATTCCGAAAAAGAGATTTTTCAATATTTATTTAAAAGTGATTCACACTGAATTATTGTATAAATTAAATTATATAGAATTTCTTGTTTTGGATAATGATACTAGAGAAAAAGTAAATTCTATTATTCATAAAAAAATTCCAACACAACGTAAAAAACTCACTTCTCTTATTTCCAAAGCGCCTAATCCTCTAAGACAATCTAAACAAAATAATTTTTCTGAACATACATTTTTTCACAGATTTATTAACTTATCTACAGTAAATTTCTCTGAAACCGAAAATAATTAGTAGAAAAGTGTTTTAAATATAACATCCAAGATAATATTTCTCCCAAAACTTTGGAGATATTAGTATTCCCTATTGAATTCCTAAATCCCAACAACTATCAATTTTTAAAACGAGACCCTACTACCAAATTTCAAAAATCTATAAGTAAGTATTATTCATAATTGTAAATGTATATTTTCTCACATAGATTCTTCCAAATTAATTCTTAGGAATCCTCAGTCTCCTAAATTATATTCACTAATAAAGCTTCACAAAGAGGGATACCCTATTAGACCGGTAGTTTATTTCTTTTCTGCACCATCATATAAAATTTCAAAAACATTAATCGACATAATTAAAAGTAACACCCAATTTTCAGCCAAATTTGCAATAAAAAATTCTCTTGAGCTAGTAAATAAATTTAATAATATTAATTTAGCTAACAATGCTAAGCTAATCTCTTTTGGTGTTACTAATTTGTTTACCAGCGTACCTATCGATAAAACGATTACTTTGGTTAATCAACCTTACCTTAAAAAATGTAAATCTGATCAAAAAACAAGAAATTATCAATTCTCTTACAGTATGCCTTGAACAAAATTATTTTGAGTTCAACGACAAAATATACACATACACTAGCAAAAATAGTCTTATTATGGGTAACCTTCTTAGTCCTTTATTGGCTGAAATATTTATGGATTTTTTAGAAGATAAAATAAGCAATCATCCTCTTTTCCAACAGTTTCTTTATTGGCATAGGTATGTTTAACATTTTTTTGGTACTGATAAACAGTTAAAAGTCTTTTTAGAATATATTAACAGCCTACACAATAATATCAAGTTTACAATAGAACACGAAAGTGACAATTCTATTAATTTGCTTGATTTAAATATTAAGAGAGAAAATGATAGACACGTTTTCTCCGTTTTCCGTAAACTATCTTATACTGATACTGTCATACACAACTTTTCGTGCCACCCTATACAACACAAATTAGCTTCTTTTCACAGTATGATCCATAGACTAGTAACTCTCCCTCTAAATAAAATCAATTTTCAAAAAGTACTAAACATTATTAAACAAATTGCAGTTAATAACGAATATAACTCAAATGTAATTGACCAAATCCTAAAAAAGAAAACTTACGGAAAGGCTATTGACTTAGTTTTTCCGAGAAGCAAAAACCCCGACCAATTCAAACTTGTCACTTTCTTTGGACAACCTAGCAAAGTAATTGGCAATTTTCTTAACAAGTTTGATATAAATTTGTGTTTCAAAACTAATAACTCTTTAAGTAAATTTATCAAAAACAATAAAACTAAAAGCGATAAAAACAAAAAATCAGGCGTTTATAAATTAAAATGCAAAGATTGTCCTAAAACATACATTGGCCAAACGGGTAGACATTTTAACAAAATAATACAGGAACATTATAACAGTTTTCTAAAAAATAAAACACTCAAACTATGCTAACCATTTACTTGATTATCAACATAATTTCGATCCTTCCTTTAAAATCTTACATACAGAAAACAAAGGCTTAAAACTAAATTTGTTAGAATAGATTAGATTAGAAGGAAATAAATAAACCTAAAAATACGGACCTGTTACATACTTAATGATCAATTAGATTTAAATAATTCAGCATTGTTAAATTTATTCTGTTGACCATATACTCTTAAGATATTGTAAATTACCCATATTATTGTACCTAATTAAATTTTTAAACCCTCTCTTGGATTTTCCCGTTATTGTAACCCTTTCACTGTTTTATTTACATCTTCAATAATTTAATTTTATTGCACCCCAATTTTTATTTCACCTTTTATTAAATCATTGTCATCTGACGAAGCTACAGTGTTACAGTGTTAGCGAAACATGTCATTTTTCTTGTTAATATAGTGGAAATTGACAAGTTCAACTTTGTTTTACTGTAGGGCCTATCCCATAATATTATAATAATATGTTTTGTACTAATATTATTTAAAACATTTAGTTACAATCCATAAAATACGCTTAAGTGGAATACATAAACAAAGTAGAATAAAGTAAAACATGTGAACAAGGTAAAATACACTAACATAGTGCAGCCCACACAACTCCACACTTATAACCATAATCACTCCAAAAACGTACAGTTTAAAAATTCGTCCAGGCTATAGAACTATAGACTAATGACAATGTATTTTAGAGCTTGTCACAAGAAGATGATGATTTTTGGTGGATATCTGCCCTTTTCTCAGTGGAAAAAGTAGCCGACATTGCAAAAGAACCAAGGGAAGCCGAGCATGAGCACAAAACTCAAGAAGAAGTTTTAAGAAAATTTAGGTGCCATGAGTGTAATATTTTAGTCTCCACGGCGGTACTAGAGCAGGGTTGTGACCTTCCAAAGTGTAATCTAGTCGTTAGATTTGACCTACCGGCCACATTTCATAGCTATATTCAAAGCAAAGCACGGGCCCGGGCTCCTGAAGCACACTACATACTCTTTGCTAATGAACATGAAATCGATGAATTTGTTGATAATTTGTCACAATATAATGAAGTAAGCATGGTTTTATTTAATGCTGTTTTACACCTTTTGTTTCCTTTTGTTAGTATCATGTAAGGAAAGATATTCAACCCTATGTAGATCTGTGAGGGCACCTGCACTTGACAGATTGTTCTCACATTCAGATCTCCATAAGTTTAAGCATCTTTCCGCTTGCAAGAGTCTTGTTCTCATTTATTAATATCGCAGATTGAAAACACTCTCTTAAGACGCTGCCAAAGCTTAGAGCCGGACAAATCGGAAGAACTTCTGGCAGACAGCTACTCATCACGGTGTAAACCATACCAACCACTAGACAAAGATGGTTCACCCAGTGTTACTCTCTTCAACTCTATAGCTTTAATTAATAGATACTGTGCTAAACTACCAAGTGATAGTTTTACTAGGTTGACCCCCATCTGGCATGAGAGAAAATTACCAGCGGGATGGGTGTGTGAGATAAGATTGCCCATTAATAGTCCTGTGAAACGAACCATTGTCAGTCCTCCCATGGCCAATTCTTTGTTGTCCAGAAGAGCAGCAGCTTTTTTGTTATGTCAGCACCTGCACAAGGTTGGTGAACTAGATGATCAGCTACAGCCCATTAGCAAGGAGAATTTTGTACCAATAGATGAGGACTGGAACAACATTACCATAGATGAACAGTATGATGAAAATTCGGAAGTTAGACCAGGTAAAAGCGAACGATTTTTCCCAGGGCTTTTATTTGTTTACTAATTATTTCTTATTGATGCTTTAATAATTCAATAATATGGTGGCCGTACTATCAAAATTATGTTTATGCAATTGAGAGAATACAGAATAAAATTTTAAGATATTTACTAGAAACTAACCACTATGATAGAAATATTGCTAAAAATCAACTTTCTGTTAGATATAATATTTTAAGTTTAGAAAAAAAGGGATCTTAATATGTTGATTTATTTACACAAACTCTTACATAATAATGTTGACGATCCAATCACACTAGTCAATTTAAATATAACTGTTCCGGCTTATCCAACACGAAATACAGCGACATTTTATGTAAACAATGCCAGACGAAATTATCAATATAATTCTCCCATTAATGCTATGGGTAATTTGTATATTAAATTTCAAAGTGAGTGTGATATATTTTTCTGACCTATAAACAGTTTAAACAGAAAATATTGGAACTACTTTAACTTAAAGACTTTCCGTAATAATACACACAATACTTGAACCAAAATAAATAAACACAAAAATACCAAATAGTAATAAAAAACATTAACTTACGTGTCATTATCTTGCTCCTAAAATATATGACATCTTAACACCAGCATTAAAAAATATATCAAATATAAAAAATGTAACATACAATGTAGGGCCTTTATAGCAGCAAATTGGTCTAAATTTGAGATTTGTTCATGATAATTCCCTGTACCTTTCTCAGTTATATCTCTTTCTAGGTTAGGTCTATTGTATCTTTTTCTAATATTTTTGATTGTTTCATCCTCGAGTATTTGATATAAAAAAATTATTAAATTCTAAGGTTTTGGATACCACCATGTTTATGTATCTTTGCACATACAGATGTTTAGTCATCTAGGTGCATGTTGAAACAAGTTTTTAGAACACTAGTTAAAATCTTACATCTGTATATTATTTAAAGTTGCTAATAAATGATTGATTGATTGATTGAATTAATTACAGAATGAAATTGTCTATGAATCGTATTTATAAGTTTTGTACCTTTGTAGTGCTCTATAATAGTAGTACTTAATAATACCTGTAAATGTACTTCAAACTAAATAAATAACGAATCTACATTTATACTAAATTTTTCTTCTAGGTACCACCAAAAGGCGCCAATATTATTACAAGAAAATTGCCGATGCGTTGTTAGATTGCCACCCGCTGGTGGGGGAGCCATCTTATTTTTATAAAATTGTTATGACACTGACATGTCCTCTGCCTGAAGAACAAAATACTCGCGGTAGAAAAATTTATCCTCCTGAAGAATCCATCCAAGGATTCGGTATCCTCACTAGTAAGGAAATACCAAAGGTTTTTATTTATTTATTTCTAAAATATTGTATTTTTTCTAATTCGACTGTTTTAGATCAGTGCATTTCCTATATTCACCAGATCAGGTGAAGTAAGTGTAGATCTGGTTTTGTGTTCGAAATCGGTTGTGATCGATAGAAACCAAACACACAAAATACAAGAGTTTGTAAACTATACTTTTACCAGCGTTCTAAGGCTACAAAAGTACTTGATGTTATTTGAACCAAACTGCTCCAGAAAAAATTATTTAATCGTTCCCACAATTGACAGTAAGTTTTTTCTTATTATTTTGATAGCCGTAAGACAGATAACAAGTGCTTGATTTGATTAATTAACTTCGATCAATGTTTTGACTGTTTTTAGCCGACAGCGGGGTTCAAGTTGACTGGAAGTTTATCGATCTTATTTACAACAGTTTGGATTTTGTCCCACAACTAATTCCCGACGAAGAACGTAGCAATTATAAATTCAACATAGAGGAATACAGAGACGCAGTGGTTATGCCTTGGTATAGAAATCAAGACCAGCCTCAATATTTTTATGTCGCCGAAATTTGCTCATTCTTAAATCCCCAGTCTGCTTTTCCCGGCTCCGAATACAAGTCTTTTGAGGAATATTATTTGAGAAAATATGGCATACAAATTCAGAATTTGGAGCAGTATCTTTTGGACGTAGATCACACTTCAGCTCGGCTGAACTTTTTGACTCCTAGGTATGTGAACAGAAAAGGGGTTGCATTACCGACAAGCAGTGAGGAGACGAAAAGAGCAAAGCGAGAGAATTTAGAACAGAAGCAGATCTTGGTACCAGAACTTTGTGCTATACACCCGTTTCCATCTTCACTTTGGAGGAAAGCAGTCGCCTTGCCCTGTATTCTTTATAGAGTCAATGCCCTTTTGTTAGCTGATCAAATTCGTCGCACCGTTGCTATAGATCTGAACTTGGGGAAGATTCAGCTCAGTGAAAGTAAGTTATACTGGTATCACAAGAACCATTTAATGCGGGTTTGAAAAAATACAGTGATTTACTATGGTTCTTTTCTTATTGTAGATTTTAAGTGGCCAGCTTTAAATTTTGGATGGAATCTGTCTGACGTACTGAGAAAATCCAGAGAGGAAGAAATAAGGAAACAGGACGAAAAGATAAGGATCTTACAGGAAAAGGCCGAGGAGAAGCTGCAAGAGCTGAAAATAATAGAAATAAAAGTTGGTAGTGACAACGACGACCCCGTGAACGGTGGGGAATCATCTCAATCTGACTCGGACACCGAAAATGACTCCGCACATGACAATCGATGGATAGAAATCGGGACCTGGTCGAATGACATGGCAATTGGAGAGTTCGACTCTAAAGCCCTAATTAGATATGCCTCTCCCACCAGCTGGCTTCACGGTAATGGTTACGACGACGATTTTTCCGACATGTCCGATGACAATTGTTCTCAAGAAGACTCGGAAGATTCCGGTCATGAATGGGGCGGTCTTAGAATCGAATTTACCGGTGATCATCAAGCCGAGGCTTTGGACGATGAAGAAGGCAAAGATGAATTTTTCTCTCTTGTTGAAGACATAACCGCTTGGCAGATTAACGATGATAGTTCAGAAACGCAGAGGTTGAAATCGAAATTCCATGAAGCATGTACTAAGAATAAAGAGCATATTTTGTCCAGCGGGATTTTAATAAAAGGCGGTGAAGAATTTTTCAAGGACTCCAATGAAGCTAGCAGAAGAAACCAGGTAGCATTGGTCGAATTAAAAGATTTTAATGCCGAAAAACTATTCATTGGTAAAGTGTCACTTGATAGACTGGCAGAAGTGCCTTCAGGACAATATTTTAATGACTATGATCTGGCGGAAGAGCTCGGTTTTAGTTTCGATTTGCAGCCAGATTTAAAAACCCATCCGGGGCCAAGTCCGAATGTCCTCTTGCAAGCTCTCACCATGTCAAATGCCAACGATGGCATAAACCTGGAACGACTGGAAACGATCGGCGACTCCTTCCTTAAGTATGCCATCACTAACTATCTCTATTCAAAATACGAATACGTTCACGAGGGAAAACTAAGCCACCTGAGATCCAAGCAAGTTAGCAACCTAAATTTGTATAAATTGGGGAAACGAAAGGGTTTAGGAAAATATATGATCGCTACGAAGTTTGACCCTCATGACAACTGGTTGCCGCCATGTTTTTATGTCCCCAAACAGCTTGAAGATGCTCTAATTGATGCTCAATTTCCAGCAAACTGCTGGACAGTAGCCGACATGGCAGCGACAAGGAATATGACTATTGAAGATATATGCAGCATGGTTAGAGAGCGCGGTGTACACGCCCTTCCTAGCATTATTCCTTACAACCTCGTAACTCAACACAGCATTCCAGATAAAAGCATTGCTGATTGCGTTGAAGCGCTCATAGGAGCTTACCTTATAGAATGTGGACCCAGAGGTGCCTTACTTTTTATGGCGTGGCTAGGTATTAGAGTACTGCCAAAGAATGATGACAAAAGTTATGGAGAGGTAAATGCTTGCTACTGTTTTTCCAAATATAAACCGGCGTAATGATATTTTTATATTTATTACTTTTCAACCACGTTGTTGCATTATTTATGAGTTTCCATTTTAGGTAGAAATTCCAAAGTCGCCCCTGCTAAGAAATATTCCAAATCCGGAGCGAGAATTGGAAAGACTTTTAGACGGATATGATGAGTTTGAACGGCATATCGGGTACAAATTCAGAGACCGGTCATATTTACTCCAAGCCATGACGCACGCATCGTACAGTCCCAATCAACTTACCGACTGTTATCAAAGACTGGAATTCTTGGGAGATGCCGTTTTGGATTATCTCATCACCAGACATTTATATGAAGATACCAGAATGCACTCGCCAGGAGCATTAACTGATCTCAGATCAGCGTTGGTCAACAATACGATCTTCGCATCCTTGGCCGTAAGAAACGGGTTTCATAAGTATTTTAGACACCTTTCCCCTGGCTTGAATGAGGTTGTTGAGAGGTTTATCAGGCTACAAGAGGAGGGCGGACACACTATTTTGGATGAGCTTTACTTAGTTGTTGAAACAGAATGCGAAGAGGTGAGGAAAGTTAGTTTATCACTTTGTTATGTGTAGAAAACATACACGTTTTCAGGAAATAAACTAAAAAAAATTTCATTTATTTTAGGTCGAAGATGTTGAAGTTCCAAAAGCGCTAGGCGACGTTTTCGAATCGGTGGCAGGTGCCATATTTCTGGATTCAGGCATGTCCCTTGACTGCGTCTGGAAAGTTTATTACGGCATGATGAAAGGAGAAGTAGAACAGTTTTCCAATCGCGTCCCGAAATCTCCCATTCGCGAGTTATTGGAGCTGGAACCGGAGACGGCTAAATTCGGAAGACCAGAAAAATTGGCCGATGGTAGGAGAGTAAGGGTAACCGTGGAAGTATTCGGGAAAGGCATGTTTAAAGGCATAGGGCGAAATTATAGAATTGCCAAATGTACCGCTGCTAAATGTGCGTTAAAACATCTCAAAAAACGAGGACTCTTAAGACAAAATAGAGCTGAAATTTGATCGAAGATGCGAAGGAAATTTACGTTAAGTCTTGTAGAAAATGTTATAATTGTATGACACTTGACTGGTCATTATCCTACCTGGGGAGCAAATTTTGTAGTATGCATTCACAATGATTTCAGATCTATTTTAAAATATTTCGGTAAACAAATTATGCTCTTGAGAGAGTAGACTATATATTCAGTTTCATTTACGACGGAGTAAACACGCATTGACCAATAATAGCAGAAGAAGGAAGGGTTCTTATTGGCCAAGGTATGTGTACCCCGGCGTAAATGAAATCTGATTGTAGTATAGATACTATAAGTGATCGTTTAGTGGGCATAAGATGCCAACGGACTTCTTACCTACAACATTTTATGTAATATACTTTTAGCGGTTAAGTCAATTTTCTGTAGAGTATGGAAGAATATTTTCGTGCAGCTTTTATTATTTATAACTTTCTAAAAGCAGGAATTCAGTGCAAGAATACTACAAGGTTGCCCCAGTTCAGACCACTGTAAAAAGCCTTTTTTGGCCAGTATAATTATTATTGAACCAGTTCAACAGCTTTAACTTTGTTGAATATTAATTTTTTTTGTCAATAAGTTGTCAATTTATCACCATGAAACTAGTCAGCATTTAAGAAATCTATACAGGGTGAAACGAGGTTGTCTACACCTAAGACACTTTTAAAACAAAATCATTTTTTTAGCCAAAATTCATAAAATTAATATTATTTATAATATAAGTGGAAATTTACTAAGTTAAACTTTGCGTTTACTCTTTCGAACGCAATAGTTATGACGCCTTTTCTTCTTTAGTAATAATTTCTACCAAAACTTTTTAAATTTCAATTTTTGACTAAAGATCTCAGTTTAGCCTAATTACTAATGTTTTGTATATAACATTCTAGTCAGATTCCTAAATTGTTGTTAATTTTTTAGTGTTTATACACACTTTACACTCCACATGCACTATTAACTATTATATGATCGATAATATTCCGTATGAAATATCATTTAAAAAAGAGATTGCAAATCGTTTAACACTATTTCTAAGTAACAATGATATATCAATATTTAAAGTTAAGTGTGTGTGTAAAGGCCGATCCGTACCTATACTTTTGCACTTATCCGAGTGGCAACTTTCCAAACTCGACTAAATGAAACCAAATAGAGAAATCTATCATCATCTATCAAGCATCAAAGTTGTGCAACACAAACGCACAAGTTGGGATCGGCCTCAAGTTTTATAGGATTCGGTCCGATCTGCTGCGATTTGCTTACTCGTAGAAGTTAGAACGACCCCACGGGCGTAAATTTGACAGCGTACCGCGTATCTATTATCTAAGAGGTGGTTGGTAGATTAGTCGCCATTTTTAAAAATCTACCAATCACGTCCCATTTACGCTGTCAAATTTACGCCCATGGGAACTCGGTCTAAGGCTGGATCCACAAACATCCGTGATACGCATCCGTTGTGTACCACATGATTAATCTGAACCAATAAAATTTTAGGGCCCTAAAATTTCATTGGTTCAGATTAATCATGTGGTACATAACGGATGCGTATCACGGATGTTTGTGGATCCGGCCTAAGCGATTAAGGGCAGTTTCACACGGACGGGACCGGCCAGTCCGCGGTCTCTTATCGCAAACAGGATAAATCTACTTCATTAATTTCATTTTAATTAAAAACATGACATCACTAATCGTGTTTATAATGTGCATACATAAGAAATATACCGTTCTATATAATTAGTGGCAAAGAGATGTCTTTTATACTTAAATGATATAACGAAATATGTTAGAATTTACCAAAAATGATAGCACAAGCATTTTTATTGTGTGATATTTATTAGGAAAATATACATACCTTCCTTATCGATGTTAGCAATAAGGCTGTGAACTTATGTTTTACATGGACGTGTTGTTAAACCTAATAACCATACCTGAACAAATTTAAGCATATCGGGGGTCCCTTTAGTGCGATGGCGAACAAAAATAACTCTTCTGGGTAAATTAAAATTACAAATGAAAAAAAGTTTACTCCCTTATGTTTTTCTTTTTTAGTAGAGAAAACTAAGACGGTTTAGAGATTCTGCGTAGAACTGTCCGACTTTCCTCTCCCTTTAAAAAGTAGATTACAAATCATTTATTTTCTACCTAACCCCAAAAGAGTATTTTTTTTTTACTTAGTCGCTTTAATCGGACACCCTGTATATAAGCTTTAAAGAGGTAACCAAGTACGTCGCGTTACATTTATTTTTCTTTTCTGTCTTATTTTTTAACTTTATTTACAATTTTTTACTTTCGTCCTTATATTTTAAATCAGTATTTTTACGGTCTTTATACTTTAAACTAGTATTATGTTCTCTAGTTTTCTTCAAATTGATATAACATACAGGTACAGCAAGTAAAAGTTCCAGCTAACTCACAGTCTAAGTGCGGGTAGGATGGAACTTTTTTGGCCATGCCTGTGAGTACCTACTGATGGTTGATAGAATATTACACACGTTGGGAAAAAGGTACCGTTAATCATGCTTAAAGGTATTGCATGTTTCGGGTTCATAAATTTTCACGTTTACTACAAAATTACATACGCTTTATTGTTAGCAGAAATGCTCTTATTATTTTTTTATTACATTGAATATGGTAACAAAATTATACTCGTATTATTCAACACTAGTTGTATTAGTTTATTCATATTTTTTATGGGGTTAGCATACATATTTTTTGTGATAGTTTTACGATGACAGTTTTGTGATAAATTCATCAATATTAGTTATGCATGTAGGGTACATACCAAGATAAGTACATTAAAATTACGAATTTTTGTATTATTTCTTATTTGTATTAATAAATTAACAGACCACCTTTTTAAAATAAATGCGTAAGATTTTTTCGTAGTTACGGTGTTTTACTGATTTACCACCTAGACGCGCGGGCACAAAGTCGATGTTTCTATTTTGCAAAGACGCCAATCAATCTTTTGAACCTAATTCTCTCGGAAAACGCCAGAGTAATTTTGTCAACACTATTAACTCATATTAAGAAGACTACACTTTTCTTTCCAGCAAACCAAATACCTTGCTGTGGGATCTAACAGTTTCCGAGAAATTTGCATTTAAAAAAATCGACTAGCGCGTTTGCAAAAATTGTCTATAACCTCTGCGTAAGTTCTTCCTTCTTTAAAACAATAATAACACATTTTTCTAGCAATATTCTAGAAACATTTAGAAATTAACAATATAGGTATTTCAAACGTTAATAACATTTTTTTGATGTAAAGGTAAAAGTATTTAAAGGCTAAATTTGAGTAAATCTCCGAAAGTGTCAAAAAATAATTTTAACTTAAGCCCGAGTTCTCATGGGCGGATGGGCGTAAATTTGACAGCGTCAGTGTGACATGATTGGTTGATTAGGTCGACAATTAAAAAAATGGTAATCAATTACCTCTTCAAGAACAGGTACGCTGTCAAATTTACGCCCATGAGATGCTAAAGATTGGATGGAATTCGGTACAACGCGTCATCTCCTTTTTAATTTTTAAATCAACATTCTTACAACTCGCCTTATTGACTTTTATTGATTTTTGTTAAACGTAAACATACCTATAGGTACCGTTAAATCAAAGTTTATTGTAACCGATACAAATCTCCCAGTTCGATGGAGAATTTACAATAAACACCGTTTAGACGCCGTCTTGTATCAGCCATTATTGCATTTCATATTATTTAATTATACCACACTGCATCGCATCTACCTCGACAAATGCGACAATGGAAATAAAAAAAATTACTTTATAAAAATGACAGCATGATAACTTTTTTACAGCATAATTTGGGAGTGGTGATAATTTTAGTACCAACAGAAAATCCCATCAATTTTGAGGAAAAGCGCTTTTAAATGGTAAAATAGGTAGTACCTAGATTTCAATTGTTTATAAACGATTTGACAACGTGCTGAAACCAGAGAAATGAGATGTGATAAGATAAGCAAAGATAGAGTGAACTGAATCTGACTGGTGCTGCCTCTCGCGTGCAGTGGAAATAACTTAAAATTCGAGGCCGTCAAAACTGTCAATTAAAATTTCCTCAGTTTGTGTTTTGTTGAGATGTGTGCTGTTACGCGGTTAGGTTTTGTTATCGGGACTCGCACATGTGATCGTAGAAAGTTTGCCGATTTTTTCTGTTTTTAATTCGACGCACTACCATGACTTTTGTGATAACTAAACGGTATGTTTTTACTGTAGTTGTTTATCTTTTAATCTGACAAGTTAACCTAGCTGGCCTTACAGTATGTACTCTCTCTGTGATGCTGTAAGATTGGTTTATCTCTCTGACATTCCAAAAATATTTTATTTTGGAGGATTTTTGCCAAAACCTGTGTTAGATATAATATACTGTACATATAAATAGGTAATCAAACCAATAAATAAAATATTAACGTCATACGAGCTAAACAAAAACACCTAACATATGTAGGTAGGTGAAATTTGCTTTTTATTAGTATAATTACAAGTAGAATGTCAGGTAAATTCAGGTGAACTGCAACAAAAGACTTGCCTACCTACCTGGGTTTTTGTTGTTAACTGATTATCCCAAAACACGAGAAATTCTTCTTTAGGCAGTTCAGGTATATTTTTTTAGCTTATTTCGTTGTTCAACCACAGTAATTAAAATAGCGCCAAAATTACTACCTACCTATATAATTTATGGATGCTTTTTGTCAATAAAATGTGAGTCGGTACATACATTATATTATTATACTATACATTTGCCACTCATTCCTTACACAAGATCAAAGGTGAAATGCCGACTAGACTGATGATGATGGGCATTTAAAAAACGACCGATTCAAGTGGCGCATTATTTATTTTTGATTTATTTAGTCACAAAATCTACTTTTATGATCAAGTTCGAAAACAAAACAATGTCTAAACAACTTTTGGTTCTAGGTGCCTACTTATATAATAAATTTAAAAAACCAGAAAATAGTTGCGAAGCAAGAAGATTGATTATTTATCATTATTTTTATTATCATATTATAATATGTTTTGTCGCTGGCGTGACTGTATATTATGTTACTTTTACTTAGTGGGTTTTAATCCACTTTAGCTCTCCTATACAGAAATCGGCGTAGCTAGCCTTAGTTTTCAGGGGGAGCCTGGGCTCCTTGTTTACATTATCGTAATTGCAATTTTTTTTCTATTGCATATTTCAGGGGGGGCAGGCCCCCTGGCCCCCCCCTAGCTACGCCGATGTATACAGACGAGTATAATTAATTACTATTCGAACAATCCTAATATTATAGGTATTGTTCTGAATTTGAATTTATTTGTCCAATAAAATTAATAAATCTCCAAAGCCAGTGAAATTGCCTCCATCATCATTGGAAGATATCAATGTCAATGTAAAATATTAATTGCTGTTTTTAGATTAACAAATTAAACTTTGGGGGTTAGGATTTCATAGAATTGTGGTTTTGCATTAATCAATCAAATCTTGAAATAATGATTTGATTTGTCAAGTTGATTAGTAGTAACAAGTAGTTATTATCCACGTCAACGTCGTCAACCTATAGTATCTAACTACCTGTACATACAATTATTATGTATTGCAGAATATTTTAAAATAAAAAGCTACCTGTTTGGGGGCCCACAATACATGTCTATAAATTTACTATTTTCCGGGGTCGCAGGTACCTGATCAATAGGGAATTCAATCCCGGGATCCCGGACATTTTTTCGATCTCGAAATCCCGGGATTGTCGTTTATTTAATCCCGGGATTTTCGGTATTTATCTTTGCATTTTTCATTAATTTATATCGTGCACAAGGTCTAGGTTGAGTGATGACACTCTAGATCAACTTATTTTTTTAAGAATTTTTTTTAGAAAACAAGTTTAGAATAACTTTTTTTCCTACTATAAGAATCGTTTTTATGTTATGTTTTAACATTCTTTTTTATTTATAGGTTATATTATTATGTTATAGTGTACTTATATGTTAGTTATTAAAATTAAATGAAGAGAGTATGTTTTAGTTTCTTGGTTTTGTAATAATGTTCTGATGAAGAAATAAATGTTTTTTATTTAATTAATAGGAAAAACTCCAAGGAAAATTATTTTTTTAGAAATCCCGGGACCAATCCCTGGATTAAAAAATTATAATCCCGAAATCCCGGGATTGAAAATTTCCTCCGGGATTGAATTCCCTACTGATCAAATTGAAGAAAAGTCCAGATCATTCAGTTATATTATCATTGATTTAAAGCAAATAAAGACAATTCAAGTCCAAAACTCTTCTAAACCACCCATTTAAAATGTCCCACAAAATACTTAGTAGTATAGCTAGATACCAATACCAATCATAAGATTAACAAAGTATAATGTCTAGTAATAATTAAGGTTTAAAAGTTAAATCAGCTGTCGATGAAAGTATTTATTAATTAATTACAAATATTGCGGTCGGTGTGTTACGTTTCGACAATCGTTTTCTATTTTCAGAAATAAATATTACCAACTTTAAGCGGGTACTTTTTTTATTACCACATTAAAAAAACTTGAGGTAGTTAAGTAGAATGATATAGTTATGTTCCTGATTTAAAGCAATTTTTACAACAAAGTTTCATATTACATTTATTTATTATTATTATTAAGTATTAATATTATTTCTTCAAAACAAAAAAAATTGCCTGGATCATCTAGATATTTCATTCTATATTTCACAGCCGTTCACAACTGAGTTCTAAAAAATAATTGTTTGACCCCTTAAAATGCCAATTAAGTTTTTAAATACTTGAAACCCTGTGTATGTTTAGTCAAGTTTTAACAGTTCATTTTGTAAAGTAAAACCACCTTGATAACACCACAATCTCAGGCCGATTGACCGACATCATGCCGGTTCCTTTTTTAAATTTTGGTTTGGTAAGAAACAACAGTACCTACCTACTTAGTATATATAATTTTTGACATATGGATATAATTAAGATTAAAAACGAAGCCATTTTTTTCGATCCGATCCGATTTTTTTTGGCTTGTAAGAAACGCACATTCCAAACGAAAAACTGATAGTACCTACCATGTAGATAAGATTATTATGAAACTGAACGATAAAAAAAGGAAATATTGGTAGGATACAGTAACTCAAAATTTTTAATAATGCCGATACTGAACTATTTTTGGAATCATAGGAAAATTTGCTGCGAGATAACCTATTTACTGCGTATTTAAAGCGACTGTACGATTGGTAACCAATTTAATTACCTTACCTACTAATTAGAGGTAGTAATTATTTGTTAATACTAAACTAACAAAGTTCTGTGCCAAACGACGATAAGTTTAAATTAAAGGAGAAATACCTCGAACAAATGGACGAAAAATTTAGCAATCCCCTTTATTTAGTATTAGTTAACGCTATTTTAAGTTTTATTTACGTTGTAAATATATGTAGTTTTACTAGCGGATACTCGTGAGTTAGCTTGCGCAATTTATTTGTTATAAATTGGGTATCGAAACAAAGCAGCGGGTATCATACATACCATACTACCCATCAAGAGAACCTTTAATAGCCTACCCATATTATTTTTAAAAATAAATTTGTTTGGTGCTTTATTCTTTCTCTTTCGCTAAAAATGCCACTTTTATACCCCTCCATTTCTACACCCTATGGGCAAAATTTCCTTAAACATCAAAACACGTACAAGTTGCTTATTATTTGAACATTTTTTCAATGGGTCCCTCCTTTGTTATATTTTTCCGAAATTTTCATCTAAAACATTTTCCAAAACAGTCATTTCCCTATCAATTCGAGTATGAAAAGAACGAAAAAAACATTTATTTTGATCGCAGTCGTCCGGAAATATTTTATTTTTGATATTTTTTAAAAAAAAGTTAAAAACTCCTAAAAGAACGTTGGGAAAATAGCCGTAAAAAAATAAAGACCAGTCTATAACATACTCCGAATTCAAATGGATGCCTCTACAGAAAAATTTGCGACATTTTTTCTTATATTTTTCCGAAATTTTCGTCTAAAACATTTTCCAAAACAGTCATTTCCCTATCAATTCGAGTATGAAAAGAACGAAAAAAACATTTATTTTGATCGCAGTCGTCCGGAAATATTTTACTTTTGATATTTTTTTAAAAAAAGTTAAAAACTCCTAAAAGAACGTTGGGAAAATAGCCGTAAAAAAATAAAGACCAGTCTATAACATACTCCGAATTTAAATGGATGCCTCTACTGAAAAATTTGCGACATTTTTTTCAAAGCCTTTGTTATATTTTTCCGAAATTTTCATCTAAAACATTTTCCAAAACAGTCATTTCCCTATCAATTCGAGTATGAAAAGAACGAAAAAAACATTTATTTTGATCGCAGTCGTCCGGAAATATTTTATTTTTGATATTTTTAAAAAAAAAGTTAAAAACTCCTAAAAGAACGTTGGGAAAATAGCCGTAAAAAAATAAAGACCAGTCTATAACATACTCCGAATTCAAATGGATGCCTCTACAGAAAAATTTGCGACATTTTTTCTTATATTTTTCCGAAATTTTCGTCTAAAACATTTTCCAAAACAGTCATTTCCCTATCAATTCGAGTATGAAAAGAACGAAAAACATTTATTTTGATCGCAGTCGTCCGGAAATATTTTATTTTTGATATTTTTTTAAAAAAAAGTTAAAAACTCCTAAAAGAACGTTGGGAAAATAGCCGTAAAAAAATAAAGACTAGTCTATAACGTACTCCGAATTCAAATGGATGCCTCTACAGAAAAATTTGCGACATTTATTTCAAAGGGTTTCCCCCTTTGTTATATTTTTCCGAAATTTTCGTCTAAAACATTTTCCAAAACAGTCATTTCCCTATCAATTCGAGTATAAAAAGAACGAAAAAAAATTTTTATTTTGATCGCAGTCGTCCGGAAATATTTTATTTTTGATATTTTTTTAAAAAAAGTTAAAAACTCCTAAAAGAACGTTGGGAAAATAGCCGTAAAAAAATAAAGACCAGTCTATAACATATTCCGAATTCAAATGGATGCCTCTACAGAAAAATTTGCGACATTTTTTTTAAAGGGTTCCCGCCTTTGTTATATTTTTCCGAAATTTTCGTCTAAAACATTTTTCAAAACAGTCATTTTCCTATATCAATTCTAGTATGAAAAGAACGAAAAAACATTTATTTTGATGGCAGTCGTCCGGAAATATTTTATTAACTACCTGAGTATTTTTTTAATTTAGTCTCAAAATACACATTACTGACAATATGACAATATTGCTAGCAATAAAACAAAATGTTACATAGTAAAGGTCATCGAGCCACCGGCACGTTTTCATTTTAAAAGTGTGCTAATCCGAAAGAGACGTCAAAAAAGGAATAAAAAGCAATTGTGCCCTTTCAAAAAACTTTTAATTAGTTTGGAACTGGGTTTAAATGTTAGATATTCCTGCTATTCCGCGTTTGTGTCACTAGCTCGGTCATATCAGAATTTTTCGCTGAACAAAATGCCCAGTCAGGTACATTTTTTCATCGGCATAATAATTGGAACATTACACATTTCATCGTTATATAGAAATGCACAAATGACATTGTATAAAATTGTTTAACAAAGATAGGTACAACTAAATATTTATTTTGATTGTCACCAGTTCTTGATATTATGTGGTAAAAGTGTATAAAATCAAGCGCGTCCGAACAAAAAGTGTCTCCGGAAATCTGCTGTAGCTACAATTCTTCATATTTTCAACTGAAAATATTATGAACATCCATTTATAAAATAACTTAAGTTTGTTCGGGTAAGACCTTTACAAAAAACGACTTTTTTTACTGGTACTTCACAATAAAGACATCTAACTGGGAACTAAAAAAATTAGGTACCTTCCTACCAGGTATTTCTTTATATAACTGGACTACAAATAACACTCCTACGACCCTCTTAATGAAGATCTATTTCACCAGGCCATTTACTTCCTATTATTACCTAGTTTGCATTTATACGATTGTTTTTTTATATTTAGCCGCTCCTTTCGAAATAGTATAGCTCTATCAGCAATTATTGTCTTTATTTTTAAAGTACCTACTTCTCTTCATTCCGACATTTTATACTTAAAAAAAGTCTATTCACGATATTATTAAATTTTCCCTTTCTTTCTTTCTTTCTTTCTTTCTTTCTTTAATAAGTTAACTATTTGAAGAAAGTATATCTACTCTAAAATTGAGAACCCTCACCAGATATGTAGAATTTAACTCATCACATTTTAAATCATAACGTTTTTCGCTTTCTCCAAACAGAAAGAAGTAAAGTAAGTAACGAAAATTTAATGAAATGGTATTTTCTTCACGCTTTAAATCAATTTTCAAAACGACGTATTTCAGCCCTTACTACGAAAACGATGGCAAAAAAGGAGGTAATCATTGCCAAGGGAAAATGGCACGGGTAACAGGTTTATTTATTTTAACCATTAATAACTTTTTGCTTGAAACCCTCATGCAACCTGTCCTGGACTCTTAATTATACCAAACTGCAGAACGAGTGCTTACTGAACCATAAAAAATGCAAAAAAATTTACGAGGGCATATTATTTTTTGTTTACTTTTTAAAAGGGAAATTATTTAAATTTAATTGTTATGTACTATCGTCTAAAAATAATCCCCATACCGACGAAGTCTTCCGCTTGAATGAGTAAAATTTCTTGCCGAAGCCGTAATAAAATATCAGCTCCTGATTGTCATATTTTCTGTTTTTGGACTTTTAGCAAGGAATCTTGTTTCGCTGACTAGAGCTATGGTTTTAGATTTGTGATACTTTTAATTTAAAATTTTCCTCTATCGTGGAAGAAACAAACCACACATCATATTACAATGTACATACTATGTAGTACGTCATAACAATGTCGCTTTTGCGTCATAATCATACATTTTATTGGATAAAGTTATTATATATAGGTACTTATATATTATAGTTAAGTCATTATATACAATAATGCATTGTTTTTTTGCATAAGTAAAAGTTATAAAATGAAAATCAATAGTTTTTATTGCCATTTATTCCACCAAAAGCAAGATTTATTAAAAAAAATGTAATGCATTCACCAGACAACTGAAAGGCTTATAATTTAAGACCTAAAGAAAGTGTTGTGTACATATAAATTCTATATGAAATGTTGGACGTACCAAATACAATTTATTATCTTTTAAATCTACAAAGTACTTGAAAAGGTTAAAAAAGGTAACGATGCGTAGAGCTGACATTCTGAATCACGATAATTTTGTGTACATGAAGGGGCACAGAAAAAACTACTCGTTTTTGTCTTTCCGCTAAAAGTGTTAAACAAAAGTACTTTGTTTAGATGTATTATGTATGGCGTACACGCCAGAGTGGTGTATTATACATAAATCCGCTCTATTCTAGTCAGATATTCTATAGTTTTAGGTAATATAATATGTAGAATTGTTTTAGTACATGAGCGTTTCTATACAGGTTCCTATCATATTATCTAGTATCGCAAAGATATTTTTTTTTAAATATTAGTTTATATCTATAAAATATTTGAATATACCTACATAGTATATGTACCTACATCATATCGTCGTTCGCATCACGTAGGGGCCTAACTCGGTTTTTGTAGTTTTTCAGTAGAGCGATTTAAAGAAATCAATGTTGCTTATTTTGGATACAGCATTGACAATTTTTTTTTATTTAGGTTTATTTTTTTACAGTTTCCTAGATAAATCAATCCAGAATGATGAGACATAATAATTTTTAATGAAGTTTTACGGGTTTTGTAAAAAATAAATAATAATCAAGATAGGCCCCTTCGTAAAAACAATAATAAATTCTGATTTGTACATGAAATCAGATAGGCCCCTGTGATATTAATTAAACATTTTGTTTTCAAAGAAAAGGGAGCGAAATTTTTAAACTTTAAACATCTTTATTTTATAAAAACGTTAAAAAAAATTCTAAACATATAACTTCAAAAGAATTAAAAACAGCTAGTGTAATATTTAATTATTTATTCTCTAATTAAAAATGGGATTGGTATTTATTTTATTTTTTACGAATTGTCTTTTATGTGTTAAATAAAATTGCAATAAATAATAAATTAACAAGGCCTATCTGCAAAGTACTGTTCATCCTTTAAAAATATTTTATAACGTAAAGGAATATGCTGAGATTCGCCCAGTAAGACCCATACAAAAAATATAGCATGTTTGGTCTTTAAGTAAAAGTATTTTTATCGATAATTTAAGATAGGCCTGATTATAATAATCCTATAAAACAAAAACCATGTATTATAGAGATACGCCAGTTTGTGATAACGTTAAGGCAGTCTTTCCCTGACTTTATATGTGTATAACTCATTTTTGCCAAAAATCGAGATAGGCCCCTAAGTGATGCGAGCGACGATATAATATGCAATGCTATTAGCAATATTAGCGTTCTGCATTATCTGTCTACACAGGCAAACAACCGTTTTTTGTAAAATGTAAACTCACTTTCTACTTACGATTCTAATGAATCTAATAGGGGCACAATTACCTACAATTTAAATAATTAAGAAGCTGCTTAATAAATCAATTTTTTTAACTTAAAATGGTAAGTTAAGGCCGAAAAAATGCGAAAAAATAATGAATTTATTGATATAATAGGCCACATGACGACTGCATTATCACTAACCCTAACTTTTAATCCTAATTAGTATGGGTACAGTTAGTAGAGTATATTACCAAATTCAGTAAAGTCTGCTAGCAGCAAACAAACCTGAACTAAAAGTTACAACTGACAATGAACATAAATTTAACTGACGGAATTTAACAAATGGGTTAGAAAAGGAACATAGATACGAAGCACGCAAGGCTTACAAAGTGAAATCCTGTACCATAAAGGCTTTTACATCAGGTAAATTTAAATAAAATTCCCGTCACTTTTCACCGCGAAGAGGCCCCTTTAAATGGACTGTTCAATAAATTTTTGCGGGCGTTCCTTTTTTTAACTGATAAATCGATGGGAATCTGCTAAACCACGATTAAATCTTCGTAACGTTTAAATCTGATTGAATTGACCAACAAATTTATATTTTAAAAGGATTTACGATAAAAGCTTTTTTAAAAGCCCACGTCAGAATGAATGTTTTTCATTTGCCAAAAACTGAACTAGAAAAAATGAAGCCCAATCCCAATGATGTAAGTTTTTTTTACCTTTGTTCATACGGTCGTTTATTTTCGTTATTTCTCTTAAAATACCTGAATCCTGAATAATGCTTTCGAGAAAGTCCGTAACTAGGTATATCAAACAAACGTCTGTCAGATTTTGACAGTTTTAACTTTAATTTAGCGTCGCCTATAATATGACTAAGTTGTTGAGTACAAATAATAATAATACCTTACTCCTACATGCATACATCTGTAGGAATGCAATATACCCATATTATGTATAAATAGATATAATTTGAACACTGCAAATTTCGCAGTTGATTTATCTCTGATATGCATAAAAATAACGAATGTATTCTAATAGCTTGATATTTAATGTAGGTATTCTACTATAAATAATTCGATTCCCGAATGATGGATACTATTGCTATAGTCAGATTTATATACTTGTCGAAAATTTTCAGGTGGTCATAAAACTGACATTAGCTGCTGCTTTCGATTTTCGGACTGTTCTAAAATACTTAGTTCCTTACTTTTTTTCAAACGTGGATGGATAGTCAAGAAAATGTTCAAAAAAGCTGCAAATTAGGGTACTCGTGTACTTACCAAGCATGTTGATCTTGTTATTATTTCGATCTGTTATCATCAGATGACTTACGCACGTTTTAAAATATAATAAGTAATAATAGTTATTTTTAATGGACCAGAGGTTCCTGTAATATTTTCTTAGAAAATTGGGAATTGGTTCTCGATTTTAATATGATTACTACATTATTAAATTACCGCATATTGTATTTCTATTACCACTGAAAATTCGTGTTATTTAGTTCATGCGGCTTTTCAAAGCCTACAATAAGGCTGTTGATGTTGATTACATTGTTATACACTGTACACTGCGGTAGGGAATTTGATAGATGGATTAAATTCAATTTTTAACTAATCATTATTAGGTACTTAGGCAGTGGCGTCTGTAAAAGTGGTAAAATGGGTACCATGCCATAATCATGTCAGCGCGAATTTAATTACAAATAATGATGTTTATTTGGTAACTACTTTTAATTTAAAAAGCATTAACCTTCCTGTAAGCATTTGAATAAAGGGTAAAATGCAATATGCAACAAACGAAAAAGATAAAAGTCACAATAAATTGAAAAATAAAAAATGGCCCAGTGATACCGGCGATTGAATTTTAATCGAATATTTCAAAGGTTTATGGCTGGCATTTAAACAGTAATTTTATTTTGATTTGTTTTGTCGCCATTTCGAAAAAATACGACCGCGCGGATTGGGCATCTAAATATTTGTTTAGCAATAATATGATTTTTTACATTGTGGTGGGGGTATTTAGTTTTTCTGCTAATACAACACGGTCGCGTCGTTTATACAGGGTGTCCGGAAAATACGTGTACTAAAAGCTAGCACACATTCCTGAGGCTAAAATATGATGATCCAGCCCAATTTACCTTAGTCCAAAAGTTGATAGTTTCCAAAATACAGGGTGTCAAAGCAAAGTTATTATTTTTTTGAACCTTTTATGTGAATAGTTATCTTAATAATAGAGATTTATCATTTAATTCTAAAATATTTCGCTATCGCTAACGTTTAAAGGGGAACTACAATGAGTTTTAGTACGCAATAAAACATTTAAATTCGATTATCTCAGAAATGACGGATCGAAGCGACAGCTCATAGATATACCTTTTTATAAATTTAATATAGCAAGACACAAACAAGTTATGAAGCTTTAGATGTGGGCAAAGTGCTGCTGGTGGCGCCCTTTGCAATCTACATTGAAACTGTGATTAGATCTCGATTTTTCATCCTAAAAAACCTCTAATTAGCAATTCATGCTAATATTACCAGAAATATTTACAAAAATGTTATATACAGGGTGACTCGGATCTAAATGTACATACGTCACCAGGAGCTAGTGGACATCTTGGGGGTTCTAAATAATCTAACTTTAGTGGGTCAATCTTCTCTCGTTACCTAGATACAGAGTGCTTTGTCATGTTTGGCTCATTTTTGTTTTTGTCATCATTCTTTTAGCACCTGGTATAATATTTTCATACTCGGTGGAAATATTTAAAGTACCTATCGCTTCAAGATGCCGTATGAACTTTTTTGAAATTTAGGTCCGGACTTAAAAAAAATAGACTGATTTTATTTTTGTTTAATTCATATCTTATTTTTGAAAATTTTATTTTTTATTTGAAAGACACATAAAAAACTACTTCTAATGACATACCTATCAAAAGTGCCGCACTCACCACTCAATCATAATAAATAGGTATTCTTTAGATATTGAGAAAAATAAAAAATATTAACAGTTTTTATAACGACAATAATAACAATAATAAGATAAATAACAATAAAATAATTATTTGAGAATATTTTCAAAATGCCCTCCATTAACTTCTTCACATATTTTCTTCCTCTGATATTTAAATTTTAAACTGCACTTCTGATGACATGTTGTCACTTTTTTATTTCCTGAAATGAAGTGATAATCAGTTGCATGAGCTGGTCACGTGCGGTAATTTCATTCTCGTAAACTAAATTTTTCATATACCCCCAAAAAAAGAAGTCCAATGGGTTAAAGTCGGGACCTTGCTGGCCAAGAACAGGGGCCCCCGCGACCTATCCATCTGTTGGGATATCTATTGTTTAAAAATCCGGAAACAGGTCTTGCATAATGGGGAGGGGCTCCACCGTGTTGGAAACACATTCCTCTTAAAATAGCATTCTCATCTTGAAGAAGATTTGGCAAAATGTTTTCTAAAAAGTGTAAATATTGGTTTTCATCTAACCTTCCTTCAAAGAAGTGTGGGCCAATCAATTTACTATTGATTATACCCGCCCAAACATTTACTGAAAATCTATGTTGCGAATGCGACTGCCTAATAGCATTTGGATTTTCTAGAGACCATAGATGACAATTTCTGGAATTGTTGACGCCATCTCTGGTAAACTGAGCTTCATCGGTCCACAAAGTCCGGTGAATATCTCTTCGGTGCCTTCTAATCCACTGACAAAAGACCAACCTGTTAGCATAGTCACCTGGTTCCAACCTTTGTACCTCTTGAATATGATAAGGATAAAGGCCTTCCTTTCGTATTGTTAAATGGGTTATTTTTTGCGTTATATGCGGACGTCTAGCAATTTTTCTTGTGAATATTTTTGGATTTTCTTCAATCAAATTTAAAAAGTCTTCTTCTTGTTGAACTGGTTGTCTCACAGGCTGATCAATATTATTTTGTGTCGGAAAATGTCCTTGTTCACGAACAAAAGAAAATACATTTGAAAATGTTTGATGGTTTGGACTTCTTCTTCCAGGAAACTTAATTCATATTCTCGAGAAGCGGCTCGTCCGTTGCCGTCGCAAAAACCATATACAAATATTATGTCGGCTTACTCTTGGTTTGAAAATTGATGGGGCATTTTCAACGAGATATAAATGTTTATTAAAAATGTCTTAATAACACCCAAAAATCTGGCAGGTTACAACTGGCAATGACTTTTTATTATGCTTGGTTGCTATCCAATATTTTGTTTTTTCTTAGGTGACTTAGCCATAATATGGAGTCCAATTGAATTGAACATTTCCAAAATTTTTACAAGCCGCTATTTTATTACTTTTGTTTTTTTCTTATTATTGTTATTATTAGTAGTAATAGTAGAAACAAGATTTATTTTATTATTGTCGTTATAAAAACAGTTAATATTTTTTATTTTTTTCAATATCTATAGAACAGCTATTTATTATGATTGAGTGGTGAGTGCGGCACTTTTGATAGATATGTCATTAGAAGTAGTTTTTTACGTGTCTTTCAAATAAAAAATTAAATTTTCAAAAATAAGATGTACAGGGTGTTGAATTAAACAAAAATAAAATCAGTCTATTTTTTTTAAGTCCCGACCTGACTTTCAAAAAAAGTTCATGCGGCATCTTGAAGCGATAGGTACTTAAAATATTTCCGCCGAGTATGAACATATTATACCAGATGCTAAAAGAATGATGGCAAAAACAAAAATGAGCCAAACATGACAAAACACTCTGTATCTAGGTAACGAGGGAAGATTGACCCACTAAAGTTAGATTATTTAGAACCCCCAAGATGTCCACTATCTCCTGGTGACGTATGTACATTTAGATCCGAGTCACCCTGTATACATATATGTACAATAATTGAAAATTATTGGGAAATCGAATTTATGATTTTCTCATTGTCAGTAAATATCAAGTAAATGTATTGAAATCTAAAATGCATTATTTAAATAGGGCGTGACACCTTGTGTGCGTATATACGTCATGACAATTCCATTATGTATCTACCTAGTAGATAAATAAGTACATAAATGAAATGTTTTGCCAATCCTTGGAGATCTATTTATAGTTCACTTAACTAACGTAAATGTTAAAGTCGTGAACTCCTGGGACCACTTCCTTGTCTCCACGTTCCTTCATTATTTACGACGATCCTAAATACGTTCTTTAATGTCGATATAATATGTTTAATAACTATTAATAAGGTTATCGATATGTTGTTTCGACCTGTACTGCGTTATCTTGGGCGTCCAAAAATAGTATATTTTCATAGCAGGAGAATAAATTATTAGTATTCGGATCGCCGCGCGCTAGTCTCAGGCTCAGGAAATCGTTTTTAGGCACTATATTATCGCCAAAACACTCTGATGTAATAGCTGGGATGTGCGAGCGACCTTTCTTCTCTTTCGCGGTCTTCGTGGGCGTTGACTATAGAGAAGTAAATAATAATAATAATAATAATAATAATAAAATGCTTAGAAAAGGCAATGTTATGTTTGAATGTAGCGACGATATTCCTAAACACGTATAAAATACAAGACGAACATAATGTTTTAATTTAATAGTTAATGCATAATGCTTTGTGTAACTGCGAAACTTTTGCTGAAGTTTTTGCTATTTATAAGTATATTTTGTTTTATGGTCGTTTTTCGTATGGAACAAACCATGGAAATATTTACAGACGAATATTAAATCAGTTTTGGGCGAAAATCGTAGTCGTGACTGTTATATTAAACGACCCATTTTCGTATGTCTTTGAATTTATTTTGTCAAATGTAAAAGAGCTGTTTTGAAAAAAAAATGCCTCGCAGGTGAGGATTCGATTCTTGGCGGTAGCATAAATAACCTCGATGTACAGGTTTAAGTTAGAATATAGTAGTAAAAAGGCTAGTACCAGACTAGTATAGATAATAATCGTAACTTGAAAACTACTAAACCAAGAAAATATATAAAAATTCCGCCGCTTTGCCCTGCTCCCCCCGTAACAAAATCTTCCCTATACACATAACATATATCTTTCTATAATAAAAAATTATTTGGATAGATACATTTTCATCGGGGAAATTTCGTCCCCCTATATATATATATACACTCTAGAGAGTATCTATTTCCCCTCTGATCATAGGAAGTGTATATAATATGTATTTTCAATGCTAATGGAACGTCAACGTATTTATTTTGCAATGAGATTCCGTTTAAAAGAAAAATAAATAACAAAAAACGACTTGCCATGTTTTAATAGGGTTTTCGCAAAAATATTTACATTTTAGTTAATTAGCTGTAAACAGCGCAAAATTATTGTTTTGCTAAAAGAATTAACCTACACGAGTTCGAGACGACCTTAAATGGATCAAGATCACGCACGGTTGTTAATTACTGAATACAGAAACACTATGAAATATAGAAGAAAATAATTCGTTTGTAAGCAGTTGCAACAATACAAAATATAATGATGTAACGACGTCGAATTGTCACAAATAGGTGATTCTATCAATAATGTTTTGTTCCTTTTAAGGTGAGTTTTAATCACTCTTTTACCTTTATACAAATCCTTTTGAAACAACCTTTTAGATGAATAGACCTTCTTAATTTACTATTACAATAATAACAAATCGGGTAAAACTTATTCTCTGCATAATAAAGGCTTAACTCGTGAAAATTTACGGTGAAAATTTCCTAAACATTTAAAAAGTGTTAAAATAAACTTTTAATCCACTATATTAATTCCAGCAAGTAGAAACATTTCGACTAAGTAAATATTTAAAATTTTCGCCTGTGTGCTTGAAACGGTATTTAGTTTCACAAAAAAGTAACGTTTTTATGATTAATTTCAATTATTTATTGTCATTATTACCTGCACGCGTGATAGATTAAAATGGGAATTTTACATTTCGTAACGATCCAGTGTATCAACTTTCCACCCACTAAAATAAAAAAAATTTTCTTAATAATCTTTGATGATGTTTTCATTTTACGACATTTATTTTAGATCCTTTACCCAGTAGCTGCTCGCAAGTTTACGCGACCCTTATTAAATGGGGGGGGGGGGGGGGATTGTAAAGCTGACATGAATTCCCTGTTGATAGTACTAAAGCCCAAAAAAGACGAAAGATGGGCCAAAAAATATTTTATAATATTCGTACACTACCTACTTGTCCCCGATTTTACATAACATAACTGCGTTATGTGTGACATTAATGGCCAACCCCATTTCAACTATGGGATGTCTTGTACAATGTCCTTTTAATCTGAAAACTTCCCCGAATTTATAAGATAAAAGCCCATGCAGGATTATATGGAGTTTCCTTTCTAATATTAGTAACTTTTTGTTTCTGAAGTTTACAATCTTTGAGGAAGGTTTCGTTTTTACCCGAGCCCTCAGTGGGCCCCTTTTATATCAAAATAATAAGAATACAAGTACTAACAATAATAATGTTTTGGATTTTTTTTTATCAAATTCTTCATTTTATTAGCTTTCTGTGGGTTTGGAAACAAAATCTGATCTGGTCACTCTCAAAAAGTTAATTTCCCGGTTTCAAGGCTCTTTAGCAACAAAAAAATTTGACCATTAAATCTATTATTTTCAGTAAGAAAGTATACGCTAGTATACGCTTGTCAAAATCTACGGCCCAGGAGTCGCTGAAAATTGGGATTTGGAGATCTCTTTCACTGACTTTAGGTTCTGAAATTATTTTTACTCGTCATGAACAAATTTCATTTTAACAAATTTTACCATTCTTATCGATAATGGCTGAACCCCATAGCTATAATAGAATGGAGTAAATGATTCTTACTTTCTTACTTAAGGTTTATTTTTTAAAATGTCTGACGCTTAAAATGATAAAAATATTTTAAACGTGTAATTTCTTTGTTTTCCTTTGAAGCTTACTTTTGTGTCATCGACATAATATTTCAAGGTATCGTCCGCTTTACGAATTAACATAATAATAATCGTGATAAAAAGGAAGTAATATTATTTGTAATTTATTAACATTAACCTTACATACGGGATATAATTATTCATTTTCATTTTATATGGTGCAACAAACTAAAAATTTAAAATAGAATTATTGTTAGTCTTGGATAACCGCATGACCCTGGTAAAGCAAATAAATGTATATTTTCGATTCGTTAACAAATGAAAAAGTTAATAGGTAACACATAATTAATATTTAGATTAAGGTCAATTGATTGATAATTTGCAAAATACATTCTGGCTAAAAAGTTACCTGCGATCGCGAACTTGCACTGGTTGTTGATATGTGTATGTGTGCAAAATTTCATCCAGACCCGTCAGGCCGTTTACGTGCGATTGTTCCTCAAATAAACGAGTTGTGATTGGAGTTTCCATTAAATATCTTAACGTATCTCTAAAGATCAGGGACAGAAACCCGAATAAGATATTTATTTCTGTTTTACTAAAAAAATAGCATTATAAAAACCCAACTAGCGCACACGCAAGAAAGTGATAGATAACCGTCAAAAGTTAAAAAGCTCAAAACGATTTTACTGCTGGCTATATCGATTTATTCCAGTGTTTTTAAGAAAATAACTAACCAAAGATATATTTCCTTTTCGTATTCTTTCCTGGTTTTAAAAGACCGTTTCTGTCTAAACACAGCACGAGAGGCCCGAAAAAATAAGAAAAATGATGGCAAATATTGGTCTCCGGGGAATAGCCTAAATCTCTCTCATTCGGTAACTATAAGATCCCCTAAACTTAAGGGGACCCAACGCATATTTTTGGAGGGGAACACGAACACAACAGTTTGGCCTTTACTTTGGGGAAATACTTACATACCATTTTTAGTATATATCTGTCTCGTCAAGCGTTGATGAGGATTTTTCAATTATTTTCCCCAGTCTTCTTTAGAACGACGAGTAAATAACATTTTATCGAGAAATAATGATTTGGAGATATTTTATTTTACTTCGTTCGCTGGAAGGGACGTATTGTTAGATAACGTAAAAATATAACTCTTCGTGATATTTTATCAGATCTTTACTTTTTGTGGTGTAACATGTTTGCTACTTCTTTAGATGTTAAACATGCTCGAGATCGAGATATTTTGCGTTTTAAGAATCTCGCCAATTTCCAAGCAAGATTAAGTCTTGATTTTGTGGCTATATTGATGGATACCCAAGCGGTTTTTATATAACAATGTATTTGCCATTTATCTTAATTGTCTTAAAGATGGTTAACGACTTTTCCGCTAAATCCCCTTAAAAAAGTTTAATGTGTCATACTGAAGCAATGTCGTCATTTTTATGACGTACTCCTATTAATTAGAGAAAACAGCAGACGAAGTCATTTTTCCGAAAATTGTTTACATAACTTTTCATTGCTGATGAATAATCGTTTAACTATTTAGAATTTAGAGAATAAATCATTATAAAAATATACCATCGTCTGGTTAATCTGTGTACTGTGTATACATACAGCCAGTATAAACTATCCTACTATAGTATAAGTTATTTTGTTTATGGTAAACTGGTGCTTTAATATTAATCTCTGCTGTCCAAAAAAATTACTTTTTGGTAACCAAAAACGGATCTCTTAGAAAAGCGAGGTGCTTGTTAATTACCTACCACTAAAGGGTTCGCGAAACTCAAGATCTATAGATCTTGCTCAAAACTATTCTATTACAGAGTTAGCGAGATCACCCCGCTGTGCCCAAGTTCAATATTTAACCGCATTTCATTTAACAAAGCCCGGACCTGTGGTATCTTTCCATTCGTTAATTGAGAATTTTGCAGTGCGCATGCCCATGTATGTTAGGCTTTGTATACATGCGCAAGATCCTAAAAATTTGCAACTTTCGTGATTATTGTTTGCTGATCTAAAGGTATAAAATATGTCAATGGTTGACACCAATTGCCGCATTATCTGATCGCTGATGCTGATCATAATCATGACATAAAACATTCTTACATCGTAATAGAACTATCTGCGTATCTGGCGAATTTTGTTTTAATGGCAATCTACCTGATTATGAGGATGAGTAGGTATGTGATAAAAATATTTTTAAATCATTGTTTGACAAAGTAGGATTTCTTCAGAGTCAGTTTGACTAGAGAGCTGAAATCACTATAGAAGTAATACTTACTTTACAGACATTAAAAATGGTTTCAAATTATTTATAGAATAATGGAGGCTTGTATATTTTTAAGGTAAGAAGTGGCTAAAATATAGGCCAAAAATAAATTATGTATTTTCTACGACACAGCACATTACTGAAAAACACGTAATAATAATAATAATAATGAAAATAAATATGTTTGTTTTTCATTTTAAACTACTGGCAGGTTATTTAGGCAGTGCTCATTACTTAGTATCGAATTGCTTATATACACTGCGCGGCATATTTAACGCATAACGAAAAAATTGCCTCAATTTTGATGTTATATATTTTCCAAATTTGTGGTTCGTTTTTAATGATTTTTTTTTCTAATTGTAGGTTTTTTCCTTAAGCATATTACTGCTTTTGTTGTTTTGCTTAAAAAAGTAACTTTGGTATTATACCGGGTGTTATAAAACTGTTATATTTTTTTACGGAAATTCAAAACACCCTGTGGGATTTACTAGCCATTGCAAGTTATCGCAATTAAAGCCAAATGAAAGTCCCATGTTTCCTTTACATTTTCTTTTTTGATTCATTGGTTTATCTCTGTTTTTTCATGAAATATTCAATTCGTAGTTCAACGTGATTTTATTGACATAAAATGCATTTATCGGAAAAGTAGCAGGCTATGAAAATGAAAGATTACACAGAAAAGTCATAAAGTGACATGTAACAAGAGCATTATCAGGTTTAATTTTTCACTTTATCAGTTTTTAGTTTGCTTTGCATACTTGCATTGGCAATTTCTAATTTTATTAAGTGTAAAAAAAAAGAAAATGGCCCAAAACGCACGGGTAATGAGAAATCTTTCTCCTGAGAAATGTGCCGTTGCCCTAGCACTTGTGGAAGAAGGTTTGCCACAAGTTGAAGTGGGTATATAGTCATTAGAGCAAGGGGAGGCAATACTCGCTACTAATTATTTATATTTAATTTTTTTGAAGGTTTTTTCCCTGTATTTTTTGCCCTGTTTTGTGGATTCGATAAAATTAATTAATACCAGATATTGATTCTTTATTTACGCAATGCAATGCCAGGCATTATATGCCTCTGAGATAATAATAAGGCGAGTTCACCATCACGTCAAGATTTATAAATACAAACCCGAACAAACCTCTAAATTTATCAGTGTTTCTCTACAATATTATGCATGTATTATACATAAAAACCTTCCTCTTGAATCACTATATTTATTAAAAAAAAACCGCTACAAAATCCGTTGCGTAGTTTTATAGTTTTAAGCACATATGGCTGGGGACAGACGCGACAGCGACTTTGTTTTATACTATGTTAAGATTTTTTTAACTAAACATTTTTTTATGAAAATCGCGTTGAACTACAAATTGAATATTTCATGAAAAACAGAGATAAACCAATGAATCAAAAAAGAAAATGTAAAGGAAACATGGGACTTTCGTTTGGCTGTAATTGCGATAACTTGCAATGGCTAGTAAATCCCACAGGGTGTTTTGAATTTCCGTAAAAAAAGCATAACAGTTTTATAACACCCGGTATAATACCAAAGTTACTTATTTAAGCAAAACAACAAAAGCAGTGATATGCTTAAGGAAAAAACCTACAATTAGAAAAAAAATCATTAAAAACGAACCACAAATTTGGAAAATACCTATATAACATCAAAATTAAGGCGTTATGCGTTAAATATGCCGCGCAGTGTATATCCGCAACCTTTTTCTCATGCCGGAGGGAAGTCAGGGGGGGGGGGGGAGAGGGGGCGAGGGTTCTCCTTCAAAAGAATCAGGAATTTGTATATTAAACTCTTATAATTCCACCACTGCAATACAACAAAACTTGTTAATAACAAATTTATTGTCTGGTGGTTTTCAAGTTCGTTTCGATTAGCAGTTATAATTTAAAGCGGAACATAATTTTAAATACATAAAACATATTTTAATACCCACTAAGTATGGATTATTACCAAAATTCAAACAAATATAAAAATTTTCATGTGAGCAAATTTCTTTTGCCGACTTTTACAAATGACATATTTTTAAAATTGGCGATTATTTTCACTTGTTCTCATTGGAGGAACCTGGTGAACTAGGTGGACCCTTGCTCTGTCGTTGTGGATTATACCTACTGGTCACGTTCTTTTTTTGTGAAATGCTAATCAAATCGAACTTTTTTCAATTATAAACTGCATTGGCAACCTTGAATTTTTTTCGCTCGCCATATAAAATAATACAATAAGTACCTGCCAAGGTACGGTACTTTTATAACAAGGAGCAAACAAATAGACTAAGTATTCTTTCCGTGTACTCTTTTAATGCAATGTTCAGTAATCTCTGTAAATTACCACTGCATGTGATAATAATAGTGATAATGAGGCAACATTTACTGTGCTTTCGCAATGTTAAAACGACACATATCGCAAATGTTATGACTATGACACTTATGACCTATTGACGCCTCACATTATGGGATTTTGCCGCTTTAAAGTTAATCGCCCCCGCCCCTCTTTCTGGCGGAAATTTAGGGTTCGGGGGTCAAACGTAATAATATTATGTAGGTATACCGGGTGGTCAAATAAGCGAGGACGTCGGCTTTATCTCGGAAACCATTAGTCGTATAACTTTCGGAAAGATTTTTTTATGAGTAAAGTGGTCAAGAGAAATTGCTGGAAATTACTTTTAAGTTCCTCATTTCGTCGCAAGGGGGCACAATTAAAAATTGTTTTTTTAAATTCTAAATTTCTTCGAAAATTCTCATATTAAGGTATAACTCTGATTACATCATTGGAAAGCTTAGACAATTCTGCATCATTTTGGTTAAAGGCTCATTGGCGTACCGACCTTGATAAGAGTGGGAGAAGCTATTGAAAGTGTAAACATTAAAATCGCTGTAACTTCTAAACGACTTATCCGATTTCACTAAATTTAAGCTTGTTTGGAAGGGGAAAATAAGTATCTTCAATTGCCGTATCCAACAGTACACGATAGTGTGTAATAAAATTGCTAGAGGGCGCAATTTGTAATAATAACAGTTTTTTCGATTTTATCCCGAAAATTCAAATCATACGGTATAACTATGACATCATAATCGAAAAGTAGATGAAATTTGCAAGAAAAGATGTCAAGACCGCAGTTCGATATCTTTGTTCGTTTCAGAGTTATTGCCAAAACAATAATTTTTAATACAAATTGCGCCCTCTAGCAATTTTATTAGAAACTATCGTGTATCATTAAATTCCAAACAAGCCTAAATTTAGTAAAATCGGATAAGTCGTTTAGAAGTTACAGCGATTTTAATGTTTACACTTTCAATAGCTTCTCCCACTCTTATCAAGTGAAAGTGTAAACATTAAAATCGCTGTAACTTCTAAACGACTTAACCGATTTTACTAAATTTAAGCTTGTTTGGAAGAAAAAGGTAAGTACCTTCAATTGTTGTATCCAATGGTACAGGATAGTTTCTAATAAAATTGCTAGAAGGCGCAATTTGTATTAAACATTATTGTTTTGGCAATAACTCTGAAACGAACAGGATAAGTCGTTTAGAAGTTACAGCGATTTTAATGTTTACACTTTCAATAGCTTCTCCCACTCTTATCAAGGTCGGTACGCCAATGAGCCTTAAACCAAAATGATGCAGAATTGTCTAAACTTTCCAATGATGTAATCAGAGTTATACCTTAATATGGGAATTTTCGGAGAAATTTAGAATTTAAAAAAACAATTTTTAATTGTTTCCCCTTGCGGCGAAATGAGGAACTTAAGAGTAATTTCCAGCAATTTCTCTTGACCACTCATAAAAAATCTTTCCGAAAGTTGTACGATTAATGGTTTCCGAGATAAAGCCGACCTCCTCGCTTATTTGACCACCCGGTACATATTTATACATTTTTTAAATATAATAAATCATTTCCCAACCAAAAATTAAGCTCTGCGGTCTCCGAAAGGCCGTAGCGCATACAAACCTATAAAACTGAATTGCTGCTTTTCAATATTGGTACGATACCAGGCGTTTAACCTCTTTTTTTTATTATTGACATTGTGTCTAATTGAAACGAGTTAGTCGTCAATTGTGGGTATAAGAATTAAAATGTATAATAAATATTCTGGTAGCATCTTCTCAATAACACACACACAACAAAGCCATTGTACGACGGTACGTTATGCTTCCTCATCTGTAGAAGGAAACTATACGTCCACGTCCAAATTCACTACTTTTCTGATATAACAAGGGGACCGACACAACTGGTACCACTAGATTTTATTAATTTGATATATTTACAAGTAGTCGTCTAGCAGTGGTATGCAAGGTTGTATGATTAACTTTAATCTGGTTTAAATTCATTTTGATCGTTGTACAAGATACCAAAAAAATCATTTAAAGCGAGATTAAGACAACACTAACACCTCCTAAAATACAAAGCCTTGTGCTCAGTAAATCTAACGTGACGTCGAACAATGTAGGCCGAAGTAAAATAAAAAATGTATATTATATTAAAAGGTTTTCCAGACAATTATTAATGAATACATTGGGGTATTGGCTATTAGAATTATTATTCTTAAAATTATTGGTCAAATGCTTTGCTTTCTTTTGAGATGCAAGGTTGCTAAATTTACATTTAAATAAACCAGCAACAGGATCAACATTTTAAAAAAAATGTCTGAAAAAAATCAACCCAATTGTTAATGTTTTTCGTTACCGGTTTCTTCCAGCACGCGTGTATTTTTCTATACCAATCACATTACATTAGTCTCACTGTGTGAAATCACGAAAGTATTTTATTACAAAGCCTTAATTAAGCGAATCACTCAGGTTTACGACAATTTTTAGGTTTTACAATCTTGCTGACAAGCTAAATACTGTGAAACATTTTTATGGCTGATTTGGCCTCTTTGATCTTTTTTTTTTACGTGTCGGCATAGATATTGAAGTAAACTTCCTTTTTCAAGGAAATTATTATTAGCCACCATAGTTTGTGTTTTAGATGACAAAAATTGCGCTGGATTTTACTCAATTTGTAAAAATTAGCCCTTTACTTCTGATCCCCTTAGTTATAGGTATACCTAGCTAAGGCCGAAGCCTCGAATACAAGCTAGCATTTATAAACGTTTTAAAAATGTAGTAGCGGACTAAGGAAAGCAGGGTCCGTTTAAATGCGAAAAATGAGGAATAATATACAATACATATTCCGCTGCAGAATCTCCAATTAAAAAGATTCGGGAAGAATCGCGCGCACGCTGCATAAAAACATTTGCCGCGCGAGGTTTGCGATCGGCCGATCGCAGTCTTGCCGACTACGTTGATTCGTTAGGCGCCCGGTTTGAAATTTTTTCTCGAAAAGCGCGGACTTATTCCTTGATAAAAAAAACAAGATTTTTTTAAACCGTACTAGAAGTTAGTAAGTACTTTTCAATTAGATCGGTTATACGAAATCGAACTAATGCGTCACCAAGCGCGAAAATTGGACTCTAAAAGGCTTTGCAAATATTTGGACGAAATCGTTATAATAATTGAAATATAATTTTTGCAAACGTGTTTCTATCCGAAAGAAGTTAGTGTTAATTTAGTCGTATATAGGTTAAAAAAACATTATTATGAGTGTAAGTTTTCGTTTATTTAAATTTTTTTTCAAGTGTGTTACATACGTACATACATAAATGTCTAAACTGCCCATGGGTGTTAATTCTGTCTTGCTTGGGACATTCCGTGGGACTAAAACGTAATAAACATTCGTATTTTTGAGCGTTTGCAATAAATTTATATTTTTAAAAAAACTAACACTATTTGTGTATCTTTTATTATTACCCTATTTACTTAAAATTTTACTGTATTTTAAAAACATTCGTGTTGTTAAATCAATGAAATGAAAATAATAATATGTCGAAAAGTGATTGTTCCCCGAATAATTTGCATCAATCATTTCATCAAAACTTTAATAATCCGTGACATTTATATATTATGTGGCAATGTGTAGTATATAACTAGCACATGCGGCTTTGCCCGTGGTGACAACGTATCCGGCATCGGCATTCAGATCAAAATCGACAACGCAAAAAAAATTAAAACACCCCTCTTAAAGGCCAGCATCGTATTAACACACCCTGTACGTCAAGGATAAAAAGCTTTATGTATGTGTTGCCTTTGTAAGTATAAGCAGCCCTTCAATAAAATAAGTTTCTTAATCCCTTCAGTGGTTCTTGAGTTTAGCGGTAAAAAAGGACCCGTTCTGGTCAAATGCCCGGTAGCTAACTGAATTTCATTTGTGGTAAATAGTAATGTGCTTTATTTTAAATTGTTTCACTCCCCCTTACCTGGAGGCACATGTAGGGCGCAATGTTAATTTCTAAGGTTTTAAGGATGTTTTATCAGCTCCTATTTTACCTAAGAATCAACTATCGTCACTTAGTTTAGTAAATTACATCGTGTTAATTTTAATTTGGAACTGCGGTTTAAGTGATTAATTGAAACTTAACTCTTTTGCAAAGCTCGTGATTGTTATTTTAAGTAGTAGTTATGACAAACTATGATTAAAACATATTTTTTATATATTTTACTTCCTTTGGTTGTCGTGTTTCACAGTTTATTAAAAGCAGAACAACACGTTTCGATGTTGTCGTCTGTGTTTCGGATTTCGATGCTTATTTTAGGCAAAAAGAAATTGTTCCTAATATGCCCCAGTTAACGTCAACCACAATTATTTATAAGAAACACTGCATCACAAAACACAGTCAACATTTTTATTTTAGGTCCTTTCCTTTAATTTAAGGATTCTTTTTACTATGCAATATGAAATATTAATTTTGTGTTAATGACGCTCTTTATGATCTAATGATAACATTTCTTACGCGTTCAAAAGTTTTATGAAACCCGTTTACTTCAGTAATATTGGTGTCCCTTGATGCATCAAGGAAAACCTAATTTTAAGTTTGAAGTTGAATTACATTCTTGTCTCACTACGTTAGCCGTTTCCTCTAAAAGTTTTTATTGCAACTTTATATAAACTCAAATTTTGCATGTGGGATGTGGAATTTTATATAAAGTTACTGTGTAAGAAAATGATTTTCTTAAAATGGCATGGACCCTTTTGGGGTTTCAGTTTTAATGCAGTTTAGCAAATTCCCGTTTGTTGTTTCTTTTTATTTTGGCTGACCAAAAATTTAAATAAACCTCGTTTTTAACCTAAGCTCCTTTACATAATGCCCGCTTAGTAAAACCTAGTTAAGTTAAATTCCTGTTAGCTAAACCTGGTAACAGTAACAATAGATGCATGGGTAATACAACGTATTTGCAGCACACCATGTAGGTATACCTACATAATAATAGCGTCACACTGTTACAAAATTAATTTTTTATATGACGTTAGAATCGAGTGGATTTAAAGCAAAATGCATCATAAAAAAATAATTTTCGACTAGGTTTTATCGGCAACATACAGAAAACGTAAATACCATATAAATTTGGGATTAGAGGGGATTTTTAGGGACGATGCTGGAAAAAATATTCATGGAAGAGAAGATCTCAAATCGCGGATATTTTTGGCTTAAAGTCCTCTGTTCCAATTAACCCTGATTTTCTGGATATAAATCTACTGGAATTCTTTTTTAAACCTTTGGCTTCTTGTATAATTTTTTACAAATAAAAATCGTTAATTTTTGAAACTTAACTTAAATGGGGCGTCCTTGTAAATAAGAAAAAGGTAAATTTTAAATTACGGGAGCAATTTATTAATTCATTTAAAGAATATCAGACACAAAATATTGCAAAGTCATATTGTTGCTAAATTAAAAAATAAAGGATTTAAAAATATCAAAAAGGACTTTCCAATATTCTATGTTTAATTTCTAAAACCTTTTCTATAGAATATTTTTTTCTTAATCGATTAATAAATATACCGGTGAAAGGATATCTCGTTTTAAAGGTACGAAGTCCTCTTAACCGTATTATGCAGCGATAATGCCAGTTTTATTGTTACTGAAGACTTTGCGCGTGTCTTATCATTTCAAATTATAAGTTACGATAAAGTTTTACATAACTTTCAATCAGTTATTTATTAGTCATTTTAGTATCATATATCATGGCGATTATTTTATTTGCCACTCGTGCGGTCGATCGATATTATTCTGATAGATGCCGGCTGGTCGACCGTCAGTCCGAACCCCTGCGACTGGTTTTTATTAAAGAGCTTAGAAAATTATTTTTTCTTCCTCTGCTATAGGGTAAAATCAAATTTTAGTGAAAAGTTCATTACGTACATTTTCAAGTTGAAAAGTTTGAATTTATAAAGTAGTTAAAGGAGAAATTTTATTAATTTATCAATCAAAATTTGAAATAAATGGTGGATGCGTCACTAGCCCTTAAGCAACTCATCATAAATAAAAATATATGGTCCCATTACATTGGTTAATGGCCAAAGCTCAAAAAATAACATTTCTTTGAACGTGCCCTCTAATTATAGAGATTTTTTGTTCCTAATAATTAGAGACGATTCTGTTTTTTAATGAGAGGATATTTCATTAGATTAATCTCTAATCGTTTGTTCGGGAGGGAGGGTTTCGTAGACATTCTAGAATTACCACGAGTTTGCGCAATAGAAGTAAACTACTATTTTAACTGAAACTTGAAATTCTATTGGTTCTATTGATTCCTAACTCCGTGTTCGGGTTTTTTTGCTGGTCGTTTTTAAGGATATTAAGAACCGTTTTCAAACCGTTCAAATATTTAACTCGGATAAATATAATAAAAGTAGTTTTAGGTTCTTCTACCACCCGTAGCTATGGTTTAATTCGCTAGGCGAAACTTGAGTTTGTTGAATATGATTTTAGAAATAATAAAACCAATCGATATTATCAACTAAATAATGACTTTTTATTTTTTTCAGAGTGAAGATACTTTTTATACTCTCAATCCGTAATATTAGTTAGGATTTAAGAAAACTCGGAATTGATTTAGTTTAAGCACAATATAAGTAACACATCAGAACCTAACACAAACCTATCTAAAATTTTGAATGAGTATAAGACTGATCTTACTTTGAAGAAGCAAGGAAGAGAAACTTTGCACAAAATAAAACGCTTTTGGTGGGCGTTTCATGACGATGAAATTTTATTTCAGTTTTGTTTGTGTGATTATTGTTGTTACTAGTTGTATTCAATCCACTCATGAGCATTTTACACAACAATGGGCTGTGCACATCCCAGGTGGTTCCAGAGACGCCGATGAAGTGGCCAGGGATCATGGGTTTATCAATCATGGACTGGTAAGTTATTTATTTATTTTTGGTTGTGGCACACAAAAATTTAGATCATACTTAAAAACCGTCACATTACTCGAGTCAAATAAAAAAAAAGTAATTCAATTCATGTTACTTTTGACATACCATGGCGGTTATTTTTGTCGACTTTTCTAGTCAAATCTCCAATATAGTTTTGTTATAAACATACAGCTTTTGCATTGAAGAGATAAATTGTATTCGGACACAAAATAAAATTCCAGGGCAAGTACGTAACATTCTTTTCTCTCAAATAGATTGTGGTAAGCGTAATTACTTTGAACCTTGGAATTTTCTGTTACTTCCCTTTATCAATAAAGAAAAGAAAAACAGGGGAAATCCCCTTTTTCATTTGTCGTTTATTGAGCTACATTCAGGGATTATTTGGTTTGAGAGGTTAGTCGAATCTAAGATTTTAATAAAACCATTTCCATACCACTTGTATACCCAATATACCCATATTATGTACACATGTGCATATATTGTTACTTCGTAATCGTAAGTCAACATAATACTATGTGTACCAGTGTACCTTCATATGTATTTGATAATTCAAAACTATAGTTTGCAGTGACGTTGCTTATTTTATTACCCATAGGAGGTATGACGTTACATTTCATCAAATGGCTTTTTCACGTAATTTTAATTTTGAGCCTACCTGATAGAGGAAGAAAAAATACAATTTTCCAAAGTTCCAGTTTTTAAAATTTTGAATTATTATTAAACAAAAGACTCGCAAAACCAGCGATCTTCGTCATAACAAATGGACCAATATGTTAAATTCGATTATATGGTTAATAGGACGCAAGGGGAAAGAATTGCAGTCCTGATCACAGAATTAAAAAATAAGACAATGGGAAGCACAAACACTACGTCCCCATTAAACGTCGCACTATAATATTTTTATTATTAAGATAAAGGGGGCGCGTTATGTCGGGCTCCTTGTATCAGGACTTTTTTCACTGTCCTTTTTCCATAATTTTTACTTTTCGTATTATATTGATTAAAGGACCTGGAAGTAATTTTTCTTTTATAAAAACCCATATAATAAATTTCCCTCTTTTTATCTACTTTTTGACGTCTACATATAAATAAAGCCTGTTTTTAGCCCTGAAGTGGCAACTTTCAACGAGTAAAACAACTTTTTTTTTATGGAGGAAAAGAAATATGCCTGTTTTAAAACAGTTTGATTTAAATAAAACACCGAGATATAAAGTTTCTTTGAAAAAAGCTTTTGTACGTTTATTTATCTCTAATTTTTTTTTGTAAAGATATTGGGTTGGATGTCTTTTCAATTTCGACAACCGGAAGTATCCAAAAAGACATACGATTTTTATAATACAATAGGTAGGTACATACAAGTATTGTTAAGGGTGTAGCAGTTCAACGAATCCGAATTTATATAACTGGAGTTGAAGAAAGCCTCATACTTAACTTCCTTCTTATGACATGGCAGTCATTGTGAGTGTGAGTTGTGAGTCCAACTGCACGATTTCTTTGACTTCACCTGTACGTTTAAGTATAATTTAATCAAATATTTGAACAATGTAGCAATTAATTATCTTGCTGCAAAGTCCATTGTCTGTGCTTGTGCTACTGACAATAATTACAATGTTCCTTAAAGCTGCAAAAATTGATCCTTTCAGAGGTGAAGAAATGACAGACATTTTAAAGGGCCAAACCTCTTTTCGCGACCTATTTTATTGAGAACAAAAGTCTAAAACGCTTTTCGTGTCTTGTAAATGATAAAAACTAGAGAAAAGCGAAGTTTTTTTTGGATTGTCTCTCTTGTTTTCCAGTTTCTAACCTTAAGATATGATATAGGGGAGACCGGGGTTGGTTGTCTCACGGGTTGGTTGTCACAGGGGCCATAACAGAAAACTGAGTGAACGAATAAGTTCGTTGACCGGCATCGAAGACTCGTGGTAGCGATACCTCTCTCTCCTCTCTTTGAACTTCACTTCAGTCCGTTCTGAAATGTCGTGACGGAGACACGTGCGTTTGTTTTTTTGGCGTATTAAAAGTAATTTTTTGTGCATCTGTATTGAGTATCATAAGTATACCTAAATATTGGATATTAATATAATTTTTTGTGTATCTATGATATTTAATGTGTACTTTATAATATGGTTATAATGATTTTTTAAATAAATATTGATTTGCACTTATTTCGGGAGGATATTTTGAAAAACGTGGCTTGGGGCCGGTTGTCTCACGTTGCCGGGGGCCGGTAGTCAATATTTTTTATCGTGACTATATTTTTTTATTTTTGTTGACCTATTTTTTTGATAGAAGTTTGTTTTCTTTTTTATTATGAATAAGTATTTTTTATACAAATTTATTGCTAAACTAGGAAAATGGAGACAAAGAATACAAAAGAAAAAAAATGTGACTTCCAACCCCGGTCTCCCCTAATGATTTCGTTTTTAATAGATAACAAATTCGTGTTGTAGTCGGACCTTGTTTTCTTGTTTATATTACGTTTGCCAAAGTAAAAAATGTACGTATACTTAAATATATAAAAAAAAGTTAGAGTAATCTCGTCCGTATAATTTATATCAATGAAAAATAATCTCGGCTTAGCGGACTTTAATGTGTGAAAAAAACCTGTATATTGCATTGAAGTACACAGGGATGCCAAACACAATGGATTCCGTGGGGCTGAGTAGACATTGACAGCTGTTTCGTCCTTGTTAGGAACTCATCAGAATGCCACAAGCGTGGAGTTGCTTCGGGTTGTTGTGTTGTAAAGTCCCCCGGATTTGCGCACTATATTTATGTTCATTTTCCTAATTAATTAGAATAATAATGGAAGATGAAGGAACAGATTATTGTAGAGGGCTTGTGCGCATGCTTCAATAAATGATCATTGATAATAAATAGTAATAATAGACATAATAGTAATATTTTTGAATACTCTTCGCACTTGCACTGACTTTGCATTGCATAATAATATACATAAGGCACCAGTGGCGCAGCCAGAATTTTGTATTAGGGGGGTTTTCAAAAAAAAGAACAGGATTTCAAAATTTTAAAAACTAAAATTAAACCAGGCTCGATAATTTTTGAAACCAAAAAAAATAATAGTAGGATGAAACCCATTGGAAAAGGAAGAGAATATAACAAAAATGAAAGGAAATATAATTTACGGGCGATTCGAGGTCGGGAAGTGGAAGGGGGTGAGTTTTTAAAGGTAGAAAACGATTTATCTCAATTTCCGGCAAAACTACAAGTCCTATCGAAAATTGTTAAATGGCAAAGTTGTAGGTAATAAAAAGATTTACAACTTTTGTATTTACACTTTTTTCACATAACCTCAAAATTTATGTGAAAAATTCAAATAAAACTTTGCCATTTAACGTTTTTCCATAGGACTTGTAGTTTTGCCGGAAATCGAGATAAATCGTTTTATACCCTTAAAAACTCACCCCCTTCCACTTCCCGACCTCGGATCGCCCGTAAATTATTTTTCCTTTCATTTTTGTTATATTCTCTTTCTTTTCCAATGGGTTTCATCCTACTATTATTTTTTTTCACTTTTTACCATTTTCAAAGGCTCAGCCCTGGTCTAAACCGTAAAAAACCATCTTAGTCTGGGCGTCTGGGGGGGGGTTAACCCCTAAACCACCCCCCCCCCCCTCGCTGCGCCACTGTACAGCACAGCTACATAATATTAAGTCCTAACCGCTTCAGTTATCTGCGAGTGGTCGTAGCTGATGTTTATTTATGCTGACTTTCATACATATTATATACAGAACTTGCAGTCTACGATCAGTTTAACATGATGGAGTGTTTTTAACTCCGAGTGAATTATACTAAATTAGTTTTCAGAAAATGTTCTCAAACGTTATTTAATAAAGTGTCATTAATTTGAAAACAATTTTGCTGTAGGAACGCGATGCACAAAGAACAAGTAGGGTGATTAAATAAGAAAATTATTCCTCCGACAAAGCAGGCTTCCTTCCATACGTACCTAGTTAAATATACCACCTACTAACTTATTTTAATTTAAGTCTTTAATTTACCTACATTGGTAGGTAATTATCTTTATCGTTTTAAAATATTTGCAAAGACTGAAAATAAATAGTACCTATACTGCCGTTATTACAGGCGTTACCCAAGTCTTCTTTCAGTAAAAACGTAATGTAAATTGTTACATTAATAATTAGTATTTGCTTTGTTTTTGTTTAAATATTCCCCTTGGTTTGAATGAGCTAACACTGAATGGACATATCAATTTGCTTTTTGAATTTGGAATATTAAAACCCGCGAACTGAGAGCAAAATGTTTTCCAGCTCTCGTTCCCCTTTACATTTTATGGAAAAAGTAAATAAATTATTTTTCACCGGTTAAGTTTTAATAATTTAAAATAACCCGTTATCTTTCAACATCCGGACAAACATTAATAAACACTGTTGGTTTTATAAAACAGGTCAGGAATTAAAAAGAAAACGTACGCAAAGGTGTAAAAAATATATAAGGTTTATACTGACAGGGTGTAAAAATGTCTGTGACTTTGGAAAGTTATGATTCCTGGTTTAGATCTGGGCAAAAAATTAATGTTTGACGCACCTTCAAAGTTCAAAGTACCGGTTCAATGCGAATTGAGAGTAAATACGACCAATATTGCTAGGTCTTGGTGTTGCATATCTCGGTCGTGTTGTGAGCTTTGAACAGACGTCTTTAGAGGTGCCAAAATTGCGACGCGTCCTGATAATATAATAAGCCTAACAAAGCTTGAACCTAAATTATAAAAGGCTGCTTGCGTTAATGGACCCCTAATAAAATGACCCCTGAAGACTTTTTAAATAATTAATTACGATGTGGGTACTAATTAATTCCCTTTTCAATTCGGTTTATCCTAAAAGAGGAACGCGAATAATTTTCCACTTCATTTTTAATAATTAAAGTAAAAAAGGTTCCTCCATACCTTGGCTATACTATAATAGCTTCTACAAACTAGATAAAGTTCACAGGGCTTCTGCTGCCCACTCTTGGAAATTAAATTTAAACCACATGTACGCCCTTACAGATAAAATAGAAATGGTGCAAAAAGGACTTGCTATTTAACTACTGTAATTGAAAATTGAGCTTTAGTGGATAATACCAGAAGAGAGCATGCATATTTCAAATGTTTAATAAGTAGTATCTTGCCCCCTTCAGTCATAATAACAGTTACCGACAACTATTAAGTTATTGTTTTTTAGTTTCCCATTTTGTCAACTTTCATTGATGCATGGTATCACACACAGTAGGCTCGTAAACAAGCGTCTCCCCAAAAATCCCCCTAAAATTGCAAGATCAATTTTTTATACTCTAGTCTCTAGTTTGTCTAGGTTAATGCCACGTATACAAAAAAATAATTAATTAAAGATTTTATAAAACTGTCAATTATTCCCTCCCTAATACATACCAAGCACTTTTTGAAATGCATAAATCGACCTTCGTTAAAACACGAGCCTTTTTAAACGTTATTAATTAATGTTAACCTTTAATGGATGCTTTTATATTTTTTTCACACATATTTATAAGAACAAACTGGTCGTAAGTAATTGTATCGGAGTTTGTAGATATGTATATAGTCCCCAGCTAATCTTCGTTTTTTGATTTGCGTTACCTTTAAAAACCCACAATTCATAACACTTTAAATTAAAGACATTATATTTTAGGCTTTGCTCTCGCAATCCAGTTATAAATAATTCGCTATCGAAACAAAACAGCGCGTACTATACATACTACTACCCAATGGAACCTTTAGCCCATATTATTTAAAAAAATAAATTTTTCTATCGCCTAGCTTTGTTTATGAAAATATAGCGGAAATATCGATTCATCATCACCTCCACCAGTTTTAGTTTCTCAGATACAGAAATTCCTATAAAAATGTCAATCCTCGTTTTTACCCCCCTAAGGGGTTGGTTTTCGAGATATCCCTTCTTAGTGGATGCCTACGTTATGAGGGGAAGAAATCCTCGAAATTTCATGATTATCCTAGGATTAGGAGCTTAGGCTGGGCGATGATGAATTAGTCAGCGTGTCTGTGTAATACACAAAGTACCACCTACATGATAACATAAACAATAGCAAATTTTAAAAAAAGTATACTGGATTGAACGTTGAAAGTTTTATAAATAGAGTAACTTACAAGGTGACGGATAACCATCTAGACAAACCGTAAACGCAAGGAACAAAAGACAAACAAAAGATATTTACCCATGATGGTCTTGGTGTAAAACAAACCGCCATATTCAATTGTTTTCGCCAAGCCGCCTATTCAATTGACAGCTATTATCCTGTCTGGTTTTAGTTTAGAGCTATTAATGAAAAGATAACTCGAGCCCGTCTCTGTTATGACGAGCTAAATTATAAAAAAGAAGAACGGTCTTGTTTGAATTTGAACAAAAGGCTGTAATTAAGGGTGCTCATTTTATATTTCTCAACGGGGTTACGTGTTAGACAAGAAAGACTTTGAACTATTTTTTTTGTCTGACTGCTGGGCAAGGGCAAGGTCAAATCAAATGGAACTTTTAGTTTTCCATATTAATTATTTTTATTTGGAAATCCATACTTTGGACGCTGCATGAAAAACACCAAATGATACAATAATCTTTACAATATAGTTCGTAAAGTGACTGACTAATCATCAACGCCAAAACCCTAAACCCAATCCTAGACTTATGAAATTTCGAGGATTTCTTCTCCTTATAACGTAGGCATCCACTAGGAAGGGATTTTTGGAAGATCAACCCCTACGAGGGTTGAAAAATTTATAGGAATTTCTGTATCTCATGCCGAAACTAAAACTGGTAAGTAAGTTCTTTTAATAAAATAAGAATATGCATGTTTAATCTCTTTTTTTAATTGACTTAAGGGGTATAGCCTATTTTGAGGGAGTTATGCTTATAACAGTCTATAATTTTAAGCTATATTGCTGAAAATTGGTACTATGCGTACTCTATTTAAAAAAAGCAAGTACTTACGTCTTTTGCTGTTTTGGGACATTTGGTCCTTAGGGGGTAGGAATAGAGGGGGTAAGTCTCCAACGCAACCGCTAGAGAAAAAGATATAAAAAGATTTTTGTCTAACAGAACTACATTTTCATCGTGTTTTTGATCAAATCCAAATTACAAAAGCCAACTTAAAACTGACTATAAAATCAAACTGTCTCTAAAAATAACTCTGTCTGTTTGTCTCTCTGATAACATTTAAAGATACCCAAAATAATAGTATTTTCAAAAAAGTTTGCTTTGTCATGACATAAATTCACAAATTTCTATTTAAAGTTGTTGGGCCAACTCCCTGAGACGGTGCTCGTATAATATAGACTGATGGTCACAGAGATACCTTTTTTCTATTACATCTGACAGTAAATTATATTAAATTTCCCAACATACATATATTATGTATACCTTTATATTGCCCATTTGAGAACACAGTGTAAAATGAAATTTAATTGTTTTCGCCTCTTGTTAATACAGCAATAAAAGACAAACAAAGAAAAACAAAATGGGCTGTATTTATTTAGCAATTTAGCTTTGGAAAAACCTATTTGATAAACTGACACGGCAACTGCCAACACTTCGCATAGTACCCAAAGCAAACAAAACCCCTTTCATCCTATTGAAGAATTTAGTTCACTGGTCTGTGAAATGACCAATTAAAAATCTCTTCGCATACTCCGGGAAATAAATTTCCAATCACAATAATCCGTACTTTGTTTTCCTTAAGGCTTACTTGGCACACAGAAAAAAATAAATCAATTTCACCTTTCAGTAGCATGCCATTTTGGTTCCGAAGCCCAGAAACGAGGCAAGAACCAGTGGCGTAGCTAGGGTTGGTGACACTCGGGGCAACTATTAATATTATCCCCCCACGATAGGCAATAAAGCAAAAAAAAGCCTGGGTTGTTTTTGGCAGTAAAATGAAATTAATATTATATCTTCAGAGTACCCCCTTTAAAGGGCTGTAGCTTCGTAGTAAGTGGACATGGGACATAATTTTATAATCCACTCAATCCCAAATTATTGACCATACCTTTTGGGACACCCTGTATTTATTAAAACCCGAGTTAATGCTAAACAAAATATGAGCGAAAGCAAAATTTATAGTGAAAAAATTACAAACATATTTAAAAAGTATATATTTTGCAATAAGATTGCTAAACTAAATAATAAGCCTTAACGTTGTTGTTCTGGTGTTCTTTTTCACCCTCTTTACTTTTCAAATAGACTTAGGCAACAGCAGTTTTCTTTCATTTATCGATGAATTGTTTTCCTCAAGTTCTCTAATTTATTTATTATTCTTCACATAAATTACCGAAAAAGATAGTAGGTATAATATGATTAAATTACATAATTAATAATATTTTGTGACCCAACCGCGTCAGGTTTTTTCCAATATCTAATCTAATTGGCGGCCATAATTTTGCAAAACATTATTTTTATTTTCTATTTTGAAATATTTAAAAACACACAAATTTTGTGGTGTCTTAACTCCTTTGCAGACATGGTGCGATTGCACCTTTTAGTGTTATGTGTCCATTGATTCAAAATATTTACATAAAACATGATGTACAATCCATAAACACAATTTCTGGCTCTAAAAATATTTCATTGCATAAAATAAACAAAAATTTAATTACCACAGAGCGGCCGTTGGAAAGCTTACTCTGACTTACCTTTATGAAACGTCAGCGGATTACGCACCCTCCCCATTTTTCATTTTTGTAATTGGCCTTATGAGCCTTAACGCGAGAGTTTATATTTTTCTGCGAAACAAAAATTTTAAAAAAAGTATGAAAGATATTAACAACTGAAAACCATATACAGTGACCGGCAGAAAGTACTCACCAAAGGGGATTTTTTTTTATTTCCAAACTTACCAAATTTTTTTGGCGGTGAAAAAGTTCGGCATGTCCCTAAACAAAAAAAAGTATAGACAACTAGTAAATATTGCGCCGTATACGAGGGAGAGGTGAAAACGTTAAATTCACTCAAGAATAAATTGCCCTTATTTTTCACTGTGGAAATTTTTTTTTATTAGGAAATGTTGTTTGCACTTAAAAGGTATCCATAAATGCCAAATTTCAGCTCGGTAGCACAAATATAAATATTTTTCATGGAAACTAGATTTAAATGAAAACGAATTTTATTGTAAGGGTTTAAACTTTAATTCATGAACCAATGGGTTTAAGAGTTTTTAAAAAAGTGGAACGCCAAAATATTGTTAAATGTATGAAGTAAACTCTCATTTGTTTTGAATAAAGTTATTCCGCTTATCCATAGAAAAATGTACAGTGTGCACCAGAAAAGTTGGATTATTTTTGACGTTATTTTATTAAACGTCCAGTTCTCACGTATTTAAACAAATTTCAGTAAGTTATATGTCTAACTGCCCAAGAGCTGTTAACAAATTGAATTTATAGGTTGCATAGCTTCTATCGATTCGTTATACGAGGGGGCGTCAAAAAAAAGTAAAAACACTTTTTTTGTGCTGCCGAGCTAATATTTGGTATTTACGGACAACTTTTAAGTGCAAACAACATTTCCTAATAAAAAAATTTTCTACGGTGAAAAATAAGGGCACCTTATTCTTGAGTGAATTTAACGTTTTCATCTCTCCCTCGTATACAGCGCAATATTTCCGAGTTTTGTCTATGCTCTTTTTTGTTTAAGAACATGCAGAACTTTTCCACCGCCAAAAAAATTTGGTAAGTTTTGAAATAAAAAAAAATCCCCTTTGGTGCGTACTGTCTGCCGGTCACTGTATAAAAAGTATATACATGCATAATATGTACCTAGATATTAGGTAAATTATTAGATTTCTCAATGTTTTATCCTCTGTTATATACTATAAATTTTATTAAATATAAAGTAGAAAGACTTTTCTAGCCTCCATAAGCCCAAAAACGATTTACCTACCACTCAATATTTAAAAAAAATCCCATTTAATCCCCTCATCCACACCCCTTTTACATTTTTTTACATCTATTAGGCAAAATTGGATTCTTGGACCTTAATGGATTTTTCCCATTACTTTTGAAAGGGTTTCATGCAGGTACTTCATAGCTCATTGGACATGTATATATCACTGGGATTTATACATTAGCTAAAACGAATAGAAAAATAAAAAATCGCTTCTATCTAAACTCTAAACCCTTGGTACGGTAACCCGAAGATCCTCGGTCTCACAAAGTAGGCATATTGGGAAGGGTGTTCCTTCAATAGTTGTCTATTACAACTATGAAAAAAACTAATAAAAATTAGTTCTCCTTAAAACCATTTGCCAAACAGATTTTAAAATTTAACACTTATCGGGAGATTTACACAATTTTCATTCGAAGTGCCCCATGAATAGTAGATTTTACTCTTTATATCTTGTGCCAATATCATTTTGCCGTCGACTATAATTTCATTCGCCATTCGCTTTTTCGTGAAATACGTTGCACTGGAGAAATCTGAAAAATAGTTTTTCGTGTTTATTTATTATTTTGATCCATGTTAATCAAATGTATAAAATAAACTGATTGTATTTCCTTATCACTTTTCCTGTTGGTAATAAAGTGAAATTATTTTCGACTGCCGTTTAATTGTTAAGTTAATAAACTAAATAAATGTTTATCAAACAATGCCATTAGCAGAGGTTAAATTTTAAAGAAACTGTTAAGGGTCGTCATTGTTTCGCAGGGTGTGCTTGTTGGTCCGGGGGTGAGTCTACCTCTACCTGGTATTCTATATCATTATTTCTAAACCTAACGTATTTGTCAAATTGTATAATTATTTTATTTATTTTTTAACGTGGATTAAATTATTACTTTTATTTAAAACATAAACCACTCAGGATAAGATATAACTAGAAATTTTAAGAATCTGCTTAAAACTAATTAAGGGTTAGGTAACGGGAAATTGTTAATAAAGATGAGTCATGTTCAAGTGTGCCAAGAGAAAGTTTAAAAAATATTGGGGTTTAATCCCTGGATTTTCCAGGCCTTCGTCAATTTACCCTTTATATACTCCCCGATTCCGGAAAAATGATACCTTTTCCGGGATGAATTGTTATAAAAACGCTTTAACCTCTTTTCCGGGGCAAAATAATCCGAACAGATTATGTTCCTAATCATATTGAACATCTCTCTTCCGAAGCTTCGTCCGTCGTGACTCAATCTGATATGATATGACCAATAAATTTCTAGTACTTTATCTCTTATATTGTCACACGCAATCGGTATATTTAACGGTGGCAACTATATTTTTAATCCCACGATGAAAATACAGTCGCACACAATCTCTACCCTTATTACCAGTGGCGGCTCGTAATAAAGGGCTCTGGGGCGCCGCCCTCCCTGCAATTATTTCAAACAGAACCCAAAAATACTTTACTTAAAAACAAATAATGCAATGCATGTAAGCAAACAATTAAAATAATTCAAACCAAACATAGCCCTATTCCAACTGGCAAGTTATACCGAATAAGCATTTTGTATTCGCACAAGCAAGATGCCCCAATTCAACGCGACTATTAAGTCGGTTGCCATGACTACGGAGGCGTAACGTCACCTACACATCGCACAACGAGGTGCACTGATGGGCTTCAAATTTTCCATCCAACATCTGTTCGCGGTTCGTTTCGAAGCGACGCGACCTGTCGATGCCGCTGATGTTGCGTTTTGACTAATTTATTAGGTAGTTAAATAGTTATGTTATAAAGTTGGAAAACTTCGTCTAATATGAAGGTCAGTGATTTACAGAAGCTTGTGTTTAGTTCTCTAAGCTTAAGTGAAAAACTTGATTTAAAAAATGCAGGGCTGCCACTACCAATATTGAACATAGTACAAGTGCAATCAAAATGTAAAAGTAAGGCACAGTTTTCGCGTTGATATGTTTGACAAAGAAATATATGATAAAATATCTTGGATAATATGCGGTTGTGAGGACAAACATTATTTTTTTTTGTTTCGTGTGTCTTCTTTTTAGCGGGGATGAAAAGATTTGACTTTCACTTCAAAAAATAATATTTGTTAGTGTTATCATTTGGTATGCTTGACAAAAAGAAACGATTTGATTATAGTTATCCGCATTATTTAAAGCCAGCGCCCCCCTGACTTGCTAGTCACGAGCCGCCACTGCTTATTACACTACATAAATAGTTAAGATGGTTATTTAAATAGACTTAATTATATTTTTACATTGCTCTTTGGGGCATATAATAATACATTAATCGGATATAAGCAGTTTTAACTTTATAAACATTAAAAAAAACTGTAGAAAACCAGTAATTCGAACATCAAAAGGGGGACACAAAAAGTGATTGAAAGTGGGCTAATTTAACGTCGGAGTGTCAATGGCTTTTATATTGTGTGCTGCAAAATCAATTAGGTAACACAATTTTCCTTTATTGAACGACAAGAAAATTTTCTAAAGTTAATGAAAATACTTTGGCGCGTGCTAATAACGAAGTTATTCGACCCAAACCGAACGATGGTTAGCTTGATCTTTTATGCTTTTCTCTGTCTTAGGGTACAAAGGAACCCTTACACGATCAGTACGTAATATTGTCATTACTGACATTTCTGATTGAGACGTCGAGATGAGTAACGTAGATGATTTTAGTATTGACATCAGTATTATTGAACATATAATATGGTCTTATAAGTAGATATAATTTTGTTATATTATAGTTGGTAATGCAACAACGACTTCATTCAGAATTTTAGTAACACGAGGCAGCGCCGAGCAAGTATATCTTCCTAATTAACAAATCATTAATAAAATATACCTCCTATCCAATTATTGAGTAAAGTAATTTTTTTATTTATAAAATTCGTATAGTTCAATTCAATTCATTTTATTAATGTGGGCGATTTTAATTGAATTTATTTTAGTACCTTTGACGTGTGTATTTTAAAATATTCTTTTACATTGGCTCAAATTTCATGATTACATAAAAGTTAAAATAACACAAGTATTATATTTTATACAATACGCATTTCCTCCGATATTATTTATTATTACAGATTGTTTTGCTAAAAGGAAATTAATAAAACCTACCGTTTATGAATATTTAGTATCATCTCCCACTGTCTCCCAGTTGCAAAATTAATTTAATAAACACGTCCAAAGTGGATTTGTTTGAAAGATCAAAACAACTTTTCGGTGAAATGTACTTTTTTTTAATTATCTGAGTGACGCGGATATACACCGCACCCTCCAGCAGGTTTTATTAAAAAGACCTTTATGTTTTAATGATATACGTATATATTGCTGTTTAAAAGTAATGTTTTTTACATTTTTCTTTTTGCCGTATAATCGAGCCCCCTTATTAAATCGCTGCTCTTAGTGTGCATAAACCTTGTTTGCTTAGAAAATTGGTATATTAATGACAGACACCTGATTATACATAAATGTATAGTTTGTGTTTAATTGATTGTTAAGCTGGGTTAGATTAAGCAATTAAGATTATCTTGTTACCTAGGATTACCATTTTAATAAATTTGCACCCAAAAACAAATAGGTTTTTACTATAACCGAATTTATTTGTTTTGGCATTTTAGTTATGGGAAAAATCGTTTCTGCAAACTTTGAGTGATGTAAAAATGTTACCATATTATGCGGCACATTTTTTGCCATTCACTGTATAGTTAATATATTTTAACATGAAGTTGTTTCTATGGGATTAATAATGTATTCCAGACCTCATACAAAATAATGTAACTTATATGAGCTGTAATCCAGAGTTTAGCTTAATATTAGAGCCATTCCATTTATGTTCATGTGGTTTAGGATTATAAACTTGGGATACCATGTAGTTTATTATTCATTGTTCCCCAGATACATGCACATACACAATGTGGGATACCCATGATACCTCGTTCGTTAGAGCGGAACACTAAACAAATTATGGAATTATAGATGAATATGAAAATAAAAAGTGCAAGTCGTTTTCTGTTTTGGGTTTTGGCAGTCGCAGCATTGATAAAAGTGCACATGCAACAATCACAATGCCCATTCATTCGTATGTTATGGTAGATTTGGAGTGGCGTGACTGTAAGAGTAGAGTTTCGAGAGTAAATATTTTAAGACGAACGCTTTACGCCAAAAGTGCCAAAACATAATGCAGATATGCATTCCCAATCTTAAAGCACCTCTCAGCGAGAAGGAACTTTTGGAGTGAACACTTTTTTTCAGTTTTTTTTTCTATACCCGAACGCCAGCGGATTCGCTCTATTTGCGCCGAATGTAATACTCGAACGGACGGAGTGCACTTAGGTACGTTCGAAGTGAGAAGGGTGAAAATAGTGGTAATCTCAAAAGCACCTATTGCAACATAAGAACCTACGTTCCTTGCCAAAAGTTAAAAGTTTGAAGGAAGCCGTGTTTTGTATAATCTACTTGAATTTTACGACTTGTAGTTTTCCACAACGATCAAATCCTTTCACGAAGAAACATACCTCGATAAGGTTTAATATATTATGAATTCTTATTTCGACTTCGATATTTCATGTTGCGTTCGTACTGCTGAGAATAAAATATCATTGCATTTAATAGTTCAAGAGTGCCTTCATGTAAATTTAACTTTTTTGAAATGCGAGTAAATAGTAAATAATGGAGATGTTCGTTTGATCTGCAGAATATTGACCCGTGTACAAAAAGCTGACCATTTTTACCAAAACTACAGAGTTTATTTTATCTTTTAAGATAAAATAAATAATTGCTTTAAAGCTAAAGAAATTTTGGGAGAAAATTTTTCTTAACTTTGAACTTTTTCTTTCAGATATTTGAAGATCATTATTTTTTTTCTCATAGTGGAGTAAAAAAACGCTCTTTGAGTCCTAATTCTGAAAAAAGCGTGAAATTAGCTGCTGATACTCGAGTTTTTTGGGCAGCTCAGCAGACGGCCAAGAAGAGAGTGAAGCGCGACCTGAAACTTCAAGACTCTGATCCAAAATGGCCCAACATGTGGTATTTGGTAAGATATCCAAAAAACTTTTTTACCAAAAATTTGAGGGCCACTATTGCCAATAAACTTGAACATCATATTGCACCTAATTAATTGCAATACATTTTTAACGCAACGAGAACCGTTTTGTGCCACCGTTTCGAAGTTATGGTACTCTTCAATTTTAGTGTCCTGTTGCCAACATAATATATTTTACATAAGTGGCAATTATTTTAATGTATTTTAGAATCGAGGGAATGGATTGGACATGAATGTCATACCTGCCTGGTTGGAAGGTATCACTGGGAAAGGAGCTGTGGTGACAATTTTAGATGATGGACTTGAAAAAGATCACCCCGACTTGGTTAAAAATTACGTAAGTAGAAATATATATTTTTCAAAATATTGATTGAGTTGCACTTAGCCACAAAATATTGCCTAAAAAAATAATACATCTTTACGAGTGTCGCGTTTCATGAAGACTGTGCGTTTAGTTTTTTTGACGTATCCTGTATACTTTATAAGAAAATGTACCTACAACAACAAAGAAAAATATGGGATTGTAAAACAGATCTCGAAAACTCGAGCCAATTAAGGGGTGAAAGTTTTTCCAGTCTTTAAGAATAACTAATAAACAAAGTTCCGGTTTCGGAAGTAATTAATTAAGGGAGTTGGTAAACTGAGGCAGCACTGTTGGAGTTTAAAATTTAATAATACTCCCTTGATTCTCCGATAGTCCGACATTGAATTTTTATTTAATACAACATAACTACTAAGTTCTATAATGTTTTTTATTGGATGTTGGATAAATAAGTTATGCAAGTTATGCCAGTTTGTCAATAATTTAAAAAAATATATTTCAATCTTGAACGATCGCAATCTTCCACGGCACCTCAAAGAAACGTGGCGTAGAAAAAAGAAGCCTTTCTTTAAAATTGTCGTGTTTTATGTATATCACGTTGGTATTTTAAAAGCCAAGCAATAAGTCATTGTGATTTTCTAACTGTGCCGCGCCTATATGTATGTATCACAATTCAAGAATATCGTGGTACTGGACAAGTAAGTGACAAAAATGAATTTTTGATATAAAAATCAATCCATATACTATGCAACCAATCACCAGAATGTTACGTTTTTTGAAATTTTACTCTTTAATTAGAATTAAAAAAAAAAGAGAATGAATATCTTTAATAAGTGGCCCTAACACTAGTAATTATAATAATTATCAATTAATGAAATACCATATTTTTATGATTAGGGGTTTTAGGAACGGTATAGATGAGGAAGCTTTCCGTTTAAAAATTAAATTACTATTTATAGATTTTTAAGATTTTTGTAGATAATGAATAATTTGGCACAGAAATTATTTCCAAGTTTTGGACAGTTTTCAGATAAACTAAGTAATTTCTCCATTTCAGGTTTAACAAAGCATTAATTAAAATCTTTCTTATGACCTGAAAGGTTTATTAATAAGAAAATTCTTGAAGGAAAATTTAATTATAATAATTATTATAATTTGAAGAAATTAAAGTTGTTTTTGGAAAGGAAAACCCTTACTTTGTCAAACTTAGTGAAAAATAAAACAGGCCAATTTAAAATAATGGATGCGGATGCTGAGGCCTAATTATGTACAAAATACTACATTGTGCGTCATATTGCCTTTTTAACTGAGCCATTTTGAACCGCAGATATTTTAACATTTTGTTTGGAATTTAGAGAATTTTCTTAAATTGCACACAGTATGTATACATAGGTACCTACATATGTATATATTTTTTTTAATTCCAACGTAGGCTTTATAATTAATAAATGTATTATTATTATTCACTTTACCTAAGGTTTTTGAAATATTAATCAATATTTTACAAGATAAGACAACGATTTTTATTTTTCCTTCCTTTCGTCGGATCCTAGCCTCAATGATGAGCCATTATATGGTGAAACGCGTGTGATGATGGATGTGATGAAATGAAAGGAAAAACTCTTCAGAACGATTTTTATGTGTATGTGTTTGTTATTATTATTTATAATTATAAATGTTTTGTATTTTTCAACTAGTAACTGTACGAAACCTTTTTTAAAAAAAATTAAGTGATGATGTCACCCGATGTATATTATGTATCACTGTTTAAAGATCAAAGCATTCTGAGCTTCAAATATCTGAAATTACATAATTGCATCCTTGTACGGAATGCACGGCAAGAGAAATGCACTTTTTAGCTATTTATATCCACCCACATCGTGTTGTGGGTCATTAAGACATGTGCAAGCAATAATATTAAAACATGTCGCGATTCAACATCTTTTTCAAACGTCATCGAGCGAGATATGCCTTTAATTATTGCTAAATGCTGCTCATATACAAAATCCTATTTTTTTTGAAATATGTTATGAGTTCAGTGGCGTAACTACCGGTGTTCCAAGAACACAGGCGCCCAATCTTTGGGGCCTCCAAAATTTGGGCACCTGCAGAGCTAGACCCTGGGGAATTTTCGGAGGCCTGCCCTACGCTCACCAAACACAAGTTGTTTTTTTTTGACGTAGTTACGCACCATATTGTAAAATTTTTAAAAAATCTTCACTCGGTTTGGGGGTCTAATTAATTCATATATCTATTAGGTAGGTATATATATTACGGGAAACAAGCAGTTAATTTTTTTTCTCCGTGGTAGGGTCAAAGAATATTCGTAAAAACTGCTTACCAAGGACCCAGATTGACATACTGCTTTAAATTGCAAAAACCGACTGTCGGGCATTTATTTTCTACCGTAAAAGTAAATTATTGTGAGTATTGCTCGATTTTTCCAAAAGCGTAGCATTTTTAAAAAGGAACGGTTCGAAGCGTTTGCGTTGGTTGCTTTACTGTAATAAAGTGTGCAAACAGTTTTTACAAGCATTCGAAAATCGTATCGACGCGGCGCGGTAATTTGTTTGCTTACGATCGTATTGATGGATGAACTCTTTAAATATCTTCCCGGCACTTACAACGATTTTCCGAGTCTAAATTTTACAACTAGCAGAATGATCGTTAAAATTTGCTTTTGAAGTTGGGTACACTTGTTTTTTTATATAAACTCGAAAATACTGTCTATTTTGTTTAAATGTCGGTAGGTAGGTACCTGCATAATGATTATTAATTCTTGTGAATCTTCTAAGGCGTTGTCAAATAGAAACTGTTTTTTAAAATTTCATTGTCTCGCAGTCTGCACAGACTAAAAGAATGTTACATTTTTTCTAAATCCAGGTTTACCTTTTTTCCTCTACTAGGACCCCATGGCATCCTATGACGTAAATAACCAAGATTCAGACCCAAGTCCCCGTTACGATATGATAGATTCGAACAGACATGGAACGCGTTGTGCAGGAGAAGTAGCGGCCACAAGTAACAACAGCGTCTGCGCATTGGGTGTCGCGCATGGTGCCCAAGTCGGTGGTGTGCGCATGCTCGATGGAGATGTTACAGATGCGGTGGAGGCCAGGAGTTTAAGTTTGAGCCCTCAACATATTGATATTTACAGCGCTTCTTGGGGACCTGACGATGACGGAAAGACCGTTGATGGTCCTGGGGAGTTGGCTACTAGGGCTTTTATAGAAGGAGTAACGAAGGTAAGGAATATTTGCCCACGGAGCGTATCTAAAAGCTAAAAATAAACATTTCAGGGTCGAAACGGAAAGGGCTCCATTTTTGTTTGGGCCTCCGGAAACGGCGGCAGGGACCACGATAACTGCAACTGTGACGGCTATACCAACTCCATTTACAGCCTCTCCATTTCAAGCGCAACAGAACACGGCAATGTTCCTTGGTATAGCGAAGCCTGCAGTTCTACGCTAGCTTCCACATACAGCAGTGGGGCTGTTAACGAACGACAAGTGGTTACGACTGACTTACGGCACTCGTGTACTAGTAGCCACACTGGAACTAGCGCTAGTGCCCCACTAGCTGCTGGTATTTGTGCCCTAGCACTAGAAGCCAACCCAAATTTAACCTGGAGGGATATGCAACATATTGTTGTCAGAACAGCCAGGCCACAGCATTTGACAGCTGGCGATTGGCAAGTTAATGGAGTGGGAAGGAATGTTTCCCACAGTTTTGGATATGGGTTAATGGACGCCTATGCTATGGTGCAACTGGCCAAACGTTGGGTAACTGTTCCTGAACAGCACCGGTGTGAAATTAGTGCTCAAGATGTCTCAAAGTAAGTAGAGCTGTTCTCTCGCGTCAGCAAACAAGCATCAATTAAAAAATCTCGATTTACGGTTTTCAGTTACGTTAAACCTTTGGAAAAAGTCCCTATTGTTATTCCACGGTAGTAAGCGTCTAAACTCTCTGGTAATTTTCAGGTCTATTCCAGCGAAAAGCGTGGTGGTGCTTCCTCTGCAAGTGACAGAGTGTGAGGGAGTTGAAATTCTGGAACACGTCCAGGCGAAGTTGACGATTTACGCTCAAAGACGTGGAGATTTAAATATTCAGTTGACTTCGCCCGTGGGAACTCGAGTGACACTGCTGGCGTACAGGGCCCATGACAACTCCAGGTCTGTTTTTACATTTTTTAGAAATTCCTTTAAAAAATTGTGATTTTTTACATTCCTAGGTCTGGATTTAACTATTGGCCCTTTATGTCAGTACATTCTTGGGGGGAGACTCCGTTTGGCACGTGGCAGTTGGAAATCCATAATGATGGCAGGCTAATGGGTAAGTAATTACTCTATATATTGGTTTTGGTGATTTACTAATGCTAACTATTTCTAACCAGTTTGTCAGTTATTTTAAAAATGAGAATTATAAGGTCAGCTGTAAAAAAAAATATTTTTTAAATTTTGTCAAAATTATAACACATATTTTATAGAAAATTATTAATCGAAACTAGAAACAAAAATATTTCCTGGATTTTTAGCGTGTAATCTGCAGGTTAAATGTTCTAGATAACTCTAGAGTTTTGTGATACAACCCTTTAGTGATACTAATAGGAGATATCTTTTTAACGATACTTTTATCGGCAATTTTTATTTTACAATAATTTTACTAAAGTTATATTTTTAACAAGTTCTTTTGCAATGTCTTGATGACGATAATCATATGATTAATTACATAATATTGTTATCTTTTTACGACTAGTCCATGAAACAATTATAATTATGGAATTTTTGATCCTAATTTCCTAATTAATCTTTTTTGTGGCTATCGGCCACCATTGTTAGGTACTGTTAATTAAAAAACTAATTGGAATTTCGTATTTAAACAGAATAGAATTGCCAAATTTTATTTTCAAAGAAATTACTTTGAGATGGGAAAGGCTTTTCTCAGTATTCTTAATTAAACTTAAGGGATACTAAGTGTAGTATCTATTCACGCTATTGACTATACATAATATATTTGTAGCCACTTATTCAAACATTATTTCGTGAGTTTCCTCAGCAAGCTTCGTTATACCATTTAGGCAATATAGCAACTGCCTTATTATGGTAATAAATTAGTAAGATATCTTGTCCTTTATCAAAGGGATGTCATCCGTTTAATATTCTTGTGTAAAGGTTTTTTTTTTAAATTATCTAAGTACATAATATGTGCACGTATTATTTTTGTGCAAGGCCGAATCTTGTATGAGTTTTAGCAAAAACATAATTTAATCTGTATGTGAATCTCTCGAGTCTGCCTAAATAGGTACCGGGAATAAATACATACTAACGCGCGGTTCGCATTATCCCATATCTTGTACGAAACCAACCCCGTGTGCCGCTATCTGCTAACACCCCGCTATTAATTTTCAGGAAGAGCGACCCTCCAGAGCTGGTCCCTTATACTTTACGGAACGAAACACTTTCTCTCTTTATCGGGGAACAATATCGTCGAGTCGAACGGCTTAAAACCACCGACTAAGGCAAAGTCCTCTCGGGGTTTTAAAAAGAACAAGTCGAAACCAAAAATCTCACAGAAACAAAAAAATCAAAAACAACCTTTGACGACAAAATCGCCAAAAAGCGTGTCCAAAACGAAATTAAAACCTGCATCTTCAAAGGAAATTGTAGCGAACGCCGTTAACAATACCATTTCAAACACGATAAGGAATAAAAAGTTACCTGCTGTTTCGACTACGACAGATTTTTCCCCCTATTTTTACGCGGTATCCAACAGCAAAGTTAAGCTGGATCATGAGAGCATGGTCAAACATTATCTAAAATTCGTGAAAAACGTTACTATTACCTACCCGGTTATGATTCCCTCTCGAGACGTATTCGAGAAGAAAAGCTACAAGAAAAGTCAGAAATTAAAGGAAAAAAGCCGCGACATCAATTTTAATCATAACTTGAAAGTTTTTCTCCCTACGACTACTGAAAAACCGCCCAGTAAAAAACTTAAGGGTAATTTATCAGCATGATCGCTTTTATGTCATTTTGTTCTCTTATATTTTGCCATTTCTTTTGTAGTTTAGCAAGAAATACATTCGAATTGCACATATTTTCTGAAACTTTATGTTGTCGTCGCTTCTTTTGTAGATTGTTTTCAGTTTACAAGCCTAATAGATTTTACTAAAATGCACTAATGTATTTAAGTCTATGTATAGATGTCTACGCCATTGTCTGCCCCATATTTCTAGACTGACAAAATTTGGTTTGGGGACCGACAGCGACACTTTTCCGTCTTAATTAATGTGCACTTAACTAGATTATTTTTTAAGTATTTATTAGCATAATTTGCTAGAAGGTGTCTAAAATGGTAGGGCTACTTTTAGGCATAAAAGCCAGCATGAGCTTAATAAAGCTTAGCTTTTATTTTTGTTTTCAAATATTGCCCTTTACACGATCAATAGGGCATAACAACAAAATAATAACCTTAGTATTTTTAGGTATATTATAATGTATGCTATTATTTTAGCATATATATACATCAGCAATGCTGATGGTATAGGGTCCCCAAACACACATTTATTAAATATAATTATTTTTTTTCTGTTATTTTATCAGTCTGTAAATATGGGCAATCATTTGTTTGCATAAATATTAAAAATAATAAGGTAGAGTAAAGTTAATCTATAACCTGGTTGTTTTGAACTTGTTACAGAAAAATCAGCTCATATTCGTATGTAGTTATTCCTAGTCTTGCTAGAGCTAATTGGTATATATAAAAAACGAACAACAAAGATGTCGAATGCGAATCAGTTTTTAATGCATTTCAATTTAGCTTGGAAATACTATACATCTGTTCAAAACGCCCGAGATATAGATAAAGTATGACCTAAATAGTTGATGTCGATTTTAGCTGAAATAAAACAGTGGGACCTGACGTTGTATGGTACTGCCACCCCGCCCGCCTATGACTTGAAACGACAAGAAAATACAGGGTCGTTTCCCGAGTTGTACAACGAAGACATTCTACATAACTCTATTGACTCATCACCAAATTGGAAGGTCGGGGCAGAGGTAAGCGTAATTATTTAAATAATAATAAAAAAACATACCGACTGAGTAGCTGCCTCGCAGCACATTTGCTTCATAAATCCTACATAAATGAGGCACAGGCCGCGAGGCAAGGTTGGTAGAAATTTGTGTATTTTGGTACTGTTTTGATTAAAACAAAGGAAATACATCTACTATTCTGTACTGCACGTGTATGTAGGTACTCAATGTAAAGTTTGAATTTTTTTTTCAGAATCGAAAAGATACTTTAGAAGTTGAAGAGAAAGAGAAGAGCACGTCGGGGTCGGGGTGCAAAAATTCTAGTGGCAATTTTTGTTTAGGTTTGTTGTGTTTTGCCTTGGTAATGTACTTGCGATCATCTTTAAATCATGATATCCTTTCTGTGTTACTAATACCCATTACAATACTAATTTTTGTTCTAGAATACTTATCGGAAAATAATATAAAAAGGTTTCTAATCCAAAATCATGTAGATAATCATAGCTTTGCTTCGAAACAATGTCAAATAGCTGCCCTAGAACAAAATTCTGACAACAATTTTCACATAAGTAACTCAGAAAATTGTCTTTTGGTCATAGTCCCATTTAGTAGGTTAAAAAAATTAATTAACCTATTTTTAGAAAGTTCAGGTAGATCTCTTTATTCAGGTACTGTTCATAAATTACCTTCAAACTATTTAGCACAAAGTATACTTACGTAAATAAATGATTTAAACTATTTTACCTTTTTAGTTAATATTTCAGCTGTTAATTTTTATGTACAGTACTGTAAAAGCACAAATTTCAAGACAGCCGTTATCTGACTTAAAAGATTATTTTTCCATTAGTTTTACGTTAGGTTTAAGTACTTATTTTAAATCGCAACAAAGAACACCAGTCCTACCTTATTTGATATTTTTATCTGTGATGTTAATAAGCTATGATTTTTTTTAATCAAAAACAAAATTCTCTCTTACTCTTATTTGAAAAGCATATTATATCATTTTTAAAAAGGCGACGCGAGGAAATGGCTGTTTTTGAGAAAACAAAGTTAAACTATATTTTTTTCAATACTGTACCTGAAGAAGGATAGTTAGTTACTTAATTATTTTTGTTAAACAATACTGAATATTTATTTTTATTATTGATAAAATAATCATATCTTTGTTGTTTTTATGGATAGTATTACGAATTAATAGAAAGAAGTATATTCATGCTTCACTGCCATCTTTTGACATAAGAAAATCACTTTTATACTTCCAAGAAGATGAGGGTATACTACGAACTTTTCCGTTGTGCCATTTTCAGTAACAGTCACCTTACCTTTACTGCAAAACTGTGACAAGACAACAACTTTTCATAGTTTTCATTAATATTAAGGCCACAGTGCTCAATTCTTAACACCTAATAATATCATAATATGAATTTAAAACATATCATAAGACTGCATAGTGAAAACGAACATAAACTTTTGCATGTTGATTTTTTTCGTCAAATAATCGAACATTGCCGGATATTTTTCCCCAAATCAATGCTTCCAGGATAAAAATAATTATAAGGTTAGCTGTCAAACAAACAGGCACACCGAATAAATTATTATTATTATTATTATTGTTTTTAAATGAATTAATTTAGATTGGTACGTACGTACTTACCGACGCGTCCCTGTACTCAATAGTTATCCTACTAGTCTGGGAAAAGCCCCGGTACAGCGACTGAACAGTTAGTAATGCGTTGTTGCCACTTTTATTCCGGGGATTTATTTATTCCTTCACGGGCACGGGTTGAATTTTGCAGAGTTCTAACGCATTCGCCATTTTATCGCATGTAAATTTTACATACTTTTTTTTACTTATCAAGGCATTCGTGAGTTTCATTTTTACTGGTGTGGATTTTCGTCATGTTTATTCAACTGAAATATAGTTGCGAGGAAATTTAGGTGAATTATTGCTTTAGCTGTGCATTCTTAAGGCTTCCAAGCAATTTTAGTCTTCCATCGTTTTACAATAATTAACGCAATAAATATATAATTAATGTGTCATAAAATCTTAACCACATGCTCGGTCGGGTTGTGTGTACCTTCTTTTTCCCATCAAAAGGTTTTTGGTGATTGTTATTGGCTTTGGGTATTTTCAGAATACTTAAAATAGCTAAAAAATTGTTAGTGGGAATTTTACATTTACTGTTATTTTTTTAATTGAGAGCACACTAGTGGCGCATTCGCCATTTCACTTTCTTATCAATATCTCCTTTATTTTTTGTTTCCTCCAAAAAGCGGCCAAATACCCGTCTGTGGGTAGCAATTACCTACAGTTTTACGTCTAGAAAATAAAGACTAATTTATTTATTACATTATAAATCCAACCTTTTAATTTTATAACGTCAAAGGACGGGTATTTGGATGCTTTTTAGATAAAAGGACAAAGTAACGAAATGGCGAATACACGTCACTAGGTTTTGCTCTTAAGTATACAAATTGATTACCTAACACACGCGGGTCATACCATGATAAATCTAGCATTAATATACAGTGTCACCAGTAAAGTCCGCATCATATGGGATTTTTTTTTATTAATAGTTTTATTCAAAATTTGTCACGTGATTCGCATTATGTCAAATTTTAATTTTTTCCAAAAAATTATTCAAAAGTGGGCGGGTTATTTCTGAAAATATCGAAAAAAGTTTTTTTAAATGCAGTTTCTAGCCCACATGCAAAATTTCAGCTGGATAAGATAATTTTGATTTTTTACCTATATTTTGTAAATTGTACCACTTTTGCAAAATAAGACTCAACGCAACCTACATTAAACTTCTTAGTTTTGACAAAGCTTTATTTCAGATACATTTTCTTTAAAGTAGCGCCATATTAAATGTGTGTTTTTCTTCAAAATCAAAATTGGGCTATTAAAATTTGGTCGCATGTGATGCAAAGTTCATTTGTTTTTAACCCTGTATAAGGTAACTTCATAAAATAAGTATTTTTGAAAACGTAGTTTGTGTCCGAAAGTAAAAAAATAAAAAATAAAATAAAGGGGTTTTAAATTAAATGGTTGAAAATAGATAAACTTTACGTTAAGTTAAACTAAAATTTATTTTTCACTTAATGAACACTTTACTGATGACACTGTGTTCTTTTTTGTCTTTATATTAAGGTGTATTACTTTCAGACACAAACTACGTTTTGAAAAATACTTATTTTATGAAGTTACCTTATACAGGGTCAAAAACAAATGAACTTTGCGACCAAATTTTAATAGCCCAATTTTGATTTTTTAGAAAAACACACATTTAATATGGCGCTACTTTAAAGAAAATGTATCTGAAATAAAGCATTGTCAAAACTAAGAAGTTTTATGTAGGTTGCGTTGAGTCTTATTTTGCAAAAGTGGTGCAATTTACAAAATATAGGTAAAAAATCAAAATTATCTTATGCAGCTGAAATTTTGCATGTGGGCTAGAAACTGCATTTAAACAAACTTTTTTTAATAACTTTTTTTCGATATTTTCAGAAATAACCCCACTTTTGAATAATTTTTTGGAAAAAATTAAAATTTGACAGATAATACGAATCACGTGACTACTATTTTTTTGCTTAATTTTCATCTCGATCGAAGCAGAACTTGATGCCAAAGTCAAATTTCGAATAAAGCTATTAATAAAAAAAAATCCCATATGGTGCGGACTTTACTGGTGACACTGTATTTATTAAATAATAATAAATCGAGCATGTTCCTTCCGATGGAAGAGCTTGTGAATTTTTTCTTTCTTTTTTTTTTTGTATAATTTTAAAATTTCTGTTCAAAATAGAATGTAAAACAAATTAGGTGTATTTCACCTTACTATAAATAAATTGAATAAAGTAAATTAAAATTTTGATTTTTCATGGCTTAACCCCCATAAATGTGCCAAATTTCATAGTTGTATAAAATAATAATGTAGTTTGGTCAGGATGGTCAAATAAATGTAGGTGAAGACTTTGGTAAAGAATTACTGTTTATAGAATAAAAGTACATTTAAGTGCAATTACCCATGTACCAATAACGGTTAGAACATGCCATCAGTTTTATGTGTAATTTGTTTAGAACAGCGCAATGTACCCTCAGTTAACTTGTGGTTAAGTTACGGCGAGTTATCTGAGGTTAGATATACTGACCTTAGTTAAATTTTAGTAAGGTTTTTACTGTGATTGTTTAATGTACATAATATTTAAAAGACTCACTTTATTTAATGTTAATATATAAAAGTAGTTCCTGGACGTATGTTAACCATTAATTTTAAGGTGTAAGTGGATGTAAGTATGTCGTTTTTAATGTAAAATTGTTTACCTTTTAGTTTATGTATGCAGAGAAAATAAATTGGGTGTGTGCTGATTTGAGTATTTTAATAAAAGTTTTTTATGTGTACTTTTTTAATAACAGTTAACATTTTCATGACAGTTAAGCAAAAACAATATTCAAATTACGTTTTTAAACGGAGCAATTTCGATTTTCGTCTCGTTAATCTTTCAACCAAATCCTAAAAAATTAACTATAAAATGTTTCTAGTCATTATCTTCTATATTTCCTAGCAGGTTTTATGTTTATGTTTTATGTTAATTGCCTGACTGAAGGGGCACAAACCACATTATGCAACATTTTATTGTAATCGATTAAAAAACTAAAATTTGGCGGTCACTAAAAATATTCAGCAAATAAAAAGTTAATGAAAAACTAACATGCGAATTTTCATAAACAAACCCGAGCAAACTTCATACAGTAGAAACCTACTTTTCAATCTTCCAGTTTAAATTTAGAAATTTGAATTTTGTTGGTTCATTTAAGTAGGTTGTTTTGCAAAAGTCGACGTTAGTGTGTTTTCATTGGTGAAATCAGTAAAGCTAAATGTTATTCTATCCTTTATTAACTCATGAAGGTAATTTTTTGTTCTATCCTTTGCATAATTTACAAATTTTCTAAAAAAACTTGTTTTGCACTCACCTTTTTTTGAAAACTGTTTAATGCATACTTAGCGCAATAGAAGTTTATTATAAAAATCAAAATATATGTATACTTAAATCAAAATTAGGACCTAATATATTTAATTAGATGTTTAGTGTTATTTTAACGGTGTAAAAGAAATGTTACCTTCCAATTTGCCTTATTAACTGCTATAGGGACTTTCCAAAAAGTCCGTCCTCTATTGCTTGGATACCTGTCAAGTATAACCAGTGCCAAAGAAAAGTTTCAACTATGAGCCGTTTTTATAGTTGGTCCATCTGAAACTTTATTGCTTCACTGGGTTTACCTTTACTATTATTTCCTTTCGTTGTTCGACAAAGAATATTCGGAATATTTGTGCTACATAATAAAAAACCTTAGCCTGTTAAATCCCACCTGGAAACATGAACCCGAACAAACCCAAAGCAGTGTTTTTCAAATTTATTTTTAGGGTTTAATTTTGCTTAGCTTCTATGCACACAGAGACAGCTTACTGTGAGCAGCATGGGTAATGTTGTTCGACTAAATCAACAAAGTATCCTACTTCCTATATGTTTGTAGTAGGCTGCATTGTGTAAGTGTTGTATTTAAACTTTTGTAGATTTCTTATTTATACTTTATTTTGGAAGGTTATGTTTCTATGAGAAGACAAAAATAGCTCAAAGTGTGAATTTGATTGTGTGATTCTTTTCGGCCATATAAGTATTTAAATATATTATTTAAATTTGTGACAACTTTTTTATGTACACATATTTTTATTCGATGGCCAAAAATAGGTTTTTAGCATATTTGTCTATATATTCCATTCTACATATTTCTTTCTGTACATAGATATTTGTAATGGATTTTTGACAAAACTGCTAGGAACCTTTTGTTGTTATTTATGCTATATTGTACGCCCAACTACTGTTTGTAAAATTTACAACAATACAATAAACTGTGGCAAAATATAAGAGTATATATTTTTTTTGTGAATCTGGTGTTAAAGAGTACAACTTTTGGATCATTTGTACCTTCAAATATATTTAGGTAAGTTGTTTTTTTACATATATGCATGTTTTGTTGTGTTGAAATTGTTGTCAGATTTTGGTTACTATTAGTATCTTTTACCACGCTTTTGTACATATTGCCATCATTTTTTTTTGTAGATAAATATTAGGTTTTCACCAAAGAATTAAAAATCAAAAATGACCAGCTTTATGGAGATCTGTCAACACCAACCTATGTAATTTTTTGTCACAGATCTCTATAAAGTGATTTTTCTTGATTTCGCTACTCCTTGCTTCTGTCTAATTTGTATACTAGATAGCTACCTATGACATACAGTTATTTCTTTTGATGGGAAATAATTTATAAAACGCATTTTATTTTTTAGAATGTAATACGAACCTAATTTGGTACAACGGTTCATGCCTGAAAACTTGCCCAGATAACTTTTACAGCAGTGAGAGAGATTTGAACCAAAAGTCTGAAGAGACTTATTTCACTAAAAAGGCCCAATGTACACGATGCCATTACACGTGTAAGAAATGCTTAGGATCTATGGATTATCAATGTACAGAGTGTTTTGCGGATGCAACCATTTACCTTCTGACAAAGTTGGAAAGCTACTGCTATCCCCAACATATTATAACTGAAGTTGTTTCTCAAAAATGGTATTACAGAACGATAGTGATCGTATCATTGTGGTTTTTAGTATTTTTAGCATTAGCTTTTTTTTATTTTAAAAGAAAACCAACAGGATACATGCATCTTGTGGCTGATGTGGCAGATATAAGAGAAATGGAAAAAAATATTAAAGCTGCTGTATATAGCGATGAAGGATAGAACTAAGACCAAGTGTTGTTGTCGAATTGTACCATTTTTTATGCAAAAATAAATTAAGTATCCAAAAATAATTCTACAAAAATACCAAACTACTTAAGTATGTTCTGTAAATTACTTACAAAAGGTTTGCTAGTAATGTTAACATACTCGATGCTTTTATTTTTAGCTGAGTTACTTCTGTGTGAAGACCTGGCGAAATATGAAGGCGGGTAGACAGAATAGCGGGGTTTAAACATGCCAAGCTTAAGTGGATTCATTCTGCCGCCACTAAATCTTTAGATGTGTAAACCCCGTCAAGTTACAACCAGTTTATGTTACAACTGCACGGACGATTTGTTACGTTGTACAAGACAAACATAACATAATTTAAAAAGTAAAAATCTAGTTTGCTGTTATAAGAATATTACCTTCAATACGATGGACCATGGACCCAAGACGAAATTCCTGTTCATTAAAGTCTTTTAATATTATATATTCACTCACACACACACAATAATTACAGAAAACGCACGAAATACCGAAAATAATGAAATTTTTGAACAAAAATTCATATCTACGTTTAGTTGCGTCCATTTAAACCGGCAAAATGGTTCCGATCTGTATTTTCTCGACAACTCGTGAGATGGCAGGGCAAAACATGCGTGTGGTGTTTTCCATTGAAAATACTCGTGCTATGTGAAGACGACTCGTCAAGATTGATCCTACTTTATGGACAGCTAATAAAATTATTAATCTACTAAAGATGAGAGATCCAGGTATTGACAAATATACTCAATTTATTTTTGCATAACTATAAAATGCCCTGATTTTAGAATAATAAAAGTGATGTAACCAGGGTTTGCAAGTAAAATTATTAATTGTAACAGCTTAATTATTTTAAACCTACCATAATATCAGGCCTTCAGTATATAAACTGTGATTTTAAAGTAATAACTGACATTGTATTGGCAACGCTTAACGCATTGTTAATGTAGTTGTCTAAGGGTATTTTGGTATTAAACTAAAACAGTAGGTATTTTGTGAATAAATTACTTTTATTTAAATCTATAGCTCCGATATCTTTACTTTTGACAACGAGTCATCACCCCAGAAAGCGTTATACATTTCAATGATTTTTGATGTTTTCATCTGCTGTACAGTCGGGTTTAGTCAAGCCTATGTACACCCACGATCGCAGTGGGCGTACCTAATTTATCTGCATATATTTCGAATGGGCTGTTCACTAAATTTTGATTCTACCAAGTAAAGGAAGAAAAAATAGAATTTTCTTTCGTTTCGGGTTTTAAAATTTTGAGTTACTAAGAATATAATAAAGATAACGATAATATATAATCGATCTCAAGAGAATCAAGAGATGCTAAGTCTAATGTATTTGAACTTTCTGCTTTGACTGGCGTCTTTTTTTTTATTGTTCATTGGAGAGGATCATGATACTCGAGGCCATTTCGGGAACTTACAGAGCTAGGTCCTGAGAAATTTTTTGTTATCCTTTGGGGTGGGCCCCGTAGCTCACCGAACACGTGACACTGACGTAGTTACGCCACTGGCCACTGGTCCATTTATGTATATTAAAGAAATAATTAATTTTTCCATACAGGATATATAATGTAAGCAATGAAAACCTATTCTCAAAATCTACAATATTATGTTGCTTCTGGATGGACGTGATTGTACGGCTAATAAAAAAAGATCCTTAAAAAAAATCTATTAAAAATAAATTACTATATCTAACAATTTAAACACACGTTTGAGTATATAGGTATCGTTAAATTTTTTTCCAATGTTCAGTCACAATTTAATAGTTTCTGATTTATGGCTTCTTTATAGTTCTTCCAGCTGCTATCGAAGTACCATATCAGTAACTAGAAAAGAAAAATCGGTTTATATTTTGCAAGAATTCACTGAATTGCATTTCCTGCAATAGGGAGTGTTGGCAAAATAGGGAAAAACTTTTTTTTATTATATAATTGTGTGTCGAACGGTCCCAAAAATTTTTTTCGACGTTTTACACACAAGAAAATATAATTGATTATACTTACAATCCATTACCGCCGCCGTAGTTACTTCCTGAACTGGATTGAGCTTGAGCTGCTGATTGCGAGAAGGTGGCTTGGAACGGTCCCAATCCAAAACTCTGACTATTCGAGTAGGAGTTAGCTTGGGCTTGAGATTGACTTCCACCTTGGTAACCTCCTCCTTGCCCTCCATAACCTCCTTGGTCACCATAACCTTGTCCGCCATAACCTCCTGGCCCTCCGTAACCTCCTCCTCCGCTCCCTGCACTTGCAATTGCTAAAATATAAAGACAAAAATGATAAACTGTTTATCGGGCTCATATATAAATAAAGCACGCATTTTACGTCCTTAAGGGTTACCCTGCAGCAGAGCTGTCGCAATTACTCTTAAAAAGTAATTCAAATACAATTACCCATTACCCTCCGAAAAAGGCATCAATTACAATTACCAATTACTAACAGTATCATAAAAATATTTAAATTACCAATTACCCACTAAAAGTAATTGATTCCTTGATCAATTACCGCATTCGAATTACTGAGTTTAATTCAATTACTTTTATACTAATTCAATTACTTTATAGTAATGGAACTACCCTAAAAGTAATTGAATTACTCTGAATCTATAAATTATAGGCACTTTTTTGGCAAATAAATTACTCTGAGTAATTTAATTACAATTTGGTAAGTAATTGAATTACATTTTGGTAATTCAATTACATTTTGATAATTGAATTACATTCTGGTATTTGAATTACAGTTTGGTAATTGAATTAGTATACCGGGTGTACACGGAAGGTGGTTCGCCCCTCTAACCTTTTGTTTTTTAAGATAATGGAATAAAATTCGGGGGATTTGTATACGACATAAAACGGCATTTTTTGACAGGTGACATAAACTTTCGATTTTGAAATGGGACACCGGGTATATTTTTCCTTTCTTTGACTCCATATGACATTTTAAATACAACGATGTGTCACTTGTCACTTTTTGTTACCAAGCAAATTTTTTTTTCCAAATTTATTGTTTTATCTAGAGGGCTATAAATACCAAAAAATTACTTATTTCAGTTCTTTAATCTTGGGCAAAATACAATTTTACTATTTTTGGTCCAATGCTATGTGCCATGTAAAATTTAATCTTTAAAGTTGTATAACTCATTTTTTTAAAATGGTAACATGGTGGCTCGTCGGGTTAAGAAAAAATAGGATTTTATTACGATTATTTTGATACCATGCACTATTAGGTTTTATAAAGCTTCCATTAAAAAACTTTAAAAAGTTAAATTGGAACTTTCCTAATTAGATTTAAATGTATCAAGTAGCCTGTGACCAGCAAAACTGATAAAACAAAATCATGCCTTTAAGAAAATTGACATGCCAACAGCTTCTGCCAAAGTAAACTAATTTGTTGTTTAAAAAACATGGAAAATAATAGTTTTACAAGGAGTGAAAAAGTTGATATTGAAATTTTGAGCTGTCAAGTATAAAACGAAGAAGCGATTTTGACGAAACAAATTATGGGGTCGTATAGTATTCGATGCGGAGACTTCGGGAAAAATAGGCAAAAAATTCTCCTGTCAAAATTTGACAGCTGTCAATATGTCAAATCGTTTAAAAAAATGATATTAATGAAAAAACTATAAGGTGCTATTGTATATTGACGGTGGAAAGTTGAAAAAAATACGCAAAAAATTTTCCTGTCAAGTTTTGTCAGCTGTCAGGTATATAACGAAGAAGCGATTTTGACGAAACAAATTATGGGGTCGTATAGTATTCGATGCGGAGACTTCTGGAAAAATAAGCAAAAAATTCTCCTGTCAAAATTTGACAGCTGTCAATACGTCAAATCGTTTAAAAAAAATGATATTAATAAAAAACCTATAAGGTCGTATGTATATTGACGGTGGAAAGTTGAAAAAATACGCAAAAAATTCTCTTGTCAAAATTTGACACCTGTCAATATGTCAGAATTATTACAATAACCGATAGTAATGAAACAAACGTGGGGTCGTATATATTGTCGCTAAGAATAGAGAAAAATTTTATCCGTCAAAATAAAATTTTGAAATTTTTTGTCGTTTGTTCGGGTTTGTATGTATGCTTGTTTGTAACCGACTTCTTTGAATCCGCTTTTGACCCACTTTAAACGGCCAGATTTAATTTAAATTTTGTAGACTTATCAAGAACCGCTGACAATACAATAATCTACTAATCCAATTCGATCTACTCAAAAAATTTTTTTCTTCACAATAACTCAAAACTAAAAAATTAAAAAATAAATATTGTTTAAAAAAACTAAAAAACACGCTAATCAAACTAAAAAGCGGAAATTAAATATAAAAATAATTCTTGAAATTCTTAATATAGGCAGAAAATAATAATACCTAAACGATAAACATTAGTATTATAGTGAAAAAAAAGCGTGGGACGCTTTGTGCTATTTTTTTCGTATATCGAGCACCCCACGCTTTTTTCACAATAATACTAATGTTTATCGTTGATTATTATTTTCTGCCCATATTAAGAATTTTAGATTAATTCTTAAAGCGTGTTTTTTAGTTTTTTTAAACTATATTTATTATTTAATATGATTTATTTGTTGAAATAAAACAAACGTATCTAATAGTAGGGAAAATAAAAAATATTTTTTTCTTTCTAGAGTAAAGGAATTCTGAAAATTTTTAAAGTAATAATTCAATTACTTTTAATTCAATTGAATTATTCGGGAGTAATTAAATTACTTTTAATGTAATTGAATTATTTGGGAGTAATTCAATTACTTTTTAAAATAATTGAATTACTTTTAAGTACTTAGTTCAATTACCTCAGATTTCTTAAAACCAATTACAATTACTTTATCACAGTAATTGGAAAATCAATTACAATTACTATTTTCAAAAAGTAATTCAATTACAGTAATTCAATTACTAAAAAGTAATTAAACACGATTTTTCAATTATTTTAATTCAATTACCGACAGCTCTGCCCTGCAGGTATCTTATTTGAATTTTACCTCGACAATGCAATTTAAATTTTACAACTTAAGGAAAATAAGTCATGGTGTCTTTTGGTCTCGCATTGTGTAGTTCTCCTTGTTAATAATAAATAGATAATTAACGTTTTCTATTTCATTGTGTAACCTACCGTTAGCTGAAGCTTGAGCTCCGGCTCCACTATATCCGCCTTGGCCTCCAGGATAATATCCTCCCTGGTTTCCACCATATCCGCCATCATATCCACCTCCCCCTCCCAATACACCAAGTATTCCAAATCCCTTCCTGTGATGATGCGGTTCTGCTGCACGTGGTGATCTGATAGGATCTAAAGGAAATATATTTATTGGTTTTACCCGACACAATCTAGGGGCAAGGGTGTCCATGAGTGGGGGGGCAAAACGGGCGCTTGCCCTCCCCCCCCCCCCCTAGGCGCCCACATTACTATTTTTCCGTTAGGCATAAGGTATATGGTTCAATAAATAGTCATATATAAAAAAATATTGTTTAAGTTTTTGCCCCCCCCCTGAAAAACGCTCTATGGACGCCCTTGTCTAGGGTCGTAAATTAAAAAAATATTTGAGAAGTCGTTTGCTGTCCTAAAATTTCAAACATTTTTGTACACTAATATTGATTCGTACACTATATTATTTCGAATACCCAGTATATTGAAAAAAACTTACCTTTTTCAGTTAATCCAGTAGGTACACTTAAAACTTGGGCTATTAAGCCGGTGCAAATTAAAATCGTTAACATTTTAATAAAGGTATAATTTATTTTTAATTAACTTTAAGGTCCGTACGATCAGTACAACTAGTTTTTGAAAATAAATCATCCTTTGTTTATAGCTTGCTATATACATACGTGCTGGATCCCCCACCAAAAAAAATATATCAGTCTTGCTGATGTTCTTGAATAAGATTTCCGAAGGTTCACTCTCGGTTAACGCGAAAAAAACCAGGTAGGTATTCGTTTGTCGTATTTCCCATTTTTAGGTAATTTTAGCGGAAATATGCTCACACACATAGAATAGTGACGCGATATCTAATTCATTTAAATATTATCACTTAAGTTGACATTAACCTTCATTCATTTTTGTATTATTTTTTGGTACATTGTTGTCTTTATACTTTGGCGTATTTTGGAAATTTTTAAACCACAGATGGGTGTTTATTTGTTTTTTTTATTAAAGCGTTTGTTAACATAAATTGGCAGATTGGAATAAAAACCCCATGGATGCGTTTGGGAGACGGGGGGAAGTGACCCCTTGTACCCACTTGCCGCAATCCAAACGTTTTCAAAAACATTTTAAATGTGTTAAAAATCTAGATTAAAAAAATATCTTTTTAATAAAAAAGCTACTAAATGAAACAACAAACAAAACAGTACCTAATTAAATGATATTAATTGGTTTATTACTAAAGATAATAAATTTTAGAGAATAGGTCAAACGGGCTGTAAAAAATGCATTGAGCAACATACTGAGTTTTCAATTATATTTATTAATAGTGCCTCAAAAGAATATATTTACGGCACATAAATATTATTTTCATTTAAAGTCCGAACACATAAGTTTAGATTATTTTTTGAGATTTAAAACTTTAAAAACCGGAATATTTTTGCATATTTACGTTGAAAAAAATTTATAGATCAACTCTAGTCATGTCTTCAACTATATTTGTCTGACAGGAATAATATAATGGAAAAAACTAGTTTTTATACCAGTTTTGTACATATTTGCTTGATTTCTTGTTATTTTTATTAGTCCGTGAAAAATACTAAAGATACTAAATTAATTAAAGTGAAATTTTGCACATATGGAGCTTATCTAACAAATAACTAAAAAAAAGTTCACATGAAGGAAGGTCCTTAAATGTCTTATAAGCTTTATAGCTTAGCTTAGATAATAGTTTATGTAACGATTTAAGCAAATCTAACTATTAGCCCTATTATTTTTTTACAAGAATACCATTTTGTGCAGTGGCGGATTTACAAATTTGCCGCTAGTAGGCTATTCAAGTTTTGCCGCCCCTACCAGTGACGGCTCGTGAGTTGTGAAATAGGTGAAGTGTTTGGGAAAGAAAAAGCCCGCTGCAGGCGAAATGCGCCACAGACGAAATTTTTTTAAGACCACGCTCAAGTTTGGTCAATAATTTTTAGTAAATATTTTTAAAATTTATGATTACCTACTTATTTTATTGAAAATGAAATTTCTTTCTGCAAAGCCAGTAAAGTTCCAACTACCTTTTTTATCCCCATTAACAGACACGGCCAACAATAAAGTTTATTTAAAAAAATACTACCCGTCAACCATGAATAAAGATTGTACCATTTATTTCTGTAAGATGAAAAAAAAATTTTGAGCCAAATTTGCCACCATAGGCTCCAGCATAGGTACTGGTAAATCCAGCACTGATTTTGTGTAAAAAAAAAATACTCGGAATCATAATTCTTGGGTAAAATTTTCAAAAATTAGGGATAAATAAACTAAGAGCCCCCCCTATGAACGCCCCTGACTAAATTTGACGCTCAATATACAAAATTAGCATTAATTAATATCAATTCGTTCGTATGCTAAGACGGCGCATACCGGTACCCAAAGTGGTTGCAAAGAAATAAAATAAAAACTAGCCTTGAACTTTTTTTCATGTTTTTACATGTAGAACCTCCCCTTAAAATATAAGTACGGAATTTCCGGACACCCTGTATAATACCAACAAGATGTATGTTGTACGTACACAATATAGCTCCTTTTGAAAGTTTAACTTAGCACAGCAAAGATTTTTTTCTCCCCCTTTGCTGCAATTAAGTATGCCCCTCTCTATTTCCCATACGAAGTTGTTCGCGAAGCGATCCTGTATAACAACTTAGCTAAGCAAATATTTTTACTTTGCTTTGTTGTTTAAAAGAAACAAGTGTAATATAATAAAAGAAAACTAATGGTTTGTTCAAAATATTTATTTAAAACAAATTATACAAATGTGTTGCAAATAGAATTCTTGCCTGTCTAGAAACTAGAAACTTCGATTTAAACTAAAAATCTTATTATTTCAGTCACATTTTAATTTATGGGGATAGTGGGTAGGTACTCTTCCTTTTAATTCCGGCATCTCATTACCCATCGAACCTGAAAAAAGTAAAAATCAATTATCACCAAAAACGAAGAAAATTACATTTTTAAATAGATATAAATAAACAATAAAATAAATAAATATGGCTTTATTGTTATTGTAATTTGGAAGAATATGTGGAAAGTTAGAGTTGGCGGAGTATAGACATTTGGCTTTTTATCTCAACCGAAATATCCTAATAATATAACTATACCATTAAAAGAGAGAAATATATTTGTAAGACAACACAGGCGCTGGTTCATAGAATTGATAGACATATTGCAGATTGCAGACAACCAGGGGACGATAAAAAATACGTATTAAAACTGAAAATTTTCTAATAAATTAAATGGGGTTATTAGATATCCTTATGGAGAACAGCTACTTACTTACTATCCTCCATATGAACCCGCTTGGGATTGCGCAGAAGCTGCTGCAAAACTACCCCCATAGCCACCGCCTCCTGGGTATCCTCCATAACCACCACCACCTGGGTATCCTCCATAGCCACCGCCGCCTCCTGGGTATCCTCCATAGCCACCTCCCGGATAACCTCCATAGCCGATACCTCCTCCTCCCGAATATGCAGCAGCTGTAACACAAAACTTTAATTAGGAAATATTGGTACAGAAAAACCAAAAAGAAAACAAAATATTTGAATTTACCACTTTTAGAACGGGTATAAGTATGTATTTGTACAGGTAGGACGTAACTGTAAATTAATCCTTAAAAAAAATTATTTATCATTACCATTAGCAGAAGCTTGACTTATTGCGCCTCCATATCCACCGCCTCCTCTAGGGTAACCACCGTATCCACCTCCTCCATAATAATTAGGGCTTCCAGCAGGAGAACGAGGCAACCGAATAAAACCTAAAAAAACATTTTTTTTTTTTTTATATTATTATTGAATTAATATCGAACATTTTTTAAATGTAATTAAAGAAAATCCGTCTAAAAAGGTCTCATATTATTTTGGGGTTTCCTACTAGTAAAGTAAGTAAAAAAAGAATAAAAATTATTATAATAATATGTAAAAACTTTAACATACTTTTTTCTAATAAACAATAAAAACTTTTTTTAACTATACCGGGTGGCCCACTCTCAATGCAGGATTCCATAGCATCTAAACTGTTCAACTTTTTAATATTTTTTTAAAACAGAGTTATATAGAGGCATTGGGTCTACAATTTAAAATTATTTCAAATTATACAGGGTATCTCAAATAGTCGGGGTATATCAAATATACTTTTTTTAAAATGGAACACCCTATATATTATGATATTTTTGGATTGGATGATCAATTCTAAGAATATTCTGTATTACATATAATATGTTTAAATTTAACAGTTTTTGAGTTATTAACGATTTTTCAAAAATTTCGTGTTTGCAGCACGTAAAGAATATGCACCTGTCGGTAGTACAGACTGAGGGAAATAAATGAAATTTGGGTTATGGAATATGATTGTTCAGTAGCGTCTAAAGCATATTTTAAAAAACAAAAATATTTACCGAAGTCTTTTAAAATGCCTTTCTAAATGTAACAATTTTAAAAACGTAAAAAATCTTAAAAGTATGTTATTTTAAATACATACCCTATTATTTTTTTGCCTAATCGAAAGACACTTTTAATACAATTCTAATTATACTAGGGTTCCCTATACCTACCTTTTATAGTTTTCTCTAAAATAGCTATTTCTTCCTTTACCATATAAACTCTGTGTTTATTTTCTCCTAAAGTGCCTTGAATACCGCACCGTGTCTGTACGGCTCTTTTTCTAGAGTGCCATGGACACCCAACGATTCATTTTATTAATCTTAAGTCATTTGAAGTTTTTCTTTAAAGGAAAAAATTAATGATATTGCTTAAACTTAAAACAACAGAAATATATTTTTAATTTACAAATACTGAAAAATGTCGCTTCAAATGACTTAAGATTAATAAAATGAATAGTTGGGTGTCCATGGCACTCTAGAAAAAGAGCCGTACAGACACGGTGCGGTATTCAAGGCACTTTAGGAGAAAATAAACACAGAGTTTATATGGTAAAGGAAGAAATAGCTATTTTAGAGAAAACTATAAAAGGTAGGTATAGGGAACCCTAGTATAATTAGAATTGTATTAAAAAGTCTTTCGATTAGGCAAAAAAAATAATAGGGTATGTATTTAAAATAACATACGTTTAAGATTTTTTACGTTTTTAAAATTGTTACATTTAGAAAGGCATTTTAAAAGACTTCGGTAAATATTTTTGTTTTTTAAAATATGCTTTAGACGCTACTGAACAATCATATTCTATAACCCAAATTTCATTTATTTCTGTCAGTCTGTACTACCGACAGGGGCATATTCTTTACGTGCTGCAAACACGAAATTTTTGAAAAATCGTTAATAACTCAAAAACTGTTAAATTTAAACATATTATATGTAATACAGAATATTCTTAGAATTGATCATCCAATCCAAAAATATCATAATATATAGGGTGTTCCATTTTAAAAAAAAGTATGTTTGATATACCCTGACTATTTGAGATACCCTGTATAATTTTAAATAATTTTAAATTGTAGACCCAATGCCTCCCTTCCCTATAACTCTGTTTTTAAAAAATATTAAAAAGTGAACAGTTTAGATGCTATGGAATCCTGCGTTGAGAGTGGGCCACCCGGTATATACCGACGTATTTACATATTATTTTCAAATATTTATCAACTAAAAAAAATAAAAATAATACTTACTATTTTGTTCAGCTAATCCAGTAGGTATACTTAAAACTTGAGCAACCACGCCAGTGAAAATTAAAACTTTTAAAAACATATTTTTAAATTAAAATATACGTAAATACAGGCTCTTGTTTAACTCTAAAAAATAAAATATTTCTTTCTATGGCTGGCTATATACATACAATAGTCCCCCACCAACAAAATACAATATTAGTCTTGCTCTATTATATTTCTGAAGGTTTTGTCTTGATCCACGTGCGTAATTCTTTGGGTGGAGGGGGGTAGATCAGCGACCGCTAAGATACAGAAAAGTGCCTCTTCCGCTTCTTTCCACCACTTTACGAGATGAAATTTTGTCGGATTCCCGAATTTTTCGGAAATTTTGAGGAAATAAAATCGCACACGAATAATTATACAAATTAGGTGATACTTATGTACATAATATATGAATTTAAATAACCGATTATTATTTGATATAAAATTTTATGTACAAGTTGACATTAACCTTTAAGAAGCACCTTAGTTTATTTTTAATTATAATTTTATTATTATGTTTATTAGGTCTACCTAATGATTGGTTTATTTATTTTTAGGTATTTTGGGAATTTGGACACAACACGTTTTGTTCTTGATTATAGTAAACTTACACAGGGAATTGTTATTTTTTTGGTTGGTAGTATTTTTTAAATGCAGAAAATACTTAGGGAAAACTCCAAATGTAGGTATCGACATTCAAAGAAAACGTATAACAAACTGCTCCATATTTATTTATTTACTTTGCGTTGCAGATTTTTAGTGGTGGGACTGGGACCTTTCTCACCATCTCACCAATATATAATATGAAATAGTAAACATGTTTGTAAAAATATAGACAGATTATTTACTTCTTTGAACATTTATGTAAATTCCATTCCAGTTTTTTTTAATTTGTCTGTTGCGGTGACAGTTGCGGATCAATAAGTTATAAACAATAGAAATCCACGACAGAGGAACTATGCTTAATTGTTAAATACTTTTTATTGTTAAGAAAATAATAAACACCAACATCTGCCGATAAAAAAATATACTTTTTTACGTATTACAGCTTTAAAAACTGGTAAATGGGAGTTAGAAGATACACAAATAAAATATAGCTGTTTAAAATGTTCTTAAATAAGTAATATGGGCGGTATTAATTTTGTCCGGGAATTTACACATACCTGATATGTACATATTTACTAAATTTATAACCAAAATATTTTAATTTAAACTGAATATATTAGCACGTCTAGTATGCTTAATTATTAGGCATTTTTCGTTTTTTTAATAATTATTTCAATAAACAATATTTTTTTTCTCTAGACACGAGGATTTGGGAAAAAAAATTGATAAAATACAATTTGACGGAAAGTCCCAAATTATTTGTTTATAAATTAAAGCTTATGTAATTAATTTACATAAAGTTAATATTTAGCTGGCTTGTTGACAAAAACAGCTTTTCAACAAAGAAATGATGTCATATCTATATCTATAATCACTGCTAGAAAGTTGTAGTATAGACACATAAATGAAATTTTTGCAGTTCCACCTTGTAAAACCTTCCTTAATCATATTTTTAAGGGTTCAAATCGCACGAAAAGTAAAATAATCCTATTTTTGGCTCTCCACTGTCACAAGAGTTTTTGAAAAATTGGGACCAGCTACGATTTACTTCAATTTTAAATTAAAAACCCATTACCTACATGACAAACAACGTTTAGTTAAATTTAGGGTATGGTCCGAATATCACCACCAGTAACCACGGTTAACCTCGACAAATGACAGATCAACCATAAAAATCCGGTTATATTCGGGACGAAAAATCACCATGTTCGTTAAAATCATAACCTTTAATTTTGAAAAGTTCACGACAGACTGATAATTTACAGAAATGCTAAATACACTTACTTATAATTTCATTGAGATTCATTCTCTTAATAAATTACCAACCATCGGCCAAATATTTTGAAATTAAATTCATAACAATATTTTATAATGACAAGTGACAGGAGAAACCACTTGTAACCGGCGTTTAAAGCCGGTGAGCATTTTGACATTTGGGTGATGTCATATCCGAAAACCGTGTTCCAAAATAAACCTATTTTTTGGTTACCGCTATCATTTGGTTAAATACGGAACGCTAAACCACGACACTAGTTACTTTCGGACCATACCCTTAATGGTAATAAATTTTGACTCATAAACAAAATATAAAATAAACAATTTTTTTTCTCTAATTGTTCAATGGTGATTCGGAAAAACTAAACCTAATCAGAAGATAATATTAGTATAAAACTAATTATTTAAAGAACAGAAAAAATAAAGATGGTGTAAAACGATATTTATTTAACATAAATGCCGCTTTTAATTGCCAAACTGAATTATATTCCATTGAAAATATTACAGGTTGATGTCCTTGTTTGTAGCATTCAGAACAAGATTTTTAATGAGTTATATAATACCGGAATTAATTGATGGGTGGCCTAATGAGGGTTGTTGAGAATGTTGCACTATTTCTTTTACAATGGTACTAGTACCAACCACCGAGCATTAACAACTTGTTAATGTTCGGTGTACCAAATAACGACATCGTTGGTACCAACACTACCAATCCATAAATTTTTATCAGTTGAGTAACGTTCCTTGACTAGCGCATTCACCAGTCCTTGCAACTTAAACCAAAAAGATTATTAAAAATAAAAATGTTCGTTCTTTTTGGCTACAAGCTAGCACACTTGGTCAGCACTTTCCTCGCTCCTATACATATGTAAACGTTTATTTGTACTGGTTTATTCTGAATTGAATAGATGTATTAAACTAATAAGTATATACAGTGCCGGTTTAACATTTACAAAAGTAAACATTTTGAGAAAAATTCTAAAAGTACACAAAATGTCTCCGATGGTGATCTCAAAAAAACTTTCCTTCTTGAGAGGAAAGGAAAGTCCAATCTACAAAACATAAAAGTAAGTAGGTAATAGGAATTGGTAATAAATTATAACAAAGAAAACTGATCTGATCCCAAGTAGGTATTAATTTATTAACAATAAGAATTGTTTATAAACCCAGACATAATATAATAGTTGCAGAATTGATAATCTACCAATGAACTAAGTATCTAAATTATTCTAGGGATATCACATTAAAAAAATTGGCTTTGTGCTATAATTAATTTAAACATTAGCTGCTTGACGAGTGGGTCGCCTTGTTCATCATACTTTCCACTCGATTGGCCGTTTCTCTGACAACATCAGATAGTTCTGGAAGTTCGGGTAAATCCAAAGTTATGTGCGCCGAAAGGCGTTTATACACAGAATTTGAATCTGCCTTCTTTTTCCTGGATTCTTCATATTTAAGTTGCTGTTTCAGAAAGATTGCGTTTTTTAAATTCTCACGAATACTGTTGAAACTGTCATCTGCACTACTCATTGACTTTATGGCACTTGAAAAAAAATTTACAATAGAACTAAACTAACCATTTAATTTGATCAAGTTCTAAAAAGTGGTGAGCTAAAGAGATATGTCACCAATACAAATTATGTATTAAAACAATGGGCCCCGTATTCAATTTACCTTATTGCATATTCCATATCGTAGCACCTTCCTTGAAGTTCCGTGTGCAACCTATCCACATCACTTCTCCTATCAACCATTGGGTTTAGGGCTTTTCTAACATGCTCCTGAAGTCTGTAAAACGCCAGAGAGGGTTCATTTGCTACAATATGCATATTTTCAGATATTCTCTCGGTTGCTAAAAATATTTGAGGTTAAAGGGCGATTTCATTGATTTCTATAAGGACAACTAACCTTTACGTACTTTCACTTCCAGGTCAGAGTCAGCATTAAAAGACATTTATAAATCAAAAATAGTATGTTAACCTTTTTTTGATATAATTTTCTTTAAATTACTACTTTTTATTTTAACAGAAACAAAACTATTTGTTTTTGTTATTCTTCTTCTTCAGCTTCACGGCTTTGTGGCATCCACTACGTGGGAGAGCGTAAATTGGACTGGTATTACGCAATATTACGAGATTACGACCCGTGGGAGATAAATTTATTATTACTTGATAACTTTTAACAATTAATAATTATACAATTCTTTTTTATTGTAAATATATTTTTATACAAATAACAACATAGAATAGTGATTTAGAGGTTGATACTGATTAGACACTCATCATTTTACGTTTGAACTTAAAAATTTAAATTTGCGTAAACCGGTAGTAAAATACTTGTTATTTTTTTTTCATTGAGTAATAATATATACATCTTATAAACTACAAACAACGAAGAAAATTGATGGAGATAAGAATGTTTAAAAACAACTAAAATATATCAAAGGATTATTTAAAAAAATAATATATTTAAAAGTAAAAAAATAATACTGCTTTGAGAAAATAATATCACAACGTTAGAACTGAGATAAAATAATGCCAACAAATATAGGCGCTCATTTAACAATTAAAAAATTAATAAACATGATCCATAAACTTAGAAAATGCAAGTTATTCCATTTTTGATAAATACCAACTTGATCTGTGGTTTGATCCATCAAAACTCCCAAATAAATTAAATGTAAGGCAGTAAACATCGAAAACACTAACAACATTAACTGACAAATAATATCATCGCGTTTTAACTTGTGCATGCAAGATTTGCAAGAGTGCAATTTGACACACATGTCAAATGCTTGAGATATATGGTCCCTTACTAAAATTTGAAGATATGAAAATAAACCTAAACTAATTAATACTGTAGATATTTTTAATTCAAAGCCGTGGAATAAGGAAGATATCACAAAGGTTAGAAGAACTGCATAGAACTTCCCGAGAGGTAACCACTTCCTGTAGACATCTAAAAGTACAAGCATTAAAAACTATTTCATTAAGGAGGCATGCAAGCTTACATTTTTTAAGGAATTCGTGCATGGGTTTATTCCAATTAACAACAACTGTGGCCAGAGCAGATGGAAACTCAATTTGAAGGAAATTCGTAATTGGAAATCTCCAGTGCTGATCATTAAAATGATTGTCCAGTTCTTTCCAACCAGCCGCCAGCATAAAAGCTTCTGACAAATAGCATATAAAATAATGACTTGTTCTAAACGAGAGAGCTTCCTTGTATCCAACTAACCATCTACAACATTTCAAGCATTATGATGGTATCTTCATTGATAAACAAAAACTTTTAATTCAAAAAATGAACCCTACAGGTTAGTTTGACAGATAATGAATCAAAGTTTAAAAGCACCTTGTTAATTGTTGCCTACCTGTTTGAATTATCATCAATAAGATAACTAGCCCAACAATTTGATACTGATAGGAAAAACAATGACCATATAAGAGCTTTTATTATTCCATATACCCAACGGAAATTCTAAAAGATAATTATTAGTGTCTAGTTATCAGTTATAAGCTCATACCTATGTACAAACCTTCTTAGTGGGATATTTAGTCTGAATCATATAATGCTTAAAACTAATCCACGGGCCAAATAAAATATTTCCACAGCAAAACATGTAACCACAGTATTGAGAAAAATTTGGAAGTTTTTTCGAATCTATGTCTGTAGTTATACAGATAAGTTTCATGGAAAACACCATCATGACTCCACGAATTTGTAGCCACGTTTCTTTTTCTAGCAGTAAATATTCGCTGAAAGAACAATTCATAGCTTATTTAAAAATAACATGTATCATACTTTGTTAACTTACAATGAAACAAAAATTGCTATTAAGCTATACTGAATAATGGAAGTGCTTCCGAAGCAACTTAAATGGACATTTTCTTGTGAATCTTTTTTCTTTAATTTTTCTTGGAGTATAACTTTTGCAAACAAAATAATATAGGCCAAAACAAAACAAACAATTACAACAATAAAGCCAATTTTTGACTGTATGGTGTTCAACAATAAGTAGATGCCACATATTGCTGATAACCAGTGAAATAATATTTCTGGTAGACCTAAAAAAAATTTACTGCCTTAACACACAGAATACACTTTACAAAAAATGTTATTATTAGTGAATTGGCTATTGTTCCAAGTTGTAACATACCTAAAGTTGTAATAAGACCAAAAATAAAGTTATAAATGACTGATTTGTACACAGAACTGTAAATACTTTTCAGTGATTCCACAACGCAATTTTCCCAGACATCATAAATAGTTTCTTGGAAGTATTCTTCTCTAAGGCCATGTTTATAGTAGTCTGAGAATCTTTAAAGAAAAAAATGTTGGTTGACGAAACAAATAATATGTTCTTCTATAACTTACTCTTCAGGCTGGTAAAGATCAGGTAGGTAATCACCCATTTAAGATGAAAAAAAAGTTGTCAACAAAATATCTGTTTACTTTTTAGGGGTTTTAAAATTATAGGTTATGGTTAGATTCAGTTATGTGTCGTGGTTGCATAGCAACATCAAACCCATTTTCGTCACAGAAAAATAAAGGGTTTATTTTCGTGAAGGACAATTTAAAATTGCACGGATTCGACGTCATGGCGTTCAAATTTGTTACGTGTATGTCTGGTAGGCTATAACCTATAACAGTCACTTCTACGCAACATTTTCTTCAAAAGAATTTCAATTTTTTCTACTTATTATAATAATTATTGGGTCTAAAATGTTAAATTTATAAAGTTTTTTGGTATGGTCAATTGCTCAGTTAAAATTTTATGTAACGTTTTTTTGGCGGGAGGAAAATTTAAATTGTAAGTACTTACCTATACTAGATTTGCCATTGTGGAAACAGAAAGTAAACAATAAAGAATGTACCAATAGATTCAAAAAATGAGCCTCAAGCATTAGCAACAACGAGAGTTCACCGAAATTTTGTCTGCACTACCTACATTATTTAGTTTTCCACTTGTTCAACATACCTAACCAAAAATCCATTAAATATCTAAGTAGATACAAGAGTTTACAATCAAAAGCATTTAGAGGTTTAATTTTTCTATTTATAAGAATGTTTAGCGGTTTAATTCCTCATCATTCTCGGCATCTACGCCCTACAACAAAACTGTAGCTGCACTGCGGGACGAATGGATGCCGTATACCGTAGGGGTTTTTTATGGAGGGAGTTTAACGGATTGTCCAAGAGATGGAGCGATAGAGAGCAAGAGACAGAAAGTCGCCGGTTTTACATCGAATAACCGGGGTGAGGCTGAGACGAAAATTCGGAAAAATGATATAGTCTCATTTAAAGTAACAAAACACAGTAAGCGGGGGTGTATTGTCTCGGTTATGTCAGTGGCGACAATATGGAACACGGGCGTGATTTAAGCTTCTTTCTGAAAATTTTAAAACCGCAAAAACGCGACGATATTTACTTTGTCAATAATGGATTCGACGCTTTATTACCCTGGTAAGAACATGCCCTTACATTTGGCGCCTATAATATTCCCATAGTAACCTCCTTTCGGCGTTCAGGGAAAGTTGTCAACAACAACTACCTTCATGTTAAATCTAACTCTGTTTAACGAATCAAACTGATCGTAGATATTCCCGTCTTTTTCTGCTCAATTGCGCTTACGTACTTACTTATACCTACTAGGTAAGTATACAATATGTTAGGGAAAAATAGACCCTCAGTAGACTTAATGGAAGGACATGCGGGTGTCGATGACCACTATAAATTTAAGTTTTTGTCTTTCTCTTAAAAATTAAATTAAACTTTATAACCACGCCCGTTTTATAATCAATAACATCATCATACCCTGTTTAGGAGGATGCTATTATAGGTATTATATTTTTATTTTAAGCAAATAAGTAGTAGGTATATATACTACCCCTATAAGTATTTGTTTCATTTCGCGAACAAAAATGCATAAAGGTATTTCAACACAATTCAATCATTTTTTCTATAGCTAGGTATCTACATTAAAAATGCTGTAAATGTAATGCAATCTTTGATTCCCAAATTTCTAAATATTTTTTCTACTTACAGTATCTGTACGTATTTATGTCAAAAAGATACAGAGAGTTTTGCTTTTTCTCCAAGAAAAATAATGTTCTTCTTTTATATACCAGGATGGGCTAGGGGGGCCCATAACAGGCCCGCCGGGCTAACGGGCCCGTCCCAGGCATGTGTGGCCTTCTGTTTGGTATCTATATAATGGGCTAGAAACCAAGAATTTCAAATTCATTTAAATGTCATCTGCAAAAACTACCCGTACGTAAACAGTTTTTCTTTAATTTACGTCTCGTAAATGCCAAATTCCCAACTTTTATAATAGGTAGTACCTACGTTCCATGATAAAAAAAAAAAACCTATAACAAATAGATGTCGCGCTAATTTCAATTGATCATTCGTTAACACTTATTGACGCTTCGATCTTTTCTTCTTCAAATTATATGGCGAATCAATAGGTTTATTAACACTTTAATTTCATTCAGGTTTTAATGTTCATCTAGAATTAATTGTAAACATACTTATTAAATGGATTACATTTCTCCTGTTTTTAGTACATCCAGATAAAATGCCTGCGTACCTATATTCTTATATATCTATTACCCGTTATTCTTTATAAGACGTTCACCCCTGCAGAAATCGATAGCTCTATCTGAAAACTAGGTAAATGGGCATTTTTACAAATACATTTTGGTTTTGATACTTGTATCAATTCATCGAATAAAATAAACTATTTTGATGCTGGTTATACATAGGTATACTCGTACGTATGTAATACGTATACGTGGTACATAAAACTCCCTTTTATTTTTCCGAAGAAAGTTTTATCTTTCCAGAACAGTTGTATCTGTAACATACAGAGGAGTTTTGTTGTTTTATTTCCGCAAATATAATGATTTATTGAATCAAAAACAAATTTATCCTGCCAATATAAGCGTTATAGCCAGTGGCGGATCTATTTGGGGGGGGGGGGGCGCTACAGGGGCTTTAACTGGTTCAATTTATATAATTTTACAAATTTGTCATTGTGCTGACCATTCAAGACCTTAGTTAGAGGCGGGGAGGGGGCTGAACGGGATTGGACTGTTCATATACAATGATTTTTGTTTTCCAGGGATATGCAATAAAATTGTTTTTATTTTTATTTCCCGAAAACGAAGCAAGATATGAAAATAATTTAACAGGCAAGAAAAATACATTTTTAGTTGCTTAATCCGAAAAAAATATAAAAATTACCAAAAACTCAGTGGCGTCTTATTTTTTGCCAATATTATTTGTTAAGGCGCCCCCATGCAGATACGTCACTGGACGTAATAATTTAGCTCTACACGAGCGTTTTATCACTAAAATTATCATTACCCAAATTTAATTAAAATCTGCTAAAGGGTATTAATAGTATATTATAACGTACACGTTTTCATTTTATAGCACGCGTCCATGTTAAAAAACGAGCCGCTTGCGGCGAGTTTTATAACGGGACAAGTGCTTAAAACTACTTTATATAACACGTACGTTATACTATTTTTTCTAATTTGTAGTTTTTTCAATAAAAAACACATATTTAAGAAGAAAATAAATCCTTTAAATTTTGTAAATTTTTATGTCTAAATTGTTGGTAATACTATTTTTTATCATAGTAGCCTCTGGACAACAAAAATTATTTTGCAAACTGTCATTTTTTGATTTATTGACCCATTTTCACCACGAGAAAGTTATTTTAGTGATATGAGATTTGAAATTGGACGGAATACGTTGTGTGATCCTTGTACATTCGGTACATATACAGAGCGTTCGGAAATTCGGGCGATTTTGCTACTTTTTTCGAATTTCAAAAGACGTGATTTTACGTCACGGCATTGCAATTTAGTATAGGGAAGATGGAAAATTCAAATAAAGTTGAAGTTAAAATCGACATTGGAAGGTTAGTAGATTGAATTTTGGATAGGATTTGGCAGAAAATGATAGCCTGAAGCATCTACAAAATATTGATTTATAGATTTATGCAACCAACATACATGACTGTTCTCCACACAGAATAAAAAAGTGGGTTATCAAGCTATTTTTCCTCTGCGAAAAATGGGTTTTCTCGTAAATCACAAAGGCCGCTCAAGTCAATGAAATAAAACATTTAAATGTTACCAACATCAAATAAAGAAAAAACGCTTATCGAAATAGCTTCATTACGATACGCAAATGCGTATCGTACTGAACTCATTATGAACGTGAAATAGAAAAAAAAATTTATAATTAAAATATTCGTTAAAAATTATTTTAAAAAAATACTTAACCCCAAATATCTCCGTTCATGTTGGATTTATCAAAAATTTTTATGGGACATAATTTGATTAGAAATTAGAACCCACTACACTACTACATTATTTAAACACATTTCTTACACGGTTGTGAAGCCAATCATAGAGGCTAAAAACTGGCGTTTACAGACCTTACCAGTCACTTTTAGTTTTCGAAATAAGTGGCCTGGGAGTTTTTATTGAAACACCCTGTTTATTAAATATAAGTGTCGGTAAAGAACCTGGCAAATTTCGTTTCATTCAATCGTAAATATTCTGTCAGTAACCCTCCCCACTCCAAATCCCGAGAATATTGGGAAAGAACATATTGAAAAGTCTAATAAAGAAAAAGGAAACTACTTTTTGATGTATTTTTTTTCATTTCTTTTTAATTTACTTTAATATTGATCCCATTTCATTCTTTATAAATTAATGCAAAATTTCCTTTTGAGTAAATTCGTAACATACTTTGGGCGTAGCCCCAAAAAATATCTCGCCTGCCACTGAATTGACTAACATTTTTGTTATCAAATTTCGTTTATTTTCGTTTCCTCTAAAAGGCGATCACATACCCGTCTTTCGGTTTTAAGTTAAAAGAAATTTAATTGATAAATTATTAAAAGAAAAAAATGAAATGGCGGTCACTATAGTGTTTGCTCTAAAAAAGTAGTGGTGTGATATACTTATCCTATAAGGGGACAAGGTCGTAAAACTCGTAAATTAAAAAAATCTATGGAAGAAGCTAATAAATCGAAAATATATTATTCATTTAAATCAATTAATTATCTGTGTAATTTATCAAGTAATATCTACTGGTTTGTTTGGCAGGAATAAAATAAAAAGAATTAAAACATTCAGTAGATTTTATTATTATGTTAAGCTCCTATATATACACCGTTAATTTTTATAAAGCGCCAGGTTTGGTATACAATAAAATGTATTTCATTAGGGAAAAAAACTAAATTTTGTCCCCTCGCAAATAAAATATGGGCGATTAGAAAGTTTATATTGACGTCTGCATGTCGAAAAAAGGAAAACTCTATATTCTGTCTGTCTGCATTTGCATTGTCTGCAACATAACACAAAATCTAAAAAGCCGATTTAGCTAAAATCAATTGTTGATCCAAAAATTGCAATAACAATTATGGTTCCAACAATTTTTAATTTGACACGAAATGTCACCTACATAGTTATGGTTCATTATTTATACCTACTAAAATAAATGCACAACTATGGTCAAACTTAATCGTTTGCATATGATTGGAAATCAATAATCAAGAAGTTTAGGCCCTACAAATGGTGCAGAATTGTTTTACATTTCACTAATTGCCGATCGGGAAATTGCCTCTGATATTAATAGCTTTAAGCTTACAAAATTTAATTGGGTAAAATCTGATAACAAAGGAACTAAATTTTAACAAAGGTAAAATTAAGAATTCTTCTCTGCGTCAATCCTACCATTTCCAGTAAAAAGCTCCTATTACCTGGAAAACTGAATATTACCTACCAAATAACTTTATTTCGTTCTATTATTTTAATTAATTCAATTCAATTAAGTTAAAAGTCTATATAATAAATTTTCGTTACATCATGCAAGGCATGCTTAATAGTCTTTTGCAATTATAGTAATAAAACATTATTTTATAGACAGCTGGCCTACATTACCAAATTGTATATCTTAATACTTATTGAGGGATCAACCGAAAAAAATTGAATTAAATTTAAACCCATGTAGGTACCTACCTAGGTGATTCAACGATAGTATTTTAACTTCTTTAATAAAAAACAAAAATATATGAATATATTAATCTATATAGTATGGTATAGTTCTGCGGGTTAAAAAATCGATTTCATTGCCCTGTTGACAAAGCTAATATTTGTCAGAGAGACTGTACAGTAAACAGGCCTCTCCCACAAAAAAAAAATAAATCAATTTCTTCCAGACACCTTAAAATTTTCATTCGCTTACTGTAAAAGGATCATTCCGAGCTAAATATGATACGTACATATTATGTTGTGGTTGTGAATTCAACTTGAATAAATTCCAGAAAAAAGCGTCCATTTTTTCCTGAGAGAATAAACAGTATTATCAAACACAGCAAACCAAAAATCTTGTTTCGTATTGTTCAGATTTGCGATTAAAGAACCGATTAGATGGTTTGTAAAAGTCTCTAACGTTAATTTAAGCATTCCTACAATTCTGAATGTATATAGGTAGGTATATTAGAAGTCTGTGTTTGTGACACAAACGGGGTGTCCGGAAATGATAAGCAAAAAATGTAGGGGATAATTCCAGACCGAAAATAAATGCTATCTCTCCCTATAACATTTTTTCAAAATGCAAGCAATGTTATTTTAGCGTTTTTCTCGAAAACGGTTAGATTTATCGAAACAAAAGTAGTAGGGTTGACCGGGGCTAGTTGAGCACAGGGGTAAGTTGGTACAGTCGCTATATTTCTGTTATTATAAATAATCTTGCAACATGGCTCCGTCAGGTCATTCACTATACAAGCAAACAAATCCTCCGAAGGTGTCCGGTTCAGGGATCTATCGGCTGTCGAAGTAGAACGGTGTTTGTGTTTTGTTTACTCGGAAGTAAATATATTTTTTTTCCTTTTATACCTAATAAGTATCTAATGAGCATACTTTATATTTTAATTATTTTTTATAATTTGTATATAATAAATATACTACCATTATGTCAATTTAGATAAATAAAAAAACCAAAAATTTAGGACTTAGGTAACATTTAAGAAAAAACATGGCTATGGGGTTGGTTGGTACATTTTTGTTGGGGTTAGTTGATACGTTACCAACTAACCCCAATATCAATAAACATTGTATCTATTTGGTTGAAATTTAAAAAAGCTTCGGTAGATCGACCAGTTTTGTTACTTCTCGACAATCATGATTCTCATCAGTCGAAGGACTTAGTTTTTGTAAGGATAATGGTGTAACCGTTTTTTCCTTTCCTCCACTTTGTAGCCACAAGCTTCAATCCCTTGACAGGAGTGTATATGGCCCGTTAAAAAAATATGTCAATAGCGCTTTTGACGCATGGATGACCAATAATCCGGAACGCACATGACCTGGAATTGTTGGTTCTACTTTACCTCTAGTTCTGGCTGCGACACCAAACAATCTCACAAGTGGTTTTAAAGTATCTGAAATATCACCCTTTAATCGAGACATATTTCCCCAAAGCGAATATATGACATCATAATATGTAACTGACAGACAGGATCCCAACATTGAATTCAATGAAGCAACTGATCTGCTGCTTAATATCGAATCCACAGGAGTCGGTGATCTTAATCTCGAACCTGCAGCTCATAAATTGCCCACTGCGTCGACTTCAGTGGAAACTCCTTGTCATGCAATTGATGACATTTTAAACTTACCTAGCTGTAGTACATCTTCCGTTTGTCTGGAAATTATAAAAATGTTACCAAAAGCGGCTCCAAGAAAAATCTATGTGTAGAACCATTCTCAAATAGTGCACCCGGTGAAAAATGGATTCAATGTACAACATGCGTAAACTGTGGGCGCACGAAGCATGTTGTGATTCTCCTATGTTTTATATATGCCACAACTGCGATTCCGACGACTCGGACATAACATTTATAGTTTATGTTGATTCCATAAAACTTTAATGGTTGTACCAACTTACCCCTTAGTATGTACCAACATACCCCGCATATGGGGTTTGTTGGTACACATAACGTGATATATATATTTTTTTACCTTTTAGTTGCTTTAAATTCATTTGTAACTTAAGTAAATAGGTAGCCAACTAGAGGTAGTTTACGAGCATTATGCTAAAATTTCAATAATACTCACACTTAAGTTACAAAAAAATCAAAAGCAAAAACTGTACCAACTAGCCCCGGTCTCCCCTATATATTTTTTATGTCATAAGGTTAGGAGAATAAAAATATTCAGTCAAAATGCCCATACAGTGTAGGACAAAAAATTTGAGTCCATTCAAATTAAAGAATAGGCTCTTATGTGGCGCCCTCTACAAAATGCTAAAAACCGGTGGGCAAATTTGTATTTCTCATCCCGAAAAAGCCCCATATACAAGATTTCGTCAAAATATTATAAGCGCGGCAAAAGGTATTTGAAAGAAGAACGGCAAATAAAATTTAATTTTAACACAACAATTTTCGAAAAAATGTTATAGGGGGAGATAGCATTTATTTTCGGTCTAGAATTACTCCGTAAATTTTTTGCTCATCGTTTCCGGACACCCTGTATGTTAAATTCAATTATAGTGAAAAAGCCCACATTATTTCACATTTCTATAGTAGCATCTTGGGTATTAGTGTAGCCCTCAGACCCTCTATTTCGTGTCCAGCACCTACTTATATTTAACATTTTTGGCCCAAGAAATGTTATTTTTTAAAACCTTCGCAGGTGCGGATCCAGGAGGTTCTTTAGGTCTTCAGAAGCGCAAAGAAAAAAGTGTGTACCTACATTATTGCCGGTGTTTGTTGTTAGGTTTCTGATCTTTCTAATCTCCTGGATCTCCTGGATCCGCCCTGGACTGCGCTAAGTACTCCATTTACCATGGCGTTAAAATTCCTTCACTATAATTTTTTAGTTATCGGCATATTTATCATGTTCTAAAAAATGAGATGCTCGTAACTTATATTGGCTTAAAATGACCTCAAACCACCCTCATTTAACAACCCCGATATGACGTGGCTCTTTCAACAAAATCAACTGGTTGAATAAATTTAGGTGAAACTTTTTCATTTTTCACACGAGTTTACGCCCCACGTCGAAATTTATATGCGGGTTTTTAGGTGGAAGGTTAAATCTCCTTTATAAATTATAATCATCCGTATTGAAAGCCTAACAGAGCGAAATTTGTAAAATTAATTTATTTTTAAAAGTTGAGGTATATTAAACTGTAATTAGGTACTGATGTACATATGATATAATATGTATACAGAGTGTCAATTTGAAAACTTCTCACCCTTAATATCTTTCTTGCAGTTAATAATATAAAAACACGTCAATTTTGTTTGTAAGGGGGACACTTTAAATGAATATTTTTAGCCTCCTTGTTTCAACCCCCTAGGAGGGGTCGATGTCACCCTTAGAATCTTAAATGGGAATGGGAGTCAAGTGGCACATTGTTTTAAAGGGCGTTCAATTATCTTTTCAGCGGTAATATACTACTTTGTTGCTTTTTGTCCAGAGGTTTCCGAATAATCGCGTTTCAAAGTTGCTTGCTTTGAAATTTTGGTTTTCAGGTTAATGTTCACACAAAAATTACTGCATTGGGTCTCCTTGTAGTACAAATGATTAGAAGATTAGGTGGCACCATTAAAATCGTTGAAAACAGGAAGACAATCCAGTTTAAACAATTGCTTTCTTATTTATTAATTATTTTACTTCGACAAAAATAACTTTTTATTTGCGCAAGAGAAATTTCTACAATAAAACACATGGGATCTACTTACGCACTATTATTATATTGGGTAATTAATAAACAATCGTTAAGGTTAATAAGGCAGCAAAAACTCGTTGTTGGATAATTTTAGACATCAATGAGCCCTCGACGACAACTTAACACGTCTTTATAGATCTTCATTTTGACGCTATACAGTGGAATTAAAAGAAAACCCATTCAAGAACCTTTGTCCCATTCCCTTTGTGTGTTATTATGAAATAATAGTTGGCGACTAATTTGAATAAATTGAAAAGCGTAGTTTCGTTTATTGGTGTAAAATAAAATTAATACCTATTATTATTTCAAGCATTAGAGATAAATACATGTTATTTCCAGAGACGTGGCTTCTACCTAAATTATCAATCGTATGCCTTTGACATACATACAAGAAATAGGATATAACTCGAGCCAAAGGAACAGGGGATCTATTATATAATGATACAAGGTTAAAGGGATTTATTTCTGACGTCATTGTAAATCAAGTTAAACTTGGGGTAAAGAAAATGAGAAAATGCAAAGCCATTTAAGAGCAAGCACTATATAGTGCGTTACTTTATTTTATCCAAAAATCGACCAAATACCCATATGTGGAGTACAATTACCCAGTTTTACGTTGAAAAAGGTTTGATTTGTAAATTAATAAAAGCGGAAAATGAAATATGGGCAAATTTGACAAAATTTCGGTTTTTTCTTTAACAAAAACTGTAGGTAATGGTTACCTAAGGACGGGTTATTGCCCGCTTTTTGGAGAAAACAAAACATAAACGAAATATTGGTACGAAAATGAAATGGAAAATGCGTCACTAGTCTTTGCTACTAAATAAAATAATTGGTTACTTCAATTCATTTATGCAAATAGATAGGTATTTAGGAGCAATGGGTTTTTTCACTAAATTTTGATTTGTAACCTTCATCATCAGCATAGAGAAGAAAAAAATAAAATTTTCTACAGTTTCAAGTTTTAAAATTTTGGATTATTTAACAAGTTACACTCGTTAATAAAAACACGGGAATAAAGTCACTGACGTCACATCTGCCTCGATTTGTGATGAGCCGCAGTGATTCAGCCGAAGGTTGAACGCCACCGAACCTGAATATCGGGCGGCTGGTTTTGGTTTTCTAGTTTTAAACTGTTTTTGTCTATTTTATTAATTAAAACAATGATAGCAATATAATCGCTCGAGACTCACAAATGAAATAATTGCGCGGATAATGGGATGACTTTCTGCTTTCGTGGCGTCTTTTTAATTGTTTCTAGAAAAGGTTTGCGACCTCTAGAAAGATTTTTATTATTGGGATGTATTATCAATAGGTTCTAATTCAGAATGTTAATGCTGCTAATGAAAAAAGGAGGGTCTCAAATAAAGTAATTTTAATTCACATCAATAGTAAATGAGTTTATGAGAAAAAGCCGAACATTTATTAAATATTTGCGAGAGAAATATAATTTATCTGGTTTTTCTGGCACTTGTCAGCTCTTCTCGATAATACTCATGAAATCACTTTAGTAGAGAGATTCACATTAGTTGGTTTTATTATGGAGTAAACCTATTGTCATTCGGACGTACTCGCTCCACAAATTGAAACCCATTACATTAGTTCAGAACGATTTTTTTCAACATAAGGTCATCTAGTCCAAATAAAGAGTAGTGTTCTGATTTGTCATTTTGGGAGCTATGAATTGTACATAATATGTATATTTAAATGAGGAAAAGGCAGGCAACCAAAACCAGCATCCCAGCGTTTTCCTGTTCATCATTTTCCGACTGGGCGACGCATGCGCAATAATTACGCAATAGATTCAGCGTCGAGTTTGTCGTCCCGACGCCTTAGTCAGAATTTCGCCGGCCCGGGATGTGACGCCTATTTTTAAATCTGGATACGAGAACTTTTAATTTCGAACGTGCTGTTTTTTAGTGACTAGAACGTGAACGTTTAATGGGAACAAAATATCCTTAGGTTTTTGCAGCCCTGAAAAGGTAACTTGAGGCCTTAGGAGCTTAAAAGTATTCCTGTTTTTTTTTTACAATGAGAGATAAGGGAACTAACGTGGAAGTTTTTGAGTATTATGCTGTATACTTATAAATAGCACAAAGTTTGCGATGTCCGGCTTTGAGTGTTCGCAACCTTACTTACTGACCAGGCTATTATTTTAAGCCGAGGCGAGGGTTACATTTTAAGTCACTTTATACCTAAAATTTAGTTAACTCTCTAGTTCGCTAATTTAAGAGTAGCCAGGTTTTTTCACACTATTTATAGACGTATACCGGTGATCTATAAAAGAAACACTGATTCAAACGATTGTTGTGAAAACGCATCTTTTTTAAATGTTATAATGTCACAGTTTATTTTTGGCTTTAATGAATAGTATAAACATAGTTTTTAAAATGTTTGTTTTGATAGATTCTTCCCTAGAACCCACACAATCATATTTGTGAAAAGCCTGATCCTGATGAGCTGCTGTACTACTTTTTATAACAGTGAAGAAAGTTGCGAAAAGTTTATATGTTTAAGGTCATTTAAGGATGCTTTCAAACGATTTAAGATCCACTTTACGTTAGCAATAAAATTCACTGACGTAACAAGTAAAATTAAAACAAAAATTTAGAAATCATGTTTTAATGGAATGAATTTTAGGAGCTACTCAGAAACATATCTCTCTAGTTAGAATTTTTGGTGTTCTAAGCACACTTCTTGTCTATTTAAACCTCTAAAAGTAGGTTTCCAGGAAAAGTTTATGTTGTAAAAAGCCTAAATGGTAATCCAGTATGAAGAGATGGTGTCTAAAATTAAAAAAAAATAACATATTGCCTTAATAACGGAGATTCCCGCTATCGACGATTGCAAATTTTGAATTATTTAAAAGAAATAAACATAAATGTAGGTATCTACCAGGGTGATTTTCTTATAATTGTTATCATTGTACAGGAGCTTTGTCTTTGACAAAAATGAGAATTATTATGTAGATATAATCAATAATAAATATTTATTGACAGAATTATGAAGTAGGAAAGGTTTTTTAGTAACTGTATAACAAATTAATATTTCATGCGTTTTGTCGTATAAAATATCTACATGTGCCGTATGGGCATTTTAGAAATATATAAATTTAATTAAATCGTGTTTATTAAATTCCAGAAGACAGACTTTGTCTAAATTCCCCAAAAACAGTGAAATAAGTAGAGAATGTTGGCCATAGCTACGTTATTCAAAGGGGTATATTTTGACTTTGTGCATTTTGGCACATTTTTACCCTGCTCCAAAAAAACTCTTAAAAGCTTAGATCTTCCAAGAAACTTCTACGTTCTGCAATTCGTATAAACCTAAGTAATATTGTTTCTTTTACAGATTTACGAACAAACATGAATAAAAAATGTTGTTTAAAATGCTTCGAAAGTACACGTTAGACTTAGGCAACAAAATATTAAAATTATTCTGTTACAAATCAAATTAAAACCTTCTTTGGATCATTATTTAAAACAGTCATGTTCCAGACAGGGATAATATTTAAGCAAAACAAAAATATCGTCATTAATAATTATCAAAGTGACTTTCGCCCTTATACAAATTAGTAATACCCCAGCTCTTTGTATTACTTCATCTCAACCTCTTTCAAAGTTTGAGGCTCTAATTTCCATTCTAATTTCTTGAAAATGGCTTTTTAATATTTTGTGAGCCTTTTTTTATGATTTTTTAATTCTCTTTAAAGCCATATCTATTTAAATTTTTTCATTACTTTTTATATGCTTCGTTCAAAATTTATAGGAACTATATACAGGGTGAAACGTACACTGTTGGATAAAACACATTTATTTGTATACTTATCTATGTCGTAGGCTGATAGTGAAATCCGTCATTTCATGAAACGCCTAGTCATATGAAGCGTGGCTAAAAGGTATATTGCAACTGGTTTGTTCGTGGTTCCCCAGAGCATTTTTTTCAATTTTTTTTTTAATTTAATTTAAATTTTATTTTTATAAAATAATATTAGTTGAAAAAATTGAAAAAAATGCTCTGGGGAACAACGAACAAACCAGTTGCAAATATACCTTTTAGCGTGCAGCATGATATGACTAGGCTTTTCATGAAATGACGGATTTCACTATCAGCCTACGACATCTACACCATTCTTGCAAGATTCATTTGAGTGGTTTTTTCGTTTCTCTATTACTTTCTACCCACCTGGACACATATTATGCATATCCAGATAATATTTATCTAAAAACTGTTCCATTATTAGTATTTTTATATCTCTAACGTTTATGACTTTTTTTACAATTACAGATAACATAATATCAAAACGCCACTCAATAATGGAGTTGAGATTATATATTGCAATACGTAAAATATCTGATTTATGATAGTCATTGCAGTCCAAACCAAATACCCAGAAATCTAAAAATTTTAAAGTAAGCTCTCACTAAAACCGAGTTTTTTTTTAATCAACCTTTAGGAGGTACAGTAAAGAAGGATACCGTCGCGTTGGTTGTCGCATTCTAATTGGGATTTGGTAGAATATTCCTTAATTGTTGTAAACATTGTAGGTACTTCGTATTTGTATTTGCCAATATGGCAAACAAATATCAAATGTTTATCTTTTACACAATCCGGTATGTTTTTAAAGGGTATTGTTGCTTCCAATTTTTAGTTGTTATTGTATAATATAATGAAGAGATTCGCTAATTCCTTCCTTTAAAGCTTTGGATGTACAAAACATGCTGCGATGTATAATACATTACTCGATTTAAAAATAACCGCTGTGTGTTGAGGTTATAGCAGCGCATACTATGATAAGAACATTTAACTCTCCTAAACCTTGAGTTACAAATTCAAACGAATGTGCATAGACAATTATAATTACCACGAATTTGTCAAAAATTCTTATTCAGTTTTAATTTTGATCGCGTTATTCTATTCATGATTTCATCAATTCGGCTTTGTTCTGTCGAGTTCTAAATTTTTATTTAAAAATCTATTCCATATTAACAAGAGTTTTCCAATTCGAGTAGGAAAATAATTAAACCAATTCCCTGTTTAAAATCAACAGCATTAGCATATAAATTAAAATGATTTTTAACTTATATTTCTAATAAACCAGACGTCGACCACTTTTTTACATAAAATATTTGCCCTGAAAATTGAACATATATTTGTTTGTACTACTGGCACTGATATAAAAGAGGATAATGTTTACCAATTTGGTGCGATAAAACGATTTAACTTAAGAATAGAATAATTTTACTTGGTGGAAATCCATAATTAATTGTGTTAAATAAAAGGTAAAAAAATAAAAAAATAATAATTTTACAATTTCCAAGATTTTTATTTTTACTCGACATGTTTCGCAACACAGTTGCTTCTTCAAAGGAGTACTTAAAAATGGTATCTTAAAAGGTATAGCTTAGAGGTGTAACAATAAAATTGCAGGTAATTTTCAGGAAGTTTAAAATTGTTGGAAAAACCAATAATGTTATAGACTGATTAAAGAGATTCAAAAGAGGTGGTCCCTTTAAATCCAATTGATCATTAAGAAGAGTATTGGAATTTTAAAGCCTATTTGTTTCTAAGGATTCAAGCAAATTTAATTTTGTACTTTTGTTTTCAATATGCAAGATATTGTAGTTATGATTAATAATGTATGATTTACTTCTAACAGATGGTTAGAATAGTTAGAATCTGTTTTGTTTTTTTATAAAACTAGCTTGATGTTCAGTAATCCGTTTTTCGAAGTTTTGGCCTGTTTGTCCAATATAAACTTTAGAGCAATCATTACATTTTAATTTGTAAACACCAGATTTATTTCCTTTGTTCAATTTACTTTTATTATTTTTAATGTGTTTCCCTAGAGTATTGTTAGTTTTGAAAGCAACATTAATATTCAAGTTTTTTTAAAAGTTTTTTATTTTAGTGCTAATATGACCTATGCCTATGTAAGAGATAACTTTATAATTATTTTTATTAATATTAAATTATCATATATTAAAAATTATTATAAAGTTATCTCTTAGGTACTACATAGGTCATATTAGCACTAAAATAAAAAAAACTTTTTAAAAAACTTGAATATTAATGTTGCTTTCAAAACTAACAATACTCTAGGGAAACACATAAAAATAATAAAAGTAAATTGAACAAAGGAAATAAATCTGGTGTTTACAAATTAAAATGTAATGATTGCTCTAAAGTTTATATTGGACAAACAGGCCAAAACTTCGAAAAACGGATTAATGAACATCATGCTAGTTTTATAAAAAAAACAAAACAGATTCTAACCATCTGTTAGAAGTAAATCATACATTTAATCATAACTTCGATATCTTGCATATTGAAAACAAAAGTACAAATTTAAATTTGCTTGAATCCTTAGAAATAAATAGGCTTAAAAATTCCAATACTCTTCTTATTGATCAATTCGATTTAAAGGGACCACCTCTTTTGAATCTCTTTAATCAGTCTATAACATTATTGGTTTCTCCAACAATTTTAAACAACCTGAAAATTACCTGCAATTTTATTGTTACACCTAAGCTATACCTTTTAAGATACCATTTTTAAGTACTCCTTTGAAGAAGCAACTGTGTTGCGAAACATGTCGAGTAAAAATAAAAATCTGTGGAAAGTGTAAAATTATTATTTTTTAATTTTTTTACCTTTTATTTAACACAATTTAACTTAAAGTACCTATAAGAGCTTGATACAAGTTTGGGATGTAGATAATTAATATGAAACTTTCTTTGGCCACAGGGGTACCTATCTGCTGGCAATAATTCTCTTCTAATGTACATAACATACTGTTTATTGATTAGAAATCCAAAAATTAAACAGGAACCAAACGTTTATTTGTTAAGTGCCCTCTCTATGGGGTTTATTCATTTTTAATATTTTACTACCCTCTCCCTAACCCCAGTGGCGTAACAAAAACTGAGTGGGCCCCCCCGCAAACTTTTTCAGGGCCCCCCTTTCAGCCCTCTCTATAACGAGTGGAAAATGATAATTCTTATTTTCATTAACTATTAGGTTCAGGTTTATGAATTTTCGAATTCGTTAATCGTGTAATAATTTAATTAGGCTTAAACCCACATTATATGTTAAGTACCGTAAACTGGGGCTACTTGCCCACCCCGGGGTAACTTGCACACCACGTATATTTTTATTTAATTTATGTTACATTTGTGATTTTTTCGAAGAATGTGCCTTATTTTACCAAAGTTTTAGTAGTGTTTATTTTTTAAAACTTGTTATTAATATTTCTAAGCATTTATACAGTAGGTAGGTATTTGTTCTTAAGTTTCATGCATGTATTTTGATAAAAAAAATATATTTTTTCTTTAAAAATATTGGTTTTTTATTGGTTTATGATGGCCCTTGTTATAAAATAGGTTCCCTTTTTTTTCATATGACTAAGGGGTAACATGCACAGAGTAGGCTTTAGAATGCAATTTATAAACATTTTTACATGGATGTGCAAGTTGCCCCAACCATGGGGTAACTTGCACACCCCAAAAACAATTTTTTTTGGACCCATGGCTGGATTCTTCCAATTTTTATACCAGCCACGGGTAGCCCTTGAATAGGTCGGTACAATGTAATTTTTTCAAAGTTGTAAAGTTACAATGTACGGCGGTACATTGGAAAATGTGCTGAAGGTGTGCAAGTAGCCCCAGTTAACGGTACCTACTATTAAATAAAAAAAAAAAAAAAAAAAAAAAAAAAAAAATTAAATAATTAAAAACAGCAAACAATTCTAATTTATTTTATAATCCTAGGTAGACTGGTAGACATAACATAGGTAGTTATTAAGTCATTATAGGTAATATTCCAGCAAACATGATGCAAAATCAAAATTTTAAAACACCACTTATAATGTTGCTTATAACATGTATGGTAGTAACGGGGGTAGCAGTGATCGAGCCTCATAGAATCTAAAAGACAGAAAACAGTAAAACACACGAACACTAAATAAGTCTGCACAAACATTATGTCACTAAGTACTATACAAGGTATTATACAAAACGACCAGATCTTCAAGAGTTTTTTTTTGCAAAATCGTTTATAATTTCGTCGATATTTAATGTTTTTACGATTTTAAGTTTGGAAAAGGATCGTTCCGTTGATGCCACACTAACCGGCAAAGTTAGAAATAACATCACTGCACTAGATACATCTGGAAAATTTGAAGAACACACTGAGTTTTTATTAATAAATGATCCGCAAGGTCATACACTGTTTTTAATTTTGAAATACTACCTCCAAGCTCCAAGTCCCTTTATGAGGCTTAAAATTTGACTAGGAAAGTCAATGAACAAGTTTTTATGGTATATCGTTTGTAAATTCCGCGCTTTGCACGTATACTTTTTCTTCACTTAACGAAGTTAAATTCTCAGGATATATCAGGATATAAAAAAAATTAAATTAATTATGAAATGAAATACCTATGAAAAGCAAAGCTGGCAGCAAATTTTGAAGGGACCGTCAATGTGGGCTCCACGCGGCACGGGGTTGTTTGTTATGCCACTGCCTGACCCCTCCCAGCTACTTACAGACTGCTTTGTCGTTAATACCCCACCTACATTTTATTTTTTCTAGAAAATTATTTGTACTTGTCGTTTTCACGTTTGCAATTTTGCTTTTGCAAAGTGGTCTTTTTGTGTTGGCGTCATTTGCATTGGTAGGCTCATTAAGGATTATAAATATGTCACCATAATTTCTCTAAGGTTTTGCAGTATTGTTCAAGACAGACGCGATGGGGGCCAATTCCAATTTTTATCTACGTGGATAATAATTTTCGTATTTAAGCGTGATATTCGTCTGATATATTATGATGTATACAGATAACACATAATTAATTATCTTCTAAGAGTAAGACACAAACCAGAGTAGCACGCAACATGTCGTGGTATATCGTTAATTACTATACTATAATAGAATCAATGAATATTTAAAATGATGTTTATCTAAAGCAGACACAAAGTTGTTGTGACCTTAAAAGGAAAGGCAAAGGGTCGCTTAAGGAAGCATAAGTAATTCAATTGTCTATAATGTAGTGTTAAGAGAACTAATACAAAAGGATTGAAAATTAGGACTGGACTGAAACGTAAGATTAGCTGAACGTGTTCAGGAATCTTTTTGAATGAATATGAGATCAAAGGAAGCTATTTTTGATATAAAATGATTTAAGATAAAATTTTCATAGAAAATAATAACCGCAAATTTGTACTTTACGTATAGGGGTCTGTTTTTAGAAGTGGGGATTCGCCAGATAAATAGTAAAAATAAATTTCTTAAATAGGCTACCACAGAATGGGGGTCTAAAAATATCAAATTAAATTACGTTATTTAAAACCTAGTTTTAAACCCCTCCTTTTTAGTTTATCTTCCATCAAAACAAGTTTTCCAAGACATTTAAATTTGGACTTCCAAAATCTAAATATCGATGATTTTTAAAAGTAGATATTTTTTCTACTTCACTAATTTTAACTAGCATATAAAAAGATATGAAATTTAAGAGATATTCGAATATAAAATGTTACAGTATTTTCGGTCGATGGAAACGAAATTACAGACAAAAATTTTCAATTTCAATTTTTATCTCCGAATTATATATCCTAAGTATATTCACGATCAAAATAAATTAAATATGATTTGATAAAAAGCAAGCAATTTCCTTTTTAAAGTCTAATGTAACACATATATATATATATATATTCTACAATAGAATTACATTTTAAATGGCTACATTATTTACCCTTAAATAATTTTTTTTATAATTATGCCTCCTTCTATAGTTTTGGATTTCATTCCAAATCTTAACATAGTATAAAACAAAGTCGCTGTCCCCGTCTGTCCGTCCCTATTCTTTTATGCTTAAATCTTTAAAACTACGCAACGGATTTTGAAGCGGTTTTTTTAAATAGATAGAGTGATTCAAGAGGAAAGTTTTTATGTATAACTAGCGACCCGCCCCGGCTTCGCACGGGTGCAATTTCAGAAAGTGGCATGCCGGGTACTAATATATCGGGTTTATTCGGGTTTGTATTTATACCAGCGGGTTGCAACGCATGACGGGTACACGCTAGTCTTACTATAAAAGTCAAATTAACCAAAGAACTCGCCTCATCGCCTGTCATTAATGACACCCCCTGGAAGTCTGGTATATTTTACGTTAAGCGGTTGGCTACAGAAACAGGACCGGACTAAGTTCTTTTACCTTCACCTTCGCCATCTGTTTAATTTTGTAAGGGAATCTTAATATTTTGTAAAGATATAGCGTACATACTAATTTTATTATTTATAAAATTAAATATTGACAGACCCATACTTACCAAAATAAGTATGTGAAAACATTATAAAACAATAGGTATTTACTATGCAAGGAAAAAAGTAATACATTTTTTGCGAAGTGTAAACTTTGTGGTGCACGTCTAATTAAAATACCATATTGGGAAACCTTTTGGTATTGTTACTTTTGTGGGAATTTTATATATGGATATACAGGGTTGGGCAAATGTTCCGGAACGGCTTAATTACAGGCGAACGAAAAGTGATATCGGATCCGGGTTTTGGGCAATCTATAGGACTAAAATTTTACTATTTGACTATTATATCATATGTTAGTAATGTCACCAACTGTCAAGTGTTGACGTTATTTTTTTTTTTAAATGGAACACCCTTTATACCCTGTCTAAAGGGTGTTCCGTAAAAAAGGGGTTATGCAGCAACAGAAAATAGTCAACTTGAAAATATGTCATTTCCGTTCATTTCTTATACGATTAAATAGATACTGGGTGATCCAAGTAAATATTTATTTTATAAAATTGGCGATTATTTGATGTTAAGCGGATATGAATCAAATTCTTAACGAAACATATTTATTGAAAATTAACAGTGCATTTTTAAGCATAAATGACCTATTTTTAAGTCTACTATTTTCTGTAGCTGTATTTGCCCCTTAGTTATGAGACATCCTGTATATAACGATAGTAAATGGTTTAACTAGGCACTTTACTGATTTGATAATAGATGAGTTAACCAAAATGGTGTTTGTATTCACTATTAAACTTAAATCATAAACATCAAGAAATTTTGTCTCTGAAATATAAAATCCAAAACACTACACAAAAACAGGCACAGAAACACTTAAAAAACACCAAAATCGGAAGAAAATATTATATAATTATATTATATATATGACACAACCGGACGCGTGAGCTTGCTGATCTGAGAAATTTAACGACGAAACCAGATCAGCTGTTAATGTCAAATGCCGTTGTCTTTTGTCCAAATGCTTTGTTTTAAGAAAAAGTTAACTATATTATATAATTACGTTGTGTCAACGGTATATCAGTTTACAACGTTGCTGTATTGACTAACCAAATTGAACACAAAATGTGGGATGTAACAAAACTTACCACAATTCCGAAGGCTATTGTATTTGGATGATTTTATGCCAAAAAGATAAAATTCCATTAAATTAAATGAAGCTTTACTTGCTGTAAAAGTGTCTCTCCGCATTTTCTTTGCAAAATAACTAAACAAAAAGTTTACCCTGCCTGAGATACTAAGATTTTACGAATTACTTATTAAGAAAATACGTGCTTGAAATAACAACGTCCAAATACGCAGAGCAAACTTTAATTAAAAATTATTATTTGTTTTATCATGTGCATACTTACATCTAAATATACATAAATAACTGTGCAAGATTCTCTAACTTTACCAGTTAGGGTGGCATCAGCGGAACGATCTGTTTCCAAACTTAAAATAGTAAAGACATTAAATATCGACGAAATTATAAACGATTTTGCGAAAAAAAACTCTGGACGATCTGGTCGTTTTGTATAATATCTTGTATAGTAGGTACTTAGTGACATAATGTTTGTGCAGACTTGTTGAATGTTAATGTGTTGTTCTGTTTTCTGTCTTTTTGATTCTATGAGGCTCGATCACTGCTACCCCCGTTACTACCATATATGGTAAGCAACATTATAAGTGGTGTTTTAAACTTTTGATTTTGCATCATGTTTGCTGGAATATTACGTATAACGACTACCAGTCTACCTGGGATTATAAAATAAATTTGATTTTTTTGCTGTTTTAATAGTAGGTATAATGTAGGTGTAACCCTAATTTAAATGATTACACGATTAACGATTTCAAAAATTCATAAACCTGGACCTAATAGTAATGAAAATAAGAATTATCATTTTCCATTCGTTATGGAAACGTTTGCGCGGGGGCCCCCTCAGTTTTTGTTACGTCACTGTGCGAAACAAGACAGAGAAGAAAAGAAATTTAAATAACCTCTTAACATAACTTTAAACAAAACATAGACATATTAACACCATTATAATACGGTATTTTTGTTGCTGTTTATCCAACATTTACACTCCAACAAAACATCTATTGAACCATTGCCCTTATAATGTATCAAACGTCAGTTTCAACCAAACACATTATATTTATAAAAAGACAAAAAAATTATATCTATATACTAGCCTTTGAAACAAGAAATTTTTATTTTGTAAAAAGATTCCAGATAATGGAAGAGAAGATGAGAAACGTTGCTGAAAAGCACTGACGAAACCGGGTCAGTGTTGCTACTGTTATATTAAAAAGATAATGATGACTTACACCAGAACAAAAACCTATTATGCCAAAAAGCCCGTGGTCCGTTATCAAATTGAAACAGACACTGTTGTTTCGACCAATATTGTTTGAAATTGTTTAGCGGGTATGATGGTACAAAACATCTAGGCAATAAATAAATTTATATTTTACATGTCAAAGCCTAACAAGCTTTGGCTCATCCGAATGATGTACAAGAAATACAAATAATATTATGTAGGTATACTTTTTCCGTCGACATTTGGGTAGTAGGTTGGAAATTTCGACAAGGTGAAATAAAATCTTTAGTAGACAAGAATAGGAATGTATTTTGTCTTATTTGAAAATGGGAATTTACGTACTCTGCCAAGCGTGAATGTTGTTAAGTGCGGTCCAGGTTCAAACACATATTAAAGAATTTGTATCTTATTAATTTTTATTCAATTTAACTAAAAATCTATTTGAATTATTTTGATTTTTTTTTGTTATTTCAGGGCTGCAGTATGAACTTCAAGAGCCCTCTTCGTGCAACAGTCGTCTGTGGTCGGTCTCCGGTTACACCGGCAGACCGGGAGGGGGCTACGCATGGCCGATTCCTCCGTTTAACGCGACAGCGGTGTCCGCGATGAGCACCGTGGGGGGTGGGGGGCCAGCGGGGGCGGTGGCGAGCCCCCCTCAGGGCCAACAACAGGCCCAACAACAGCCCGCGGCCCCTAAAAGACCCCCGCGGCGAGTTCAAAAGCCGCCGCCTGATCGCCCGAAACGCGCACTCTTCTGCCTCTATCTTAAGAACCCAATTAGGAAAATGTGCATTACTGTCGTTGAATGGAAGTATCCTTTTCTATTTACATAGTTAGAGCTTTTATACCTAATGTTGCCCGGCCTAAGGCGTTATAGTACGCGACCCTGGAACTATCACAACGTTTCAATCTCCCGCTGGTATCACTACTGGTTGGTGTACATAACTTTTTTTCCATAGCACTGCTCAAAAATTATTATTTTCAAAAATGTATTAAAGTGGAGATGGGAAGGCCAAATATTCGTGATTTGTCCTTTTCGTCATTGACAAAAAAAAATAATTTACTTAGTTAACCAAAAAGTTCCTTTTATGTTCGTTATTTAGGATTTTAAAAAGCTTTTATGAAAAAACATCTTTGATTACCATATTATGCTTTATTAAGTTAAACGGGAAAAGCTAACTTTTTGTGATTGATTAATAAGTAAAAAAGTTTCAAAGAAAATTTTTTTCGTGGTACTCTTCGTATGTACTTATTAATAATTATTTAGGTACTATAACTGCAATTTAATTTTCTATTGCATTATTCCTAAAAATATTTTACTTTTTTTTTTAATTTAAATTAGTGTAAAAAAAACATTTACCATTAATTTTGTTCAATAAATAAATTTTCTCCACGACCATTACTGAATGCAATAATTCCAAAATCATTTTTGATAATAGAATGTAAAAATTCTCGCTCTTGAGTTGGAATATTTATTCTGAAACACTTGCTTCTTATGCGTTTTGCGTGTATTTTCATTCCATAACAAGATACGGAATGAATATTCTATAATTGATATAAACGACATAGGTTGCCATGAATTTCGAAACTGCCAGTGTCAGATAAAAACGGCCGCGTTGTAATAATTATTTTCAGACAAATTTTTGTGCAAGTCAAAAAATGAGTGAAAAATCGGATGAATCAGATATAGAACTGGATGGTTGTGGAGAAAATATAGTCTGCTACTCGGTTAGAATGAAACTTCGATACTCGTGGTTCCTCACGCTCGCTACGCTCGCGTTTTTAAGGCCCGGTCCTGTGTATCTTCCCATTCGTTAAATAATAATTTTGCAGTGCGCATGATCAGTTATGCTGGACTTTATTTACATGCGCAAGGCCATAAATTTGCCACTTTCGTGATTATGGTTTGTTGATCTAAAGGTATGTGTCTATGGTTCGGAGATAATGGATTACTAAGATTTTTTTGCAACCTTGTTAAATTTTCATTATTATTTCGTGTTTATTTCAGTTTTGTTTTTGCCCTATATTTTAAATTTTATTAATTTTCGGGATCGAGATTACGACGCAACACATCGCAGTGAGTAATAAAAAATGAAATGCTTTAATATCTGTCTTCCACAAAAATGTCACGATGCCGAACAAACATTATTTGCATGGTATGCTGCGTATAAATGTGCAGAATATTTCGTAACAAATATGAAACAAGCCTTATTTGACTCTAATTCAATATTGATGGTATTAGGTTGGGTAGGTAACTCCCGTCAAAAAGTTAGGTAATAAAATGTTGAGGTTTATGTCACTGTCACTGGCAGCTGTCTCCAAACTTGAAATCAAATAACTTACTTTTTCTCTCCTTATCTGAAACTCACACTCGACGTCAATTTATAATTTCCTCTTTATAATAAATGGTTCAGGTGATACAGCAAATAATAATTTCCAAAACGACATTTTCTGCACAATTAAGTAAATGTACGAAATTTAATGGGAAATATTTTACAATTACGACCTATTAGGCGCATGAAACAACGTTGTAGATATTTGAACACGGGTCTCCAGGGATAAAACATAAAATAAACAAATGTTGCCTATATTTAAGGTGGCTCTTCAAATACTACAAAGGATAGGGACAGAAATATATCTTATTAAATTCTAAGGGCTGTTGCTCGCGGGTATAGTGAGTGCCAACAAATCATTTATGCGCTGTAGTTCACAAAATAGAACTTCATTATACACAATTAAATAAATCAGCCTACAACACCACATCATCTCACTGTTTCTTTATTTCTCTTTCTCTGTAAGCGCAGCCTTAAGGAAACTGAATTTTGTACATATTAAGAAGTTTGAAAAATAATGATCGATGATAATAAACGGCAATTTCTTACTTTTAGATAGACACTCATAATTATAATTCATCAATAATAATCGTCAAGCAATTGTGGGTCATACTTTATAACTAGTTAAACGAGTAAGAAAATAAAAATATTATTTAAAAAACTGTTAAATACGTGCAAATAAATAACATAACAATTAAAAAATAATAAACAATTTCATATATTTATTATGGGCATTCACCTGGTAAAGGAGAAATATTTGAAGGAAAATCCTGGGGCTTAATTTAAAGTATAAACTGGATGAGTAAAGTTATTCGAAACCGCCTCGGGTGTAACAGAAATAAAACTTTCGGGATTTTGCGAAAACATTACTATAATGACGTGGCAGGGGTTGGTAAATCCAAAATACCCAATTAATGGTTTATTAGTTCCCGAGTAAATAACATTTTGTTAAGGGCAAATGGGAAATTATAGAATATTTAGAACTGACACTAACGAAGGCTGTTAAAGCAGAAATAAAATGTGCGGGATTCAGTGGATTAATTCATATATCGTATTCGATCCAATTTGGCAACGATAACGAACTTCAACCTTTTTTACATAGTGAAATGGGTATTTTTTTTTTGGTTTATTTTTTTTATTTAAAACTTTCAAAAAGGCTTTGTAAGATCAAAATAAACAAACTAAAACACTATAGATATTTTGTGCTGTTGATGATTTGTCGAAGCTTATCATCTACTCTTATATTTTGATAGTGGGTACTTTTTCAGCTGTCTTAAAACGTAGGACATACCTGCAATGTGATTATTTATCTTTAACCTTTTTGCAAAACAACTTCGGTTTATTTGCGCCATATCACAGTTTAATAAAATCGAAGCGAACAGCAAGGAAAGCTTTATAGTTGCTATAATAAAAAGTATCTAAAAGCTGCATTGTTATAAAGTGCTCTCCATCAACAATAGAAAATCGTTTTTAGTTGTTTTGTTTGGTTAATCTACTAAAAACTTTTTTGGACAGTATATTACCTACGTTTATAACATCGTGAGCGAATTTAGTTTTCCAATAAACTTTTAGCAATGTGTTGTACTAGCTTATAACCGATGTTAAGCTTATTTATTTTATGCTGTCATAGAGAGCTTACGTTTCAACCTGTTCTACAGCGTCACCAGTAAAGTCCGCATCATATGGATATAAAGAAAATGTATCTGAAATAAAGCATTGTCAAAACTAAGAAGTTTTATGTAGGTTGCGTTGAGTCTTATTTTGCAAAAGTGGTGCAATTTACAAAACATAGGTAAAAAATCAAAATTATCTTATGCAGCTGAAATTTTGCATGTTGGCTAGAAACTGCATTTAAAAAAACGTTTTCTAATAACTTTTTTTGATATTTTCTGAAATAACCCCACTTTTGAATTATTTTTTGGAAAAATTTAAAATTTGACAGATAATGCGAATCACGCAACTACTATTTTTTTGCTTAATTTTCATCTCGGCCGAAGCAGAACTTGATGCCAAAGTCAAATTTCGAATAAAGTTATTAATAAAAAAAAAATCCCATATGATGCGGACTTTACTGGTGACACTGTATATTGTAAAACTAAACACCTACGTTTAGATTGTTTTAGGCCTACCAAACCCACTAGCGACAATGAAAAACATCTACTACAATGAATTTTTAATTTTATGTCTATTGATTTCCACTTCCAAAGGAAAGTCTATGACTTTTTCCATAGACCGACTTTTCTTTGCGTAAAATTTCGTTTGAATAAAACTTGTCAGTTCCGCTGAGCTTTATATTTTTGCTGCCATAATTACAAGAAATAATTTTATACTATAGATTTTTCTATTTTCTCTTCTGAAACAATAACACAATCTCTAACCAAAAAAAAAAATGAATTACGTATGTAAATATATAAAATAGTTTACTATTTTTTTAAGTATAATAACACTATTTAATTATATAGGTATACGAGTTTTTAATTTTTTCACTCATTTTACAATTTGTTAAAGGATGACCCACAACTGCATCCAGATCATTTCATTAGTACTGATGAATTATAATTGTGAGACAAAGTATCTAAAGATTCACTTTCAATTAATGTTACTTTTTCTAGTCTCTGACCAATTAACTATGCTTGATATTATTGTTAAGTAATCTTATGTGACATGAGTGAAAATAAGGATTTTGGGCTTTCCTCATCTTTTAAATAGATATTTTGCAAGAGTATGATTTAATGTCGTTTTTTCACTTACCATGCAGGTATTTAAATTTTACGTAAGTCTTTTTCCACCCCTCGAATATTTCTGTGGTGAAAATTATAGCTATTACTCTAATGATGCTAATAGTTTTAGATTATGGATTTGTTTAAGTGTAAATTGTTTCAAGTCAAAAGTGACAGACATAAATTGTTTCAAAATTTCATCATAATGAAAGTTCGATAGTAATTTGGAATTATTATTATATTATAGCATGTTTGTTTGGTTATTAGACTAATATAGTTAAAGCTATTGCTATATTAAGTTTAATGTTGATTTTAGGATAATCCCTATAGAAGTAATTGCCTCTTTACGAGGAAAAAATCATCATAAATCCAAAAGCAGATAAAATAGAGACGACAACTCTTAAACAATGTCATATATTTGTTTATATCCATTTAACTACTAAAGTTTATTTGGTTTCGGTGCTAAATTTTTCAACATTATAGCCTATTCAGTAAATAATTATTTATTTATTATCCATTTTCCTAACCGACCCATTATAGACGATTTACCATTAATTTTTGTCCTTATTATTTTTTCTATAAATATTAACGAGGCTCTATACCTAATATACGTGATAAACTCTCAATTGTGTCAGTTGTCATCTGACAAATTGCATATATGTATACTATCTACTATCTCGCGATATATTGTTTGGCAAATTGTCACTTCTAAGCTTAGTGTTACTTGACCTCTCTAGAAAATCTATAACACTTCAAATCCAACTGGCACATAGGCGTCTCGCCTTATACAAATAACATCATCTTTTCAGATACCAATTTTTATAGTGGTTTTATGAATAATATTTCGTAGGACCAAATAAATCGTCCTGAGATAACTAATATAACTAGGATCGTAGGGGCAGTAGGTATAAATAACCATAAAAAATAAAATCATGTTACTCCGTCACTGGCAGACAGGCGACTCAAGATTTATTGGTGTGTTTTTATCAACGATCAGCGTGATATATTCATATTCTTAAATAGTATATTCATTGTGATAAAAGGGGGACGGACATAATAGTAATCGGGAGAACTTAGCGCACGATATGGACAAACCCGATACCGTAAATATAGCTGGGTTGTCAGATTTAACAAAATCATCGGTTTAATCAAGATTTCTTTAAATATATGATTTGGTCTAGCGCTTCGTGAATTTACTTTAAACGATTGGTATTATCTTATATGTGAAGAAATAAACACGGTATGTTACGGGCGGAGGAGTATAATATAATGTACAGTTGACGACAAATAATTTCGTACACTAAACTGTGACACAGTGACACGGTAAATGCAACTTTTTTACCTTTATTACCTTTGTAACGTGTTAATTGTTATCATGATATCTGTCAAAGTATTGTCATTATCTTATTTGATTTAAAAATGCCTCATTTAAGTATTATTAAAAAAGCAAGAATATATGTTTAGTAGAAATAGGGTGGTCTTATGGAAAAATAGCTGATCATTTTAGAGTACCTAAAAGTAATGTTCAAGGAATTTTAAAAAAATGGCGCTATCATCAAACACTTGAAAGGTCTGTTGGGTCTTTCTAAATAATAGAAAATCATCAAATGAAGAAGACCGAAATTTGGTGGAGTATTTAAGGCAAAATCCATTTAAAACTGCAGTATCCGCTATGCACATAACAAAATTCCCTGCTTCATCTAGAACTGCGCAACGCCGAGTAAGACAATGTTCCGAATTAAGAAATCGAGCAGCTGTGTTGCATCCAAACCGTTTTTAAAAAATTGTGATAAGGAACAAAGAATTGGGTTTGCTATGCAATATTTACCAGAAAATGATTTTTTTTTGGCAAAATCTTATCTTTTTCGAAGAGAAAAGTTTTCAGTCTACATAATGGAAGGATTCGAGTATATAGACCACCAAATTCCCAATATGATGAAAAGTATACTCAAAAAAAGCAAACCAGTGGACGTTTCTCCGTTAATGTGTGGGCATGGATAAGTGTTTACGGTGCAGGTGTATGCTGGAATATTGGTGGAACACTAAGCAGTATTATATACATCTTCAGATTTTGGAAATTGTTTTTCTTCCTTCTGCCGCGATAGTTTTTGAAGGAAATAACTTTATATTTCAGCAGGATAACTGCCATGTGCAATATGTGCAATGTGCATAGTGTTACGTTGTTTTGTCTAAACCAGTTTCCTATATATATTCTGCCTTGGTGCTCAAGAAGTCCTGATTTAAATCCAATTGAAAATGTATGGGGATTGATGGTAAAAAAAATGTACAAAATAAATTTTTAACCACAGAATAAAATAGAGTTATTTGATAAAATAGAAGAAATTTGGGTAGGGCTAACTCCGGATTACACCAGAAGTATTATTTTGTCAATGCCAAGAAGATTACGATTAGTGTTAGAATCCAATGGCGCAGCAATTAAATATTAGTATTTTGTTTGTTGTTTGTTAATAAATTTACCCTTTTTTGGCTCTATACTTTTGTAGTTTTCCTGGTATTATTTTATAATAATTTTCTTATTTCGCGGCTGTAATTTAAACACAAAAATATTTAGAAATAACCATTATTACTTATGGTAAAAAATCGTACATACAATAATTTACAGCTATGTATATAGCTGGTGTTCTATCCAGGTATAAGCAGCAAAGTGAGAAACCCGTTTTACCCAATTTTGTTATAATTAAGTTATGTATGGGTGGAGTGTACGAATTTATATGTCGTCAACTGTACCATGGTAAGATAAATAAATGTGAATAAACTAATATGATATTAAAATTTAAACTGAGCACTACGACAAAAATGTATATTTTTTGCCCGTATTTCTTCGGCACCTCAAACTCGGTGACACGAACTTTACTAGATAGTGCAAAGCTAATAATAATAATAAGAAAGGTAAGAGTTTGTCCGTATGCTACAGTCCATGGTAAACTTTTAAAAAATCCTTCGATAAAAATAAACGTAAGATCAAAAAATTCCGTTTTCGTCAATTTTTTAAAATTGTCTGTAAGAGTATCTTATATTTGTCATTTTGTAATAATGTTTACCTACGACTTATAATAATAAAACCTTACAATGGCCATCGATAACATAAAAGTATAACGTTTTATATCTGTCTTTATACTATGTTATTATTAAATACAATATGCTTTTATGGGATACTATAGTCCTTTGGGATTGGTAAACGGACATTATTTTATATAGATTTCCATCCTGCTTTTACCCTAATATCTTTCGATCAGAACCACGGCGTTATGCCAAACTAAGGTAAAGGCTTTTACTTAGTTGCCAAGGTACAAAATCCACAGAAATTGCTGTGTATAGACCATGTATAGGGTGATGATGTAATATTTACAAAATCCGGTGAGTGGATGTTAGAAATTCATTTTTAATTTCAATTTTTACAACACCTTTTATTTTGCTTTCTTGCTGTGCTTTATACACTTATCAGAATTATATAAAGAGAAGTGAAGTTCTTTTAACGTATCTACGACCTTAAAACAACTATATTTTCCTGCTCGGTGCTGGAATAAATTCACAGATTCAATTTAAAATAGACAAGCATAGAAAGTTATTCAGTGAGGAATACAGGAATACCCAGAACCGGCATTTTTAATAACTGGAGCAAAATCAAGGGATGTAAATAGCTTTATTTAAATTTAATGCAAAACGCTTACGATTATATAAGGTTCTATAAATAAAACAGCACTAACAGGCCCTTGGTAATTAAAATATTTATTGTTTCTTTTTATTTTATAATGCTTTTCTTAAGTCATTTAAAAATTAATTGGAAGAAAAATAAATAATCATATTTTTCTTAACGAAGTAAAAAGACCTTTCGAATGGTTGATTTTAATGACGATTTTTGCGAACTGTGTCGCTCTAGCTGTTTACACACCTTTTCCTAATGGCGATTCTAACACGACAAATACGTATTTGGTAAGTAAACTTTATGATTTCTATTTTTGTCTACCTTAGTAACCAAATCCAATATCAATAATCTAGTTGGATATGGTTACTTTTCATTACTTTTTATTTAGCTTATAGTACAAAGCCAAAGAATAAAATGCTTGTTTAAGAAATTCGGCTGTAAACTTTGTATTTGGTTTATATCAACTGCCTGCAATTATTCACGTTTAGGCATACCGTAAAATCGACGACATGGGCGTATAAAATATAACTGGAATAATAATTGTAAAATGATAAAGTAAAAGTTATTTGAATTTTTTTCAAAGCGAGTTTAATTAAACATGCTGTAAAATTTTAAAATTTATTTCGCTGATTAAACACTTTGGTATGTTGGAAAGAAAATTTAAAAAACTTGCTATTTCTAATTTAACCTTAAAATTAATTGACCTGGACCATTTTTATTTTTAACCTGACACCTGTTTTTTCACATCACAGGAATTAAATTTTTTTCCCACGCTTTGGAAAATGTCATATGGATTTCTCGGACAGGGTTAGGGCGCAAAAAGGTTTTTAAAAGGTTTGATCCGCCTGACAGTACCCACTGATCATTTAATTTATCAAAATAAATCAAAATGTTTTTTAGGAAAACCGATAGTTAAAAAGTTTACTGACGTAAACTTTCGAGTTATTTTCAAAATGAAATAATGATGTTGTGGTTTTTAGGAAAAAATAGAGTACATCTTTTTAGTCATTTTTACGGCAGAATGTATAATGAAAATAATAGCGTATGGATTTCTGATGCATCCTGGAGCGTATTTAAGAAATGGTTGGAATTTGCTAGATTTTACAATTGTAGTTATAGGGTAAGTTTTCATGTATCAGTCATATAAAATATATTAAGTCTTTTACCTGAATATGTCTGCTATCAATAATTCTCTCCAGAAGGCGTCCGATCGTCGTTGACATACTTTCATTTAGAAACCAAGTTCTATTTACAGAGTTATGTAAAAAATCCAAATAATTAGGTTATACGACTATAAGAAAACCACCTTTTACAGATAAATTTAAACAAGTAGGCATCTACCAGTGTTTTCTACATTACATAATAAACGTAGGTATTGTGTAAATACAGCTAATTTATAAGAATCTACTAAATAATGAAACTTACATACACACGACGTTGATAAAATAGCGACTTCGAGAAAATATAATACTACTACGTTTTTAAAAATGATAGATTTTTTTTTAAATTCGATAAGAAAAAGGCGACTTTAATTCATTATTATTAAATTCTTTTCGATGACATGAATGTAATTAAAAATAAAATTTTATAAATTCGATCATTGCGGAAAAGCGTCTTTAGGAAATTTACGAACTAAAGCTTGAGATGTACATTTCGATTTTGTCGTGTTTCGGTTTCAAGTTAGAAACCTTTTCTAGCTGACATACTTGTCTTATTTATATCTTTCCGAAAGATCTATAGCGTTTCATCTTGAAACTAATAACTTGCATAGTATAGTAAGTATAGTGTAACGTTAGGTTTTTTTACTCCTGATTATAACGGTGCTGTTTGTCGGAAATGTAAAGAACTTGATATTATTTTTTAAATAAAATATTTTTATATTTTATCTAATATTGATTGTTATATTATTTTTTAGTATGATAAGTACAGCTCTCTCATTTCTAACAAGAGATAGCTTTGACGTAAAAGCCCTGAGAGCGTTTCGAGTATTACGTCCTCTGAGACTGGTTTCTGGAGTACCCAGTAAGTTTATATTTTATATACTACAGTCGTGTCTCTAAAAATCAAACAAATTTTCATTTTATTTAACTTTAGGGTATCCGTTTGACAAGTTCAATTACAGAGAATGCGGCCCAAACACACCCTAAAAGCGTTCATTTTACAATATAAACCATTATTGCTTGAGAGCGTGCTTGTAAACTATCAATTAACAGCTTAGTTACATAGAGCACACAGAGGGATATGGGACAAGAGTTTTTTAGTATTTAATTTGAAGATGCCTTATTGGAATTATTTTAAGATAAAAGTGAAATAGAATTTTAGCTAAAATAAATATTCTAGCTTGGAGTAATTTGCTTTAAATTTGAATATAAAGGACTTTAATTATAATTACTATTAATAATAAGCCAGAAAGCCAAATTCTCTTTTACGTAACGAGTACAAGCGTAAACATGATAGGGTGCTTTTGGAAATGTTTTTAAAATTTTAATAACATTTGATGTGATTAAAGCTTTATTGTTGAGATATATTTTCGGGCAAAAGTACATTTATTTTTAAATTAAATGATGGAAGGTTCGAGGACTTAGTCTTATCTCTTTAAAATAAGATTTATAAAAAAGAAATTGTTTTATTAGTTTTTAATACCAGTAATTTATTATTTTTTTAGGCTTACAAGTTGTATTAAATTCAATTCTTCGTGCCATGGTGCCTTTATTACATATTGCTCTGTTAGTATTGTTTGTTATTATTATTTATGCAATTATTGGATTAGAATTATTCTCAGGACAGATGCATAAAACTTGTTTTAACAATAACACAGGTAATACTATCCACAGGATTTTTAGTACTGATATGTAAAACTTGTTCAAACAACCAGTTCGCGAATTGTCGTAGACACCAAAAACAATCAGCCATAAGGTTGACATTCAAGATCTTCGCTGTGTGACAAGTATTGTAATATCTTCTCTGAGCGACACAACCGCTAATCAAAAGCAAGTTCCAAACTATGTTTGTTAGAACAATGTTATCAATTATTTCGTAATAACAAAAAGGAAAACCACGAGAACAAAGGCAAATATTGATTTTAGCGGAACAAATGGAGGATCCCCATCCATGTGGTGATGGATTTAACTGTCATGAAATAGGAATAGAATATGAATGTGGAGGAGACTGGGAAGGTCCAAATGACGGAATTACCAATTTTGACAATTTTGGTCTAGCTATGCTAACGGTGTTCCAGTGTATCACTTTAGAAGGCTGGACGGATGTTTTGTATAATGTAAATATTATGAGCTCAATTAATGTATCATTTTTATTACCAGTTATATTTTAGATTCAAGATGCTTTGGGAAGAGATTGGCAATGGTCGTATTTTGTATCTATGGTGATATTAGGAGCATTTTTTGTTATGAATTTAATTCTTGGTGTTCTCAGCGGAGAGTTTTCCAAGGAAAGAGAGAAGGCCAAAGCTCGAGGCGATTTCCATAAGCTTCGAGAAAAACAACAGCTGGAAGAAGATTTAAGAGGGTATCTGGATTGGATAACTCAAGCTGAAGACATAGAGCCTGAGGGGGAGGACCAACAAACCCAAGACCAAAGAAATAATACGGCTAATGAAATGGCGTCAACAGATCAACTGGGCGAAGAAGAAATTCAGCAAGAGTCTTGGTTTTCTAAGAAGAAAAAAGATTTTGACAGAGTTAATAGACGTATGCGCCGATCTTGTAGAAAAGCTGTCAAATCACAAACATTTTATTGGTTGATTATTGTTTTAGTATTTTTAAACACTGGCGTTTTAGCCACTGAACATTACGAGCAACCTCCATGGTTAGATGACTTTCAAGGTACGACAAGCCTGCCAATGTAAACACTGTAATACTAAAATTATTTTTCTTTGTTTTAGAGTATACAAATATGTTTTTTATCGCACTATTTACATTGGAAATGTTGTTAAAAATGTATAGCTTAGGTTTTCAAGTAAGTCCAATCTAAATCTGTATACACTGACTATGTATCTACATTAATTTTTCTTTTTAGGGTTATTTCGTCTCGTTATTTAATCGTTTCGATTGTTTTGTTGTCATTGGTAGTATTACAGAAATGGTTTTAACTCATACGAATATAATGCCCCCTTTGGGAATATCTGTGTTACGTTGTGTTAGATTGTTAAGAGTTTTTAAAGTTACAAAGTGAGTATCATTTAAAATATTTTTTGCAATTATTACTGTTGAATGTTTTCTGCTCGCCATTATTATAGAGGTGATTTCTTGCTATCGAAATGTAAAGCAAAGATATGTTTTTAACAATGACGTGTTAATTTATATACCTTTTTAGATATTGGCGGTCACTATCGAATTTGGTGGCCTCGTTGTTAAATTCGATACAATCGATCGCGTCCCTGTTGCTTCTACTATTTTTATTCATTGTTATTTTTGCCCTTTTGGGAATGCAAGTTTTTGGTGGAAGATTTAATCGAAAAACCGAAGAGAAAACTAGATATAATTTTGATAGTTTTTGGCAGAGTTTGTTGACTGTATTTCAGGTAAGAAGAAAATGATCGTTATTTTTGGGGTGCATATAATAATAAGTTTTATTTTCAGATATTAACCGGTGAAGACTGGAATGTTGTTATGTACGATGGGATAGCGGCGTATGGTGGCGTAAAAGGATTTGGTGCTTTAGCTTGTATATATTACATAATTCTTTTTATCTGTGGTAATTGTATCCTTTTTGCAAACGTTATTCTATCAATAAATATAAGATCATCATGCAAAGACAAACAAGCATTTCCTTAATTATAATCGTTAGATATTCTTCTCAATGTGTTCTTGGCTATTGCTGTCGATAATTTGGCAGACGCGGAGTCTCTAACAGCGATAGAAAAGGAGGAAGAAGAGAAAGAAAAAGAAGAAGGAAAGAGATCCAAAAGCCCCACTCCTAATCAGGAGGAAGAAGAGGAAGTCGAAGAAGAAGAACATAGTTTAGATGAAGAAATGGAAGATGGACAGTATTCTGATCGGTAGGTAAACGGCTTACACAAAAAATGTCGATGAGGAGAGAAAATATCTCTTTTAGATCCGGCCATGAGGAAGATGAAGTCGAATCCCACACAAAAATAGCAATAGAAGAAGGAGAAGGCGAGCAAAATGAAGGTAAGACACTGACAAATCTAGTACACTGTTATTTCTTTTTAAGCATAGGAAAGGAAGTAATAAGAGAGAAACACAAAACGATAAAGATAATTTTCAGAGGAAGATGGTGACGATGATGACATGGTGGTTGTTCCGAAAGAATCGGCTAGACCTCGTAGATTGTCCGAGGTCACAATAGCTAAGAAAATCAAGCCCATACCCAAAGGCAGTGCCTTTTTTATATTTTCTTATAAGAACAGGTACGCCTTATTGAACAGAACATAGCTGCAGGCTTCTAAATTTAGATTCCTTGTTAAAGACGACACCGTGTTACAGATCAGCAGATCGTCCTTGTAATAGTCATTTTATATCGAATTGAGTGAGACTATCTACGGATTATTATATAGGTACGTGCGACGTATTAAAAACGCTCGAAACTTGGAGGGAGGAGGTTGCTGATTTTGTCAGGGTTACCTGCAGCTATGTTAAATGAAAACATTTAGTAATAAGTGTGATTGTATGCCATTGCAGATAATGAAGATGAAAATGATGAGGGTAGCGGAGTTGGGGCGAGACCACGTCGCATGTCCGAAATAAAACAAAACTCTCAGAAATTACCGATTCCGCCTGCATCGTCTTTCTTCATGTTTTCCCCTACGAACAGGTGAAACACAATGACAGTACTGTCAGTAGACATGTGGTGCCCCCTTAGGTCTCAGTGTGTTGCTTGCACCATGTTCAGGCACTTTAGTGTGGTCCCGCACTGTTTTATTTTTTTATTTTAATGCAATGGTGCGAATCCCCAACCCGAGTAGAACCCCTTTGTAGTAGGCGCTAATATGCATTGCAAAGAGGACATGATTGTTTGATGTTATTATAATCCTGTTTTTAATTAATTATTTCCTTCAGTTTGGTTTTTGTGATACGCTAGATCCCTGTCGTAGAATTGGCTCGAATCCTGGATGAAAGTTATTACTCTGTGTTAAAGAACCAACAAACAATTACGCTACGGGAGCTGCATAGTGTTTACATGCAATGTTTCCTTTGTATAAGTAATTTTTCCTTTTGTTGCCCTGTTTGTAACGAGTCAAACGATTGAGTTTAAATTCGGTGTCAAGAATAACTATTAAGCGTAACTTGTTTGCTGGCTGAACTTCTTGGTTGATAAAAAATACTAACGCCACTTATTTTTCTTTTTAAGGTTCCGAGTGTTGTGCCACTGGTTGTGTAACCACTCGTATTTTTCGAATTTAATATTGATTTGCATTTTGGTTTCGTCCGCACTCTTAGCGTTAGAAGACCCCATTCCAGACAAGGACAATAAAAAAGCTGAAGCAAGTATAAATAACAGTTAAAGCGAGTTAGCGTATTTCATAAAGCTGTTTTCTTTTCAGATTTTGACCATATTCGACTACATTTTTACTGGGATTTTTTCGGTAGAGTTAACTCTTAAGACTATTGCGTATGGCTGCATTCTACACCAGGGGGCCTTTTTCAGATCAGCTTTTAACGTACTGGACTTGGTAGTCGTCTGTGTTTCTTTAGTCTCCATCTTTAACAGGCAAATATTATTATAAAAAAAATGTATTTCAGAAACTTCACCATGTTGTAACACCACTGTAAAGTACCAAATTTACAAATCGGGCAGTCATAAGTTGGTAAACGTTTTTCTCACTCTAAAGGGCGCGCTTTGTTTTTTCGTTTACTAACGGATTTACAACTATATTTAGTGGTGACGTGGGGTTTCTAAAATAATATTGTACGGTTAGTAGGTATGTACACTGGTACATATTTTTATCTAAACTATTATTTCCGGGTGAGGAAGGTTCCAACTTTGGAATTTGGACTTACAGCTGCCCCTCGGTCTTGCAATCAAGTGGTCAATGTAAAAAGACCTACAAGATTGAGACAGGTTGCAATGCCAAGTTGCCAATATAGGAAGTACCTACCTTGAACGTAAAAAATGCTAATACTTTTTTTATTTGTGATTTTTAGCCAAGGCGCCATGTCTGTAGTAAAAATTCTGAGAGTTTTGAGAGTGCTAAGGCCACTCAGAGCTATAAATCGCGCGAAAGGGCTGAAGGTAGGTTCCAAGGCTTTGCTTTTACCCAGTGACGTACCCATTTCTTTCTAAGTTCCATTGTGAGTATTTTTTGAAATAGGTCATAACATAACATGTCTTGGACTCATTTTTACATATTCCATACGTATTAATAAATCATAACATATTTTTTAGGTGGTATTACGTTTCTGGTTATAGTAGGTTATATTATCAAGAATATTAATTTAAGTTTAAACCAAACCATAATTTATGATACATCTTTAAAACCTTTAATTTTTTTTTCAATGTGTCTTAAGTCGAAAAAGTTATATAAGATTTAGAAAATATTTTACAGAGGATTGATAAACAGCAGGCTATCAATGGAATGGAATGAAATATAAGTATTCCAAAGATCTCCAACTAAAACTTTTGTCAAGAACGATGAGTTTTGAATGAAGTACCCATTTTCATTTATTTTGTTGGGCCGTGGTTTTTTTTTGGATTCTAATGTTGTTTAGATATGTATGTAGATGCACTTTGCATATAGGTCTGTGGGTAGTAACATACATAATGGATTGTACCTTTTCCAAGCAAGCACGTAGCCATTAAATGTATTCGGGGGGGGGGGGGGGGGTGTCCGGCAGTCGCGTATTTCGGATTTTGATGAGGGTGGTCTCTCTTTCTTTCTTAAAAAAATGCGCCGCAGGCAAAATTTTTTTAGATGCCACGCCCTTTTTTTGACTCTCGAAACTTGGAAATACTTAGTTTCGATAGCCTAACCCGAAAAAACATAGATATATATTATAAATCTAGAAAATTTTAAATTTTTATTTTAAAAATTATTTTCTTTAAGTATGTATAATATGTGTTATTTTCCTTACCTAAATTAGAAGAGAAGATGCAAAATGCATTTCTAGGAGGGGGGGGGGGGCTTGCGCCCCCCGTAAATACGTCACTAGGGTCCGGAATTTTAGAATGAAGACAAAAGCATTTTCTGCTTATTTAAATAAAAAACGGTTTTGTTTGGTATTATTTATTATTTTATTTAAGTACAACAACTGCAAAATATACAGGTACACTCAAATCGTTGATTAAAGAAATTATTAAGATACGCACCTTACGACAGAAAGCGAGAATAAAAATGTGTGCATAATTTTGCTGAAAAAAAATATATTTTCTGAGAATTTCGGGGGGGGGGGGGGTCCGGACCCCCTGGTCCCCCCCCTGGCCAAGTGCTTGTTTCCAAGCAAAATGCCCGATTATAAAAAATGATATTGAACATAGGAAATAAGAGTGAGGAATTTTAATGTGAATTTCGATGGGTGCGTCACTGGAGAGTGTTGTATATTGGTCGTAAAAGAATGAGGTGAGGGAATATAATGGCCGTAACTGGCTGGTGCCATCTTCTAATGAAATGCTTATTGATATAATCTGTCCTTAGCATGTTGTCCAGTGCGTGATTGTCGCGGTAAAGACCATAGGCAACATTGTGCTGGTCACGTGCCTGCTACAGTTCATGTTCGCGGTAATCGGAGTGCAGTTGTTTAAGGTAGGCACCAGCAGTCCGTTGTTGTCCAGCAAATGCACCTATGGGTTCCCAGCTGCAGCCTCGTCCTGGCCGAGACGAGCCGATCCGCTACTAACCCGCATGTCCGCTGAATGCGCGCGTGCCCCGAGCCGGCGTTCGCCGTTTCGGCCTTCCAGCAGCATCCTCTTCAGGCACTCACTTGTAGTCATATCTAGGGTAGGGCACCGCCGCTGCTCGGTCGACCCAGGGTGCATTTGAGACGCCGGCTGCGCGATGCCCCACCGACTCAGCCTAGCTTTTTCTTGACATACTTTACTGACTGTTTCGTTTGTTTCATTTCTTCATGCCGAATCTTCCTATGACTAGTATGTAGTCAAATGCGTGATAGTAGCCATTAAGACGATTGGCAATATCATGCTGGTTACCTACCTTCTGCAGTTCATGTTTGCTGTCATTGGAGTGCAGCTCTTCAAGGTAATTCCAAGGGCTTCTAGCTGCACATGCGCGGTAGATGTGCATGTTCTGTCGTAGCTGACTGAATAGCGGCATGAGTAGGGCGCCGCTCGCTCAGCTCACAGATCACGCTCATAATTCACCACTAGAATTTCTGCGATTGTTTATTTTGATTTAACGATCAGACAGATCAGGAAAGTAGTTCTCATATTCAGTGCGCACAATGCACCATACACTTGGCGGTTAATATACATAATACACATGCTATACAGAGCTTTTGCTGAAGATTGGGAGTAGATTTTTGAAAACAGAATGATCACCTATTTGGAGGTTGGTGGACTTGCTTATTTGAGACTAAGAGCTGATTGCACTAAACTATTTTAAGTGATGCCTAAGATAAGGACGCCCCCAAGCGACGAAAGTAGTCATCTGTCCATCCTGCATGAAGAGTTGGAGTTTCCTTATCAGTGGGAATTTCTTAAATTGGTTGGTCCAAGCGAGTGTTAAATACGCTGTTATTATGTGGTACCTACCCAACCTGATCCTAAATATATCAAGACAATTTACATTTTTAACTATATCTATGTACGTATTTTGCTGATCTGTTGTTCTTTGAAGTAACTGAAAATATATATATATATGCTATAAAGGCCATCAACTCATCTTGGTTCTAATTCCCAAACTTTACAAGTAAAAAAAATCTTCAGTATGATTAGTTATCGTTTAATTAAATCAACTGTACATTAAGTGTAATAGTTGTGGCAAAAACGTTGAAGTTGAAGCTTTGGTAAGTGTTAAAGAATGTCAACGCAAAACAAGGGAAATCTAAAATGAGCGGTGCAAACTACATGTTCTGTAGATATGACACATGTAGTTTGCATTTTATTGGCATATTCTTTGGAAACGATTTTAAACCGAACATAAATTTAAGTAAGTAGAACATCTAAATGTTGTGTTTTTTATTCTGGCTGTCTTGCCAACTTTTTGACCTATTAAAAACTGATAGTATGATTTAAATGTAAATTGTTTTCCAGTAAGCTAGTTATATACATACATAGCTATATCCAATTGCAATATTATAATTTTGAGTTCATAGCGAAATGTATTTTCGAGTTTAAATTAACATTTTCACACTAGTTAATTGTGTTTTTATTAACTAGAGGTAAATATATATATACGTAACGCAAATAATAATTTGCAATTATTGTAAGTGTTTTGCGTGTAATTTTCATTTGCACATGTTTCAGACGTTCATTTACAAATAAATGAAAATGTCTTGAGCACAATTTCTTCCGAAAGGTTAATTCAGGAAAGGACTACGCTCTGAGCCCCAGCTTAAAAGGCACCGTTTTTTTTTTTCATTCAATTCTTTGCGTCGAATAACAAATTCCGTTGTATACTAGTGGAGCAGGGAGCCCATAGCTCCAAATACCCTTAATCCTTCACTGGGAAAAATAACAACTTTATAACGTAGCGGTTACGTGAATGCCTGTCATCCGTTTATAATTATGAAACTTTTTTAATTGGGTCATTTAAAAGATAACTGAGGGAAAATTAAAAAGCTGATTACCTTCGCGTTTTAAAAAACACGGAGTATAGATAGAACAGGTTTTAGCTCTCAGGTCAAAATTATGTTAAACCAATTCTGGTATGTCTTAAAATAATTATCGTAAAAAATTTTCGACTTTATAGGTTTTATCTCGCAATACATGTACCTTCCTATGTCTTATGTACTACGGAGGTACATAACGATTTTAAACACTTATTTAGTAGTCATTTTACACAGTGTATGTGCATGAAACCAAGTTAAGTTACTAGGAAGTCATATAGGATTTTCTATTTATTTGAATTCTCTCTATCGTCAAATTTTGATATTGCGTTTACTTTTATTCCGGTAAATTTCTCGGTTTTTCGCTCTACTATAAGTGACTTAACTATATATACAAAAATTTACCGTGACTAATTTAAAAATGGAAATTGCATTGTCACTTTTCGCAAATTTTTAAAACAAAATGGCAACCATCACATTTATATCAGTTTTAATGGAAAATGCTATATGATAATTTAGAACCACCCGGAAAGAACCAAGATGAAAAAAAATCGCAGAAATTCGTAATTTTTTCTGTTATTTGTCTTCAGCCTGCCGTCTGTATGTTTTGTGGGCACTGTAGTTGCGATGAGATAATGAGATGTTATTTTTGATCTTCAATCTTCGCGACTATGCGATGTAATACGGAGTAGTATTGCTGGTAAGCTTGAGCATCGTAAGTTGGTGCCGAATTTTTTTTTCACCATTTCAGGCAGAAGTTAACCATTTTGTCGAATGTGAGCCAGCAGTCTCTAACACTTAAGGATAATTAGATATTTTGTTATATTGTTTATGATAGTTATTTACTAGTTATGACTACAAGTGATCGCAGTTTGTAAAGTTCCTAATTTTTGCACTTTCACTTCATGCATGTCAATTGGACACATAGGTATACAAGGACGAGTTAACTTTTTAACTTGTTGTATATAGGTACAATTTCATTTTTTTTTATTAAAAAATATTTTAGCTTAAGTCGTTCTTGTAGATATTATTCGGTCCAGTTTTATCAGTCACAAACATATTCATAATTTATATTCCAACGAGTTGTCGGCCTGAGTTTTTAGCATGAAATAAGTAGTTTTTAGGAAAATTTTTAAAATGGTCCAGATATGTGTAGACGTTTTTTTTCAATCGATTAGTCGGTATTACTCTATATACCGTTAAAGGACCAATATGAATATTTTCAGAATAATACTACAGTTTGCCAATCTAACCAGAATTCCTGTCAGCTATGGCTATAGCCAGACTGTTTACAATGTTTTAAAAATAACTCTAAATCAAAATAAAATTTGAGCATGCATTTTATAAATCTGTTGGTCTCTGCTACAGCCATAGTTCAGCACCGAGCATTTTGAAGGTTCAGCAATTTAAAAAATTACTGGAATAAAATTTGGGCGTTATTTTTGCTAGTATCTGCTTGGATTTAACAAAAAAATATATATTTTCTTTAATATTTTTAATTGACAAATAATTTGTTTTAAAGAATATCACACTTTTGCATGATACGTTTTTTGTCCATTTTGCTTGTTTTTTTTCAGCCATCTAACATGTTTTTATTATTTAGGGCAAATTTTCCCATTGTTCTGATGGCTCTAAGCTCACAGCTGCCGAATGCAAGTAAGTATATATATGTATACATATTTTATGAAACGTCACAACGAAAACCTTCAAATATTTTTTATTCTCGAATGTATTCCCCCAGAAACATTCCGTCCAGATCATAGACAATTTACCTTTAGATAAACAAACAATAATCACGAATGTGGCAGTTTTATGGCCTCGCGCATGTAAACAAAACTGGGAACTATTAGACATGCGCACTGCAACATTATCGTTTGACGAATGGGAAAATAGACAGGTCCGGGCTTTAAAATTTAAATTCTTGCTCATATGCCACCATAGAGGGTTTATTTTACCCCTATTTGGGCATAATACAATTATACAACGGCTGCAACTAGTACTAGTCATTGTTTATATTACAATCCGAGTCACTAAAAGCACAAACACAATTCACTAACTAAACTACACAAAAATCAGAAATCCATAAATATTAAACACCAGTCCCACAATCCACGATAGCCGATCCGATAGCTGAAAACTTTAGAAAACTACAAGGAATCCCCAGAGAAGAGAAACTTTAAAACACAACAACAAAAATGGCGGCCGAGCCGGTTCTGGAGAGTATTTTTGAGCGCGTCGATTATTGTCGATAAAGTAGGACGGCCGATAACACGAGGTTTGTGCGCATGCACGAAGGTTCCCCGAATGAAGACAGCTGACCGACGAGTCATGCGCTCGGACGTATTTTTTCACCCATAAAACGTAACTTTTGTTTGCGCAGGAGATAAGCTCTACGTATCTAAAGGTAAATTGTCTATGGTCCAGATCACTCAAAATTTGCAAATAGGATTCTTATATTACGTTTAAAAGAATAAAAGTGTTCTGTGCCATATAAAGGTACAATCGTTTGCAGAAATTGTGTCATGTTATGGTAATGTAATGTTATTATTTTAGTGGTACCTATTTGATATACGTGGATGGAGATATAAATAAGCCTATAATGAAAGATAGAGAGTGGGAACCAAATCGATTTCACTTTGACAATGTGGCCAAAGCTATGCTGACACTGTTTACAGTATCAACTTTTGAAGGATGGCCAGGTTTACTGTACGTTTCTATTGACTCAAACGAAGAAAACAAAGGACCAATTCATAATTACCGCCCTATAGTGGCTGCTTATTACATAATTTACATTATTATTATCGCGTTTTTCATGGTTAATATATTCGTCGGTTTCGTTATTGTCACATTCCAAAATGAGGGTGAACAGGAATACAAAAATTGCGAACTCGATAAAAATCAAAGAAACTGCATAGAATTCGCTTTAAAGGCAAAGCCCGTGAGAAGATACATTCCCAAACACAGGATTCAATATAAAGTTTGGTGGTTCGTTACGTCAAAACCCTTTGAATATGCAATTTTTACTCTGATTATTATCAATACAGTAACGCTGGCTATGAAATTTCACGAACAACCTGTTGAATACGGGAATATTCTGGATTATTTAAACATGATATTCACAGCGGTCTTTGCCATGGAATTTGTATTTAAACTGGCCGCCTTTCGGGCTAAAGTAAGTATAACAATGTTTGGTGCTTATGTGTTTTATCGCTACCAAAAGTGAGTCTTTTGTTCAAATTCATGGATTTTGAATGAATCTTTTATTTTTAGAATTATTTTGGAGACGCCTGGAACGGCTTCGATTTTATAATAGTACTTGGAAGTTTTATAGATATAGTGTATCAAGACGTTAGCGTAAGTATCCTAATAAAACGTTTCTATACAGAGTAATTAATCACATTCTCGCTCTTTTAGCCTCCTGGTCAAAAGAAAATCAAGTTTTCTGGTAATTTCTTTCGATTATTTCGAGTTATGAGACTTATCAAATTGCTGAGTAGAGGAGAAGGCATAAGAACGCTTTTGTGGACGTTTTTTAAATCCTTTCAAGCACTTCCTTACGTAGCTTTGCTCATCGTTATGTTGTTTTTCATTTATGCAGTTATAGGGATGCAAGTAAGTAATTCTATGTTCTGTAGTGGTGTACCTGTGCAACTTTTAATGAGACTTTTGAAATCTAGATGGAAAAACAAAATTAGAATGAATCCTATAGTTTAGGTATGTAAATTTTATTTGTGCCTCCGATAAAACTACATTTGCAGAAAAATATTATTATAACCTAGCTAATCAACTAATTCCGACAAGGATTAAGTTGTATGATACAAGCTAGAATCACCCCCTTTGTAGTTCATTATGTAGAATATAATTTTCCTATTATGCCGAGACAGAAATTAATATTTAAATACTTTAAAACTACCCCACCCTGTATATTTAGATACGCATGGATGTTGAAAATACCAAGCTAAAAGAGAACGAAAGTTTTGGAAGTATGCATTTATTAAAAGTTTTGTGTTTTAGGAGAAAATAAGTTTAAAGTTGGAGGTTACAAAGTCAGGAGAGGAAGTTAGATTGTTGGTTTTAACAAATTAATAACTAAATCAAAACTTTTGTAATTTTAAATTTGTTTTATCGACTTTCTTCGGATACGTTGAAACGATATTATAGGTAAAGAGTATTTTACTTTTAGATGTTTGGGAAGATAGAAAGTAACGATTTGGAATCAAGCTCATCATTAAATAGAAATAATAACTTCGCCTCATTTTTTCAAGCAGTCCTGATATTATTTCGATCTGCAACGGGTAAGAAAAACTTAGTTATGTTATCCATCCATATGCACCAAAAATCTCGCGTAACAGCACCACTTTGATTCTATTGATTATTATTTTGTAGGTGAAGCCTGGCAAGAAATAATGATGGACTGTGCAGATACAGATAAAGCCAGATGTGATAGAAGACTTAAGCGTACTGAAAGAGAGTCACAGTACTGTGGCTCGGATACTGCGTACCCGTATTTCATTTCTTTTTACGTATTGTGTTCATTTTTGGTAAGACCGACTGACATAGGTATCATACAAAAAATTACAATAGTATTTGGCAATGTATTAAACGTAGGTAGTTGTTTTAAAGAGTTTCGCCATCAGCTTACCATTGATATAGTAGAGTATTTGGTTGAATTTTCACAAGAAACTTTCCGTCTAATAGGTTATTTTTTTATTTTTAGATTATCAATTTGTTTGTAGCTGTAATTATGGACAACTTTGACTATTTAACAAGAGACTGGTCAATTCTTGGACCACATCATTTAGATGAATTTATAAGGCTGTGGAGCGAATACGATCCAGACGCAAAGGGCCGGATCAAACACTTAGATGTCGTAACTCTTCTTCGAAAAATTTCCCCCCCTTTAGGTTTCGGTAAATTGTGTCCTCATCGTGTAGCTTGTAAACGGTTGGTTTCTATGAACATGCCTTTAAATAGCGACGGGACCGTTCTGTTTAACGCGACGTTATTTGCGGTGGTACGGACGTCCTTACGAATTAAAACCGAAGGTAATATTGACGATGCCAACTCGGAGTTGCGCGCCGTTATCAAAAAAATATGGAAAAGAACTAGTCCGAAATTACTGGACCAAGTGGTCCCTCCCCCAGGGGTAGACGACGAGGTAACGGTCGGCAAATTCTACGCCACCTTCCTTATTCAAGACTACTTTCGGCGGTTCAAGAAAAGGAAAGAACAAGAGCTCAAGGAGGGAGATAAGGAACAACTTAACACAGTTACCTTGCAGGCGGGTCTCAGGACGCTGCACGAAGCCGGTCCAGAGCTTAAAAGAGCTATTTCTGGAAACCTTGACGAACTCATTGATGACAATCCTGAACCGATGCATCGGGTAAGTGAAGAGCAATAATCCCTTTTAGTAGTAATGTAAAAAAAATGACTCTCCTTTAAACTTCTAACTGGGCAAAGGGGTCGAGTGCCAAACACGAATTCTCGGCTCTTCAAAGGTCTTAATTGTTTTTACTTTCCAGCGTAACCATTCCCTTTTTGGTAGTGTGTGGTCCTCGATGAAGCGAGGTCACAGTTTCAACCGTGCCAAATCGTTGAAGCTGAACTCAACTCAAATAAAGATAACTCCAGCTTCAAGTATAGATTATTTACCATACAACTCCATTAAAAATGCTGTAACCGAAGGAATGAATCACATAACGTCGTTAACGAAAAACGTCGTTCAGAACAGAACCAGTGCCACATCTTTGAACGATGGATATAGAGATGAAGAAATACCTTTGAGGTCACTTACCAATTTGCACAACGGCGATACCGAAAAGAACACGTACACAGTTATTGAGTAAGTTAGCCAAATAACTAAAACTTTTTATTTACAATTTCAAAACCATGTTATAATAGAAGTAGAGAGTGGGTATTTTCCTTTCATTTCGTTATATCTATCCGCAGACGCGTTTCGTCCTATCATGGTGCATTCGCCATCTGGTGTCGATGTTGGACGCCGCGACCAAGTCTAAGACTTTATAGTTCTAGAGCCAAAAAATTCTTAACGACATTTTGATGTCTCTATTCGCGTTTGTTTTATTTCTGATGGCATTTTTTGTCAAAGCCGAAGGCTATTCTTCTACCATTTGGTTTGTAAGTATGTCCATAGTGAAGGTTATTAAACCCAAAAATACTGCATACCATGACATGTGCCAAAAAGGTAGATTATCATTTTTATGTTGTTTTATAGTTAAATCGCATAAACTGACATTTTAAAAATAATTAAGTACCTATTACCGTAATTTAGAGATGTAGTACTGTTTATATACAAGTATAGTATACATAGGTGCGACCACGTTATTTTGGCTACACCTGTACAGTGCTTAAGTACGTACCTATATCGTGGGCGTACAAGGAAAATCAGCCAAGTCCACAATTTATAGTTTTGAGAAAAACTCATTTTAAAACTAACCTGAATGTATAAAATCGATTTTTTATTTTAAATATTTTATATTATATTAATATAGATTTTTTATGTACCTAATTGAAAGAAATTATTGATGACTAAATGAAAAACATATTTAAATGAACGATTTTATTTATGTTTTTTTATAAACATTTCGACTTAAAGTATTTTTCCTGTTGGTTTTCAATATAAATTTGGACCCAAAGAAATTTAACCTTTGTCGGAGGAGTCTTCTGAGTCATCTACTTCACTGTCTTCAACACTATATAGGCTCAGCAGTCTTATCTTTATCATCTTTGCTAACAGGCAGAGGTTTGTACCAGCCATGAAACTCGACAGGAATAGTTTCTGGCATAATTTTAGAAGGTATTTTTTCTTCTTAATACTGATGGGAACATTTTTCTTTTACAATTTTGAAGGACGCCGGGAGGTCTATATACCTTTGCCAAATACATTTACGGGTTTATAACTGGAACTGTGCTCATATTTAAATTTAAGAATTCCATGCACGTTTCTGTTTTGAGTATTTCAAACTTTTAATAAGGAACCAATTCACGGTTATCCCATCTACATCTTTTGACTTATTTTTAATAAGTAAGTCTAATAAACTTTTTAAATCGTAAAAGCCTTTGGAGGTCAATTATTAGGGTCACTATTTTTATTTCGGTTTCTGTTCGATCGTGCCACATGAAATACATTGAGCCAATCCTGTATTGTGTATACCGAAACATATTTTTAGCTTTCTCTATAGCGCTGTGCATGGAATCAGCTTCCATGTACGAATGTCCGCTTTCCAAAAACTTATGCTCAATTATTTCAAGATGAACAATAGTTTGTACTAAGTACATTAACATAGCATGTACTTATTGGATTCTTCATGTTAAGTATTACAGAAATATGGGCTTAGTCAAAATACATATAGTCCTTAATATGCGCGTTTGGACTTGTATGGTTTTTCTATACGAAGTAGAAGGTTTCAATTTTCGCCATTATAGCAAAAGGGGACTTAGCCGATTTTCCTTGTACGCCCACGATATGTTCTTCTTGTTTTTTCTATGGTATTAACGAGAAAATAAAATTCATTTTTACGTCTGTTATTCAGCGAACTAAATCAATGTCGCTCCATGCAAAATAAAAAAAAATGATTACCTACGTCGGTGAACCTTGAGGAAATTTTTTAAATATAATCATTTTAATTTTCAGTAAAACTGGTTTCCTACACCCTGGCTACAAGGGTAAGCGTAAACAGGGTGTGTCATGGTGTGCTATTTCTTAAATTTTGTTTTGAAATAACAAAAAGTTTGGTTTTATTTATTTTTTATTTTACTGCTAACCGGTGATGATGATTATTATGTATATGTGCGTACTTATACAAGTACTAAACACAAATTGGACTCAACAAAGGTCAGAAAAGTGATACCTCTTTTTCAAGCAATACGTGTACCTACCTATATTACGTTAGGGGTGTGTTTTTCTGTGATACTTTTTAACCGGTTCTTGTATTTTAATTTAGAGATGTAGTTAGATTGTTGTTGATGATGATTATCTTTGGCACTACAAAAAATGATAGAGGGATGATAATGGTGCAAATTATTCGGTAAAAAGTACTAATATAAATATCACAGCTTAAATGCCCGGTAAATTAAAAAGTTTGAGTCCAAATTGTGTAAATTATTTGGGTTCTGCATCAGTCTTCAGGGCGACAATCAAGAGTTAATGCCGCCCACCCCACCGCCTCGGCGGGTACAGCTAAGTCTGAACAGGGCGTCGCCTGCTTCTGGGGGCCCCCAGTCACCCAGCGCACCCGCCGGCTTTACTCGTATCGCAAGCGGTCTCAAGCTCGCACAAGCACAAGCCATGGCTGTAGCAGGGTTCTTGCCTGCACCGCCGGGCTGGCCTTGCGACGATGGACCCGCATCAGGCCTGCACCCGCACGAGGCATTGGACTTCCAGCCAGGACCGGACGAGCGGCATGCGCGTTGCTCTCTCCTATATCACAGGGCTTCCTTCCACGGCAGAGGTTAGCCGACCCCAAATCCTCTACATTTCTACTGAAGAAATACAGAAAAAACACCTTTAGATTTATTCAGTTGATGTGGCACTAAAGTGAGCTGGCAGATTAAGCTATTTTTATGCAACACTAATCTGAATAAACGTAAAAAATATTTTTACTCTGTATCAATGTTAAGACAGGACCGGAGTAGTAAATTTGTTGACCGCCTAATTTTCTCAACTAATGATTCTATTATTTTTTATTCCTACATCAAAGCGAGTGTAAGTATCCGGTAAATACCAGTATCCGCATTGAAACCCCTATGATGTAGAATATTATATTAATAAAAATATATTTTACTTTTTAAATACATTCGAATGAAAATCGGTTTGTCCAAAAGCAACCTATTCCGGAGTCCTCTTAAGCTTGAACTATTTTTTTTAAATGATTTATGTAGTATCTCTAAACTAGTGTTTCTCACTAATATTTTAATAGCTTAAAGCTAAAGGGCAGAAGGGGGAGGGGGGGTTGGTAATAATGTTGTGTAGAAAAAAAAATATTCCAAAACCAAACTATAAATTCTAAAGACGAGCTAGAATAGGTACGATATTTTAGTTCACAGTCATAACAGGCAACTTTTAAACAGAAATAATAATTTAATATAAAAAGATATTAATTTATAATCAATAAAACTTTTTAAATCTGTATTTCTTCAGTTGATCTGATATCCCTTCTGCTAAAATTGTTGCATGGCTAATTCATGGAAATCCATTAAAAAAATGTATTTAAATAAATATCTTTATACTTAATACCTACGTCCGTGTTTTATGAAAAATGTGCCAAGAAAATGTAAGTACCTAAAGTTATGTATACAATTTATAGCCGAAAATATCAGAAGAGTTATGTTTTGTTGTCGAAAACAGTGTTCAGCTTTCCATTTCGCCAAATCAATAATCAATATTAAATAATGCCAATTTAAAAGTATATCAGAATAGTATTCATCTTTCCCATTTCTTTATTCTATAGGTAATTTTTTCTTAGACTCAATTTTTTAAAATTTTACATGTTCCATTTTACATGTTCCAAACGTTGTAAAACGGGGTGAATAGGATAAATTTTCACCTTTGAAAGCTTGTAACTTGAAAACTATCTGCCTGAATACATTTCTCAATAGCTTAAAACATGAGTTAAGGTTGGTACTTTTAAATGGTGGTATAAGTTTTTATACAGGGTGTACCCTGTTGTATATATATTGTTTTTTTGTGCAAAAATCCTATTCACCCCGCAGGCCTTGTCAATAGGATCATTGATTGATTTATTGACTGTATCGCATTTAAACAACCGCGGGGTGTATAGAATTTTGCACAAAAATTTATCTTAAGTAATATAAAAGAGTACTAAAAATAATATTACCTAAATTTTATAAGTGCTGCATAGTTGTAGAGATATGAAGTTTGTAAGACAAAAGCAAAGATAAAATGACAACAGTTTAACCGCTAAATTTGACGTTTTAGGTTATGGTATTCAGCCTGCGATGTGGCCAAGTTTTTTTAAGTTTAATGTCATAAAAATTACTTTTAACAACCGTTACGTCAAATCTGTACATAGAAATGACCTACCCTTTAAAATTAAAATTATTACAGATTTTTAAAATTTGAAGGTAACTTCAATCCTATTCACCCCACCGATCCTATCCACCCCGTTTTACGGTACTTACCTACCATTTCATTTTCGTCAAATTTAAAAGGAATCGGCCACGTACAGGGTGTCCGGAAATGATGAGCAAAAAATTTAGAGGATAGTTCTAGACCGAAATTAAATGCTATCTCTTCCTATAACATTTTTTCGAAAATTGATTATTAATGAGGTTAAAGTTAAATTTTTTTTGCAATACCTTTTGCAATGCTCATATTATTTTGACGAAATCTCGTATATGGGGCTTTTTCTGGATGAGGAATACAAATTTGTCCATCGTTTTTTCGCATTTTGTAGAGAGCGCCACATAGCATAGGAGCCTATATTTTAATTTGAATGGTCCCACCTTTTTTGTCCACTGTCTGCGCATTTTGACTGAATATTTTTATTCTCCTAACCGTTTGATATAAAAAATTTTACTTTTGTTTCGATAAATCTAACCGTTTTCGAGATAAACGCTAATTGCTTGCATGTGATGAATACTAAATCATTTTAATTTATTTTCAACCTTAAACATAGCATAGCAAAGGAAGGAATAGTCCATGGAGTTCGTCGGAATTTTTCAAGAAGAATTAATTTATGCATTGAAGAGCAAGGACGTCACTTTGAACCTTTGCTTTGAATGTTTAATTTATTGTTCTAGTAACTTATGTATTTTAAAACTGCAAATAAAATATAACTTTAACACCCTGTAACTTCATTCATAATCAATTTTCGAAAAAATGTTATAGGAAGAGATATAGCATGTATATTTTCGGTCCAGAATTATCCCCCAAATCTTTTGCTCATCATTTCCGGACACCCTGTATAATGTATATTAATTTCTGCCTGTTCGGTTTTGCTATCATTATAAATATTTTTAAAAATTGGTGTATGCAAAATATATTTCACCACGCTATAGATAATTGGGACAATTAATTGACTTCGTGGGAAAATAATAATGAAATTAATAATAATTTAAGAAATTATATATAAGTTTGATTTTTATTCTAAATTGCATCTTGTTTTTTGAGGTATAAAATTATGTCCCTATTGTCAGTTTACTAAAATAATCATAAAACAGAACAGGAACGAATCTGATACATTTGTAAACAAATTTCACCAGTCCTTTTAAAAAGAGTGATTTCTGTGAATTATGAATGTTGCATGTTCTAATTTCCCGCATGTGCTTCTGAGGCTAAGACTTTGGGCAATAAAATTTCTTTTTATAAAACACAAACCCTAATTGGGAAATTTTATGTTTTACATCGTAAATAAAGAACTTTATGTTTACTACCCTTTTTAATTTACTATTCTTGTTATAGCATAAAAATCAACTTTGAGTATTATTTTTTTTAAACATATAAGACGGGGGCAATTTTTTTGTTAAAAAGTCATCAGCCAAAAATCTCGCCACTAAATGTAGCTTAGCAAGCTTAGCAAACCCACTTTTGACATTTCTGGAGAATAAAATGTATTAATATAATATACAGGGTGTTCTCAAAGTTGAGTCATTTATTTTACCAGGTTGTAGAACTCGTAAAAATAAGTAATTGTACCAAAAATCATTTATATAAAAGTTGCAGAATAAAGAAGTTATTAACAATTGAAAAAATGTAAAATTTAAGAACTGTAAGACCTGATTTTTTGGATATTCTCGACCACTGCGTTATGAATGTTTTGTTTACTGGCGATAAGGTATGTCCTTTTTTTTGTAGCATACAAATTACTTATCATTCATTCATTTTACGGGTTTTAGTGCGAATTTCGATTTGACCAGTGCTAAATAATTCGTTAAAGTGCGTGATATTTTTGATTTTTGGGCATTTTGTGTGATAAAAATGGCGCAAGTTTATGAAAACAATGAACTAGTGGACATAATATTAACTTACGGGGAGTGCCAACAAAATGCAGCCGCCGCATGTCGTTTATACACGGAAAGGTTTCCTTTAAGAAATCGTCCGGCTCCGCGGATGTTTGTAAATTTAGTTAGAAGACTTCGCGACAAAGGCTACTTAAAGGAACAACTAGGTGGTCACGCTGGAAGACCTCCTCCACGCGAAATCGTAGAGATTGAGGTGGACATTTTAGGAATTGTCGAAAACGACCCAACAACGTCCACTAGGTCAGTAGCAGCTCAAGTTGGAACTGCTCATAGCAAAGTGTGGAAGACTATACGACAAGAACAACTTTATCCCTACCATTATCAACGGGTACAAGCGTTACAACCCGAAGATGGTCCTAGAAGAGTTGAATTTTGTCAGTGGCTATTAAATCAATACAACAGAAATGAAAATTTTACCAAATTTATTTTGGCTACTGACGAGGCCACATTTACAAGAAATGGAGTTACAAATTTTCACAAGAACCATATTTGGGCAGTGGAAAATCCGCATGCTGTGAAAAGACCCCATTTTCAGGACAGATTTTCAGTAAATGTTTATGCTGGCATAGTAAATGGCATATGCTTATTGGGCCTTACTTTTTTCCAGCTCGACTGACAGGTGACATTAATTTAGACTTTCTTCGAAACACTCTGCCACAATTATTAGAAGATGTTCCTTTAAATGTGAGACCGAATATGTGGCTTCTACATGATGGAGCACCGCCACATTTTAGACGAGAAGTTAGGGAACATTTAAATAGTTTCCTAATAGATGGATAGGGAGCAATGGCTACATTTCTTGGCCTGCACGCTCTCCGGATCTAACGCCCTGCGATTTTTTTCTATGGGGCTATTTAAAGCAGTTGTTTTATCACGATGCAGAGGTAAATACTGTGCAAGAACTACAACAGCGCATCAGAAACGCTTGTGATGTTGTTCGTGGACACCCGGATTTTATTTTTGAAGCGTGTAGTCACTCATGGATACGCCGAGCAAGCCTTTGCGCAAACCGAACAAATGGTGATAATTTTGAACAATTTTTGTAACATCGGGATGCATTTTGCCGGTGAGTATGGAATTATTGTGAGTTGCAATAACAATAAAACGCAGTGGTCGAGAATACCAAAGAGCAGGTCTTAAGTTTTTAAATTTAAAATTTTTCCAATTGTTAATGACTTTTTTATTCTGCAACTTTTATATAAATGATTTTTGGTACAATTACTTATTTTTACGAGTTCTACAACCTGGTAAAATAAATGACTCAACTTTGAGAACACCCTGTATATTAAAATTTTTAAAATATATTTTATACAATCTACGACAGGATTACCTTAAATTTTTTAAAAATTTGTAAATATCCTTTACTTAATACTGAATAAGGTACCTTGTAATTATTTTTGACGCATTAAGATATTCTCCAGCACCGTCATTTTGAATCACAATCATCCATTACATCAACATTTCAAATGTTAAATGATAATAATTTTGACAGTTTCAGTGTCACCTGGAGAGCCTAATGGTCACGTGGCCAACGAAAGACTCACTCACTCGCTACCGGGCAGCCCAGCTGAAAGAAGACCGGCGTCCTTTGAAGTAGTTGGTTCAGCGGAAAGCCTTGTTGGTCGCATTTTAGCAGAGCAAGGCTTAGGTAAGGTTCTAGCATAAATTGTCACTAGTAATAAATACCATGATAAAGTATCTAATATCAAGCAATTTTATCTTCTTCTTATTAAACGATGTAGTGTCATATTGACATCACATTTCCCCAACCACAGAAACTTTGATCGCAAAACGGTCTGTCTATTTCAGGTAAATACTGCGATCCAGAATTCGTTCGAAATACCTCCAAAGAGATGCAAGAAGCTCTAGATATGACTCAAGAAGAAATGGACCGAGCAGCTCATCAACTTCTGCAGCAAGAAAGGCTCAGAAGTCGCGGTGGACAATCCAGCCCTATAGAATGCCCCCCTTTACCCAACCAAGAATTATAGCACCCCCTCTAACATCCTACCGCCACTCTACCAAGTGCCTAAGTATTTCTTCTGGTCCAAGGAAGACTAAATTATTAATAATGTGTAGTTTTATATCCACAAATGGATTGTTTTTCAAGTTACCATTCGGTCAGGACGTTTGTTTTGTTCTTCTCTTAAAAATACCATTGTTAAAATAGTTTTTGTTCATTTACAGGGTGATTAAACGCAAAAAGTTTATTAAAAAAACCAAAACGATAAAGTTGTGAAGCAATCGGCACTTTGGGATGTTTTCTTCCATTTTTAGGCAGCTTATTTTTTAACATAGCGACCGGAGAAAAAAATCAATATTGGTTTTTTTAACTGTAATCGAGTTTGTAGCTAAGATTACAAAACTAGCATCGGTGTCATTTTGATTTGAGCACCCTGTATATTTATTAAATTAAAGATACTACTGACTGATGGATGGATTATAATAATAATTATTGTGATATAGCTGTTCATTTGTTCGCCAAATCTCTAGTATTTTTATTAAAAGCTAGAACAAATTACTGAATGCTAAATATAGGGTATTTTTAAGAGATCGAGAATTTTTGTGTACTTTCAAAAGATTTCCATGTACAGGGTGTGAAAATATTAGGAACTGTCATTGCAATTTTATATCAAATGTGTCAAAATAAAATAGTTATATTTAAACAATTTTTTTATTTATATATTGTGTAATAAATGTAAAATCGTACGTTTTTTTATTTGTCCGAATATACATACTACGCACAACCGGCGAAATTTGTTTAAATCATTGTTCATTTTTGCGATTTAATGTAAATAATAAATTATAATTACTAAGTTGAGATATATTATAAATATTTTTATTTAGTAAATAAAATATAAAAGAATTTTGTTTTCTTGATCCTAATCTATACGTCGTCGGTAAGGGAATCGAAACCAATGCGAGAAATTCGCGTTTCGACATACCATGGCTCATCAGTAAGGCAAGGGTTTAACAAAATCACCGTTGCCACTTGCTTATTTTTTTTCAGGGTAAATAGCTGCCACAGAAAGGGGTAGACTGGGTCGATGGGGGGTAGCTTAGTTAAAAATTTAAACTTAACATTTCGACATGTTTTTTTGCTAATTTAACGAGGGACAGAAAATTTGATCTTGATTCAAGCCAATCAACGGCGTAAAGCGGGTGGCGGCATTGCCATTTAGCATTTGGTATCCGCACAAGCCGCGAAAAAGTTATTATTAGTAATACCTAGGTTCGATACTCGTCGGCATCAATTATTTTTTATCTTCTATTTTTTTTTCACTTTTATGCAAAAAAGTGGTTAGGAATTTAAGTGAATCTACGCTTGCGATTCCCCGCTTCCGGCGACCTTACTTCCTGGATGTTTTTAAAAAGACATAGTCAAAGACTATGCCAAATGGCGGTCCGAGGTACGAATAATAAATTTTTGTATGTAATCGTAACTAATCAAGCGCGATATTTCATAGATTCAAGACAATCTGGCAACAAACAGGAGGATCAAGATCAAATTTTCTGTTCCTTGTCGATTTTTGTTGATTTTTTATACCTTGTCAATTTTTGTTGATTTTTTAATCGACCGATCAACCTTTTCATGTTCATTTTTTGTATTTAAACAAGTTTTGTTATAGCGGATACTGGAAATCGGGGTAGATTTAGATTTGCTTGAGCGAGCGAGATTCTTTTGCAAAGGGGTAGATCTACCCCGTTCGGGGTAGCATTGGCAACGCTGAACAAAATAAAGGAACAGTGTTGCCAATGACATTAGGTGGAAAGGTCCGCCCAGTGGCACGAAAAAGTCCGATTTAGTCCACGTCGAAATGAAAATGCTTCGTCTGGCGCATTCGCCATAAGTGATATTTATTTTTTACTGTTGGGGGTATACTAAAAAATTAAAAAGACTGATAACTCTATAAACATTTACTTTTTAATAACAAAAAAAAACAGTAATAAAAAAGTTTATGTAATAAGTAATAAGCCAACCCAACACTTGGTAAATAAACAATAAATTACCTACTGATTTTATTTCAAAATTTGTGCATTTAGCAAATTTTCGTCAGGTATTAAGAAGTCCGAAAAGTCCGAAATGGTTTCAAAGTCCGACAAAAGTCCATTGCCTTAAAAAAAGTCCGAAAATCGGACTAAAGTCCGCACATTGGCAACACTGTAAAGGAACGTGAGTACTACTTAAATGTAGTAAATATGGCGACGTCGAGAGGATGAATCGCATAGCGCCATCTAGGGTCGATTATACATCTTTAAAGCATTCATACCAGCACCTCCAAACAGAACTTAATAAAATTAAGTCAAACGTTAAGAGAAAAGCACTTGCAAAGAGCAAAGTCACAATTACAAGAGTCAGGCTCGGCAGCGATAAGACTCGTCAGTCGAAAAATAGTATCTATTGGTAAGCAAAATTTGCAAGAAATTCCTAAAAATTATAAATGATTTTTGCTTGCCGACTATGATAACTAGCATTGTCCATTACAATGGCGCTATTTTCAGGTATATTTTTAAGGAGTTTATGTTTAAACCAATCTTCAAAAAGTTGTGCGTCGGTATCTTGATGGTAATCTAAAGAAGAATCTGCTATGATTTTTGCTGAAAGCAACAGACAATTTTGAACAAACCCGTTCTCTGAACCAGCATGTAAATCCATGCCATTTTCGTCAATGCTTCTAAATGTGCCAGAATCACTCCGATTTTTTCTAGGATTAACAGGTTTAAGTACTATGTCTCTTACCGAAGATAAAGGAGTTTTTGTCAAAGTAGACGTCTCTGCTAAAGCATCCATCGAATTAAAATTTCTACTCAACAAAGATTGATACACATTTTTAATTATTAGTTTGGCATCGGTGGATAAATGCTTTCTTTTAAAAATGACACTTGAAGATGCCCCCCTATCAGCACAATTCCAAGGACGCCACATTCTACCACTAATAAGCCTAACTAAAAATTACTCGCCGGAAAACCACTAAAGACTAAAATTATTAAAAATCAGTTTGTATTTATATATGAATCAGGCATAGGTATAAATTGAATTTGTACCTGGTCCGGCTCTGCTCGAAAAGGTTTTAAAATTTGGGATTTCATTATTTATTTTATGGTCAAAGGGATAATGAGGGTTTATTGCAGTCAAAAGATCAACGGTATAATTCTACAAATACTATACCTACATATCCTACTGTTTATTTTTAAACCTCTTGCTCCCAATAAAAAAAAAAACAATAAACTATGATTCAACAATGAATTAACTAAAAAAACTATAAAAATCGAACTATGCCATAAATCGCGCGCATTTTTAATAAGAGTTTCCACCTCCCCATCAATCGCAAGCACATGGTCTGATCCGTCGAGCGCATTTTAGCAACCAGCGACACAAAACATCAGGAGCGAGAACGAGGTACGACAAGATGGGATCCTCATTTAAAATTCGCTCGTGGTTTGTGTTCGCCTTTTGTGTATTTGTCATGTGAAAATATTGTGACGTTTTTTACAAAAAAAAAAGTAAATTTGGATGTGACGAAAAAATCATGTATGAAAGTGATGCTGTAGTGCGATACCCCCGAGAAGCTACTATTTTAGCTGCTAGTTGTGCTATTGTTTTTTGTGTTGTTGGTGTTGTTGGTAAATAAATATTTTTTTTTATATTATTTAATATAACTTTTAAGTGAAGCTTTGGTTTATAAATTATTTGGGAAACCAGAAATTTTAAAATAATTAATTGTTTTTCGAGGTTTAACAGACTATTTTAATTAACTTTTCGTTAAAAAAGAGATAAAAGCAGAGACTGCTTCATTTCTTCGTTGCCGCAAAAGATGTTTTCAATTTCTTATCAGTATCATATTTCTTCTCAAATATTTACCGAAGACATTGCACCCAATCTCAGGCGAATAAAACTGGGAATGAGATAATTTTAGAAAATATGCTACCGAGCGATATCGATGTTATTTGTATAAGAATTCCCTATCTGTAGGTATATATACCTACTTATGGCCTTCTTCTTCCTCTGTATATAAATTAAAATCACCTTTTGAATCTTGCTTTACCTCACAACCTCACTATATAGATAGGATAGGTACCTTCTGTTTGGTCGCAGTCTTTTACTCATACACCCTATAATATGCATGCACCTTCTGACAGACTGACTGAAATTTTATAAGAAAATTAATACAATAAAAAACGGCTAGGTTGCAGTGGCATACCCACGGGGGGGATAAGGGAGATATATCCCCCCCAGAGGGAAGTCCCACCATGTCCGCAAACTCAAACGCAACATCAAAGTGTTAATAAAAAAAATAAAAGTAAAAGATCTCCAAATCGCTTTATAATAATTACTAAATCACATTCATCAATTACATCATACAGGTGTTTTAGGTGTTAGAAGTAAGTTAATAAATAAAAAAGTCATTTGTTTCAAAATTGTTGTGATGGGTTTTTGCGTCAAAGTTTAAAAACAAGTTTTCTGCTTGTATCAGCCGCTATGGAGTTGGGAGTGGGCTCCTGGACCCTGTACTGCATTGGACTACGTGATTACGTCGAACAAGCAAGCTCGGACCTGTACGGTGTAGGCGAAATAAGCGCGTGCCGCGTGGTGGTTCAGTGGTTGATTATTTCAGAATTGCAATTTACATCCCGTTCATTGATCATTTTATAAGTCAGTTAGAGGAAAGGTTTTCGAATCATAAAAAAAATTTTAAAGGCTTTATGTATGTGCTGACGGGGGGAGAAAAAACTGTAACTGATAGCGATGCTTATGACGTACTTTTAGATTTGTATATGCCTGATGTGCCTAAAGTTATTTTAAAAACAGGAATTAAATTATGGCACAATTATATGAATAGTCATCCCGATATAAAAAGTAAAAAGTTAGCGTCGAGCTTTAGCGCATTTGGAATTATGTAACCAACAAGCATACCCTAACGTGTACAGACTAATGACTATTGCTAATATTCTGTACAATACCGGTTTCCACAGCCACACCAGAGAGAACATTTTCTACTTTAAAAAGAATAAGAACCTATCTTCGAAATTCTACTTTTCAAACAGGCTTAATGGACTAGCAATGATGTCTGTTCATAGAGAGTTATCTATCTCCGAAAATTAAATTATCGATGAAATGGCAAAAAAACCTAGGCGGCTAGATTTTATTATATAAAATAGAATACCCAAATTGGCAATAAATTTTTTTCCATGTTTAATTTTTTTTTTATCCCCCCCCCCCCCCCCCCCAAGGCCCAAGTCTGGGTACGCCACTGCTAGGTTGAAGGGGGGCAGTAGCAAACTAGAAATTCACTATCGTTTGTGCTTGCATATTTTATATTTTTAGGTAATTTTGTTACCATTGTAGCACTTATTCAATGTCCAAAACTTAGAAGTCATGCCACAACGGCGTTTGTGCTATCCCTATGCATATCAGACTTACTTTTTTGTGCTGTTAATTTACCTTTAACAGCAGCCAGATACATTTATGAAAAATGGATACTCGGAGATGCACTTTGCCAGCTTTTTCCGGTACTCTTTTATGGAAACGTCGCTGTTTCAGTCCTTAACATGGTTGCCATAACATTAAATAGGTAAGTTGAAAAACTTGTTAACATTATCGAAAACGGAAAAAATTTACAAAAGTTACAATGTGTATCCAAGAGTTGTAGGTAGGTATATGTACCTATATTATGTGTTTTGCATGGTTTTTAACAAAACGCGATTTAAAAATAGAACCCAAATTTTAAAACGCTATAATGATTAAAGTATAGTAATAAAAACTAATTGGCTATCGTATTTCAAATTTTTTGCCTTTTTTTTAGACAAAATTGAAATTAATTAATTTTAAGAACTTGATAAATATATTCATATTATGCATATTTTTATTTGGTCTTTATATACATATAGGTACGTATCATTACGTACGTTTCTGTCTGACGCAAAAAGTATATATATATATATATATAATATAGGTATCTATGTATACGTGAGATTTGTAAGGTTTAAAACTAAATTACTAATTATTTAAACGTTCATTATTACCAAGCAATCATTGCAGATTGCAGTATACTTCTAAACAACTACAACTAATTATCGCTTGTTTTTTATTACTCTACACGATATCTGGGTAAGACAGCGATTTGTATTGTAGGTACTGTAATGTCTCTTACTTCAGGGGCGGATCCAGAATTTCTCTGAGAAAAGGGACGATTCTAAAAATACATATACACGCAATGTTCAAAAAAATTCTTTTGACTCCTAAAATAGTATATTAAAAAACTTAATGACAAAATTTAATTTTACCTTTTATTTTACTTTACACATAAAAGACAAAATCACATTAGCTTCAGAATTAATAAAAAAAAAACACTATGAAACATGTAGGTAATGGAGCAGTCTAAAGAAAAAAATAGGCGAACTTAGGGAATCTTAGTTAAATAAATAATACAAAAAAAATAGTACCGTCATCTGGGGTGACCGCGGACGATTTTCGAGGTTTTTTGCGATAACCCGATAACTGGAGTAAATTTTATCCAAACAACTTCAAATTTAAAATTTAACATTCTTAGGATCCCTAAAATGAGATTCCGTTAAAAAAATCGACCTTAGTGTCAACAAGCCCTAATTTTGTTTTGGTCGAATGGTGTCCGGCTTCGCCCCTAGGTGGGGGGTAAAGACGGACAGGTCTTTATTTGCATTAAAATTTGCTTTAAACCCGTCTCTGGGGCGGGTTTGGACAGTAAAATTTTTTTAAAAATGTTTTTTAATAATTATAGGAATTTTAATAGGTAAAATAAAACACGCATAAGTTTACAACAGTAAAATGTATTTTAAATACGGAAATTAATGCAAAACATCAAAACTAAAAAATAAGCGCGTGAATAAACAGAACCAGAAACCCCATATACTGTCCGCGGTCACCCCCAGATGACGGTAGTAGAGCAATTATTACAAATGGCTTTATGATAATAATTATTACTATAAAACAAATTGCAACTCTCTAGATGCCTTAGCAAATCTATCAAGCATCCAACTCTTAACCCTTCGTCATGTGGAAAAGCTTCTTTCAGAAGTTGCCACTGATATTGGCAACGTTACTAAAACTTGTAAATACTTTGCGATAATGGGATAAAAGTTTTGATCTATTTTGACGAGTGTTTCAATAGTAGTTTGATATGAAGTATTTTTTTCAATGGTTTTTTTGATAAATTTGTACTTCCCCTAACAATTTGGCGATCTCATTTTCAACACTTTCAGTTAATCCTAAAAACTGCCAGTTTAGGCTATTTTTTCTTGAAAATAGTATAGACCTATTCGATCAAAAATAAACAAAATAATAATAAGTGCAGAGTATGTTATAATAGTTGTTATATCAATCAGTAGTAATCTACCTTATTTAAAGTTGTAATAATATTTTCCATTAAAAACTATTATCAGGCCAGGCAGTGTTTATTTATATAAATTTATCTGGCCAAACGTCCGTACTTCTAAATATTGTACCATCTAAACGTCAGATTTAAATTGCTCTAACACATGTTTCAGTATTAAATTACCCCAAACATTTTCAAACGGACTGCCACTTGACTTTCTAGCACTTAATATTTTTATTTGGATTATGAATAACTGTACTGTTTCTTTAATTCGTATTACATATAATGGAGTTACTTAATTTTTTTTCTCTCCCATGAAAACGTACCAGAAACCCACAGCCCACCCAAAATTGAAAACTGCAAAAATGTGTTAAACAAAAGGGCTATGCCTTCTTCTCGCAGCTCCAACCGTTCTAAAACTAGCAATATTGTTTTTCGAATTGTTTTGTTGTGTTATACTTGTTTTGTAATTGTTATGAATATGACTTGCGATAAAAACGGTCTAAGAAGCGACCATAATGTATTCTACAAATAAGTCTTTATTGATTTGACTTATGACCTAATAGTATAGGAGCTGACAAACATTGCGGTGAACGATATTTTTCAAAATTTTCACCTACATGGTCTAATTATACATGGTATAGAAAAACTAGAATCGACCGTCTGCCGTTTCAAAGTGGTAGCTTTAACTTGGGGGATGCAGTTAAAAAAGGGTGGTTTTAAGATTTGGTGAACAATATTGATCAAAACCCACATTCACTCATTTGAAAAAACAGCTTAAGAATGTGTCGAAATCACGTGGGCAGACGATTTATTTGACAGCTTAACCCTAGCAGACGCCTGTCAAAGTGGCATATTTTATGGTAAAGTGAACGACAAGAAAAACACATTAATTTTGGTGGGTGTATTCCCCTATTAGTACGTTACCTAAAAACAATATGGCAGACGAAATATTTGACAGCGTTTCTGTGGCAGACGCTGTCAAAGTGACAAGTTTACTCTTGGTAAACAATATTTATAATAGCTCAAATTGGTAAAATAACATAAAACTACACAGGTATTTATTAATTTTAAGAAAGCAGACGATTTATTTGACAGCTTAACCCTGGCAGACGCCTGTCAAAGTGGCATATTTTATGGTAAAGTGAACGACAAGAAAAACACATTAATTTTGGTGGGTGTATTCCCCTATTAGTACGTTACCTAAAAGCAATATGGCAGACGAAATATTTGACAGCGTTTCTGTGGCAGACGCTGTCAAAGTGACAAGTTTACTCTTGGTAAACAATATTTATAATAGCTCAAATTGGTAAAATAACATAAAACTACACAGGTATTTATTAATTTTAAGAAAGCAGACGATTTATTTGACAGCTTAACCCTGGCAGACGCCTGTCAAAGTGGCATATTTTATGGTAAAGTGAACGACAAGAAAAACACATTAATTTTGGTGGGTGTATTCCCCTATTAGTACGTTACCTAAAAACAATATGGCAGACGAAATATTTGACAGCATTTCTGTGGCAGACGCTGTCAAAGTGACAAGTTTACTCTTGGTAAACAATATTTATAATAGCTTAAATTGGTAAAATAACATAAAACTACACAGGTATTTATTAATTTTAAGAAAGCAGACGATTTATTTGACAGCTTAACTTTAGCAGACGTCTGTCAAAGTGGCATATTTTACAATAAAGTGAACGACAAGCATTACACATTAATTTTAGTGGGTGTATTCCCCTATAAGTACGTTAACTAAAAACAATATGGCAGACGAAATATTTGGCAGAGCTCCTGTGGCAGACGCTAAATGGTATTCAAACATTTTTATTGCAAAATTGGTATAAAATAAAAATTATTCTTTAACAAATATAAAACAGGATTCTTAAAACATCATGAAATCAGTCTCTCGTTTTTATTCGTAAACAAAACCTAAGAGTACTTCAACAAACTTAAAACTATTTATACATATATTAAAAAAAAAAATAACAAAAAATTATATTCTACAAAAAATGCAAATGAATCCAGTCAAGCATTGTTCCAACAAAAAAAAACACATTTCTTAAAACTATAAAATACTTAGGATTTTAAAACATCACAAAATCAGTCTCCCAGTTTTATTATTTTACAAATAAGTAACCTAAATAAGAGAGAGTACAACAACAACAATCCAGCATCATTCTAAAAAAACACATTTCTTAAAACTATAAAACAGGATTTTAAATTATAACAAAATCAGCCTCCCATTTTTATTCTTTCACAAAAAAGTAACCTAAATAAGAGGGAGAGAACTTTAACAAATCTTAATGTAATTATCTAAGCAAAAATAAATAAAAAAAAATATCATCTACAAATGAATCTAGTACCTTAAAATAGCATAAGTTATACCAAACACTAATAAGTTCCCAAAAACTTGCATAAAAATTTCAAATTACAAGATCAGTCGTTATTTATTGCTGTAAAAATCATCCTCGTCGTCACTTGATTCAACCAAAATTGCGTCGGCGTCGTCGTCACTTTCGTTACTTAAATCAGATTTATGCAAAATATCACCAAGTTAAATGGGCGTTTGAGGCCCGTCAAACCACAATATATTGAATTTATTTTCGCTTAGTATCCAACCATTAATTAGAGGATCGTAAAAATTTGGAGTAACGTTGGTTGCATTCGTCCAAATTGCTGCAATTTGGTTTGTCCTTCGAATTTTTTGCAGTAGTACTGATTTGCAAGGGGGAAAGTTTTGAGCATTAAATTTTTTTTTAAATAAAAGTGGATTTTGTTCTGATGTGCACCTATAAGTTTTAATAAAACATTCCAATCTAGCCTTATCTATATCCTTTAAATTTGGTTTTCCATATAATTTGCAAACATAGCCTTCCAGAGTATTTAGTGTTTCCTGAGGGATGTCTTTAAATGGCTTTGACCCCAATGACGCAAAAGCAGCTTAAGTTTGATTGCAATTTTTTAATATTGTAAAAGGTTTCTTTTTTCCTTTGCCATAAAACGAGGCTTCATAATCACAACCACTCAATGCATGGAATGCTGGTAGTGCTTGGCTAAGAGTTGATCCTAAATAATCGTGTATCTTTGTAAGATTAATATATCTTAACGAATTATTCGAAATTTGACCAGTTTCCATCCAAACAAGCTTATTTTCTTTTTTAAATTGGTCAACATGCGCTAATGCAATAACTGCAATATCTGTATCTGCAGCTCGTATAACTATATTTTTGCAAACAGTTTTTGTTATATGAAAGAATATTTTACTATCGGCCTCTTCATGCTCACAATAGTATTCTTGTGCTATTTCCTTTATAACATGTTCGTTTTTCTGATAAAATTAATAGCAATGATTATCAATGGTTACATATAGTTTTATTATTAATTATTGGGTAATAACAGTTATTTTCCCACTTTGGATGGAAACTGGTCAAATTTCGAATAATTCGTTAAGATATATTAATCTTACAAAGATACACGATTATTTAGGATCAACTCTTATCCTGGAAGCACTACCAGCATTCCATGCATTTAGTGGTTGTGATTACGAAACCTCGTTTTATGGCAAAGGAAAAAAGAAACCTTTTACAATATTAAAAAATTGCAATCAAACTCAAGCTGCTTTTGCGACATTGGGGTCAATGCCATTTAAAGACATCCCTCAGGAAACACTAAATACTCTGGAAGGCTATGTTTGCAAATTATATGAAAAACCAAATTTAAAGGTATAGATTAGGCCAGATTAAAATGTTTTATTAAAACTTATGGGTGCACATCAGAAAAAAATCAACTTTTATTTAAAAAAAAAATTAATGCTCAAAACTTTCCCCCTCGCAAATTAGTACTACTGCAAAAAATTCGAAGGACAAACCAAATTGCAGCAATTTGGACAAATGCAACCAAAGATACTCCAAATTTTTACGATCCTCTAATTAATGATTGGATACTGAGACAAAATAAATTCAATATATTGTGGTTTGACGGGCCTCAAACGCCCATTCAACTTGGTGATATTTTGCATAAATCTGATTTAAGTAACGAAAGTGACGACGACGCCGACGCAATTTTGGTTGAATCAAGTGACGACGAGGATGATTTTTTACAGCAATAAATAACGACTGATTTTGTAATTTGAAATTTTTATGCAAGTTTTTGGGAACTTATTAGTGTTTGGTATAACTAATGCTGTTTTAAGGTACTAGATTCATTTGTAGATGATATATTTTTTTGATTTATTTTTGCTTAGATAAATACATTAAGATTTGTTAAAGTTCTCTTCCTTTTATTTAGGTTACTTTTTTGTGAAAGAATAAAAATGGGAGGCTGATTTTGTAATAATTTAAAATCCTGTTTTATAGTTTTAAGAAAATAAATGTGTTTTTTTAGAATGATGCTGGATTGTTGATTTGTTGAAGTACTCTCTCTTATTTAGATTACTTTTTTGTAAAATAATAAAACTGGGAGACTGGTTTTGTGATGTTTTAAAATCCTAAGTATTTTATAGTTTTAAGAAATGTGTTTTTTTTTGTTGGAACAATGCTGGACTAGATTCATTTGCATTTTTTGTAGAATATAATTTTTTGTTATTTTTTTTTTTAATATATGTATAAATAGTTTTAGGTTTGTTGAAGTACTCTTTTAGGTTTTGTTGACGAATAAAAACGAGAGACTGATTTCATGATGTTTTAAGAATCCTGTTTTATATTTGTTAAAGAATAATTTTTATTTTATACCAATTTTGCAATAAAAATGTTTGAATACCATTTACCAAAATAATATTTTATTTCACCAATTTGAGCTATTTACATTGTTTATCAATAAGGGTGAACTTGTAAGTTTGAGAGCGTCTGCCACAGGAGCTCTGCCAAATATTTCGTCTGCCATATTGTTTTTAGTTAACGTACTAATAGGGAAATACACCCACTAAAATTAATGTGTAATGCTTGTCGTTCACTTTATTGTAAAATATGCCACTTTGACAGACGTCTGCCAAAGTTAAGCTGTCAAATAAATCGTCTGCTTTCTTAAAATTAATAAATACCTGTGTAGTTTTATGTTATTTTACCAATTTGAGCTATTATAAATATTGTTTATCAAGAGTAAACTTGTCACTTTGACAGCGTCTGCCACAGAAACGCTGTCAAATATTTCGTCTGCCATATTGTTTTTAGTTAACGTACTAATAGGGGAATACACCCACCAAAATTAATGTGTATTACTTGTCGTTCACTTTACCATAAAATATGCCACTTTGACAGGCGTCTGCCAGGGTTAAGCTGTCAAATAAATCGTCTGCTTTCTTAAAATTAATAAATACCTGTGTAGTTTTATGTTATTTTACCAATTTGAGCTATTATAAATATTGTTTACCAAGAGTATACTTGTCACTTTGACAGCGTCTGCCACAGAAACGCTGTCAAATATTTCGTCTGCCATATTGTTTTTAGGTAACGTACTAATAGGGGAATACACCCACCAAAATTAATGTGTTTTTCTTGTCGTTCACTTTACCATAAAATATGCCATTTTGACAGGCGTCTGCCAGGGTTAAGCTGTCAAATAAATCGTCTGCTTTCTTAAAATTAATAAATACCTTTATAGTTTTATGTTATTTTACCAATTTGAGCTATTATAAATATTGTTTAACAAGAGTAAACTTGTCACTTTGACAGCGTCTGCCACAGAAACGCTGTCAAATATTTCGTCTGCCATATTGTTTTTAGGTAACGTACTAATAGGGGAATACACCCACCAAAATTAATGTGTTTTTCTTGTCGTTCACTTTACCATAAAATATGCCACTTTGACAGGCCTCTGCTAGGGTTAAGCTGTCAAATAAATCGTCTGCCCACGTGATTTCGACACATTCTTAAGCTGTTTTTTCAAATGAGTGAATGGGGGTTTTGATCAATATTGTTCACCAAATCTTAAAACCACCCTTTTTTAACTGCATCCCCCAAGTTAAAGCTACCACTTTGAAACGGCAGACGGTCGATTTTAGTTTGTCTATACCATGTATAATTAGACCATGTAGGTGAAAATTTTGAAAAATATCGTTCACCGCAATGTTTGTCAGCTCCTATACTATAAGTAATGTGTCATTTTTACGTTTTAAAAACAATTACTTCGGTTTTGCAGCGCGGCTGAAAATAATAAGTAGATATTAGCAAAAATAAACTTGCCAGGGCATTGTCCGTTTAACCAATTAAAAATATTAATCAAAGATAAAACAACACATGCTTTATGTTAGAAGAGGAAACGATTTCAATGTACCGTATGAGCAAAACAGATCCGCTTTGGGAAGAGCCAAAAAAAGAAAATATAAGCTTTAGATATTGCTTTGTTTAAATAATTAAATACAGTGGCATCATTAACAAAAGAGACACTGTATTGAAAGTTAAAAGTATGTTGGGTGGTTTAATTAATACCTTTTGGACGAAGTATACATACCCAATCTAAAACGCAAAAAACAGAATCACATCACGTGTTAGTAATGTGTTCGTAAAAGTAGTTACCGATTTTAATTTGAACGAAAAAGTTATCCAGACCTCCTTAGCCATTTATTGAACTGTTAATAGAAATGGCCATAAAAAATGTTTCTTCGTTATGAAAATATTTCAAGTGACAAAGTGAAAGAACTGCTTTTATAAATAATAAGATTTATTAACAGCGATAAAAACTACAATGTCGACAATGCTGTTGACTTTTCATACGGCCTTTTTAATTAAAATTAAACGCAGAGCTCGGTGTCAAATGTCAAATAGAAAAAATTATCTTGAATAAAATGATTTAATTTTTTTAATATGATTATTACAATGAATCATTAAATAGGTAGTGCGAAATATACAATAAAATAAAAATGATATAATAGGTACATACAGTGTGTGTATAAAGTCTGGAAACGGCTTAATAACATCACAATTTACTGGCCGATTTAAACCAAATTTGGTACAGTTGTGTAAGAGGATCTAACGCACCGAATGACGATATTGGCGTTGTTGCCAGCTTTTTAGTTTGTCTGGAATTCGAACGAATTTTATATTTTTAAATATAACACCCAGTATATTTTTACATTTTTAAATTCCACATAAAATTATAATTATTTTTTATTAAATGCATTATTAGTCTATACTTCATAGTTTCCGAGATATTGACTCCCGAAAAGTGACATTTTTGAACTTTGACAGCTTATAACTTTCTAACAGTACGTCTTAGAGCAAAACGGCTTACATGTCCCTATCTTCAATTTTTATTATCTTCCCAAAAAAATCAACTTCCAGTTAAACCGGAACAACTATATTTCCTGCTTTCGAGTTTCATCCGGTTTAACCGGATGTTGATTTTTTTGGGAAGATAATAAAAATTGAAGATAGGGACATGTAAGCCGTTTTGCTCTAAGACGTACTGTTAGAAAGTTATAAGCTGTCAAAGTTCAAAAATGTCACTTTTCGAGAGTCAATATCTCGGAAACTATGAAGTATAGACTAATAATGCATTTAATAAAAAATAATTATAATTTTATGTGGAATTTAAAAATGTAAAAATATACTGGGTGTTATATTTAAAAATATAAAATTCGTTCGAATTCCAGACAAACTAAAAAGCTGGCAACAACGCCAATATCGTCATTCGGTGCGTTAGATCCTCTTACACAACTGTACCAAATTTGGTTTAAATCGGCCAGTAAATTGTGATGTTATTAAGCCGTTTCCAGACTTTATACACACACTGTATAAACATATAAATATAATTATTGACGATTTGAAATAAAACAATTTAGTAATTAAACAATTAATAAAACACAATTTTGCTCACACAAAAAATAATAACAACACATGTTTTCAACCGAATAGATCACACTCAAGCCCTATTATGAGTCAGCCATATTGTTTGCACTTAGTGGGTTTTTTGCAATTAGTTTAATAAAACTCCGTAACGGTTAAAGTTTAGGATAATTGTCAATAATTAAGAACAAATAAAAAAGTATTTGTCTACAAATGAATACAGGGTTTTAAATGATATATTTCATACTTTGACAGCGCGAACAACATAGATTCACTGTCATCTCTCATTGGTTAAACTGTTAAACATAAGTTTTTATTTATTTTTGTTTGTCACAGTATTTGTACACCCGGTAGAGTATATTATAGTCTATATTTCAATATAATAATGCATTATGATGATGCTAGTCCTAAACCACAGCAAAAGGGATTTTAAGGGATATTATGGGATATAAAACCACCTATTCATTTATGTGTTTTAGATACGTCCTGATCTCGTGCTTCGAATATTATAGTAAACTCTATTCAAAAATATCCATCTGTATGCAGCTGTTATGTACCTGGGGTATTGCGTTTCTCATAATGGTAAGAATTTTCCCTTTATTTGTCAAATTTGATGTATTGATCAATAAGGGATAGATACATAGGGTTCAATCCCTTGTTTATTTGTCGTAGACGGGAATTTTATACAGGGCAGCCCAACAGAGAGCTTGATAAACCTATACAAATTATGTATCACTATAATATTGAAATACGGGATAATATTTCAATGTGAATAAAAGTTATGTTGGGTTTTTTATTGATACTTTCCTAAAGAAAATAATTTCTTTTCTCAAGACGTTTCTCAACATATACATACGGTTATTTGTATAATTGATTGTTTTTCCTTGAAGAAATTGATGTTTATAGTTTATTTATTTTAGCTCCCGCCACTTATAGGTATATGGGGACAGTTGGGTTTGGATCCCTCAACGTTTTCTTGTACTATTTTAGAAAAACATGGCAAATCACCCAAGAAAGTGATATTTTTGATTGGATTTGTTCTTCCATGCGTAGTCATTATACTGGCTTACTCCTGTATATATTGTAGTGTCCGAAATTCAAAACGAAAATTGAGGTCTCATCAGTAAGTATATTATTTAATCGATACAATCAATAACCAATTATAAATTAGGTACGCTCGTTTCAGCTAATTGTAGCTAATTGTGGAGCATTTAAAAAAATTCTTAAACCAGAAATCTAATTTTAAAAAGCATATCCTGTGGAGCAATTTATTTTCGCCGGTAGATGATTATTCTGAAAACAAACTAGTATTAAACGTAAATATAGGCGGCTTATATGGACCCAATATAATAACAAAATCCTAATTATACAAGGCCACCCAAAGACTATGGTGTGTCACCTTATAGAAACAGAATTACTTAATTAATAGACGTAGGTATACATTCGAGAGATAAATTAAGTATTTAATTTGGGAGTAAAAATGAATGAACAGTCCCATGATTGACAAAAAGCTGGAGGATATGGGAGACTTTCCCATTTCATTTAAGAACAAACACTATAGGGACGCATTCGCCATTTCATTTTCTAATCAATATTTCGTTTTCTACTAAAAGCGGCGAGATACACACAATACAATTTTCCATTTTCCTTTTTCTCAGTGTCGTAACAAACAAACCCGCACCATGGGGGGCCTACATCGACAGCCCCTTTAAAACGTGCTGTCAGCTTGGCTTTTCATAGGTATTTCATTTCATAATTTTTTTTTATCCTGAGAATCACATCGTTAAGTGAAGAAGAATTATACGTGATAGCGAGGAATTTACAAACGATATACAATAAAGACTTGTCCATTGACTTTCCTAGTCAAATTTTAAGCCTCAGAAAGGCACTTGGAGATAGTATTTCAAAATTAAAAACAGTGTATGATTTTGCGGATCATTTATTAATAAAAAATCAGTGTTTCTTCAAATTTTCCAGATGTATCTAGTGCAGTGATATTATTTCTAACTTTACCAGTTAGGGTGGCATCAGCGGAACGGAACGGAACTTTTTTCAAACTTAAAATGGTAAAAACCCATTTACGTAACACCATGGAACAACAACGCCTTTCGGATTTGTCCTTAATCAGTATCGAACACGAGTTTGTAAGAACATTAAATATCGACGAAATTATAAACAATTTTGCAAAAAAAACTCTCGACGATCTGGTCGTTTTGTATAATACCTTGTATAGTATTTACTACTTAGTGACATAATGTTTGTGCAGACTTGTCGAGTGTTCATGTGTTTTATTGGTTTCTGTCTTTTGGATTCTATGAGGCTCGATCACTGCTACCCCCCTTTACTACCACACATATGGTAAGCAAAATTATGTGGTGTTTTAAAATTTTGATTTTGCATCATGTTTGCTATAATATTACGTATAATGACTTAATAACTACGTCTATGTTATGTCTACCAGTCTACGGATTATAAAATAAATTTTAATTGTTTGCTGTTTTAATAGTATAGGTAGGTACTTAACACAATATAATGCGTGTTTAACCCTAATTAAATTATTACACGATTAACGAATTCAAAAATTCATAAACCTGAACCTCATAATAATGAAAATGAGAATTATCATTTTCCATTCGTTATATAGAGTGGGGGCCCACTCAATTCTTGTTGCGCCACTGCTTTTTCTGCGTTTATTAATTCATAAATCCAGCCTTTCTTACGTAAACTGTAGTAGGTAATTGTACTTCAAAGCCGGGGTTTTCGCCGAATTTTTGATAAAACGAAGAACTAACGAAATATTGATCAAAAAATGAAAAGGCGTTTGCTCTTAAAGCTACATTATTAATGCATGGAACCAAGAATAACATTGCTTTGTATTTTTCTCTCAATGCAGTCCAACTATTATAAAAGAATGATGTTTATTATTAATCAGTTGATTAGAACGCGGGTATACGTGCTTCCACGATAAAAAATGGGAAGCTCTTAAACTCCTACAATTTTGGTTTATGGCCTTAAGTCATTAAGAAAGCCAACTTATAACTTCGGTATATTACATTTGCTGTTTTTATTGATAAATGTTTTTTAAAACGTGAATATGTGCCCAGATTGCATTATATGGGCTTATTTTTTAATGATACTAAAACATAACAAAATAAAAGTATTAATAAAAAGAGAAGTAAAGTACCCTACATAACAATGTATATTTTTCAGGCCGATATCAGACAAGCGAACATCGCGCCGAGAAAAAGACGACAGTAGATTAACAAAGCTTATGGCTTTAATTTTTTTATGTTTCCTGTGTTGTTTTCTACCGTTAATGTTAGTCAACGTATTTGATGACAAAATAACATTCCCAGTGTTTCACGTGTTAGCCTCAATTTTAGCTTGGGCTTCCAGCGTTATAAACCCCTTTATTTATGCGGCAAGCAATAGACAGTACAGATCTGCTTATAAAAAATTACTGCGAAACGTCAAATCTAGTGTTGCCTTTTCCGATTCGAGGCATTCAAATAACTCTATTCGCTCTAAACAAGAGAAAAATCAGAGTGTGAGCTTCAGGCCCAAGGAAAGTAGTAGTGCTGTCGCCGCAGTTGGGGTTTAAAGTAGGCTACACGCAGTTTAAAATATTTACAGGGACCAAATAACTTTTTGCTCGTTTCCAGAAAAATGCACAGATTTTACGGGAATAAGGTGTCACCCTTTCTTTTGTTAGAAGTTAGGTAGCCCCAATAAAGTCTATACAGGTACAACCACAAATAACGATTTGTACTGGTAAACAGTTTTAATAGCCGACTTAGTTTTTAAATAAAAACTGCAATTTTTTCTTTATGAAGTTACAATTAAAAGGAAAGTTTGGTCGGTATGTTGCATTTTTCTGTCAATGTCCCACAGTTTAGTTCTTTGTGCCATCTTTGTATATATTTTTAGCACTTAGCGGTGTTTTAGTTTAATTTACTTCACTATATAAATGACAATGTTGATATTAGATTCTTTGCTTGTTCCAAGAGACATTTGTTTGTTAATTTATTAGGATTATATTAACATTCCTAGCTGTACCAAAATAAAATAAAGACTGATTTAAGGTAGCAATTGTGCCAAAAAGTAGATTATATATTTACCTACTGTAGCTACCACATAAAAAAATATCGTTTTCTTTGTGACATAAGTACACATTTCACAGAAAATGCTGCTTATTATTAATATGCCAAAAAATCTGATTAGATAGGTATATGCGTAGTTAAGCTAATTTTTGTATCATTTGACTACATGAAATAAAACTTGTATTTTATTTGTGAAAGTGTTTTATTTTTAATAAAAATAATATGTATATAATACGTAAAACAAGGTATACAAACATATACTTAAGTAGTTAGTTTAATGCACTGAATACATATTTACCCGCATACATGTATAAAAATAGTAGGTATTCGTTTATAACTAATTTTAGTAAAAATACTATATACCTATACTAGCCCCGGTTCCTTTTAATTGGTCACAATACTGACATTTTATAAATATTTGGTCCCCCAGGTGTCAAAATGACACTTAAGAAAATTAAATATTTACCTGCAACTAAATAGAAAAATAACAACAAAATTTATAACAATTATGATATTAATAAAAACAAGCTTAAGGTGACTGTGTAAACGGGTTATAATTTTCTGGCAAGCCCACTAGCTTCAAACTTTCCTCCCATAACCTTTTGGCGCTCTCTTCATTTCTTGCGGCCGATGAAGGTGTTTTGGTAGCACATTCTGAATAATACAACCCACTTTCATTGGCGCATTTCTCGTCTACGGAACAATAGATGGTTGTTTGGGCTCCCTGCTCCGGGGTTTTTAGGGCCCATCCAAACAAACCCCAAACAAAGGATGCAAAAGAACCGAAAGTGGTGCTCATATGACGCCCTAATTCAGTCTTGATCACTCCTGGATGAAGACTGTAGGCGGTAACATTGGTAATATTATTTTCTGGAACAAAAAATAGGCTCTAAACAAATTTCGGACAGTGTGTCGGGAGCAATAGGAACTTATTTTTACCTTTCAACCTTTTCGCAAGTTCTTTGGTGAATAATATATTTGCTAATTTACTTTGGCCATAGGCCTTTATGGGGCTGTATGTTCGTTTATTCCAGTTCAAATCGTCGAAATCCATAGTTCCTCCTAAAATAAGTAAAAATATTTGACTCTGTAAAATTTGGGTGACCAGCTACACTATTTTAAGAGTATTATAGAAGAGTATAATACAATAAAATACTTAAAAGTTTTGAAATTGAAATGAAATTATTATTTGTTGTTATTTTAAGATTTTTCTGTGTTATTTTCGGGGTCATTTCATTTGTGAAATTAAAAATACATATTTCTGGTAACACCAAAAATCGGGTTTTTAAACTTTTTGATACCCCTCTGTATAATGTATGTGTTTCGACCGCTAATGCTGCTATCCAAAAAAAAAAATTTACCTCTAAAAATTAAAAAAAAACTAAAAAAATCGAGAAGATTTATTTTAAATCTCGGATTTAAATAAATTACAAACGTTATTCTAAATAAGTTTTCTAATTGGCATTTTGGTCAAAAATGAAAAATAAAGGTAGTTTACTCTTGGAGAAAAATCATGTGTTTGAGGTTTTTGCGAACACTGTATAAAAAATTAAAATTTTCTCTTCGTGAATTGCATTTTTTTTACAAGCAAAACTTTTTATTAAGAATGACTTTTTCCCGAAAAATTAAATTTTTCATCCTATCCGCGGTCAGTCTGTACCTAGGGTGTTTCATTAAGGGTGGCCACCGGCCATATCTCGGAAACTACTAAACATAGAAACTTGGGAAAAAAATTATGATTAAAGCGGTCATGAGAAAATTCTGGAAATTACTTTTAAGTGCCTCCTTTCGCCGCAAGGGGGCACAACTAAAAAAAAAATTTTAATGCTAAATTTCTCTGAAAATTCCCATAACTCTAATTACATCATCGAAAAGCGTAGACAATTCTGCATCATTTTGGTTTAAGGCTCATTGGCGTACCGACCAGTGGGAAGTTATTGAACGTGTAAACATTAAAATCGCTGTAACTTCTAAACGACTTATCCGATTTTACTAAATTTAAGCTTGTTTGGAAGGACCTTCAATTGTCGTATCTAATGGTACCCGATAGTTTCTAATAAAATTGCTAGAGGGCGCAATTTGTATTAAAAATTATTGTTTTGGCAATAACTCTGAAACGAACAAAGATATCGAACTGCGGTCTTTACATCTTTTCCTGCAAATTTCATCTACTTTTCGATTATGATGTCATAGTTATACCGTATGATTTGAATTTTCGGGATAAAATCGAAAAAACTGTTATTATTATAAATTGCGCCCTCTAGCAATTTTATTAAACACTATCGTATACTGTTGGATACGGCGATTAAAGACACTTACCTTTCCCTTCCAAACAAGCTTAAATTTAGTAAAATCGGATGAGTCGTTTAGAAGTTACAGCGTTTTTAATGTTTACACATTCAATAGCTTCCCCCACTTTTATCAAGGTCGCGACGCCAATGAGCCTTAAACCAAAATGATGCAGAATTGTCTAAGCTTTTCGATGATGTAATCAGAGTTATACCTTAATATAAGAATTTTCGGAGAAATTTAGAATTAAAAATTTTTTTTTTAATTGTGCCCCTTGCGGCGAAATGAGGAACTTAAAAGTAATTTCCAGAATTTTCTCATGACCGCTTTAATCATAATTTTTTTTTCCCCAAGTTTCTATGTTTAGTAGTTTCCGAGATATGGCCGGTGGCCACCCTTACTGAAACACCCTGTATTCATATTATACCTAATTTATCTATTTTATTTATATTATTTATTTCTTACTTTCATGCGCTGTTGAAGAAACATTAACAATTCTAGCTGAATTACTTTGGCAGATTTTTGGCAGAAGGAGTAGTGAAAACAAGAAGTGTCCCAAATGGTTGGTCCCAAATTGTATCTCAAATCCATCTTCAGTTTTTCCTTGTGGGCATATCATAACACCGGCATTGTTAACCAACAAGTCCACTTTTGTTTCTGTTTCCAAAATAATTTTGGCACATTTTCGAACCGATGTGAGGCTGTTTAAATCTAATTCCTCCACAACCAACTGTCCAAGGTTTTCCTTTTTCTGGCATATCTTTTTTATGTCATCTGCTGCTTGATTGGCCTTTTCTGTATTTCTACACGCCATTATTACTCGTGCTCCTGCAAGTATTTGCTTTATTTAAGTATAGAATAAAAGCAGTTTAGTATAGGTATACATATATTATATGTGGACTTCGTCTAAGCACTGTTATGTTTTATATATTATGATATTATATTTACCTGTTCTGGTACAGTGGTACACCTATTTAATGTGACTTTAGTCAATAAGTGCATAAGTCTATATAGGTGCGTACAGAGAATAAAAACCTATGGTGTTTTGAAATTTTTTTTAAATCGAAGCATTTTTTTTTGGTGTAGTAATTTTAAAACGAATACCTTTTTTAAATTTTTACCTCTTTCGAAAAAGTCCTTGGCGGTAACTTTACCAATTCCAGTGTTGCATCCTGTTATTACAGCGGTTTTTCCATCAAGTCTTGCAGCGGAATTACATACAGCACTTAGAAACCCCATTTTAAAAAATATTCTTTGATTTTGCACGACGTGGCTGATCTGATGCTGTTAATTAATTCACTTCAACTGTGCCCTGTGCCACTTTGGTACTTCATATAATTATCGAACCACTCACTATCTTATATATCTCATCTTTCAACCAACGCAACGACGGCAACGCGGCTAAAACAGCGGTATTTGAGAACCTCGTTCGACATCGTATGTTCTCGAGAGTTTGATCCTGTGAACAGTTATTGATCCCAAGCGAAGCTTTAAACACAAGTCACAGCTCTGAGTCATTGTCATTGTAGCAACTTAGCGAGTCATCATATTTTGGTGATCTTTGTACCAAACAAGAAAAAAAAACAGTCAAAAACAACCTGACCAAAGCGTAATAGCAATGGCTGAGAAAATCCGATTGCGCGTAGTATTTTTTTAATAATTTAATGATCGTCGAATTTAAATTTTGTAATGATACAGAAAAGAAGAACTTTGCAAGCCCATTTCACATATAATTTATTCGCCAATTTGTCAGGAAATCTCAAATAACCGCCATCTAGGTAGTACTAACAAAAGCTCTTGAATTGATGATGGTACAATCTAGTGATGCACTATAGAGTTTATACAGAAAGAAATCTTCGTTTTGTAACATGCAGCAGAGTAAATAAAATTTAAATTCAATTTCTTGCTGTTTTTTTACCTGTAATAAAAAACAAAATTCTTATCATCAATTTATTTCTATAGGATCGAGCTGGTCACAGTTTATAGTTAGCAATTGACCACGTTGAGAGTGTATAAGAAGTGTCGGGTTGTGTGTGGTTGTCTTAAAAAATGGTTCTTTTTGAGGAACAAATTTCTGCCGACGAGCAACAAATAGCCAAGATTTTAATTTCAATTATATGTCTCTATGGAAACGATGGATTACCTCTGATAGCGATCGAAAGAGAGTTCCAGAGCTATTGTGGGTTTTCCATACCGTGGAAAGAATTTGGAGCGGAAAGCCTGCGATCTTGGCTGATAACGTTACCCAACATTTACATTGTCCGGGATCGTTTTCACAATGAAATTTTGATTGAGCAAAGCCCGAAATCCAGCCACATCAAGGACTTAATTTTGAAGCAAAAAAATACCCATCACCGGCCAAATGTTGGCACGAAGCGCAAGGCGCATCCTATGGAGTTTGAGAACTTAAGTAGCTACAATCAGCCATACAAGATGAAAAAGCGGCTCGAGTGTCAAAATTTGCCTGAAGGCTCGTTCATACACACCTCGATAAATAATGCTTCTTCAAGCGAAACTGATCGATACGAAAAATTTGAAGAATTGGTAAAATATACATCTTTATTAACATTAATACAAATTTCAATAATAAGTGCAGATTTTTTTTAGAGCTTTTAACGATAAATTTGCTTTTAGGAATCCATGCTTCCTCTATTTTACAAGCATCAGGCATTGGGAGATGATTTTTTCTTAGATATTGCTGACACTAAACTGGGGTACTATGTTCCAGAAAAAGGTAAAATAAAAATATCGCGGTTCAAATAATTTAAATATTAATTATTATTTTTACTCCTGAAAACTAATATAGTTTTTATTGAAATCATGCCTTATTAATTAGAAAATTTCTAAGAAATCATTGCACCTGGTGCACTATTTATTGAATATTATGAAAAGGTGGTGTACCTAGTAAAGTTGTTTTCTGTCAAAATGGCGAAGTTTTTATTTATTTATTACGGATTATTGTTTTTACTAGTTTTATTTTTTCTAGGACCGAAGCAATGTGGCTTATGTGCATCAAGTCAAACGATTTCAGGACTAACAGAAAAAATTCGACGAGCTGTGAATTTGGCCCCCAGAGTGGTTGTAATGATTGGATTTCAAGATTTACTTGATGTAAGCATTTTTACCTAAAAAAAATTGAGAGCAAAGACAAAGTCCTATCAATTTTTAAATTATACAGTGTGTCCGGAAATGATGAGCAAACAATTTAGGGAATAATTCTAGACCGAAAATAAATGCTATCTCTTCCTATAACGTTTTTTCGAAAATTTATGAGTTAGTTAAATTTTATTTGCAGTTTTAAAATACATAATAAGTTACTAGAACAATAAATTAAACATTCAAATCAAAGGTTCTTTAGTGACGTCCTTCCTCTTCAATGCATAAATTAATTCTTCTTAAAAAATTCCGACGAACTCCATGGAATGGAATATTCCTTCCTTTGATATATGCTATGTCTTTTTATGTCAAAATGTCAGTCAAAATGCGCATACAGTGTAGGACAAAAAAGTTGGGACCATTCAAATTAAAGTATATATAAGCTCCTATGTGGCGCCCTCTACAAAATGCGAAAAAAACGGTGGGCAAATTTGTATTTCTCATCCCGAAAAAGCCCCATATACGAGACTTCGTCAAAATATTATGAGCGCATAATTAATTTTCGAAAAAATGTCATCGGAAGAGATAGCATTTATTTTCGGTTTAAAATTATTCCCTAAATTGTTTGCTCATCATTTCCGGACACCCTGTATATAGGTCTAGTGGGGTTGATTTTATAATTCTTTTTAGGGCCGTAGCATAAGCACAATGATTTCCGACTTGAGACAACTCGTGATTGAACTTAGAAAAAAAAATACCCGCACTACACTACTCACCTTGATTCCATCTCCCAAATTGCCAAGAATGCAGCGCTTCGAGACAAGAATGGATATTTTTAACAGAGCCATACTTGACTATGCTTCAGATCCAATGTTAACATGCAACATTATTGATATGAATACTATTTTCTTAAAAGAAGCAGAGAAATTCAAACGAGATTTGTAAGTTATTTTAAAGAGCTATTAGGAGACGCTAAAAAGTATCACAAACAATATATTTTTCTTTTCAGTGATAGATTCAAGAAAGTAACGAAAAACGATCCTTACAAAGTATTTTCCGACTACGGCAGAAAAATATTCTTGAGCGCTCTGAAATCATGCCTCAAGGAACAAATAGAATACGGATATTAACGATCAGTTTTAATATAGATTCCCTAAAAATATAAAAAAATGTTTTTATGAGACTACAATGAAACTAGTACACAAAAGTATTTTTTGTAGTATCTGTTTAATGTTATTACATAATAACATTGTTTTTTGTAATAAATGACTATGGATACTTCTCCTCTGTGAAGTACCATGTTATTCTATTATACATATATTTTTGTTATGTCCAGTTTGTTACTATAACTAAAGACACCTGTGATATTTTTATAGTTATTTTATAGTTAGTGTTAAGTAGGTAATATTTAGTATAAGTAGTATGTAAGTATAGGGAATCACAACATGTAAGTTTTAACCATACCTGCAGAAAAGTTAAAATTTAATAAATAGCTATAAGTTGTTTCTAGCTGCTCAAGAAGTTTTATTTTCAATCTTCCAAGAAAACAACCAATATCTAGCAAAAAATATTTATTATACTTAAATCTTGAAAGGAAAATTAAATTGCCATTTTTCAAAAATCAGTACATCAGTAAATCATCAAATAAATAATAATTTGGAAGAAAAACACAATTTTTTGGGATAGTTGGACCAGTGTTTTCGACTAGCATAACACAATTGTGATTATTAGTATTTCTATAATGTAATAAGAACCTACTGGATAAACCCTATTTTAAAAAATGGTTATCTGGTCCAGCATCCCCAAAATGATCCTAAAACATCTCGAAATGTTTTCCTCAATATAGAAATACCCTATTACTAGACAGCAAAATTAATAAGATCAAAATGTCTTCATTTGTAAAGTAATTTTACAAGAAACATACTATCACACAAAATGAATTAATATAATAACTTTCACATAGAAGGTTCTTCATATAATAAAGAAAAATGTTCACATATAAATTTTTCTCAAATCAGATGCAGAAGTTATCATATTACATTGTGGGCATAACTTTTTAGCTCCCAAAGTCTGTAGCCAACACAGTTCACAATGGACATGCCAACAACACACCGAGATAACTGGTGTTCGATACCGTTCCATACATATCAGGCATTTATATATTTCATCTTTGCTTTCTAACCGTGCTTCGAGTTCCTTAATGCGATATTTTAAAACTTGTATTACTGGGTCTCCTTTCGGGCCAGCAGACTCGGAGTTTTCTTTTTCATCAGTGCTTAGACAATTTGGTACAGTTCCCATGACTGCTTTACGCAGTGCTAAGTTTTCTGCAGCCTCCTCACAGGGCAAAATAATGTCTTGTTCTGAGTACTGAGGTGAACCATACATTTCACCATCTCCATCGACATTCAAATCTTCATCTTCATCCACAGGCTGAATAGCTTGACCTAGACTAGATACTCCCCCTGGTAGAAGACTGGTAACACGTACTCTACTCTGGCCTGCCCATTCGTATTCTTCATATGTTTCAATATCTATATTTTCATCATCCTGATCACTACCACTATGCTGCTCTGATCTTCTTAGGCAAAGTTCTACATGAATTGTTAGATCTTCTGAGACTTCTTTGTTACATATGGGGCAAACTGCCTCATCAGCCTTTCGTTTACGTGTTTTAGTACGAAGTCTATTTTGTCTGTTATTTCTTACCTTCTGGTAGGTTTCCCATTTTTTGTCTGGATCATTAATACTAGTAGAGCTTCCATTTGAACTACAAGGAATACTTCTTCCATTAAGTTTTATTTTTGGGGCTGGAAGCTTGTTTAGTTTTTCTATTTCTATATGCAAGTGAGAATCAATTTCAGTTTGTCGCAAGGTAACGCAACAAACAGGACAACAAGTAGGGTCTAATTGCTTCTTTTTTGTACGGCATCCTCTGCCCCCTTCTTCGAAGCTGGAACTAGTACCTGGAACTTCGCCGTTTTCCTCAAAGACTTCCATTTTTCCCACTGATAAATCTTAAGAAAGTTTTGCTTAAACATCGAGAACTTATATCTTGTAAATAGTTACATGATTGCTATATTATTATTAAGATGTTATTGGATTTCCACTGGAAGTTTGTTTACATTTTTAGGTTACAGAATCAAATGAAAACAAAATACAACCCTCTATTCAAAACAATTTTTGACATTTAAATTACCATTAGTGGAATTTATTTATCTATTGATTTTTTTTGTGGCACCCCTGCTTTAATTCTCTAGTTTTCTTTAAATCCATTGTTTCCAAATAAAGATGAATTACAGAAACACCAAAAGCTGACGCCAGTAGTTTTATATATAGTCTTATATACTAGACGTAGCGATAGATTTTACTGAATTATAAAGAGCAAGATCGCAGATCTCTAGTTATCGAATGAGGATAAATAATTCATCTTTATTGTACGACGAGAAGAGGGCGCCAGTAGTACTATAAAACGAGTCTTTATACCAAACAGTAGCTATAGATTTTACTGAATTTTATAACCATTGTTTAATACTAATACTCTTCCAACTGTTTGTAGAAGTGGCTTCGTCTCGTAACAAAGGACTTTGTAGAAATAAAACTGGAAAATAATTTTTTTAGAAATATAAATTTATTTAAATACAAATTGGGAGTTTTACAATATGGAAAACCCTGAATAACAGATGTTTGTTTGACCAAATATACATAGCTAGAGACCTAATTTACAAAATTATCGTAAATGGTCAAAACGAACAACGTTAAAGGAAATTACACATTCACTAACAGCTCACAACTAAGGTTATAATTATAAATAAACTATAATAACCTGCTACAAATTGAGACGACTTAATAAGTACATAGTTTTCTGTTGTAGCTCAAAAAGGGTAAAATTCAATAATTTTTATCAGACAAAATTGCACAATTTTAACTGGTATCTATCACATATTCAAAAAAAAAAATTAATACTGACTTTTAAATAAATAAACTTTGCGTTCATATTACTCTGAAAAGCCCAGTGATTAAAATTTCAATTATGCGTGGACAAATTACTGGAAAAACAGCCAGAAGGTAGGTATTATATGTACAAACGACTTCGGGTCATTGTCATTAACTATCGTACCAAGCGGCGATAAGAAAAGAAAACTCAATAATATGAAGTCATAAATAAGTAAAATTGAGGGTAACAATTTTAACAATGGAACTTTTAAATTACTAGATTTTACTCATTTAAGGAACGGAGTGATGCAAATATGTATCTGGATATAATTATGTATATAAATAATGCTAATGGTCGATGATGTCGACGTCCAGTCGCATGAATGATTTTAACCAGCGTGCGTTTAGATGTTCTGCTAACATGGTTGATAGCTCAATCAAGGTATTTTCTTATTGGAAATTTCAATGTGCATGTTACCAAAATAAGGATAAATAAATTACTCTAACTTCTGACTATTCTGTTAAAAAAAAATTATAAACTCATCGCATGGTGTCATAAGTGAGGGACGTAAGGAAAGATACTCTGCAGGGTAGAACATGATTGAGAAGTTACCGAGATTTTATTCAAATGTGATAGCAAGAAAACTGAAAACAATAAAGGGTTTAAACTGTCATATGTCAAAATTCGATCGCTTCCGATAATGTTTCTAAAGTATAGTTCTTATTAAAACAAAAATTAATGTATATTCATAATATTTACCCTGGAATTTAAAAAATGCACGCATCCACCTTTAATAAACACAAACCTATGGGCGTTTAAAAATAAAATATCAAATTCTAAATCAACAAATTGAAGAAGTATAAACTTAATTGATCTTGCAAATAAAGTTGGGTAGGTATATGGTTTTGTTATTAGATAGGTATGTCTCTGTAACAGGCAAATTGATCTGGAGTTACCACCACCCACTATTAGTTTTTAACATTTTGGCCCCTGTTCTGACTTTTTTCAAGTCACCTATCGCACAGGGTGGAGAGGAAAGAGGAACCTTCCCTCTTTCATCTCCGCAACACTGAAAACTGAAATAAGTAACGATATTTTAAAGAGCAAGGTCTGAAGTATTCGGGTAGATGATAAAACCTATACTCCAAACCCAAAAATATAGGCAGTGACGTAGCTATCATAACCATGGAAACCAATGCAAACCACCAATGACAATACAGTATTTTGGCCGTTTCCATGGTTATGACAGCTACGTCACTGCCTATTATTTTGGGTTTGGGGTATAACACATAACAAGAAATCCATGTAACCTATACATGTGGTATTGCCTGGTATACATAGAATTACAAACCAAACAAAACAACATACCTACAATTAAAACGTCATCCTAATATTAAGTTATTCTTTACTTCGAAATAATATCAAATCACTGTCATTCACAATACCAGCAACACATGACCGTCAATGTTAATAACATTTTTTGTAAACATTCATTGTATGCATCACGATGGTCATGGAAAATCCCTTGTAAATTTTGCTACACTCAAATATTAACTCTCTTATTAGTTTTACATCAAAATTATATGGAACTTTTTTGAAGGTGCTTGTATGATGGACCAGCACACAAAATTATATTATTTTCTGATAAGCCAATTATAATGCAGTAATATAGTATTTCTCGTAAGAAAGTTTTGGGGTAGTTTTGATTTTCTCCATTCTTCATGTTTTTTGGGATGCTGAATCCGAATCTGAGGTTTGCTAACAAAATTTCGTGACGCAACATTGAAAAAAATGCAAAAAAGGTAACTTTGGAAGTCCTTTGATTATAACTCGAAAATCATCAATTTTTCGGTAAAAAAACTTCTAGTCAAAATAAAAGTACGTAAAATTTTCTTCAAATTTCATTCTTTTTTAATTTTAGTTTTTAATTTCATTTTTTTTTTAATTTTAGTTTTTAGTTTTTTTTAATTTTTAGTTTAGTTCTTTTATTTTTTATTTCTTTTTTAATTTTAGTTATCGAATTTTTCAGAAAAATATGTTAGAGTTTTGGAGTAAAAAAGGTGGGTTTTTGGAGAGGCAAATAAAACACGCCACTTTTCAACTAGCGATTGAGCCCGAACGGTTTGTCTGAGAGAAAATTAAAAAAGAATGAAATTTAAAGAAAATTTTATGTACTTCCATTTTGATTAGAAGTATTTTTACCGAAAAATTGATGATTTTCGAGTTATAATCAAAAGACTTCCAAAATTACCTTTTTTTAAAATCTTTTTTTGCATTTTTTTCAATGTTGCGTCACGAAATTTTGTTAGCAAACCTCAGATTCGGATTCAGCATCCCAAAAAACATAAAGAATGGAGAAAATCAAAACTACCCCAAAACTTTCCTGCGAAGGGCCTTTATGAGCACAAATTTATTGAATTATTAAAAGAAAACACTGTTTGTAAAATTCTTTCGAAATAACTTTTTTCGGCAACCGTCCGGGAAATACCCACTTCCCGGACGTTTTTCTTTTTAGAAAGTAGCATTTCTCATCACATCAATATTAGCAATTGCTCGAATTTTAATATAAATAAGAATTAGAATGTTTCTGTTAGTACCTATCTCTGTTCGAATTTCAATATTTAATACAAATAAGAATTAAAATGTTCGAAATTTTGTTCTACAAAGAAATATAATAAAGAAATGTGTCTCATTGATTTGTTATTCTACACGGTTGCCGAAAAAATAGTGTACGCAACACGTCCGAACACAGTTTTTTTGGACTCGCAGACTTACAGGACTCGCCTACGGCTCGTCCTATTGTCGACGTATTTTCCGGACTTGTAACGTAAATTACTATTAATTGGCTTATTAGAAAATATTAAAATTTGGTGTGCTTAGTCTATCATACAAAGCCCTGCCAAAAGTTTATTACCATTTTGAGGCAACATTAATAGGGGATTTCCCATAGTCAGTCTGTCTGGTGGTACACATACCGGTATATTAGTTATGACTGCCTAAACAAAAAATTCCAATAAGTTATAGTTTAGCAGTTGTCACCCCAAAAAAACTATGTTCCACTTATAACTGATGCTGAATTATCATTTAGATGCAATCAAGGCATTGACAGTATTTTTGTTCTAAAGTGGAAATGTAAAAACCGGCCACCATCAATATCTAATATCTATCTATATTATTTTTTTCAAACCAGAACGAATTTTTCTTTACTCCAAAGTTGGACGGCAACTAGGAGCCCAAGGAGACGCAGAGATTGATGGTGGAATATCTATTTTAGACCAGAAATATTGACAACAATTGTTTTTGCTGCCGAGGGAATATAGGTAATAGATTGCCTTAATGCACATACTTATGTCTGAAAAATGGGAGCAAGTCTACAAAATTATGATTATTATTAACATAAACATTTTTGATCATCTGTTGCTGATCCGATAATTATTAATCAAATCAAGTTCATGCGACAGACATAAGGCTTATATAAATACCTGGTGATAAGTCTTTTGTGTGAAAAATAATAATTATTAACATAACTTAAAAACCTTAAGTCTAAATTTGAAACAGGTTACTAAAAAGTAACAAAAACAAGGAAGGACAAATGGTATCTGGCAAATTGATGATTTATTATGGGACAAAATTAAAAAAATTGTTGATATTTACAGGGTGATTGATTACAATGGATTTTAAAATATGCTGGCGAGCAGTGCATTTTTTTTTTAAATCGTTGCCTTGCCGAATCTTAATAAAGCGAATTTTTGTTCACCATTAACGAAAATACTTATATTTTCAATGGTTAAACAGTCTTTTGGAATTATATTTGCACTGACGAATTCCCTGATGCCTTATAATATTTTTAAAATGTAATCACCCTGTATTTTCCTATGCAAAGGAAGATGGAGAAGCTATAAGCCACCAAATATCACATTTTCAATATTAGTACTAAATAGTTTTCGAGATATCGACGATGTAGCTTAGTTTTCCACCAAAAGAATTGCGTAAACAAAATACACCATAGACTGGTAAAAACGCGCTAGAAAGATCGTTTCCCATTTGAAAGATTACGTGGATCTTAAGAATAATAATTTTAGGTAGTTTTATGTAATTAGAAGTTTAATGCAATAATACAAGTATTTGTGACGTGTCTAATGGCTTATATTTAGGCATTTGGAGGGAGGCCCTCACATGCAAAATACAGCAGCACTATTTCTTGTTTTTTTTTAATTAATAAAGTAATCAAAATCGTTAAAAATCGATACAGAGAATACCGACTGTATTTGGCATGCATTAAGAGCTGTTTTCACTTTATTTTTCTTTCATTTAATTTGTCCCCTTAGAACCTGGTTCCACAGCACACCGAACTACCCAAAATCTCTCCAATAATAACAACTCAAGAGAAACCTGTGCTGAGAAAGAAGAATTAGTAACCAGAGTTTTAAAAAAATAGGTACTCTTCTTTAATTATGTATAATTTACACTAAATCAACTTTAAAGCTGCTAGGTTTTATGTTATCGAAACAAATAAAAGCCAGATACTTGTCATTTTTGACATATTACTAGCAGCTGTTTTAGGGGTAGGTATAGTTTTAAATTACGAAACATCTTTTAAGACAGAGGCCTTACTTTCACCACAAAAATACACCCAGTTTATTGTGCCAAAAGACTCCTGCCAGTAATTTCATATCTGTCAGACAATCAATCGATATGGGTAGTAGAACAAACCCGAAAAATTAGGTAAAATGAATAGGTATATCATTTTCTATTACGTGCATCATGATGTATTTTTAAACCTTGACATTTGTTAATTTTAGCCTTATTTTTAAAATAATAACTTTAACTTATTTTTGGAACGTTAAATTGCCGAAATTTTTCATTATTTCTATTGAAAAAAGAAGATGTAGCTAACCTATGTACGTCAATAGTAGGAGTAGAATACTACCATAAAGAACAAAGAAAATATTTGGGTAAAGAAAATAAGATAGTACCTGAGCATTAAAGAAATACATCAAGATGTAAGTAATCATTAGAAAAATAAATAATACATAATATTGAAGAATCGGTTTGGTGGGGTTATTGTGTGTGGGGTTCCAGAAAAAATAAAAATAATAATAATAATAGCAAAATGAGTAAACTAACTGCTGCTTAAAAAGTAACTGAAATTATATCTACAAAGCGACACAATGTTTGGCTACTTATTAGTAAAGCTCTGATACAGGAAATACCGGGTGTGGTGTTATCTATTGCACCATGATAATAGCTAAAATCAATAATATTAAAATAAAATACTCCCCATTTGAGGAGCGATTCTTAAAGCGAGTTAAAATGTTGATAATAAAATCTAAGAACTGGGCTAAAATTATGACTATAGTACAGATGAAACCACTGGAATCTTTTTAGACACACACCGGTATAAATAATAATTAATTTTAAAGCGTTCTTGGAGCAAACGAAATGACTAGATATATTTTTGTGGGCTAAAATTTGATAAAACCTTAAATAATCTGACTCAATATAAAAAAATGCATAAAAAACTATACAAAATGGTCACAGAGAGGTTCACATTCAATATATTCTCTCTTTATATTTATAATAAGGATGTGAGTTACAATCTCTGTGAGCAAGTCCGTTTTTAGATCGAAACCATGCACTGACTACGTTAAGTGTCTATCTGGATCCAAATAACATTGTACACGCGCCCCCGCTTTCTCACAGACTTCACACGAAAAAAATCGTTCAAGTTGATGGGTAATATTGAATTCAACTATAAAATCACTGTACAGTCTCATTAGCTCGTCTTCGTTTGCCCGCTACAGGCTAAACTAAGAAGTCCGGATCACTGAAGTCGTTCTCGTCACTTTCACTGTCACTCGTTATTTTTCTCCTTTTCTTTTTGTGCCGCACCTTTTTCGCTTTTTCCGACGATCGGTGACTTCGCGGGGTTCGTTTCGTTTCACTTTCAAATCGTCTATGCGATATCACCATTTTCGGCACTTTTGGTGGAGAATGGTCCTACAAAAGGCAATAATGGAAAACTACGTGGAAAACGAGAAACATTCGGCCTATTTTTTTATATTCCGGTATAACCGGAAGTGATACAAACGTCAAGATATAATATTTTAAAAGTTCAAAGCCAATCATACCTGCTACCAAATTTTTAGAAATATAACTTTACTCGTTTCCGAGATCTTCTAATAGGCCACTCAACGTGAATCACCCTGTATATTGGTTACAGAAATGAAATTATTCATATTGATTAATCTAACTTTTATCTGTACTTGGCTTATTAAACACATGGAAAACAACAATAATTATAAAGAGGAGCACTAATTTTGACGAAAAATACCTCGACCTACATCACACATTATACAGCGTCACCAGTAAAGTCCGCATCATATGGGATTTTTTTTATTAATATCTTTATTCCAAATTTGACTTTGGCATCAAGTTCTGCTTCGATGGAGATGAAAATTAAGCCAAAAAATAGTAGTCACGTGATTCGCATTATCTGTCAAATTTTAATTTTTTCCCAAAAATAAAAAAGTGGGGTTATTTCTGAAAATATCGAAAAAAGTTATTGGAAAAAGTTTTTTAAATGCAGTTTCTAGCCCACATGCAAAATTTCAGCTGCATAAGATAATTTTGATTTTTTACCTATATTTTGTAAATTGCACCTCTTTTGCAAAATAAGACTCAACGCAACCTACATAAAACTTCTTACTTTTGACAAGGCTTTATTTCAGATACATTTTCGTTAAAGTAGCGCCACATTAAATGTGTGTTTTTCTACAAAATCAAAATTGGGCTTTAAAATTTGGTCGCATGTGATGCAAAGTTGGACCTTGTATAAGGTAACTTCATAAAGTAAGTATTTTTGAAAACGTCGTTTGTGTCTGAAATTAATACACCTTAATTTTAAGACAAAAAAGAACAAAGTGTCATCAGTAAAGTGTTCATTAAGTGGAAAATAAATTTTAGTTTAACTTAACGTAAAGTTTACCTATTTTCAACGATTTAATTTAAAACCCCTCTATTTTATTTTTTATTTTTTTACTTTCAGACACAAACTACGTTTTTAAATTTCTTATTTTATGAAGTTACCTTATACAGGGTCAAAAACAAATAAACTTTGCATCACATGCGACCAAATTTGAATAGCCCAATTTTGATTTTGTAGAAAAACACACATTTAATATGGCGCTACTTTAAAGAAAATGTATCTGAAATAAAGCATTGTCAAAACTAAGAAGTTTTATGTAGGTTGCGTTGAGTCTTATTTTGCAAAAGTGGTGCAATTTACAAAATATAGGTAAAAATCAAAATTATCTTATGCAGCTGAAATTTTGCGTGTGGGCTAAAAACTGCATTAAAAAAAACTTTTTTTAATAACTTTTTTCGATAATTTCAGAAATAACCCCTTATTTTATTATTTTTTCGAAAAAATTAAAATTTGACAGATAATGCGAATCACGTGACTACTATTTTTTTGCTTAATTTTCATCTCAATCGAAGCAGAACTTGATGCCAAAGTCAAATTTTGAATAAAGCTATTAATAAAAAAAAATCCCATATGATGCGGACTTTACTGGTGACACTGTATATTGTATACAGGGTTTATTAGTTCAAACTTTTTTTAAAAATGTTTTCTTGTAGCTATAATTTTTATTTATTTATCATAAACAATTTTCACTTAAAAAAAAAGGAAAAGAAAAAAGAATATCTTTTTTTAACACTTCATTAGGCAGACGTGTAAAAAAAATAACACTAATCAACCACCAATCACCTCTTGAAGAATAGGTGGAGATCCGGTCTTACAATGATTTTTACTAATACAAAGGAAATAGAAGTAAAGTGCAATCACCGTTAAATTTTCAACGGTAGCTTTGTCAAAATGTGTTATAAAGTAGCTACTTATATTATTCAAAGAACTTACCTTGTAATTTTGAAGCACAACCTGGTCCGCCTCAGTTAGAATAGCCGCAGGGGCATTGACATTAGGGTTTCCTCCTAGGTTTGCTAAAACCCTATTCTCGTCCTCTTCGGCATCGTCCGGGTCCAATTGTAACATCAGTTGCTTAAACTAAATATAAAAGCATGTCAGGAAGCGGAATAATCAAATTTTAAAAACCACAAAACATCATCAATCAAGATAATTTTTCAAATGTTGTTTCAATATATCGGGTCTTTGATGTGACCCGCCGGGTTGTTAATTTTTCATGCATTTCAATTAGGTTTAGAAATAATATACCTGCATTTTAATCTATGTAGAACAACGTACATTATTTACAATTTTCTTTAAAAATTAACACTTACGTCTAAATATTGACGAATCAGGTCTCTTCGTCCATTCTCATCGAGATAGTCGGGTGGGGTTCCTTCCTTGAGCTTTTGTAACGTCGTTTTCGGATTAAAGAGAGCATTTGATCGCCGCGAAATTGCTTTTTCATAGACTTTGACCGGTTCAGAAGGCGAATACAACTGTATTTTGCTGGAAAAAACATGGTGTCAGTAAAACAGTTCTGGTCAAACCATTGGTCCGGTACACGTATACATATCTTTGGAATACAAACAACGTTTTTATCGTTGTTAATCAATCAACTGTTAAAACTGTGGTGTGGTGAAATTAATGTAGAAATACATACAACTTACCCATCGCTCAGCCCAAAGACATCTTTAATGTGTTGTTTCAGCATCAGAAGCAGAAGACATCCCTGCGCAGTTGTCAAACATGCCTGCAAATGACTGGTATTTTCCGGAATGCGGGTCGTTAACGTCTCTTCGTCGTCGTCATCTTCATCCAAGGCGGACACTGTGTTTTTCAATTCACCGTTTTCTGTGTCCAGAATTTTGCTCTGCCCGTCTGATATCAAGCCCTAGAGGTAGACAATAAACAAACCATCAGCAAGTCTATTACTGCCACGTTTTTATTTAAAAAAACAGCAGAGAATTACACAAACGACACGTACCTCTCTGAAAGACTGTAAAAGATTTGTTCCAGAATTTGAGATCATTAGTTCGAGATGATGGACCATAAATAGTGCTTCATCTTGCACTTGATAGGGAAAATATGCTAGATTATCTGCCAGGTACAACATGTATGACAAACTTGAACGCTGAAACAAACAAAACGGGTGATCTATGACGTGCTTTTACGGGATTAAAGTGAAACTTACAGCTTGTTCATCGAAATGCTTTACAATTTTAAGAATTAAGGCACGTCGCTGTTGCCTGGAGTTCCTCAGCAATGAATACAAATAACCATTGAGTGCAGTCGGATATTCTCCCTTCTCCTTCACCACATATCCCCTCACTACTTCGTCATTGTGAATGATTTTCTGCAATCTATGTGACAAGTCAATTCCCAGGGATGCCTGGGAGTGGATAAACCCAGGGTACTTCTTCTCTATTTCTGATAGCGTTTTATCGGCAGGGTGGGATATGGTTTTCTCTGGATCAGTACTCATACATATCAGGGACGGGATAAACTGAGCTGGGTGGACCAAACCTTGGTTGCACACTAACTGTATTACTTTCAAAGCTGGTTGCCGAACTTGCAAGCTCTGGTGCAGGTAACATTTCATTACTTCTTGCAAATATTGTTGGATTACTGTGCTCGCCATTCCAGAAGACACATCGTTCATTTCCTTCAAGTTTTCTTGTTTTGAACGCTTCGACCCTAAAAATTACAATAAAAACGGAATGTAGGCCTGCCTAAGGAAGGAAGGATTGCCGCAACAGTACACTTACATTCCAAATCCTGCTGAATCATACGATTTTCCTCTTCAATCAGATAATTCTCAATGTTAAGCAGAACGTCAATTTTCATTTGCAATGGAGAATCTTCTAGGACTAGCTGCCTGTGGTAAAACTCTTTTAGTTCCGGTTCTAACATAAACTCGTGATGACGTATACAAACGCTTCCTACGGACTTAAGGGTGTTTGATTGGATGTCGACATCGTCCTGCTGCAGGAAAAACATCAAATTTATGTAAACTTGGTCCTTTGTATCCCCCTGAAATAAAAAAGAAATAAACGATAAGAACGGTGCCAAATAAAATTTCCTCAAAACACACTCACCGGGAGATCTCCAAGAACGTCTGGGTTCGTGAAGTCGAAATGACGCAACAAGAGACCAACAACAAACAGTGCCCTGCGCAGGAGCACCCTATTTCTAAAATTCTTTTGGAAGTTTAAATTGTAAGTCTCGAGACTGTTCTTAAACTCGAGCAGCATCATGTTGAATCTCTGAAAGCAGTCTCTGATAAGCTGAAAGTTATGAGTCACTTTATTGATGATGGACCCTAAGCAACTCAAGCAGCTACTGACGATCGGTCTGTTGTACTGCAAGATCAGTTTCATTGCGTCCTCTTCCAATTGCGCCAAAAACGAGTCGCTAGGATGCTCCATAAGAGGTACAACCAGCTCCAGCATTCTTGCCACACAGCTTATAATCTTAATATCTCCATCCGTGTGGCATTTCAGCCCCAAGTAAGGCTGGAGGGTGCTGGCATGTCTGATAAGAAGCTGCGGCCTTATTTTGGCAAAAGATTGCAACGTAGTTACGCAGGCTACCAATCGTTCTGATGCGCCACTGTGAGAACTGTTCTCTTCCAAACGCAGAATGTTTTCGATTAGGCAGTCTACGATTTGTTTACAGGCTGTTAGAAGTGCCTTTGGAGGTTCTGTGTTGATTTTTGTTGAATCGTCTTTATCTTCTTTAGGTTTGTACAGCTAAAATAAAAAAAAAATCTATAAATAACATTGTTGATTTTGCAGTACACAACAATACTTACACTGACAAGTAATTGTTCAAACCATTCCAAGCCGATCTCCTTCGAGGAAGCGACAACGTCGGTTATATGCATTACTTTTCGCAGCAAAGACTCGTCGTCTTTGGTTGGAGTAAACCACATATTTTGAAACACTTCCATGACTAGTTTCCTGATGCCTTCTTCATCATTAATTCGTCGTATCATCTTAACACAGATCTCCGGTATTTTCGGAAACTCTGGACATTCCACGCAAATGTCTTTGAGTATTTTGATTACCCTTTTTCGTACACTTACACCGGTATCTAATATTCGAGGGGAAAGAATCTCGTAGTACTTGTGGATTAATTCTGGCCGCCTTAAAACAAATTTACCAATAAGATCGACCGCAGCTTCTCGTACTGAAGTTGATTGATCCAAAATTGACTGGTTCACCCCCATTTGCATGTCATGTCTTCCCAGTACTGAGGGATCGGCCTCTACTATCATGGTAAGACACTTCATCGCTTTGGTTCTAATAGCTATGGAGGTTTCCTTCAGTACAATTAAAATTGCCTTTAAATACTGATCAAAACTTTGGGAAAAGTATCGTTTGGAAGCTAGAAATTGTGCTATAAGCTCGGCGTTGTTATAATCGATGTACGTTTGGAAGATCTGAACCCTGTTTCCCAAAGCCGTCGATTCTTGAAATGGCCGGATTCTGCCGATGAGAGTCTTCTTCTTGTCGTCAATGATGCGAAACTTTTCAGCGTTTTCTTGCTCAGTATCTTTCGGCTCTATTTCTTCATCTTCCTCTTCCTCGTCTTCACTGTCGCTGGCTTTGCCATTCCGTTTCGAGGTACGATGGTTGACGGTCTTGTTATCGAAATTGACCAATTGGGTTTTCTCATTTAACAGATCTTTGTACCACCACGCGATATAAAAATGACGGGCGTATTTGAAAGACTCGTCATTTTGGCCGTGAACGGCTAAAAATTCTAACAGTATCCTCTGGAGGAACTGAGTGCGTTCATCATCAGTCATATTATCTAATTTCTTTTTCTTCGATCCGGTTTCATCGTTGTCCCTCATTTCTTCTTGTATGTCTCTTATCATTTGATCGATCAAGTTAAGCTTACATCTGGAAAGAACACTGTCTCTCCGAAGCCTGGCAGCTACCACTCCCAAATAGTCCAAACTGGCCACTCTGAGAGACATGTCTGTGCCTTTATTGGAAAAATTTTGAACCAGCATTTTACCCAAAAGACAAAGAAGCAGTTCTGTTGCAGGCCACTCTGGTTTATTCACAGTCGACAATAGATCCTGGACGAAATTTTCAAAAAGCGGTCTGTAGTCGATTTCCTCCGATTTGTTGCCACATTTGCTGAGAAAAACCTTCAGAAATGTACCGGCCGTCGAGGTGGCTTTTTCAAATTTGTTACAAATTAGTACGTCGTCGTCCACCTAGGAAAGAACCTAGAATTACTAACATCCACAGAATCTGCTATCCATTATACTATTAGATAGATAGATAAAACTTTATAAAATTTATAATTAATATCACAGTTGTATTATTAAAATATTAACTACATATGAGGCAATTATTTGCAAAACTCGCTCTTTGCTATTTGGTTTACTTTTCAGGAGCAACAAAAAACTTTCTGGCTTGAACGCAAATTATTTTTTCGGTTCAATTAATTTTTTTTCAATACATTAATAGGCATGACTAATAAATATGATAGTAGTAAATACGAATTTCCTATAGTTTTTCAGAAAAAAAATATGTTTTTTGCAAACAGAGTTTTGAAAAGAAAAAGGTAAACACAGTGAAATTAAACGTTATTAAAAATTATCATGATGATTAGGGATGTGCCGTTTGAAAATTTCAAATGAAACTTTCGCATTTGAAAATTTCAAAAGTGAAATATGTCACTTAGCGTAAAAAGTGAAATTTCAGTGAAAACTTTGAAAATTTCAAGTGAAACCGTCACCTTATAATTTTCATAAATATCAGTGAAAATATCGCGAAAATTTCACTAAAATTTCATAAATTTCAGTGAAAGTTTCGCAAAAATTTCACATGCGACTGCCCCTTTATTTATTAAAATGGAACGGTTCCCGAAATAGCCAATCGGATGCATACATTCGCTGCGTGCCACACGTATTACGCGTAGGGATGTGCCATTTAAAAGTTTCAAATGAAATTTTCGCATTTGAAAATTTCAAAAGTGAAATATTTCACTTAGCATAAAAAGTGAAATTTCAGTGAAAACTTTGAAAATTTCAAGTGAAACTTTCACCTTATAAATTTCAGTGAAAGTTTCGCGAAAATTTCACTAAAATTTAATAAATTTCAGTGAATGTTTCGCAAAAATTTCACACGACTGCCCAACTGATGAAAGTAATTTAACTTTACATGATACAGACTCCACTTTAGGGCCAGAATCATTTAGTTATCAAGAAAACGATCAATAATTTGTCTTCATTGTTAAAGAAAAATAAGCAGTATAAAGTAGCAAGTAGCTCATTTTTAATTCTACTTTTGTTCCTTTTCTTATCAGAATATTTTTGCTTATTTTTCATTGAACTAATAACGTGACTAAAAGGAAAAGTTTCGTTTTTTCTATTACGACAATGCCATTACTGTTGCAGTCAATCTGAGGAAACTTTCACATTATTTTTGGTACAGGAATTAAGCCCGGGATTCAGTCTTATAATAATGGAAACTTATGTGAAAGTTTCACCGAAATTTTTACTGAAAATTTCACTGAAATTTAATGCCTGGGTGAAAGTTTCATAACTTTCAATAAATTTCGCGAAAATTTCACTTAGCGTGAAAGTTTCGCGAAAATTTCATATATTTCATAAATTTCATGAAAATTTCCAAGTGAAATTTCAAAGGAGGCTGAAAGTGAAATTTACCCAACCCTAATGATGATACATCTAAATTAAATTACTTTCCATTTCCAACATTTTTTACGTCCCCTTGGCCGAAGACTGCTTTCTACCGCCCTTTCTTTAAAGCATGACAACTTTCCACGAAATTTTTCTACTTACCTTTTGACGTTGTTTTTCCTGCTTGTCCTTATTTTTATTCTTTGCTGGTGCCTTGTCCTCGGGAAATGCGACAACACACTGAATGAGCTGTAAAACTAAAGCAGTAAGCATCTGAATGTGCTCCTCACTGTTTAGCCTGTACGTTCTTAGACTGCGTTTCGTACTGGGTAGTCGTGCTATCGAAGCCAGAATATCATCTAACAGAAGTCTACGGTGAGTTTCATACTTGGTAAATATCTGCAAACAAATAAGATATCATGTGGTACTGGAGTATTTATTGTTTAGTCTTATACATTAAACAACCGGGAGATATAAAAAAGTTTTCTTTAGAGAACGGTACTAAATATTTATAAGATAATATAGCATCGGCAGTGGCGGTCCCAATATTTTATCCGTACTGCGTCAGCAAAGACATAGATACATGCACATTAAAATAAACCCTTGATTTTTTCAAAATAAAATGACATACCGTTGTAACTAGTTTTAGACATGCCAATTGCAGTTCGCTGACATTCTCAACGAAAAACGGACTTATTCCCATCGACGAGGCGTGCAGGACCGAAGTGTCCGTCAAAAGTTGTATGTTCAAAAGTTCCGACAGTAAATTGACAAGTTCTGAAATTTTCGTGTACAACGTGTTGATGCCTTTTCCTGATATGGGCGTGCTCTTCTTTCGCCTTCCATCTTTTTTCTTGTTGTCCAGTTTGTATGTAGAGTCGTAGCTAGGAAAAATCGTATTGGACAGATGGTATTTGATATACAAAACGACACGATCGATAGTTTCTTCCAAATAAACCCTTTTTGACATATTTGGAGACGTCATTATGTACAGGCAGATAAGACATGCATCGGCAGCGCCCATTACCCTTTCCATTGTGGTTTCTAACCAAAATTGTCGAATGCTTTCGTTGTCCTCCTAAAAATAAAAAAAAAATACATATACGTTTTATATAATATGTAATAATGCTTTTTTGCTGCATATGTTTATTTTTGGAAGCTTACGTCAGTTATAGGTGATATTCTGTCGCCTCCGCGGACATTCAGTTCTAAAATAGTGAGTAACCTCGTCAGTTTCTCCGTAGGAATCATTTCCATGGCGCCCAAGACTTTCAGCTTGGCTGCCTCAGTACAAAGCTCCGACATAATTGATCTACTAAGGAGATGTTCATCTTGAATCATGTCATCGGCAGCTGTAAAAAATTATTGTGCAATAATTAACTAAGTAATTAACGTTTACCATTAAATACTCACCTATTTCTGCAAAATCAATTTCTTCTCCAGACCTTAGGACATGTTCAACAGATTTGTTAAAGCGAACGTAGGTGTTGCTCTCCATGAGCTCTTCCGTAGAAAGCTTCTGTAAGACGGGCACAAATTTTCGTTCAACCCGTCGTAATTTAGGTTTGCTAAGTACAAACGGCTCCGGTCCTTGTTCATCCTTGCTTGTAACCTTCCGTCTCTTCCCGACAAGCGCCGAAAATGTATCAGTCGGATCATGCTCTTCTTCTGGCTCAAATTCATCATCAGATTCTCTGTATTTCCGTTTACCTTTCCGCCTGCTCGATCTTCCTTCTCCCTCTGGTTCCGAGTCGGAATCTTCCTTGTAACTTTTGTTTTTCTTGTTAAGCTCAATTCCTAGTTCTTTCGCTAGTTGCGGTTTGGTTTCGACAAATGCTTTTAAACTTTTTTGCATAAGGGCTTGATCTTCTTCGGAAATTCTTCCCAATCTTATAATAGGTTGTTTAATATCCGTGTTAACTTTGTCAGTTGATGTGATATTTTCCTCTTCCGTAATATCTTTGTTGTCCGTCATAGTACTTTCGAACGTTTCAAAACGCTTTGCCTCCTCGAGGACTATTTCCTGACCCAATGGTTCTTTAATAACAGTTGAATTTTGTTGTTGACCTGTGGAATTTAAAGGAGGTATAAGAAAATTTTGAGCCTTGCGGACACAAAAGTGACAATGTCCTACTTATAGTTCACTTAAAAATTTAATTATTACCCAAGATGGTTTCAAAATGAAATAAAATAAAACTAGATACGAATAAAAAACATTTTAATACATCTTTAGCCATAAACAAAACAACTGTACAATGTAGTTAATTGTAAGTATACCTAGCGTTGAAAGTAAGCTTTACAATAAAGCCCTAAGCACGGGAAAACTCCAGGAAATGAAATGCAATGAGGATAATACATATTATGTACATACATGCACGCAATGAAAATTCATACAATGAGATGCCCCATGAAAATGTGGCTTTAAACCGGCTGCAATGGCGCAAGTATTGCAAAGTACTTTCTAAACGTGGTATAAGCATTACTCTTTCTATAATTGGTTTAGTAACCACCATGCACCGAAAATTAACAGGCATAAGAAAAAAAACGTTTAATTGTGTTCATAAATTTAAAATGTGTTTTATTTATTGATACATAACCTAAAAGAAACATTTTCATTGATGATAACGTCTAGTAAGAAGTGTAATGATAAGTTAATAATAATTGGAATTGGTATTTTTCGTACATGTAATGAAATGTGTAAATTACTTACCTGTGATAGTTTATGGATAAAATAAAATGCTTTAATCTTGATTAAAAACCATTGCTTTGAAAATAAAATGGCACCTGTTTAAAAAAACAAGTGAATAAATCAGTTCTTTATAAATGACAAAGAATTCCAAAGCCAACTAAGACCAGTCTTTTAAAACAAATAACCGGTCAAAGCTAACTAGAATGCAGTAAGTTGAATAAATCTGTAGATACATTATTAAAAAAAAAATAAAAAAATCAATGCTCCTTATTATTACAAAATAAAGGAAATTAGACGAAGTCCTACCCTGTAAGGAGCTGTGCACTGTGACCGCGAATCAGAACACAAATTCCATTATGTCAACAAACCTATATAAACAGTGTTCGCGGAAAAGTCTGCACCATATGGGAAACTTTTTTATGCGTTTTTTTTTTTGAAAATCTGTTTTTGGCATTAGGTTCTGCATGACCCAAAACAAAACAAAAGCTTAAAACTTTCAACTTGTGACGTGCGTTACACCTGTCTAACGTCATTTGAAAGATACGATAAAAAGTTATAAGAAAATATTGCTTCTCATCATATTTTGAGTAAATACCTACCCAAATTTTTGTTTAAAAATTTAAATGTAATTTTTATTTTTCATTTTTTTGAAAATTCAACTTATCGTCATAAGGTGAATGAGACACGGTTGGTTCTATTTGAACTGGAGGGATTGTGAATCATGATTATTTACACCTAATTTTTCAGATCAACCTTCCACTTCATCCAAGAATGCTCTTCTAGCGTAAAGCAATATTAATAAATTAATGCAAAAACAAAAAAAAATGGGAAACACAGACAGAAAATCACAACAAAAATCAATAATATTAACAAATCAAAACACACTAAAACTTGGTAACTGCAGTCAGTCAGTAGGGCAAGAAGAAAATTGAAGGATAAAGAAAATTAAATTGATTTTGCCACATTACAGGAGTTCTCTCCTTAATCTTCGCAGCGATCCTCGCTGAGCTGTGAGATGACATATTATACCGCTACCAAGTATCAAACAGTTACACTACTTATCTAACAAATTATTGTGGTATGTTATAGTGTTATGTTTCTCTTAATCAAGCAACTGAATCATATATTACCATCACCTAAAGACTATGTTAAGGTATTATCAAGTCAAGTCAAGTCAATCTAAGTGAAGTATATTTTAGAACGAGAATGAATGGTTTAAAGCAACACCATAAAATAAATGTTAGAACAAGCATTACCACAACACAAACCAAGCTATGCCACGCCACATACAGATGCCTTGAGAATTACCTCTATTCATTGGTCTTCTTAACTGTCTTAATTCACTGGTAGTAGTTGTATGCGTTGATCCAACAGAGACTGTAGTCTGTATAAGAGATGTTGTAGACATGGTAGCTGATATAGGGGACGACATTATAATTGAAACAGTTGTAACTACATTAGCAAATGTAACGGCTGCGGTAGTAACTACTGTCGGTACTAGTGTAACTGGTAACGATAAGGGGAGCGTGCAACATACAGTAGTAGGAGTAGGCACTACAGTTTCAGGCAAATGACTGTTGTTTACTTTGGAAGCAACAATTTCTGGTTGCTTTTCGGGAACAACTTTACAAGATTCGGCCAGTTGAATAACCGACGTAGGAATATTGCTTAAACTGCAAAGATCTTTTATTGCCTTGTCAGGCGATCGTGACGGGGGAACTAAGCTTGGTTTAGGATCAAGTAAATTCACTGGTTTAGACGGTTCCTGAGATACAAGAACTGTGGGTATCTGAAGGGGACTGTCCGACAACGGCACTACCTGTTTGACAATAGGAGAAAATTTCTCAGTAGTCACCTGTTCAGTAGTATGAGGTTGCTGCAACTGAGAAATTTGAACTTGCTGGGGAATAGGAGTCTGCTGCTGGGAAATGGGTGGTGGTTGCTGAAAAGACTGAACCAACTGCTGGGGACTCTGAGTTATTTGCTGGGGACTCTGAGTTATTTGCTGGGGAGTCTGAGTTATTTGCTGGGGAGTCTGAGTTATTTGCTGGGGAATCTGAGTTATTTGCTGGGGACTCTGAGTTATTTGCTGAGAACTCTGAGCAATCTGCTGAGAAGTTTGTGCGGCTAGTTGAGAGTTATGCACCTGCAATGCCTGCTGCTGGCGTAAATATTGCTGTTGTTGATATTGCCTTTGTTGTAGTAAAAGCCTCTGCTGATAGGCTAAAAATTGTCCAGATAAATATCTATGTAAACAAACTGTTGCATATTTATAATACCTTTTCCGCTAAACACTTGGGGATTCGAATGTAGAATTGCTTTTAGTAAATCAGGCATGCCTTCCTGTTGCTCCAATTTACTGCCAGCTCCGGCATAGTTGTCTTTTACCTCTCTAGAACAGTTTATTGCTACTATTTTTAATTTACACTATAACATAGGTACTGCTTATAATGTACACAACGTATACTTATGACAATAATGTAAAAATGACTTGTCTATTTATACTTAATACATTATTTATAAACAAAGTAATAAAAAAAAATACAGCGAGCCCTCTTGTAGAAATTTGCACTATGCCTTTAGGTTTAAAAATAATATTATGCAACTCAAATCACGATAATCACTCATATGAAATGACTACTGCTAATATCCTGTGTCAGACAATTCAAAATTTAAAATTTTGAACCTCCTGTGATTGTGGGATTTTAAAAATTGATAACTTGAACATATTATACAATTTTGGATCATATTTATTTGAAGATTCACAAATATCTTAATCAGATAGATCAATTTTGATTTACCATACAAATACTTTCATTTCCACCTGGAAAATGATACAGTCATGTGGGCCTTGCATATTTTTGCAGATCTATGAATTTCTAAGTATATTATGTTTTTTATTTAGGTACAGTTTTCTGTTGTTGTAGAGTAGCTAGTATATTATTATTTCGGTGGGAACAGTACCTCTGTAGCACTACCACATTTATTATCTCAGGATGTATTACATTTAAATGTAGTTGTATTAATAGTTAAAAGTTATCTCCTTTACAACGTTTTTGTTAAGTAATAAATATTAAACAGATTTCAAATAAATAAATAAATACACATAAATGAGTAGAGACCTTCCAGACTAGAGAAGTGACCTACATATTCCGAAATTAAGAATAGGTTCCTAAATATATGAATCCTTTCAAATATGTAAAATCTACATTTTTTTTGAAAATATAAATTTTAGTGATATTTCTTATTTCCAGGGGTATGAGATTATAAATCTTGGGAGCAAAATATGAAACTTTTAAATAATGTGCACATTTTGTATATTATTGACCAATTAATTCAATAAAATGACTAATTTTATAATAAAAAAGTACATACATGTGATCCGCTGAAGTTTTTTCTAATGAGGAAACCAACTGTGGTACTAAAACTTCATTTTTTTGTCCAAGTAAGTTTTGTGCCTCCTCTGCCACTCTTGGGTGAAAAAGTAACGACTTATTACTTATTGTCTGAGGAGAGGGAGTTGGTAATGGTAATTCTGGTAATACTGAAATGGAGAAAAACATATTTTATTAATATAGGTAGTTTTATTATAAAAATTGTAAGTATGCATTGGTATAAGAAGCCCACAATTAAATTTAGAAAATATGTTTGTGAGGCAAAGATTACAAACCTAGAAATTTTCTTCGTTAAAAAAGCTAAATTTATAAATAATTGCATCCTCTTGAGTATCCCGTTTTGAAGGTTATGTTACTGATGCATATCTATGTAGATTATCTTATTTTTCACCTTTTTAAGGTTGGTTAGTATTTATTTTAGTAAAAAGGTATCCGGAACGTAAATAATATTATTTTAAAGTTAAAGTGCTGGTGACCAATTTTACCATAAACCTATTACCATGAAGATTGATTTGTTATACTTTTGTAGCAGCCTACTTTTTAAATTTATTATCATCATCATACGATATTCTGCTTACCTATACACGAAGAGAAAGATGTGCAATGAATATAGGTAAGTACCAAATGCAAACAAAGAATGAGGCCAATTCATCCTCAAAAGAACCGCACTAATCTTTAACCAGGTTACTAGCAGACAGAAAATATGTATTTATTATTTAAATTAATAAAATATCACTATTTAAAGATGTAAAACACCCCTATGTTAGGTAACCTTAAAAATTATAAGAAACAGTAGGTAACTCACCTTTTAGTATGCTATATTCAGCTGGTAAAGCAGCCTTACAGTCCGTAAGACTCGCAACACCGGCTAATGTGGTGATGGGTACATGGGGTATTCCTGGATCCATCGCCACTAAACAAAAACTTTAATTATCTATAAACCATGTTCAATAACATGGTGCTATTTATGTCACAAAAGTAGGTTTAATGTGGGGCTGATGATGGTAGCTGTTCATATCAAAGTTTATCCTAACCTCTCACTAGAATTTCAGCTTGGGGAGAGCCAGAATTAGGGCAAATAACACTTAGCGAAAAAATAATTGTTTACAACTGGGGCTCGCGTTTTGAAAATAAATAATAAACGTTCTTTTTTGCAGGAAAACAACTGCAAGTGACATAACTGTCAACACCATTTTTGCTGACAATTGACGTAAATAAAGAAAAATACAACATTTATGGTCTAAAACCCTTTTCCGCCCTTTTTTTATACATAATTTCTTTTTTCAATGCTGTAGAAAGTTCTGTCCAAGTAAAACGCAAGCTCACTCTGTAAATAAATTGTTTTGTTTGCCCGAGAACCCCGTTACTGACGCCATCATTTTGTCTTATTTCACTGGCCACAGATGAGTCCTGCGGCTTGATACCTGATCCATTGTTCCTCGGGAGGGCCTTTTTCACTTCACAATTAAACAAATTTCACCTAAAATTTTAATATAATCAAATGGCGACGTTCTAAACAGAGGGAAACCTGGGAGGAAAACTCCAGTTAACTAGTTCCCAACTCTCAATCGGTACTACCTAGGGATTTCCATCAGAGATGGCGCTCTTCTTGGCTTCCGGTTCCAGTGGCTTTATATAATTAGTGAATACGCGTTCTATCGCCATAAGTTTAATTTGCACCCACATTATTCATTTTCATCTAATTAAATTAGGTAAGTATCTGTATTTAACAAAGTTAAGTAATAATAATCTTTCATGCATTAGAACATAGTTGTATGGTTCTAGGAAAAATATCTATGAACTCAAATGCTTTTCCATAACCACCCAAGGCGGTTCTGGCTTTTCCATCGAAGAAAGGCAAAGTAGGGAAATGTGGTTTCCTCTTTAAAATCAAATTAAATGTTTTATGTTATGTGCTTGAACCAAGAACTTATGAAAACGTTTCAACTTATTTTTTCTGTTTTTGCTTGCTCAAAACGATATTGCGAATAGGCAACCACTCATGCGAGTATACTTTTTTTGAAGTGCGAAGAAGCATCTATTCTGATCTCTTATTTGACGCATGAAAAGAAGTGGGACACAAATATACTTGAAGAGTAATAATAATAACTTCAGAAGTTCAACGACCCTAGTAGAGGAATATAGTGTAAAAGTGCTATGAAATCGTTCTAGTTAGCGGCACGTAGGGTAATTTTGTTAAAATCAAAATTTAGATAGAATCCTAGCAAGAAATAAAGGTTGTACTGTTTTGTTTATTGTAAGTTCAGGAAACACAAAGCGGGAGGTGCCGATATCATTTTTGCGCTTTCGCCATTTTAAAAAATAATTATATTTTTTGTTCCATTAATAAGTAGAATTTAGTTTTGTAACACTAATTTAAAGTCTATTTTTTTTCCAAGATAGACATGTAATTATTTTTCTGACTTGAATATGTATTTTTCTGAGCTAGAAGTATAAAAAAAAGAAAAGCGGAGGGGTTGGCAACCCTTGCTTTAACCGATTACTTAATCGTACTAAGTAATGCGATTCTTTAGGTCTTTGGTAATTGCCGTTTTATAATAAATAATACGTACCGTTTATGGGCCTTCTCAATGTTGAACGGTGAATGGGGTCATATGTAAGTCGTCATGGGAGTAAATAAACAAGACTTGTTCGTTTTAGCTTTCATACTTTATTGTATTCAGTTGTCCACATGGAAAAGTACAAATATTGCATAACACGGCACTAGCTAGGGTTATCACATACTTATCCGAGTGAATGAGAGGGAGCTGACTTAAATACGATATTCAGGTGGTGATAGGAATGATTAACGTGAAGTGTTTTTAAAGTATTATAAAGATATAGAAATCAATGCGGAGTTATCGTTAATATAGCAGCAGCAGACAGGTCTTTGGATACCTTTTTCCATGACCTCACCAAACGCTTTCCGGTAGCAGACAGGGATCGAATGAGATGATGAGAAAAGGATACTAGGACTGGTCCAGTGCCAATACTATTTAGCAATAGCCCGGTTATCGTTCGCTTCTTGGCAATATTTATAACTTTAGAAACATTTCTGTTAGTTTGTCATATTTAAGTTCAACTTAGCTAGTGCAAGTGCCTTTACTATATTAACTTACAGTCCGTTTTCTGGTGTATTCGACATTCTGGTTCTGAAATGTTTGGAAAAATGCGAGACCGACTTTTACAATACATTCCGAAACCGAACATTATTCAGCTCATCGATACCAAAAAAAAAATTCAACCCAATTTGAACGAATCCTAAACATTGCACCTCTTTGTTCTTTAAGAAAAGGTCCACTCTTTTCCTCCACTACACTAATCGACGCAACTAATACTATAAATGTCTGATACAATAATAAATAGGTGTACTTGATACAATAAGTAACCATTTAATGACAATAAATACACACAAATGCAGCTTAGTGTAACACTGGACAGTAAGCAAGGAAGGACAACGAACAGGGATACATAAACGCTAACGTAACGCATATTATACTAAAGAAACGCAATTAAACTAAAGAAATGTATTATATTTATGCACAACCTTTAGATCGAAAAAACACTGACCAACAAAGTTTTTGCTGTGGCACTGAAAGAGGCCAAGTACGGTTTATACTAAAACTAATCCATCCCATCAAGTTTTAAATATTAAATCAATTAAATCGTACAAAACTGCATATTTTTTCTTACAAATAAGACTAGGGCAATTGCTTAATGTTACGTTTTTGCTCAGTAGGGTATATAAGGCTAAATAACCTCGATTAGACACACTTTGTGATTTAGAGAACATATTAGTTTCCTATTAACAGGAAGTACCTAAATGAAGCTTATTTTTTTTATTAAAGACTTACATTTATAAATAAAAATATAGCGCTTTTGATTGAGACTTTAAAAACTTGACCCCATAGAAAATATTTTGAGCCAGATCTAAAATTAGCATAATAAACTATAGGAGATGGGCCTTGAATAAAAAATGAAATTTTGAAGATCAGTGCAATCTTAATAAAATTATTAATGTCAAAAAATCATAGCCGTCTTGAAGCCATTCGATCTATTCGAGCAGGCTAAGGCTTCAAAACAATTACAAAGCATTGTCGACTTTTTTCAATTGAAAGGTTGTGTTACATTCGACACGTATAGGTCGAAAAAGTGGTCGAAGATAGTGTAGCTTAGTAACTAGCACATTTAATAATTTAAGTAGGTTAGGTATATAAGTAATTAATGTTAATTAATAAGTATTACCAGTAATGAGTGAATCAGTTCAGTTCCATTAGCGGGGTTTCATATGCACCGGTCTGGACCCTCTGAGGTCGCAGTCGAATAGCCCTAATTTTCAGCTACCAATCAAAATGTCGTATTTTCATCGACTGTCGCCGATTCAACTTTATATTTCTCTCGATACCGTCAATAATAATTGTGAAACGATATCGATGATTATTTCAAGTTTTATTACCTACATTTGACACTTCATGAAAAGCTTAGAAAATCTATTAAGGGTTAATTTTTATAAAACTTTAGACCATTTTACATCCCTAAACAGTCCTTAATATTTTAACTGGTCCTTGTGTATGTACACTCATACATTTTTGTGAAGCTGACGCTTTATACATAAAAATATTCAAAATGAATAATAATAATTTAATACTTTTCATGAATTGCTATTTTGTTTTTCGAGGGTTTATCGCGCTGACAGATAGTGTCAAATTGCTTTATCATCTCTCCCCACATTGAGATATTATAACCCTCACATTTGTTTGGCTTTATTAAAAAATTATTATATCCTATATTTTTTAAATTATTTCATAGAACCTTTAACAATTCTTAAACACATTTTAAGAATCTTTAACAACGTCTTTATTAATTTAATTTAAGGAATTTGACACTACAATTGAATCAGTAATTCTTGCAATTTTAAGTAAATATTTTGTAAGGCTATCATACAAATGCAAAAACAAAGATGTTTATAGTGATCGCTCGGGTTTATGGACAAGTTTCCGACGGACTTACGAGCAAAACCGGCTCAGTCTAAAAAGCAGAATTTTACAGGAAGCCAAGGAAATCTGGTATTAGCAGTATTCTCCAAGGCTTCATCTAAATACAACAAACCTGTTGATGTTTTCCTTTTCCAAATCGAAAATCCCTTTTGGGAAAACATAGACTTGGCTGCTTCTAGTTCTAGCCCCTAAATACAGAATTACTGACCACATAAAAAAATTATTCACACTGGACTATCGGGTGCGTAACCCTAAGAGTCGAAAATCGGCGTTTTCTGTTGATATGTCATTCACCCCCTAGTTTCCGCTTTTAGGGTACCTAGTTCTTAGTAACATCGTTAATTGTAGGCATCTTACAACGGTCTACCTGTACAAGGATCGTTTGGTTTTCAGCGGTACGAGGAGGGATACAGGAAAAAACGCGTTATTGTCGAAATTTTCCTGTTTTTTTTTGCGTTTATTGTTTTTCACAAATGCCTCTTGCCTTAATAACATTATTTTTGAACAAAGTGAGCTAAATTAAATTGTAAACAAAATATTTGTACAAGAGCGGCGAGTCTATTTCGAACGTAGGAAAAATTAGGACGAAATGACTCACGTCCACGCTTCAACGAGGCCAGATTTTGCGCCCACCGCATTTACCATCAGTTGACTGGGCGTAAGTCAATTCGTCCTAGCACTTCCTACGTTCACAGAGTATCAAAGTATGACGGGATGTTTGTTGTATGTTATCGGCCTTGGTATGAGTGCAGGTTCGAAAAATGTGAGTTAGTGAGTGTATTACATGTATGTAAGTTATGGGTTTGTTCTGTCGATCGTGTGGCAGGTAAAACATAATAATGAATTACTCCTTTTTGAAAATCGACTAATATATTTAGGTAGCCGTATTTTAACGTTTTAATGTTGCAAAGGCAACAAAAAGATCCCATATTCATTTATTTCTTCGTTTAGGCAGTTTATTTTTAAGTGAACACAAGAAGAATTTGTGAGAATTAAGCAAAAAAGAGATCATGATACCTCGCTCCTTAAAACTACTAAAACTATAAGTATAGAACTTTCTTATAATAAGTTATTGCATGAATTACAGTTATGAGGTACTGTATTTCCTAATAATAAAACTTCTGTACATATTATAACTTTGCATTCGTATTATTTATAATAATAACCACAATTTTATCAAAACAGATAGAATATAGGCATGAGTATATAATAATTTATGTAAATATCATTAGTGGTTTCTTTTAAAAATGGAATGCTTCTTGTCACAACAAAGTTTTGAGCTATAGCCCCCCGAGATTAAGGGGCCAGGTCGGTCCTGTTTATAACCGAACCGGCCAGGGCAAGGGTACCATCTGCCTGTCGGAGGCCCTATGGAACCGTTGCCCACAACACAACTGCTACACATAGATAAATTAACCAATAGGAATATGTAATGTACTATAATACACTTATGCTATAGATCTACACAACACACAAAGATAACCCTTATGTAGAAGTACAGATAGGATTCACGCCGCAATATAACGGCTCAAAATCCATAATAATCAACCAGTTACAATGAAAACGTTACAAGCAAAGTTATATTAGCAAACGCTAGTCAAATAGAGGCTAAAATTTTATATAAGCAATGCCGACAGACATATTATTCACTTTATTATTTATACGTATCATGGAAATATGTCGTTGTTCTGTAAATGGAATTAGTCTAAACGAGTTTCGATTTTAGGCCTGAGTAACCAATATTCACCTACTACGTTCTACGTCGCTATAGTTTGTGCTCTGAACACTGAAATATTTATTTATTTATTTTCAACCTCATGAGTACAGACATTCCACGACATCTTGGCTTTTCCAAACTATTTTCAGAATACTATCAACTCTTTCTAAACACCCACAACTTTACCATCCTCTATACCTACTATTTCGGGTAAAAACCGAAAAGCTATATTTTGGTATCCTTACAAACAACATAAAATATTATTCCCTTTCAAAGATCGCGGCTGCTGCATTAAATTCATTTCATAGGCGAAGGTCCAAGCAGAAAAAAGGGGGTTTTAAAACTATGTATTCAATAAACATTTATTGATGAATTAATTTCTTTGTCGAAAGTTGTGTAGATGTCATAGAGATTCCGGGAAAACTATAGAAACAATCATATTTATGGTAAGATGAGGTTGAACGTCTGATTTTGTCACCGCGATGCCTTTATCCATCAGAATAGCACTGTAAAAATACTACAATAAGAGTGGGAGAGTCGTAGATCGAGTTACAACCTCAACAAATTCTATTATACTGAGTGATATATATTTACCTATGTGTATAATTTAATAACTATCCCGTCCCTCACAGCCATTTTTAAATCTCATCCTTTTGTCCAGTTTATACTATACTTATTCTTTCAGCACCGTCATTATATTTTTATCATCATGCCACAAACAGGGTTTTTAGGAAAATTTTGAAAAAAAATGGGTCCTGTAATTTTTTTTCTTAATATGTAAAAAGTGTGCTTTAATTTGTGCGTAACAGCTTATATCTAAGATTCGACACACTTGAAGAAAAATTTTAAGTAAGGTAGTTTCTTTCAAAACTGTTGCAATCGCTAGCGGTGCCTTCGCCATTTCGTTACCTACATCTTCGTTTTATCCAAAACTCGGCCGAAACCCCTCTTAGGAGTAGGGGAGACTCGGGCAAGAAGAACCATATGGGCAAAAGGAATCAATCAAATATTTTAAAATTTAAATTTGCCGCTCTAATTTTGTCATCTAGTTTCGATAGCCGAAGCATTTCTGCAGTGTTTGTTGTGAAATATATTACGGTAAGTTGTTTTTTTCATATTTTACAGTGAATATAGAAATATGTACGTTCTGAATCATTTAACAGGGTTCAGGAGTTTTGAAACTATTTCTAAACAGTAAAAATGTGTAACATCATGATTGAATATATGGAAAAAGGATCTTTCACCTTACTTAACCTCAAAATATTCCCGCGGTATCTGAAATCCATTTATTTTTAAACGGATTGATATATTTTAACTTACAAATAGGGCAAAAGGAACTGGTGGACTCAGCGGACTACCATACTGGTGTCTATATCTGTGACACTTGCAAGGGTACGGTTTTAAGCTCATTAAAAAAACGCTTAATAATAATATTATTTTTTAAGGTTTGTGTTGCCCAAAGGCATTTTATATGTTGGTTCATTTTGCCCAAGACAAAGGTTCTTTATGCCCGCGGGTCTGGGCAAAAGGATCCAAACGCAGAGTTTTGGTTTATGTTGTTTTTGAAAGGAAAATATATTTTCTTTTGTGTTTTTAATAAATAAGTTTTGTGTCTAAAGATATGCTTTAAATTATTTCATTTTCCTGAAAATATGAGAACCCGCCGAGTCCCCTACAATTCTTTTATAAATTAATAAAAGCAGAAAAAGAAATATGGGCAAAAATTGACCAAATTCCGTTTTATGCCTTTATATTAATTAACTTTTTTTTAACTTCAAGCTATATGTAACTGCTACCCAACACTTCAACGCGGATATTTGGCCGCTTTTTGGAGAAAACGAAATATTGATAAGAAAATTAAATGGCGAATGCATCACTCGTGTTTGCTCTTAAAACCTATCGATTTTATTATAGTTCATACGAGAACTTGTGTCTATTAGTGTAAAAGAAAAATAATCAATTAACGCTCTTGTCACCACTACGATCCGAAAAAAAAGCCCTTATAAAAAATAAATTAATTTTTTTATCCCATTGGTAACTGAAAGAAACTCTAATGCTAAAAAGTCAATAAACAAACTAAAATGTATTATCAATCAATCAATATTATACGATCTTTGATCGTCGTGTTCATCTATCCCTATTCCCCAGTGTATTTTACAAATCTTCTAAATTTATTCGAGGGTGGCAGCCCGCCAACCAACTCCCCACATAACCCCCGACCCCCTTTACAGTGCTACCCATTCCGAAAAGCTTCCATGGATCAATACATGGACGTCGCGACGTCGTCAAATGCCTGTACGTCATTCTGAGGCAGAGATTGTACATTATTGACCCGTACATTGCGCAAATGCGCACGGCGCGGCGTCGATGGACGCCGACGCCTTTCCCCGTAAATGTAAACTTCCACGGGATTGCTTGTTTGCTAGATCTGGGTTTATTGAATGGCAAAAATTAGTATCGACATAATTTTATAATAAATATAGATATTAGGGAGTTTCTGCAATCTGCTAATCGATTCTTTAAACGCAAAAATCTCCCAAATTAAACTTATAATTTTGTAGACATTATTCAGGTGTGAATAAGCACCATTATTTTCTATCGATTTAGTAGTGTAAAGAATCGATTAGCAATCGATTTACAAAAGTACACTTTTAAAAGAAATATCTACATAGTTTTTAAAAAGATATCTTCATGGTTTTAATTATACATATTATATATTGAACCTTATTTTATTAATACTTTTGGTTACAGAGACATATCACATAGGCATATCGATATGGTCCTTCCATTAAACTTTTATCTAATAATTGTATTTATTAACTATATTGCGTAAGTTTAACAATTATAATTAGGTGTCAAAGTTATCACCAAAATTAATATTACTTTTGTTGCATGGCGACCTTATAACTACTAAAATATGGTCCACCATAGAGATCCCGTAATTATTTTCGTTCATCGTAGAGTATACAATAATTTCAAAGAGTGACCATGCATGTATAGCAGAAAGGTAATTTTTGATATATTTATGTAACTCAGAATCCCTTTAATTCTTTTTCACCAATATACACTGCGCGACATATTTAACGCATAACGAAAAAATTGCCTCAATTTTGATGTTATATATTTTCCAAATTTGTGGTTCGTTTTTAATGATTTTTTTTCAAATTGTAGGTTTTTTCCTTAAGCATATCACTGCCTTTGTTGTTTTACTTGAAAAAGTAACTTTGGTATTATACCGGGTGTTATAAAACTGTTATGTTTTTTTTATGGAAATTCAAAACACCCTGGGGGATTTACTAGCCATTGCAAGTTATCGCAATTCCAGCCAAATTAAAGTCCCATGTTTCCTTTACATTTTCTTTTTTGATTCATTGGTTTATCTCTGTTTTTTTTTATGAAATATTCAATTTTTAGTTCAACGTGATTTTCATAAAAAAATGTTTAGTTAAAAAATACAAAATAAACGAAATGCTTTGATTAGTGCAACAGCAAGAAAAAACAAATTATAAAGTAAATAAAGAATCAATATCTGGTATTAATTTACTGAATCCACAAAACAGGGCAAAAAAATACAGGAAAAAAAATTGTAATTTCTAAATGTATTAAAAAAAATTAAATATGAATAATTAGTAGCGAGTATTGCCTCTCCTTGCTCTAATGAATGCTTCGCATCTTCTTGGCATACTTAAAATCAGATTTCTGATTTCATCTTGATTAATCTGATTCCATATTTCCATAAGCCTCAATGACAGATCATTTAAGTTTCTAGGAGGAGGAAGCAAGGCTCTAAGATTCGTCGGCAATACTCGCTACTAATGATTCATATTTAATTTTTTTGAATACCTTTAGAAATTGCAATTTTCTTTCCTGTATTTTTTGCCCTGTTTTGTGGATTCAGTAAATTAATACCAGATATTGATTCTTTATTTACTTTATAATTTGTTTTTTCTTGCTGTTGCATTAATCAAAGCATTTCGTTTATTTTGTATTTTTTATGAAAATCACGTTGAACTAAAAATTGAATATTTCATAAAAAAACACAGATAAACCAATGAATCAAAAAAGAAAATGTAAAGGAAACATGGGACTTTAATTTGGCTGGAATTGCGATAACTTGCAATGGCTAGTAAATCCCACAGGGTGTTTTGAATTTCCGTAAAAAAAACATAACAGTTTTATAACACCCGGTATAATACCAAAGTTACTTTTTCAAGTAAAACAACAAAGGCAGTGATATGCTTAAAGAAAAAACCTACAATTTGAAAAAAAAACATTAAAAACGAACCACAAATTTGGAAAATATATAACATCAAAATTGAGGCAATTTTTTCGTTATGCGTTAAATATGTCGCGCAGTGTATATATAGCCAAAAATGGTAGAATGAATAGATGTGGTATTAAATGTATAGGTTTTTCAATAATCCCACTGTATCGATTTGGACGCGTATTCGATACAGCAACGATTTGTTGATTTGGCGTTATATCGATAATTCGCGAAGTAAACCCAGATCTAGTTGTCGCGTTTTCAGCTATTATCATAAGCGGGAGTATGCAACGTAAGGTGCGCCCTCACTAGCACGGGGACATAGTTACAAAGCTGCCGACAGTGCCGGCGGTATACTGAGGACGCAGCTTAAGGTTTAGCTACCGAATCGTTAGAACTTATCTTTATTATATATGCTTGATCCTATTTCCAGGCAGGCAACAATATCATAAGCGCAACATATTATTTTGAATACTGAATACTTGAATATACTACCGAGGAAAATTATTTGTTAGATAAAATCACAGTCATTTTGAGTAGTTGGTGTCCTACGTAGCAAGGCAGGTAAATTCAGAATTTTTGAGTTTGTACTTCAGATCAGGCCTAAAGTAAAAAGTGCAAAATTCTGGCCGATATTGGCCTGCCCAAGTATAGGATTGAGTATTATTTGCTTGTACTATATATTATGAAAGTGACTCAAAAGCTCCCGCAACTGTTAAAGCTATCAAAAGACTTTTCCTAAATTGTACTTATTTGCTTATTTATTCGCTTTGATCGAATTTCAAACTTATAAATTTTCTATTTATGTACAGTTTTTTTAAAAATCTGCGCTGTCAAGTGATGATGTGCGTTTGCTCTGTATATCAGCCGCCAAATGACAATATTATTATAAAACATCTTTTTAACTATAAGAGAGCATGATTTTTGAATATTTAAAACATCAGTCTGTCACGCGGGCGTGGTTCTATTTCAAATATTTATACAATAAGTTTTGGTGGTGTCCGTCCCGATCGGGATGGAAATGGTTTACAAAAATAAGTGTTCCGAGTGGAAGTGGCTGGTTAGATAGTTTGTAAAGTGGTTCACTCGCAATAACCCTTTCGGCCAAAACCGGCGCGAAGGTCGAGATTATATTGTGCAGTGCGTACAAAAATCGGGTTCCCGCCGGCCGACGCCGACGCGACGGCGACGCCAGCTAAGACCGAGAGACACAACGGGGAAATAAGAAAAAATAAAAAGAAAGGCGAAAATTATAAATAAACTTTAATCAGTATTCTGAAAAATCGAAATCAAAAAACCAAAACTAAAATAGTCATAAAAGAAGAACTAAACTAATAAATTATATAAAATATAAATAAAAGATAGATTCCACTGGGATGGTTAAGATACCAAACTAAAAATAAAAACTAAAAGAAAGGATTGTTTGATGGCATCGTCAAGCAAAACCACGCACTTTCGAAAAATAAAAGCTGACTTGGGAAATTATAGTACGTAACGTAACGTGGAACTAAACACAACACACAGCTGATAGGCCAGTCAGTAGTTCTAGTGAACCTTATTCATCATAAAACAATTATTTTTATTATATTAGGACACTATACATAATCTACCTAATATGTAGGTAGATATCTACCTACATAACATAAGGTATTAATATGTATGCATATCAATGGCTGTACCTGTACAACAGATATAGGTACGGCCATTGATACTCCTATGGAGTGCCGAGAAACATTAATATGGATATTGTATTTGTGATGCGAGTCCCTTTTTGTCTTGTCTGCACTACAGACTGTCCTAAAAGAAAAGAGCGGCCCCAAGCGGCAAGGGCGGTCACCAAATCTGTTGCTTACAAGTCAGTCGTCGCGTCCGCGCTACTAGAACTAGTAAAACTATCCTATCACAAAACTAGATGCGGCCCTTGGCGCTCTAGGTCGCTGCCAAACACAAATAATTACAAATACAAAAGGCAAAACTGGCCTGCAGTTAGTCACGTGCTCGAATCGCGGTTCTATCTGATCTCGACCTAATCTCGAAATTCGATACACGTGACCTCGTCAGTGGCCAATCGACGCGACTAGTCTGAATATAAGAATACACATAAATCACTACATATAAATACATAAATTACTAATAAGTAGGTACATCGAAATTAATTAATAATAATTAAAGAAATAATTTATAGATAATAATAAATACTTTCTCGTAATTATGTAATAAGGTTTAGCGTATGTATGACTGGCGAGAAGGTCTTCTCGGCGTAAACGGTGATGGCACATTTACTATTAATCATCGTACCGTTTAATCATTAAATTATTATATATATGTTGCTGTAGGAAACGCGAATGCACTTCTGACTAGCTTCGTATTTTAAGTACTAGAATATGACAGGAGGTTCGCCATTTTGACTTGCGGTACCTCCGGACCCGCGCGCTCCCTGAGACTTCCCACCGGAATTGCCTAAAAACTAGCGACAGAACTGCCCTTTGCGTTCGTCTTTGAGAACAATAAATAATTATAAATTAAGGAAGTGGAACATTCTCGAGGAGCGCTATGATAGCAACGGCGTCTACAAAGAATCATCACTTCATGTCGTTTTACTTTTGTTTGTTTTGAAGCTGACCTGAAGCACCCGGTTACCCAATGTGTAGCCGTTTAATGATTGGATGGCCACCACGGCCTCGTCGTAGTTGGTCATTGTAACGAAACCGAATCCCTTGCATTTGTTGGTCTGCAAGTCGCGGATTACTTTGACGCTTTGCACTGCCCCGAAGGGTCCAAATAGCTGCCATAGGACATTTTCCTCTGTTTCGGGAGCCAAGTTGTATACGAAAATACACCATCCAGAGCCGTTCATCGAGTTGCCAGGTAACATGGAGTTGGCCAATAAATCTCCGGCCAGCGGAGAATACCTGCAACAACACCCAACGCTGTAATGGGATCCAATTATGAACAATAAACAAACTGACTGAAAGGCCAAATAACCACCACTGTTGGATGATAACAAATTTACTCATGGAAAGATATCATAGACTGATTTTGAAAGCTGTCAATTTAATTGATATTTACCTAAAGCGCCCAGTTGGATGATGGATAGGTCCAGCGAAACGTCTTGTAGCTTGTGGTGTGAGATAAGCCGCCAGTGGAGGAATGGCCTTATTATTGTTGCTCGGGTTGTTGGCGAACTTCACTGTAATGGGTTCGGTGGATCCTTTGGGGATGGTTCCGTTCAGCTCTTGGATTGCGCGTTCTGCTTCCATGCGTTGGTCAAATCTGATAAAGCCTACGCCCTTTGACAGGCCTACGGGAAAATCATCGTCAGTTACAATCTTAAGAATAATCAACATGTTTTTATGTTAGAAGCAATAAAAACATGTTGGGTAAAATGGGTTTTAAGAATAATGAAAGATTGGTTTAAGATTGTTATTATAGAGATAGTCATCAAGACTCTCATATTATTTTAACAACCATAGTTAGGTTCCTTTTACTTAAAATTTTATTGATAGGTAAGTATGTGTATACAGTCATTTTCAGGATGAGCTTAGTACGATTTGTAAAAGGAAACCAACTAACAAATATCTTTAATGTTAGTACAGTAAAGTGGTCTGGAGTGTCAGTAGGTATGTGAGTATCGTTAGTGGAGTGATTGCTCTGCTCTTTATAAAAAATAAAAATAACGTAAACGAAAAATAAAACAGCAACTAAAAAATCATGCGCACGATGCAAAATTAACGAAAGCTTTAAAATTAAACAAAAAAAGATAACAGAAATTTTTTTTCTGGATTCAGTGTTCGTCAATTCTGGGGCTGAGGGGTATGTTTTTAGTCCGGTTTAGACGAACGTTATTTTGTATCAAACTAAAAATGTAATTCTGATTTAATGGTATAGTTTCTGCGAATTTTAGATAGTGCTGTTTTTGGCAATTTATAAATTTCGCGACCGAAACAGAACAACCAATAAAGTGGGTTGGTATTAAGTGGTATGGTGTTCAGTTGGTGTTAATGGTAGAAAGACAGGTACGTACCAGGTAAATTTTCTCCGGCCCCCGAGACAAATTGACGTACTAGGGAAGAGAAGAAAAAAACGCAAAATATAGATAACAGTAAGACACTGATGGTTTTTTTTTAAACGGCTTCATTCCACGGTTTTGTATTTCAAACTTTAGTAGCATTAAATTAGGTATTAGAACAGGTCAAATTTGTAGTACTTTTTCATTTTAATTCGCATGATTTTTAATTTGTAACGTAGTGTTGTAAACAAACCACCCTCACTACAACTAAAGGAGGAGTGTGAAAGGATTGGTAAAATAGTTAATACCCACCAGAATAAAAATCCATTTCAGAATGCCACTGATGTAGTGTATGTAGTGTTTTTTAAAGGCATATCTGTAGATAAGCTGGGTGGATACATAATTCAAATAAGAGACGATTTATTAATACTTAAATTTAACGGAAAAGTACTGCAAAGTGTACCTATTATATTAGAGCACATTCCATTGGAATACCTGGTGCTATCTGAGTCCGTCCTTCGCCATTTTGTACGGAGTTATAAACATCAGGAATGCACACCGATTTTACCAATGAAGAATAATAAAAATCTATTATTACCAGCCATTTTTGCGGTAAAATAAGCCCAAAAAAAATGGCCTTAACTTCGCTACTATTGGTTGGATATACTATCCCGCGGATTATGGATGCCGTTTTAAATAAAAAAATGTTTGTAGGCCAAATTCAACAGTAACTCTGAATGAAAAATCATAATGAATAAATCAAAGCTACAACATTCAAAATAATAAGAAAAACTAAGTATTTACTGATTATAGAATAATCAATAAAAAGTATGTTAATGTATTCTGTATGTAGTATATGTTACTGTGATAGTGGCATTAATTCATTATATTATATAGGCAAATAGTTTTGATTCTGAGAATATAGCTGTCTTACATAGTATATGTATAGGTATATGAATCAAAAATATTTACTTTTGGACACATAAATTATGTTCTTACATTATTGGACCCTGCTTTTAAACAATGTCAAAATATCCAAGGAGACTGATATGGTAATATTCTCTAAAAGTTTTGACACCCACATAGAATTTCGATACTATTTTCACGCAAGATTAAATTGATACGATGTTTCCGTGATCGGATTAATCGAAATTCTATGTTATTGTGGAGTTTTAAAAATTGAAAAAACGATACAGTGATTGTGACTACTCACCAGTGATATTGTCACACAGGATGCGAGAAGTAATAATTCTACCGAATGGGCTAAATAATGCTTCTAAATCTTGCTGGGTCATATTCTTTGGTAAACCAGAAACGTACAAATTGGCCCCTTTTATTGCCTCTGAGCTCGGTCTTGCGTATGACACCTGAAAGGATAAAAACTCACCTCAATAGCTGTTCAGTTTGGCCAATTCTAGCAACAAACATTTATAGCATCAGCATTCGAAAAGTTTGTTCGCCATAGAAAAAAATACCGCACGGTATAAAACTTGCTGAAATTTGTTTTGCAACTTTATGGTAAGTCTAACCTGACTTGTGCAGTCACTTTATTATGTTTTTAAGTCATAATTAGTTCGATCAGAATGGCGCTTAAGAACAATAAGTAGGTACTCGTGAGGCCTTCGCCATTTCATTTTCTTATGAATATTTCGTTTGATCCAAAAAGCTGCCAAATACCCGTGTTGGGTGGCACTTACGGTTTTAAATTCAAAAAAAGTTATTGATAAAGTAATTAATGCAGACAATGAAATTTGCTCGTCTTTGCCCATATTTCGTTTTCTGCTTTTATTAATTTATACATCCAACCTTTTTTTTAACATAAAACTGTAGGTAATTGTATACTCCTAAGAGGAGTATTTGGCCGATTTTTGGATAAAACGAAGAAGGAAACGAAATGGCGAAGGCGTCACGAGCCTTAAGACTGTGAATTACCTACTTAAACCACTTCCTGACTGGATAAAAATAACCTCAGGTTCTTATGAAAAAAGGGCGGCATTTTTTAGTATGGCGATCAAACAGCAACTTGTTTTGCATTACTTTATTTTGTGGTACGTTGACACTTATTTGGCAAAGGTGTAGTAAACTATTAATATAACATGCCGCATTTTTACAATTTTCTCTATACCCCTGATAAGTTTTAGTGGCATCTGGGTATTTTGACACTTCCTATTGTCAACATTATTTTCTTTGACTACTTTCTTTTACCTGTTATTGTGCCTTATTCCTGATTATAGCTGGATCAAAATAGTTCCAGCTATAAAAAGAAATTTTTGGTCATGTTCCAATAGATTATTTGTTGAAAAAATTATCAAATCTAGTGTTCTATAGAATATACATTTTAGTATACAAATTGTTTTTGTATAGTAAGATATTAAATTGATCGACGGCTTCCCAGTATGTTTTAAAATATCCGACGTGGTAAAAGTACGCTAGATATCAAAGCATATTTCGCGTTACTTCAATTCCTTGCCAACTACAGGTCATGTCAACGATAATATATCAACTTGCCGGCATTTTAAATTAAATCAACGTTTTTCGTTAAAGGTGGGACTGTCTCGGTGTGCTCAAGGTTGAAATTTTGAGGGAATTTTTCTTTGCAATTGGTCTGACGAAATAAAACATGAAAAACTTAACTGAAAAACACACCAAACTGAAAACACAATCCATTTCCCCTTCCTAGAGGTGGTCAAGGCATACAACACATATAAAAAAGAAAAACGTAGAAATATGATTGGGAATTGTTATTATTATTATATTTAAAACCTTATACTAGAGATCTGACCCTGATTAAGAGCGGTTTAGTGAATCTTGTCGAGCGGCACTTATATCACCAGGACAGTCGATAAGTGCGCTTGTTAGTGGCCAGACCGCTAGTTAGGATCAGATTTGTTCCAATCAAATTTCTAAGGGATGAAAAAACTTACCTTTATCGTTTTATTTTGTAATCTTAGCCCATTAAGAGTATTGATAGCTTTTTCAGCGTCTTCTGGTCGATGGTAGTTCACGAATCCGTAGCCCAGTGATTGCCCTGTAAGCAACGGACTAGTGATAACCCCAGGAACTGTGGGAAATCCAATTTCGAAAAAATACGTGTTAATAACACAAAAATAAACCCAAAAAAAACTAAGTCAAAAGAAACTTTAATAGCAAATTAATTAATGTAAAATGTTAAGAGAACTGTCAAATATGTATTTATAAATGGCTGGCAAATGATTATTTTATCACTTATCATCTATCAGTGGAGTATTCTTTAAAACTTCTTTTAAATTGGAAAAAAGTTTTTTCAAATACCTACGACTCAAAAGGCCCTTTGCGATTTGGTTCATTTTTTTTACATATGTAAGTTAGAAGAGAGAGTGCTCGAGCTCGATTAGTAGATATATATTTGAGAAACCATGATTACTTAATGTAAAATTTTACAAATACATATTTTATTGGTTAGTAGCAATAATAAAAATGAATATAAAAAATGGATTAATATTGGTTAGCAGCAATTAAACAGCGAAATAAATAGTGAAAAATTAATGAATTAATTAAAAGGGTTAAGGTAAGTTTAAGTAAGTAATCAAAACTGATAAAAATCTACAGAAAGCGGTAACTACAAAAATCAAACTGAAATAAATATAGCAAATCATAGATGTCAGATTGCAAAGAATCGGTTCCTTTTTATGTAAAGACAGATTACCGCTGAGATTAAAATGTAAACACCACGGTACACTTGTTTTATCTGACAAATAATGCATCCTCTAAAATAAACAATTTTACATCGTGGAACACAAATGTTAAACAATTGAAGTGGATATATACGGGGTGTTCATTTGAAGACTTCCCACCTCGATTTTCCTGCTTTAAAATGAAAACGTGGAAAATCGCTCGGACCCGTCGATTTTTATTTCGAGGAGGACATCTTTTGCGTATATTGTCAATCTTGTTACTTCAAGCCCCAGGAGGGAGGGGGGTAGGATCTAAATCTTAAATGGATAACCCTATTTTATATAATTTTTTTGGATTCTGCATAAAATTCTGAACATTTTTTAATAAAAGCATTATTAGTCTATACTTAACAGTTTCCGAGATATTTACTCTTGAAAATTACATTTTTGAACTTTGATAGCGTCTAGCTTTCTAACTGTACGTCTTAGAGCAAAACGGCTTACATGTCCCTATCTTCGATTTTTATTATCTTTCCAATAGTGTCAACTTCCGGTCAAACCGAAAGTACTATATTTCTTACATCTGGTTTAACCGAAAGTTCACACTATTGGAAAGATAATAAAAATCGAAGATAGGGACATGTAAGCCGTTTTGCTCTAAGACGTACAGTTAGAAAGCTATAGACGCTGTCAAAGTTCAAAAATGTAATTTTTCAAGAGTAAATAGGTATCTCGGAAACTGTTAAGTATGGACTAATAAGGCTTTTATTAAAAAATGTTCAGAATTTTATGCAGAATCCAAAAAAATTATATAAAATAGGGGTATTTATTTAAGATTTAGATCTTACCCCCCCTCCCTCCTAGGGGCTTGAAGTAACAATATTGACAATATACGCAAAAGATATCCTCCTCGAAATAAAAATCGACGGGTCCGAGCGATTTTCCACATTTTCATTTTAAAGCAGGAAAATCGAGGTGGGAAGTTTTCAAATGAACACCCTGTATGTAATAAATTAGAAAAAAAATACATCGGCATCAGCGAAAATGGCTCTTTTCCCTCGTTTAAGAAACGATATACAGATATATGTACCTACTACTTTTCCGCAAAAGGTTACGGTAATGTTTATAAATTAAGGTAGTTTTAAGTCTGAAGAAATTCATAATATACGTAAAAATAATTTGAAAACAGCGTACTTTATTAATTAACGATCATTCGAGATTCTATCACACTTGTAAAATGTAAATTCTGGCACGAAACCAGTTACTTACAGAGCTGGTATTGTCTTGTAATAATGTTTTGTTACAATGCTTATACATTTATACTATTTTCACAATAACCTAACATTTTTTAACATTCCAATGTCAAAATTCAAAAATTATTGAAACTAGCATGAGGCATCGCCATAGCACTGGTAAATTCGCAATAGTTAAAAATTGAGCCAATTTAAGCTCAAATAAAACCCAAAAGGGGCGATTTCTTTGGATTCTTCGGCAACTGGCTAACAACTACAAAAGGACTCGATTTCTAATGGGTATTAGGAGGAGAAACCGCTAAACTTCCTGGCAAATTGTGAAGCACTGGGCAGATTCATCTTTGGATCGGCTTTTCTGAAGAAACGAACTGACCGTCAAAAGGCGGTCGGCAAAGTTCGGGGATGGCCCAGAGAATAGAGATTCAGAGATAGAAAAAAGGGGCCAACAATCACTATCTACTACTATACCCATTGGCTAAAAGCAACGAAAATCGTTTCACCCACTCCTGCATATCATATACCGGGTGTCCACGGAAGGTGGCTCGCCCCTCTAACTTTTTTGTTTTTCAAGATAATGAAATAAAATTCGGGGGATTTGTATACGACATAAAACTGCATTTTTTTACAGGTGACCTCAGCATTAGGGAACTTCCGGTTAAACCGGAAGTGACATAAACTTTCGATTTTTAAATGGGACACCTGGTAAATTTTTACTTTTTTTGACTCCATGTATAAAATATTTTTTTTCCAAATTTATTGTTTTATCTAGACGAGGGCTATGAATACCTTAAAATCAGTTATTTCAGTTCTTTAATCTTGGGAAAAATCCAATTTTACTATTTTTGGTCCAATGCTATGTGCTATGTAAAATTTAATCTTTAAAGTTGTATAACTCATTTTTTTTAAATGGCAATATGGTGGCTCGTCGGGTTAAGAAAAAGATTATTTTGATACCATACACTATTAGGTTTTACAAAAGCTGCCACTAAAAAACTTTAAAAAGTTAACTTAGAACTTTCCTAATGAAGTATCTTTTGAGAATAAATTTAGATTTAAATGCATCAAGTAGCCTGTGACCAGCAAAACTGATAAAACAAAAGCATGCCTTGAAGAAAATTGAAATGCCAACAGCTTCTGCCAAAGTAAATTAGTTTGTTGTTTAAAAAACATGGAAAATAATAGTCTTACAAGGAGTGAAAAAGTTGATATTATTACGTTATTAGTGTTTGGAGAATGTAAGAAATAATTCAACCGATGCTGCACGACTTTACGCACAAAGATATTTTAATCGGTGTCATCTAACCCAGCACTATGAGGTACCCAAAACTGGTCCCGAAAATGCGAAAGCCTGACAATAATATCTAACATATCAACTTTTTCACTCCTTGTAAAACTAGTATTTTCCATGTTTTTTAAACAACAAACTAATTTACCTACTTTGGCAGAAGCTGTTGGCATTTCAATTTTCTTTAGGGCATGATTTTGTTTTATCAGTTTTGCTGGTCACAGGCTACTTGATGCATTTAAATCTAAATTTATTCTCAAAAGATACTTCATTTTAGGAAAGTTCTAAGTTAACTATTTAAAGTTTTTTAATGGCAGCTTTTCTAAAACCTAATAGTGTAATAAAATCCTCTTTTTTCTTAACCCGACGAGCCACCATGTTGCCATTTTAAAAAAATTAGTTATACAACTTTAAAGATAGATTAAATTTTACATAGCACATAGCATTGGACCAAAAATAGTAAAATGTATTTTTCCCAAGATTAAAGAACTGAAATAAGTGATTTTAAGGCATTCATAGCCCTCTAAATAACACAATAAATTTGGAAAAAAAAATATACCAGGTGTCCCATTTAAAAATCGAAAGTTTATGTCACTTCCGGTTAAACCGGAAGTTCCATAATGTTGAGTCACCTGTCAAATAATGCAGTTTTATGTCGTATACAAATCCCCCGAAGTTTATTTCATTATCTTGAACAACAAAAAAATTAGAGGGGCGAGCCACCTTCCGTGGACACCCGGTATAACAGGAAAAAGTCAGCGATGTGATATATAACAAAGATTCACAATAAATTATCTATCCAAGACCCTGAAAAGGGGATCCCTATCTTAGATATAAAGGATAACGACCAATTGCATTGTAAACAATACACAAATAAACTGTGATAGATTAACGAATGACAAAAAGTCACACTGCAAAAGTACAGGAAACAGATCACTGACGTTAACAACCAGAAAAAAAAGTTCCGACATTACAATAGGAAGCTATAGCACATACGCATTCCCATTCTAGGATCAGATTTCAGTTGCTCAATACTACGGTGTCTTATAGACAGGGCCGTCTTAAGGTGAATGGAAAAAAGTTGACGCCCACGTAACGATATAGTGATACAACAGATTTCACAGGAGTGGGTTTATCACATATGTGCGTTCGAAATATGAAGGCTTTTGGATTAAGTTTTACTATTTTGCTTACTTTTAGAAGTTTTTTTTAATAATATTTACCATCTATCCAATGCATTTTTAGATGGCTGTTATTGTTCCTTCGCCATTTTATTAACTTTTTGAAATTATTAAAATGAAAATAACAAACATAATTTAAAGATTGGATTGCTTCGTTAAAAATTCAGCAATATTCAGAATCATTGCTAAAATGCATATTATTCTTAAAAGACTTATTAGTAAAATAGCCTAAAATAAAAAGGCTTAGGAACCTGGAATATTAAGTTAACAAACTGAAATCTTAAGTTGTTAAAACTGTGGTAAAATATTTATTATAACTAATTTTCTGCATAACATGTTGAAAACTATCTGTAAATGGTAACTTGTTTCTACTGCATATTTTATATAGTTATTATATTAACTTGAAAAGTTTATTTTATATATTTCAGTAAAATACGGTCCTGTACTTCCTAGGAACATATGACACTCTCCCCTTGTATTCAGGAAGGGTCCGGGCACGTGCTTTTAAAAAGGTGAGTCACTTTTTTATTCAAAGGGGAAGCACAAAAGAAAGGTTCTTGGCCTATTTGCGAAGTATACGATTGGTTGTTTCTGTAGTACAAAAAAATTGGTTCATTCATAATATATAAGCTAAGACAAATGTAAAATTAATGAGAGTTATGAGATGAGAAAATATAGTTTTCAGAGGAGTAATCAGTACGAATTTTCTATAAACAAAGAGAGCCGGCCATCCTACATAATATAGAACTTGTTTTAAACGAATATAATATAAAATCAGACTTATATTTTTTAAACCCCGTATAGCGTAGATAATAGGTACAGTTCACGTTCGTAATATTAAAAAAACAATATCGATTTATATAGATTGATTGAGTACAGGGTTTGACTAACGTGAATATTTAGAGTAGTAGCAGTTAGTAGTCAATTAAAAGATCCACTGGGTCATATAAAAGTATGTAAGTATAATGAGCTTGAACAGCACTCCTACCTAATCGTTTTCAATGCACAACAAATAAAATTAACATTTTTTTTAAAACGTATACGTTAGTTAAAAAAATAGTTCGATCTTATCGCGTACCTAACAGTTGGTTTGCTATGGTAGATAGGGAGGTCTGGTGTCATCAGCACTATATTTACTCTCTGTCGTTTAAATAATACCTGTATTACCCCTATAATTTTGTGAACTCGTGTGACCTTTCGCTAATTTATTGTTATTTAGACAACATAGTGTCTGTGATATTATATTATGCATTAAGGCTCATTTAGTAGTACAACAAAATTTAGAGTCACCTGGGTAGTTCATAGTCTGAGAATGAATATGCGTTTAGAACTCGTTAACTAATTCTGGGACTGTGACCGCAGAAGCACGTTCTTGTTAAATTTAATTGGCCTTTTTGGCGATTTCAAACTAAAGAGGGTGTTAATGAAGTGTTTTATGATTTTATTATTTTTGTATCACTAACCAATAAGGCTAAAATAAGCCTTAATAATAATAATTGATGTACGCATACATAGATATGTCGAAACAAAACAGAAAAAGGTTCAATGTCGAGAAGCAAGACTTTGTGTACAATAAAATGTTTACTACACATCACTGGTTAGAGAATCATCACTTCCTGTAACTTGATTATTTAAAAACTTTTATTTGAATACTCGTCCTACACAATTACAGATATGTGGGACAGTAACAAACCTTAAGGCTTCGTGTCATTATTGGACAGGGAATAAATTGAAATTAAAATTTTATATGTTAAAAACGAAAAAAAAGTCCCTAAAGTATGCTTATTGTTTTAATATAACCAAATACCTTTTATACATATTTTTTTTTACTTCTGACCCTTTAACTAAAGTATCTTTAAATATTATATGCCAATACATTTTTAGATTAATAATTTAATTGTGTGAATGAGATTATTTGCATAGCCATCGTGTATGTAATCCGAAGCAATAGCCTTGTTAAAACAGTGAGAACGCCCAAAACACTTGATCCACATTTATAATTTTGGCAAAATGTGTTAAACTACTAAATAAGCCTTAAGTGTGAATGTGAATAGGTAGGGTTTTCAATTATCATTTGTACTAACATAAAAAATACAGTAAATACAACTTTACAACTATATAAGTATTTTCTAATATGTATATCGTAGATTAAGTTATTTGGTTTAAATTTCAATTTTTATAAGGAAATATTAGTAATTTGGCCACTGAGAATTTTTAATTATTAGTTTTATTTAAAAGTATTGATTTGGTCCTATGAAAGCAGTATACAGTGTTTCAAATGTAAAGGTATATATTGGCCTATTTACTTTTGCATTTCAGCAATGTAGATTTTATTTGTTTTATTGCAAAAATTGTTGGAGATTTTTTTGTTCTTGACAAACTCCTAATCTAAAGTAAAATTCATTATTGACGTTATGTAATGTAATGTTATGTATTGACGTATGTTATGACGTTATAATTTTCGTAAGAAAAATAAAAATACATTTATTATTATTATTATTATGTACCATATTTGGATTGTCCGGGGTTATTTGGCGAATTTCGTGTATAAGTAGTAAGTTCCTCTATTTTCTGGCTTTGTCAGTTTGTCACGTAAACTTTGGTTTTTAGGTGACCCCAAAGAAAATAATCTAGAGGTAATTAAGCGTTTTTAGTTTTTATTTGTTAGAGGATTAAGGTCCGGCGATCGTGGCGGCCATCCAATAGTACCTCTTCTTTCTATCCATCGGTTTGTAAAAACTTCACTTGCTTCACTCACTGCTGTAACCATATTTGAGCATCATGAAGATATGCTTCTGCATGGTGAGGAAATAAAGCAACTGGAATCAGTTCACCTTGCAAAAATCCAGATACTCCTTAAGTTATGCCTGTCCACACATTTAAGTTTTTACGTATGTGTTTCTCGCATCCAATAGGATTTTTTTGAAGAGCGAGTAAACCGTTTAATTGCGTGTCTTCATCCAATATTCCAGGCTGCGTTATTCTTGGTATTTCCCTGACGTGATCCACTTTACAATAACGGGTTTCAATTTTGCTCATAGTGCCTTGGGAAATTGGTGGTAGGTACTTCTGCTTGAGTACCTATGCGATCTGTCACCACAGCTAATCATCATTTTGTGTGATTCAGTCCATTATAGTATAGCAAAAATAGTTCTTACTATAAAGTGACTGTTTAAAACGGCACAAACTACTACAACAGATAAGTATTCACTTATTCTAAACCAAAAATAAATTGACTATTGGAATGTGGCATCAAGTAAACAAACAACCTTATCATGAATATTTCCTTTTTTTTTAAACAGTCTGCTAAAATGGTCAGTTTTTTGACATTCTAGATTACGAAAATGCAAAAGTAAATAGTGGGTCGTATTCCATTTTTTATGCCCTTTTCAACAAGCCATCACAATACATATACCTTTACATTTGAAAAAAAAACTTGGGGACGGTTTCTACCCCAAAAAGAGGGGTAAATTTCATGAAAACACGAAAACAGTATGCCAAACTAAAAATAAACGCAGCCGTAATTCTGTATTGTTTCAGCAAATAAAGAGGCTTCCAATACTGAATTTAGCCCAGTTAAAAATTCCACCCTGTATATTAATAATAATAATAATTATTATTATTATAATTTACCTCAAATCTATTACAAACGAAGAAATATATGAAAAGGAAAGAAAAACACAAAGTCTTCCTCCACAAAATTTAATGGAAAAGAATTCCAAGTTTAAGGGTTTCTACATGTTTCGAACGCAGAAACGTTCATCTTCAGGAGACAGAAAGTTTTTTTAAATTTATGCTGATGGTGTTAGCAAAAGATAAATTGAAATTTAGAACCTTAATGGAGCTTTTATGGATTTAAAACTGGAGTATAGAAGAAACATGAAATAAAAGATTTGATAATGGTAAAACCATAGAGTGTTTAAAACATTTTGAAGGGGTGTAAACCAACCAAATAAATTGGGGAAGAAGAAAACCTATCTAAGGTGTCGAAGCTTATTTAAAGGAACTTATGGATATAAGACATTATTGTGAAGGTACAATCGTTGTGTTTTCACATAAAATTGTTGTAGTGAAAAGAATTTTATGTGAAAACACAACGAGTGTACCTTCACAATAATGTCTTATATCCATAAGTTCCTTTAAATAAGCTTCGACACCTTAGATAGGTTTTCTTCTTCCCCAATTTATTTGGTTGGTTTACACCCCTTCAAAATGTTTTAAACACTCTATGGTTTTACCATTATCAAATTTTTTATTTCATGTTTCTTCTATACTCCAGTTTTAAATCCATAAAAGCTCCATTAAGGTTCTAAATTTCAGTTTATCTTTTGTTAACACCATCAGCATAAATTTAAAAAACTTTCTGTCTCTTGAAGATGAACGATTCTGCGTTCGAAACATGTATAGCCCCTTATTGGAATTCTTTTCCATTAAATTTTGTGGAGGAAGACTTTGTGTTTTTCTTTCCTTTTCATACTTTCAACTCCACTTTAAGTATGGACTATTTCTTCAAAGAAGAAATCTATGTTAAGAGCAAACAGTAGTGACGCATTCGCCAATTCATTTTCTTATCAATATTTCGTTTTCTTCGGGTAGTTTTAAGTTAAAAAAATTAGATAAAATAATAATAGCAAAAAACGAAATTTTGTCAAATTTGCCCATATTTTTTTTCTGCTTTTATTAATTGATAAATCCAATATTTTAACGAACTAACAAAATATTTATCAAAAAACGAAATGGCGAATGCCTCGCTAGTGTTTACTCTTAGAAAGTATTTGCAATCTTCTAGGTATTGTATCCAAAGAACAGATTTTTTAAAGATTCAAATATTCATAAAATTGTGTTGTTTTATTTAATTTACAAAGGCTCTATTAGAAAGTTGGTACCTAACATTTTATTTTGCGAATACGAAGAGAAAAAATTTCATACCGAATACTTATTTCTGGTACTTTAAGGGGTTCGGTGCAATTTGTTACAGGTTGTCATGGAAATAATCATATTTAAATCGGTAACCGCTTGGGTGTCCTAGAGACACAGAACCGAATGCGCGACTCGCCAATATTCACCTCTGCGCAACGCAAATGAGTGTATTTTATTTCATAAGGCTGTGTTTCTAATCCGCGCGTACCATAAATGTCAAAAGACAAAGTTTCTAGTTTATTATAGCAGAGCAATATTAAAAAATATTTTTATGGAATGTGTTTTATCATGATTTGCGAGTTCAAATATTTTAAGTTATTTCCATAACACTCTGTATGTATCAGATTAATGCAAGTTACTGTGCTGATATTATATGGATATTCTCGAAAACTGACTATATTGTTAGTTTGGAAAATTTAATAAAAAAGCAGAAAAATGACAATAAACTTTAAAAAGTTTTTCCAATTCTCTGAAAACCCTTTTTTAGTTTATTATAAACCTTCTGTCATTCCTTAGCATTGCCAATAAATTTTCTGATTTAAAACTATCTATCTATACCCAATTTTGGAGAATGCTGCTTGGAACAAGAGCACAATAGTTATAAACCTGACACATGTAAAAATGTAGCCGATTCCTTTATTAATAGCAATATGTTAAACATAATAAAACGTATCCTTCACTATTTATTTTGACACATTTTGGGTTAGTTTTTGGTTAGTAAATTATTTTTTCGTACATGTCATCTACAGACACCCCTATGGATTGTTTAACCATGTTAATAATTAAACTGAAAAAATATAGACATAATATGTTTCATTTAAAAACTTCCCACCTCGATTTTCCTGCTTAAAAATGAAAATGTGGAAAATCGCTCGGACCCGTCGATTTTTATTTTGAGGGGGACATCTTTTGCGTATATTGGCAATCTTGTTACTTCAAGCCCCTAGGAGGGAGGGGGGTAAGATCTAAATCTCTAATGGATACCCCTATTTTATATAATTTTTTTGGATTCTGCATAAAATTCTGAACATTTTAAAAAAAATGCATTATTAGTCCATACTTAACAGTTTCCGAGATATTTATTCTTGAAAAATGACATTTTTGAACTTTGACAGCGTCTAGCTTTCTTACTGTACGTCTTAGGCCGGATCCACAAACATCCGTGATACGCATCCGTTATGTACCACATGATTAATCTGAACCAATGAAATTTTAGGGCTCTAAAATTTCATTGGTTCAGATTAATCATGTGGTACACAACGGATGCGTATCACGGATGCATGTGGATTCAGCCTTAGAGCAAAACGGCTTACCCCTATCTTCGATTTTTATTATCTTTCCAATAGTGTGAACTTTCGGTTAAACCGGATGTAAGAAATAAGTACTTCCGGTTTGACCGGAAGTTGACACTATTGGAAAGATAATAAAAATCGAAGATAGGGACATGTAAGCCGTTTTGCTCTAAGACGTACAGTTAGAAAGCTAGACGCTGTCAAAGTTCAAAAACGTCATTTTTCAAGAGTCAATATCTCGGAAACTGTTAAGTATAGACTAATAATGCTTTTATTAAAAAATGTTCAGAATTTTATGCAGAATCCAAAAAAATTATATAAAATAGGGGTATCCATTTAAGATTTAGATCTTGCCCCCCCTCCCTCCTAGGGGCTTGAAGTAACAAGATTGACAATATACGCAAAAGATGTCACCCTCGAAATAAAAATCGACGGGTCCGAGCGATTTTCCACATTTTCATTTTAAAGCCGGAAAATCGAGGTGGGAAGTTTTCAAATTAACACCCTGTATTTATAGAGAAAGAAACAAGACCCAAAATTAAGAATTATTGTTGCAAAGAAGTTTTCCCAGAAAAGTATTAGTTGGGCTCCCAATATTAAAAATTATATTTTTAAATTATTATTTTTGTAATAATTGTACCTTCATCTCCAGATCCTAGTTTTAGGGGCGTAATTTTGTCTGTAAGAAAATAAAAAATAATTTTCAAATTTTTACAAAAATTTTAATGGAAGGAGTATCAAAGGTTAGCACATAATTATGTAAAGCAATCAGGGGTCAAACACATTATTAAAAATTTGGTAAAACACGTTTGTAAGTGAGTAGTTTTAATTTCACACGTTTTAATAAACTTATTTGACCATATAGAAGTTTTAATTGCAATTAGGTCGTGTTATAAAAACATCAAATTGAGTGCATTGACAAATCTAGTAACCGGAAGTTACTATTTGGCATGAATGTTCACAACATGAAATCATTTTAAAATTTATACTATGATCAAAGGAACATTCTATATCGTTTTTCAGGAAAGCCAGATGTTTCCAAAATTTTACCAAACATTATTTCATATATTTTGTTAGTCGTTATTTTCAACAATTTTAGTATATTTCAGCGACATTCAATATTAGGTTTATTCGCGTCTGCCGCTCAACACTGCAGGATTCGTACCGGACCGCTATTCTCGATGACAATCAGCGGGCTACAAATAATGTTCTGGTGGATTTTTTTTCATCATTCCACTCCGAATAACTTAATCGTAGAACATTCAAGAAGAAAAATCAGTCAAGCTATTTTATTGTCATCTAGAATCGGGTCTCCAGTACACAAACCAAAATCCAGATTCATACATATCAGTTAATTTTGTAGCTGAATTTTCGACAAACAATATCAACCAAAGGCTGGGGGTTCCTAATAGGCTTAACATCATTTAAAAAAAATCATTCTGAACTCGTTGTCAATCCTCCGAAAACTTTTTCGGGAGTAGGGAGGGTGAGGGTATACAATTTCAGATCACTAATATATTAAACATTTTGAATAGTTGACAGAGAAGTATCCACAAGTATTATTATGTCAATTTACAAAACTTTATAGTAACTTCAGGTAATTATACAGCAGGGTATTCCATTTATCAAAAGAACAATTTGATTCGTTGCCCATGTAGAAATTAAAATAATATATCTGGGTATACTTTAGACAGTATAGGTATGTAGGTACCATATTCAATTAGAATGGAAGACCCTGTATAAGGTATACAATTTAAAAGACAGATGAGATAATGTTTTTCCACACCAAATACATACCTGTAACTTTATCCCTAATAAGTTTGCAGCTCTCCACCTCCCCAATGCTAGAGAATAGGGACCTTATTTCCTCCTGAGTCATAGTTTGGGGAAGATAATTTACTATTAAGTTTGTTTTGGACTCTTCTTGTCCCCCTCCCACAGTGTTGCTGCCGCCATTTTGTTGACCAACCCCGGAATCCAATCCGTTGGACATCATTTTGTTATTAGCCGTGGTTGGTTTTTCGTCACTCAAATTAAAAGTCGTAATGGAGAATTTTTTTATTAAGTCTTCAATGGTGCTGGCTTGCTTGGAACCGGTTTCAACAAGAAAAGGACTGCTATTGCGCAATATTTTTGAGTTTTTGCTATTAATGAGCAGTCGATTCCAGCACTCGTGGTCGACTAGGGGGTTAGTCGGGTTATTTGGGTTTCCCTTCTTCTAAAAATCTGAAAAAAAAAATGCCAATATGACGCCAACAGGAATTTGAAATTTTTTACTCCTATATAATACCAATACGAATCATACCTATAAACGTTTGGCATCCTTTTTTTAATGATAACTACATATAGTGCTCAAAAAGGTCGTTCAGAAACATTGTTATACAATCTATTATCAGTAGACAATCTGAAAACTATAGTTTCTTCATCATGCTGGCCCTGGTGCATTAAAAAAAATACCAGTATCAGAGAAGTAGGTGAAAAAGCAGGTCTTATCATCGAACATGACAAATGGACAAAACATTTTAAACCTTAAATATTTTCACGCAGCTTTATTAGTTTAAAGTTATTTTTGGAAAATCGTTTATTTATTATCGCCCACTTTTCACTCATTTTCATTTTATTACTGTTACTATTAATTTCTCCGAACAAACAATAAATCATAAAATGTTTAAAACCCGTAGGGTAACACACCAGACTCATTAGCATTTGGGTTTTAGTTTTACTTAACTTGGATTAAAATTTTATATACCTAGTTAGATGTCTCCCTTCAAATGTGCTTTTACCAATACTACTCGTACATGAACATCAGACTGAACCAAAAAAAAACTTATTATAATTTTCAGTCTGTATATGTACCTAAAATAATTGTATATAGCCAATGCCAAGTGCTATTGTAATTATGAATACTCGGCCAATGAAAGCGAAAGGTTAAGGGAAAAAGGAGAGATCCACACCCCACATCACGTGTACAATTTTTTTAAATTTGAAAAGTCGATTAGTTCCCTGTACCTTTTCAGTAAGTAGGTTCTGCAGTGTTATAAAAACAGTAATTTTAAAATGACACTATTGTTTTAATCAAATTAAATTTAAAATGGCTTCTACATACTATTACATCGGTTACTTAATGTTGGTATACATTTATGTAGATATATACGCGGGTATTCATTCAATTTGTACCTTCGTATAGGTTTTACAATCGATTTTTTCTAGGCTATAATCATTAGTTTGGGTTTGTTGGACAATAATTAATAGTAATTTAACGTATAGGCACTTAAATGCACGAAAATATACATAAGTAGCGTACCTACCAATACCAATTTATACTACCTACTCTACCTAGGGTCATGCGGGGTATATTTGTAAATGGATATGATACTTTTGAAATTAAACTGATTTCATTTTAGTTTAATATAATAATGTGCGTTTTTATAAGGTACTATGCTACGCGCTGCGTAGCTTTATATTCTGTGGTACTATAGTAATCCATTTAAAGAAATATTGGCAATTTACCATTTCCCATTTGCTTCGGGGCTGATGCAAATACATTTTTTGAGAGAATATAAGTACATCTAAAACCTATGTGGGAGCAAAACTACAATTGCAAAGATTTTCAACAAATTTTGAAAAATTATATTTGTGGTTTCGACACGAACTGATATTGCAAGATGTTGCCAACTGTTAACACTGCAAATCAGTGTATGCAACTGCGTTGAAAAAGTGCGCCAACAATTCTATTTACAATTATTACCCAGTTTTTACAAATACCCCACTTGACCCTACATGCATTCATATTTAAATGATTTTTTAGCAAAAGGTAAAGGGGAAGGGATACAAGGAAATTAATAATAAATGTAAGTACATATTAATATTTGCAGCATTTCTATTGTTTTCAATAAAAAGTGCATTTAACGGTGTTATCACGTGTATATTTAAATGTATACCTACCTACCCCTTACGAAAAAAAATAACTCCTAATTTATACTTATACATGCAATGACATGATAAATGACTACCATCCATTTTATTCCATATTTTAAATTAAATGTTTAATTTAATATTACTTACAAATATTTTATGAGTAAAGAATGCGAGATGCATAAACCAGTGTTCGAAATGCGCCGCGACGGCCGGCCCTTTTGTAGGTACCTGAATTCTTATTATCGCAATTCGCAAAAAACTGTCTGGGAATTTATTTTTGGAACACCGTGCACGGACGAGACACAATAAAATAAAATAATAATAATAAATTATGATCGATATTTAGGGTGAGAATACATTTTAACATTATTAATTTTGTAAAGATTGAAAGCTTCCTAGTATGCGCAGGCAAACACGAAATTATAGTTTATTTTTAGAGGAGATCTATTTTAGTCCAAAGAAGCATATACAAATCTGCAATATTCTATAAAACTCATTTATACAAAAAGTATTTGTTTTTTAAACTTTTTCCTAACGCAAAATAATTAAATTTAGAATGAAACATCTTTAAAATTTTCATCTGGATAAAAATAGCTCTGGGTCAAGATTTTTCGTAAATATGTAGTTGTATAGGTAGTAGGTAGGTATGTTGAAGAAGAGCTTAGTTGAGAATACAATAATAAAAAGCCACTTTCCCAATTATAAAAATAAAACATTTTCTCACTGCTTAATAGATCTTTCTAAAATAAACATGGCATTAAAAAAAAACTTTGATGTTTGCATGGAATTGAGGTTGTGAAAATATTCGTACGAAAAATAAGATCGACGCACAACACATACGTAAACTGTACCAGGTTTTATTAGATTTGTGGTGATGATTTCTTTTAGCTAAAAATACATTTTAAGAAGCCGGAAGTCTAGCTTGAATATAGGGTACCTACCGTCAAAGATAATGGTAGGAACTGTGCAAAGAGTAATGAGCGAGGGGTCATATTTGTTAGGCACAAGGGTTAATGCTGCGAGCGAATTACGTGTCGAAATTATCAGGCGTCGATAATAATAAATTATTCATTCAAAAAGCAGTTTTCAATGTATCGATTATTTTAGTAAGTTCACTTGTTAGTGTGACGTCGGTACTATAACAACAACTAGAAAACTTACCTATTAAAATAGCTAAAAATCAGAAAATAAACAACACACTGTAAGAGCGTAAAGAAACCATTCAGACGAAGCTAAACAAATAGTTTTGGCACTAAAAGCTAAAATAAAAGAAAGGAACGAAAACAAAAAAGAAAAAAATTAACTAAAACGACACCCGCTTCACCGTGTTTGGTCGGAATCGCACTGTTGACGGCGCGTCGCGCCGCGCCGCGCGAACCAAAACATGGGGTCCCGTTTCATTTACCCATCGTGACCTGCGCGCTACCACAACCCCGTTATTTATTTTCTATTTTTAATTTTTCAGCAATTATTGTCTTCTATAACCAAAATTTTCGCATTTTTCATTTGCTGGACACACGTGGTGTCTTGTATCTTCATTTATCTACTTACAACGCATGATTTCCGTCACTATTTTGATCCTTAAACTTGCGGAATAGCTTACATTAGAGTTTTTTGTTTACACAGTTGTTGCTAAGGCGTTTTATGATTTTTCTTGGCTGTTTTCAGAAACGTAAAAACCGGTTAATAGTAAAAAAAAGTTTTTATTTCTATTTTTAGGCTGACCTGATCATTTTGATGGGCATTCTTAATTCGATATATATTATCAAAACTTTGGAAAAACATATTTCATCTTTCAAGTTATTTGAATCTTTAATCAAAAAATTACTAATTAGAAAAACGCATTACATATTTTTAAAAAATGGGGGTCGGTTCTACCAAAAAACAAACCTAATGTAGCATTTATTTTATGAAATATATTTTTAACACCGAAAGTATAGGTAAAAACTAGGTTTATTAAATTATAATAACGTGAAGTCACTTATTCTGCCAGTAGTCGATTTTAATCAAAAAGGTGTCTCATGGAAATATACCTAAAAATCCATCTAGTATGACGTATCAGGGTGAATGTCCTATGTATAAACTCTAGACGTGGCTACAGCCTAGGCAAAATCTAGGTAGGGGAGAACCACCCCTAAAACTTTTCTTTTGTACAATGCATCAGCTGGTCTTAACCATAACGCGATTTCATCCCCCTCTAGAGAAAAGGACAGAACGATATGACATATAGCTCTGTGTTCGTGTTCCCTTTGGGGCTTATTATGATATATAAGTATACAGGGTAGGTTAGGAAGAAATCCGTTAAATGAAGGAAAAACTATGAGAAAAAATGGGTCCAAAGTCCAAGAATAGCATGCAAGAGCTATTTGAAAAGAAATAAAACGTTTACAAAAATTATTTCTGAAATGTATTGTATGTAGTTATTGCAATTGCGTTACGGAATACAGTTTGTCTCCGTAAGTTTGCACCATATGGAGAACTTTTTTATTATTCATTTTACGAAAAAAAGTTATTCTTCATAAAAAGCTCTGCATGGTCTAAAACCTAAAATGCAACCATCAAATATCGAAATTTTCCAGTCATATACGAGGTTTGTCAAAAAATGTGAATTTTTCCCAAGAGTAAAGTAGGCCTTTATTTTTGATATTATCAAAAATTGTTATTGAAAAAAGTTGATCAGAACTAAAAACCACGTCTAAATATGCAATAACAAGCATTAATAAGTAATATATTAAGTCGCTCTTGGGCGACACCAATTTAATCACTACATTTGTAAGTGGGTTAATGATATTTAAGTATCAACCTGTAAATTGTAGTTCAAATAAATAAATAAATAAATAAATAAATTAATTAAACAATTAAATAATTAATAATAAATTAATAAAATAATTTTCAACATAAATGCGTATAATTGCATATTTGAACGTGGTTTTTAGTTCTGATCAACTTTTTTTAATAACAATTTTTGATAATGTCAAAAATAAAGGTACTTTACTCTGGGGAAAAATTCACATTTCTTGACAAACCTCATATATGACTGGAAAATTTCGATATTTCATGGTTGCATTTTAGGTTTTAGACCATGCAGAGCTTTTTATGAAGAATAACTTTTTTTCGTAAAATGAATAATAAAAAAGTTTTCCATATGGTGCAAACGTATGGAGACTACTGTATATAAAGATTTTCATAAAAAAATAAAACAATGCCACGGACACGGACGGTTAAAATTTAAACCAAGTTTTCCCCTATTTTCAGTTAATTAATATTTTTAACGCACATAGAAGCAGAATTTTGACCCTCTTCAAAAAAATAATTTGATTTAAACAAATAACACCTAAAAAATAATAACTATATTATAACGTATTTTAAGGAAGACATACTCTTGAGTTTAACTGACAAAAATAATTAAAGCCAGTTTCTGTATATTAATTATGCATTGTATATAGGCACGTGTGGCATATGGTCAGTTATCATACACCCCTGTATATGTCACGCTACATGTTTGCTACCCCTTGATATAAAATCTGCATTCTATTGTATCCAATGCCAGACAAAAATATACAGTTAGTGACCTAAAATAAAAAGTTGCATAATAATATGCCTGTAAACATAAAAAATCACCTTCTATAAATTTTTTTGGATAAATTTTACTAATCCGGATAAAAACTAAACTGCTGATTTTTCTTGAAATAATTTTCCTTAATGATAATTATACAAAAGAAATTATATATTATACCGAATGGCATGAGACCACTTTCCGGCTGCCATTTCTTTAGATTTTAATCGCAGAAGATAAAACTTGGCAGCAGTCATAGGCTAATAAAAAGACACTATTTAAGGTATCTGTCAAATTTTAGCGACTTCCGGTTTAGCCGGAAGTAATCTTAACTTGGCATTTTCTTATCGGATCTAATAAATGTTAAATTGACGCAAAACTTAATAAAAATAGTGCAGTTTTACGTAAAATGATCTCTGGATTCCAAAAATCAAAAAATATAGGGTGTTCTATATGAAAATCCAAAGTTGAGGCTACTTCCGGCTAAACCGAAGGTGGCTATTTATTATCTAACAAGTACCTTAAAAAGTGTATTTTTATTAGCCTGTGACTCCTGCAAAGTTTTATATTGTTCGATTAAAATCTAAAGAAATGGCAGCCGGAAAGTGATCTCATGCCATTCGGTATAATAATATATAATTTACAGTATATATTACGTAACTTGAAATAGATAAACTAATAAATAATAAAAATCCAAACCATATACATCATTGATTTTGACTATATAGAGTATATACATTCAGATTGTTAGGTCAAAACTCCCAAATTAAAAATCTCTTCACCCTTATTGTATTAGGGCACAAACTCCCGTTTATATAAAGTCCGTAGAGTGGAACTACCAATGATAAATTACTATTACATTATATACGGGGTCCGTCTAAAAAAATGGTCATGGGGGGCCCTGATAAAAAAAATTCTGACCCGTTTTGGAGAAGAGGGCGGGGTAAGGGGGTGGTTCTTTGGAAGACCAGCGCGATTGGTGTACCCGACCGAATGGCGAACGCGCTATCAAATTATTATATTAATTTTGTATTTATATTTATATGTTCCTTAAAATTTACTACAAGTTGAAATAAATTATTTATAATAAGATCTCCGCGCACGCATTTGTAGATAGGAGAATATTAATTATTTAGCTATTTTACTAACTTGTGCATCGGAATTTCCGCACTCGCCTGTGGCTTGTGCCGCCAAACTGTCCATTCGTAAAAAATACTACTTTATTGCGTTCTTGCTGCATAACTACTTATTAAAGAATTATCGATTCCAGCATAAATTTCCTGCAAAGCGAGTGAATTATTTAGATCGCGATCTATTTATAATTTTTATGTAAAATTAAATTAACCTGGAGAAATTTTAACCGAATGTCTATTTTAAAGTATGATAGTGTTTAAAAAACTTTGCACATTCCTAGCAAAAATTTTCAAAATTTTAATTGCCTAAACAACTATAGTATTTCTATCAATAATCAATCACGAAGTAAGCGGTATTTGCATCCAATTTACGTCTGTGAAGTACTTCGTGAATTTATTCATGAAGTCACTTCAAGACTAACGATAATGTAAAGGGCTAACTTAACTTTGATGGCAAATAAATTCTTCGGCAGTGGGCATATTTGTATAAATTGTATAAAAAAGTACAATAAACAAAAACGTTTCACGTATCTTAATTAGTTTTGTTTTCAGTTTCCGTAAGTAGAGAAAAGTTGTCTTTCAATTTTATACTAAAATCTATTTCTTAAGCCCCCATCTCATCAAGGCATAAAAGTTCAGTTTTTAGACGATACTTAGTCTATCTTTGGAGATAAGAAAACTTTTTTTTTTTCAAACGCTTTAGAAAAATAACAACTTTAATCCAGTGCTTACCACTATTTTTGAAATATATTATTTACTCTAGCTAGCATTAAGGTAGGAGTATCAACATGCTTGCCAACCTATTTTGCGTAGATTTATTTATTTTTCTAGCTTTTACACAAAATTTAAATAAAATCAATATCGACTATGCATATTCTATGGGTAATAAATAATTGACGTATTAAATAAATATTAAGGAATTTTATAAATTATTTTAGGAGAATTGTATTGCGGGTAAGATTTTTTTGTTTCAATATACAATTCTCCCAAAATTAGCAATGAAATAAATTGATATTTTTGTAATATATCATGATACTACACCTAAATAATGTACCGGCGATATTGATTTTCTTTAAATCTTAGTTATTAAAATAATAAACTCAAAAAATCAACGCAAAATAGGTTATAGGTTGGCAATAGATTGAATGACGTTGATAATTCCACCTTAAATCCAAAATAACGTACGAATATTACAGTACGTGTCTATCAAATAACAAATCTTGAAATATATCGGTAGCTTTAGTCGATTTTGGGTAAACGTTAATACATGCAATGCGCGAGTGGAAATTATCCGATGGCGACGATTCAAGAAATAGTTAGTCTATGCATTGAATCAGGATTAGTTAGCCGCAAAAGTTACGAACGTAAATAATAATTGGCCACATTTTGGTGAATGTAACAATAATCAAAATTTACCATTTTTTTAGATAATGTAATTTTTCAGGGCGTTGCCCAATCTTCGCCAGTTGAAAAAAAAATACTACAGTTTAGCGCAATTAAACGAACAAACCTATCGTGTTCGACAGTTCCTTTATCACGACCCCTGCCCCTCCCATTAAAGCGAAAAAATTCGGTCCGTTTCTAAAACAAAAATCCTGTAATCTTCGTGCCGTTCCTCCTACGTAACTTACGTATGTATGAAGATAAAGAGGATGTACAGATAAAGGGGTCGCGGGGGAGATAACACACGTACGTATATATAAGTATAACATTATACCCTGCCTATTTTTATAACCAAAAGATTATAGTGTTTCTAATGCTGTAATACTAACATAATATCTTTAGTTAGTATAGTTCGTTGCCTACTTCAAAAAACTGTTTGTTAATAAAAAGGGATTCGTGCCTAAAAGTTGACATTTGCATATAAAACGTTATCAAAAATGATATCAGAAAAGCCTGAACACGGAACCTGTGAAAATTGTAATTAGGTATCAGCTATGCCCGCCTGGTATTGATCCGGCGTACACACCCCCTCTGGCGGCTAACCCCGCGTACCTCCTAAATAAAACCACCGCATGAAATGGCTTTATATCAAAAACCAAGTAATGTTTTATACAATTAGTTTTTTTTTGTTTGTCAGGGGGAGTGGATTGATAGGTGGTTTAGGTATTTTTTGGGTCGGGACAGTGGGAGTCAGAAAATAGGTGAATAATCTGCGGAAACAAATTTAGAGGGTATAAAAAGAAGCACAACTTACCTTATTGGTGAAAAATGGATTAAATCGTTGAAAAACTTGGTGTAAATATTATCAAAAACGGTGATCACAAAACAGAGAGTAGGAATAAAAGGTGTGATTGTATGAGTATATATGATGCGAGTGGAGTGACGAGTATTTTAAAGATCAAAACGAATTTTTGAGAAAAATTGCACTAAAATACTTGTAAATATCTTCGAACGTTGCAGGATTATTAATTGAAGCCAACCTAGGGGTACGAGAATCGAATCGAACGAACCGAACAATGAAACCGTCAAAAAACGAACTAATTCCTTTTAATTATCAAATACTATTGCAAACATACACAATAGTTGTAATTATTATTAATAATTAATTATGCAAGAATGATATTATTACATAACGTACACTACCAAACGTAACACAAGTGTTATTCAGAGAGTGCAATAACTAAATGGTGTTGCATGGCGCTCCGGCAAAGGGTGTCGGCTACCCCGTTGGTCGATATCTTGCGCGCGTCCTCACAACCCCGGTTTTAGGGAGCGATTTATTCCTGCAAACCGCCCCCATTCCTGCTGCGGACCAGAGCCTGCCCGGATTCCCAGTGCACAATTTAGCTTTCTGCACGCTCGATGCGCCAACACGTCTTATTGTCCTTTTTTTTCTTCACCTAGTTTGCTGTTCCGGGATCGTAATTTGCTCGAAATGAAAACTGTTTTTTTAAACTTTTTCTAATTATTCTTATTTCCTTATTATTGACGCTTTTAAAACTATTATGTCGTTTTTCTTTGTAAACTTTTTCGTATTTTTTGCTAGCAAATCACTATTTACGATTGGGGACAACGGACAAAAGATATACCAAATCTAATTTTATTGAAATGCTTTAAAAACTAATTACAATTATTACAGTCAGCATATTCAAAATCTTTGTCAATCAGATAAAATATGTATTTAAGAGCAAACACTAGTGGCGCCTTCACCATTTAGTTTTAAAAAAAAATCAATTTCGTTACTTTTTTGTTTTATCCAAAAATCGGCCAAATACCCATCTTTGGCGTACAATTACCCACAGTTTTACGTTGAAAAAGGTTGGATTTATAAATGAATAAAAGCAGGAAACGAAATATGCGCAAATTTGACAAAATTTCGTTTTATTCTTTTATTAATTTATCAATTAAACTTTTTTTACCTTAAAATTGTAGTTAATTACATAAACACGAGAATTTGGCCGCTTTGTGTAGAAAACGAAAAATATAATATACAGGGTTGCCCAAAAGTCCGGAAAGCTTATAAAAAGATTTCTTACCGTAAAAGGTAAAAAAAAAACATCAATGATTTTCCGCTTTAAATAGAGATTTTTTTTTTAAACTTTTAACAGTCACCATTTTGAAATAGCTTGACAGAATCGCGCCAAAATGAGCATATTGTACGAGACAGTGGCGGATTTAGAGGGGGGGGGGGGGGGGCACAGGGGCACGTGCCCCCCCCCTGTCATAATAATTTCGCACGAACCAACCTAAGCGCAACACCCAAAATTTCAAACACAGTGACAAAGCATTGTATTGTAACAACCAAATATTTTTTTGATGCCAAAACTTTACAGCATTTAGAAATTAATATTAAAAATCAGGTTTTCAACGTGGCTTGATAATTAGCGAAAAGATGGCGTAAAAGCACGTTAGATAAAAAGCATACATTTTAGGATTTTAGAATTTGTGTTTTGTTACAGAAAACTGTAATCTGTGGTTTTTTTTACAAAGAAAGTGTATTATTTTGGGGTAGTAAGGACTTATTTTAATAAAAATAAACATGCCAAAACGGCTATGAATGTGGAATATTTAAGAAACAATTTTAGCTCATTAAGTATTGAGCAAAAAATTGAAATCAAAATTGAGGGAAGACCTAAACCCGAAATTAACTTGACACAGATCACAAAGTGTAGATCTAGGGACTTTATTGTTATTGATAAGTTTGCTGGAAATAAAACCAGAAGATTGAACTTTACTTTTAAACAATGAACCCGCTAATGAAAAATAAATTGGCCTTTTTTTCTTTTTTTTATCTTATTTCATTTTCAATAAAATAAGTAGGTAATCATACATTTTTAAAATATTTACTAAAAATGATTGACCAAATTTGGGCGTGGTCTTAAAAATTTTTCGCCTGCGGCGCGTGTTGTCCGCAGCGGGCTTTTCGTGCACCCCAAGATAACAAGTAAGTGCCCCCCCTGTCATTTTTTTCTGAATCCGCCACTGGTACGAGATATTATCTTTCAAATGATGTATCACAAGCTGTATGTTTCCATTAAAAAAAAAGATCGATGTCGTCATATCTTTGACAAATGTCTATAAGAAAACAGACGAATAACGTCAAAATGTGAGCATATATAAAACTAAATTGACGTGTTTGAGCATTTTCCCCAAAAGTTACAGGTTATAAGGCTATATTAATTTTATTCCGGACTTCTGGACAACCCTGTATAAATATATAGATAATATAAAATTTATAACAGCATAAAATACAAGTCAGCTGCATGTAATTAACAATTAATAAAAGCCTTTTGAATAACAATGCCATTTTTAACTCGTTCGTGAATTTTGGTACAACTCCGTGACAAAGTCACAAATAATTAGGCTAAACGAATAATTTTATATTTATTAATTCATGCTAGGGTCGTATCGACCAAACTTGCCCCCAAATATTGTCAACTTGACAAGAAATACCGCATTGATGGGCACAGTTACAAACCTCTTGTCATAACAACATGTTGGTTTCAATCGAAATTACATTAGTACGTAATAGTTGAGTTTTTATAAAATTTAGTTTGTTAACTTGCTTCAAATATGGGTGATTTTGGAGAAGGTATGTACAGCCGAATCTACACGGTGCTAGTAACTTGTACAAGTCAGTGAAATCCAGAACTGGATTTTAGCATTTGCTTGTTGTAGACATAGGACATAGACATGTAAATTCAATATTCTTTCAAATCACTTGCTTTCAGTACTGGATTTTAGTAACTTATACAAGTTACTGGCACCGTGTAGTGTGTGTGCCTTGTGAATTAAATTTGGTCGTATTATGTAGGTAATAATATTAGGAAATTTTGTGAAATTTGCCTATATTTCTTTTTCTGCTTTTATTAATTGATAAATCCAACCTTTTTAACATAAAAATGAAATGATGAAGGCGTTAGTGGCGTAAAGCTGTAATTACACCTGTGAAGTTCTTCGTGAATTTATTCATGAAGTCACTTCAAGGCTAACTTTGATAATGTAAATGGCCAACTTGGACGTCAAATAAATTCGTGAAATTCTTCGTGAAGTTATTCACGAAAATTTAACATGCAAAATAATCAGCTGATGCACAGTGTAAATGCTACCGACTTCACGAAGAAATTTACGAATAAATTCACGAAGAACTTCACAGGTGTAATTACAGCTTAATAACAAACACCTCCGCAGACCCCGCACCGTTGGGGGGGGGGGGGGGGGGAGGACGGCCAGCCGAGGGGCCCACATTGACAGCCCCTTAAAAACTTGCTACTAGCTTTGCCTTTCATAGGTGTGTTTCTTTAAATTTTCCAGATGGTAGTGTGGCATCAGCGGAACGATCTTTTTCCAAACGTAAAATTACTTTTTTTATTATTTACAATTTTAAAAATAGTAAAAACCTATTTACGTAACACTATATGGGACAACAACGCCTTTCAGATTTATCCTTAGTCAGTATCGAATACGAATTTGTTAAAACATTTAATATCGACGAAATTATAAACGATTTTGCAAAAAAATACCCTCGACGATCTGGTCGTTTTGTATAATAGGTACCGTAGTACCGTATATAGTACTTAGTGACATAATGTTTGTGCAGAATTGTTGAGTGTTTATGTGTTTTACTGTTTTCTGTCTTTTGGATTCTATGAGGCTCGATCACTGATACTAATAGTACCTATATACATATAAGAAACATTATGGTATTTTAAAATTTTGATTTGGCATCATGTTTGCTGGAATATCTCGTATAGTGACTCAATAACCACCTAACGTTATGTCTACCAGTTTACCTAGGATTATAAAATAAATTCGAAATGTTTGCCGTTTTAATAGTCTAGTCTAGTCTTAATTACAATGGCCAGCCGTTTTAATAGTAGGTATACTTACCACATATTGTGGGTTTAACCCTAATTAAATTTTTACATGATTAACGAATTCAGAAATTCACAAACCTGAAAATAGTAATGAAAATAAGAATTATCATTTTCCATTCGTTATAGAGAAGGGGCCCCTGTAAGCGATTGCGGGGGGGGGGGGGCACTCAGTTGCTTTTAATTCATATAATAATTATCTAATAACTGAGATAAAACAGTTCTTTCTTTTATTTGTACAAATTTATTTTTCGGATAACTGGATTCGTTGGTATTGTTAAGAGGCTTTTCTCTTCCTATCTCCTCATCTATATAATGACCTTTTTAAGTTTAAAAGAAAAATGTAACCTAGATAAACGTTTATTTTCCTGCAACTTTTCTAATTATATGGCCGTGCAAACTACTTCACGCAAGGCCTCTATATAAACGCTTTATATTTCACCTTTATCAGATTTCTATTTCTGAGCCATTCCAAGCTTATAGGACAGTCGTGTGTCTCCCTTTTTTGCAAAATTTTTTTTTATAAACTACCTAATTAAGATAATTCGCATTATCTGTCAAATTTTAATTTTTTCAAAAAATAATTCAAAAGTTGGATTATTTCTGAAAACATCGAAAAAAGTTTTTAGAAAAAGTTTTTTTTAAATGCAGTTTCTAGCCCACATGCAAAATTTCAGCTGCATAAGATAATCTTGATTTTTTACCCACCAATCTAAAATTTATTTTCCACCTTTATGAAGGCTTTACTGATGACACTGTGTTATTTTTTGTCTTATTAAGGTGTATTACTTTCAGACACAAACTACGTTTTCAAAAATACTTATTTTATGAAGTTACCGTATACAGGGTCAAAAACAAATAAACTTTGCATCACATGCGACCAAATTTTAATAGAGCCCAATTTTGATTTTGTAGAAAAACACACAGTTAATATGGCGTACTTTAATGGAAATGTATCTGAAATAAAGCATTGTTAAAACTAAGAAGTTTTTTGTGGGTTGCGTTGAGTTTTATTTTGCAAAAGTGGTGCAATAAATGTGTAAAAAATCAAAATTATGTTATGCAGCTGAAATTTTGCATGTGGGCTAGAAACTGCATTTAAAAAAAACTTTTTCTAATAACTTTTTTCGATTTTTTCAGAAAACTTTTTAATTATTTTCTGGAAAAAAATAAAATTTGACAAATAATGCGAATCACGTGACTACTATTTTTTTGCTTAATTTTCATCTCGATCGAAGCAGAACTTGATGCCAAAGTCAAATTTCGAATAAAGCTATTAATAAAAAAAAACCCATATGATGCGGACGTTACTGGTCACACTGTATATACGAAGAGTCTATCTACTTCACCGGCGGTTCTACGAGGGGGGGGGTAGAGGGGGTATTTACCCCCCCCCCCCCAGACACCAGAGCTATAATAAGAATATACACAAGAAAAGCACTTTCAGAGCATCGACGGCTGTTGTGTAAAATTTTTTTGGGTGACACGCAAACAAATTTTTGCATGCCGCGCTATCTATTTGAAAAGCAAGCACTATCAATGAAAAAAGGGCGTGGCACCCAAAAATTTTTCGCCGAAGATTTCTTCTGCGCTTTCGACATTTACCCCCCTGACTTTTCTTACAGAACCGCCGGTGATCTACTTTCACTATACTCGATCTACAAAAAATTAAATTTACTACACTTATTTAAAAAATATCCCAATAGTTCGGGAATTACCCTTCTGATAAACCCTTTCCGGCATTACTATTTTCCACGAGCAATAAAGCAGTTTGCGCTCCAACCTTTAGCTTTAAATAACCAGGCCTTTAAATACTTTGATTTAATTAAAAAAAAATTATCAAGCCGTTATAAAAGGCCATGCTTAATATTTTATAAATATGCCATCGGTATCGATAGGGGTATGGATACCGGTTATGGCTACGACCCTTTGCAGCATACAAGCATATATCAGAGGAAGGAAGGTATTTATATCCACCTGACATTTATAGTGACCTAATTTTTTTTATTAGCTCCTGAATCAATCTCGAATTCACGCCTTGTTGAATATTAAATTAATTTAATTAATAATGATATTTACGTAGAGTAGAGAATTATAAATCGCTTAGAAAGATGATTGACGAGTAACTTTTCTACTTCCAATTACTTACACAACAAATCTCGACGTTAAACACTTTTTCTATTTCACGTTCATAATAAGCTCAGTACGATACGCATTTGCGTATCGTAATGAAGCTATTTCGATACGCGTTTTTTCTTTATTTGATGTTGGTAACATTTAAATGTTTTATTTCATTGACTTGCGCGGCCTTTGTGATTTACGAGAAAACCCATTTTTCGCATAGGAAAAATAGCTTGATAACTTACTTTTTTATTCTGTGTGGATAACAGTCATGTATGTTGGTTGCATAAATCTATATATCAATCTTTTGTAGATGCTTCAAGCTATCATTTTCTGCCAAATCCTATCCAAAATTCAATCTACTAACCTTCCAATGTCGATTTTAACTTCAACTTTAATTTAAATTTTCCATCTTCCCTATACTAAATTGCAATGCCGTGACGTAAAATCACGTCTTTTGAACTTCGAAAAAAAGTAACAAAATCTCCCGAATTTCCGAACGCTCTGTATATGTACCGAATGTACAAGGATCACACAACGTATTCCGTCCAATTTCAAATCTCATATCGCTAAAATAACATTAGAATCTCGTGGTGAAAATGGGTCTAATAAATCAAAAAATGACAGTTTGCAAACTAATTTTTGTTGTCCAGAGGCTACTATGATAAAAAATAGTATTACCAACATACAATTTAAACATAAAAATTTACAAAATTTGAAGGATTTATTTTCTTTTTAAAATGTATTTTTCTTGATTATAAAAGGTGAAATAGAAAAAAATGTATAAAGCACATGTTTTATAAGGCGTTTTAGCGCACATGTCAATAAAAAAACTCGCCACTATGTGGCTCGTTTTTTAAAATAGACGCGTGCGCTAAAACCGCTTCTTATGAAATGTGTACTTTAATATGCTATTGTATATAATTATGTAATAGAGTAATATTATGTCACGTTGAAAGCAACAATAAATAACTATCTTTTTTTCAGATTCAGATGATAGTGATGGTGAAGGGGGGCTGGGAAACGTAAACAGACAAATAATGCGCCCCCCAGGACACAGCGGCAAAGCAAAAAAGGGGCACCTTTGTTTTGATGCCTCTTTTGAATGTGGTAATTTAGGTAGAGTCGACTTGGTTAACGAATACGAGTATGATCTTTTTATAAGGCCTGATACGTGCAGTCCGAGGTTAAGATTTTGGTTCAATTTTACTGTGGATAACGTTAAACAGGATCAAAGAGTTATATTTAATATTGTTAACATCAGTAAAGAAAGGAATTTGTTTATGGAAAATATGACCCCTCTTGTTAAGTCTTCTAGTAGACCAAAATGGTAAGTATAGCTACTATACAGGGTTTTCCTTAATGACGTGCTAATATTTTAGGGTGTGATTCCTCAAGTCATTTTATGAAGAAAAGTTCATATAAACATATGTCGTAAACGGCTTAAATTACAGGGTGTTGATTTTTTTCTTTTTTAATGAGTTTTTTGTAATATGTCCGAAAGTACTATAGATAATATTTTCAATTTTGGCATATGCTAATATAGGACATAAAACCACATATTTTAATTATAAAAGTAATTTTTTTGTCCCGCCAGTGGCGTTCCTGCAAACATGTAATCTGATATTTTTTAGAAAAAAAGTGGTACGCCACTGACATTTTTCCATGTGGATATTATTTCTGATTAGCCTAGTCAATTCTTCATAAAAATGGTCTCTTGAGTTTTTCTCCTCAGGCACACCATTCCTAATTAAAATAATTAAATTTTATTAAATTAGCTCTACTATTATTATTAACATTGATAATGCAAAATTTTGTTTTATAAAAATTGTTGGAAATTACCACCTTTACTTAATAGGTATGCTTCCGCCTGTCTTTGCATTGAATTATTTTAATTAAGAATGGTGTGCCTGAGGAGAAAAACTCAAGAGACCCTTTTTATGTAGAATTGAATAGGCTAATCAGAAATAATATCCACATGGAAAAATGTCAGTGGCGTACCACTTTTTTTCTAAAAAATATCAGAGGACATGTTTGCAGGGACGCCACTGGTGGAACAAAAAAATAACTTTTATAACTAAAACATGTGGTTTTATGTCCTATTAGCACATGCCAAAATTAAAAATATTATCTACAGTACTTTCGGAGATAGTACAAAAAACGCATTAAAAAAGAAAAAATTCAACACCGTAGCAAAAAATTTAAGCCGTTTAGGACATATTATGTTTATATAAACTTTTCTTCGACTTGAGGAATCACACCCTAAAATATTAGCACGTCATTAAGGAACACCCTGTATATTACGAGTTGTATGGATTAAAATTGATTCGGCCGATATAAAAAGTATTTTACTGCTATACATTTAGTGCTTTTATTTTATAGTATAGTCCCTATAAGGTATAAAAGGTACTTAGTCAAGAGAGCCTATGGACAAGCATAAAATGCATAGAAATATCGTTGATGACTGAAAAATCAATTTAACGGTTACATTCCCAGTAGTTCCCTACCTAGCCTCTAGTTTTAAAATTAATGCGATATCTCCCAGTTTGTATATATTTCAGAAGATGGCGCTATCGCCGCTTCGCTTTAATTGTAAACTAAGTCAATATTAAAATATGCCTGTCGTTTTTCCAGGCAACGAATTCCAAAAAAGCATGTCTTTTACCACAAATCCAACGTCCATCAGGGTCACTACGTCCTAAGTTTCTCTTTTGGTTTCGACAAAGAAGAAGATGTGTTTCAATTTGCCGTGGCTCCCCCGTACAGTTATGCAAAATTGCAAACATTCTTATCAATGCTTGAAAAAAGGGCTACTTACCTGAATGATAACTTCACCCGGGAACTTTTAGCTAACAGTGTGGTAAGTAAGTGGTTGTTCATTTTAAATTGACGTAATATGAATTAAAGAAAAGCGTTTCAGCAAAAAAGGAGAGTCGATATTATAACTGTAGGCTCGCTATATCCATTAGACAAAGTCAAACCGAAGACAAAACGACGAATTGTTTGTATTATGGCGCGAATCCATCCAGGAGAGACACCCGTTAGCTTCGTTTGTCAAGGTGTGATGTAAATCGCTATTTTAAAATTTCCATTTACTTACTGTTTTAATCGCCTTTTGCAGGTTTATTGGAACTTTTAATAAGCTCCAGTTCCATAGCGTCAATTCTTCGCGAAAACGTTACTTTTAAGGTTATACCCATGTTGAATCCAGATGGCGTCTTTTTGGGAAACTATCGAAGTAATGTTATGGGGAGTGACTTGAATAGATCGTGGCATATTACTAATCAGTGGATACATCCTACTATTAAGGCTGTGATAGATACATTGACAATATTAGATAAAAGTAAGGTAAGAAAGAGTAAGCACAGAAAAATAAAGGGTTTAAGAGTAAGTAGATTAACAAGTTAAATTAGTTTTATGGTAATCAATTTTTTTTTACTTTTCCGTATTTCAATTGATTAAAATCCGGCCCCCCTTCAGGGGGGAATCACCCTCGATTTTCTCCTGGCCTCTTGTTGAGCCTGAGGGTAGGACACACCCCCTTGCCACTTGCTTTAATGATATTTTGTACTATCAAAGAATAATGGTACCTATATAATGCATAGGTAAACTTAATTTTTTTTCTAGGAGTTTCAGTTAGATTTTGTGGTTGATATTCATGCTCACTCCAGTTTGACAGGATGTTTTATGTATGGGAATACCTATGATGACGTTTACAGGTATATATAGTATTTAGTTTTTGTGTTAAAGAAATATTTTGATAGGCAAGGGCCGCAAGGGCGTCCATAGAGCGTTTTTCGGGGGGGGGGGGGGGGGGGGGGGGGGCAAAAACTTAAACAATACTTTTTATATACAGTGTCACCAGTAAAGTCCGCATCATATGTGATTTTTTTTTTATTAATAGCATTATTCAAAATTTGACTTTGGCATCAAGTTCTGCTTCGATCGAGATGAAAATTAAGCAAAAAAATTGTAGTAACGTGATTCGCATTATGTGTCAAATTTTAATTTTTTTCAAAAAATAATTCAAAAGTGGGGTTATTTCTGAAAATATCAAAAAAAAGTTATAGGGAAAAGTTTTTTTAAATGCAGTTTCTAGCCCACATGCAAAATTTCAGCTGGATAAGATAATTTTTATTTTTTACCCATATTTTGTAAATTGAACCACTTTTGTAAAATAACACTCAACGTAACCTACATAAAACTTCTAAGTTTTGACAATGCTTTATTTCAGATACATTTTTTTTAAAGTAGCGCCATATTAAATGTGTGTTTTTCTACGAAATCAAAATTGGGCTATTAAAATTTGGTAGCATATGATGCAAAGTTTATTTGTTTTTGACCCTGTGTAAGGTAACTTCATAAAATAAGTATTTTTGAAAACATAGTTTGTGTCTGAAAGTAATACACCTTAATATTAAGACAAAAAAGAACACAGTGTCATCAGTAACGTGTTCATAACTTCATTAAGTGGAAAATAAATTTTTGCTTAACCCAACGGAAAGTTTATCTATTTTCAACGATTTAATTTAAAATATCTTTATTTTATTTTTTACTTTCAGTCACAAAATACGTTTTTAAAAATACGTATTTTATGAAGTTACCTTATACAGAAACTTTTGAATTATTTTTTGAAAAAAAAATTAAAATTTGACAGATAATGCGAATCACGTGACTACTATTTATTTGCCTAATTTTCATCTCGATCGATGCAGCACTTGGTGCCAAAGTCAAATTTTAAATAAAGATTAATAAAAAAAAATCCCATATGATGCGGACTTTACTGGTGACACTGTATAAGACTATTTATTTAACTTATGCCTAATGTATTAATTTATTGATATGTTTTTATTATGTAATTGTTCAGTTTAGTGATTGGTTGGTCTACTAACTAACCACTGTCCTATTCAATATTTATACTGAATTATGAAATAAAATAGTAATGTGGGCGCGGCAAGTGCCCGTTTTGCCCCCCCCCCCCCCCCCCCCTATGGACGCCCTTGTTGATAGGTGCTTTTGGCGATATTTCTGGTCTAAAACAAAATAAAATTATATCTGTATCAGAGGTGAAATTCCATTAATCGACTATAGATGGCGGTCAATGGCGGCAAAATTTTAAATTTAGAAAAGAAATATACCAGAATTTTTGTTTGTAAGGTAACGATATAATTTCTTTAAGATATGAACGTCATATTTTATTTCCCAAACTTTTGTCGACGACCACAGACGATTATGTACCTGGAAACACGATGTTCAACTCTGATACCAACAAAATTGGAACGTCTCGCAGATTTCTATGCTCTATTTTAAGCGATAAAGTGAATTGCTACACTTTCGAAGTGTCTATTTTTGGATATAAATTAAAAGGAAGTGAAGTTATTATACCTTACACCGAAGAAGGATGTATCCTTTATTTTTTTAATGCGCATTGAATTTCCGTAGAAACTTCATGACTTTTCCTTACTTAAGTTGTTTAGATATGCGCTGTGGTCGAAATCTGGTCAGAACGTTTCTAGAATATTACCAAACTACCGGAGCAATACCTATTCAAATCACCACCGAAGTTTCAGGAAAAAAGAGAAGGGCAAGAACATCTCAGATACGTCTAAGAAACAAAACTTACCAAAGAAACAAAACTCCATTATCGGGACGAACCCAAGCCCAACTACACTTCACAAACTTGAATATTAACTATGATAGTGAAACTTCTATAGAGGACTGTACTTATTCTTACAGAAACGCCAGTCCAAGAAAGGCATTTGACAAATTAACTGAGCGATACAATTTGAGGAGTGCCAAAGGTATTCCTCCAAAGAATTGTCATTTTAGGAGTGGTTCTCCTATTCCTACTACATATGTCGTTCTTCCCGAGCCCAGTTTGACTGTTATCGATTTTAATGTTATCTCAAGGGATGACATCGATAGAATATCAAAGTTAAATAAAATCAAAAGAGTTAGTTAATCATGGAAAACGTTTTTTTTTTAATACGTCTACATAACTCTGGCCTGAACTTTAAAAATATGCTTTAGAAGTGTCCAACATCGACACTAGATGGCGCTTAGCACTGCATATTTTCGACGGTTCGAAGTTTGAACTGTGTGTTTCCTTTCGTTCGTCTAAATGAGAGAAAAAGCACTCTCTACTTCAGTCAGATTTTACAAAAGGTTGGGAATTGGGAACATGGGAACCTATACTGTTTGCTGAAATCGACGAAATAATACAATATTTATTAATAATGACAATTGATTTCTACTTTATTTAACAATAAATTGATAAAAATTGACAATGGTTTATTTCATTGCTTTTAGATAAAATAAAAATTACTTAATCACCAGTTTATAAGATGGTTCTTAAGCAAAATAAAATCAAATCAAAGTATATATAGGTATATATACCTACTTATGTCTTCTATTCTGCTTAAGTACCATCCTAATTATTTGTTGCTATCTCACAATTAATTGTAAAAAATCATATTAACTTAATAGAATTCTTTTAAAATAAAACTTAAATATTAATTTTCAATAGTTAAAATAAAATTTGTTTTAAAACAAAGTTCCCAGAATTTATTACTATTATTTACATGGGTTTAGATTTATTAAAAAGAAAGATTTCGATTGTTAGTGGTTGTTGTTGCGAAAACATAAAATACCATTATTCTGAATAGAAAAGCTATAGTTATTCTTGATATTTTTATCTGCATTTATTATGATCAATGTAATTACTATGAAACATGCAATAATCATATAAGAACCTTTGTATAGTCGGCTTCCACTTAACTAGGCGCGTTATGAACTTATCATAGAGAAACTTATATTGTGTTCTCTTGCTCAAACCAAGGTTAAAACGGCAGTATAAAGATATCCGTAATATAAACGTGATAAACCTATTGGTTGTTTATGAATCTGAGAGAGAAGCACATCTAAATTTCAGTAATTATCAAAATGTTTCGAAGAACACTACCGTATTATATAATGTCGTGAATAAGCTCCCTAGTTTTGACAAATGTGTCATTATTAAAAATATTGTGACAAAATGTCGAGTACAAATCGGTTTGCAGGTTTTCTGCATCCCCAGGCAAAAGACATGGTTCTCAATTTAACAGATTATTTTAAAAATGAAGAAGAAAAGGCTACTGAAACCGGCGAGTTATTAAATCCCAAGTCTATTAAAGAGAAAGTTTCGGAAGCACTAAAACTAAGTTTAAGATCAATACAGAGGATTGTTCATGAAAGTAGTAGAAATATACCAATGAAGAAAACGCAACGACGATCAAGGAAAACGAAGATTGAAACTTTACAGGAAGGTTATATACGACTTATATGCATCACAAGCCGATATAACGCTTTCAGCTCTGAAAGATGCTTTGAAGGAACGAGGTGTTTTGGAAATAGGTCTCAGGTCATTGTCAGCGCTCATTAAAAGCTTAGGATTTCGTTATAGAAAGGATTGCAACAGAAGATATTTGTGCGAACTACCAAGAATTGCAAGCGAACGAGTAAAGTTTCTGAAAAAATATGTTGAAAATTATAAATTTAGAAAAGCAGTTTTTTTAGATGAAACTTGAGTATTTTCGAATGGAAGTGGGTCTAAATCATCTTATTGTGACTTGCCTATAAAAGTGTAAACATAGATATTATATGTATTAAGTTATTTGTACCTATTCGCAATAATATATATACATCAGTTTAGTTAAAATAAATGTACACAAAAATATTCAAAATTATATACAATGTAAAATGCAGACAAATTCTGATGTTCTAATTTTTATTTATAAAACAATCGCCCCTATTTACGGACCAATATTTGATTCCCAAGGGTGGTCGCTAGTTAGAGGTTTTACTGTAGGTATATTGTTTATCTGTTTTTCCATCAATTTAGTTATTAAATTTTTGAAATATAAAACTATTTTGTCAACCGTGTGCAACAACACGAACGCACCCCTGGGAAATTAATTTTGAAACGAGACCCGTCACTGTTATTATGTCATTTTTATTATGACATAGTTTCAAATTAATTGTTAACCTATTAACATTCAATTTTATGGAAAATCAGCTGTCCATATGCCGCCATATTGGTTTTTATATTTTGAAACATTTTTGAACCTCTGATTCAACTGATTTGATTCAGGAGGTCACGTGCGCCTAGTTAAGTGGAAGCCGACTATATCTGACTAGTTATAGTTCACAAACATCAATTCAGACACACAAAGATTTATAAAGGATTTTTGCTTCTCGCATGGCAACTACATTGTATAAGTGTAGAAAGAATGGTATATTCCCACTATAGCCTCTAGAAATTTCAATAAAGTTCACCAAAAAACAAAACCCAATATAAAGGACACTTTCACCGCCAATAAATAAAACTGGAAAAAAGATTTCAGGTATAAAGAATTGTAGGACTTTTATGTAACTTGCTTTGATCTAAAAACTATTTTATTTTAGACGCTATCTAATAGAATCACCTTTTTTAATGGTTATCAGCACCGGAGTGCTACAAAATCCCAGTTAAACAAAATCTTGCAAACCAATTTTATTTATTTTAGGCATGTAAGGTATTATGTAACCAACCTAACTAAATAAAAATACCACACTTACTTGCTACTTGTAAAAAGAATCAGAAATAAAATCATAAACTTAAGATTTACCATCCCTGACGCGTTACGTTTTTTGAAAATCAATCCCTGGAGCAGCGTTTTCGAAATCATTATATCTATATTTTAGACTAAATTATATATATACAAATTATTTAATAAATATGGGAAAATTTAATATCGAAATTATTTAAATTCATTTTGCCCAAAAATGGGTCAAAAACGCGCCTGCAGGGAATTTGTTCAGATGTACCGGAAGATAACAAACTCCAATAAAGACTGTTAAGGTGAAATTTTCAATGTCATTCAACCTATTTCGCGTTGTTTTTTTTTAGTTTATTATTTTATTTACTTACTTTTAAATAAAATCAATATCGTCGGCCTATTATTTAGGTAATGTCTGATATAGGTATTACAAAAGTATCAATTTATTTCATTGCTAATTTTGGGAGAATTGTATAGTGAAAGAATATGACATGACAATGACATAATAATATTTTAAAAAATCTTACTCAATATTTTTCGTTACACAACTCTTCTAAAATAATTTATGAAATTCCTTGATATTTATTTAATATGTCAATTATTACCTATAGAATATGCACTTGATATTAATTTTATTTAAATTTTGTGTAAAAGCTAGAAAAATCAATAAAATCTGCGTAAAACAGGTTATAGGTTGGCAAGCATGTTGATAATCCCACCTTAAGGCGAAAACCCTAATTTAGTAAGTAGAGCCATCTAGGTTGCAATAGTTAAATTAAATAACAAGCAGTCGTTCGGCTGGTTGGAGAGACAGAATCGACCATATAATACAAAATTCCGCGGATAATAAACGTTTTTGACTGTAATCAGGGCTTATTTTCTTTGAAACTTGGTAAAAACGTTCATTGTAATGTTGTCACGTCCCCAAGCTACTTTTATTACATTCTGTGACATTTTTTTTTCTTGGTTTATCGATTGATTATTTTGCAACATCTTGTAATAAAAAATAGCTTAGGGCCGTTCCAGATGTATAGTCTGTCTCTATACATATTTTCGAATGCTTCAAAACTTGACTAGTTTTTGCAGACCATACGCGCGCGAAGGCAAATGCATCACGAATGGTAAATCCTAATACAAAAAATGTCTATATCTATGTACAATTAAAATAAAATGTATAAAGGAAATTAATCAAAGTATCTCATAATATAAAGGTACCTAAATAATATATTTAAGTAAAAAGTCGATCAACTTAAAAAGTAAAATTTAGCCTTACTTGTTTATTTACTCTGTTGTCACTATGACTATCACTCTTGGATTTTCAGTTCACTCCACTGTTTTCCCTCTCGGTCAACTCTTGGTACCTCGCGTACATCATCTTCTTTACACAATCCTTATATGACTCGCCTGCTGTATAACCGGCCGTCTTATTTCCCAACCCCACTGAACTGCCGTATTGTTCGGCCTAAACAGCACAAAAAAGGTTATAAGTAAGCATTTTATAAGCGTAATAGTATATTATTTTATACTGGGTGGTTTTTTAACACAACAAATGTACTACTTTTAATGCACAATTCATTATTTTTATTTATTTGTTCCAAATAAAATCCCAAAAACACTTCATGTTCATGTGGGATTCTCTACTTATAACAACATTTAAAAATAGAATTATTGTTAAATATATCTAATTAAAATACAAGGTAAGTCAAAATAATACTTAAAATGTTAATATTCAATAAAAAAAACTAAAATATTTAAATATGTATAAAGTTATTCAATTATTATTTATTTTAATAATAATATATTATAATTTATAATTATAATAATATCGTTTAGATATCATTTATAAATAATTTTGAAAATAATAATTAATCATAAAATAAGTGCACGTTTAAATATTTTTTAGTTTAAAATTTAGCTTCCCCTTTTTTAAGTATTTTCTTAGTTATCGTTTTAAAACGTTTTATATTTAAAAATTTTAATTCTTGGGGTATTTCGTTGTAAAATTTTATACCTTGATAATAAATGAAGTTCTGAACTGCCCTAGTGTGTATTAAAGGTAAATCAATATTGAAAACAGTTGTTAGTTACATGATCATGTACGTCACGTCTGTAATTGAAGTTTATATTTGAATGTTTATTTTTTGATATAATTTGGTGAACAAAAACAATATTTTGCATTAAGTGAATATCCTTAATTGACATAATATTAAAATTTTTATATAAAAGTTTAGTTGAATATTGTCTATCCAAGTAATATATATTTTTAATTGCTTTATTTGGTAAAACTTGCAAATTTTGAAAAGTTGATCCCCATATTAAAGTTAAATATTGTAAATGAGAGTGAATAATAGGAAAATAAATAGGACGTAACATATAATTTGGAGTCAAAAAACTAAGTTTTTTTTAAAATCCCCACTGGTGCAACTATTTTCTGTTTAATGTATTCACTCCAATAATAGCTTCATCTATTATCAACCGCAAAAATTTAATTTTATTTGATTGTTTTAAATGCCCGACTTTTAATTTTAAATCACTTCTGTATAAATGGGATTTCTTTCCTATATATAAAAAAGAGGAAGTCTTCTTTACATCTGTGAAATTCTTCGTGAATTTATTCGCGAAGTCGGACTGGCAACTTCACAAAGTAATTCAAGAATAAATTCACAGATGTAAAGATCTCTTTAAAAGGCTCTCCATATGATGTTAAGTAAAGTAAAGTAAAGTTCGTGTAACTTGTGGTGCTCAAGTCGGGTGCTAGAGTTTTCAGGCCGCGCAAGCGCCTCTAGCGTGACTTAACGAGATGGCCGGGACCGACAGCTTTACGTCTCCTCCGAAAGACGATCTTACACCAACCAACTAAAATTCGGTCATACTTCTTTTATTATGCGTATGCTCACTCCGGGAATCGAACCCGGATCGCCACGGCCGTAAGCGGTATCTCTACCACTGAGCTACGACGGGGCTTATCACTGTGTAATAAAAAGCATGGTTGCAGTGACCTAAATTCTTTCACTTGCAGCATGAATGATGTAGGCAAAAACGTTAGTGTCCGTCAGCAGTAAAAAAACCCTTTTTTTTCAAATTGCTGGAAAAAATATTATATATTATTGCAGTAATTAGATTAATTTATTATTTACTAGACTTATTACAGTACCTGTATAATGGTGGTGCGTCCTTGGTTCTGCTTCCCCAGTCCTTGCCCCTCCGACCAGCCCATCTTTTGCAGTAGTCGATTTCCCACATTTTCAGAACCAATGGGTTCCATAACGGAAGATGTTGTTGCTGGAAGCTCACTATTTAAAGCTTTTAAATACTTTTCCTTCAGTTTGCTAGGTTGTGGTTCATCGGGGTCGCCATATTTCATTCTCCTCTCCTTTGCTCTATCTCTATAGACGATTTTTCCAGGGTGATTTTCAGATTTCTTCAGTCTACGAGCCTCCAAGTTTTGCTTATGTAAGGAAGACATTTTTGCATGTTTTTGAAGCGCTTCAGCAGATCCGAGTTGTCTTTTGCACAAGTTGCAGATTAGTTTGTTAAAGTCTAAAAGGGATTCTTCATCTTCTTCACCCGATGATTCACTTTCACCATAGGCTGCTACTAAGGGAGGCTGAGGAGCCTCTATCATATCAGGAATTTCATTTTTGTACACTGGCGGCGGCAGCGGCATTACAACCTTTTTTTCCAAGACTGAAAAGCCTATGTCGGCGCTAGCACTGCTCGAAACCGATCCGCCTTCAAAAACACTCCGAACAGCTGAGATTTCTTTCCTTTGATTTAAAGTTTTGGCCCATCTTTCCATGTCCTTAGCTATTTTTTTGGCTACCTTTACTTTATCTTGCTTTTCAGCCGGCTTATTGGTCGTCTTATTTTTTTGTTCCTCTATGCTTAAGTTATTGGAACTGCTACTACTTGAACTTGTGCTACTATAGTTGTCATACGAAGGGGCTAATAGATACGTGCACTTGTCCTGATCCCAAAACAAATATTTTTGAATTATACTGTTCCAATAGTATGTCGAGTTTGGATCGTAATACAAGCCTGTTACTGGGTCGTATTGATATCCAGTTGCCTTGTCATAAACATATGATGAAACATCTGGTACAGCTGAAAACAAAAATTTGATATGCAAGGGCCTACACAGCCTTTTTTTTTATATAATTATGCAACACCTCAGCTGCTTCTTAACTCACATTCTAAATATTATATTTTCAATTTTTTCAGTCCAGTTTCCTGCGCTTACTGTAGTACCTACTGTTCATATGCATATTATGAATGTACCTGTAACTGGCTTTGGTAAGAAATAAAAAGTGGGTGAACTTACGATATCTCTTGCCGTCTGTTCCATTTGGAATCTGCATGTGAGTGTTATCATAAAAACTTTTACTAGCATTCATCTGTTGAATAGCAGATTGGGCCACTGCTGCAGCAGCATTCGCGGCATCCATCTGATTTTCATTGTGTAGAGTAATCGAGTTACCTGCACTTATTTGCTGGGTAAAATACTGCCTATAATACTCTATATAATGCATATATTCATCTGGAGATTTCGCGTAACGCCGGGAAGCATATTCAGCCAAACTATCGACATCGGTCATTGAGTATGTCTGAGGAATACCAGCATTTGGAAAGGCGGCATGGTCTGCTTGGGAATAAGCCTTTTTGGTATCCCCCATGTTGTATTTACAGTAGGAAAGTATTACTGAAATAAATAGAAATAGTGCCTGACCAAAATTGTGAACGTGCATCGCTAGACTGGTCATGGGAAATCCCATGTAAACGGACTTGCACTCCAAATTGTATTATTTTTTAATAAGCCAATTAGGAGTTATTTAGGAAAATATCACAGGCGTATTTAATTTTTAAGAAGTTTATGAAGAGTTCTAAGTAAATTTTATTTGGCTTATTAGAAAATAAGAAAACTTTGTGAACTAGTCCATTAAACAAGGGCCTTCAAACAAGTCTAATACAATGTTTATGTAAAATTAATATGGGAGCCAATATTTGTGGGTAGCAAAATGTACATGGACATGGGATTTCTCATGGATGGTCTTGGTTAGGGCTGGGCAAAAATTCGATATATCGATAACCGATATTAAAAAAAATATATCGATTTATCGATATATCGACTATACCGATATTTGATTGGAATTTCAATATCGTCCTAATAACACATTTAAGAACCAATATTTAATTCAATCTTTTTTCTTCATGTTTTCATAATTAGAGTCTCCCCTTGAAATGAAGGTACGAAGTTTAACAGGGCACATAAGAAAATATTGATATACAGTGTCACCAGTAAAGTCTGCATCATATGGGATTTTTTTTATTAATAGCTTTATTCAAAATTTGACTTTGGCATCGAGTTCTGCTTCGATCGGGATGAAAATTAAGCAAAAAAATAGTAGTCACGTGATTCGCATTATCTGTCAAATTTTAATTTTTTCCAAAAAATAATTCAAAGGTGGGGTGGGGTTATTTTTGAAAATATCGAAAAAGTTATTAGAAAGTTTTTTTAAATGTAGCTTCTAGCCCACATGCAAAATTTCAGCTGCATAAGATAATTTTGATTTTTTACCTATATTTTGTAAATTGCACCACTTTTGCAAAATAAGACTCAACGCAACCTACTTAAAACTTCTTAGTTTTGACAATGCTTTATTTCAGATACATTTTCTTTAAAGTAGCGCCATATTAAATGTGTGTGTTTCCACAAAATCAAAATTGGGCTATTCAAATTAGGTCGCATGTGGTACAAAGTTTATTTGTTTTTGACCCTGTATAAGGTAACTTCATAAAATAAGTATTTTTGAAAACGTAGTTTGTGTCTGAAAGTAATACACCTTAATATTAAGACAAAAAGAACACAGAGTCTTCAGTAAAGTGTTTTTTAAGTGGAAAATAAATTTTTGTTTAACAACGTAAAGTTTATCTATTTTTAACGATTTAATTTAAAACCCCTATATTATAATTTATTATTAAGCTATGCCATAATAACGTTTTTGTAGAAAAACACACATTTAATATGGCGTTACTTTAAAGAAAATGTACCTATTTGAAATAAAGCCTTGTCAAAACTGATAAGTTTTATGTAGGTTGCGTTGAGTCTTATTTTGCAAAAGTGGTGCAATTTACAAAATATAGGTAAAAATTCAAAATTATCTTATGCAGCTGAAATTTTGCATGTGGACTAGAAACTGCATTAAAAAAAACTTTTTCTAATAACTTTTTTCGATATTTTCAGAAATAACCCCACTTTTTTATTTTTTGGAAAAAATTTAAATTTGACAGATAATGCGAATCACGTGACTCCTATTTTTTTGCTTAATTTTCATCTCCATCGAAGCAGAACTTGATGCCAAAGTCAAATTTCGAATAAAGTTATTAATAAAAAAAATCCCATATGATGCGGACTTTACTGGTGACACTGTATCGATATTCGATATTGGAATTTCAATATAGCCCAGCCCTAGTCTTGGTGGTGCAACACTTGGTATACAAAAGTATCATAATATAGACTGATAGACAATAGATTTATTCATGCTATTACATAGGTATGGTTTGCACATGTTACATAAATAATAATAAAATTATTTATTTCAAATCATGAATAGCAAAGACATAAAATGAAATGACGTCACCAGCAAACGAAAATGTACATTGTTATCCTAATCGCCAAATTCTAATGGTTCTTAGCAGTTTTTTAAATTTCTTTTTTTGTAAATCTACTTTTTTTTCTCTATTTGGTAATGCATTAAACAAGTCACACATTTCATTAAGGGTGACCACGGCCATATTTCGGAAACTCCTAAGCATAGAAACTTGGGGAAAAAATTATGATTAAAGGGGTCATAAGAAAATTCTGGAAATTATCTTTTAGTTCCTGATTTCGCCGCAAGGGGTCACAATTGAAAATTATTTTTTTTAATTCTAAATTTCTCCGAAAATTCCCACATTAAGGTATATATAACCCTGATTACATCATTAGAAATCTTAGACAATTCTGCAACATTTTGGTTTAAGGCTTATTGGCGTACCGACCTTGATAAGAGTGGGGAAAGCTATTGAAAGTGTAAACAATAAAATCGCTGTAACTTCTAAACTACTTATCCGATTTTACTAAATTTAAGCTTGTTTGGAAGAGAAAGGTAAGTACCTTCAATTGCCCAAGTTTCTATGCTTAGTAGTATCCGAGATATGGCCGGTGGCCACCCTTTATGAAACATCCTGTATAATGGGGATATCTGTCTGTAAATGTCAGTCCGTGTATTGGGTACTACATCAATTGTTCTTGGGGGGTTCAAGCCCAAACGCTCCATTCTTTAGATGTGAAATACTTTTAAAAACACATATCTAGGTAAAAATTTACTTAAAAATTTCATAATACAACGAAATCGAAAATATGACTAATAGTAAATTTATTAGCTTACAGGGTTGGCTGGTTTAAACCATGGTTTAAACCGTGATTTAAACCAGATGGTTTTTTAAAAAAAACCATATGGTTTAAACCAAAAACCCATTTCTTTTTTAAAATTTTTATTATTGGTATTTGAGTTTTTATTTTTAATACAACTACCCTTCTTACTACTGGCAATGCGAACACGTCCCTGTGTTAAATGAAAATATCTTAGTGTTGGTAACACTGTGTTTATTTTACCTCCACCCCACCAGCCAGTCCAGCCCCGCTTTAGATTTGCATTCGGGTATTCCCCTATTTCCCATTTCGTACGTGGTCGAGAAATAATATTATTTCTCTTTGTCGCTGATAAGTTTGGTTTATTTTTCGGCTTTGTTGCGATTTAATAATGTCAGGCACCACCAATTTCAGGTTACCTACTATTAAAGTGCAATATTCTGCATGTTTTTGTTTTACTTCCATACTCTATACCAAATCTTTTTTACATACTTAGCATTTTACATTGTTATTTAAAAATACTGGCTTAAATTAAAAAAAACCGGTTTAAACCAAAAAAACCTGGTTTAAACCAAAAAAAAACAGTTTTTTGGTTTTTTTTAGAAAAACCGGGTTTTTTTCCAACGTTAGCTTACCACATGCACAATATTAAGTTACTGAGATAAGAATGAAAATAAGATTGTTTTTTTTAATCATTAATATTTAACTTACCAGTTTTTCCATCAATGGTAAGTGGATTCTTCAGACTATTTAGGGCCCCAAATATGGCTAAGGCATCTATAGTACTTTCGGTCCCCAAATAGCAAATTCCTCTGGAGGTGGAAGTCAGGGGATCCCGTCCAATGCAGACAGCACACACCGACTTTATCAGATCGGGTATTACCGTATTTAAAACTGACATTACCGAATCTTCTGTGGTGAGTGCGTCCAAATTTCGCAACATAAGAGCTATAAAGTTGTTATTTCATTTAATACTTGAAAATATAAAATACCAGTTAAAAGACATTAAGTAAGTATATAATATTGTACATACTTACTTTTGGTAGTGTAACTACAAGTTTCATCACTACCGCTTCCTCCTTCTTCAGATTCCATTCTTGAAGCGTGACATTTAAAACAGTTATCTCTTCTTTTAAAGTTTTGAGCGCCACACTAAAAAACGCAAAGACAATCGTTGGTTTTGATATATTTTAAAAGCACATTAAACCTGCCTTTATACAAAACCAATCTGCAGAAGCTTTATGCGTGGGAGGCTTCTCTGTGGGACTTGTATCTTTCGGAATACTAAACTGCATGATAGCACGATAATGGTCCTGAAGCATCAATATTCCCTGAAATAACATTGTATGTCTTAGTATTTTGTTTGAAAAACAACCAACCCCTCTTCTAAAAGAGACCCTTTCGTTGCCTAGAACTTATCTGAATCAGACATAAAGGTTATTACAAAAAAATGAAGACTAGAGAGCTCCGAAAATTGTTTAGTTTTTTTTATAAGGGCTTGTAAGATGGTCTGCTTCTTTGGAAGGCAGAGAAAATAATGATATATAAAGTCATACTTATCAAGTGAACATAGTTACAAAACAAGACTCTTCAGTGTAAGCTAAGATACCTGTTTCATCTCCATCCAACGTACAGCTTCATTCAGCGTTGCGAACTCGACAAAGGCGAAACCGCGTGACGCACCTAAACAGCACAATAGATACGATGGCATTATGCGACCTTACGATGCGATATTATTCACAATAACTGCCTAAAGATAACCGAAAATTTATGCTTAACTTGGGTACATTACCTGTGTCTTTTTTCCTAATAAGCCTGATATCCTTTGGCATCAGACCCCCTTGGATTATGTCCTGCCGGATCTAAAAAGATATTTACTATTTTTATGTAATTAATTTTTTTTTTTTAATATATTTAAAATAAATATAAAATATAATTATAAAATATTATAGTGAACCATAAAATGCGTAAGATCCTGATGGTACATACAAGTAAATCTGTTACTTAGGTACCAAAATAGTTAGGATTACTTATAAGTATAGAAAGTTAATTTAATACAATATGTTTCTGTAACTATATTATTTGTAATAAATAAATAAATAGTTTTATTGCGGTTTATTAACCCTTAATAATTGTATACTTACGTCATTTTCAGTGATGTGTTGTGCAAGTCCCCTAATCATGATTGTGTTGTTTGGTGGTTGACTCTTGTACCCAATGATTTCAGATCCACTGGCTCCAATGACAGCACCATTTGGACTTCTTTCACTGTTAAAATTATAATACTATTAAGTACACATTGTGAAAGTAAACTTTAAAACCATTCCGAAAAACCTATACCTATCACTGTCCCTATCATCGTCACGATATCTGTCTCTGTCCCGACCTTTCCTCTCTTCCCTTTCCCATCTGGATTCAGTGCTACGTGATCTTCTTCTAAATCTGTGATGCTCTCTATCTCGGCCTCTGTGATGTCTTCTGTCACGATCTCTTTCTCTATACTCATACTCTGGACTTCTCGATCTGCTTCTCCTTTCAATTTCATATGAAGATTCTCTTCTATATTCTCGGTCACTATCATAATCAGAACCATGTCGTGACCTTTCTTCATATTCGTGATGATGAACTGAAAAAATTATCTACATTAATTACCTATAAAACACCTATCCATATTATATGTACTAGAAAAACGGTTCAACATCACCTAGATGTTAATTATAAATAAATATCTTTTAGAGAAAAATAAGAGACCAGAGAAAATTAGGAACCTACAAAATTACCTTTAATTTTTGACAATAAATACCACCTTAAAAAGAAATTAAAAAATTGTCTATGCTGCATTGATAATATGGAGGAGAATATAATAATTGTAATGAAATGAACAGTGATAAATGTCAGTAGGAAATTTTAAATTAAAAAAAAAAAAAGTGCAACAATGGTCTTTTGTTGAATCAGCAAAACAAAAAATTATTGCAGTCATTGACTTTATAGGTGGTACCTTTATTTATAGGTAGGAAACCTACATTATCAATAATGTGCACTGTGCAGATTTGGGTAACTTGACGTCCCATAGTTATAGCATATTATTATCTATAGGCCTCAAGAAGCCTTGGGATGACCTTGCAGACCAATTTATATATTTCTTTTTCTTTATCTAGTTTCAGCTTTAACATGTTCCCCAAAATAAAGAATGTAAACACGAAAATTATTTAATAAAAAATAAAGTTTACTTACATCTTTTACTATGATTGTGACCATTGTGCCTTCTATTATTGTGGTAGTGAGGAGATCGTGATTTTGAACGAGAATTTCGCCGATAGGGTTCGGGGGAAATACTCATACTTCTGCGGGGCGGTGAGTAACGTAAACGATCCATCACTACCCTTTTTATTTATTACACGGGTAAATAAAAAAGGAAAAGGATTTTACAGTCATAAAATATGGCGTTGCTTTTCACACCTAGATTTAATTTTTTTAACGTCGTTTTAACGGGTATTGGTTTTAATATTAAAGTTTATCATATTACAGAAATAATAATTTATCACAGAAACAGCATATTTTAGAAATGACAAAAATCATTTCTACACGCGTTTAACCATTTTTCTTTTTAATGAGCATTAGGAACCTGATATATTCTCGCGAACAATGCAATCATGCCGAGGTGCCGAGGCAGCGCGCGTGCGCGTTTTAACGCGTCTGCGCACCTTTGTTCAACCCCTACGAATCTAGGAAACGAATATTTATAATTTATATCGGTTCTGTCTGCCATTTTACTGAACAAACCCTATAAATTTTCTTTGATTTTACATGTTTTACCACAGAAAAATAAAGGGTTTATTTGTTTTACAACCCACAAAAATTTTATAGGTGGCTTTACAGTTTGCAATTTTTCTTGCAGTATAGTTAGGTATTGCGGCTATAGAAATGGTGCTAGCTGATCCCTAACAATAATTGGCAATATTTTATAAAAACTTGAAAGCTGTGAAGCCGCCCAGAAACTATAAGTTGGGATTTTAATATTAAGAATATATTTTAAACAGGTTCAAATTCAGGGTATTACACCCTTCTGTGGTATGGTATCACTATGGAGCACAGAACTCCAATAAAGCTATGGAGGACTTGAGGTAGGAGGCCGATGGCAATGCATTGGATTCGGTCCCAAATTAGCATCGGTAATTCAGCTTTACGAATCGCCGTAAGATGGCGCTCGTGTTCGAAGTGGGCTATCAAATAAATGGTTTCTTATGAACGCGATAACTATTTTTATTTAAATTAGTTCTTTAAGGAAAAAATAAGGAATTTTATATGAATTTACACTTACTTTGTTATATTTATTCGTAAACTCGGCCTGTATAAAGTTCCAACTATGCTTGGTTTTTAAAATTCAGGGTATTAAACATTCTAGCTATACCTTTGGAGCTAGAAAGAGACTTATTTGGCTGCGTTTCCTCTCTGAAAAAGATCCTGTCTTACGACACAAAGCAAACTCTACTTTTATAAACTGTACCATTATTCATTATAAATATGGAAATCACGTTTTTTGTCTCGTCTTGTGTTCAAACGTTATTTGTTATTTCGAAAATAAAATGTCAATTTGTCAACAGTAAAAGTAAAAGTAAAAAACGAAGAAGAAGACGACACCAGCCCACTTGCGACGCGAGAGCATCTATCGGCCAATAGCGAACTAACCAAAAAACCGGGACAGAATTTGAAAATGCTGCCATTGCCATTGTCGATCGGCCTCCTACCCTCTAGTTCTCCATAGGTATCACAGTGCTAAATATGCACGTGCACCGTGCCCGCAGTACTTGTTTTACGTAGGTAACTATTTATATCAACTAATTGCCAGGATAGTTTAATTGTTAGAATGGGTTTAAGCTAAGCAGTTGCCTATAGATGGCGCACATAGTTTTAGAAGACAGCCCAGAATAATAACAGAAAAATAAGGGGTTTGTCGAGAATAATTACGTGCCGGTTTAAGTAATGTTTCTATGTTAAAATTGTTCAAGTCATGTATCATAAAGTTGTAATAAAATACATAGTATAAAATAACAATACTTGTACCAAAATGTACAACAGGCTTTTAGCACAAAGCCCACTTTTTTTCCTGTCACTCCTGTCAATGAAAAACGCTTCTGTAAAAGCACAGATGACACTTTACCCTTTATTTTTCTGTGAACTTTACTTGACATCTTGACTCTTGACAACTCACAGAAAAATAAAGGGTTGACAATTGTGGTTGACAACTAACATAACCCAACTTCTAATTTCTTGAAAATATTTTTCAGAAAGAAAATTATTTATGTTGTGTTTGTCAGTTTTACAAAGATTATTTAAAAAATAAATAAGGTTTTTAAAGCAGATGGATCCGTTAGAAGCTGCAGCGTGGAAAGGAGCATTTTTTAAGGTAGGTCCAGGTATAGTTTAAGTTTCCCTAAAAAGTTACTGTGATATTTTTTTAACACACGGCTGATGTGCCTAGATAATTAGATATATTTTATTTTTTAGAACAATTTCAGCGTAGACCAATGCTTAGCAGAATACACCCAAAAGTCTGATCTAGATACCCTTAGAAAAGATCTGAAGAACTATGGTGCCGAGCTCCAGTTACAAATGTCAGAAATTCTCAAAAATGAGACAGAGGCAATAGTAAATTTAGCTGAATACCTGACAAATTTAAACTCTAAAATTGACAATTTATCTGTTCCTGTTAGTCAGCTTCGTGAAGAAATCAGGGTAAGTCAATCAATATTAATTTGCTGTTAATACACTATTTTTCTTATTTCATATTCTCGCATTTAACTTGGAAAACATGCTTTACTTATGAAACTGTGTTCTCGGTTCTCCATTAGGTAGTAGATCTAGAGACACAAACATAACATAGGTACCTAACAAATAATATTCTTTGATATGATGGGGTAATGTTTTATGTTCTCAATGTTGAACTATATTTCTTTATTTCTAGACTTTGTATGATCTTATAAATACCACAGAAAACGGTTATAAATTAATGCTGGATGACATTAAAAATAATAAACTAAAACAAAATCATGTCCATTTAAAGTTGGGCGTCATTACATCATCTGCATACATTAATACTGTTATAAACACTGTAGAGAACAATCCTATTGAAAACTTGCTTACACTAGAAAGAATTGTGAATAAATATTCTTTCCAAAAAATTTATTTAGATGTACTAGGTCTAATGACACCTGATCTTGAAAATGTGGTTAAAAATGTTGAAATTAAGCTTGTTAACAACATAAATGCTTGTTTTTTAAAAGCATTTAAAAAAAATGATGGAGATATGCTTCTACGATGTTTAAGAATGTACATAGATTTACAAAAGGAAGAGGAGGCACATTACACATTTCAAATTCACATTATAAGAGCAGAATTTCAAATTCTGTTTATTGACAGATACTTAGAAAATTGTGGACTGGATAAAATTTATCTGGAAGTAAAAGGGGTTTTGGAACGTAAAGTTGAAATATTGTCGCGCATAATATCAGCCCATTCAGATTTGAATTCATTTAATTTCGTATTGCACTCCTTTTGGAAGGAGTTTGATGTTGAATCTCGTGAAGGGATACCTCACATAACAGCTCCTGGAAATCCAGAATTGTTTCAGAAGAGATTTACCAGCACCTACAATTTGCTTAAATATATTGCAGATAAAGCTGGTAATAAGAATTTAGTTCAGGATGATGAGAGCTTCCAGAGCCACTTGAAAAGGTTCAATTTACCAGTGTATTTCGAAATTAAATTTCAACAGATAGCTGGCAATTTTGAAAGTGACACTTTTAATATCTCAATAAATAATTTTACTGCTGATACAAATGAGCACGCGTTTAGACTGAAACCTTCTGTTGTTCTATGGAAGGCACTTGTAGTATGCTTTCATGAAGATGTATACATCGACCAGCTAGCTGATCACTTTATTAGATTGTCAATGATGCTGCTCTCCAGATATATTAAACTTATTGAAAAGCTTTTAAGAGATATTGTTTCTTCAGAAGTGGGCAAAGAAAAAGTCGACGAATTTATAATTGATGCAATAACTGACCTCACTATTGTTGATACTTTGATTGCTCCAAAATATAGTAGTGTTAGTGATGTGGACAAAACCGTTTTTGCTATAATAAATAAAAATATATGGCATGTGATATTAAAAGTCAGTAGTGTTAATGGAAAAACGATTGACAAAGTTCATAACAATTTACAAAATCACTTGATATCCTCAAAAATAAAAGATTGCACTGCACAACTACAGAACGTCACAGCCATACCGAGATTATACAGGAGAACTAACAAGAATGCACCTAAAGAAGCAAGCTCTTATATGGTGGAGGCCGTTAAACCGATAATCAATTTTGAAAGCAGATTCAGGTCAAAGTTGGAACAACAATTAGGGGAAATTGTTAATAGTATTATTGTTATAATAACCAATCAGTAAGTATAAGTACCTTAATTTTTTTTCTTTATTTCTATATTCTTTCATTCTTTCTGTTAACATCTGTGGCTTTATAGGGATTAAAGGCAAAATAATTTTCGAAACAATGTTTATCTTTTAATATTGTACTTATAAAATATATTTTAAACAATAACAAACTTTGCAAACGTATAAAAAGTAATGTACCTAGTTCCCAAGTAAAGAAAATGTTTAGAACACAGGGCGTTTCTCCATAACAATGTAAGATAATATGTGTGAGCCAATGAACCTTCTTTAAACCAAAAAGCCACAGGTAAGTATCCAAAATTAAAAATTTTTTTTTAGGTATTTTACATTAGTGCAAGAGGTCTTATTATCTGTATGTAAAACAGAGGAGTCTTTGAGAAGATTAAAAAGCCGAACTTTAAATACAAGTGGAGATGACTCACATGGATCTTCAGATATTACATCAGATGAAACTAAAATTAGAGAACAGATCAAATATGACGTCGGCTACTTTTATGATAAGGTATTGCATAAAAAATTGTTATTTCATATTTTGTGTGTTTTATCACCTAGAACTCTATTGAATACTTCAAGGTTATTAACTTATTCATTATTCCTAAATACTTTTCCTTTTATCATCATGTCATGATTAATGCTGTGCTAATACCGAAAAAGATAGGTAATCGATTATTTCCTATTAATCGATTAATCGAAAATAATCGATTTATCCAAAATAATCATTTAATTGAAAATAATCGATTAATCGAGAATTTTCTGATTAATCGAAAATAATCGATTGATTCAATCAAAATAAATCAAAAAGTCGATTCAAATATTAGATCGTTAAGAATATTAATTTTATGAAAGGCGCACAGATTGAAAAATCGTTTTTTTTTTCGATTAATAATCGATTTATCAAAACATCGTAATTTTTTTTTTCGAACACCTTCCCAATTAATCGAAAAATATTTTTTTTGGTTAATCGATTAATTGTAAAATCGTTTTTTTTTTCGATTAATTAATAATCGATTAATCAAAAAATGGTAAAAAAAATTTTTTTCGAAAATATTTTTTTTTTGATTAATCAAAAAATAATTTTTTTTCGAATAATAATCGATTAGTCGGTAAAAAAATTATCTCTAATCGAATAATCGATTTTGTTACACACCCCTAGTCATGATGCATTCTCTATATTCAAATACATTTTTTAGTTAGTTTTTACGATTTTGATATATTTTAGCAAAAACTTCTCATTTTTAGCTATATCCACTAAGTACGTCTACTGCAAGAGAAGCTTTGAACGTGTTAAGACGTGAAGTATGTGCATGATTCCTAGTTGTTAAAGTTTCGTTATAAATAATGTGTTTTATAATATTTAATATAAATTGTTAAAATAAATATTGGTACATTTTTCAAACAGTTCTTTTATTTTTAAACTTTTTCCTTTTGTTTCAGTAAAAACATTCATTACCTACCTATATATAACATATAACAGTTAACTGAATGAGCACACAACTTAGTCTTTTTAATATAAAAAAATTTATACAATAATTCACCCCTATTAATATTTAATAGTTTTTGCCTAGTATTATTAAATCGTTTCACTTGGTAGTGCAAGAGTTCTAATATTAACTACAATGAGTAAAATTGAGTAGCTGTAGAAGACTGCAGCTCTATTTGGCCCATTTTAAATTGTAGCCTCTGAAGCCATTTTAGTAACATCGGGTTGTTTAGGTGACCTATTTTACCCTTTTCATTGGGCACCTCCTGGTAGATGGTTGGAGGAAAATTTCGGCAGTTTTGTAGTCTCACTTGTAAATGTCCCGGTAACTAAAATGTTGAAAGAGTAATGTTTAGCTGCCTGTAGGTGTAGATAATATAGAATTGTTACCAAATACGCAAAGCTTTAAATAATGAATCAGTTTCTCATTGTGGACGGTCAAAAATAATGTAAAAAGTTTATGTTCAGTAAGCCAAATCCCCTCCCCTACCGGCCCTACCTTTGTAGTAGTAACATGTTTTATTTAGCAGAAAGCTACAATTAAATATTTTTTAATACATTTTTTTTAACAACATTTTTATAGATTTATTTTTAATTTTAAAACGGAACCTTCTTGTAACAAAAAACAGACAGAAAAGTTAAACATTTTGCAAATTGTATCAAATATTACGTATCATTTTGTTTTTTAAATAAATGTAATTTTAAAGTTTTTTTTAAATAGTTTTAATGATATTTGAGATTTAATAGAATTTATCAGGCAATAAATTATTTTTAATTTTATGTATAAAAGAAACATACTAAATAAAAAAATAAATTTCTGACATTCAACCAATCTAAATTTTTTAACATAAAATTTATTTTTGTATATTTGTCACAATTTAAAATAATCCGCATTGCCTTATTTTGTATATCTTAATCTTAACATAGTATAAACAAAGTCGCTATCGCCCGTCCTGTCCCTATATGTGCTTAAATCTTTAAAACTACGCAACGGATTTTGAAGAGGTTTTTTTTTAATAGATAGAGTGATTCAAGAGGAAGGTTTTTATGTATAATACATGCATAATATTATAGAGAAACACTGATAAATTAGAGTAGGGAGAACGAACGACCCAACCTAACCGGTCCCCGGCCCGTTCAACGATCGATCCGAAGCACCGAAGCCGGAATAATAGACGAAGACAGACTATGTGTTATGCATGGATGTGAATTGTGGACGGGCCGGCAAACGGTTGAGTTTGAGGTTTGTTCGGGTTTGTTCGCCTTATTACCTCACGTCGTATAATGCCGGGCTGCAACGCAGGCCGGGTACACGCTAGTATAATATAAAATGTAAGAACAATAAAGAAAATGTGGTAATATAATAGTATTAAATACAGTTTTTTTAGGAAACAAACTTAAATTAGAACTGATTCTTTTAAAATAACCTACTTTTCCGGCAGGCTTCGATATGATATTTTCAAAATAATTTAATATTGAATCAATAATTCAGTGGCGGCTCGCCCGATGACGCAGGTGAAGCGCTGCTTCACCTGCCTTTTCACCTACCTCATATTATTTCCAGACTGACTAAATAATTATTTAAAAATTCATTGGTTTCTATAAAACTTTGTTTTCTGATATTATTTACATATGTTATGATGCGTTTTATTCAATTAACAGAATGCTACAGATTTGATTTTATAACACACTGGAAAAACCATTCGGCAACCTGTAAAACGCGCTGCTTCGCGCTGTGAAGCAGAGTCTTGATGACGCTTCCGCTGGCTCACGAGGGATGCGGCGGTTGCCATGACAACACAACGCGCGGTCTCGATTCGGCCGGCGACAAGTGATGCAAATTTTCCACCTGCGTTTATGTCGCGTGCCGGGTATTGTTTCTTTGCGGTATTTAGTTTTATATTTCACAATGTTTGAGGCTGACACAACTTATCAAAAATTTCGATCGAAAAAGAACTATTAAATGAACTTATGCACAGCCATTTTATGAGGACATTATAAATAAGTTTGCAAATTTAAAGGACAGAAGAATTTGCCTCACATTCAAACAGTAAAATATTTCTAAATTAGTCGTGTTACCTTCCTAATTTCCCTGATGTTACCGAATTTAGGTAAGTTTTTGGTAGAAAATTCATATTATTAACATATTGCAATATTATTTTATGTATGTATGTATACGATCCAAATTTAAGTATCAGGTAGGGGACAAGCGCGGATCCAGGGGGGGGGGGGGTCATGGGAGGAGTCATGCCCCCCCCCCCCAATTTATAGGTATGTTATGAAATTGAATAATTTATTGAGTAATAGATGTGTTTTGGACTTCCATTGCCTTTAGTTTTTCATATCACAACGTTTTAACTGGTAAGTATCTCCAGTCGTCTTCAGGTGAATAATTTATCATACACGTGTTCATTGCAAATATTAGAAAATAGTAGACAAAAACGAAATTTGGGCGTGGTCCCCAAAAATTTTCGCCTACGGCGCTTCTCAAGCGATGCTGCATCACCTATTCCTAATGTCACGAGCCGCCACTGCAATAATTATCCCTAAATATTTAAAACTGTTCACTAATTCCACTTTTTCACCATCAATTACAACATTTATATTTTGACAATTTAAATTATTACCCATAACCGTGAGTAAGTACATAAAAACCCCATGATGTAAAAGGCTTTTAATTCATATCTATTAGGTATGCTATGTAGATTAACAAACCTGAATTTGGCTAGATGATAAGACTGGTGTCCATAGCGGTAACAACTTTGCTACGAACGTAGATTGACATTCAATGAGAGCTTCTAACATACTTAAAAAATGCAAACTGACAATTTCACTAAGCTAAAAAAAAATAAAGGGTTTTACATAATCATCAGTAGTTAATAAAGATTAAATTGGTTTTTGTCAAACCCATTATAATTTTAATGACTTACTGTTTTTGAATGCTGGATCAACTGAAGTATACACGGTGTGACTTTCCCCCAAAAATCAAACAATATATTCATGGTGACGTTATATGCTTCGGTAATGGGAATGTGATGACTTAAACTCTGCTCCAAATAAACTGTCCATAGTTGACATAAAATGAACGTATGGAATAACGATGACATATGCAGCACACTGGCTTTGGGCTGATCGGCAAAACCTGACATAATCACTTGTATGTTGTCAGCAATTTGACAGGATGCCTCTTGTGGTATGGGCTGACTCATTATGGCTGTGTTATGACCACCTTGTAGAGCAGTGTGGGTTAGAGAACCCAGAAGAAGCCAGGATAACAGCCTTATGTGTCCTATACATTCTACAAATTCTCTTGGACTAAAAAAAACAAGGAATTGGAATTTTTTCCGAAAGAGATAGAAAATAATTTACCTTTGCTGGGTAGCCGAAGTGTTATACAACCATGGAAAGTATCGTGTAACGGCTCTATTGTCTCTGCCGTTACCTTTGGTTATTTCTAAAGCTAAATATTGAGCAACGCTACATTTTATTATACCTCCTAAAGTGTCGTCATTCAAACCTACACCAATTCCTTTACAATAGCTCTGAAAATGAGGTTTCAGTAGATATATTAACACAGGTTGGGCGGTGGAGTAACGAGACGTGGAAACTATTGATAAAATCTGTGTGCCCAAATTATGTAATCGAGGAAAGAGAGATAAAAATTAAGTTTATATAACACCTCTAATATCATTAATCACAAGATTTTACGAAGTTTTTTTTAGCTATAACCAATCATTTCCATGTCTAGAATGCATAGGCGTAGTTAGGGGGGTACTTGGGGGTGATAAGCACTCCAGAATTCTAAATTAGCACCCCCAAAAAAAATTACAATATATAGGCTAATTTTAGAACTAACCTATTTTTATAATATACATTATATGTAATGAATTTTTCATATTAATATTTCAAGCATTCGAATTCTAGTACAAATTCAAGTATATTTAGGTAGTTGCGGACTCTGTTCAAAATTTCTCTCCGTGTACCGTGTAGTTCACGCCCAGTTTACTTGTCAGAGCGGGTCTATAATCATAAAAATCTCGTAAAATACGAGAGCGGCATAATAGCTTGTGTATGTCATGTTCTGCAAGTCTGGATTAATTTAATAATTTAAATTTAACCAGTCGTAGTCGTTCAAATTCGCGGAAATTTTTAGCCGGTATTTTGACTATTTTTTTTTGTTTATTAAGTTTTAATATGGTTTTATTGAATTCAGTTAAAGTTTAAAGTTAAATAAACACGAAAAATCAATGATTGCGTCGTCGGATATAAAATGCACCGTGGAATTTTTGAAAAAATCTTTTAGCAAGTTACCGTTGGAGGAGGAAGTGATTGTCAAGAACATTGAAAGACCTAAACCTGCTATTAACATCACATTAAAATATTTACTAAAAATTATTGACCAAATTTTTATTTATTTATTTATAAATTTGGGTGGTCTTAAAAAATTCTTTGCCTGCGGCGCATTTCGCCTGTGGCGGGCTTTTTGTGCACCCCCACGTTAACAGGTCACGAGCCGCCACTGGACTTCAGCACCCCCAGTGTTGACCGTCTAACTACGCCTATGCTAAAATGTACTCTATGGCCTATTTATTTGAGACTTTTGGCAAACACTTTCACTGACGCGGATAATGCTGGTTCTGAAAGAGAGTATTATTTACTGCTGGATAAAACAACTGCATGTTGACAAAATTATTTTGTGTTAAAAAAAAATGGACAAACCTGTTTGCGAAAACTCTCTTAATGTCATGTTTCCTTTAAACAAAACAATTAAATTTAGTGGCGTAACAAAAACTGAGTGGCCCCCCCGCAAACGTTTACAGGAGCCTCTCTATAACGAATAGAAAATGATAATTCTTATTTTCATTACTATTAGGTTCAGGTTTATGAATTTTTGAATTCGTTAATCGTGTAAAAATTTAATTAGGCTTAATCCCACATTATTAAAACAGCAAACCATTCGAATTTATTTTATAATTCTAGGTAGACTGTTATTAAGTCATTATACGTAATAATTCCATCAAACATGATGTAAAATCAAAATTTTAAAACACCACTTGTAATGTTGCTTACCTTGTATTGTAGTAACGGGTAGCAGTGATCGAGCCTCATAGAATCCAAAAAAACAATAAAACACATGAACACTCAACAAGTCTGCACAAACATTATGTCACTAAGTACTATAAAAAGTATTATACAAAACGACCATATCCTCGAGAGTTTTTTTTTGCAAAATCGTTTATAATTTCGTCGATATTTAATGTTTTAACAAACTCGTGTTCGATACTAATTAAGGATAAATCCGAAAGGCGTTGTTGTCCCATAGTGTTACGTAAATGGATTATTTTTACTACTTTAAGTTTGGAAAAAGATCGTTCCGCTGTTGCCACCCTAACTGATAAAGTTAGAAATAACATCACTGCACTAAATACATCTGGAAAATTTGAAGAACACACTGATTTTTTATTAATAAATGATCCGCAAGTTCTTAGGGGAAGGTTGCCTATATTGAACCGCTACCTAAATTGTACCACAGTACATTTCTCCGAAACTAAACAAGTGCCATATTATCTGGCAACACTGTACTATATATATAATACTTCCACCCAGAACCTTTGATCGGCAACAAACTCAACCAATTGGCCGTTAGTGTTTGGCGTGTACAGAGCAAAACGTAATATACACAATTTTAATGTAATATTTTTAGAACTTTCCTAAGAATTTACCTTAGAACCATAAAACTCTAAACAAAATCTTTTTTATGGAAGTTTTTAAGTAAGTTTTTCTGTTTCTCCTATTACCATGCCATATTTGTTTTTTCTTGTTTCTTTCCTGGGTGGCTTTGTAAAACACGTCGTAGTTGCTTAAATTGGACCACTGGGTGATTGCCAAAATTGAACTGGTCCAATTTAGGCAATTTTTCCAAATTGTGCAAAAATAATTTTTCTCTTTAAATAAGTTAATGTCATATAAACTAACACCATTTCAATATTGCTAAAATCTTTTTTTTGAGTTAAAAAATGAAACTATGACTGGTCCAATATAGGAAACTAATAGGTACTTTTTTTTGCATTAGGATGTCTTCTACCGAAATTTTGATTGTAAATTTGATGTTTTTTTGAAATATAAGTATAAAACTTCCTATACCAACAATTTTATTTTTTATTTATTTATTTAACACCTAAGCTTCCGATTTAAATCATGTGGTCCAATTTTGGAACATGGAACCCCCAGGTGCAATTTAGGCAACCGGTTTCCTATATTGAACCACTTGCAGAGGTTTTTTTTATAGCCTGGTATATCATAGATACTTTAAAATAAAATTCTACAAAAAATCCTGCAGTTGAACAACACATTAAAGTATACTAAGGTATAGCTTCAAGATCGATTTTGCGTTATTATCAGGATCTATGATAAGAAATCTGGAAATTGGTCCAATATGGGCAACCTTCCCCTACACTGTTTTTAATTTCGAAATATTATCTCCAAGTCCCTTTCTGAGGTTTAAAATTTGACTAGGAAAGTCAATGGACTGGTCTTTTTGGTATATCGTTTGTATTTTTGTAATTCTTCTTCACTTAACGAAGTTAAATTCTTGGAATATAAAAATAAAATTAATTATAAAATGAAATACCTATGAAAAGCAAAGCTGGCAGCGAGTTTTGAAGGGGCCGTCAATGTGCCCCCATCCCCGCAGTGGTGTTTGTTACGCCACTAATCAGGGCCGTATCTGAACCAAAATTTTGGGGGGGGTTAGATCAGTGGCAAAAAATACTAGTTATACTTTAAACATACATTTAAACATACACACAAACAAACATATAAGGATTTTATTGTTTTCGGGGGGGGTTTGAACCCCTAAAACCCCCCCTCAGATACGGCCCTGCCACTAATTAAACTATATTTTAAAACTTACTTTCATTTTTGATATTGTATGAAAATCCGATAAAAATTCTAAGATATCTACTAAGTTTAATTTCATACACTCAGATATGCCGGTACTGCAAGCTGGTGAAAATTCGAAAGAAAATAAATTGCTATCTTTTATCACAACGTTTGTCGGTATATGGCCACCTACATCCTGAAAAAAATTAGAAGAAAATAGGATTTTTCATATCATAAATAAATATATACAGTGTCCGCAAGAAAGTCCGCATCAAATGCGATTTTCTTTTATTATTAGGTATAGGTAAAAATTGAAAAAGCAGTTAGTTTTTGCTTACCTAAAAACCAAAAATGACGTATACTGAAGCAGCTGCACGACTTGCGTTACTTGTCAAATTTGACATTTTTAATAAAATAGGTTCAAAAATGCCCTTATTTATCAAAATATCGAAAAACTTTATTCGAGAAAGTTGTTTATTTAGGCATTTTTAGCCCTTGTACAAAATTTTGACAGTCTAATACAATTTTTATTTTTTGTCAGGTTCTTGTAAATTGTGATCAACCCTCGTCGTAGATTAACTTTTATACATCGATGTAAAACCATTTGCCTTTACTTCATTTGTAATCATAATGCAATTTTGTGTAAAATTTTTGTCTTCAATTATTTATTTTGCTTCAAAAACTAAAATGGTTATTGATCAGTATGTAATGTTTGATGCAAAGTTTATCTAATTACATCAGTTTTGCCAAAACCGACGTTTCTCATTTTTCTTAAGTTAGTAAACAGATGTACAAAAAGAAAATATTAGAAAGGATTTTATATACGCCTACTTGTTAACTATATTTTTGTTGAATAAAATGTTTCGAGCGATTAATATTTATTCTTTTTGATCCAATATTAATTTAGTAAAATTTCAACGAAAGCTTCCTAATAATTTCTTTTTGTACATCTGTTTACTAACTTAAGAAAATTGGGAAACGTCGGTTTTGGCAAAACTGATGTAATTAGATAAACTTTGCATCAAACATTACATACTGATCAATAACAATTTCAGTTTTTGAAGCAAAATAAATAATTGGAGACAAAAATTTTACACAAAATTGCATTATGATTACAAATGAAGTAAAGGCAAATGGTTTTACATCGATGTATAAAAGTTAATCTACGAGGGTTGATCACAATTTACAAGAACCTGACAAAAAATAAAAATTGTGTTAGACTGTCAAAATTTCGTACAAGGGCTAAAAATGCCTAAATAAACAACTTTCTGAAATAAAGTTTTTCGATATTTTGATAAATAAATGCATTTTTGAACCTATTTTATTAAAAATGTCAAATTTGACAGGTAACGCAAGTCGTGCAGCTGCTTCAGTATACGTCATTTTTGGTTTTTAGGTAAGCAAAAACTAACTGCTTTTTCAATTTTTACCTATACCTAATAATAAAAAAAAATCCCATTTGATGCGGACTTTCTTGCGGACACTGTATAAATATTAGTTTTTAAATTAAAAATCCTGTTGTTTTGTATCTTCAATAATTATTATATACCTATTGCTGCTTACGCATACAAGGCTTTTAAATGTATCCTTACCTGTAAAATTAGGTTTATTAACATGAGTAAATTCGAGTCAGGAATCGTGGTCTTAAACTTTAAAACTTGAACCAACTCGAAAACCACCATTCTGCTAAATATTAACTTGTCCCTGTCTTTCGTGAAGGCTTTATTGCACAGGTAACAAATGTCAACCAAAAGGTTATATTTTAACGTATGCGTCTGGATGGCGTAACTCAGCACCTTTGAAAAGGGTTCCAATATGCCCTAAAAAAATAAATGTTCAATTGTTTTCCGTTCAGTTAAAGAAAAGTATACATATTTATAGTGTATAGTGTATAGGTATATAATGTATACAATACCTACCTTAAATTGTGTTATTAACGGCAGTTTAAAAATGGATGCCATAATATCCAACAAAGGAGTTACATCATCCAAAACATTCAACATAAAAAGAAGTTTCCTATAAAGAATTTCTAGTTGTTGCAAAACGGTTCCCCACATGGGCGTTGTAGGGCCCAAAGCGATTTCCAATGGTAGACAGCTTAAGTAGGTCGCTATATTCGATAAAATCGTAGGCATTATGTCAATGGGTAAGCTCTTCTTTGAATTCAAGGTTTCTAGTAGAAGTTGCAAGGGAGCCACAGGGTTTAATTCATTAAAATCTACCAGCGAGTGAATGACGCTTTTAAAAAAATGGAGCCTTACGTGTTCTAAAAAAGAAACAAATTAAAAAAAATTACCACTAATTAATTAAAATGTATAGTATGTCATTGTCTGCATTGTTCCCGTTAAAACGTAAGAGCGCCTAACTATTTTAAAAACAATAAAATGTTTGTCTGTGCTACCTGATGCTTTCGTTTGAAACATTTGCATAAAAATACCATTTGGTGCAAGCTGATGCAAAACACACCGTAGAAACTGGTGTGCTACACTTACGGCACCTCCTGGAAGGTGTGTACTGCTCTCACATTGCCATGGATACGAGGCGTTAGTTGCTATCCTGAAAAAGTAAATTATTGGCTGATTGATGTACTAGAACATTTTATATTTTTATCTTACTTGGCTACTACACTTAGGATATCGGGTAATAGAGGCGCGGCCAAGCTGGGCTCCCGATGTATAAAAGTTCCTAACGCAACAATGCATAAACCTATTTCTTCATCGCTGTACATTTCTCTCACTGTTCCGCATTCGGAACATCTTTCTTTAACACATTCGTCTCCCAGCCTATATGAGCTTTGCTTTGTTTCACATGAAGCTGAAAATATAATTTTTTCATGTATCAATTAGAATTATTAAAAAACAAAATAACATGATCTTGTTATGTATGTTCGTTAATTTTTCTGTACGTTTTTATTCTGTACTATCTAAATACGTATGCGGCACATAATATATACGCAGAAACGTATAGGTAACAAAGTTTAGGCTATTGTAAGAGATGCTGTGTTTGACCACTTACTGTCCATCTTTGGCGACGTTGTTTGCGAGTTTATAATCCAACCTCCTGGCAACTTTGGTTTTTGGTGGTGAGAATTTGATAGAGGTCCAGTTTTTCTTATTCTTTGCCTATGATTTACGATGGTATCCCCTAAAAGATGTGAACTAGGTACATATCTATCATATACGTCTGCTATCATTTAAATAGAGGTTTAGTAAAAGAAGCTGTAGGACGTAGGATGTATGAATGCTATAGTTTGTCATTCTAATGATTTCTACACTAAATAACACTACAAATCTTACTTTGACTTTCTACTTTAATAGATTTCAGATAATTCTCCATTCCACTCCCGTTCTCATCACTTTCATACAAATTTGGGGGACTCTCTAAAGCTACTTGCTTAATAAGTTTTCTAGGACTATGCGTCTGTGAGGTGCTTGGCTGCTCTCGACTCTTATCGTGGTGTTCACCCTTTCTTATTATCTTAGCGTTAATGTTAAGTGCCTGCTTTACTTTCTCTACTAACTGTGAGATATCTTTTGTATGCTGCCCGATTGGCAACAACCTTTCTTGCATTGGTATTTCTAATTGTGGTTCTAATGGTGAAAATACGTCATCCAAGTCTAAAATGAGAGAAACGTATTCTACAACGTTACCAGGTGCAAAAAAACCTATTCTAGAAACGACAGAGTCACAGAAAAGTCGATCGAACAAACCTGGTGATTTGATTGGTCCGATGGGCAGTAGCCTTTCGACGAGGGGTGCAGGGAGATGGTTATTCTTATTGCTATCACAGTCTGATACCGGCGTGGACACAGGGGTCATACTGGTCTCTATAATTTTTTTATAACGTCCAAGAGGCGTGGGCTTGGAAATATGTGCTGTATCAGCTGAAGAACAGGTTACTTGTCTGTGGGACGACGTGGTTACCGTCTTGGCTGTTTGGAAACTATTAGAACCTAAAAGACGGGGAAAATAGTTTCGTCGGTCATCATATAAGTAGTTTAAAAGACAATGTTTTTAAAAAGTTATACCAAAAATCGACATTTTAAGAAAACTTACCATTTGTTAAGTTAATCGATGTACTACTTGAGGTAGACTTAATTCTTGTACAGTTTTTATTAAAATCCATCTTAGCGTTGGCAAGTTCTTGCATTCTGTTGTCACAAGATCGAATGGATTCGTCCTCGCTTCCGATGATCCACACTGGTCGTCCTTTGTTAACGCACATTTTTTTCATTTCCATTAAACTAGATACACTTTCTTTTGGAGACCTTGTGACTACAGCCTTGTCTGTCGGTTGCTTGCTTATGCCTGGACCAGAATTATCACTTAAGGCTAAAAGTTGTGTAAAATACCGAGTAACATGTAAAATTATATAAAACTGGACATGTAAAATAAATCCAATTTTTGCTACGATTTACTTTAATTTTAAAAATATTGAAAGAGCCATCCTTACACTCTTTTTCATGTAGCAGATTTTCCGATTATCCTTTCGTTTTCAAAACATACTGTAATTTGTATAAATTTAAAAATTATTTTCTCCCAAAAAAGGCCTAAATTAAAAATCTGTTACAAGACGAACAACGTTTGAACCTTTAGCTACCCATTGATACCAAATTGATACATGTTTAACTAAATTTGCAAATATAAGGGATGGTAGAACCATAAGATTAAAAGTTTTACTTCATGGACCTTTGCACGGTACAATTTATTGTTAATAAATGTTACCTTCTTCAAAAGAATCTTGAACACTTCCTTGTAAGGTACTGTCAGATATATCACTTTCCGGTATTGCTATTAATTCGCTCTCTGTATCGTCATCTATACTTGTTTTGTCAGTTTGTTTCTTAAATCCTTTTTCCCACTTTTTGTCCAAGTACTTCTCACTCTGATTGGTTTCTTCCCAGTGAGTTTCCATGCTGGTCATAGACGATGGTTTGGTGTAGGAAACTTGCACTTTTCCTCCTTTCGAGCTCAAGGAGACCTGGATTGATTGACCATCTGATGAATACATTGGAGATAGAGGTGGCGTTGTTCTTTCTGGATGGTCCATTTCTGTACCTAAAGATGGCTGACTTACGTCTGAAAAGGGTTTTAAATGTATTTAAACGAATACGTAATTTTTTTTCTGTTACACACAAACCTCTAGATCGTGACGACTGGTGACCCATTATTATGGTTGCTGGTATCCTCCTGCAGTGATGATGTTGAGAGTCAAGTGTATTTAATACGATTCTTATTAATGCCGTTAGTTGCATACAATGAGGTTGCTGATTATATTGATACTTGTACAAAATAACAACTAAAGACATAAGCCAATTCTTCCTGCTGTGAGGTTCCAGAGCCCACAAACTGTACAGGGGCTGTTGAAAATCTATTGCACTGGAAATATAGTAGGGTGAAGGCGCATATTGCAAAAGAATTAAACACGTTGGAAATATTATTCGCCCCATGAGATGATTTTGGTCCATAAGTTGGGGCAAATTGGCCAAGAAAACGTTGAAAGCAGGAGAAGCCCGCAGTGTTTGGGGTGGGAGGTAGATTCCTCTGTCTGTCTGACTATACCCTAAAACATACATCTTGTTTTATTTACTCTGGCAAAGACTCCGTACAAAAAATAAGGAGCTATAATAATTCCTAAATTATACTAGATAGAAATCATTTACTCGTAAAAATTTTAAAGAGCGCATACTATTAGTGATTACCTAAGAGTAACCACAAGTGTTTCAGAACAATCGTCTGAGTGCGTCCTAAGTTCTTTTCTTCCGCGGGATAGGCTTGGTCCGATCGAGATAAGAACTGCATGAGGAGGAAGATGAGAAGGTGCATTGTCTCCTTATCTGCCTCTTCCAGGTCGATTATTCGCTGAAGAAACGTTGTTAAGTTCTGATCGTCAACGACGTTCAAAGAGTGCATATGACCATCTATATGGGAGGCGAAAAACTATTAAAATTTTTTGCAAGAAAGGGTTTTGTTATTAAGAGAAATTATCCAATCTAAATATAAATAAATTGCATGCCAATAACCAGCTTTCTGAATTGTATTTGTATTAACGGTAACGGATCAACATAATCTAGCAGAAGCTAAAACCTACGTAAAATAACGGCAATTATATTGCATAAAGCTAATGCGGTCTGCTATATCTAGCTATATCTAAAAATCACTGGCCTTAGACTAAGGTCTTGTATATATTTTTCATGATGCAGTTTACTATGCTTTCCGTAAAGAAACTTTAGAGAAAATAAGTTCACTATTTTGCAGCATTAATTTATTTGTCATGCACTTCAATGATACATGTATTAACCATCGCAAATAAGTTACTTTGAATGAATCACCGAATGAAGTCATGTCTTTGAATTTTGCACTCTAAAAAATAACGAAACAGTGTAAAAATTTGACTACTCGTTTTTGGAGCCGATCTCCCAGTTTACCTTTTGATCTATGAATATTTGCGCCCGTCGGTTTTGGAGTTCAACGCGCTTTCTTAGAGAGATTGAAATTCAAAGGTATGCTTCTCGAAATTGCAACCATCATTTCTACTGGGGGTTTCTTCCGGTTTGCTTAGGGATGAATAATTTTTTTACGAAAATCTAAAAACGTTTGACAGCACTGTGTAGAACACTTTCTATTTTTATTACCCTGAAGAATCCATTCGAAGAAACTTATTGTTGATTCGTTGGAGTTAACTCTGAGCTGTAAAACTTTTCATGGACCGGTTTTTGACGGAATATAAAAACTAACGCTATGTAGTTTCCTATAAGTGTTGCCTTGAGCCTTGGAGGTATTGTATAAGTACTCTACAGCCTCATGAAATTACAGGCTTAGTGTATACAGAACCGTAAGAACACTACTTAATTTGGTTTGTTTCGAATATAAAAACGGAAAAGTTCTATGGCTTGAAGTCGTAACACAGCGAATTGTTAATAAAAGAAAGAGTAGAATGCAAACAAATGAGTATCAGGCTTGAGACTTACATTGATTTGTTATTATTGACAATCATGCGGCCACTAAGCAAGACCCTATTCTATTTTCTACCTGGAATGCTGTTACTAGTGCCTAGAAACTGACCCAATCCAAAACGAGAACTCTTCCTTTTCAATATCGGCGCTGAATATTGACGACTATAGACTTTTTCCCTCATTTCTGGAACATACACTGGAAAAATAATTTTGGAAATGTAAATTCGCGTACTTGTCATTTTCAAAAGCTAATTTTAACCTTAAATTGTAAATAAATTGCTTCACCCACCTGACTTGCTCTCCTGATGACGTATTATTGAGGCAGGAGCAGACATAGTCCTTTTATAAGGCCATTTAGTTCCAAAACTCGCACTTAAGGTTTTAATGGAGCTTGCGATACTTCCTTCGTTTAGTCCAGAGAGAGCATCGTGAGCTCTATGTAGTTTTCTCATAAACGCTTCGCCGTTCACATCGGTATTTTTTAAGTCTAAAAATAAAATAAAATTTTTAAAACAGTTTTATATTGAAATGGCAATTTTTTAGAAAGACTTCTGTAAAATGTAGCCTTTTTAGGTAAAACTCACACTAAGTAGATTCATTCGATTGGCAGAAACGGGATAATAATTCTATATGGCAACTAGAAATATTATAAAGCGTTTATTATGATCCACATACCTCTTATATAAGTAATATCACCAGCTTTTTCTAAGGCAATTTGAGCTTCTATAAACAAGGTATCAAAACGATTAAGAAAAAAATCCCAATTCAAAATCTTCCTTTCGCTTAGAGAGTTATGGAGTTGATAGATGGACTGTAGAACCATTGGGCGGTCTAGAATAACCGAGTCAAATTGTGTTTCCAGGCACATAATTAAAGCCTAAAAGAAAATAATAAATATTTTTTTTTAATACGAAGCTGATGTAATTTTTTACCTTAATAGCAAAATCATGAATGGTTCCCAAATAAAGTGTTGCTCTTTGTGCGACATAAACATTAGGGTCATCCATACTGGAGATTAGATAACAAAAGGCATTCGCTAAGGCCGCCTGCAGTTGCATTTGATTTCTCAACGGACAATCGGCCATAAATCTAGCTAATACGGTGACTCGTTCTACTGCGGTGAATCTCACTCTCCAATCCTGATTGTGAAAGTCGTCCTGAATTATTCTCCAAAACACATCCGGCCCTGCTGGTAAAGTGATACAGTGAAGAAGCAATGGCACTGCCTCTTGACAGATATGAGAATGCTCAGAATTTAGTAGATTCCATAAACTAAAAATTAATTTAGATATGTTCAATAGTGCCAAAGGTTACAGCTTTCGTTACTTACTTTTTTATAATTAGATGTTCTTGACACCAAATAAAAAACCCTTTATGTTCTTTCGAGGCTTTAGTACATGCATCTCCATATAAAATAAGAACGTTTAAGCATTTCAGCATGTAGTATAGAATGTCAGGTTTAGTCACCTTTGAGAGCTCGATTAGTAACTGGTGAATAAACTGTATTGGTTCAGGTAAATCATCTAAGGAGAATTTAAATTTTCCTACAGAAGTTTGCCAAAAATCTATATCGTCTTCGCCAGAGTCAGAATCTACTTGTTCGTTTAGTTCTCCTACTACAGGAGGTAGCGATCTAGCTACAGATGCTGTCGCTGTTGCTGAAAGAAACATAAATTACGGCATTGTACTAAAAGGAAGTACAAATTAATTTCGATCATTACCCAGGTCAGTTTCGGAGAGAGTTATAGCTCTGGTGACAGCCGAAACCACCTTATCTGCTGGCATAATTGATGCAAGATCGAGTTGTTCAGATACAGTCTCAACCGTGGCAGTCATTATCTAAAAAAAAACCTAATGTAGAAAATGTCAAGCGTGAAAAATCAGTTAACTAGCTCAAACCAAGATAGAACTAAGCTGTATACCCAATAGGGTAAGGATTTAAGATGCTGAGGGCCTTGGTTTGAGTTATGCTGTAATATTCGTACAGAACACACGTGCGGCATGTGAACTAAAACTCCTCCCACTGAATGCACCTCTGGAATTGGCATGTTCAATACCATGTCACTTGGTTTCTCTTTTTTATCACATTCCGGTGGACTTTTTCTACTGTGAATATCTTCTGATTCAACCTCAGAAGGAGGCTAAAAATAAATCAGTCAGTAAACAACACAGGTTATTATTCCAGCAAGCAGTCCATGGCAATTTTTAACCTTAAAAACCAATTTGTAGCACTATATTTCTAATTAAAAATCAGTTCTGATCTGCTTGTTGGAATAAAGACCATTAAACTGACTACATCTCTGGAAGAACAACCAAAAGTATAAATAAATAAAATATGGTAGTATTGTAGTTATTTGCGATTAGATGATTGTTCTTCCAAATGTGTATGGGTTTATTTCTTACATCAGGTGGGTGTGCTAAATTGACAGGGGATAAATATATGACAAGTTCATAAGCTAGTTGATGCCACATAATACTGCATTCGCAGTAGGTACACTCGGTTTTCGAGGTGCACGCATGTGAGCTTATCCAAGCAGCTGTAATCATGGTTTTTAGCAACAAGCATACGTTCTTGCATAGTGACGAATTTAAACCTGTATGCTTATCAATTTCTTGCAGCTCCATTTGTTTTAATAGAATGTCGAGCATAAGAATGCAGCAGGAAAGGTTGTTTTGCGAGTCAGTTTCAAACTGCGACTTTGTATTAATATTTTCGTCATCAGAAATTGACGTTTTGGCTGAGTCATCGCAGTGATGAATATCTTCTGTTGCTAAAACAATAAGAATTTTAACGATTAGTGCTTTTTATGTAAACTTAACTGTTTATTACTCAAAGAGTCCCTTTTCGGTTCTGTTGTGGCGGGCTGTATATCTAAAGGTTGTTGAATGGGAATAGTTTCACTATTACCATCCCCTTCCTTCATACTAGTCACTCCATCTCCAAAAATAACGAATAGAAGATGAAGGGGGGTTGAAATTTCTAGCAATGTTAACGTCTGCAACAAAAAAGTAGTTATTTATTTAAAGTTTGGTTTCTATCTCCTAAAGGTTGTACCTGCAGCCACTTCAACGCTTGCTGTTGTACTTTGGCGTTCGTTTTTTGAAACCTCGTCGCTACAAATTGATACATTTTTTTGGCGTCGAACCCCAACGGACTCATGTCCGGATCTAAAATTTTGCTCAGGATTATTTTCAGTTCGGGAAGCTCTTTTTCCGGCACACCATCGACAGTGGCTTCCATCCAGTGAGGCATTATAAAATCCCATATTTCCTGTGATATTACGTCATAAGGCACAAGACAGAATAAGCGGTCTAAACCTTCTTTTAGATGGGTCGTTTTCGTTGCCAGTGTATCCCTATATACAACATAATTAACGATAAGCCACTCAAAATTTTCACAACCCACACTGTATATAGCAAACTCTACCCGGTTTGGGAAAGGTTATTTGCCCAATCCAAATACAAAATTTCGTCATTTCATGTCAAGTATTTTAGGCTTTTGAGCCGTTAGATAGGCGTCAACGTCTGATAACATACATAGGATCAGTAGGTTCTTTCCTCGTATTCTCGAAATTATTACGCCTTTTAAGGGAAGTGATGCTTTCTTTGCAAGAATTTTCATTATCTTATCACCCATACATCTTTAACATCCGTCTGTCGCTTTGTTTATCCGTTTGCTTGAAAGCTGAGAAACCACTTGAATGGGAATGGCGAAATTTTGTATGTGGATTATATGTAGGTAAATCAGCGAAGAAACTCCTAAAACAAAATACAGAATGTAGACGTAGGTCTCTTATTTTTTGCTTACCAATGGCCTCCAATTCTAGCATAGTCTGGGGGGTGTGGTAAAAGGCACGATACAAAAAGATCATAATGAGATTTGCTTATTTCTCTCAACCACCCGCATACATCTACCGTTTTAAGTTTCTCTAAGGCGCTTTCTTCTCGGCCTAAAAAAGGAAACCAGATAAATCCTCTATTAACGTGAGTAGAATAAAAACATTTTTGATTTATTTAACTATACCATCATAGGAGTACGCTGTCATGTGAAACCAGTGGAAAATCATTGCTAGAAGACGACCCAGTACTTCAATTTGTGTTTTTTCGTCTGGGCTGCAACGCCCGACCAGCAACCAGACCCCATATCTACCCAAAAGTTGTCGTTCTTCTACGCTAATATTGTCTAATGCAGGTATAGGACTTTTCCCGTCTTTTTCTTTATCTCTGCCTTCTTTTGGTTCTTTTCTATCACTTTTTTCTTCCATGTCTTTTCTATCTATTTCTTTTAACTCGTTCTCTGGTATTCTTGCTTCTTTTAATAAGCTACAACATGCAATTAAAATTTATTTATTAATAATTATTATCAATTTACCGTATAAAAATTCTGCCATTTTACTAACTTTATTGTATTTTTTAACGAAATAGCAGGAGGTATTTTACCTTACAATGGCTTCTACCATGCAAGTCTGCATTTCTGGATCCATTTCCCATGTGGGAGGTATGGCTTTATGGACGATATGGTCTCCACCTCTTCTCGAATTATGTCTATTATTGTGGCATTGTTCGCAGTACCTTATAGGGTGATTACCATTGTAGGAGGCACATTCGGTTGAAAAACATATAGATATTGCTGATTTATCAGTTGATCTACAGTTCTACAATAAAATGATAATATAAAAATACTTTGTCAATAGTATCTTTTGCAAAATATACTGGAAGAACCTACATACCTTGTTTTCACAGACCATAGATACTTGTTGCATAGGATGTAGAACATCAAAAAAGCGTTGGTTTGGGTGTTCTCGATGAATTTCATTGGCACATTCGATACATAGATATAAAGGCGGGGGAATATCCGTGGAAAATGTGATCGCTATACAATGGTCATAACATACTTTTGCAGCTTCAGCATTACCGGAGTTTGGACACTCGTCTCTTTGACAAACAAAAGGTGTAGGATCTACAAAGTAGTACAGGCATTATTAAAAAGGTAAGTTATGTATAATGAAAGATGCGCAATTAATAAAAATAGTCACTTTCTTTTCTTACCAGCAAATTTACAAATAAGGTTTTTTCTGTCAAACAAATTAGCATTAAAAGTTGGCCAGTAGTAAAACAAAAGTTTGGCAGCTGACGCACGAGAGTTTGAGGTTCCATAAGCAATAGCACTAAGCATATCTTTGAGGATGTTCTGTTTTAAAGTCATCAGGCACTCCAAAAGTTGACAGTGATGAGCAGGGTTGGTGGAATATTGAAAAATCATCATTATTACTGCTGATACAGACTGGCAGATGTCAGACTGTTTTGGATCGTGACGTGCTAAAATTCATTAAGACGTTTAGCAACTAACTAATCACTTTTATTGTCTTTATTTTAAGTCTGATGAACACAGAATTTTTAAGCCTTTACAAGTGAGTGTTAGCAGTTAAAGCAGCAGACAAATTAAAGCCGTTTATAGGCACATGCTAACCAATATTGTGAGTTTTAAAATAAACTCAATAAAAGTCCGACAAATTAAACTTTTTAAATCACACAACCACACCTTTTAAGGAATCTCCTAAAAAAGTGTATTTATAAAATTTAAAGTTTAGTAAGTATACTTACTGATGGTAAAAGGAAGAATATAATAACACAAAGTATTGATGATATCTTGATGCAAACTAGGAGGGAGAACGGCGAATGTAGAAGCAGTTAAATAAGGTAAGTTGTCGATTAAGTCATGTTCTAGAAAAGGCAGTAGACATCCCAAACATTGAAGTAACGCCTGGCCAAACACTAAAAACATTACGTAATTAGAACACAATAGGTATGCCAGAATAACTACTATTCATAGTTCTAAAATAATAAAGGCTTTTAAGAACTACAGTGTTTAGCAAGATAAAATTTTCATTTTTCCCCACTCAGTGTGTGTCGCAAGAGCTGGTCAGATGCGATACACTAATATCGTCGGCTCATTTTTCACCATAATGGTATCATTTTAGACTTGATTATAAATTATTACCATGCAATCCATTCGTTATAAGAGGCGCTACTTCAATTAAAGGTACGATAGAATTATAAAGGCCTTTGTAATCCAAGCTTGGAAAAAGTCCCATCCGTACTCCATCCATTTCTGGGTCTTTTATAAGATCAAAGGGAGAATTTGGAACATCTTTAAGAACACCTAAAATTAAATAGCACCTAAATGTTCGTAACAGATTCTCAGGGCTTTTTGATGGACAGGTTTAGGCCGTATTCCACTGGAATTTTAACAACCAAGGGGTAAAATGACGAAATGTATATGCTAAAGGGATTTATACTACTTACTTAAAAGAGTTTGAGAAAAGTATTTTATTGTGTTTGCTATGTCAACTCCAGATGGGGGAGGTAAAATACCCTGCATAAGTCGAAGTTGGTAGTCATAGAGGCTGCGGATTTTAGCTGTAACTGAGCAACACATTATTTTGGTAAAATATTGTATAAGAGTCGATATAAATAATGTCAGCCTTCATTGTGACAATAACAACTGGTTAATACTGTCATTATTTATGCCGACGATCATACCTAAATTTCTAAAAGTCTATATTTAATATACCATTTATTTTAACACCTACTAAAATTAATATGTTGAACAATTTTTGTCCAAGACAGCCGGCTGTCTGATATATGTTTATACTGGATGGTTCTTAAAATTGATCGCCCATATAACTTTTAAAATTTGCGATTTTTAAAAGGTACCTACTTGGTTACGACAAATATGAATATGATATCCGAATTGCAAAACCCAAAAAAGTTTTAGGGGCGATCCACATTTAAAAATCGCCCAGTATAAAGTAGGATTTTTTATTTAACCTTAAGAAAGCCTAAATAGCCCAAAAACGTTTTATAATTATATATTATTTTGACTTTCGTTGAACTTTGGTAAAATGTAGAAAACATATTTGAGGATCTACCATTTTAAAGAACCTAGCTGTCAATTGGATGAATCAAAACGTCAAAAAATATGTTTGATTTCACTCAATTTTGATTAAGATCGTTCTTTTTGTATTTGTTTTAATTCGCATAATGAAAATTCTAGAAAATGAATCACATGTAATAAAACAATTGGGCATACGTGACGAAATACACGATTAAAAAAAAATAGAAATATTTTTAAAAGGAAATGAAACTGTTATAGTTCTTTGTTTTATTTATTTTATAGCTACCTCCTGATTAATAATAAAAGATTCTTTTAAATAATGATCATTAACATTTATGAGTCCAAATGATAATACTTACTAGTTTTGATTTTTATATATTTTACTGATAACACAAAATGTATAAAACCTAAATGATGAAGTTATTGCAAATTCTAATTTACAACATTTAAGGGCCTATACTTAGGGGGTATCTTTTACTTGCATAAAGGGGGCATTGAAATGTATATATTCCAAAAAATGGATTCTTACGCCTAAACATTTGCAAGGGACAGATACCCCTTAAGGGATATCTTTTACTGAAATATACCTTGGGACAACCAATGTTGACGTTTTAATTGACTCCAATCATAATTAATTTTAACTTTACAAAATTCCAATTTTGATCAAATCAAAGCCACGTTCTTGTTCGTGTTTCATATGATGTGTCAAAGTTTGCTCATTTCATAGAAACTTGTGTTCAAACTAATAAAAGTCAAAAACTTTTATTCCCACATGTATAAAAGTAAGAGATAGGCCTTAGTTTACATATTATGGATAATAGAAAATAAAATATTTCAAAGCACAATTTACCACTATTTAAAAGCTCCGTTTTAAAATTTCTCATTTGTTGGGACACAAAAATTAAACATTTTTGAGAAGCAGGAGAACACTAAAATAAAATGTTTGGAATCATTTTTATAATAAAATAGTTCTTTTTAAATCTGAACTAAATAAGGTTTTTACAACTATACCTAAGTATAGCTTTTACTGTTTTAATTTAGGGATTCCATAGTATTTAGTGAGTCAGGTTAAACATAATAGAATTGGTTCCGATTCACCTGTCCATTGAAGAAAGAAAATGTTCTCCCAACAAAAATGGTAGGTACCTACGTAGCTTGTAGGCTTCGATACAGAGTAAAGAAAATGCAGGTATATTGTGCTGTGAAGAAAAAAAGAGGAAGGAAAAAAGTTGCTTACATGCAGCAGCTCTTGTACCCATGTTGACAATGCAGTCACAATAATCAAACGCTAGGGAAACACTGAGGTCACATTGTTTAAAACGTGCAGGTATCTTCAACATGTGGGCAGCTTCACTTATCCCATTACAGATCGATAATGTTGAAAAATAAAGGGTAATTGAAAGAATCTACAAGAACAGAGGGACACAAACACGTGTGTATAGGGCCCAGCGGCATCCTCAATAAGATCGATACAAAGGGCTTTAACATCTTGGATAACACTCGCGTCCCGTCTTTACTTCTCTATCTACAAATTTGCTAAGAAACACTTACATCGGATATTCGGAAACGTGCGGTAAACCATAATTTTGACAAATTGGTTGATTTGGTCAATCGAAATCAAAATGCATTCCCCATCACCTGACTTTAATGTCATCGATCGAATTACGTCTTCTGTAGCACAAATGCGATGCGAGGCGCTAAAAACCGTCGTAAATGCTTCGCGGTTTCAACATTTAAAACATCTAATGTTGCACTACAGAACATCAATCCCAAATATAGCCAAAATGGTTGCAACAATACATTTAGTCGAAATATGGGACACTTTTCCTATCAACAACAATCAGGTGATACAACACTTATGTGCAGCAAATGAACATCAATCTGGTATTCTGAACTTACAGCAAAGGGCATTTATAAATACTGAAAAAATTTTGACAGATTTTTCACTTAACTTTTACGCAAAAAATTCGAAAGGCTGGACTTTTTGTTTTCAAACAAAACAGAACAGAGCGGTCTGGGATTTTAGAAAACTTAATTTTGGCGAGTGCGCATGTTTTCTCAACGCCTAGAGGGTGGATCTTTTCATCTCTCCCCTATCCTGCCAGTTTCCTGCTTTCTGGTCCAGTTGTCGACTCATAATCAATAGTTTGATGATAAAACTACCGCGCGACAAATCTGAACATACCGTTGCTTCCCCATTGACAACTCAAACATGGACAATTGTAAGCATTATTTCAATTTTAACCTCAGCTTGACACTAAAAAAATTAATGTATCGGTTTTATGTCTGTGTTATGGGCTAAGTGTGTTTCATACTACCTTATAGCCAAAAAGCCGGAAAATTACAATGAAGACTAAAAAGTTATGCTATGCAAATTAGAACAAAAACTTTTAATAAATAATTTATAGTATCGAAGTCTAAACACGAGCTTTGCAATTTAATGTAAAAAAGTGTATAGAAATTAATTTTGGATAAGTTTACCTCTTTAAACTTAATTGTCATTAACCTTTACTAATATATTTTCCGAATTATCTATACCTACTGTGTACCTACCAAAACAAACCCCATATCCAATTGTTCAAGCACAACAGGCTATAGAAAAACGTAGTCTATGTCCTTAAGCTTTTCTAGATATCTACTTATCGATATTAATTATTGTCTATAAAAAATTATATTGTATAATTTTTATTTTTGTTCTTATTACAGAACATTTGTTTTTCGTTGTAATTTTATCAACTTGTTAATAATTTTTCGGTCAAGTCCATGTCAAAAAATGATGGATGTAGCTAGTCCAAAATTCTTTTATTTTTTAGAAGTAGCATTGCTTTGACTATCAAAAAAAATCGCAATTTTAAGACTTTCTGGCAAAAATTCCAATATGTGAAGAATTTTTATTTTAATTAAACCGACAATTTTTTACATAGTTTCAGATAGGTATCTATAAAATCGTAAAAATGCCATTTTATTAATAATATAATTTAAATACTTTAGATAAGAAGAAATTACTCCGAAATCGAAATATATACAAGTGGTGGTCAAAATATTTCAACCACATTTTTATGTACACAATTTTGTTTGTACATATCATATACACACCTATTAAAAGGTTTTGACACATTTTAACACCATACTAATTTATTTCTGGCCATAAAAGTCAAGAGAACAACTCATTTAAAATAATATAGCACCCCAAATTTAAATCCACCCTCAGGCCCTGAATTTTTATAACCCAAAATAAATTAAAGGGTTGTAAGATAAGTCTTTGATCTTTTGTAATTACAATAGGGCCATACGTTTCAAAAGGCGAAAAGGTGTTGGTACAAAACGCAAACATAAGACTCGTGCATGAAGTTTTTTCCTTGGAATAATTTCATTCGTAATTGTAAATAATGACACTTTCTGTTTTCTTCTAGCAGGATCTCGAGAACCTTTATTTTCACAAGGGCAAGAAACCTCGGAATCAGTTGACGAACTTCGTCAAAGATTAGAAAGTATGAAACGTATTATGGCAGAAAGAAATATAAGTAGGGACCCCAACCCCCCGAGAAGAAACCCAGGACCCGGGGTTATCGATGGGAATTTTTTAAGTTTGATGTTTGGAGTGACGTTACTTGTTATTGTATCCGTTAGCGTTTATGCCTTTTACAATCTATTTTTGGCTATATGGAAAAGAAATGCCCGATATCACGAAGAACTTTAGTTTTTAGTCTTAGGTTAGTTCTGTTATCATTTTGTAATATTAGTTTAAAAACAATTTTAGCATTAAATGACTTTGTAATACATTTTGTATAGTATTTATTACTGGCGATGTTGTTGGAATACCGAATTTTGTTAAATAAATACATAAAACCGGGTAAACATAATTTGTTTCCTCAAAAAAGGAGTTAAAATCATTTATATTTAACTATCTTACAAGCTAGTTTTTTGATCAATATAACCAAAAATCGGCCAAATAACCATGCATCTTTTATTACATATATACCTATGTTACCTATTAGTAGTGATAATAGATTCCAATAATAAATTTTTTTGAAAAACTGAAACCGTAGAAAATTTTATTTTTTCTCTCTCTATGCGGTAGGATAGAAATCAAAGCTAAAGTCCATTACCTACAGTGTTTGAAGTTAATAAGAATATATTTACCCAAATAAAACCACATAAATATTATGGACCATTATTAAATTTTAATTTATTTCAGTAGGTACATAGTAAAATCATAAAAAACATTTTAAACTCATTTATTCTATAACTAGCGTGTACCCGGCCTGCGTTGCAATGCCAGGCATTATACGCCTCTGAGATAATACTAAGGCGAGTTCACCATCACGTCAAGATTTATAAATACAAACCCGAACAAACCTCTAAATTTATCAGTGTTTCTCTACAATGCATGCATGTATTATACATAAAAACCTTCCTCTTGAATCACTCTATCTATTAAAAAAACCGCTTTAAAATCCGTTGCGTAGTTTTAAAGATTTAAGCACATATAGCTATGTTAAGAAGATCTCACTTCCCTCCTCCTTCCCTACCTTGACATTTTTACTTTTAGGCATACATTTTTGCATAAAAGAGTAATAAAAATTATCGTTTTTTTATTTTTGTTTCATTACTAAGAAATTGGAATTCTATCTTTTTTGGTATTATTATAGAAAAAAAAATTGTGAGTCAAAAAGATAATGGTTACCTTAGGTACCTACTAATTTTTTTTTTAAATCCTGCAGAAACAATGGTGGTAGCTAACTCTTTTGATTAGATTCTTAGATTTTGTGCTGAATATTTTCATTCCTGATAAAAACGCCTTATTGTTATTAACATAGTGAAGAAGCAAATCTAAACCTTGGACTTCACGCCAAAACCCATATTATTGGTCATTTCTTCCACTACCGTCGATACCATTTCTATTCATATTTCTTATCAAAGTTTTCTTTGATTTATCGGTGGTGGGGAACAAACCTTTAAATAGAGCTTTGCCAGCAGGTGAAGTGCAGTAGTTGTAAGTTTCATGTGTGTTTTTTGTGAAATAATGCATCGATATACAAGTCTAATTTATGATTCCAACAAGAAGACTTTGCTGGGAAAAAATGCAGTAAGTTTATTTTTTAATTTTATATGTGAAATTATTAAAAAAAAAATTATTTTAAAATTTAAGTATTTTACAGTATTATTTGATTTTCTATTATAGATATTTTGGTTATGCTTTTTGAATTTTGCTTTGACTTTTTTTTTTGGTAACGTCGAATATTTTTCTACTGCTTTGAGTCATCTACTTAATATATTTTTTTTAAAATTTTTGTGATACAAAATTATTTATTTTCTGATTATCCTTAAAAATCCTATTTATTAAATATCTTTGTTTAAATTTTAATCTGTCTCTCTTGTATTTAACGGTTTGGGTTCTTTAACATATTATTATGCTCCCTTTTGAAAATATGTTTTTTTTTAATTCCAGTATTAGTAAGATTTATCAAGACAATTTAAATCGCTGATAATATGCAATATTTAAACAAAGATGTGATATAGTATTTAGGGTGTGGTGAAACATGTTGAAATTATCTCAAGCCTGGGAATGACTAAAATTTGTTCGACGCCCTACAGGTAGCCCATCTCTGTTTAGTGTAAATTTTACGATTTGGGTCACCTTCAATCTCCGCGGTTACTAGAAAAGTTTTAAAATATACCATTATAATATCACTCTACTATTTGACCTTGCACCCAAGGCGGATAATTATGCACCTTTTTTTAAAGTAAACGTTTCTCTCTCTAATTTGTCTTCACCCTTTACTTCAACAGGTTTCCTGGTTGTCCATCTTCTTTGGCACCCTAGTTACAATCTTCATCGTGGGAATTTTTGTACACTCCTTTCTGGAGGTAAAGGGTTCTCGACAAGACTCTACGACCGATATGCATAGAATGATTTCATCGAAAAAAGTGTTGCTGACATCTCCAGCTGGAACAATAAATCAAAATAATATATCTTCTGAAATACCCATCACCCCAAACAAAAGTAGAGTTGTTCGGGAAGAAAACGATCTTTTTTCGAAATACGCAGATATTAAGGGATCTGTTTCTTTGCTAAGAAATAAAAGACACATGATAAACTTTAGCGATGAGCAAGCCTTGTCTGAGGACTTGGAGTGGACGAACGGTAATAATACAGTTCAGAACATGGCTTCAGAAAAACAAAGTAGTGCAGAAAACAAAACAGCTCCGCCTATGTTGTTAGCTAAAGAAAACCGTAGAGGCAACAAAACCCTTCCGCCTAAATTTACAAAAAAGACAAACATTACAGGATCACGTTTTTCTGCCACTAATAAACGTACAAATATAATTGTAAAACACGTAAATGACATAGTTATTCGACTAGGGAAAGAGATTGCTAATCCGAACGATGCTAATCATACACCACATGAAGGCAATGGCAATCCTAATTTGGAAAAACTTACCAGAAAAGCAAGTACAGAGTTTAATAAGGAACTAGATGCTAATCAGTCTTCTTCGGGAATATCCCAAGAAGATAAACCCCTTTCTAATAATGAGCAAGCCATGCCCGAGTCTTTCGTAAAGGAAAATAGTACTAATAATGGACAAGTTCCGCCTGTCATTGTAGATAACTCAAATAAAACTATTATGTTTTCTACTGTTAATAAACGCACAAACATAAATGTAAAAAATGCAAAAGATGTAATAATACTAAACTATCAGAACTATCCAGAATACACTAATCGTACGGACAGAAGAGAAACAGTTGATGACCAGTCTTCCTTTGCTTCATCTCAAAACGATCAACGACCATTTGATTATGAACAATTCTTGTTTAACAAGGAAAACTGTAAAACCAGCGAAGAAGTTCAGCATACAGCGTCTACAGAAAATGCGGCCAACACAAAACCGGTTACTTCTGTTGTAAATAAATGTACATCGATAAACATGACCAATGCAAGAGATATAATAATAAACATGAAAAGGCTCGTTTATTCAGATGATAGACCATCTCCTCAAAATATTGCCATAAGAAAACGATCAAGAAGGGACAATACAGAGAAAAAAGAAAAAACTGTTGGTCAGCTTTCCTCTCTTATATTTGAAGATTATGAATATCCATCTATAACTGAAGAAGACGAAAAAGACGTTACTCCAACACCCTACTATTCAGAAAACACTGATGACGCAGTACCTGATGAAACAACTGAAAAAGACTACGCTTATGTTACAGGAAGTCCAACTCAAACGTATTATTCAGAATATAGTAATGATGGAATCACCAAGACTAACGCAACTACTACCATAAAACTGTTTCCCATACGAAAGTATATAGAGAAAATTGGGAGGAAAGCTGACAGACTGACTGCTGCTATAGAATCTGAGGATGATAAGAGCTCAGTTACAACTGAAGGAAACGGAAAATACGACACAACAACTCATCTTTATTATTTGGAATACAATGATTATGCAATAACTGAGACTAATGCAGCCACTAACATGAAAGAGATTGCCAAAAGAGAAGCTAAAGAGAAAAGTGGGGAATACGCTGCTTCTTCTGTTAAATCGAATGAAAGCTCAGTTGCAACTGAAAGTGGCAAAAACGATAACACAACTCAAATTTCTTATTCGGATTACGCCGATCCTGCCCTGGACGCCTATGGAAATGTAGTTGAGGAAAAAATTTCCAAACGAGATTACAGAGAGGAGGAATATAAAAAAATATTGACAGGTTTGCGTATGCCTATGTTCTTTTTATCTCAAAGCATTAACCGACCATTTGTGATTATTCAACAAAAAAATCCGGCAACAGTTAGGGTAAGACGAGAGGATTACACGGAGCCTACACCGATCGGAGCTACCGATAGTACCGATAATAACGCATCAGCCTATTACGAATCAATTACTAAAGAAAGTGGTAATGAGACGTATCTTCTTGAACTTGGAGTACTCCAGAAACCAGAATCTACTGAGAACAAAAGAAATATTACAAGCAAAATTTCAAACTTTTTAAGCGATCTTGTCAATGGTACAATAATTGAACCATTCAAGAAACAAAGGTCAAACAAAACCCTTAGCATTAAAACAGCAGAAACTAAAGATACTACCACTGTGATTGGAACATCTGATGACGGTGAAGCAACGGTAGAGCAACCCATAGCGATGATTTTAAATAGATATGCTACGTTAAAACTAAAAAAGTTGCAGAAAAGGAACAGTATTGTTCCTACAGTCAGTGAAACGTTTGAGCAACGGCGCTTACAAAAGTGCCAAAGGTGTAGATGCAAAGGATGTCCACAACAAATATATACAAATATAACTACTCCTTTCGAAAAGCGTTTTCATGGAATCTCAGATAATAAAGAAAAAGATACCGAAGAATTTGATAATCAGTCTACTATGATTGCCCTAGAAACTGCAGAAAACAATACTGTCTCTGACGAGGTTGCTGAAGGCCAGCAGATACGACTTGAGCGTGATGTGGGAAAAGATATTGAAAAAACAACCTTTTTTAATAAGCTTGCTTCAGCTAAATTAATGCGTTTGAAAAAACATGCTCCAATCTACGCTACTTTAGGCGAAGTATTTGATAGATCTGCTCCAGAAAACAAAAACCAAGTTCAAATAAATGGCATTGATTTCAATGACTCCGTAATAAATGGGACTCACGAGTCAGCTCCCTTAATTAGAAAGAGGAAATTCTAATTTTTCTGTTTTGTCTCACATTTTGATGGCGGACAAATTGTAATGTAAATTAATAACGTTTTCGACAATTTTTAATTCATTAATATTTTCTAGCGATTTTAATTTTAACCAGTTTCATTATGATTTAGAATTGAGAGCAAGTCAAGCATTTTCCATTTTATTTTTGATCATTATTTTGATATATTTTTGTTTTATCAAAAACTCGGCTCCATACTCGTCTTAGGAACTTAATTAAATACAGTTTTAAGCTAAATAAATTTGGATTTAGAAATTAGGTAATAAAACTAGAAAAACAAATATGGACAAAATGGTCAAAATCTCATTTTTTGCTTTATATATTAATACTTTTTGAACTTAAAATTGTAAGTACTAATTTTAGAAACCTATTTCAAAAGCTGATTTCATCAACAAACTCGAAAACTTAACAAATTCCAACTTTAAACTCGAATTTTAAGAATGCTAGGTATCTTCTTTTGTACCCGTGATTTTGTAGTCAAGTGAAATTACGTAAAAAATGCGAAAAACTCAAATGTATTACGAATGCGACATGCAACAAAATACATCCCCCCCCCCCCGTATTCGAGGGCGGCGATCATGATGTAGGTCTCGAATTACCCCTACTTGGAAAAACCTACACTTCTCCCCGTGTTATGGTCGCGAGGCTTTGCGGAAATGGATTTTGTTGTCAAAACACTCGTATGCCATAAAAACCGTTTTCGCAAGATCACGACCACAACACAAAAAACTGGAAAAGGGAGTGGGTTTTACCACTTTGGGGGTAATTTAAGAGGGGTAAGGGAGTTTTTAGCGTCGGCATCGTATTCCCCCGAAAACAGGGATTTTTTATTGTATTCGCCAAACTTTTTGCAACCTAACCTCCATTATGTTTGTGAAAAACAATTGCTTTATATTAATAAGCAGGCGATAAAAACGCATTTTTTCTGATTTCTTTAAAAACTTGTTTGCGGTTTTGCGTCTAACAAAAGTACCTACTGGAGAAAATCTTTACAGGATCAGTGTGAAAAAGTTTTGAATATGGTTTACAACTGAAATGATAATTATTGTTGATAAAGATTAGGTATGAAAAATTAATTTACAAAGGAAGTGTATTGTTAAAAGAAGAAGGAGGATAATTCTAACGTAAAAGGGTTTAGTTACTAGAAAAGGAATTGGTTGAAAAAATTAATAGAATTAGTATCGTAGTTTATACTTAAGTAGTTTTAGTTTATATTAGGGTATTGTTAGTAAATAGAAACCTAGCTGTAGTAGAGACAATTTGATCGCGGTGGTAAGCCAGAAAAAGCAAATGATACAGTTAAATGGCCAGCTATTGCCCATTTCTGTTAAAAACAATCATGCTTCTTTAATAAGGAAGTGCTTCAGTGTATATAAGCGACCGTCCGTCGGTAGTTGTGATCGCCGAGATATATTCAGAGCAAACCACATATTATATTTATGTCTTTATAAATAAAAGCACAATATTTGGGCATACGACCGGCTAAGAATATGAATAAAGGGAATTGCATCTTTGCTCTAACATCAGTTCTTGTGCGATTTTTCTACACAAAAAATAGACATACTTGGGTGAAGCAGCACATTGAACGTTCATTCCTGTAACATGCGATTCGTATAAGTAGGTAATTCTTAAGTGTTGTTGTTTTATAAATTATATAAACAGAGGACCTTTTCAACCTGCAGACCTGTAAACGAGCAAATTTAAGCGTGAAATCAGCAAGGAATACTACTAAATGGTCAAGAATTGACGCTCTGCCTCGATGTCCATTCTTGTAAAAACAATCAGGCTTGTTTAATTAGGCAGAAATTCAAAAGACTACCTGTAGCACGTCATCAAGTTAGCTGTTTCGCGCAAAGCAAAGCGGTTCAGTCACTGTGTTCCAACAACTTGTTTCATGCAGACGTGCGGTTGCGTTTACCGCTTTTGTTTAATGTATTCTCGAGAGAAAGTTAAAAACTAATGAAAACAAGCGGATTTTGGTCTGAGAAGTCGAATAATGTCCAACTCCCTGTGTAAATCATCTGTGGTAAGTCTATTTTCTTAATTATTTATATCTTACTGTCATTTTACCTTTTCGATTAAAGAGTTTATAAACACGCTTGCGTGCTGGTACGGATATTTTACAACAATTTGACCTTCGCATTAAAAAATTTTTCCCTATAATTTTAAAATCTTACATACAAATTAATCGTGACACTACCTATTTAACAAACCGTCTCGTCTGTAAAGGCCAATTTTTCCTACTGTAACTTATTTAGTTGAAACCGCCTCCGCATAACTAAACTACTTAAATAATACATTGTTTATTTTTATAGGAAAACAACCAAAACATCAACAATATATTGCAAACCCAACAACAGTTAATTTGCGGCAATTATCGATGACCGACCAAAGTTAATGGGCCAACAAATTTATTATTATTAATTTTCTCTGCCACTGCTTGTTATATATAATAGGGACTCTTTGCAACTCATATTATTGTCAGCAGGAACCGCAAACGCCTTTTTGCCAGAGAGTTGCAGATATATCAGGCGCTTAATAAAAAAACTTTCTATCTATAAATATTTAAAACAATGTGTCGGGGTTCTCGTTATGTCAAAACACTTTTTTGCAAAATCACCTTTTTTTCAAATGAAATATCAATATTCAAATTTTGTGCCACATATTATGAATGGGAAGATAAAATATAAAAAACAGATAAATGCTTTAAAAGTACAGTCAAATGATTTTATACATATATGTACCTAGGTACACGTTTGTTGGTCTCAGGGGCGCCGCTATATGAACTTTATTACGGAGAAAAGGGGCGCCTGTTTAAAATCCAACTCATAATATTGACTATTGAGTACCTACTATAGAGGCAAATAGCCCGCCAATTTTTTTGGACCCCCGGTATTTTAATAATGAAAATACAGAAATGCCGTAGGTACTTACAATGACGATATTATCAATAGTTGAAATATTTTCATTCATTATTTTGCTTGAGTAACATTATTTTTGACTATTAAAACTAAAACAATAGAGAAAACTTCAGTAGCGTCGGAAAATATACCGAAACGGACAACAGACATAATAATAGGTACCTACCTACCTATATTATAATTTTTTTATGTTTATATTTAATTACTCTAATGCAATTAAATGGTCGTTTGTAAATAAGTAAAATTCTATCAGCTGATTCAAAAGCCATCTAAGCTCATGCTTACAGGCAATGTTGCTTGCACTTAATGTAAATAGGCTTGTAGGAATCGTTTGTAAAGCCATCTGTAAGTTTCTTGATAAAAACTCGACCTATATCGCTTTTTTGTCTAATAGTAAATAAATAATAAATATAGAAATCTAACAATCGAACCGCAATTATCTGGGCAGTAATCCTTGAATTTCTTCTCCGTTAAGTAAATTGCTTGAACTTAATTATATCTTTAAAAAAAATTGTGAATCAATTAAATTCGTAAATTCAAATTTGTAGTTTATTACAAATGAAGGTATAATATTTAGTATACCAATGTCTTATCTGTCGTATAACAGAAAATTTTTATAACAAGAGTGAAGATAGGTTTTATTCTAAACAGGAAAGAGCCATTTGTTTCTTTTTCTATTTCACGTTCATAATAAGTTCAGTACGATACGCATTTGCGTATCGTAATGAAGCTATTTCGATACGCGTTTTTTCTTTATTTGATGTTGGTAACATTTAAATGTTTTATTTCATTGACTTGCGCGGCCTTTGTGATTTACGAGAAAACCCATTTTTCGCAGAGGAAAAATAGCTTGATAACTTACTTTTTTATTCTGTGTGGATAACAGTCATGTATGTTGGTTGCATAAATCTATAAATCAATCTTTTGTAGATGCTTCAAGCTATCATTTTCTGCCAAATCCTATCCAAAATTCAATCTACTAACCTTCCAATGTCGATTTTAACTTCAAATTTATTTGAATTTTCCATCTTCCCTATACTAATTTGCTATGCCGTGACGTAAAATCACGTCTTTTGAAATTCGAAAAAAAGTAGCAAAATCGCCCGAATTTCCGAACGCTCTGTATATGTACCGAATGTACAAGGATCACACAACGTATTCCGTCCAATTTCAAATCTCATATCGCTAAAATAACTTTAGAATCTCGTGGTGAAAATGGGTCAATAAATCAAAAATTACAGTTTGCAAAATAATTTTTGTTGTCCAGAGGCTACTATGATAAAAAATAGTATTACCAACATAAAATTTAGACATAAAAATTTACAAAATTTGAAGGATTTATTTTCTTTTTAAAATGTATTTTTCTTGATTATAAAAGGTGAAATAGAAAAAAATGTATAAAGCACATGTTTCATAAGGCGTTTTAGCGCACGTGTCAATTAAAAAACTCGCCACTTTGTGGCTCGTTTTTTAAAATAGACGCGTGCGCTGAAACCGTGTACTTTAATATACTATTTAAGGCATAATAAGCAGTGGCGGTTTTAGACGTCTACTTATAGAGGGGCGCTAACATGTAAAAAGCTACAGCATTGCACAGGCGCGAGATATTTTTTTATTGCGTGCCCCCTTCAGCTGTTTTTTGTTAAACTATTGCCAACACGAACAAACCCGAACATTGGCGTAGGGCAAAAAAATACGAGGGGCTACAATTGATATAGTTTTTCAATTTTAATTTTCAGGTCTCGTGTCAGGCAGACCTATTTGATTCAATTTCTGGTCAATTGCTCTATTTACAATACCTACGCCCTTTTTTCATAAATATATAATTTAAAATCAACAATTGCAATTAAGGACCAGAAAACGTTAACATAAAGTAGGTATTTAATAATTATCATGCGATATTGAATCAAACATTTCTTAATATAGATAACCCCTTTACTTTAATAATTATTTTATAGGTTATTAAATAATACCATCAAGTAGTTATTCATATCTAATAATTAAAATTGCTTAAAAATAATTGCGACAGTAAAACTATTACATGGTCATTAAGAAATGCTTTTTCATAGCTCAAAATCGATAAAAAAAAAGGTATGCAAAAATGATAATATATAGTGATAATAGCGGCAAATTTATTTTATTAGCGCTTATCAAAAGTCCTTTATCAAAATGAAATAATTATAGCTAATAAAATTATTTTCTTAATTGATTTTAAAAACCCGATTCTTAACACGTGCACAAGCACATAGTAGATATACTTACTCATACAAACTTCCCAAATTCCTAAATACACCCCTGTGCAGAAGTACCGAACGACAGAAAAATTAAAATGGCCAAATCTCTTTACGTAAATTTGGAATTTCTTTAGTTTAAGACTTATCAGGACGTTATCGGTGACGTCATTCAAAACGTTCGTGAACACTTCCTTGAGGATGGAGTAGACGAAACGGTTCTGCAGGAACTGAAAACCTTATGGGAAACCAAATTGGCCGCTACGAAAGCCGTGGAGGAAGTGAAAGAGGTCGATAAAATAATTGGTGAGTACCTATAGGTACTTTTATTTTATTTTTAAAAACGTATACAGTGAGGACGTAAAGTCTGGAATAAATTCATTATTTAGGGAACGCTGAATGTTTTAAAAAATCGCTCGGACACGTCGATTTTGTTTTTTTAATACGCATTTTTTCAATATTTTTTATTATACAGGGTGTCTCCGAAAGCACTCTGCTTGAACCAACTTTATTTTTTTAAATGGGAACCCACATTTTTTTTTTAATTTTAGGATTCTGTGCATAATTGAGAACATTTTTTATCTAACATGTCATTATGATTTATCGACAGTTAAAGTTCGAAAATAAATACAACAATTAATTATTTATCATTTTAATAAATGTTGAAAATGTTGCCCAAAGGTTAATTGGCAGTAACGTAGACGATCGAAAAATTCTTTCTGCACATTTCTGACAACTTCCGGACTGATTGTCCGTATTTCTTGAACAATTCGATTCTTTAAGTCCTCCATGTCCATTGGCTTAGTTTGAAAAACTTTACCTTTAAGGTAAACCCACAGAAAAAAGTCAAGGGGGGTTAAGTCGGGAGACCTCCGCGGCCATTCAATAGCTCCCCTCCTTGCAATCTATCTATTTTCAAAAATAGTATTAAGATAAGCGCGAACTTTTGAAAATAGATGGATTGGAAGAAGGGGAGCTATTGAATGGCCGCCGCTAACCCCCCTTGACTTTTTTCTGTGGGGTTACCTTAAAGGTAAAGTTTTCCAAACTAAGCCAATGGACATGGAGGACTTAAAGAATCGAATTGTTTAAGAAATACGGTCAATCAGTCCGGAAGTTGTCAGAAATGTGCAGAAAGAATTTTTCGATCGTCTAGGTTACTGCCAATTAACCTTTGGGCAACATTTTCAACATTTATTAAAATGATAAATAATTAATTGTTTTATTTATTTTCGAACTTTAACTGTCGATCCTAAAATTAAAAAAAAAAATGGGGGTTCCCATTTAAAAAATTAAAGTTGGTCCAAGCAGAGTGCTTTCGGAGACACCCTGTATAATAAAAAATATTGAAAAAAATGCGTATTAAAAAAACAAAATCGACGTGTCCGAGCGATTTTTAAAAACATTCAGCGTTCCCTAAATAATGAATTTATTCCAGACTTTACGTCCTCACTGTATGTTGTATTAATACAATGTGATGACAATATAACAAATATAGGGAGAGGTAATTAGATTTTTTAATAGAAAAATATACGTCCTTACAAAATGGTACCGTAAAAAATACTAGTTAACATATTTATAATATTGTTTTTAATTTATTTCAAAATCTTATTGGGTTACTAAGTCAAAAAACACGAAAATAGTAATTTTGGATCACTAATTAGGTTCATGGTTCAATAAAAAGTATAATCAGTGAAGTAAACGAATTGCATGTTTCATAGCTAGGTGCATATCTTAAAATTTAAAAGCTTAAAAATAGATGCCAGCATTGTGATTTTTTCTATATTATACAGGGTGCTGCAAATGAAATGCAGAAAAATTCCGTTTTGAAAATTTAAAATTATAGTTTGTATGCTTTTTAAACGAAATTTTAACAGTAAACAACGAAATGTCTGTACATAGGTATACCTATAATCATCTCAATAAAAAATATCAGCATAGTTTTACTTTTTGGCACCACCTTTTTAGCTGTCAATAACAAAGCCCAGAAACTTCAGCAGCAACAACAAAACTACTTAAACCAAATAGCTCAACAGCAAAGTCAGGCAAAGCAGATAGTCGGACAGGTGCCGCCCAACAATCACATACCTCAAGGAATAGCTTTTCCGGAGTGGAGAAGGGTTCCTGTACAACTCACCATTCCCTCGCCCCCTGGATGTGGTACGACGGTAGAGCAGAGGGTACTATCTATCGAGGTTCCTGAAGTTTTCTTACAAGGTTTGTCCCAGAGTACTTTTTAAACTGGATTTGTTTGGAATAATTGCAATTGTTATCACATTAATTATAAAATTAACGCTTCTCTTCCTCTAGGGCATTACCTAAAATCAATATTGACAGGACCAATCATCAGCGCAACTTTAAATTTACCTCTTGAAGCAGCTACAACCTTTTTGCAAGACCAAATTAACAATGCATTTTTGAAACATCAACAGTCGACTAATTTCATTAACATCAACATGGGTGTTAACCCGTCCATTATTCAAACGGACGGAGCTTCCTATAACGAAGACTATCCTGTCCATTCTAGGCTTCGAGGTAATGTTATTTTTGTTGGATTTTTTTTTGGTATGTAAGGTAAGACGACGGTAAATTTTTCAAAAAATAATATACTTTCTTTGAATATACAGGGTGTTTCATTAAGGGTAGCCACCGGCCATATCTCGGAAACTACTAGGCATAGAAACTTGGAAAAAATTACGATTAAAGCAGTCATGAGAAAATTCTGGAAATTACTTTTAAGTTCCTCATTTCGCCTGCAAGGGAGCACAATTAATTTTTTTTTTAATTCTAAATTTCTCCGAAAATTCCCATATTAAGGTATAACTCTAATTACATCATCGAAAAGCTTAGACAATTCTGCATCATTTTGGTTTAAGGCTCATTGGCGTACCGACCTTGATAAGAGTGGGGGAAGCTATTGAATGTGTAAACATTAAAATCGCTGTAACTTCTAAACGACTTATCCGATTTTACTAAATTTAAGCTTGTTTGGAAGGGAAAGGTAAGTATCTTTAATCGCCGTATCCAACAGTACACGAGATAGTGTTTAATAAAATTGCTAGAGGGCGCAATTTGTATTAAAAATTATTGTTTTGGCAATAACTCTGAAACGAACAAAGATATCGAACTGCGGTCTTCACATCTTTTCTTGCAAATTTCATCTACTTTTCGATTATGATGTCATAGTTATACCGTATGATTTGAATTTTCGGGATAAAATCGAAAAAACTGTTATTATTACAAATTGCGCCCTCTAGCAATTTTATTAAACACTATTGTGTACTGTTGGATACGGCGATTGAAGACACTTACCTTTTCCTTCCAAACAAGCTTAAATTTAGTAAAATCGGATAAGTTGTTTAGAAGTTACAGCGATTTTAATGTTTACACATTCAATATCTTCCCCCACTCTTATCAAGGTCGGTACGCCAATGAGCCTTAAACCAAAATGATGCAGAATTGTCTAAGCTTTTCGATGATGTATTTACAGTTATTCCTTAATATGGGAATTTTCGGAGTAATTTAGAATTAAAAAAAAAAATTCAATTGTGCCCCCTTGCGGCGAAATGAGGAACTTAAAAGTAATTTCCAGAATTTTCTCATGACCGCTTTAATCATAATTTTTTTTTCCAAGTTTCTATGCCTAGTAGTTTCCGAGATATGGCCGGTGACCACCCTTAATGAAACACCCTGTATACGGATTGTTCCCAATATTCCAACGAAATTATTGTATTACTAATATTATTAATTTTTTTTAGGTAATTATTCCACATCAGATATGAAAGATGCTGACCATACATGCAATTGCAAAGGCAGCAGTATTAAACATAATAATTTCGATTCTTCAGGGAAGTGCTTAGAGCTTTCTGATCAAAATGTAGAAACCCAATCTAAAAAGGACGTAACAGTCAAATTTAAAAGAAAAGAGGTAAAAAAGCGTTCGCATGTAAAAACAAAACGGGACGAACCATGTATTTTAGAAAAAACTTCTTCAATGGATAAAAGATACTCTGAAGAAAAGGATCAAGCAGGTGTTTGGCGGATTGAGAATGATTGCATCGCCATTTTAAATAAACAGTATGAATTGTCGAAAATCCTTGTTAGAAATCCCAAATATCATATAACTGATTCAAAAGACTTGGAAACCGTAAAATCTTCATATCCACATTACCTGAGAATATACCAAGGTGAGTTAACAATGTTTCAGCATAAAAAAAAAAACAATTTTATAATTTGTTGCTACCCCGTATTCTAAAATAAATAAACCCATTTTTACCAAGGTGATGGGACGCACAGTTCTTCCGATGATGACGATTTGGATGATGATGACGATGATGATGACAACGATAATGATGACGATGATCAACTTAATGACGACATTGAAGAAGAGACTCAAGAAGCGGCGGAAGATGAACCTCTTAATTCTGAAGATGATGTTTCTGATGCTGATGGAACTGAGGAATCATTTGAGACTGACAATGTTATTGTTTGTCAGTTTGATAAGGTAAAAATAATAGTCCGAGTACTCTCACTCATCAAAACTGATAACAATAATTACCAGTTTAGCATTTTCTTCAACAATAGGTACTTGTTTGGGACAACCTATAAGATGGTTCTAATAAAACATAGGAGGGTGCTATATTGTATTATCAGTAGGTACCTATTATAGGCACAATTTATTTTCCAAGAGAAAGAGAGATAGCGTCAAGCTTTGTAGTCCTTAACGGGCTTTAAGTGTATCGTTTAAGCACAATAAAATTTCAATTGCTTTCCTTTACAACAGCTAAATTATTAAATTTTAATGCTGTCTGTAGTGGTAGTGCCCTTTAAATTAATCCTGACCATATGGCGAAGGTATACTTTAACTTTGACTTCTTTTTTTAGATCACGAGAGCGAGAAATCGTTGGAAATTTCATCTAAAAGATGGAATCATGAATCTTGGTGGAGAAGATTACGTTTTCCAAAAAGCAAATGGCGATGCTGAATGGTAAAAGAATACAAAAAAAGAACTTATGGATATTTTGGACGATGTTATTTTATAAAATTGTTCTCGTCGCCTTTAAAAGCAGTTACGCATCCGCCATTTTCTTTTTCAGACTGACAAGCTTATTTCTGGGTCAAAAATTACCTATAGTACCTACCTACTTACTTACTGTTATTAGTGTTATTCAACCTTTAATAAACCACATATACCTATAGGTATTTGGGCGAATGAGCGGTTAACAATTATTATTATGTTTAACTGCAGGAACCCAGAACACGGCAGTAACAGAAGTGCAATCTATTTCTTAAAAGCCATTCTTAATAAATACCATGCAATTGTTTAATAAAGAAAAATTACTCTCGTCGATTTTTATGCATTAAAATATTTAAGCTGTTTTAAAGTAGGTATATAATAATTCCTATCCGAGTAGGTAATAAAATAGGTATGTCAAAAGTTGCAAAAGTAAACTTAAATTTATTGTACCTTAAATGTAGTTAAACTTTAAACTATTATTATTTTATATATTTTATAGAATGTTATTTTAGATAAATTATACAAATACACAAGGTAATTGGTGTTTCTCTCGACATCCACATCTTGTTATTCCATATTTTTAAGAAAAAAATTAAAGAAGGTTACAAGCACAGAACTCCAATAAAGAGAAACGCTATAAACGTGCTAATTGGTCGATGCCGCCGTGACTTTGAAATGACATCAGATAGATGCGAATGTGGCGCCATGTGTAGTGGGTCTGAACTAATAATGGCGGAAGGGGGGTAGGGGGAAGCAATCATATGTTTTCATTTTTTAAAGGTCAAATTATTATTTTGAAATTCAAAATTTGTTGTAAGTAATTTTATAAAAAATACGTTTTCATTACCAATAAATACAATTAGCACTGCACGATTTGTAATAAAAACGTATTTTTATTAAAAATTATTTATAACAAAGTTTAAATGCCAAAATATTAAATTACCTTGATATCGAAATTCTTGAGCCTTAGTTTTAGTAAAACAAACTTTAGTGTAACTTTTTTATTGCACAAAATCATTTAAATATAGGTAGGTACATATTTTAATAAGTATATAAAATAAATAAAATAATATAACAGTTTTTTTCATTCGATTTGTATAAATCAACACCTGAAATCAAAAAGAATAAAGAGTTGTGTATTTCATCAATTTCATACCAGGTCACAAAAAGATGTTAAAGGAAAATTAGCTAACCACACAACTTAACAATATCACTTCTACGAATGTTATTTTATTAGTCGTAAAATTCTTCAGGTAGTCAATCAACGATGACTACCTAACCGAATAACTTCAGTTGTATATAAGCCATACAATGCCCTAAAAAGTATTCTTAAATATAAACTTTGAATATCCTTTATGTGATAATATAATGTTAGGTTTGAAAAGCTCGAGTCTTCTCTCCAGACTTGCCAAAAGCTCTCGATACAAACTCATGATATGATAATATGACATAAAGCATTAGTTACATTAATCAGTGAAAAACTACATTCCAAGATAATTGAATTACTTCTGCCAGAGATAAAAGAAAAAAATTGAACAACTTATTTTAAAATAAAAATTTAGAGTCATTGACCTTTACCTGATGGAAAATTGGAACCCTATTATTTTTAGATCCTTAAAAATAGGTATAATGTAAAATATATTAATCCAAAACTTACCCAGACAACCTACATTTTCTTTTTCATTCTCATTCTCAGCAAGATCTTGAAAACTACCGAGACAATTACAAAAAAATTCTTCGGCGAACCGCCATGTTACTCCATTAAAAAGACTGCAAGGACGAACACAAACAGGTTGGTTAAGAAATGAAGCAATGTGATTGGTTGCCATTGGCATATGTATTTTAATTTGAGTCAACCTTGTTTATTTCCTTGAAAGAGACGCCATCTTTTGTAGTGCGTGACCATGGTAACCATTGACTTTAATGACAAGTGACAGCTGCGACTTTTTGCATCTCGGTTTCATACCCGTCATCCCCTAGGAATTTTTGTCTAGAATAAAAAATGCATTTTCGACACGTAGAAACGAACAATGAGCGCCATCTATACGTCATAGAATTTTTGATTACAAACATTTAAGGTAGATTGGTGGCGATCCATATTAAGCAAGTTACAAGGGTCTACATTCATAGAATACGTATTTATATATTCTTCTTGACAATTTGGCGAACGTTTATATTATTAATTGTTTTAACTTAAACGTTCACCATTTCATCAAGAATTTATTTCGTTGCTTTGTTTAATTTACCATACATAGAAACACCAGAGTAAAACGCATTATTTATATAGTTTATAGAAACTATACCTTAGGTAAATTGCAGGTGCCATCCAAAGAAAATTTAAAGGGTTTGTTCAGTGCCAACTGTTTTACATTTAAAAATATATTTCTTTATTGAATGATAGTGAAGCAATTTTTGTACATAGGGACGCAGGGGCAGGGGTAACTTAAAACACAGTCCCAGTACCTGTAGGAACAGAGAATTTTAATGATTTGCTTATATGAAGCATGCCTAAATCCATTTTCCATGCCTATGCAGTGCTATGACCGCTATAAATGGTGTTTTATTACGTACTGTACGTGAATAATATTTTAAAAAAGTATAGTAAGTAATAGAACCCAATGCATAAGTGTTAAATTTGAATGGAAATTTGATTATCAATTTCCTTATCATGTGAATCATTTGGTGTTAGCTGTCACCGATAATTATGCTGTATAATGTAAATGCAAAAATAAAATATACAGGTTAACCAATTTTGAATCAGTTTCGTTATCAAAACATGTCTTGAGTGTTCACCGTCGCTTTTACTAGTGACATGCATTTGTACTGTTTAGTGAACAAATGTATTTAAGATATATTTGTTTATTTAGAAATAATAAAGTAATTTTTATTGATTTCTCATATTAACGATTGCCAAGATAAATATTTCAAATCACTAAATATCACCAGTGGAATTTAATTAAACCGGTATCAATTTGGTATCACTGGGTTCAAACTATGGAGAACGAGAAGGGTAGGAGGCCGATCGACAATGGCAGCATTTTCAAATTCTGTCCCGGTTTTTTGGTTAGTTCGCTATTGGCCGATAGATGCGCTCGCGTCGCAAGTGGGCTGGTGTCGTCTTCTTCTTCTTCGTTTTTTACTTTTACTTTTGACATTTTATTTTCGTAATAACAAATAACGTTTGAAGACAAGACAAGACAAGACAAATAACGTTGTATTGTAATTGATTTCCATATTTATAATGAATAATGGTACAATTTATAAAAGCAGAGTTTGCTTTGTGTCGGGGTGTAAGACAGGATCTTCTTCAGAGAGGAAACGCACTCAAATAAGTTTTTCTAGCTCCAAAGGTATAGCTAGAATGTTTAATACCTTGTATTTTACCGAAAATTGGGTTTATTTTACATGCGATAATGAACTCTTAATAAATATGCACTTATGGGGAAAAAATAATAAAAAAAAAGACTCAAAGTATGTAATGAAAAATGAACAAATTTATTTAAATAAGAAACTTTATAGAAAATCTTAATAACATAAGCTGGAGAAAAATATTACTTTTATACATCTGGAATTATTGTATATAATATCAACTCTAAAAATATTTCCTACAAGTGCCTAAGAACCTAAAGAGTGAAACAAATATACAAACTGAATAATTTATATGTAGGCTTTGATTGGTTCCATTTTAACCAATCAATTAAAAAAATATTTATCTACACTGTTATTATACAAATATACACAGTATGCTGTTTTATCACATTGGTCATTTAGAATCACCTCAAAAATTGTTAAACTCAAAAAAATAATATATTAATTATTATATTATAATGTACGTATTTTTATTGTTCTAAACAGTGTCATTAACTACTGAGTGGTACTTTAGATACCATGGACGTATTAAAACTACCAACCGATATTTTAAACATAAAACAAGCCTCTAAATATACAGGGTGTTCATTTGAAAACTTCCCACCTCGATTTTCCTGCTTTAAAATGAAAATGTGGAAAATCGCTCGGACCCGTCGATTTTTATTTCTAGGGGGACATCTTTTGCGTATATTGTCAATCTTGTTACTTCAAGCCCCTAGGAGGGAGGGGGGTAAGATCTAAATCTTAAATGGATACCCCTATTTTATATTTTTGAAGTAACAATATTGACAATATACGCAAAAGATGTCCCCCTCGAAATAAAAATGGACGGGTCCGAGCGATTTTCCACATTTTCATTTTAAAGTAGGAAAATCGAGGTGGGAAGTTATCATGTATATACTTAAAACAAAAGTCAACTATACTGATATTTTTAAGACTTAAGCAACATCTAAAAGTACCACTTTAAATTTTAATGGTTCCAATTTTAGGAAAATGGTTCTACTTACAACTTATAAATTAAAATTGTTAAACAATTAAACTAAGTATATTCCGTTACTACATAATATGTAAGTATTGCATGAAAATAAAATACTAACAGTTTTTGGTATAAGAAAGTTCTCCTACTGAAGCTTACGAAAATGTCTGTCTGTACAGAGGCACAAAAAGATATGATCTTAATAAATAGAGCACTTGCAGATGAACAAAATAAATAGGGGTCTTACATGAAATTAAAAAAAAAAACTCAACGCTTTGAAGGAGGTATCAAGTGGGCGGGTAGCTCTGTCGGTAAATCGTTTCCATCAATTTTAATATTAATTAAATGCATCGCCAGAGCGAACTCATCATTGTCTAACATTCCGTCTTTGTCAACGTCAGCCAATTTCCAAACTTTGCTCAGGACCGAATTTGGTAATTTTGATTTGACCATTTCGGATTTTGCAGCTGAAACAGAAAGTAATATAACGTTCGCTTTATTATTTAATCGGAAATTCTAGTGTAATAGGGTGAGGGAAGCTACGTTTTCTTTAAATGGCCTTTAAATACTCAATGGTTCATAGAAAATCACACCCAGTATAATAGTACCAAAGTCTTATGGGGAATGTATTCCGCTTATTTCTTATTATCATAGAACTAGATTAGGATATTGATCTTATATGTGGGCTATAATAGGTACTCCGTATATATATGCAGCAAACACAGATGACCTTATGAGTAAACTAATTTAATAATATTTAAAATTCTAATTACAAATATAATTAAAAAGGCTGGTTAATAGTTATGTTATAGTTAATAGATAATTAAAAGAATAAACAAACCATAAGGCAGGGCATTTACTGCATACTTTAAAAATAATTACTAGCTAGTAAGCTTTCATACACAAACACTGTAAAGCGGAAATTTTAAATACACCTCAACCTCTCTGTCAACTTAATTTTAAAATTAGTCTGCTTCCTTGATAATTAAAAACAATTAGATTATCTTTTGTGCATTTAGACTTTTCGTTATCCAAACACTATTGGAATTTGTACGATTGCAGTAAACTTGAAAATGATGAATTCTGAATTCCATTGAATCATTCAGAGATAAATATAAAACAGATCTAATCATGACATCATATAAGGTATTAGTCAAGAAGGTAAAATTTCTAAAGCAAATTGTTGTAATGTAAACCCAAAAACCATTTACTGGGACAAAAAACAGTTCCTTAGCAAACAGGACAAATAGCACAAGTATTTATGTTTTTAACATATTAATTTGGCTACTGCAGAAACCTATAAAAACAGTGGGAAGTAAACGGAACGAATATTAACATTATTTGCTGTGGCTTTTGGTGAATTGTGTCAATTTCATGAAAAATGATAAAAAATAAAATGTAAAAGCTTCATAACTAAATATACTATAAACTATTGGGGATTTTGGTCTGTTAAAAGGACCTTGCTCAGATAACATCTCTAAATCTCAAAATAAATTGCCAAAAGCCAAAACACCTTGCTAACCACTTTAGGACAGTAAGCACCACGAAAATGCAACACTAACAAATCGGTTGTTGTGGCTTACTTCGTCTTAAAGACCAGAATTTCTTTTTTTTCGTCCAAAGTCCTAATAATGTGGGTGGGGCGTTCAACATTGCTAAAAAACAAGGAAGCAGAGAATTTAAAACCAATTCGGGAATAGTGTTTCTACAGGAATCACACGACAAAAATCCATACTACCACGAAAATAAGGCTGGTAAAATAATATATACAGACTGTCCGCACCGTAACATTGAACTAAATAAACTCTTTGTTCTAAGGTCAACATTTTCAAAACACATCAAATTCTATTTGACAACAACAAATTTGCCCCATACGTAAAGCAAAGTAATAAAAAGGTAAACAAATTCCTTGTGTTTACAAATGGTAGAAATGCATTTAAAATGTTAAAACAAGATACACACCACCCATTATGAAAATAGAGTCTAATAAAATTTTATATTAATATTTTTATTGGGCAGCAAAATTTCCATTTACCTCTAAAAATTAAAAAAAACTAAAATAATTGGCATTTTGGTCAAAATTGAAAAATAAAGGTAGTAGTAGTATCTTCGTGAATTGCATTTTTTTTTACAAGCAAAACTTTTTATCAAGAATTACTTGTTCCCGAAAAATGAAATTTTTCATCCATTTGTGCCATTGTAAACCCTATCCGCGGACAGTCTGTATATAACCATAGTTGTTACCGTTACTCACACAATTTTTTTACCTATAAAGAATGGGAAATGGGACTAAAAAGCAAATTAAGAGTATTCAAATGTAGGTACTATAACTACAAGTGTAGGTACCTAGGACCTAGGTATATAGATGTCACATGCATACATACATTGCATTTTAATTAAATACATCCCTTCTTTAATATTTTTTTTAGTGCAAGTAGTTCACCTGACATTCATAAGTGTTTTTATTCTGCAGAAGCTGTACTTTTTATATAAATTATACTTAATTAATTACAATTTAAAGCTCTAATTCATCGGCAGTTATTACTAATCACGTGTCCGGTAACAAATAAAACATTGAATGATTGAAAGAGAGAAAAGCGAACATCTAATGTCGTTTAACAATAAGCTAAAATTAGCAATAATTTTGTATGTAAATTATGTAATAGACTAAAAAGGAAATAGAAAATGACTCTGAAATTGCTTTTCAAGGTGGGGTTACGTATGCCGATTGTATATTGAAACAATAAAAGGCAATTCTGTATACATATACTGTATCTACATGTACAATTATAGGGCCGTATTAGATGCCTTTATGACTAAAACAGCGCCCCTCAATTGTTTTAATACTTATTTGGTTTATTTTATTTCTGTTTATAGAAAAATATCTGAAATAATCCAGCAAATATAAAACCCTCGATATTATACATGTATGTACCTACTGTTCATATTTTTAAATTATTTATTTCAATCAAAAATTCTACAGTTTATATCTTTATTATAGAAGTTATTTTATCAATTATTTTTTCTGGTAATTCTTTATTTGCTGTATTTACTAATTATATTTGCTTATGTAAAAGGGTGTTACAAATATTGGTTTTGATAAGATAAATTATCGTAGATAGTCCCAAATATTACATGTTTTCTATTTATTTAACAATTTCGTAAAATAAAAGAGGGAGCCAAAAGTTTGAAAATAAAACTTTTATGTCTGTTCTTTAAGGCACTAATGTATATGTATGTATGTTCTCTGAATATACAAACACACAATCCATGTTACTAGTTACGTTTCTAGCGCTGAGTAGAAATAATGTAAATAATAATGAATATATTATAATCTAGGATTGATTAGTTTAAAAAAAGATTTAAGTAAAATAAAAAATATAAGTATAAGTACTTAGGAAACTGTTTTGTAGAAATCAGTTACTCACTTCTTCGTTTTATCTAAAAACCGGTCGGATACTCATCTTTGAAGTACAATTACCCACAGTTTCACGTTAAAAAATGTTGGATTTACAAATGAATAAAAGCAGGAAATGAAATATGCGCAAAGAACCCCGCACTTCTCTTATGGAAAATGGCCCTCGGTTAAATTTCCTTAATTTTTAGTATGTTGTGGAGAATGCCATTCTGATCAAAAGTATCCATGGCCACAACAAAATTGCAGACCAGTTTTTGAGATACAGGGTGTCCAAGTTGCAAAATATTAATTTACACTACATTATATTTTCGTAGTTTATAATATTAATTCGTTTTGTTTTTCTGGATTTTTGTTGACCCTGTCGTAGATAGAATAGAATACTATAAAAATAGTCTAAAATTTCTTATTATATACCGGGTGAGTGACGAAAATTATATAATATTTTTTGTTAAATCGTTTTATTTTCGGCATTAAATTAAATGTTAACAAAGTAATACTGTAGATGACATTAGCTTGGAGCAAGCTATCAGAATTTATATTTTTTATGTTTATACAGGGTAACTCAAAAAAGGTAATATTTTTTTTTTTTATTAGTTTTTAAAGAAATTTTGAAAAAAAATGTTATTTTATATGCTTTTTTTTAGTTCAATAGTAAACATGTAGAAAGTAAGGCACTTCCAGCAAGAAATATTACAAAATAACGAAATTTAACCGATCCATTTTTAATATACCGGGTGATTCATTATATTTAAATACAAGCATTTTTATGTTATATTTATATCGCTTATCATCGGAAACACCCTGTATAACTTTGTTAATTATATATATTTGGAACCATACGATAAACGACCTACCTAAGGAAATATCTACAAAATTTCTTTAAAAACTAAAAAAAAAAATATTAACTTTTTTGAGTTACCCTGTATATAAACATAAAAAATATAAATTCTGATAGCTTGCTCCAAGCTAATGTCATCTACAGTATTACTTTGTTAAAATTTAATTTAATGCCGAAAATACAACGATTTAACAAAAAATATTATATAGGTAATTTTGGTCACTCACATATAATACGAAATTTTAGACTATTTTTATAGTATTCTATCCTATCTACGACAGGGTCAACAAAAATCCAGAAAAACAAAACGAATTAATATTATAAACTACGAAAATATAATGTGAAAATATATATTTTGCCTTTTGAACACCCTGTATCTCAAAACCTGGTCGGCAGATATTGTTGTGGCCATAGATACTTTTGATCAGAATGGCATTTTCTACAACATGCTAAAAATTTGGGAAATTTAACCGAGGGCCACTTTCCATAAAAGAAGTGCGGGGTTCTTTGACAAAATTTCGTTTTATGCTTTTATTAATTTATGAATTAATTTTTTTTAACTTAAAACTTGTACGTAACTGCTACCCAAAGACGGGTACTTGCCCGGCGTTTTTTGGAGAAAACGAAAAATAAACATATTGATAAAAAATGTCAGTTAGTTTGTTCTTAATTAAAACAAATTATTACAAATGACGCAAAAACAACAAATATCCAGGTAACTAATACGATCTACTTTTTCAGCAGATCTATTTTTTTTTAAAGCATTTAAAGTCCTTGAACTAAATGCCCAGCACTTTACTATTAAGTCTATTGTAAACATTTACTAGTTGTTATAATCCATGTACCTCTCTGCTCTATTAAACATCCAATGAAAAAGTCTAGGATACTTATATTTATTCAAATAAGAAGCATTTAATGAGACTAATTTTGAACCATTTATTTTCATAACAAGGTTTTGTCTGAGTCGTCACATGACGTCTTGTGGCAAGACTTAATTTTGAAAAATTTGATTTAAATAAAAATGCAATGAAACCAGGCAAAGTACTAATTGGATGTTACTTAAGTTAGTTTGGGAAATTTTTTGCTTTGAATTGAAAGCAAAATACAGAACAAAAAGTTTATTTAAAATTAAAAATGTACTAATCGCAGGCGTCAAAAGTATCTACTAATGTCACATCATGAGTTGTTATCTTATTTTTGTTTCCTTTAAATTACTTAATAGGTTTTCACTATTAATATTATATATTTATCAAATGAAACAAAAGAAAGTTGTTTTAAATTGTCTACCGCAAAATTCATCTAAATTTAGAGCCATAAATAAATTAATAAAAAATGTAAGTTTATCAAGGAATTATTTGCTTAGTTATTTCATAATACCCACAGGATGGGGTTAAATATTGATCTGATATCTGTTTGATGACATGGTACCTGTAATCTTTTAATATTTGTATTGCAAACAAGATAGTACCTGAGTAATCAATTACCTATACTCCTATACTTTGAATACAATTTTTTTTCTTCGGTTTCCCTATCCTTAATGTGTAGTTAAACCATACTTAACAAAATTAAAGGAAAATTACAAAATAAAATATCCTTATACGTACCCATGCCAGCAACTTTTCCATCTACCGGATTTAATTGTTCAAAAACTTCATCATATCGGGCCTTCTCCCTATTCACAATCCAGTCATGTTCTCCAGCCCCTGCATCTATGCCTTCTCCTCTCTTGTAACCGAACGGAGACGCTGTGTCCTCAACATTGTTAAAAGCTCCACCCTGTATATTTCCATCATTATTATGATCATTTCTGGTGTCTTCCAGTGGTAACATTGCCATAAGTTTGGAAATATCATCTGCTAACATTCTGTCTACAATATCTAAGAGTTTTGGCTTAAGGGGATTAAATTTGGTAAAGTCTAGGTTAACCAAAACCTCTTGCATTTTTTTAATTTCCGGGAAATCACCCATGGATATCTGGTGTTCCCTTTGGAGTTTTTCGTAAATTTGACTCAGATTCTTAATGAGTTCCTTTTTCTTGGAATCCTTACCAAAAACTGAAGGCATATCTTTTCGTAACTCTGCAATAATATAGGCATGAACTTTGGCTAGCCTCGCTCTTTTAATCAAGTCATTAAGTTTTCTTAGCGCAGCATTTCTTGGTAGTGACTGCAAATCTTTAAACAAGTCTTGTTCTTCATCTTCAAATAGCCTCCTGTTTACATCATATCTTAAAGGCTGGTCCCAGAAAGAGCCAATATACACCCTAGCTACTTCAGGAGTTTGTAGAACCTTTCCTAAGGACCACATGAGAGCACCGTATACTCGCATAAGCTGTTGATGGTCTACCATATCTGCTTTGTTGAGTACAATTCGTATTTTGTCATCATGGCCTCTGAGAGCTTCAATTGAACGTCTAAATTCATCAGAAATATCAAGTTTATGTGCATCGAAAAGTAATATAATTCGGTCTACCCTCTCTGCAAACCATTCCAGTACTCCCGTAAAGTCATAGCCTCTATCTACCCTTTGCTTTTCACCAGAGAGAATACCAGGTGTATCAACTATGGATATATTTTGTAATACTGGTGAACTAACGAGAGAACATTGAAGGCGATTTAGAAAAGCATTACCGAATTTTGACAGTGGTCGGAATTGTCTCTTAGGGTCTACAACTAAAGCATTTCCAGGAATAATGCCTTCTTTTTCATCATACATAACAGCAATGAAACGATCAGTTGTAGGCTCAGGCCCAATTCTTATTCCAGGAAATTCTCTTTCAAGTAAGTACTTAATAAAAGTGGTTTTACCTGTGGAATATTGACCAACTAAGAGAATCATTGGCTTGGCATCGAAGTCGGAGTCTTCTAATTTGGGGCTATGGAATTCATGAAAATGATAGTGCTCTTCCAGAGGTAGTAACTTATGCTTATAGATATCCTTAAGCCCTTCCACGACATTGTTGTAGACTTCTTGTTTAGAGTTGTCCCTCGACAACCAGCTGAACATTTTTATTTTTGAATTTTGTAATTTTTTACCTAAACTATTAATTTATCAGCTTACTTTTTAAGATAAACCGAGAAAACGGGCGTACTAATGTTGACAACTGTGACAAATCCCTGACAACTTATCATTATTGAAGTGGAAGGGATTTGACGTCATTGGTAACGTACATAGCGACATCTAGTTAAATACACAGAACACAAATAAATACTTATAACACTGGCAGAAAGACTAGAATGGACATAGCATGTTAACAGATGGGACCCGATGGCAGTGCCATCTAACCTATTGGTCAGAATCATTTCTGGGACTAAAATTTGATCCGGCGCATGCACCATTAAATTATTTAACTTCTTTTTTGAGGTAATTTTTTGGCTATTAGATGGTGCTAGTAATATAATATAGAATACAGGAAATTAGTGTTATTAGCCGAATACCTACTATAGAATTAGAACTTTTGTACCATTTTTTTCTTATAAAGACTTGGAAGGGATATGCAGATAAAAATGAACAAACGATATTGTCTAAAAACGCAACTGATTCATCTATCTGGGTAATGTTTTCTTTCTTTTCACTTTTGTTCATATGACATATCGAACAGGATAATAATGACAGAGGGCCATTATCCATCTAAAAACTGTGACTTATATAAAATAATTAAATAAAATATAATAAAATAAGATTTTTTGATGATATTGCCTATCACTGCCATCACAAGAAAAGGCTATGATATGATTCATATCATAAATTATCATAATCATAACAAGGAACAAAGACAAAAACAACGTTGTCAAGCTGACTTCTTTAATTCATTTATTATTTTTCTTACACTGTTAAAAGAAAAGAATCAAATTTAACTTTTTTTTTATGTCCCATCAGAAAGTCCACTCCCGTTTTTTTGTCAATTTAACTAAAGCCGCTTCAGTCAATCAGTAACTCATAAAATATGTTATTACTATTTTGACATTAATCTGATTTTATTGTGCAGTAAAAATTACAACTTAATTAGTTAATTTGACACATTTTTTATGTTAGTATTAACTTCCTTTAAAATTTAAACTAAAAAAGATATTGATAATGATTATAAACTTTATCAAAGTTACTAGTATTTGATTTATTTGAACCGTAAAAGAATTGCATGTTAATTTTAGTTAGCTGTTATGTTAAAACGACTTCCAGAAAAGTTAGTTCTTAAAATCTGATTTTTACTAAACACAAAAGAGTTAAAATAACTATACATTTTAGGTTAAATTTGATTTATTTTAATTGATTATAAATTTTTTTGATTCTCACGTCCAGGATTTCTAACAGTGTATTAAGGGCTCTTTTTTTAAAGGCCTGTGGGGTTAGGGATTGTATCATATCCCTCTATTTCCAATCTAGTTTAGAAAAATACTCCCATTTACATCAAAAACATTAAAAGAGTATATAATAATATAAGATAAAATGTATAAATTATTATACCTAATATAATAATAATAATAATAATAATAAATCGTCTTTATGAGTATATGCATGCAAAATAGGCGAAGTTTAGCTACAGTAGCTACTCCTGGCACTTAACCTAATTTGCATGAGGTTCAATTCTTAATATACAATAATACAATAATAAAATAAAAATAATTTCCTTTAAATTAGAAATTCAAATTCCTGTAACTGGATATATTCTGGCGGAACGGCAACATTGCCAAAGTATTGGTGACAGAAAGCATTAGTCATCCCAGTGTTGCCGGACTTGCGCGGTAACCAAAATAACCTCTCCAATGGGCCAATGACGTTCAAGTACACATTGCAGGCTGAAATGAATGGTTTCTGTTTGGAATGGATGACTCATTGACTCGTTTTACTTCTCACTCCGCATACCATACATATGAGGATCTCTTTCCTGAATATGAACCACCAAAAAAAGTACGGACTCGTTTTTATTAAATCAACGTGATACAGAGAAGATTTAAGTGACATTAAAAAAATTGTACCTTAATGCCCTGTTTGTTTACAGGTCTCGTGTAGTGCACAACAGCGTCTGTCAGTGTATGTTTACATGTTTAGAGAAATTTTATCTTTCGGGACTGTTGCTGTTTAAATGCCTGTACGGTCAACTATTTTGGTAAGAATATTTTTTTTGCATGTCTGTAGTGTAAAGCCTTTTAAACAAATTAGTTAATATGTACAAAAAACTCTTAAAACTAAAAATGCTTCAATTTCTGTGTCATTATATACTCACCAGAGAAGGTACTTACACCTATATTATATTATTTATAGGCACAGGGTATTTGGAAATTTCGTACGTAGGTATAGTAGGTACTTCAAGAGAGATTCAACATATTCTTATCATAAAAACATGTAAAAGTTCATATGTTTCATACCTACCTAGGTATGTAGGTTCCTTAAATGTTTTATAAGCTTTAATATAGCTTATATTAGGTGCCTATAGGTTGGTACACACAATTCGATAATAGTTTTTATGTAATGATTTAAATTAATCTTTTTTCTCCTAAAGAGGGAAATAAAATAAAGTAGCCTTTGAACCGCCATAGCTTCCTTAGACATTTCAGGACCTATGAACTTTTTTTTATGCTTTTATATGTGGAACCTCCGCGACCTCCCATTGAAATTTACGCACGGAATTTCATTTCCTGGCACCCTTTTTTACCTTTTCATTTATATGTTTTGATTAATTTATAATTTATATTACCTACCTATAATAGAGTACTCATATTTTTTACCAATAAAACATCGGACGTTTACATGAGCTAAAACTAGTTATTCAGTTTTGTTCCAAATCTCGTTAAATATTTGGTTCCTGCCTTTTATATACATTATAGATTTTAAAATTTAAATGTTTATGCTGGAGTATGTATTCAGTAATCAGTATTGATATATTTTTCCTATATTCAATTTCCCTGTAAGAATACATATTAAATTAAGGTAATTTACAACCTTAAACACACCTTACACCTTAATATCTAATTACTCTTTCAAGTGTCATTTGCTTATTAGTTTTATTTAATTCCTTATCAGATATTTAGTTGTAGTTAAGTAATTATCATCTACCTAATATGTTTAAAATATACCTGCTTACAGGCCTTAGCTAATAGGTATCAATAGTTTAACACCATCTTGGAAATTACAAAGCGATTCAAACAGGGCTGATTTGAAAAATACTGACTAAACGTTTCTTGTCTTTTGCTCCTATTAGTTTCTATGTAAATTTTCGATTTGTTCTTTATATTAACAATTATTAAACATACAGAGGGATCGGATGCAGGTGTCAATTAAAAAATAATTGGCGTTGGATGGGTTTGGTTAAGTTAAGATCAACAAACTGAATTGATTATTTTGATTTTTTGAAAATTAGAGGTTTCAAGGTATCTTAATATAGTTTAAACGTATGCAATAACTAACTACCTTTTGCCATAATTGTGCTAAATAATCAAACTTTTTACCCGACTTTCTATAGGTAATTTTGGGACAGCCCGTATACATTGATGACGACTATGTATAATTATTAATGTTTAATGATGTGATATAAACAAATGGCGTCCTTTTTAAAACAAATTGTTTTGTATGTATACCGATTACCTACATGACATTAAAAAGGAGTTGCTCAATAATATCTATTAAATGAAACTATTACTAATGTATTCAGTAGTAAACCTTATAGGTGTGCTCATTATAGTTATAATACGGTAATAGAGTAATAGGGACTACCTAGGTATTGCTTTTTTAAACGCAATCATTTCCGACACGATACAGGGTGGCGCATTTTTTTTTTTTTTGTAAATGAATAATCAAGATATAGGTTCGTAACATACGTTTTTATAGGTAGGTAAACTACCTACTTACTATAGCTACAATAAAAGGAAATAACGGAGGACTTTTTGAACTTTGCAAAGAAATTTTCTAATTGCATAAATATTAAGGGTAAAAAGAAAAAGCCCGACGTTGCTATCGTCGTCACATTTCAAAGAATTACTGCGTGCGTAATCAAAACGTTTGTTAATATTGTTTTTTTTTTATTATTTTCTTATGTCGCAATGTCTTAGTCAGTATTTAATTTGAGGTGTGATGTATGCACCCTTGTTAAGATTCAGTCTATAGCGCGCTTCGAATCTAAGAATTGGCAGTTGACATCGTTATTTGTGACAGTACGGTCGTTACTTATTTACTTAAAACTATGTGTATCGAAAAGGATTTTGTGGGTATATTTTTTGAAATATTTAAAAAAACTTGATAGCTACTTAGTTATAGTAAGAAACATTGTTAACATTCTGCTATACTTATAAATAAATACATGAGAAAATTACAATTATGCTACTTATTGTGCAGTGGTTAACTCGTTTTTAATTTAACTTTTTCATTTCGGCCCCTCCATACCATAGTATCAAAAATAACGCCCAGTTGTATGATTTTTACCTCAGACCTACTGTACTAAGTATACAGGGTGATTCAAAAGTACTTTGACAAACTTCGGGAGGTAATTGCTGGCAATATTTTAACATGAAGTTTTTATAAACAGTGATCCTTGGCGACTTCGTTACGGAGATACAGGGTGTTGAAATGTTAAAAGAAATAGTAATAATTTTTAAATAACTCCTTAACGAGTTATTTTTTTTTTATGAAATTTTGTGAATTAAATAAGCATCTAAGGACACTTATTTTCAAAGTACAACATGTTCGTAAATTTAACCAGTGGCGTCGGTACAAAATGTTACTATCATATTTTTTGTGAAAACTATGCTACACCACTGACTTATTTTATTTTAACTTTTTTCTTATAAATCCCCCCTTTATTTACAACAAAAAAGATCACGTGTGTTTTTTTGATACGAGGGACGGTTTAAGCGTAAATGATTATTTTATTTGAATATACACAAATATTAAAAAATGTGTTTTAAACTGATCAACCACTCAAATATTTATTAAAGTATTTTAACGAATACCTACATACATACTTACTAATAAACAAATATGTATGGCTAAGGAAGGCATCCTCAACTTTTACGAGTTTATTTATGAAATACCTTTAATTAACTGTAGCACATAGCATTACTAAAGGTACTTTGAAACCCACTTATAGGTATATACTTTTTTTACAATATTATGCTATATTTATGTCTTAGTCATCATCATCTGTACACGCTTTTCAAATTTAATAAAAACAACGACAAACCGCGTAGTAGTAAGTCAGTTTAAACTTTGATATCAAGTTTATTGATTTGGAGAAAGTGTCACATGTCACATAATCTATCATTTTTAATATAAAATGTAGTCTGTGGTGTGTAAACGCAGCTCGATTTCTCTAAAGTCTAAAGCTAGTTAATCATAATCATGTATTATTTACTAAAATTAAAATATTCGAATAATATAATAATCACGATTTGACGATCATTTTGTCCTTTTTCTGAGCATAAGAAGCCAAAAGCGATCGTCACGTAGATAGGCGCATATAGTTGCTGGCACTAACATCGAGGTTTTTTCACAGCTCTTCCCAATTTAGCCTGTGACGCCAGTGCCTCACGTCACCATCGAGATGTCGGTGTGCCTCGAGAGTAGTCGTCCGCGAAACGGCTTAAAGTTGCCTCTTAACAGAAGCTTTAGTGAGCCTGGCCCTCCTACCCCAAACCATAACCATTTGAGCCCCTTAAATCAGCTGCACCCTACGAAACGATCCAAGCTGGAGCCTCAAAGCAGCATCAGTCTTCCGACTAGCCCTTGCGCTGAATCCGCGACGATGCAACGCATTCATGTACTTAACAATGTCAAAACAATGGACCCCGAGGCCCTCAAAGTCAAGCTTGAGGATCACAGAGTGGGTCGAAACTTTATCCTTATAGACTGTAGGCCCTTTCTAAGCTATAATATGAATCATATCAGTGGGGCCATCAATGTGAACTGTTCAGATCGATTTAATAGAAGAAGACTGCAGCAAGGAAAGGCTAGTCTGGCTGACCTTGCAACCACCAGGGAGGGCAAGGAAGTCCTCAAAAAGAGGACTTTTAGGGAAGTGATTATCTATGATGACTCTACAAGTGAAAAAGACAGGATAACTCTTGGACACCCCCTACTATTGGTACTGGTGTCGCTGGTGGAAGACCATAAAGAACCGTCTTTATTAATTGGTAAGTAAGCACCTTTTTCCTCTTATTATTATGTTTCGAATGATTTGTTGATATTACTTTTTCAAAAACAAAGGTAACAAAATGTATATTTAAGTAGTTTAAAAATAAATGACACATGTTTAAGTGAATTGTTGTTGGTAGAAACCGGTAATAATTAAGCCTGGGGTATATGTTTTAAGGTAGCTTGTTTATAAACAATCTATCATGAACGGAATAAGTACATTTTATAATAGATTTAATTAAAAATCAAGAACAAAGAGTTTTAAAAATTTAAATTGCGTTTCAGATCTCAAAAAGGTATCTAAAAATATTTTGAAAATCGTCTTTTAGCGTGGGTTCGTTATGTGGCGTAGGCGATGTTTATTTTTATAATAAATATCACCTCTTTACAAAATTTTAAAAGCCCTTATTTTAAATTTATTGTAAGAACGTGACGAACACTCTCACTGTTTTGCAGTAGAGTGAACCTTCGAAGTGCGCAGAATTTTCCTCTTAGTTTTTGGTACCTTATTGCTGCTTTTCTATTTCATTCCATGTTAAATTTTTTTACTGATGGTACTCTCCAATATACAGGAGGTCGAATAACGATTTTCATGTATCTAATAGCACTAACTATTGAACGATTCGTTTGTTTTTACTACTTTAGCCGAAGTAAACGCCAAATAAAGTGTACCAACATTTTTGAAAATCTATCAATCTCTGTCTTTGTTTTTATAAAATCATGGCTGGATGACAAATCTCGACAATGTTTTAATGAGAGGTGATTAACCATATTTACTAAAAAAGGCAAATAAACTTTAAATATTTATTCAGCATCACATCATCTTAGCTACAATGTTGACAATCGGGTGACCGCAAGTACGTCAGCGATGTTATTACAAAACTATTGCTTATATCTTAAAAAAATTATGTGAAATGTAAGCAAAGTACTTGTACTTGGATTATTTTAAATAACTTGCGTTGATTGAATCGGTTATCGGAATGTTATCCATAGCGTAGGTCAAACACCGGGGCACTGTATTGAACTAGCTACTTTTTTAATTTCGGCCCCTCCATACCACAGTATCAAAAATAACGCCCAGTTTAATGATTTTTACCTTAGACCTACTATACTAAGTATATACAGGGTGTCCGGAAATGATGAGCAAAACATTTCTCTTCCCATAACATTTTTTCGAAAATTGATTATTTAAGGTAATTTTTATTTGCAGTTATTTATTTATAAATTAAACATTCAAATCAAAGGTTCGAAGTGACGTCCTTCTTCTTCAATGCATAAATTAATTCTTCTTAAAAAATTAAATTAAAAAATAATAAATTAAAATGATTTTCGTATTCATCACATGCAAGCAATGTTATTTTAGCGTTTTTCTCAAAAACGGTTAGATTTATCGAAACAAAACAAAAGTAGTATACCTTCTTCATGTCAAAAGGTTAGGAGAATAAAAATATTCAGTCAAAATGCGTATACAGTGTAGGAAAAAACAGTTGGGACCATTCAAATTAAAGTATAGGCTCTTATGTGGCGCCCTCTACAAAATGCGAAAAAAGGTGGGCAAATTTGTATTCCTCATCCCGAAAAAGCCCAATATACGAGATTTCGTCAAAATATTATAAGCGCGGCAAAAGGTATTTGAAAGAAGAACGGCAAATAAAATTTAATTTTAACACAACAATTTTCGAAAAAATGTTATAGGAAGAGATAGCATTTATTTTCGGTCTAGAATTACCCCGTAAATTTTTTGCTCATCATTTCCGGACACCCTGTATATACCTATACTACCATAGTTAGTTTTTCTTTTAATTGAAATGACTTTTCAAACTTTCAGTCATTGTTCATTCAACGCCAAAATTAAGTACATATTTTAATTTGAGTTACATATTATAGGTACTCTCTAAGTTCAAAAGTGGAGGATTTCGGAGACACAGAGGGTAAAAAGTTCAATTTGGTTTCAGTTTTTCATAAATATTTTTTTTTTTAAATAGGGGGTAAAATCTGCTCTCATTTTTATAAATAAGGGTCCATAAAATCTCTTCCATATTTGTATTTTCAATTTGAAAGACGGTCTGCAATTTTCGTACCGGTATCCGGTATTGCGTAAAATTGTTTAATAAATGTGGAAAAACTATACGTTTTTTGAATGATGTAAGAGTTTTGGACTTCCATTGTCTTTATTTGTTTTAAATCACAACGTTTCAACTGGTAAGTATCTCCAGTCGTCTTCAGGTGAATATTTACCAGTTGAAACGTTGTGATTTAAAACAAATAAAGACAATGGAAGTCCAAAACTCTTTCATCATTCAAGAAACATCATTGTCTCCAACCTTCAAACAACTATACGTTTGTTTTCTAAACAAAATGTTCTAAATGAAAAGGTAAATTAAAAGTTAGTTAGCATAAAAAATCGCTAATAGACTAGTGCATCACTTTTAAAAATACTCAAGTCTAATATTGAGTAAGTCTAGGTCTTTAAAAAAAACTATTAAAATGTTGTTAATTGGGTTTTTTTTATGACTCATAATGGAATTTAAAAGTGACATCCCAGATTTTTTGTTGTATATATTGTTAATATTTACATAAATAGCTGATCTTATTAATTTCTCACAAAATCGCAGAAAATGTATAAATGCCATTTTTTGTTTCGGGCATTTGTCATCCATACCTTTATTATACTTAAAATCCTGTCTTTCTTCTCAAAGTTATATTTTAAGTTTACCCATTTAGGCCTTGTCATCATCAGTGCGTTCTAAACATCTACATCTAAACGTAATGTCGACGTAAGGTCATCAATTCATAACTACTTACGTAATTGAATGGGGTTAGGGCAGTGGCGGCTCGTGACTAGTGAGTCAGGGGGGGCGCTGGCTTTAAATAAAAAAAAAAATTAAAATGTCTATTATAACTTTCTCGTTGTGAATTTTAATTTTATCAGCATAAGCACAGAAGCACTACTTAAACAAGTTAAAATATTAGTTTGTCCTAACATCTCAAAACTTACCACATTATAACGATGTTTTGCACTATTTTCATGTTTTTTTATTTTCTCTGAAAGAGGTTTTAAGTCCTGCACCCCATTTATAGTCCAATTATTATCCCTGTCAAAAAGAAGACACACGAAACAAAAAAAAAGCAGAATTTTTGTCCTCACAACCGCATATCCAGGATTTTTTATTATATATTTATTTGGCAAACTTACGCGTAAACTGTGCCTTACTTTTACATTTTGATTGCACTTGTAGGTACTATATTATTCAATATTGGTAGTGGCCGCCCTGTATTTTTTAAATCAAGTTTTTCACTTAAGCTCAGAGAGCTACTAAACACAAGCTTCTGTAAATCAATGACCTTCATATTAGACGAAATTTTCCAACTTTATAATGTAACTAATAAATAAATCAAAACAAATAAACAAAACGTGAGCAGCATCGACAGGTCGAATCGCGAGTCGCGAACAGCTGTTGGGCGGAAAATTTTGAGCTCCTCGTTGTGCGATATGTAGGTGACGTCACGCCTCCGTAGTCATAACAAGAAGTCGCGTTGAATCGGGACGAATAATCGGTCGCCCGCGCTTAGTATAATCTTGAGAGCGCGCAACTCGCTTGTCTATGAGTATAGCCTGCCCGCTGGAATAGGGCTATGTTTGGTTTGAATTATTTTAATGGATTGCTTACATACATTGCTTTAAGTAAAGTATTTTTGGATTATGTTTGAAATAATTGCAGGGAGGGCGGCGCCCCAGAGCCCTTCATTAACGAGCCGCCACTGGATTAGGGGTACTTATATTTTTCTCCATGACAAAAATTAGTTTCATACACAAATTATAAACTGTAACCGACAATTTAATTATGCAATAGTTTATACAGCATGTTTTCCTCGAGTGTCTAGTTAAAAGTTTTAATATCTCAATGACTAGAAAAAAAATTGTCGACATTAAAAAAAGTTGAGTAAATACACTATAAGTTAACATTCTGATTTAGTGTTTTTCTTTTGACAAAGTACAACCTTCTGAATAAGGTACGAGGTACCTACCTATTGCAAAAAACAATTCCCCACAATGCAATGTGCTGAAACGCGACGATAAAATCACGGTAACGCCATCTAGTGGATCTATTAAAAAGTACAATTCACTTTGATCGATTTAAATTGATTAAAAATTGGAAAACATCTAAACACGTTCAAGCGCACAGCAAATACGCACATACATTATGATGTATAAGCTCAAAAGCAAAAAAATTGAAAACTTATTATTTACTACTATTATTACGTCATCCCTATATCCGCGCAATTCTTTTATTTGTCAGCCTCTACGAATTATATTGCTATCTTTGTTTTGATAAATTAAATAAACAAAAACAGCTGAAAAATAGGAAGCAACCGACCCGATACACAGGTAAAAACGGCGTTCGACCTTCAACTAAATCACTGGGACCCATTGGTCGAAGCAGATCAGTGAGTTTATTCCCGTTTTTATTAAGGATCGTATCTTGTTTATTTATTATTTCAGTAAATAATTTAAAATTTTAAAAACTGGAAACGTAGAAAATTGAGTCAGTGACTGCCAACTTAACTTAATATGGTTTAAAGCAAAATAACATAAATGAGTTGCACTGACTCACTGCAATTATTGCATCGCATTTTCATTCTTCTAATTAAGTAATTATGCAAAAGAATCCTACTTTTTCTTACCATATTATTATCCGTAATAGACTGGTTTTGTAAACACATTCGATTCTTTAAACCGCAATATAAATTGGTATTTCTTTAAGTACGAAATAATGTTGAAAAAATTGCACGTGTGGTTTTGAAGTTTATGTGTAACTTTTCTCAAAAAGCAACAATCTGCAAACCAATGGCAAACATTATAGCTTATTTTCCGCTAAGCCAGAAACTAAAAACATGTTATCTTATAAAACTATCTTCTCATTCCAATGGCCGTTTAAATTTATAATTATAGGGGATTTTTTTATAAAGTGGTGGTTAGTAGACTCCCTAACGAACATTTTCCGTGAAAATGAAATGATCAACAAACAATATGCTTTTTTCAGAATTTCGTACGTAGTACATTCAAAACTATCATAATCTGACTAATATAACATGTATACAGGTTGGAATTTTTAACTGGAATAAATTCTCTTTATTTGCCGAATACAGAACTAGTAAATAGTGGGTCGTATTTTCAACGAGCACAATAATACAGGTACCTTAACATTTGAAAAACATAGTTTCTACTCCCAAAATAGGGGTAAATTTCATAAGGACACGAAAATTGTATGCCAAAATAAAAATAAACGCAGCCGTATAGTTCTGTATTTTTTCGGCAAATAAAGAGGCTTTCTAGTACTGAATAGTGCACAATAGTAAAGTAACTTTAACACAATTTTTCATTTCGAGTGACTACCGGCCATATCTCGGAAACTACTAAGCATAGAAAAATAAAATTATGATTAAAGCGGTCATAAGAAAGTTCTGGAAATTATTTTAAAGTTCCTAATTTCGCCGCAAGAGGGCACAATTAAATTTTTTTTTAATTCTAAATTTCTCCGAAAATTCCCACATTAAGGTATAACTCTGATTACATCATCGAAAAGCTTAGACAATTCTGCATCATTTTGGGTTAAGGCTCGTTGGCGTACCGACCTTGATAAGAGTGGGGGAAGCTATTGAATGTGTAAACATTAAAATAGCTGTAACTTCTAAACGACCTATCCGATTTTACTAAATTTAAGCTTGTTTGGAAGGGAAAGGTAAGTATCTTCAATTGCCGTATCCAACAGTACACGATAGTGTTTAATAAAATTGCTAGAGGGCGCAATTTGTAATAATAACAGTTTTTTCGATTTTATCCCGAAAATTCAAATCATACGGTATAACTATGACATCATAATCGGAAAGTAGATGAAATTTGCAAGAAAAGATGTGAAGACCGCAGTTCGATATCCTTGTTCGTTTCAGAGTTATCGCTAAAATAATAATTTTTAATACAAATTGCGCCCTCTAGCAATTTTATTAGAAACTATCGTGTACCATTGGGTACAACAATTGAAGGTACTTCCAAACAAGCTTAAATTTAGTAAAATCGGATAAGTCGTTTAGAAGTTACAGCGATTTTAATGTTTACACATTCAATAGCTTCCCCTACCCTTATCAAGGTCGGTACGCCAACGAGCCTTAAACCAAAATGATGCAGAATTGTCTAAGCTTTTCGATGATGTAATCAGAGTTATACCTTAATATGGGAATTTTCGGAGAAATTTAGAATTAATAGAAAAAATGTTAATTGTGCCCTCTTGCGGCGAAATTAGGAACTTAAAAATAATTTCCAGAATTTTCTCATGACCGCCTTAATAATAATTGTATTTTTCTCAAGTTTCTATACTTAGTAGTTTCCGAGATATGGCCGGTAGTTACCCTTAACGAAACACCCTGTATAAGGAAACACGGCAATACAAATAAAAATGTAGATTTTACGGTGACAAGAGCTGAACCACAACCACCTTAAAAAGGCTGAACTATAAAAGGATGCAAATAACCCTCAGTTATGATTCATTTGTTTGGAAGACACATGTGACGTCATTGCGTCATTACCCATGCATTTTGTGTTAACAAAAAATAATTTGCTATTAATTAATCATGTTTGTGGAATCAATTACACACATAGGCAGACTTTTGCATTCATTTTACCATTGTTATTGTGTGAAATAAAAAAAAAATGGCATTTTTCGAGGAAAAATCCTCGGGCATTGGAAGAAGTATAAATTGTTGTTGAATCAGGTAGTTAGGTACTATTTCATATACGTATCATATAATGTATGTACCTACGTACCATTCATATTAAGTCACTTTATGGATTAAAAACAATGATCATTAAAATCTAAAGTAATGTTTATGTTAAATCATCAGTCAAAAGTGACTTTGATACTTGTATCAAATCCCTTGATATTAGATAGTGACCCGTAACTTCTCTGAGTCAGTTAGCTATCATACTATGAAATACAAAAGCATTGATAAGATGGCAAAAGCAAATCAGGATTTTTCAGATATTTTAAAAACTTTGTTTTATCATAAATGAGATAATTCCAAGTTAAAAAATAGTCGTCAAATAGGTACTATCTACTATAGTAATTTTTCAATTATGGTTTCTTTAAATGCAGGGGTGGGACTATCACTTTAATATACTTTTTAGGTTTTATAATAATCCCCTACGCCCTACAGTATAAGTTTGGTAGCAACCATTTATTTATTCACTCTTAGCTTACAATCATTACCTTTAAAATTCCATATTTTTTTAACAACAATTGGCAAGTCATATTAAGGTTTTATTATTTTTAAAATATTGGTATTTTTGGTGCCAAATGCATTTTCAAAAAAAACATCTCTCCGTTTGTTCGTACAATGAACCTTTGTTCCAGATGTTAGACACATCGGGTAAAGTAAAGGGAATACGTTTGATTCCTATAGAATTCCTACTGAAATGGTCAAATAAAGAATGTTTGCCCACTAGTAACTTCTGGCCAACTTCCAATAAGGTTGCCTTTGAATTTTTTGTTTACGATTTGGACATGACTAATACAATCTAAATGCGCCTTTATATAGATACGGCCCGAGACAGTTTTTGTTGATTTTTTGGCGGACCTCCATTTTTATAAATATTTTTTTGGTCTTTTTTTTATTCACGAAAATCTAAAAATATGGAACGCGTGTGTGAGTCAGCGCAAAAATTAGAAGGTTCTTTGATCTTGAAAGTTTTAACGTTGTCATATTTCCTTTCTTTGGCTACGATCGATGCTAACATTGTTATTGTTATATCTCAACGTTTTACTCACAGAATATTACAGTTGACTTTGAGTTCTCTGGTTTTACTGTTAAAGTCTTTTTTCTATTACCCGACAGCTAAGAACCCTCATAAAAAATGAAAAACACAAATTTTAGCTTACCGGGTGACAGGGTGACCACCTTGTATCCAGTTTAAAACCGGAGATATTAAATTTTCTTTTAAATTCGTTTAAAAATGCGCCGCAGGCAAAATTTTTTGGGTGCCACGCCCTTTTTTGGGCTATCAAAACCTAGAGATTCTATAAGTAACGGTCAACAACTTTAATAATTATAAGTAGGTAAACAAAAAAATGATTTTTATTTATACGTCAGGAATTGCCTTAAAAACCAATAATTATTATGGGCGGCGCGGTAGTTCTTTAACCAGGTAAGGATTATTGTTTTCAAACATTTTTACTAATAATAATTGCCACATCTAGATAAATTCCAAAATAAGTTTTTAGGTCCAAATTAAAAAAATAACAACAAACAAACTCTTAGTCAAAAGTTAACACAAACATAAAATAAATTCTAAAATCACTTTAAGTAAGTTACCTACTTAAATACAAGAGAATATAAAAAGAAAAATGTTCTTCACTAAAGTTATATTGTAGGAAAAATACGAAAATTGTTAAAAACCGGAGCTGTTACTAAAAAAACCGGAGCCCGGAGGTCAAGTATAAAAAGCCGGAGACTCCGGGTGAAAACCGGAGAGGTGGTCACCCTGCCGGGTGAACATATTAATTTTTGCCTGAAAGTATATTTTTATAGTAACAATTCAGGTAGTTCAAACTTTAAACACTATATAGATTGGCACACCCCTTATTTTACCTTTCACAATAGGGTCGTAAACTTGTCTTCTTTTACAGCATTTAAAATGTTATCTAATGTCGGGATCACTGTATTGAAATAAAAATTATGCACTTTTCTTCTTATGATAATTTTCACATCCTCATCAATTTGTATAGGTGCCCTTCCTCCTTCCTGGCGACTGTTTAGGAGGGGCTACAGTTCCAGATTTTCTTTCAATAAGTAGCCTATAGATTGTTGATTCACAAACTCCCGTCATATTACTAGGTTTCTGACAGTACTAGATGGTGTTTGTACACAAGTGTATCGTGTACCTACATTTAAAACTATTGTCTTTGCTTTTACGTCAAGCACACTTTTACAAAACACTGGGGAATTCGCCATTTTTGTATTATTTTTATAGTACACACAGAAGCTTTAGATAACACGTTAAAAATAAAACTAGACTACCTGACTTGAAGTTGGAAATATTCTATGATATAAACCACCTACCTGTATAATACCTATGCAATAATAGATAATTTAATTACTCAAGATCAGGTACCTGTTATTGTTATTCCTATGGTTTATTGAGGCTTTACGACTCATGGCCATCAGCTGTGCTGTCAGGCTTTAAGAAACAGAGTATAGATAGAGACTGCTGCTCATTTTATAGCGACTCCCAACTAGGGTTGGGTCAGCCTCCTTTGAAATTTCACTTGGAAATTTTCATGAAATTTATGAAATATAATATGAAATTTTCGCGAAACTTTCACGCTAAGTGAAATTTTCGCGAAATTTATTGAAAATTATGAAACTTTCACCCAGGCATTAAATTTCAGTGAAATTTTCAGTAAAAATTTGGGTGAAACTTTCACATAAGTTTCCATTATTGTAAGACTGAATCCCGGGCTTAATTCCTGTACCAAAAATAACAATGTGAAAGTTTCCTCAGATTGACTGCAACAGTAATGGCATTGTCGTAATAGAAAAAACGTACCTTTTCCTTTTAGTCACTTTATTAGTTCAATGAAAAATAAACAAAAATATTCTGATAAGAAAAGGAAGAAAAGTAGAATTTAAAATGAGCTACTTGCTACTTTATACTACATATTTTTCTTTAACAATGAAGACAAATTATTGATCGTTTTCTTGATAACTAAATGATTCTGACCCTAAAGTGGAGTCTGTATGATGTAAAGTTAAATTACTTTCATCACTTTCATCAGTTGGGCAGTCGCATGTGAAATTTTTGCGAAACTTTCACTGAAATTTATGAAATTTTAGTGAAATTTTTGCGAAACATTCACTGAAATTTATGAAATTTTCGCGAAACTTTCACTAAAATTTATAAGGTGAAAGTTTCACTTGAAATTTTCAAAGTTTTCACTGAAATTTCACTTTTTATGCTAAGTGAAATATTTCACTTTTGAAATTTTCAAACGGCACATCCCTACTCCCAACTAGCTATATAGGTATACGTTCCAAGAAAAATTCACGAAAACGTTAAACGTTTTTATGAAAAATATTTTGTGATTATTAAACTTTCTTTAAACAATATAAAACCAAATTTTTTGTTACATTAGCTTTTGATTATTGCCGTAATCAGTTTTTGCAACAAACAAACCGCAAGGCTTTGTCACTTTTATAAATAGCACGGCAGGTACATTGTTTTTGCTGATATCAAAATAATTGACGCTACTTTATCAGGAAATATAATACTGAAGTCATGAACTTGATCGTGACGTCAACGATCTTTTAACACAAGTAGGCATTAAAAACGGTTTTTTTTTCCAGAAAAATGAACTTTATCCGGGGTAAAATATACTGCCGTACATGTTGAAGGCTCTTGAATAAAATGTTTTAAGTGCTGACGTAGGTCTCACGCGTATGCACTATGCATGTACATTAAATATCCTTAATGCCTATATATTATATACATAACTTGATATACGTCAACGTACATAGGTAGGTAATCATACCTACTAATCAGAGACAATTTTTACTAAGTTGTAGACTTTTAGTCATGTTGGCATTGACTTGAACCTTGGAATATTTTTTTTACTCTTATTACAATGTCAATAAGGAATGAGTATGAGTATCTAGGGGGGTTCTCTTACCTTTTTCCTGTCAAACGGTAATGGTACCTGATGACAATGATAGTTTTTATTTGCTAGGAAGTAAGGCGGGAGTAGTATACAGTTTTAAAAGGCCATCTTGTAGAGTATTGATATATGATTAGTTCAATAACTTTTGATTTTGAAGCTTACATCAAAACTATTGTCTAATATGTTTACCAATACAGGTCTATTTCTATTTATATTTATATAGTTGCATTATGAGCAGGGTTGGGTAACGCGACGCGTAGAAAATTAATTTTCTGCATAGATACGTGTAGAAAATGTAGGAAATTATGTAGAACATGTAGAAAAAAGAAAAATACCCTAGGATTCCTTTCTAAACGATAATTAAATTATTTTATCATGTTACGATGTACAGTTGACGACATATAAATTCGTTCACTCCACCCATACATAACTCAATTTCAACAAAATTGGGTAAAACGGGTTTCTCACCTTGCTGCTTATACCTGGATAGAACACCAGCTATAGTAAAAATCAAGTAAAGTTTTAACGCGTTTGGGTTAGGTTCTGTCATATTTGACATATATTGCACACAATTTATGTCAAATATGACAGAACCTAACCTAAACGCGTTAAAACTTTACTTGATTTTTCCAATATCTGTAAATTATTGTATGTACTTTTTGTATGATTTTTTACCATAGTTATTAACACAATATGAAAAATAAAGTGTATTATTATTAAGTAATAATGGTTATTTCTAAATATTTTTGTATTTAAAATACAGCCGCGAAATAAGAAAATTATAAAGTAATACCAGGAAAACTACAAAAGTATAACCAAAAACGGTAAATTTATTAATAAACAAAATACTAATATTTAATTGCTGCGCAATTGAATTCTAACACTAATCGTAATCGTCTTGGCATAATACTTCTGGTGTAATCCGGAATCCGGAGTTAGCCATTTCCAAATTTCTTCTATTTTATCAAATAACTCTATTTCATTCTGTGGTTTCAAATTTATTTTGTACATTTTTTCTACCATCAATCCCCAAACATTTTCAATTGGATTTAAATCAGGACTTCTTGAGCACCAAAGAAGGCAGACATGTTACGTTAATTGTTTTGTCTAAACCAGTTTCCTATATTTTTTGCAGTATGCACAGGGCAGTTATCCTGCAGAAATATAAAGTTATTTCCTTCCAAAACTATCGCGGCAGAAGGAAGAAAAACATTTTTCAAAATCTGAAGGTATATATTACTGTTTAGTGTTCCACCAATATTCCAGCATACACCTGCACCGTAAACACTTATCCATGCCCACACATTAACGGAGAAACGTCCACTGGTTTGCTTTTTTTGAGTACAGTATAAGTATACTTCTCATCATATCGGGAATTTGGTGGTCTATATTATACTCGAATCCTTCCATTAGTAGACTGAAAAGTTTTCTCATCGAAAAAGATAACATTTTGCCAAAAACAATCATTTTCTGGTAAATTATATTGCATAGCAAACCCAATTCTTTGGTTCCTTATCGCTATTTTTTAAAAACGGATTGGATGTTCGATTCCTTAATTCGGAACATTGTCTTACTCGGCGTTGCGCAGTTCTAGATGAAGCAGGAAATAATCCTGTTATGTGCATAGCGGATACTGCAGTTTCAAATGGATTTTGCCTTAAATACTCCACCAAATGTCGATCTTCTTCATTTGATGATTTTCTTTTATTTAAACTAGACCCAACATACCTTTCAAGTGTTTGATGATATTTTTACAATTCCTTGAATAGTACTTCTAGGTACTCTAAAATAATCAGCTATTTTTCCATAAAACCACCCTGTTTCTACTAAACATATTATCCTGCTACATCTCGAGATGTAGAAAATGTAGAAAATTAGTTGGTGTAGAAAAATAATTTTCTACGTGTAGAATATACAGTAGAATACGTATAATTTTCTACCTACCCACCCCGATTATGAGTAATTATTATATTTATTTTATTTGTTATTAAAAAGTCCTGTGAAATATTATATTGCTTTTTAGTTAAACATGTTGCTTGAGCGGCGCTCAGTTCAATTCAGTTTGGCTCGTTACTCCGTTAGATACTTTGATACATTTACAAAGCGTCCATAATTATTGTTACAGATTATAATATGACTAATGATAACTACAGTATCTCTAACAATAAAGCTTTTAATAATTTAATAGTTTTGTTAATAGCATTTAAATGAACCATAAATGGGGGAGAAATAAAATAAAAAGTGACTAAGGCTTATACAAAGTGTTGGAACTCTTAAATGCTAGGTATATAACATTACTCTTTTGAATCGATATCTAAATAGGTTAGGCATTGTCTACGATTTATTAAGGATGACTCATTGCTTCACGTGGTACCGAATAATGATTTTTCCTGCTCTCCTGTAGTCGAACATGCCATTTACCTTTTTAAAAATCACAATTGTGTCTAGGTGAACTTATTTTAGCATATTCATGATTTTTTTTTGAAAAATAAGCATATTCTAAACGCAAACAATGTCTATTACGTCTGGGGATTATTTTTAATTTGATTTCAAGGTCCTTATAGCAGAAAATAAATTCTATTTTGTAATTTTTATATAAACATTTGTGGTTAATGTTATAAAATAAGTGCTTGTTATTTTGTAATGTGCCTATTTTTGCTGATAAAAGGTTTTCCACCTTTTGATAAGAAGGAAAAGACATACGTTTTAATGATATGCGATAATATGCAGTAAAGGCTTTTCATTTGCCTGCGGCGGCGCCGGTGGTTTTTACATTCAAAACACAGATAGGTAATGATGAGATAAAGTGAACGATAGGACTTTATGAATCATACTGCTGGAACAACAGCACAGTCACAGTACTCTATGTAACATATGGTAGCGTTGTGGTTGGTATTAAAAAAAATCGTCAACAATGGTAAATTCTTTGTTTTGTAAACACAAACATTCAACATCATTGTTAATTAATAACTTTGTTTAATGATGTCATTTAATATAGTCTAATTGGTTAATGAAAAACGTCAGACAGCAGCCCCGGATCTACGATTTTTTCGAACCGGGGCAAAACCTTGATAGTGGCGCCCCCCTCCTTTCAGTGTTTGAGAAAAACTGTTAAAACTAACAACTAAAAGTTTGTTTTTCAAACATATTATATTAAATTTCGATTACTTGATAAAAACCTATGAGATTGTAGGAAAAGAGGCTTAATTTGTTCGATATTTCGAATTCTTGTGTCATTTGACGCCCCCATGAAACTGCCGCCCGGGGCAAGTGCCCCGGTTTGCCCCCCCCCCCCCCCCCCTTCCCCTTAGATCCGGGGCTGTCAGACAGAATGAGTATAGGTACCTTAACTTTTTTGTTGTAAACAATTTTTCTTGGCAGTCTTAATGTTTGGTTTACATATTAGGTATATCTGTTTGCAATTTTATACCTTGAGATCATTATTTTTCTTGTAACTGTTTATAACAACAATAAAAATTCCTGTTATATATTTTGCCATAAGGAGATTCTTTTAGAACAAATACCTGCTGTATGCCTTTAGGTACTGAGTCATGTTACTTTTGACAGAAAGGTAAATTAGCTGGCATGATGACTGATGAGTTGTCAATATGGCTTTTGTCAAGAACGCTTATTCATTTGTTCTTCTTGGAAAACTCATTTGTTTTATTATTAAACATTAAATCCTCCAAAAGGGAATCTTATTCTCATTATGATAAGTAGACACCTTTTATGACTTATATTTCGTAGGTACTCGTGATGTTTTTAAAGGGATCAGCAGCAGTGTTCAGATAATTTTTCACAAAGGCCAAAAACCTAAATCGAGATTAATTAGTTAATTGTTTATAATCTCCCGCACCTGAAATGAATCATGAGATATCTAAGTTTTTCAAATGTTACAATCAAGTAATCAATATGATTAATTTTTCTAGATAAACATTTAAATATGCAATGTTGTCGAAGGTGACTCTTAATACTGCAAAGAAATAGTATACGCATTTAAACTGTTCCAGAATACTTGAGAATACCATTCCCTTCTGTAAAAAGTTATCAATTTTTTTTTCCCGAACATGATTTTTTCAAGGAACCATAATTTTTCTTATATATCACCAAAAATAGTTAATCAAACGTTATCAGAGCCCAATTTTAAATATAAATTTTGTCACAAAAACATCTCGATTGTTGTTAGTAGCTTTAGAATAATTTTATCAACAAGTATAATAATATAATGTATTAGATAAGAATTTCCGCAAATTTGGCGTAAATTTGTCGCGACGGCATCGCTGCATTCACATCGTCGTGTTACTATCGGTTGGAGTATCGGATTGAATACGGCGTCCTTCAGACGAGGAGAAATAAAATGACGCAGAACATAAACATTAGCGGACACTCCGCATGAATCACTCCTCCCCTCTACCCTATGTAGTGACCGTGTTAATCCAGCGTGTGTTTAAATTATTTATTCCGTATTTGCAACCGCGCCGGATTGTTTTTAACAAATTTTTTCATTCGCGTCTTTTTACTTCTAGAGTTTTAGTGAGTGAAATCAGTGACATTTTTTTGGATTACTATATACTAATAATGAGGATTAAACGGCCTAACTCCTACCCTGTCTTAAGGTTTCTACCCATACCTCCTATCAGTAAGTTTGATTATTTTAAAAGCAATAATAATTTTATTGATGGTGTAGGCAGTTTTTTTTGCAAATGTTTTGAAATTGGACACGTAACCGAGTCATAACAATTTTTAGTTCATTCAACTTCTTTAGGTAGGTAGGCACCTATATAAACACGATGCAATTATTTCAAATTCAAATAAATTGAATATCTAATTTAATTTACCCCGCGAATGGACAATAAGTATACTTACTGGTCTATATTATCCCGTAGTGATTAATATTACCTACTATCGATGCTATAACAATATAATTATATTTTATATTAATAATGTAAGTTCGATCTCCAATGTTGGCCCAGTAGTATGATAAAAAAATTTAACTTTAAATTTGTTAGGTAGGTATACCCATATTATTTTTAAAAGAAATTTCTCTGGTGCTTTCTTACATTATTTCTAATTCTTTCCATGAAAATGTCATTTATCTCCTGCCTTTGCTCTTGAAAATAATATCAAAAATATAGATTCATTATTATTATTATTATTATTAAAAAATATATCCAGATATTTGCGAAGCTTGTTTGAATATAAATAAAAAGTTATGTTAGGGTTGTGGAATGGACCGGTCAAATTATTTTTGGTTTGGTTAATGGACCAAAATAAATTTGAAAATAAAATAAAACAGTTCAAGTAATTTTCAAGTATTTGCAAGGGCGTCCAAAACTCAAATTCGTTACTGCATGTAAAAAAAAATTGCCCGCCAGTGTTGGTGGACTCTTAAAGGCACGTGACCAAGACACCAACACAACATTTATAATTTATGTGTGAATCAATATAATATAGACTTGCCACGTGTTCAATGTAAATTTAATAATGGATCATCTGATTAGAACTGCGAGTCCATCTAATTAACGTGTGTTGTCTATAAAATGTGTTGATATACAATAATATAAATAAATTAATACCATCTTGTGGTATAGTTCCTAAAACTAAAAAGTGCGTTAGCTTCGCTCATTACTCAATTATTGTCAATTATTATCCCCTTAATTATTTAATTATCTGTATAATCGTCGAGATGAATCATCCTCCCCCACTTAAATATTATATAGGGTAAAACTAACCCTACCGTCTGATGAATACGAGATGGTAATTAGGTTGAATGAATCACGTTTTGTTTAATTTATTTGTCAAAAAGACTTTAAGAGGCTTCTTAAACCCGACTGATTTTGTTAGTTTGTCCAATCGTTATTGTGATTCCAATATGAGTGTTATTAGGACAGTCAGGAATCGTCCGCTGCCTACTTTCATCGACTTTAAGCCAAGTAAGTTGATTTTTGTTAAAATTCTATACCCTTAATTTTTTTAATTTATAAAATCCAGACTGTGCCCGCATTGTCCATATCTAACCCTAGTATAAAAAAATTGTTTCGGTCTCTTGTCAGTTTTTCTTTAGCGTACTTCCGATGGGAAATATAATAATACATTTTAATACTATACATACATATTCCAATTTATAAAACTTGCAAGGACAATTTTGTTGACTCTATGAAACAATAATAGATCTAACGGATATTGAAACTTCCTTAAAAACATAATATGGTGTCAACCTCGTATATACGCATGAAGGAGATACTATATACCGTTGATGATTTTTTTTTGTTTTAACGTAATAGACTGACTCATTCATTGTTTTGGTCGTGACACATGTCCCATGAGGCTAAAAAATATTTTAAATTGTTAATTGCCTAGTTAGGCAATTTTGATCCACGGTTTTTAAACAGTTATAGTGTTTTTTCATAATATTAATAACAATCACAATCTTGTTAATGTTAAAAAGTTTATTTGGAACATAAGGCATGTGAACCGGTCTTGCTTTATTTTTGGTTCAACAAAAAATATTAAAAATTGAAAAATTTGCCGTCAATGTACGTATGCCGTGTTTGGGTTTGTTCATGCCTGTGGTTCATCCCGACTCTGATAACCTGTCATTTTTCATATTATTTTGCCGAGTAGGGAAAAGTGTAAAATGAATAAACATCAAAACCGTCATATAATTATTTACAATTTTTCTGCGGTTTCTAGGCAAAACGATAAAAATATGTAAACTTGAATAATTTCGATTTTAATTTTTGCCATTTTAACCGATTGTATTCAAAATATTAATGAATAGTAAGTAATACATAGGTATATCATGGTAATTTTCGATGGGTACGTGGCGACAGCGTGTAGTATTTCGTTGTTTTTTGATTAAAATGTTAAATATTGTAAGTGTTTTAAAAAATACATCTTATTATCAAAATTTATGCAAATATGTCGATGAGTCAACAACTGTCCATGCCCATATATTATGGTTTACTCACGTTTTTATAATGTAAATGACTCTAATTATTAGTATCAGTATAAATAAGAACTCGTATTGCATGGAAATTGTGTATGTGTTATTTACAATAAAATTTTTATACTAATAGCATTTCTAAAAAATCGTGTTTTATTGAACGGATTGAACCTATATAGGTTCTCCTTTCAAATTTTAAAAACCCCTCTACCTTAATTTTACAAGTAATTTTTTTAAAATTTAGTGTTGTTTTGAATAAGCCTTTCGCTCTGATCTATGTGGGAGAAGGGTATGACGCAATACAGTTTTGTTTAACTGTCAAAACGATGATGAGCGACCCCTCATCTGTATAGTGACTCATATAACCATTCAAATTTACCCCTATTTGGGGTATGAATCATTATATTGTGTACCTCTGGTTTCCATGGCTATTTAAAATTTTGTTTTTGATAGGTTGTACATACATACAGGATGAATGTAGGCATATCAAATTTAAAGTAGACCTTAATTATACAAAAAACAATTATTTATTATACAGGATGTCCGAAATGATGAGCAAAAAATTTAGGGGATAATTCTAGACCGAAGTTAAATGCTATCTCTTCCTATAACTTTTTTTCGAAAATTGATTATTAACGAAGTTACAGGGTGTTAACGTTAAATTTTATTTGCAGTTTTTTTTGCAATACCTTTTGCCTCGCTCATATTTTGACGAAATCTCGTATAATATGGGGCTTTTCCGGGATGAGGAATACAAATTTGCCCACCGTTTTTTCGCATTTTGTAGAGGGCGCCACATAGAAGCCTATAACTTAATTTGAATTGACCCAGCTTTTTTGTCCTACACTGTATATATGCACATTTTGACTGAATATTTTTATTCTCCTAACCTTTTGACATAAAAAAGGTATACTACTTTTGTTTCGATAAATCTAACCGTTTCGAGAAAAACGCTAAAATACCATTGCTTGTATGTGATGAATACAAAATCATTTTATTTTTTTTCAACCTTAAACATAGCATAGCAAAGGAAGGATATTCCATGGAGTTCGTCGGAATTTTTTAAGAAGAATTAATTTATGCATTGAAGAGGATGAATGTCACTTTCAACCTTTGATCTTTGATTTGAATGTTTAATTTATTGTTCTAGTAACTCTAGTAATGTTATAGGAAGAGAATTTATTTTTGGTCTAGAATAATCCTCTAAATTTTTTGCTCATCATTTCCGGACACCCTGTATTTTATTATTTTTGAACAAATAACGTCAAAATAATGTACAGGTTCTTACCAAGCAATTTTCGTGTAATATTTTTAAGAAGTAAGCTGGATATTATTGTTTACAAAACAGAAACACAATGCCAAAATTTATATACTTATACCTATTTACCATTACAATTTGTCAAAAATCTACGTTTGTATGTTTTGGATTTGGAAAAATACAGAAAACTGTGCTTTGCTTACCTTTTGAATATTTAAATGGAACATTTTTTGTTTATTTAGCTGACGATACGTATTTAAAATGGGAGGACAAGCCCTTATATACCTACTATGGGACTGGAGGGGTCCTATTTTAACCATATTTTTTTTTATCAATGCTCTGGATATACATGTTATCTTGCTAGCACCGTTTATTGGGTTTATCTATAAAAGATATTTTTTTGTTACAGGAGGGCATAGAGAATTTCACAGAAAACATAAAGAACTTTGCGAGGACACTCTGGCTGCTGGTTTGTCTTCGCGCGGTCTTTCTCCTTCCGCCTCTTGCCCAGCTTTAGCCGATGTTGATTCTTATCCAGCATCAAAAGTTTTACCTTTTTTGTACCTCGGTAATAGTAAGGTAAGTCTATCTCTAATCAATATCTTTTACGGTGTACTGGTTTAAGTTGAATAGTTACGTTTTTATTGATTAAATCATCTTCGTAATTGAAAAACTATAAATTACTAATTTTGTAGTGTCTGCTATTGTCATTTAAATGGTTGAATGTCCTGTAACAAACCCTCCTTATAATGTAAAAACGATCTTATTTTACTTCCTCGACCGATAGATAGTACCACAAATGGTACTCTTGTTCCAGCTCAGACCTCCAGATATAAATCGTTTGCGTTTTTTGCAGGATGCAGCCGACCTTTCGTGTCTGCAAGGACTGGGTACCACCTGCGTGTTGAACGTGACGTCACAACTGCCCGGGTACCACGAAGAATGCGGCATCACATACAAACAGATACCGGCTACGGATTCAGGCCATCAGAACCTAAAACAGTATTTTGAAGAAGCCTTCGAATTTATTGGTAAGTTTAAATATCGTATTATTATAACATAAAGTAGGAAAGTAATAAATAATGGAAAATAAACAAAACTGGCCCATGTATGTAAAGAAGAATAAAATCAGTTCCAATGAAAGTGTGTAAAAATGTTTTTGGTACGTGCTTTCATGAGAATCTTCAAAAAAATAACCCCATGAAAGCGGGTAGGTACCGACAATCTCACTGCAGTAACTTGCCAAACGAGTACCTATATAATCATATATCATCATATACCATGTTTCTTTGACGTAAAGAGCGATTAACCAAACACAATTTCAAGTTATAATTTATATTATCATTAATTATTTATAATTTAACTTATTGTGTATGAAAACAAATATTGTCATAAATACAATTTGATATATTGTAAATGTTATCGAAAATGTATTTGTTATCAAACTATAAATAGTGAGATAAAAAACGACGTTATGGGTTATCGAAAATTTTGTTATATTTCCAAGAATATTGAGAATTATGTTGCTCATAAATAAATAAAAATAATATATGGGGATTGCGAAATGCCAACGCGTGAGAAACCCCCATTTATTATTAAGAGTCTTTGCTACCAAAGCATCGATAAAAATCTATTTTACTTTCTGGCTTGTGGCATATTATTACTGTATAAAAATCAATGAATAAGGTACTTTCAATTATTAAAAGCATTGAAATATGATCAGTGGCGGCTTGTGACTAGCGAGTCAGGGGGGGCGCTGACTTTAAATAAAAAAAATTTTAAATGTCTATTATTTTCAAAAGTACGTGTCTGTTTTTTCTAACTTTCTCGTTGTGAATTTTAATTTCATCAGCATAAGCACTACTTAAAAAAGTTAAAATATTAGTTTGTCCTAACATCTCAAAACTTACCACATTATGACGATGTTTTGCACTATTTTCATGTTTTTTATTTTCTCTGAAAGATGTTTTAAGTCCTGCACCCCATTTACAGTCCAATTATCATACTCGTCAAAAAGAAGACACACGAAACAAAAAAAAAATTTTTGTCCTCACAACCGCATACCTATTCAGGATTTTTTATTACATATTTTTTGTCAAACTTGATTGCACTTGTACTATATTCAATTTCTAGTGGCCGCCCTGCATTTTTTAAATCAAGTTTTTCACTTAAGCTCAGAGAACTAAACACAAGCTTCTGTAAATCACTGATCTGATTACACGACATTTTCCAATTTTATAACTTTTTTATAACTTTATAAAAATAATAAATCAAATCAAAACAAATAAACAAAACATTCGGTCGCCTCGTCAGAGCACATAATATATCGATTATTCTTGGGCGCGGAAAATTGGAGCTCGTCCGTGGCCGCTCGTTGTGCGATGTGTAGGTGACGTCACGCCTTTGTCGTCATGGCAACTCATCGAGAAGCCGCGTTGAATCGGGACGGATAATCGGTCGCCCCCGCCCGCCCGCGCTTAGTATAACTTTGAGAGCGCGGAACTCGCTTGTCTATGAGTATGGATGGATGATTGGAATAGGGCTATGTTTGGTTGGAATTATTTTAATGGATTGCTTACATAGATTGCTTTATTGGTTTTTTAAGTAAAGTATTTTTGGATTCTGTTTGAAATAATTGCAGGGAGGGCGGCGCCCCAGAGCCCTTCATTAACGAGCCGCCACTGAATATGATTGACAAATTAAAGCCTTTGGAGCATAAAATGCCTTTGAGCAAACATTAGTGACCCATTCGCCATTTCGTTTTTAAATCAATATTTCGTTACTTCTTCGTTTCATCCAAATCATGCTTTGTTTAAAAAATATATTATAGACAGACATCAAAGTGATAAATGCGATTGTTCCATTGTAAACTTTCGAGTTATAAGACTCTTAAATGAGGCTGCGTATTAGTGTGTCACAGTCAGGAAATTCTCCAGTAACTTCCTGTTTATGCTTAATTTTTCAAATGATGAGGAAGTAAACCACGAGAGATAATTTTCATATCCATAACCAGACGTAAAGCCGTCGTAAAAAATGTTAAAATTATTGTGACCCCTAAAAACCTGTTTTCACTTTATATATAAGTACCTACAATATTAAAATAAAATATCCCCATTTGTGATAATCACTCAAATACGTTGGATATTGGTTACGTTTTACAAAACCATTGCTGTCGTGTGGAAAACATCTGAGGTCAGCCAGTAATTACAATTTTTTTTCATTACAAAGTTTTATAGTGTAATTAAGTAGACAATAAAAATACAATAATATTGGAAAACTTAAATTTTGACATCAACTATGTCCCATTCAAGTTAAGGCTACGGTGGTTTATTTACACAAACCATAAAATAAAATTAATTTCGTTTAAAAAAATAACCATGATGTATTATAAAAATATTTTCTAGAAAATATATAGCGCATGCGTTTGAGCTATGTGATTATAATCCCATGCTTGATTAACTGATAAAAAAAAACAAAGAACAATTTGTGTTGTTTGGTATTCCACTAGCTTTAACTATCAAGAAAGTATACGATAGGCTATTCAAGAGAAAGCGAAATACCGAGGTAACTGGCTTTCTACACAGCGGCTCAAATTTAGGAAAATGTATTTAATAAAGTTTTTAAACCTGGGTTAACTAAATCGCAAGGTAGATAGGTACCATTTGGTTTTAATAATTATGGGTAAGCTATGTAGAAGGTGTGGGAAAGCATTAATTAAACCATCGCTTGGCTTTTTTTAGTTTATTATTAGAAAAACTAACATTTAAATAAAATCAATATCGTCGGTACAATATTTAGGTAATATCTGACATATAACAAAAATATCTATTTATTTTATTGCTAATTTTGGGATAGTTGTATAGTGAAAGAACAATGACATAGGCAATAATGTTAAAAAAAATCTTACCCGATATTTTTCGCTACACAATTCTCCTAAAATATTTAATTAAATTCCTTGATATTTATTTAATATGTCAATTATTACCTATAAAATATGAAGACGATGATGATTTCATTTAAATTTTGTGTAAAAGCTAGAAAAATTAAATAAATATACGCTAAATAGGTTATAGGTTGGCAAGCATGTTGATACTCCCACCTTAAGCTAGATTACACCAATTGACACGTTTATCAATAAAAAAAAATCATTATCACAATTCCGATTTGTTTGATCACGTCATGATGACATGCCTTATTCATCGGGGGTATCTTTATCTCGTGCTACCCCAAAAATAAACCGGATCATTTAGATATTTATCGGGTTTGAGTCATCAATCCTCGTGTGTGTTTACGTGAGTTTTACAATTAAATAACCAAATAAGGTGCTTTATTTTAATACTTCGGAGAGACAAGATAAAAGATGTCTGTATTTTGAGAAAGTTTGAAACCCTCTAGCCCTACGTTAAGTGCACCCCTATGATGTGAAAATCATGTAATCATTGTAATTCCGGTCGGAGTGCAACGAAATGCGGATGGAAACCAGCCCAAACGTCGTCGTCGGTTAATCTGCGGACGGAAGGAAGTGAACAGCCCATTAGCACCCCCTAATAAAAACAAACGGTTACCGGGGTCACCCCAAACCGAACAGTGACTCAGACTCTAGTCGAGTGCAACGTTCAACGGCCCTTGAACAATGATGAGTAACGAATGACTCAAAGCGCAAGGCCACTTCATAAACTGCTTGGCATGGCCTGGCTACCCATTCATAAGAACAACAAACTGGTATTAGATGGCGATGACGATGACCCACATCTTGTACACATAGTTTTCGAGGGGTTACCTTTTTCTTAGACATTTTTTCCAATCGTTGGCTTTTTCGGCTTGTATTTCCTTTCTAGGTTTAAAGGATATGTGTTAGATTAGCGTTAATTTCTTGGCACAATATTTTTGTGTCAGTTTTTGTCCATCAGTTACCAGTGGCGTGCAGTCAATGTAGGCAAAAAGGCATTGACTACCCTAGTAAAATCATAAATTTACAAAAAAAATTACATTTCCCAATTTAATTTTTACAGAAAATCATATTATTATGCATTTCCTTATTTACGTTTTTATGAAACTATTAATCGTCTATAGTCTATACTATATTTCTATAATAGTATCAAGGATTGCCCAACATAAACATAAATCATCAAACAAACGTAATAATCGCATTTAAAGCCGACCGAAATCAACATAATATTTCCTTTGTAGGTGGCCCATAGGCCCATATGAGCAGGACGAAGGTGTTATAAACATTTTTATGCAGCCTTATAGCTTCGTTTGAAGGCAGCACCTATATTTTCAGGTTTCAAGTACGGATTTAAAGGCAGGGATGTAGCGCCTTATGTTAAAACGAGACAGAGCGATTGGCAAATGTCGTAGCGCAATTAATTTTGTCACGTGTGAAACGACAGGTCGCATTGTTTTCGGTTCTGTAGAACTGACTTTATATTATTATTTTCAAAGACATTATTGATAAGTAAAGTTTGGCGCCTTCAGGCCCATACAAAGTATCAAGTTACGCTTAGAATTAGGTTTGTGTATATAAACATACCCATTTTTATGAGGTTTAGAAGTATCAAGGGTACGGATAGAAGTAGGTAGTTTTAGTTTTTGTATCTAAAGCCATCGTGCAGTGACACAGCTTTTATATTTTTACGAAATTTTATTAAAAGAGAGTCTTACAGTTCCGTTCGGGATTTTGCGGAAATTAACTGTTTACTATCGCCAGCGCGGCCCAGCGACGCAGTCCGGACACGTGCGCGATTTGCAATTATTGCGTTATAAAGATATTTCTTTTTTAATAATAATTTTGCGTTTTTAGTGTCCCGTATATTTTTTATTTTACAGATAATTAGTGTTTGTTACCCTGTTACCCAACAATGCAGTGTCAGTGCAGTGATAATGAAAATTGCTAAAAACAATTCCGTTTCGGTCCAGAAGTTTTGAAAATAAACAAGCCATATTTTTAACGGGGCGTCCTGTTCCCTCCCTTAAAATTGCAACAGGTATTTTTGGCGATAAGTTTTATGATAATCGTAAGTGGTTTACAGGTTGCAGTCATGTTAATAAAATGTTCTGTTGGCCGTGTTTACTATTTTCAAAAAATATTCAAACAACCAAATTTAATCTAATTTAATTTCAGAAATTTAATAATAGTTGACCGAACTTTTAACGAAATTTGGGCGTGGCATCAACAAATTTTCGCCTGCGGCGCATTGCCTCCGGCGGTTTTCCTTTTTCTCCGCCAAGCCTTTATGCCTATCCTGTTTCCAATGTCACTGCACGCCACTGTCAAATACAGAAACTTACAATAAAATAACAACCAAAGTTAATATTGTTTATTTATTTACTTTTTCTTGGAGTTTCCCGGGTTTCATAAAACGTCAATATGACGTGTCCGTTACATCTTAACAGCCATTATAAATAAAGTGTGAGTAATCCTAAGCTAAGCAACAATATTGAATCGACCACTGCGAAGGGCTCCTATTCATTGAAAAGGGCCAGCTTGGTACAAAGGAGCCGGTTTTTATCCACTCCCCGGTAGTTTCTACAGGGTGAGTCATATCAAACAGCCATATGTTCCCATTTCAAAGAGATAATGATATTGACATACATATATATGTACAAACGGTTAGTCATACTTATAGCGGTTTGTAACCGCGTGCAAACAAGGGTAAAAAAATCGATTTTTGTTAAGGATTTAAAAAACAAATACATATTTTATAAATTTAGTTCTCTCGCCAATATTCAATATTATTTTACCTAAGCTTAAATTTAAATTAGTCATCACACAAAATATTAAAATGTCGGTACTTTTAACTGATTAGTGATTACTCTGATTACTATTCTTTATACACCGATTTTAACAAAACTATTTCAAGGAAAATTGCGTCTTAACTATCAACGATAAACACAAAATTTGCTTTATTACTAAGATATAGTTTTAATTGCGGTTTTAAAAAGAATAATGTCGGTTAGTAGTCGGGAAAAAATGCAGGGATTTCCTTTAACCATTCCGGATAAGAGATTCATGGGAACCTGTGATGATGTAAATCGATTCTCAAAAGAAAGACGCCAAAAACATTATGTTATGTTATGATATTTATGTTTTGTAAACTATTCATTCATTGATTTATAATAATATGTACTGGTTATCTTGTCTTGGTTAACAATTAAGTACCTACTACAGCGTACAGCAGGCGTGTTTTTTGGGGGGGAGGAGGGGTAATTACCCCCCCTTGAGCCATAATTGGACAGGTCAAAATCGAAAGCAATAAATTTTGATTGATTTTCTGTTTAAAAAAAACTGTATCATTAAAAAAAAATTCATAACCCCCCACCAGAATCATTACCCCCCCCCCCCCCAAGATCAACTCCAGATACACGCCTGGCGTTCAGCCAAAAACCAGTAGATGTAAAATAAAAAATTGCACTAGGATGTTGCAAGATATAAACAACGTGAGTCACTCCTAGAAGTTATGTAATCAAAGAGTTACAACACTATTGTTTTAGGACTAGAATACCTACCGACATTTTTCATGGTACTATCAACCTGTTGTTTAAATGAGATTGGTACCAAATTCTTTAAAACTAGATGGAAGTTATTTTCTTGTATGCGGCCGCGCCCTTTTAAATACCAACGATTTATTTTTATTGTAATATTGTGAATAGTTTCTACTAATTTATGAAAGTATGTAGGTACTACCTTGTTTAGCGACCTTGTTATTTAAGCAATTTGTATTTTACTGATAACCTTTTTCTTCTTACATATACATATTAGGTATATGTAGGTACTTTTAAAGGACTGGAATAGAGCAAATAATACTAGTGGTGCATTCGCCATTTCATTTTCTTATCAACATTTCTTTTATTATTCGTTTTTATACAGTGAGGACCTAAAGTCCGTCCCCCCCCTCTAACTTCTAAACCGTTCGGTATATTTTAATGAAATTTTGAACGATAATATTTGAGCAAGTCTTGCACTTTTTGACATACCAATGACAGCTTTAAATGTCAAGATGACAGCTGGGTCAGCTTTTGGAATATTTTTTTAAATGGAACACCCTGTATATTTTTTCATTTTTAAATTCCACATAAAATTATAATTATTTTTTATTAAATGCATTATTAGTCTATACTTCATAGTTTCCGAGATATTGACTCTCGAAAAGTGACATTTTTGAACTTTGACAGCTTATAACCTTCTAACAGTACGTCTTAGAGCAAAACGGCTTACATGTCCCTATCTTCAATTTTTATTATCTTTCAAAAAAAATCAACTTCCGGTTAAACCGGATGTAACTCGAAAGCAGGGAATATAGGAATATACCGAACGGTTTAAAAGTTAGAGGGGGGGGGACGGACTTTAGGTCCTCACTGTATATAAATAATAGTAAATTATTTGTAACAATTAGAAAAATACATTTGTTGTATGAAAAACAATACAATCTGCAAAACGCAAGTTGGAGAAGGGTTTAACAAGTTTCCAACAGTATTTCGTCTTTCTTTTTTGCGCAAGTCTCCACCGACAAATTGGTTTTAAATCAGTGAATTATTCTGACAGTTAGAAACCGATCCGAAAAACCAAATGGCGAATGCGTCTCTAGTGTTTGCTCTTAATTTAAACCGACGTTTCATAAAATATTATCACAAATTATATTGAATCAATACACTTTTCCAGTTTTGTTTAAATGTTGAAATCAACAAACATTTTTGTCCACAAATTTGTCTTGTTCCCAGGGTTGGTTAAAGTTAAAACTATGAATGAAACTTTTTTTTAATACTTAACGTAATTGTTGACCAACAGTGATCCCAAAAATTTATTACACATCAATTTTTTTTATATATAGCACACGTTTTCATCTAAACAATTAATAAAAAATGCTACCTACGGTCCTGTCGGGTGTTAAAATAAACTTGAGAGAATACAGATTTAGTTTGGGTATGAGTCATACTTCCCTCCTAGGTCTGTGCCTGTTGCTTGCTCATCTGGGTCAAAAATTTTACAACGCCGGGGCCAAGTCAACCCCAATTAGAATGGGTATTTTTAGATTTAAAATGTTTGAATTCGGAGACCAGTAGCGGGCGTTCTGTGTATAAATTATAGGAATAATATGTATGTTATGTTGGTACAGACTAAACACTGGTGATTTTTAACAAAAATTGATTGATACGTCATATGGAAATTTAACTGCTGTTTGGCGTTGCCAATGTTACACCCCTGCCCTGTGAAAAAAAAAACAGTAGCGCGTCTTGCACTAATACTATTTATTGGCCAAATCTTGATACATCTGCTGGCTGACTTACGTAATATATGACAACGTTGCTATTGGGAACCAACTGGCTTTAAATTGAAGTAACGATAAAATTCAATAAATCGTTTAATACATACACAGTTCGTTTATATTATACGTAAGCGACGGCGTTCGTTGGATAAATTATTTCGTTTTTATGTATTTCCATTTGCATATTAATTTACATTGTTTTGAATAATTTCCATATTTATATTTTTCATTTATGAGGAAAAATAGCAAAGATCTAAAAGTACACTTTGTTATTTTTGTCTCTGTATCTATCTACACTCGCAAACCCGCAGGTCATTTTTAAGGGATAGGGAACAGGGAACACAATAAAATAAATTTGAGTGAGTAAATAGCCCAACGGGCCAATATCCAGAATGTGATAAAAGATTCTTATTTAATGCATATGATTGACCTTTTTTTTATTTTTGTTACAGAGCAAGCAAGAAAGAACGGATTAAGGGTCTTGGTCCATTGTCAAGCGGGAGTATCGCGGAGTGCTACAATAGCAATAGCGTACATAATGAAATACAAACAGCTTTCAATGGTAGAAGCGTACAAAAAAGTAAAAGAAGCGCGGCCGATCATATCACCAAACTTAAACTTCATGGGACAATTATTAGAATTAGAACAAAGTTTACGTAGTGATAATAGTAGTAATAATAATCACCAGTGTCGGTGGAGTCAACAATCAACGGACGAGGTGACTGAGGGATGTAGTGTATGAATCGTGTAACTAGACTAGTTCAATGTAAAAGTTCGTCAAAGAGTTCAGAGACACTACCGAATAGTCGCCGAGGTCGCCATAAAGTTCCATTCTAGTCGTTTCATTTGGACAAAAGGCTGTGTACCATTAAAGATATTTCATGTTTATGTATTGTTTGCCGTATCTGTGGGTAATTGTATTCTTTATTTTAAACTGAAGCAGCTTCGATAGAGCACATGTATAGTTTCTGGTTCCTAGGTTTGTATATTGCTATTGTTTGCAGGGAATATTGTCGACACTAGCGATACAGATTGTTCTCATTCGAATATTCGTACACGCCGATAATATGAAAGTATAATTTGCATTACCCCTTCGGGAAATGACGATGCAGCTCCTGTTTCTCAGGACGAAACGTAAGAAATTACTGTAGCATTGTATTATTTCATTTGGTGATGCTTTTTAGATATTTTATGGCTGATTTATACCTCAATTAAATTAAACTAAACTAAGAAAATTAAATTAAGAAATTAAGGCGATGGTTTATACTTCTTCAACTAAGCCACTTAATGAATATACGAGAAAAGAAGAAGGTGCTCCTAACCTAATGAATATTATTGTTTTAAAACATAAATACTGTTGTACTAATTCAATCAATGTATACCGTCGTTAACAACCATCGTGAAACTTTTTGGAATAATCAAAATATCGAAAATATAATTCTAAAATTAAACAAGAATTTAGGGTTATGTGCACAACAAAATGCACAAATTCTTCTTTATTACATTCATTCATTCACCGAAATGACAAATGACATGACGGGAATCACGGATTATGCCGATCGCCCCACGAACTATGTCGATTCAACTAAGAAGTTAAAAGTTCGGCAACTTCTTAGTTTAATTTAATTTAATTTAATTCCTTAATTGTAGGTATAAATGCGTCCATATGATGGTGGTATTTTAACTTCTTAATTTCTTAGTTTAGTTTAATTTAATTTAGTTTAATTGAGGTATAAATCAGCCATTACAAAAATGCTGAAAATTTACGCGTAGCTTTTTTTTTTGAAAAATATCTGATAACGCCGTAGTTAAGTTTTTGGTCAGTGTAATGCAACATAATATATGGATTGTATACTGTTTAGAGGTTCCAGAAGGTTTAAAAACAATTATTCTATGTTTAAAATAGAATTAAAGTAGCAGCTTGCATTGGTAAATTATTTCGTTTTGGCAGTATCTATATGATTGTACAATATTTAATTTGCTACCTTATAATATGATACATACCTGTAATGTTTTTTAGATCTAGGTGTAAAAATCCCAATTATTTATTTTTTGGTTAATTGAGTTATCAATATAAAAATGCCATATTTAATTTGTTTGTTCAAATATAGTCAGTGGTAGGTTTGCATTTGTGCAAAAAGTTTGTGTGATTTTACGTAGAAGTAAAAGAGAAACAACACTTTAATCAGGGTTTTGATTAATTTTATTGTGATTTTTTTTAAATATATAGGTTGTAAGTCGAATTGCTCATATGGACAAGGTTATCACTTTTTTAGTTTATTTTAAAACATGTTGCTGGAAATTTGTTGTTTGTTTTTTAAACGTTTAAACTGACGAATGCTGGGAAGATGTTGAATTTAAAAAATACTTTTTGTAATAAGTATTTTTTTAAATATCTGCGATTTTACATTTTATTAAGGATCTATAACCAAATTGAGTTAGTATTTGTATACAAAATAGTTTCATATTACTGTATAGATACTTTGGGAAGTTTTTTAGAATTATCTAAAAAGAATAAATTTTCAGAAAAATTATTAAAAAATTGACATATTTTTAGTGTGGTATGAAACACAATTTCTATACAAACAACAACTTTGTTTCGAAATTAACTGGCTTAAATAAAGAAAAAATTGAGCAATCCTTTGAAACAATTTTTATAAATAATATTTTGGATTTTTCCAAAAAATGTATTTTATTTACATGTTTAGTATAATACTTATATAAAAATTTACAGCAACATTTTTTAAACAGTCGTAATCCCCGGTAAGCATAAATTTTGTCCATATAGGCATACCCGGTACTAAACACAAGGTACATTCTTATGTGAAGCAAGTTATTGCCATACTGATGATTTTGTTAATATAAAATAATTTGCACTGTTAGAAGACTTATCATGAACATTTTTCAAGGTTTGTTCATTTGGTTACACAAAACTTGAATTACTTTTTTTTTAAAGGTGTTTTTCATGTGCATTACAAGTGAACAAACCTGAAATGTTGTTATGCTGAATCGCAGCAGTAGTAGATATGTTCTCATCCACGTGTCACATAAATATGTGCCTTCATAAAGGTTACTTTGATTACTTTGAATAATTGTATAGAGTTCAGACTGTGAAAATTAAAAACTACTTGTAAAACACAAGACTTATATAATCTTAATACAATTCTTAGATGTTATGTTTGGCGTTTGATTATCACCTTTTGTGCTATAGGTACTATATACCTTCCTCCCTCCTCACAAAGGCAAGGAGGGAAACATTTTTTAGGTAAAATACATACTAACAGTAAAAAAAGTGTCCCACCTCTGTATATTATGTCTGACACAATGTCCTATATCCTAATTACACCCTGACAATATGGCGAAAGTACATAATATCAATTTCATACAATTTCTTCTTTATTCTAACAAATATTTTTATGCCAGATGTTTCAGGTATGTGCTGCGTAATGCACTAATGCACAGAACTATAAAGACTCCAATCACAGAATATATAGCTACGCAAAGCTATATATTCTGTGCTTCAATAAAGAGAAACGTTAGGCCCGGTTGTATAATAATTTTCCCTTTAAAATGATTAATGATTATTATTGTATGATGACGATGAAGACATTAAATATTGTGGAAGCCAAGACCAAATCATCTAGAAATCTGGAACGATCAGGAGTTTGTAGATCGGTTTAGGCTTTTAAAAAGCATATTTTTACTTTAATAGGTATTATTGAAACTTATTGTGCATTATGTGTATCAAAAGGTGTTTACACAGATTTATTTACGGTTTATTATGTGACTTATTTTTGCTGTTTTAGTTTGGAAATAAATACATTACTTTATAATTAAAACAATACGTCAATAATTATTTATTTACCATCAGCGCCTTTTAAAAATCAAAAAATAGGTTAGAAAATCTCTTACTTGAAGATAGGCGCAAAATGAGGTCGAAGGAGTTTTCGATTGATTTAATTGCATAACCTGCATGTATAAAACTGAGAATCAAGAATAATCCTAACATTAAAATTGTGATTAATCTCTTGTTTAATGTTCTGATTAATCGACACCTATACAACTGGACCTTACTGGTTAATCAAAGCAACTGTTGATTATCGCAACGAAGTCTTTGATCGCAACCTATAAAAACGAAATGACGATTAACCGCAACCTATACAACCGGGCCTTAAAGATAATTTGTGCTTTCTTTCTTGAACTCCCTGCTTGAACGTAATATCTTTTATCAACACTGTTAGTATAGAGTCACTGCTTAAACTTAGCTGCCATCTAATGGTAGAATTTAATACCAATGAATATTAATTAGCAAAAGATTCTCAAACATAGACGGCGGCAAGTATGAGTATAAACTTTGGAACAGTAAACTACTTGTAACCCGGGAACTTTATATAAAGTGACTGTACATAATATATTCTTAACTTAGCTGCCATCTATTGTTAAAATACAAATTCAATAAATATTAGTTAAGCTTCTCATACGTAGGTGGCGCAAGCTTAGAGTTGCAATTCCAATAAAGTAACTTGATGTGAACAGTAAACATAACTTGTAATATCAGAATTTTATATAAAGTCACTGTGTTTATTTTTAAACTTAGCTGCCTTCTATTGTTAGAATATAAACCCAATGATATTAGTTAGGCTTCTAAATCATAGATGGGCCTTAAGGTTCAACCATTGTAAAGTAACTTGATGTGAACAGTGAATACCTTGTAAACAGGGGAATTTTATATAAAGTCACTGAACATATTTTCAAGAGCTTTAGCTTATGGTTATAATACAAATCCAATGAATATTCCTTCCCACATACAGATGGCGGGAACTTTACAGAAACTGTAGTTTTTTTATTATCGTTTTATAGTACCTAATGGAAGATGAATTTTTAGAAGATATATTTGTGATAATAACTTAGGGACTCTTAAAAGTAAACACTATTTAGTTACGCATTCGCCATTTTGCTTTGGATCAATATTTCGTAACGTCTTTCTTTTCTCCAAAAAGCGGTCCCGTGTTTCGGTAGCAGTTAAAAAAAATTAAAAAGCATAATTCCGTCAAATTTGTGCATATTTTTTTCTGCTTTTATTAATTTATAAATTCAACTTCTTTAAATGTAAAACTGAAGGTAATTGTACTCAAAAACCTGGTCGATTTTTTGATAAAACGAAGAAGGAACGAAATGTGTGTTCTTTTAAGAACTTTTGTAACAAATAAATGTTTCATTTAAGGAGAATAAATAATGTAAAAAAAATATAAACGTAGAGGCATAAAGTAATCAGCAAATGAAATTATAAATAATCAAATTGATATTAGGGTACCTTTCAGGCAAGTTTAAGAGCCAGCAACTTTTAGATACCCACCCTAGTTTAATTCAAAGACAAACAACGCAAACTTCAAGGAGCACTTGTAACTGTTCGCGTTTTAATTTTAAAGTTTCTAGTGCAGGCAAAGCGTAGAGATAAACGTTTTATTTTTAATCCATTCTTTAAATGTTTAGTTTAAGGTGGGAGTATCAACATGCTTGCCAACCTATAACCTATTTCGCGTAGATTTATTTATGTTTTCTAGCTTTTATACAAAATTTAAAGAAAATCAGTATCGACTTGATATTCTATAGGTAATAATCGACATATTTAATAAATATCAAGGAATTTCATAACTTATTTTAGGAGAATTGTATAGCGAAAAATATCGGGTAAGATTTTTTTTAACATTATTATGTCATTGTTACTCATTGTTCTTTCACTATACAATTCTCCCAAAATTAGCAATGAAATAAATTGATATTTTTGTAATATATCAGATATTACCTAAGTAATGTACCGACCAATGATCTGCTAGCTAGCAGATCATTGGTACCGACTATACTGATTTTATTTAAAAGTTAGTTTAAGAAATAATAAACTTGAAAAAACAAAGCGAAATAGGTTATAGGTTGGCAATAAATTGAACGACGTTGAGAATTCAACCTTAAAGGTTTTGATTTAATGAAAATATTAGGTGTGTGTGTGCGTTTTTACTTATACAAAGTTACAGTTATTGTTTTGTTGGTGGCGTCCCTGCAAACATGTCCTCTGATATTTTTTAGAAAAAAAGTGGTACACCACTGACATTTTTCCATGTGTGGATATTATTTCTGGTTAGCCTGGTTAATTCTACATAAAAATGGTCTCTTGAGTTTTTACCCCTCCCCTCAGGCACACCGTTCTTAATTAAAATAATTAAATTAAATTAGCTCTACTATTATTGACATTGATAATGCAAAATGTTGTTTTATAAAAATTGTTGGAAATGACCACCTTCACTTAATAGGCATGCTTTTGCTCGTCTTTGCATCGAATAGCGCACTCGTCCAAATATTCCAGGCGAATTCCGTATTGTTTCACAGAAGGCAATTATTCGCTCCCTTAAATTTTTTAAAAGTGTTTATGGGAGTTTTATACATTAGAGTTTTAAGATGACCCACAAGAAAAAATCCAAACTATTAAGATCAGGGGATCTTGCTCGCCATTGCTGAGGTCCTCTGCGACCTATCCAACGATTCGGATAAACTGCATCTAAATGGTCGCGAACGATTACACTAAAATGAGCAGGAGCTCCATCATGCATGTACCACATTTGATTCCTTAGCGCATTTGGTACATCTTCAAGTAAAACAGGTAGTTCTTCTTGGAGGAAATGCAGATAAGACTGCCGTTAAGGCGTTAATTATGTTTTTAAGAACGTCACCGTTCCAGGATAACTAGATTTATGTGATCAAAAATTATTCGTCAATACTGCAAAATGACGCTAATTAATTTTAATTATTTTAATTAAGAACAGTGTGCCTGAGGAGAAAAACGCAAGAGACCATTTTTATGTTGAATTGATGAGGCTAATCAGAAATAGTATCCACATGGAAAAATTTGAGTGGCGTACCACTTTTTAAAAAAAAAATACCATAGGACATGTTTGCAGGGACGCCACTGATGGGACAAAAAAATAACTTTTATAACTAAAACATGTGGTTTTGCACTTTTCTTCGTAAAATGACTTGAGAAATCACACCCTAAAATATTAGCACGTGATTAAGGAACACCATACCATGTATATCTCAAACGGACATCAATGTTGCGAATAACGGACTAATAATCGTTCGTTTGAATAATACGTTATTCTCTGCCTGGCAAAATATTTTCGGCCTTTTGCTCGGTGAGATGCGTTGAACTGTTAAATACGCCTTAATTTTGCATTTGAGCAAACAGATTTACATCGTAAACGTTAACAAAGCATTTTTACTTAAAAACCTGGTTGTTTGTAAAAATTAAAAAACTCCAAAGTGACTAATTAGGTGCTTTAAAAACATAAGGTGTCTAATGAGATCCTTTTAGCAGTTAGTAATTGCAGCCAAATAAAAATGTTTTCGTCTGGCATAAAGCATTTTTTTTCCGAACTATAAAACGCCGTAAACTGGCGAAAGTCGCTGTAAAACGTCATCCCAGAGGAAAATGAATATTAATTATGAAAGATAACGGTTAAAGCGGGAAAATATGAACACATTTCCGAAACTGAAAAAAAGATTGTGGAAATGAATATCGTATATCATCTTTTGATAATACTAACGACGACGACTGCTTTTGTTTTTAAGTTAAAACGAATTATACAGGGTCAATAAAATACGTAAGCAAGCGGTCGGTTGAATATATAGGCATTGGCGTAACAAACACCCCGCAGACCCCGCACCGCGGGGGGAGGGGGGGGGCAGCCGGGGGCCCACACCGACGGCCCCTTCAAAACATGTTGCCAGCTTCCTTGTCATAGGTATTTCATTTCATAATTAATTTTATGCCCCCCCCCCCCTGGAAATTCTTCTCACCGTAGCAAGAAATTTTTAAGAAACGTAAAACGTATAAAAAATTTGAAATTAATTAATATTGGTTAAAAATTCAGTTTTGGTGGTAGATAGCATTTAGTACGTCTTCTTTCATGACTTTAAAAGAATAAGAGTTTTGATTTTACTTCTATTTTTCGTCATTGAAAAAAGGGCGTGGCACCCAAAAAAATAGCGCCTGCGGCGCTATTTTGTTTTTTTGGTGATATTAAAGCAAACAAAGTATTTTTTAAGTAAACCTTGTTATAAGTAGTTTTAGCCGTGGATTATAGGTATAAGTATTTATAGTTTCGGAAAACAAATAATTTATCTTACACAGATAACAAACGCAATATGGCACATACAGCTGGTAAATCAGTTAGGTGCCAAATACCAGAATATGGATTTAGTATACCAACTTAACAATATAATATTTATATTGTATCTATATTTGTAAAAAAAATATTTGAATAAAAAAAATAAAAAAAAATAAAGCGTGGAATTTACAAACGATATACCATAAAGACTTGTCCATTGAATTTCCTAGTCAAATTTTAGGCCTCAGAAAGGGTCTTGGAGATAGTATTTCAAAATGAAAAACAGTGTATGAACTTGCGGATCATTTATTAATAAAAAATCAGTGTGTTTCTTCAAATTTTCCAGATGTATCTAGTGCAGTGATGTTATTTCTAACCAGTTTTAGTGTGGCATCAACCGAACGATCCTTTTCCAAACTTAAAATAGTAAACACATTAAATATCGACGAAATTATAAACGATTTTGCAAAAAAAAAACTCTGGAGGATATGGTCGTTTTGTATAATACTTTTTATAGTACTTAGTGACATAATGTTTGTGCAGACTTGTTGAGTCTTCATGTGTTTTACTTTTGGATTCTATAAGGCTCGATCACTGACACTGCTACCCCCGTTACTATCATACATGGTAAGCAACATTATAAGTGGTGTTTTAAAATTTTGATTTTGCATCATGTTTGCTGGAATATTACGTATAATAACTTAATAACTATCTATGTTATGTCTACCAGTATACCTATAGAATTATAAAATAAATTTGAATTGTGTGCTGTTTTAATAGTAGGTACTTAACACATAATGTGTGTTTAGGCCTAATTAAATTATTACACGATTAACGAATTCAAAAATTCATAAACCTGAACCTAATAATAATGAAAATAAGAATAATCATTTTCCATTCGTTATAGAGAGGGGGCCCACTCAGTTTCTGTTACGCCACTGTATATAGGTCTGGATTAAAGTAAACGTTTAATAAAACCACGTTATTATGTTCATAGTGTGTCTTACCAACCTGGATAAAGTTGAAATATTTTGTTAAAAATCTCTGTTATGCTGCATTTATGAAATAACGTTAGTCTAGTAAGTTTTACTAAGTACACCATTCCTATTTGATTAACAAACTCAAAACGTAGATAACTTATTTTTTCACTAAATAAATACACAATAGTATATTAAAGTACACGTTTCATAAGAAGCGGTTTTAGCGCACGCGCCTATTTTAAAAAACGAGCCACAAAGTGGCGAGTTTTTTTATTGACACGTGCGCTAAAACGCCTTATGAAACATGTGCTTTAAACATTTTGTTCTATTTCACCTTTTATCATCAAGAAAAATACATTTTAAAAAGAAAATAAATCCTTTAAATTTTGTAAATTTTTATGTCTAAATTTTATGTTGGTAATATACTATTTTTTATCATAGTAGCCTCTGGACAACAAAAATTATTTTGCAAACTGTCATTTTTTGATTTATTGACCCATTTTCAGCACGAGATTCTAAAGTTATTTTAGCGATATGAGATTTGAAATTGGACGGAATACGTTGTGTGATCCTTGTACATTCGGTACATATACAGAGCGTTCGGAAATTCGGGAGATTTTGCTACTTTTTTTCGAATTTCAAAAGACGGGATTTTACGTCACGGCATTGCAATTTAGTATAGGGAAGATGGAAAATTCAAATAAAGTTGAAGTTAAAATCGACATTGGAAGAGTAGTAGATTGAATTTTGGATAGGGTTTGGCAGAAAATGATAGCTTAAAGCATCTACAAAAGATTGATTTATAGATTTATGCAACCAACATACATGACTGTTATCCACACAGAATAAAAAAGTAGGTTATCAAGCTATTTTTCCTCTGCGAAAAATGGGTTTTCTCGTAAATCACAAAGGCCGCGCAAGTCAATGAAATAAAACATTTAAATGTTACCAACATCAAATAAAGAAAAAACGCGTATCGAAATAGCTTCATTCAACGTGAAATAGAAATTTTTTTTTACCGATTCCTTGAAAAAGTATTATATATTAGCGAAAAACACACATAGATTCGAAACAGACCCATCATGTATATCTACCGAATGTGTATTGTTAAATACTGTTTGAACAAAATATAGTGGAAAAAGTTGATTAAACATTTAATCCAATAACGGTCTGGAATATGGAAAATGAATAATATGCCATTTCCAATACAGTCAGCAGATTTTGCATGCCAAACGTGTGTATCGTTTTATTAATAAAACACACTAGAATTTACTTTCAAATTTACTTCCGATATGTTTTGAACTTTTAGTAACAAAATGGTAAATATAAATAGGGCATTATAAAGGAAAGTGTCGCGGTGTATAAAATAATGAAGCACAATAAATCCGCTATTATAAATCTTTTTTTTCCACCAAGTTCTAACAATGAGCCCGAGATATAATAAAACTTTTTTGCATCTATATCACTGGCGTGAATTGAGCAGATATTTAGGGAGACTCTCCTAAATCTCTGCTGCATTAAAAATCTGGGACCTTAAATTTCTTTCTTATAACGCGTGCGAGATAATATGGCCTCTGTTTTGAATAAAATTTTTAATGGTGGTTTATAAAACCACTCTTTATTGCGTCAAAGCTAAGAATTAATCCATATAATAAAATTCAATAATCCTCGAAGGTTATTGGTAATGCCGTCGTAGAAAACAGGCAATGCACTAATGTAATGTAAAATTATATAATGGTAAGTCATTTTAATGTTTCAGGACGATAAAGTTAATGGAGGTCCAGTTAAATGGCGTTGTGGGAAAGAATTATCTTCCATTAGATGAAATTGAATTTTATGCGAAGTTTAACAACGAAAATGAGTACCTACCTATGATTTTAAAATTTACATGTAGGTATTAGGGGACGGTTGCCCATATTGGACCAATTTCCAGATTTCTTATCATAGATCCTGATAATAACGCAAAATCGATCCTGAAGATATACCTTAGTATACTTTAGTATGTTGTTCAACTGCAGGATTTTTTGCAGAATTTTATTTCAAAGTATCTATGATATACCAGGCTATAAAGAAACCTCTGCAAGTGGTTTAATATAGGAAACCGGTTGCCTAAATTGCACCTGGGGGTTCCAAAATTGGACCACATGATTTAAATCGGAAGCTTAGGTGTTAAATAATTAAATAAAAAATAAAATTGTTGGTACCTATAGGAAGTTTTATACTTATATTTCAAAAAAACATCAAATTTACAATCAAAATTTCGGTAGAAGACATCCCAATGCAAAAAAAATACCTATTAGTTTTCTATATTGGACCAGTAATAGTTTCATTTTTTAACTCAAAGAAAAAAGATTTTAGCAATATTGAAATGGTGTTAGTTCATGACATTAACTTATTTAAAGAGAAAAGTTATTTTTACACAATTTGGAAAAATTGCCTAAATTGGACCGGTTCAATTTTGGCAATCACCCAGTGGTCCAATTAGTAGTAGTAGTAGTAGTAGTAACAAGATTTATTTAGCAATGTGCTACAATTTAACAAGTTATATAAAATATTTGAACTAATTTAACAATATCATCTTTAAAAAAATTTTATCAGTCACTATTTTGTTTTTTAAATAAATAATTTTTCAATGATTTTTTAAAATTTTTCAATGAGGTCTGTGATTTAATTAAAATATTCAAGTTATTATATTCACTTAATCCTTTATAGAAAACCGATTTATATGTCAAATGTTTTGATACCCTACCTAGACAAAAATCTTTATTATACCTGGTTGAATAGTTATGATTTTCAAAATTTTGAGTTATAAAATCTTTCAAATGAGAAGGCAGTAAGTTATGTTGTATTTTAAAAATAAAAGTACAAATCAAAAGAAATACTAAATTTTTAACATTTAACCACTGAAGTTTCTTTAACATTAAATTTATTTTCGTATATTTATCCACATTTAAAATTATACGCATAGCTTTATTTTGCAAAACTTGGAGTCTATTAAAGACCCCATCATTTGCGGTGTATAAAATAGTTGAACAATATAAAAAATGTGGTAAAATTATAGTGTTATAAATTGTTTTTCGTGAAAATAAACTCAAATTTTGACTAATTCTTTTTAAATAATTAATTTTTTTTCCAATTTTAGATACCAGATTTTCAAAATGTAATTCAAATTTTAACTTAGAATCTAAAATTACTCCCAAATATTTAAAAGAGTCTATAATTTCTAATTTTTCATCATCAACAAAAATATTTATGTCTGTATTAATCACGCTATTTCCAATAACCATAAATTTTGTTTTAGAAACATTTAATTTTAATTTATTTACCTTTAACCAGTTTGATAAAATTTTTAATTCAAAATTTAAAATGTCTATACAATCAAGAATATTTTTACCCTTTATATATAATAAGGTATCGTCAGCAAACATTTGAATAAAACTTTGTTTTAAAACATTTGGCATATCATTTATATAAAGAATAAATAATAATGGACCCAAAATGCTACCTTGTGGTACCCCAATATTATTATATTCCTTTTTAGAAAAAATATTATCAATTTTTGTTTTTTGCTGCCTATTACTTAAATAATTTTGAAACCATTTATAAACAACTCCCCTTAATCCATACTGATATAATTTTTTTAATAATTTATCCCTATCAATTGTTTCGAATGCACGTTTAAAATCCAAAAATACTGCCAATACAACTTCATTTTTGTCAACGCTTCGCTTCCAATTTTCAATTACAGACTGGATTGCCGTTTCTGTTGAATATCCTTTTCTAAAACCTCCTTGCATATTTACTAAAATTTTGTTTTCTTCAATAAATTCGAGTATCTGTTCATAAACTGTCATTTCCAATAATTTTTCAATATCCCATAATATATTTATTGGCCTCATTTCACAGCTTTTTTTTGTATTTTTAATTTTTGGAACTGGTGTTATAATAGAACATTTTAGATCTTCAGGTATTTCTCCATATTTTAGGCAGGTATTGATTAATCTTAATATAATTTCACCTGTGCTTGTAAAAGTTTCTTTCATTACTTTTTTTGATAAAATTTCACTATAATTATTGTTTGATTTGAGTTTGTTAATTTTAAATTTTAATTCTTTTAATGAAACTTCTCGGAACTCTTCAATGATATTGGAACATGTAGCAATTTTAGGACATAATATTTCATTTCCAACCTCGATATCATCAACTATTTCTTTAATACTATTAACGTAATAATTATTCATATTTTCAGCAATACAATACGGATTTGTTTCTTTTCTGCCGTTAAATATCATTTCCTTTATTTCACTTTTTGTAGTTGGCTTGACAAAATTCTTTAAAGTTTTCCACATTCTTTTTGGATCATATTTATTTCTATCTATTTGTTCATCATAATATTTTTCTTTTTCTTTTCGTAAGACACTGACACAACAGTTTCTTAATTTTTTGTACTCCTCCCAATCATTAGAACTTTTGGTAATAATAAATTTTTTATACATATTGTCACGTTTTTTCTTCGCTTCCATAATAATTTTGTTAAACCATTAATCAACTACCACGTGTTTTACAAAACCACCCAGGAAAGAAACAAGAAAAAACAAATATGGCATGGTAATAGGAGAAATAAAAAAGAAAAACTTGCTTAAAAACTTCCATAAAAAAGATTTTGCTTAGAGTTTTATGGTTCTAAGGTAAATTCTTAGAAAAATCATAAAAATATTATATTAAAATTGTGTAAATTACGTTTTGCTCTGTACACGCCAAGCACTAACGACCAACTAGTTGAGTTTGTTGCCGATCAAAGGTTCTAGGTGGAAGTATGTTACGAGTGTTCCAATTTAGGTAGCGGTTCAATATAGGCAACCTTCCCCTACAGTTTGATGCGGCCTTCTCAAATCGTTAATTTGATTGACAGCTAGTCCTTTTATTTTCTTCTGTCATAATAGCGGTGTCATCAGCGTACGTAGGATTTCCATTGGAAGGAGGGGGGGAGAGGGGTTGAAACAATGTAAAACACTGACTATCTCTAATCGTAAATTTATTTTATTTTCTGAAAACGTTTTTTTTTGAAATAGAATGTTTTTTTCTTATTCCGTTTAATCCATCTCCAGACGCGTCTCGCCATATCATGGCTCGTTAGTGAGGCGAGGACCGTCGAAAAGATGCAGCGCTAACCGCCATCTAGCGTCGATGTTGGATTAGTAAAAATTATATACAGGGTGTTTCAATAAAAACTCCCAGGCCAATTATTTCGAAAACTAAAAGTGACATGTAAACGCCAGTTTTTAGCCTCTATGATTGGCTTCACAACTGTGTAAAAAATGTGTTTGAATAATACAAGATGTAGGTGGCGCCACGATGCAAAGAGTTTTTTTGATGACAGGAAGTTTTAAATGTTGTGGTTCTTAAAGATAATTAATTTTTGATCAAATTATGTCTCATAAAAATTTTTGATTAATCCAACATGAATATTCGGGGTTAAGTTTTTTTTAAAAATAATTTTAAATAGTATTTTAATTATAAATAATTTTAATATTTATAGCACTAAATTATTAAAATCTGCTAAAGGATATTAAAAATATTTATACTTAATTAAAATACTCGTTAAAATTATTAAAAAAAAAACAACCCCGAATATCTCCGTTCATGTTGGATTCATCAAAAATTTTTATGGGTCATAATTTGATCAAAAATTAATTATCTTTAAGAACCATAACATTTAAAATATCCTGTCATCGAAAAAATTCTTTGCACCATGGCGCCACCTACATCTTGTATTATTCAAACACATTTTTCACACATTTGTGAAGCCAATCATAAAGGCTAAAAACTGGCGTTTACAGAATTTACATGACACTTTTAGTTTTCGAAATAATTGGCCTGGGAGTTTTTATTGAAACACCCTGTATAGTAATAGATATAGCAGGAATGAATTTGTGCAAAGCTTATTGTTATAAATTTTTATAAGTCGAATTCGGTTTTATGCTCAAATAAAATTTTCAGAATAAAACCAAAATAAAATATCACCGTAATGTGCCTAAAAGACGCTTAAAACGTTATGATATATCAGAGTTACAAAGGTAAACGTATAAATAGGATAAAAAGACAGGGGAATCCTTTTTGGGAAACTGGCAGAATAGAAACTTCCCCAAGTGGAAACTCGTTGCTCACCCCGTGCGTGCTTTTATATCCTGTCAGATTTTTAGCTTTCCTTGGCCTTCTTAACGTTTAACCGTTTTGTTTTAGTCCCTATTTTCCCTTTCCAGGAGTCCCTCCGAAGTAGTGTTTTATTAGAATTATTTTTTCTTAAAATTTCGTTAAAGTTAACCAAATTCAAGTAGGTACCCAGTCAGGAGTCAGGAGTCATGCACATACATAAAACATGATTCTATTGTTTCCTTTGTTTTCGTGATTTATGAGCACAGGTACCTATATTCACACCAATAGAAACTTTAGCCGATACTTTTTTTTTTTGGATAAAATCTTGTGTAAAGCTTTAGTACTTACTTAGCCTTACAATCGTCTGACATTTGGCAATACCATAAAAGTAAAATATTTATATTTAAATTTGATTTATTGGATCTATATATATACCTATATACATCGTCATAACGTTAAAATTCGTTTCCAGGAATTTTCGGGGCATAAGCGAATTGGTTGCACATTTTCTAAATCCATACATCCCTTTGTGAACTTTTCCCAAACCTGCCCAAAGGAATTTCAAATTCAACAAGATTTTATATTTATTTTATAGATGAAAATGTAATATAATTTTTCTGACAACTTATAATTTGATCGCATTTTCAAAAGAACATTTTTTGGATGTAAGAAAAAAACGTTTTAAAGAAAAAAAAATAAATTAGTTATTGTTGTCTCAATATTAATACCTATACAATAACCACAATCAAGCAGCTCTTGGGAAATGATTTACAAATTAATTATAATATATTTTGGCACATTCTTAGGATTGAAGTTCTTAAATTTCTGTTCAGTTTTTAAGATTCCACTTTTTGAAGAGGTTAGAGAACCGTGGGGCATTGATCGTTCATTCCGCTTCTGTTGGTTTGGTTCTGCTTCTACTACTACAGTAATATTATATATAAAAATAATCCAAAAATGTATCCTTCCATATTCTTATAATAATATTTCTAACTTTTCCCAGTATATTGGAGTCATCAGATATCATCCCAAAGGTTCGAAATTTTTTTGTCATCATGGATTAAAAATAAACTTTGGCCATTAAAAACTTTAAAGGCTTAGAGTTGTCACCAAAAATGAGGGTTTAAAAAGTCCGCATTTAAACGAAATAAGGATAAACTTATTCTGTTGTTCCCCCTATTAACTTGTTTTTGTGTTTAATCTGTCCATTGCTCGCGAATAGCGTTCCGTATTTGAACCTATACAATGTTACAGATGTCATTATGTGCTGTATAATTGGTCAAAACTCATTATATAAAATCCCTAAAGCCAGTAAAGCCTAAAGCTATTGCTTCCACTCAGGAGCGCACGTAACATTTTTTTCTAGGGAAAGGGGGGTAGAAAAAAAAAGCTGAAGATATTTGTTAGTTATATTCATGTATTTCGAGCGTATAAAGACGAAGCAAAACAAACATATAACAAAAATACCTCTTCCCGTATGAGTTAAAGAACATTTGAAACATACTCAAAGGAGGTGAAACTTCGAGATCAGGTATAGCGGAACATGTATGGACCAACCAACATAATTTACAGTGGTCAGAAGTCAAGGTTTTGGACACGGAACAGCACTGGAGAAAACGAAAATTCAAAGAAGCAGCTTTCATGAATCAAAATACCCGTATATTTAGTAAACCAAGTATAGATATCCCCAATATCTGGAAGCCTCTTCTTGTCTAGAATCAACAGCTCAAACTTCACACTCCAATAGGCATGTATAGGCGGAGTCATCAAGCATCAAGCGTCATTGCACATGGATCGTAATTAAGACAGTAGCCTCAGAATTATAATTTAGTATAAACTTGAAAACGGTTAGAGATACTAACTAACCGAAACGTTATGTTAAGTAAGAAAATAAAGACAATGAAAGTCCGACAAGGTAGTTTTTTTGATATTAATTCATTGTCTACCACCTTCAAACAAATAGTGAAGTAAAGTAAGCTTCTTACTTACTATGTGACTTGAACCTTGCATCCACCTCAGAGTATACGCACCTGCTTCTATCTACATTTATTAATTATGAAGTCAACCTGGGAAATGTGATTTTAATTAGAAATTAAATTTTTAACATGCCACTTGATACAGGGACATCAGAAAAATCTGCAACGCACAAATTGTTTTATCAAAATGAATTAAAAATATATTTAACATTTTATCGCGCAATTTTTCAATGATTCATTGTATTTTATATTTTCAATAATGGGTAAATTAAGTTTAAATTAAAAATAATTGTAGGTATCTTATATAAGTATACATAAGTCGGTTATTCTTTCACGTATAAAGAGAACTTTAATAAATAATAGTTAAAAGTTTCCTAATTAAAAAGGGGCACGACCTCTCTAATTTATTGGTAGCTATTATAGGTCTTCGGTATTTTCAATAAAAGCCTACAGGCTAATATTCAGGGCAAAAGTTACAAGAAATTTATTATAGGATATCTGTGCTATTAATCAATATTAAAGTGATAAATTATTAAGAAAATGTATGGAAAATTAATAATATTTTAAAATGAAGCAGTGCTAAGAAGGGGAGCATTTTTATTCATTAATTTATACCCACCTTTTGACCTTTTTACCAAATTGGATAAGGTATGCATATGCATGGAACTCGCGTGATAGGTGTTCCATAACGCCGCCTTTCTTACACAACACGTAATTATGTAGTAGATAAAACCAACACCCAATCATTAGTATTCTTGAGAAAAAGTATATTATCTTGTCTCTGCTTACCACAACTTCCCTAAAACCTGGCCAAGAAAGTCTTATAGTCTGAATAATTATTAGTTACCTTAAAAAACTCAGTCACGATTTTCAACTAAAAATTCCATAGACATTTCACCTTCGTCTAGGGCTTTACGGAGCTCCAGAAAAGATCTCATTACCTGGGCAGCATCATTAAATAACGTCACCCAACAAGGTATTTGCAAAAAGTTGATATCATCATGAGCGTAGTGATTTTTAATTTTTTTTTATCGGCAAATAAGCAATTCACAGAAATCGTTGGGTAACCATTATTATGCATATGAGTTTTTGACTTATTGCTCAATTACAGCTTTCGTTACATTACATTGTAAGTTAGTTTCTGCCGAGATGAGGGTGTCCTATCAACACCTCCTAAAACACAAGGTGTTTTAGGAGGTGTTGGTCCTATACCTATCTTCAACCGTTTACGAAATATAAACTTTTAAAACAAAATAGACAAAGTATGAAGTGAAACTAATAATAATAATAATAATAATAATAATAATAATAATAATAATAATAATAATAATAATAATAATAATAATAATAATAATAATAATAATAATAATAATAATAATAATAATAATAATAATAATAATAATAATAATAATAATAATAATAATAATAATAATAATAATAATAATAATAATAATAATAATAATAATAATAATAATAATAATAATAATAATAATAATAATAATAATAATAATAATAATAATAATAATAATAATAATAATAATAATAATAATAATAATAATAATAATAATAATAATAATAATAATAATAATAATAATAATAATAATAATAATAATAATAATAATAATAATAATAATAATAATAATAATAATAATAGAGAGATAAATGTTAAATCCTGGCGCAGTCTAGCTGTAGTAGCTATACTCTACTGAACCAGTCAATGACAAATAAGTAAATTTTAATTGTCATAATTAAATGAATATTTTTAATTTCAATGAAATTTAACATAGACAATGAAATAGGCAATTATATAATTAATAAGAAATATAAAGAACTTAAAGCAAACAATTACATAAAGAAAATACATGAGTATAATTTACAATAATATGTTAAGTATTCTGCACATTCAAAAGATATTTTCTATATTTAATTTTAAACGAATTTACATTAAGAGGCAACAGCTCAGTGGGAATCGAATTATAATATTTTACTGCATTATAGGAAAATGATCGTTGAAACATGGCGCTCCGATGACGAGGCGTGGTTAATTTACTTCTGTCTCTAACCCGTCTATCATGAATATCATGACAAAAAATCAGACGCTCTCGAATCGAAATAGGGGAGTCAGGATTATTAATAATTTTTATCAAGAATGTGCAAAAATGAAGCATTCTTCGTTCATCCATCCTCAGCCAGTCAATTGTCCTATACAAGTGGGAAATATGATCGTACTTTCTTATACTTACCATATACAAAACGAAGACAAGCATTCTGCACCTTCTGTATCCGAGATCTACTTTCAACATCCAAGCAGAAACCTTTGACAAAATCACAATAATTAAAACTGGACAGAACGAGAGATTCACACAAATCTTTCCTTAATTTAAAATTTAGAATATGTCTATTACTGTATAGTATTTTTAAAGAAAGATAAGTTTTCTGAAACCCAACCAAACCCAAATTTTTAGCACTATCCACAATATTTAATTTTGTTCCATTAACGGATACATTTAAAATATTTTTTAAACCATTAACCTTATTCTTATTACCAAAAACTATCATGCATGATTTAGTAGGATTTAAATTTAAATTGTGCCTTCAGGAGAGCTCACTCAATATTTGCAAATCCTGGTTTATACAGTTCTCAACTTCGGCGTAATCCTCAGCATCAAAACAGCAATATATTTGTGTATCGTCAGCAAATGCCTGCACTTTACAGTGCTTTAAAGATCTAAGTATATCAGAGGTAGGTATACATAAGAAAAAGTAGGGGGCCCAAAACTGAACCTTGTGGCACTCCAAACGGTATGTCGACTTGTTCAGAATAATTATTATCAGAAAACACTTTTTGAAATCCATTGAACAAGTATGATTTAATAAGAAGAAAGGAGTTATTAACAAAACAATAATATTTTAATTTGGATACTTACAAGAAGTTTATGGTTAATGGTGTCAAAAGCTTTCGAAAAGTCAAGGAGAATTAGTATATTGTTTATCTTTTTATCACACGCACGAAGGATGTCATCTGTTACATTTGTTAAAGCCACAGCAGTCCCAAAGTGTTTTCTAAATCCACATTGTGTGGAAGGAATAATATTATTATCAGTACATCTGATCATACAAACTATTTTGTAAGGTGTTGAAAATGTCCTGCACCAACTGTTCTGCAATTTTCTTTGGGGGCCACCAATATTTCGAATTAATACGGGTTGGTTTCAAAACCCAGCACCTCAGGAAAGTTTATCGGATAAAACTTCACCTTCTCTTCTCATCCCGAAGGAAAATAGAGTTGCTCGGGCCGACCTGGAGCGGCAAGCGAACTCCCGAATAGGGAGTATTGGAGTTGAGCGCGGACGGATGAAAGTTAGTGTTTGAACAACTCCTAGCCGGTGAAGTATATAAGCTTGCGCCGCTAAACTGCCGGTTTTACTCAAAGCGTGTTTACTGCAGATTTGTATTTTCCTCGAGTGCTCGGTATTTGATTTGACGGCGAAAGAGACTTTCGTATTGGAAATTTGTGATTTTGTAAAATGACAATATGTGCTTCTGGTTATATAGTTTGTGAACACTTTCAGCTAGTTTGTCTAGTGCTTTAAACTTGTGACAGTTGGCTTTTTGCGAGTCGAAGTTTTGTAGAAACCGCCAAACTGAATAAGTAGGTATTTGCTTTCTAAAAAATAGGTTTATATTATAAAATAGCATTAAATAATTTTAAAACATAAACTTTGATTTGCAATATTTGTGCTAACAAAAATAAAATACCCATAAAACCTTAATTAACACCGATTTGAGTCAATTTTGGATGTGAAATATGATTTCGAGACATGCAATATTTTAAAACCTAAGCAATTATTATTAAGTATGTCTTCCCTATGAACAACGTTTCGATGCCACTTAAAAAATAATCTTCAGATGATGCAAGTTCTTCGCTTTATTTAAAATTTGATTTGCAAAAATAAGATCATACGTGTTTCATCAGTTTTTCAAAATTCACTTTCACTTAGACGACGCAAAAGGGGTGTAGCCTATTTTAAGGGGGTACCTATAACTGGCTAAAATTTTAAGCTATAATCCTGAAAATTGTTACTTTGTTAAAATAAGCATGTTACACATACCTACATGTTTTGATGTTGTGCGAAATATTGCTCCTAGGGGGTAGAAATGGTGATGAATCTATGTATTTGGTATTATTTTTATGAACAAAGCAAGAAATAAATAACATTTTTATTGAAAAGGAAAGAAATAATGTAGGAAAGCACCAAAGAAATTTCCTTTTAAAATTAATATAGGCAAGTACCTATTCTATTGGGTATGGTACTCCCTGCATTGTTTCGATAGCGAATTTAAAGCAATTAAATTGCGCAAGCGAAGCCGGCGCGGGTGTCCGCTGGTTTAACATATTATTATATAACTAAATGTAGCAATGAATGGATAATTTAAATTTACAAATTAAAAATAGCGTTGCCGTCGGTAACCAATTTTGGCGATTTTAAATTTATGTAGGTAACGCCTAATATTGTTATTAAATGACTTGTAAATAACTATTTAAACCTGTCATTAGCCGGGAATCTTGCCGTTAAAAAAAAATAAAAAGGAAGGAATCGGATTTAGAACAACCGCGTGTTTTTTATTATTGCAAATATCTAACTCTAAAAGAAATAAACTAATCACAGGAAAATCGTTGCGGTTTCCATTATAGGCTCTGTTGGATCCTTACAGATGTTTGCAAGTTCGGTAGAACAGATTTGTGGTATTTTGGGGAACTGTAATCGAGAATATCATGGCTATTTATGTGTCTGTAATTTTGCTACTAAAAGCGTAATAAGGTTTGTGCATTAGTATTTCCGATTTATTTTATTATACGGTATAATTTTATATTATATAACTAAATTTAAAAAAAAATCATTTAAACGGAAATAGAAAAAAAACATACTTACCCAACGTTACAACGTTATTAGATTCCTTTAAATTTATTTATCGTATATTTACTAGGGCGTCTAAAATTTTCACAAGCTCATGTGGGGGCGTCATATACGTTTTTAAGTAATTTTTATTTTCTGTTTACCTTTAAGTCTATAAAAATATTAATTATCTCTTAAGATGTTTTACCTACACAGCCGCATTATCAAAAATGTTGAGCACTTAGATTCTATTCGTTCTATGCAATTTTAAGTGTTACTACATTGTCAAATGCCTTTTATACAAGTCTGCATGCGCCAAACTAATTTATACGTCGGTTTGGTACCTTTTATCATCATTTTAAGCACAAACTAATCACTGTAGTCGTTTAAGTGGCTTCTCAAAACAAATATTAGCGTTTTACTTGGGATTTTAATCATTACTTATATTTTAAAGAACGAAATGAAACAATTTCGTTTTTCATCAGGGGCTCTTTTTATGTCGGTCCATTATTGAGGGATTATATTACCCAGTATCCAAAGGCAAAGACTATTTCAAAAATAAATGAACTTCTTTTGGCGAATTTTCATTAAAACGATTCGGGCTTCGCTCATTTAAACAAAGCCTTTTTTCGGTTAAGCAGGATGTCGCGTAGCAAATCTTTTGAATTCGCATCGGCTTTTTATATCCTGATTTAAAACCATAATTTGATCTCCTTGGTTTCTTTTTAAAATTTAAATGCTTTTTTAAATAAATGGTACTCATTTTTTATTAGCTTTATGGAAACATTAATTAAATAGTCAGTTTAGTTGAGAACAAACACTAGCGACACAAATTCATTACTTCCTCATTGTATCCAAACATCGGCCAAATACCCTTATATCTTTTGGATTTATAAATTAATAAAAGCAGACTTCTTCTTCTACTTCGTTTGAGTGGCCTTAGTGGTGAAACTATCCGGCCAAAATCACAGATTGGAGAGTGATAAAAATCCCCTCAGGACCGTTTTCCACGAGCCTGGATTCTCAACCCATATCCTGAGGAAGATACAAAACATTATGAAGGGTAAACATACAGATATACAGACATATCCTAGAAAAGCAACACTGCAGTATACACAAATTGCTCCAGTAGAAGCCATAGCAGTCAATAAAGCTAAGCAAGATCTAAAGCTCAATCCCGGAGACAACAAGAAAGCTAACTAGTGTATTAATATGTTCAACAGAAGAATTCTTGAAAAGGAGGTCATGCATAGAAATAGAGGGGTGTTATACCTAGACGACGATGCAGCATGTTAATGTTATAGTAATTGAGGGGGCATTTAGCGCCACAGGTACAGTTCGGCTCATTCTTTAGGTGGAGTCCAACAATGGCCCGATCTCATTCTTGTGAAAGTGGTCATTTTTCTTCTATCAAGAGGTTTGTTGTGGAACCATGGTGGTCGATATTTCTTTGAATTGCTCACTCCAAAGTTTCGCAATATTTTTATTAAAGGAAGCAGGTCTGCGGGAGGGATTTTATTAAAGTTAAGAACATGATTCCTGCGATTGTTGGCGAGTTCATCAGCCTTTTCATTTCCTTCAATTTGGGTATGGCTAAATTTTCATAATTCATACTTAATAATAATAATAATAGTCTTTATTAAGAATATAAATTATAAATTATAATTCTTAAAGGGCGAAGTCTAGCTGATAAACATCAGCTACTCAACATTAACCCTTTTTAAACAAAATAAATAATTATTATTGTGTAATCCGTCAATATTTATAGTAAATTTAGTAAATATAGTGAGTCATAAATTATATAATAATAATAAAATAAAATGAGCCATAATAGTAATTAATATGCACCGTTCTACCGTTCACACACATAATGTGCACTACAGTACGTTCTAGTAAAAAAGAACAGCAGTTCTAGATTTAGTAGGTATTGAAACTGCCAATGAAAATTAAAATCACAGAAACTAGCCTTCAGCGTTAGGATTCGCCTGCTTTTCCAGAACGAGCTTTCTTATTCTATTACGAAACTACATTAAATAGGGGCAAGTCATCGTGAGTGTATTTGATCTAACTGACTTCTGCATATTGTTGAAATACTGTGACACCAGATCAAACCCTTCATTCATGGGCAATAAGCCCTCTCGGTCCCTAATAAAAGCAGGGAAAAAAATATGCCCAAATTTGACAGAATTTCGTTTTAATGTTATTATTAATTAATTTTTTTTAAACTTAAAACTGTAGGTAACTGCAGCCCAAACACGAGTATTAGGTCGCTTTTTGGAAAAAACAAGACATTAATAAGAAAATAAAATGGCGAATGATTCACTAGTGTAAATATTTTTCTGTTAGGAGGTCTCATATTTATTTAATTAGCTGAACTATCATATGAAATTGAGGCAAATTATGTCAAACAGATTTGATTTGGTTTCAACATATTTCCGGCTGCCAGTATTATAGAACAGAACATTAATTAAATGTGATTTGTTTATTAGTGATTATTCATGTAATTTAAAATAGATAACATATCAACGATTTCACAAGACGTTGAGTCGATGCCTAATTTATGTTTCTCTCTCTCTCTCTCTCTCTCTCTTTCTCTTTCTCTCTCTCTCTCTTTCTTTCTTGTAAAATCGTTGTTATGATGGATATAAAAGTTTCTTTATCCGAACAAATTTTTTATTAAGCGTTTTCTTATAGAAAACTAAGCAATAAAATCAACGAGAAGAGCATTTAACCGAATAAAAAAGGTTTTCCGATAAATTTCTCCACTTTGGATCGTTTTGTCTGGGAAAAGAAATAATAAAAGGTATGCAATAAATGCACGACCGATTTGTTTGTTCTCTTTACTTTTTCTCTGGCTTGTCCGAATTACACATCATAGCAACGGAAATAATTTAATAAAAAATCGACTACAAATTTAATAAAATTTCAAAAAGTAAGAATTGACGAGGTAAGTAGAAATTTATGTATAGAAGATTTGACGAGTCGACGCTGTCCTGATTTGAGGATCGAAAAATAAACCGAGTTATTTTCCAAATTTAGGGTCGAAGAAATGCCATCGGTTCAATCTGTATTTTCTATTATTCCTTTGCTGGCCAACGCAAAACTACGTGAACTCTGCAATCTGTTAAAGTTGAAAGTTTTTGCCCACTTTTAATTTAAAATTGGAGATTTAATGCCAACAAACATGAAAACAAACTTGGAAATATAATACGTTCTTATTTGTTCATTTCCGATTTTTGTTTTAATTATGTTTTAATAAAGTTCGGGAAGTAACAAATAAGAATTTCAATTTCTTTTAGCGAAACAAATTATATTATGTAAACGTTTTTAATAATTTGAATTCCTTAAATTTAATTGAACAATAATTAAAATTGCTTACCCCGTATACATTATACCTTAATATAATTTTGGTTAAGACATAACTTTTAATTTAGTGAATATATTACGCTTGAGTGGTACTTTGACTAGGTTTATATCAGGTATGTAATTAGAATCAAGAACTAGCAGCAACTATAACTGAGGTTTACCGGTTAACGAAGCTATATTGTAAGCCGACAAGTAGTGCTAAAATTTGGATTATAAGATTTAAATGCTGCAATATAGTTAACAGAGCACTTGCACTAGTTTCACTGAGCACAGCCATGTTTAGGAACTATATTGGAAGTAACGATTCGTAATAATAGTATATTAACGTACACGTTTTATAAAGCATCACTTTATAGCACGCGTCCATGTTAAAAAACGAGCCGCTTGCGGCGAGTTTTATAACGGGACAAGTGCTTAAAACTGCTTTATATAACACTATTTTTTCTAATTTGTAGTTTTTTCAATAAAAAGCACATATTTAAAAAGAAAATAAATCCTTCAAATTTTGTAAATTTTTATGTCTAAATTTTATGTTGGTAATACTATTTTTTATCATAGTAGCCTCTGGACAAGAAAAATTATTTTGCGAACTGTAATTTTTTGACTTATTGGCCCATTTTCACCACGAGATTCTAAAGTTATTTTAGCGATATGAGATTTTAAATTGGACGGAATACGTTGTGTGATCCTTGTACATTCATTACATATATAGAGCGTTCGGAAATTCGGGAGATTTTGCTACTTTTTTTCGAATTTCAAAAGACGTGATTTTACGTCACAGCATTGCAATTTAGTATAGGGAAGATGGAAAATTCAAATAAAGTTGAAGTTAAAATCGACATTGGAAGGTTAGTAGATTGAATTTTGGATAGGATTTGGCAGAAAATGATAGCTTGAAGCATCTACATAAGATTGATTTATAGATTTAGGCAACCAACATACATGACTGCTATCCACACAGAATAAAAAAGTAAGTTAGCAAGCTATTTTTCCTCTGCGAAAAATGAGTTTTCTCGTAAATCACAAAGGCCGCGCAAGTCAATGAAATAAAACATTTAAATGTTACCAACATCAAATAAAGAAAAAACGCGTATCGAAATAGCTTCATTACGATACGCAAATGCGTATCGTACTGAGCTTATTATGAACGTGAAATAAAAAAAATATTTTAGACGACTAGACGTATTAGTAGTTAGGGTATGATTCAATGTATTATAAGTTAAAGTTCCTGATTTAGAATTTACTAGATATCCTATATGATGCTTACTAGGGAAAAAGCTGTATATTCGTGGTGGCCACAATTTTTAATATTTCGAATTATACCAGACGTATGCAGAATAAACAAAAGGGGTCTCAAATTTGAACACTGGGGTATGAAACAACTGGTTCCAAGGAATAGATCTCTTCACCTAACATTAGTATTTGGGTTCGTTTACTCAGATAAAAAAAAATCCACGGCAGGCAATTATGTGCTTCTAAGACATTTTTATGCAAAAGACCCCGTGTGATTCCGCCTTCAAAATAATTTATTAGTTTTAATGGCGTAGTACTTGGATAAAATTTGATTATATGGCCCAAGTATTATTTGGTCGATTATTATTGTAAACTTCGAGTAAATCCTTAATCTAGCCAAAAATATGTAAAAACACAACGTGCGCGTGCATCACAAAAGGTTTTTACCTAAAGCCTGTAAAAGAATACAAAGGTTTTATAAAAAATATATTATTAGATAATTAATCTTTGGGGTAATTAGCGGAACAAATATAACTTTACATTGTGGTTAACTGCAACGTGTTGCTTTGTTTGTTAAATAACTTTTATTATTATCAAGGCTAGTTAATTGAAACAAATCGTTCTTTTGACTTGTTAATTTCATTATTTTCCCTAGAATTTATCTCGTTAATATTTTCTCAATAAATTCGGGCTATTGTTGGTAGAGTGGTTAACGATGTACCCATACCACGCAAATACTTTTAACAACAGACAAAGGACGATAATTTCATGAAAATTCAGAAATTCAACTTCTAATCAAATAAAATAACATACATCATAAATTGTATAGTGTCAAAATGGTCTGGGAAAAATAAAGTGGACATAATTAAATGGAACGTTACAATTTACCAAACGTTCCCCTATTAGAGATCGCTTTTTCTTTATTATTTCCATTGTTTCCCGAGCTTTGAATACATTTGATATATTGACATTATAAAAACGCCATGCAAGAATAGCTTTTTCTGTCACCATATGTCGCAAGCTAACATGCTCAAGAAAGCAGAAATATATTCGAATATAAAACCAAATTAGGTTGGCAAGTTATGGTTTTTGATGATTCAGTGCAAAAGCCGTTTTGTGCCATTTGGCTTTCAAACTTCTGCAAACTTTGAAAGTTTCAACAATAACACAATACGAGGCCCAAAAGCAGAGACACGGCAGTCATTTATTTTTCACGGATTAGCTTCTATAATCACGAAATAATTGAGAATCAAACTTTGTCGAAATAACTGTAGTTAAATGGGGAAATAAGCGACCGACTTTACAAAAGAACATCACATTATAAAATACTATATTTAGAAGTTATAATAGTTCCATTCATGAAATAAATTTAGCGTGTTCTCGTATTAATTCAGAAACAATGAGTTTTCCCATTTACACCCCTTTAAAAATATTAAATACCTTGAGTCTATAGTAAATGCCACTCTTCTACATTAATAATTTTGACTTAAAGGGACCAAAGCTCCCAGTGCAGTGGTAGCGTGTTCTTATTTTTAGAGTACTCGAGTACTGCTTGACTTGCAACATAACGTGTGAAAATCCTATAAACAGTTTATCAAAAATTAAATTTAATATAAACGAAGTTATGACATTTAATCTGTTAGACAAGTGCCATTAAAAATGGAAATGTCAAGAGCGATCCTTCGCCACATTTTATCTCTTTTACTGTATTTGCCTTTTATATTCCATGCCTAAATGATTTTCTGTAACTAATGACGTTACACTTAAAGTGGTTGCGTGTAGCAATTTTCTTTCGATTTAAAAAATTATTCATTAAAATTTTTATGAATGAAGCTGTAACGAAAACTTGACTCGTTTTAATGATTCAGCCTGTCCAAAAGTAAATATAATTTGTTACTTAGGAATAAAGTAATTACTACCATGGCTTTATGTTACTCTTTGAATTTAGCAACTTTAAACTCACCCTGGCGTGTATAAGAGGCATCAAAACTTATTATAATTTAAAGTTTTTAAATAAAATCAATTTCTTGCCAATTATATTGTGATGTGATGAGTCTCTGATTTTCTTCGTTTGAAATAAAAATATATTACACTTAGGTGTATGACTAACACTTTCTTAAATAAGGTTGCCAAGAAGTCCGGAATACAATTAATATACCCTTAACCTGTAACTTTTGTGGAAAACGCTTAGACACGTCAGTTTAGTTTTATATATGCTCACATTTTGACGTTATTCGTTTGTTTTTTTATAGACATTTGTTAACTATATGACAACATCGATTTTTTTTTCAATGGAAACATACAGCTTGTGATACATCATTTGAAAACTAATATCTCGTACAATATGCTCATTTTGGAGCGATTCTGTCAAGCTATTTCAAAATGGCGACTGTTAAATCGTTTAAAAAAATCTCTATTTAAATAAGCGGAAATGATAAATCATTGACGTTACATTTTTTTTTTTAACAAAATAAATAACAAATAAACCATAACTATTGTTAAGTCACAAAATGTCAGAACGCGAAACAATGGTAAAAATTCACAGATCTTGCATCTTACGAAAGTATCATAGGCGTATTAAAAATACCTACCACATACAGCGGCGAGAAGGAAACCATTATGTCACAGTACAGATTACTCCTATCTGTGAGTATGTAACGTGCCGCTATCACGCGTTATTATGACGGCATGGATGCTCCGATTTAGTTTGAAATAATAATTAAATTATTATACTTACAAATGTGTAAATTTGACTGTTTTGTTAAAATAAAAAATATAGGATAATCTGTATATTAGTTCATATAGAGCTCAAAACCACCTTTTCAAAAATAGCGACAAAATTATTTCTTTAGCTATATACAGCCATTTACCTGCTGGTCCTTGTACTCTTTGTTCATGAAATGTCTAAATATTAAGTCGGCTATGAAATGTTTTGGATTGGTATATCCATTCTCCCCCGACTTTATGTGTAATACGCCAAGACCGCCGCGCTATTTCGCTTTGTTTCAGCGTCATTCACTGTTTATTTTTTCCAATTTTATCGAAATTGAAACAATCAAAAATGCGGTTACCATGATATCGGCTTATATGGACACCTGAAAATTTTAAAAATTATGATAACGTTATCTGATATCAATGACATTTATACGAATAAAATCTATTTGCACTGTCGTAGAATAAATTTTGAATGATACGCGTTCGATATAAACTTTGTTAATTAAACTTGTGCAATTAAACCACTCGGCTGACGCCTCGTGGTTTAACGTTGCACACGTTTCATTAAGTGTTCATCGAACTAGTATCATTAATAACTATAATGTAAGAACATAGAACAATAATAAAGATAATCTACTTTTTATTATGTCCAAATAAAGGTATATTCAAAATTCAAACACACAGTATAATATTTAAATAGTAATAATATTTGGTTTAAATGAACATCCTGATAAAGCCGACGCCGCTTGTGTGCAGCTGTGGCTTTTGGGAGATCCCGTAACATAAAAGTAGGTACTGGCCGATTCAATACTAACTACTATAACTGTTCTCTCTCCCGGCCATATCTTAATATCAACAAATATAATAATAAATGCCGAAACCCAAAACAAAACAAAACAATATTAACACTTAGCAGATAATCTCATCGATCCTGTGCTGCTCGGATGTTTGTTTAGACTTCACCGCCGTGTTATTTATGTGCATGTCGCATGTCGCGTTCATTTTTCATGAAATAGACCCGTATATACGCACCCAGTAGTATTTTCAATACTAAAAAAACATCAATGGTTCATCAGTTCCGCTTATTTAAAAAAGTGAATTTTTAAAAACTTTTATCAGTGGCCATTTTGAAATAGCTTGACAGAATCGCGCCAAAATGTATGAACATACTGTTCGAGATATTAGCTTTCAAATGATGTATCACAACCTGTATATTTCCATTTAAAAAAAAATATCGATGTCGTCATATCTTGGTTGTAGCTAAATTTCCCATTGATTTATTTTTATACCGTATAATCCCTCTTAAATGTAAATTAATTGGACCAATCATTATTGTGACCAGTAAAGCAGTTTAATATTTAATATTGGGTGGGCCATCATCCATTCTATATTTTTTACTCAAATTTGTTTGTAAATAAAATGCCGATTGTAACAAATAACTGATAGCTTACATCATAGGCGTAGTTAGACGGTCAACATTGGGGGTGCTGAAGTCCAGTGGCGGCTCGTGACATGTTAACGTGGGGGTGCACAAAAAGCCCGCGAAATGCGCCGCAGGCGAATTTTTTTTTAAGACCACGCCCAACTTTGGTTAATACTTTTTAGTAAATATTTTAATGTGATGTATAATAGCAAGTTTAGGTCTTTCAATGTTCTTGACAATCACTTTCTCCTCCAACGGTAACTTGCTAAACGATTTTTTCAAAAATTTCACGGTGTATTTTATATCCGACGACGCACTCATTGTTTTTTCGTGTTTATTTAACTTTAACTGAATTCAATAAAACCATATTAAACCTGAATAAACAAAAAAACAATAGTCAAAATACCGGCTAAAAATTTCCGCGAATTTGAATGACTACGACTGGTTAAATTTAAATTATCAAATTAATGCAGAATTGCAGAACATGACATACACAAGCTATTATGCCGCTCTCGTATTTTACGAGATTTTTATGATCATAGACCCGCTCTGACAAGTAAACTGGGCGTGAACTACACGGTACACGGAGAGAAATTTTGAACAGAATCGGCAACTACCTAAATATACTTGAATTTGTACCAGAATTCGAATGCTTGAAATATTAATATGAAAAATTCATTACATATAATGTATATTATAAAAATAGGTTAGTTCTAAAATGAGCCTATATATTGTAAATTTTTTTTGGGGGTACTAATTTAGATTTCGGGGGTGCTTAGCACCCCCAAGTACCCCCCTAACTACGCCTATGGCTTACATACCTGTAAACGATATAATTAATTATAAATATAATGGGATCGGCGTCATATGTTTATGTCACAATAATGGAAACATTTCGGCTTTGAAAGCAACAAAATACGTTTTAACTTATAGTTATTTGAACAACGAATCCTACATAATAATAGCATTGAAAAACTTATTAGTGGTTTTTGTTGTTTGTCTTAATCTCGAAAACTATCAATACTAATAAAGCGATTATACTTTTTCAGTGAAGTTTTGTAATTCAAAGCAGGTTAAACAACTCGATACGCTGGATAGTATGTATTTCTTCTTCCAGTTTATTAAGATGGTTGCCGGTATCGCAGATATTCTGCAGTCGATCAAAAAATATTACATTCCATTACAGTAATGCTTAGGCTGCGAGTTGAATAGAGCTTTCTTTACCTCACCGGTAAATTATTTATAAAGGAATTGAACTTGGCAAAAGCTCTAAAGTCATTCACATATGACGCAGCGTAAGCCCAGCTTTCTGACTAGAATGTTATTTCTTAAGAGGTTCCGCTGCTTCGCCAACTTTCTTTCTTTAATGCTCCTCATCAATATCGTAGACTGACTTTATTCACGACAGAAACTTTTATTTGTTTTAACGACGCGACGCTTGTTCGTTTTTCGTACTGAAAGTCGAAATTATTACTCAAAAAATCAACCCCTAAGCGGGTAAAAACGGAGGTTGTTTCTGTATCTCAGAAACTAAAACTGGTGGAGGTAAAAAATTGGTGTATGAGTTCCTCTAACAAAATAATAATAATATACAGGGTTGCCAGGCAGGGCCCGCGGGGGCAACCTGGGCCCCTGCACAGGGCGGCAAGTTGGGAGAGCGGCATGAAAAATCTAACAACCACAGGGGCCATAAATCCCCGTTTTGCCTAAGTACGTTGAGTATACGTTCCTATGTATATTTGAAGTTTGAACCATTCCAATTTCCCGTTAACAAAATTAATTTCCTTTGTTTTGCCGTCTTATTTTCTAAACAGTGGCAATTTCAACACATCATTTTTCTTTTTAATATTTTGTCAACGATTGTAGCGCGTAGGAATTCAAGTCGCACGTGCGTTAAAGTAGGCGGGGTTTCTGCTGTCTCTCTATGCATCCTGTAGTAGTAAGTAGGTGTGGTGGGGGAAAACGCGATTCTAATAGGAAAACTCGCAGAATTTAAATGTTGGGGCAGTAAAGACTTATTTTAATAAAAATGATCAATTTTAATGCCAAAACGACTATGAATGTGGAATATTTGAAAAACAATTTTAGCTTATTAAGTATTGAGCAAAAAATTGAAATTAAAATTGAGGGAAGACCTAAGCCCGAAATTAACTTAACACAGATCACAAAGTGTAGATTTAGGGATTTATTGTTATTGATAAGTTTGTTGCAAATAAAAACAGCAGATTGGACTTTACTTTTAAACAATGTACCCACTAACTAATGAAAAATAAATTGGCAAACCCGAAAATACCCGAATGGCTTCAGCCGGTATGTTATGTGTCTCCAATCTAATTTTGTGTTTCAAAACTTCAATATTATTGAGCCTAGTTAATAAACTTTTTCTTTTAAATATTCCCAAAGAAAATAGTCTAGAGGCGTTAAGTCTGGGGACCTCGGTGGCCATTCAATTGTACCACGAAGCATGCGCATTATCCTGCAGAGATAATGCAATATCCAATTTTTCATCGTCGCCTAAAACAAGTGGCCGTCCATTCCTATAGGCAAGTCCTTTACTGTGCCCTGTGAAATTTGATTATCCGAATATTTAGCATCAAATAAAGTGCACATTTCACTTTGACTTCTTATTTTATTTCCACATCCTAACAATATCAAGACTTTGGATACGCTGCCTTTCCAACAAAACCATTTTATGGTTTGGTATGGTTTATGGATTAGTTCCACCTTTTAATTTTATTTTTATTTTCTCTTTTGCTAACAACATCAGCTGTTCATTATGTTTGTTTCAATTTCCTGATGATGAGTGTTTCTACACTCGAAACATGTCGATTCTACCCTAGGTTCGCCTAGCTATTGAATTAAAATTGTGGAGAAAGACTTTATGCTTTTCTTTTCCCTATATCATTCAACTCCACTTTGAGTATGGACTACTTCTTCAAAACCATTTTTGTTTAGAAAATTGTAAAATAATACTTTGGAAATACCTAAATTAATTTTACAAGTTCACAATGTCACAAAATGTCAAAACGTGAAACAATGAAGATTTCTTAGGTAGAAAAAAATAGTATGACAATAAAGTATGATCGATGGGCTAAAATGATGGAATATACGATTAAAATTATCTTAGCATATACGCCATCAAAGTTTAAACTATATTGATCACTTTGGCTTGCCTTGTAACACATAACGTTAACTTTATTAAGTGTATGCATATAATTATCGATTTTTAGTTCAAACTCAATTACTTTCAAAACAAAAGTAGAAAATTAGAATTTTCATTAAAACTTCCTATAAAGTATGGTAAAAACTAGTTAATATTCTACCAGTTTGAGATGTTTGATGGAAATTTATAGTCTTGTTAGAAAAAGTCACTTTTGCATTTTTTCTTATCGTAATAATAAGTAATTACTAATAAAGCGATTTCAATTCTTCAATATAATTGTATAAACTTTAGGTAACTCTAATACCAGACTCCGTGGTTTGAACTTGGGCAATGGCAATGTATCATTAGCATCGTTTATTCTAGAACATTCGTGGGTTATTATTTTCTTCGACCAATTAGCAGAATAATTAAATGCCTAAACGAACTTTCCTCCCTTTCAAACTAGTATGGCATAAACAAAAGGATATTAGGAAGACGACCATCTATTGATATAGATGATGTAATTTTTAAATACAGTGGCGCGATGATAATGGTGTCAATTTAAATAAAATATTTTTCTGAACAAGCATGTCAGATGTCAACGGTAGTTCGGAGACCACAAGCGTATCATAATACCTCCGGCGAACAAACCCGAACAAACGAAGAGAAAATGCCCTTAATGTGTAAGAAAATCCCCTTAAATTATAAAAGTATGCAGGTAAATTAAAACGAATTCCATGGCTACTTAAAAACACCGATAATTTCTGTTAGTTTTTATTGACCATAAACATTGATATAATCTGCAAATTGACCCGAAACAGAGAAATTTTATTTCCGAAATTCCCCATAAAAGCGACAATCGAGGGACAAATAACATAAAAAGAAAAAACATAAAAAACTCATATTCTTCGCTTACGTGATATAAATTTTGTATATTTTTTCGAACAGTTTTCTGCGCATTATAAGAGATCGTTCCTAAAATTTCCTTGATTAACAAGTTTGTTTCCAAGAACAAAAGTTTTAACACTGAAATCAGTTCTTTTATGGTACAAATAAATCAAGCTTTATAGTCCTTAAAACTAGGATGTTTTGTGCTTTCGAATAACTGAATATATATAAAAGGACAAAAAATCTATACGTTGTAAATTTTTAAAGAATTTGTAAGAACATTAGAAATTTTTATTAAAAACTTTTTAAAGGTAATTTCTAAAACGCAATAAAAACTGCCGATTATCCAAAAAAAAAAATAAGAAAATGCTGTTCTTGTAAGTTCCTGAGTAAATATTTAACATAGTAATAAAATATACAGCTTCGTAAAACTTTTAATTTTAGAGTTTAACGTCGACAATCATTTTTTATTTAAGAGATTTTCAAGCTACGCAAACGGCATTTATCTGAAAAAAAGACGACTTTCTCTTCCTTAAAGGGATGGCCTATATTCGAGACCTCTGACCAAAGGAAATATTTTTTAAGACTAGAAGAAATATTTGAGAAAGATAAAGAGTTTTCTCAATCTTTTCTGTTTTATGTAAAAAAATGCTTTGTGTGCATGTTGTATATTGTCAAATTACGACGATAATAACATTTTCTGAGAGACATTTTTTATACTCGGTCATGGCCACACAAAATTTATTTATAGCAAATAGGTAACTCTAGAAATACTGCAATATTATGGATTTTTAGTCCTGTAAGCACCTATACTTTTTTTTCTCTATTTACTTCTCAACTAAACATAATACTAAATCTTTTCCCTTAAAAAATATTTTTTTCTGCGTGAAAATATTGATTTTACTTTCGCTCAAACACAAACTTAACTTCAGGTTTTTCATGATCTTTATCTTTTTTTCTTTAACAATCGTTAACCTTAAGCAAATAGCTACAAAACTCCACTTAATACGATTGTTACGGTGGTTATTTTGCAGGTATTTTTTTTTTACTTAAAAAAACTGCTACAAAAGCGAAGCAGGATACTTTGGTTAAATATTCTTTATTCCGCAATGGTATAATGAAAACAAGTTTTACAATCTAAGTAGGTATGTTTATAATATTAATTTGTTGTATATATATACATTTACCGTACTGCAAGCCTGGAGTTACTTTTAATTGTGCAAGTATCTACTAGTTCGACTTTATCTGGTATAACTATAAGAACATTAATATTTGTGAAACTTTGTTCGTTGTAAAACTTCAACTGCTCTCATAAAAGTATATATCTGGATGCTTATCTTTTGTCTGCTGCTGTTCCCACTGCCCTGCACACAAAATGGGAAAATCAAATATTTGTTTTTCAAACCGAGATAAATCGGCAACACTTTCATGACATAATTTCCCTAAAGCTAATGTAACAGCGCTCACGACTTGTATTTAATGTTACAAAAAATTCGCCCATTCTTTAAAATCATAAAATCTGACGTTGACAAAACGTCACTGGTTATCTCTTGAAAAACATTTGGAAAATTATCGCTATTACTCAAGCGTTCCGTGAGTATCTGCGCTATATAGATTTATAATTAGATATTTTCAAGTTAATACAAGATTCGTATATAAACGTGTGATTTTTTGTTAAATAAAATCAACTAATTAAGGTACATTTTCTCTTCTCCTCTCTGTATTTCCGTATAAAATAAACGAACAGAAACTACATTATCAATATTGCAGATATTAGAGTTAACGGAAGTGTATGATTAATAGCGAGATCCGTCCTGTTTTCATCGTGTCATTCACCACTTTAAAGTTACTTTCCCGATGAAAATCTCCGCTTGAAACAAGCTCATTATTTTCTATTTTACCATAAACTGCTTTCCCCCATTCTCATTGTGGCACACGGGCTGCTTCTCAGAATTACTTTTCTTTCTAAACACAAAAAACACACTTCTTATTCTTATAAGAATTTACACGAATTCAGTGTGAATTGGTCCTTTTATTTGCGAATTTAACGGTTTTACAAACGAAACACAGCGTTGCTACAGAAAACATTTTTAACTACATTTTTATTGTATTCAATTCTTTCTAAATAATATCTTTTTTTTTGTAAAATGAAACAGATTAACAGTAATTTATTTTTAATCATAACATAATGATAAATTTATATTTTATTTGTTTACAGGATAATGCACTGCCGGATCATCCTGCTATGGTTGTTCACCAACAGACTAAAAGGTAATGTAATCGTGACATTTATAATATATAAATTTTTTCAAAAAGCCCTAGTAGGCAACACTACTAGAAATCAAACAGAATAATTATTGTAAAATTTTTAAACGCTGTTTAATACCTGACTGCCTCGAGTAACAAATTGCTAAAAATGTAAAATCTATCGATTCCAACGTCTGAATTCCCCGAGAAATGTTTTATTTATTTATGTAAAATATTTTTATAGCGTATATTTAAGGTCGCCCAATCGATGCATAGGGCTTTGGATGAATAAGGATTAAAAAATCATTATTGAGATTATATTACTCGTGAATTCGATCCCAAAACGAAATTTAACTAGATAAAGTAGCATGCGTTTTTTGTTATATTATGCTTTAATAGGGTTTTTAAAATTAGGAATTTTTTTTTAGTTATTAAAAAGAATATTCGCAGGAAAAATAAACGAGATAACGGGTTAAATTCGTGTTAGGGTCTCCTTCTTTACCGTTTCGGAAGTAATTTGCAATTAAAAATAATTTCTTAATTTGTGCACGCCGAGAAAAAACATTTTAAAATATTTTTAAGCCACACTGGACCGTAAAATTCTTATTTCCACTGAAGATATTAAAGATAAAAATACTAAAGAAGAGAACTAAGTAAAATTAAAATTCTTAGCTCGAATGGTAAAATGCTACATTTGCTTAAAGCTATATAACAACATAGTAAAAGGTGTCTTGTCTTAAGTTTGCTTGCTTTTTTAATGGCTGGGCACATCTAAGAGATTACAACAAACAACAGCTTACAAGTCTCGGTGGCTTTATGAGGCGCCATTTAATTTTTATTAAGTTGCGACAGTTCGGATGAGTTAAAACCTTTTGCGATTAAAAATCTTAATTAATTCGCTTGCACATTTTTTATGAACACTTTTATGGGTCATTATTCTTTTATAGGTCATTCATGGCATCGCATCGGTGGGACCAATAATATTTAATACCAAAAATGAGTTCAAGCTTGTCTACCACAGAGCAGAGTAAATATTAAAATGTGTATACTTTGTTTTATATCACTGTGCCTATACTGGCCAGTGGCGCACCCAGGGGGGGGGGGGGGCAAGGGGGCCTTGGCCCCCCCAAAACCCCCAATGAAATAAAAATTATGAAAGTGGATAAGCATTTTAAAAAGTCAATTTTCTTAGATTTACCTCACGGGCCTCGTTTGATGGGGGCCAGGTGGGGCATTGACAAAAGTTGACTTATTGAGGTTTAATATGGTTTGATTGAATTTAAGAATTTATTATTTCGAGTTTTCCTTTATATTTTTGTTATTATTTTGGGGTAGTAAAGACTTATTTTAATAAAAATAAACAGTTTTAATGCCAAAACGACTATGAATGTTTGAGAAACAATTTTAGCTCATTAAGTATTGAGCAAAAAATTGAAATTAAAATTAAGGGAAGACCTAAATTCTCGAAATTAACTTGATACATACCACAAAGTGTAAATCTAGGAACTTTATTGTTATTGATAAGTTTGCTGCAAATAAAAACAGATGAATGAACTTTACTTTTAAACAATGTACCCACTAATGAAAAATAAATTAGCCTTTCTATTTTTTATCTTATTTCATTTTCAATAGAATAAGAAGGTAATCATAAATTTTTAAAATATTTACTATAATAATTATTGACCAAATTTGGGCGTGGTCTTAAAAGAATTTCGCCTGCGGCGCATTTCGCCTACAGCAGGCTTTTAGTACACCCCCAAGTTAACAAGTCACAAGCCGCCAATGCCCCCCCCCCCCCCTAAGAAACCGTTTAACGACTCCCATGACTAGGCTATTGCGATCTTCCCTGCAAGAGTACCTGTTAAAAAAGCTCCAAAGTTCTAGAAAAATGCGTAACTTAAAAGTTTATTAAAAAATTTGCTTCCAGCACTGGTTGGCGGGCCCCCTAAAATAAAATCCTGGGTGCGCCGCTGATACTGGCACAACATCTATTAGCCTATTCCATTCTTTAAGATAGGAAATCAGGAATCTTTGTATATAGTTTGTTGTACCTCTTCGTTACGATTACGAAGACTTTGAAATGTATTTCCTTATCAGATAATTTCTTAGATTATGATCCATTTATATCATTATACAATGTCGCCGATCCAGAATCTTTGAATCGAGACCCGAATAAAGCCGAACCTGTGAACCGAACGTGGTCGAAGCTCTAATATTGCAGGATAAACAATGCTTGACCTAGGCCATTTACAGTGAGTGCTCTAAGGGTAGATACTTTATGCTTGAAACCGAGGAAGTTGAAACGGGGAATCCATACAGTAAAATGTGACATATTCCCTCAACGAAAACAGAGCTGTCATAGCAAAACTAAGTGGGTGGGCAAGCAACAGAGATAACAATAGCCACAACACGTTTTTGTGTAAAATATGAATGGTAATCTCGCCGACAAAGGAAAATGAACTTGCGTGGTGTTTGTGTAGATTATTTCCTGAACCAATTTTAATAAATAGCGGGTAAAATATTTACGAACCAAATACCCAACAATTTTATTGTTTGTGACAGAAAAATAGGGTCAATTTTTTGGTAAAAATATTTTTAATAAATAAAGGCGAACTAACGTAGCAACACTATGGCGATAATGATCTGTCATTGGAGTGGTGTCAATATTTTAAAGTATAATTGAAATCCGACCGCTACGTTGTACAATGTAATCAAAATGTGAATTTATCATATCAATATGAAAATAATTATGTCATAAAACGATCAAAATAATTGTAAAATACAACAAGAGCAGTATGTAAAAAGTGAAATAATTGTAATTAAAAATATAAAATAATTTCATTAATAAATAATAAAATAGAAACTGACGGAATCGGCAATACAAATAATTATAGAGTATAGGTATTAAATAAATATAAAGAGAGCATACTACAGTTTTCAGGTGAACCGTTTATTGAATATATTCAAACATTGTTTTATTATTAATATTACTAAATTATTTACATTTATTATGCCGGAACACTGGCCGAATATAATAAAGTCACAATAGTGAACTTTATTTAGCTTAAAATTTTATAGGCAATATAAAATAACAATTGCAAACGGTTAAAAATATCAATTTACATTATTCCGAAGGAATAAATGCAAAATTGTTAACATTCACAAGCTTAAGAAATTTTGTAATAATACTTAATCTATAAATAATTTTGTTTAGCATGCTGGACCTTGATAATAATAGTAATAATAATAATAAAGGAGAATCAAGGAATCGAGAAAAATAAATAGCAACGTGGCGGGGACCCTAAGTTAATAAAAGCTGGACACAAGATTAATAGTCCGTTTTACTACAAGAGAAAAACAAATAAAACGGATAATGACCACTTTTTGAGATATGGGATAGGCTTTGAACAGAAATTATTTGCCATGGAACTATGGCTATGAAATTATTTACTTACATCATACAGGTTTGTTCCCATTTGTGACAAGTCCATTAAAATTAGTTGAAATATTTAAAAAAAAGTACTAGTAGAGGAAAGGTGCCTATTATCGCATAGGTTCCTAATATCGCATAGTAAGGTATTTCGTAAACTAAGTAGCCCCATCTACCTGCAGGTACCTGTGCTAATACTACCCCAAGCTGCTTAGATTCTACAAGAATTACAGATTTCTGCAGCAAGCTTTTGTTCGCTATTTCATTTGTTTACATAATTCATGGTGCATGAAAATTTTACCGCTGCAGATTAGGGGCCAAATATTATTAGAAGGTAAGTTTAATTAATATTCTGATATAAACCAGTCGATTAAGCATATTGTAAGGATTTTTTTGATATATAATTTATTAGGTTTGGTTTATTTTGTCTTTGCTTGGAGGTTAGTAACCTTACATATTGATATTGCCCTAATATCGGACACCATCAGTTGCCCAATACCGCATATCCGATATTACGAACCACTACTTAATTGAACTTAAAGAGTATCTAGCTAAAAAGAATAAATTAAAAGTTGTTCCTAAATACGTTTTTGCCGACCCTAGCCAATCAAAGAAAACAGGAACCAAACAAAGCTCCAAACCAAAAAAAACAAAAAAAGATCGAGATTGCTTCAAGTTCATCCAGCGAAGATAATGAAGATGTGGAAGTGGAGCTGATAGACACCGATGATGACAGGGATAGAGATGAAGAAGACGCGGAGTGTCTGTACTGCACCAATCTCTATTCGCAGGATACCAGAGGATAGTTATGGATTAGATGCAACATGTGTTTTCATTGGTGCCACGAGTGCATGAGGAGTGCGCAGGCACTGACAAAAAGGACGCTTACTTATATCTGTGATCTTTGCCTGGACGAGTAACTCTTTTTGACACAAAGATCTCTATTAATGAACAATTTGATTTTTATTTTATTAAAGCAGTGACTTATTATTCCAAAAATATTATGCTAGTATATGTTTTTTATTTGATTAAAAAGTATTTAAAAAAGCTTTAACTTTACTATCATCGGTTCCAAATATCGGACATAATATGCGATATTGGGATCACCTCCTATCCGATATTAGGAAACCATTTTTGAAATTGTGATTTTTGTATTCCAAAATATATTTTTTTTATCTGAGAAATAAATTAAGTTTGACGCTTGAAATTTCATAATATTAAATGATATAGGTTTTGCATTGGTATACGAAAACATACTCGTGATAGGTACCTGAAAACTATTTTTCATAGGTCAAAACAGAAAAGTATCCGATAATGGGCACCTTTCCTCTAGTAGTTGAGGGAAAGATCAGCAATTTGGCAAATAGACCAAGGCTACCTTAACTACCTGTGCCCTCGCCCAACCTTTCAGATCTTACTATAAATGTAAGGATGTCTTTCCAGGCGAGGGCGATAACTTTCTCTCTTTGAAGAACCGCTGAGCTGAAGACCTGATGCCTCACAGGTCCCCGGGAACTGTAGCGGTGTCTCCTCCTCTTCTTGACACCCAGACACCCGTCTCCCGTTCAAGAGCCACTCCAATCTAGATTTGTCTGCTCCGGTTATGAAGTTATTAGCCTGTTTGCATTCTTGGGTTTGGCGCTATTGTTCCGTAGAACTCCGTGGTGCCTTGGTGTCCTGATACCTAGACAAGCTTTACTTCTTTGATATCTGAAAAAAGTATTTTCAGGGCATCTACTTATTCTTCAAAGATTACGGACGTGACCCTGGGTTTGCATACCGCTTTGCGGGAAGCTTTGCTGTATGAGTAAATTAGAGATATTGAACTGTTTATCAGTTGAAACATTATCCTATAAACCATATGAAAGTTGTTTTCTACTGTGTAAAAGTTGATAGCTATTTTGACTGTTTTAGAAAGAAGCTTTATAGATCCTAAGTTTTATAAACCTTTTATAAAAGGAAAGATGCGTAGATTTTTCAGCTATCTAAAATAAAAATCTAATTTCGGCCCTGCCTTATCTATTCGCAAATAAGAAAACCCCTTAAGGCGTTTTCTGACCGCTTTTATATCGTCTTTTCTTGAAAATGAAACAACTACATTTTCTAACCCAGCACTATAGTGAAACAAAAATTTTATCGAAATCGAAGTTGTGGGAATATCAGTATTCTAAAGTCTAATATGAGCTCAGTTTTCAAAAAAGAATCTAAAAAATAACGTCGTTCCGGGCTGAAAAGGACTTTCTTTATATATTTGAATTTTTATCACGTATTCATTCCGTATATAAGCTTTTTAATGACATCGGGAACCCACCTTTATCTATATTGCCTTTTCTTATTTTCAATCAAAATGAGTCAAGACCTATTACATATTAAAATTTTAAATATTTTCTTCAAGATATAGGTTTACCTTCTACCCAAAGCTCTTTGTTTGGAAATAATGGAATACGCTGTAGTAAGGCATTGTAAAATATCAAATTTAAAGAGGAGGAATTTCAAAAAACCTCAATAGTTTTCATTAAAATGTCCTTTCCGTTGTAAATATCAGAGACTAAAATTGAAGCCAGTTGATCACGGACTAGATGTAACACACTTAACAATGAAATGCACTCAAATTCAAAGTAATTATTGTCCATATTCATGACATTATGTAAATGTAGTCGCACTGACCAAACTGACCGTAATGATTCAATATTTGTCACACATCGATAACAGTCACGAAGAACGTATCGACGCATATAGAATTTGAAATTACGTTTATTAAATTGAAAAAATAGTTTACAGAAATCAAGATAAAAATGTGAGACAACAACAACCCTCCTTCCCTCTGGATCTGCAACTAAATATTACTTTTACCGAAAAGTGTTTTGGAGACCCGAGACGATCAGTATTACTGACAAAGACTTAGGTTTAATTGGTTAGGCCAATCAAAATATCAGAAATTCAATAATCAGGTATCAAGCTTGTTGACAGTGATTAATGGAAGTATTTTTTACACGAATGAGAACGAGGACTTATTGTATCTTTCGTAATAAACGTGGTAGGAAGTAGGTCGTATCTCACAGTTTTTTGTTGTTTCTTACAATTTTTCCGGAATATGCGTATATTTTGAATGTTGTGTCGTTAGGTACGAGTACAAAGGATACACACATGTCATATACAGGGTGCCCCAAAAGTAATGGAACACAGAGCAACAGCAGACTGCTTAAGTTGAAATAATGCGATTTATTTAAACTTGCCTTATCCCAAAATTGATAACAACAAAGATACAGTCAAAGTTTTAATTTTGTTTTAGTTTTTTGCGATTATTTCTTAACGAAACGGCATAGTAGCACAAAATTAAGGGTTTTGGGGTTTTTTGAGGTGAGGAATTTAAAATTATCCATAGTTTTGGTGTAACCAGTAGAGGGCGCTGCCTACGCCATGGCCCACTCGCTTTAGGTGGCATAACTTTTTTTAGGCTTCTTATATCGATCCGACTATTAAAAAAATAAGTTACTTTACTTCTTTTACATCAAAAACGTATAGCTTATTGAAGTCGCTAGGAGCAACCATTTTCGAGATAATCGCATTTTATATGCCAATGCAACAAGTACCGGGTGGTCAAATAAGCGAGGACGTCGGCTTTATCTCGGAATCCATTAATCGTACAATTTTCGGAAAGATTTTTTTATGAGTAAAGTGGTCAAAAGAAATTGCTGGAAATTACATTTAAGTTCCGCATTTCGCCGCAAGGGGGCACAATTAAAAATTGTTTTTTTAAATTCTAAATTTCTCCGAAAATTCCCATATTAAGGTATAACTCTGATTACATCATTGGAAAGCTTAGACAATTCTGCATCATTTTGGTTTAAGGCTCATTGGCGTACCGACCTTGATAAGAGTGGGAGAAGCTAACGAAAGTGTAAACATTAAAATCGCTGTAACTTCTAAACGACTTATCCGATTTCACTAAATTTAAGCTTGTTTGGAAGGGGAAAATAAGCATCTTCAATTGCCGTATCCAACAGTACACGACAGTGTTTAATAAAATTGCTAGAGGGCGCAATTTGTAATAATAACAGTTTTTTCGATTTTATCCCGAAAATTCAAATCATACGGTATAACTATGACATCATAATCAAAAAGTAGATGAAATTTGCAAGAAAAGATGTGAAGACCGCATGCGGGCAACCTTGTATAGTAAAATAGCAAGTCATTTTTTAAAACATTTCATGTTAAGTATTGCTACAAAATCAAATGTTTTATTTTCTGTTTTATAGACAGAAATAAATACGCTTCCTATTTATTTACTTTATTTGGTAATAATTATCATTAGTTATTTATTACTTCACTAACTGATTAATGGATTTTGGTCATTAAAGCACTTTTATAGGGACTTTATTCATTTTTTATTTGTAGGATCGGAGCTTTGAGAATCTCATTTTGGCATAAATAATAAAATAATCAATTTTATTAATGACACACGGCAAAATTACTGTTGAGATTTTGGTAAAACACTTAAACCGTATCGAAAAATACAGACTACAGACATTTTAATTGTATAACTGTAATTGATTTTTGCATTTTATTTTAAAATTCGTTATCCTTAGTTTAAAACGGTTTAATTAAAACGAATCCTGTTTGGTTAACGAACCTACACTAAAATTTTAAACAAAATAATTTTATTATAACATCAGTTTCGTTCTCACAAATTTAATTTTAAATCCGGATCAAATTGTAAATTCTCCCAACTTAAAAATACTAAAAGTTTGTTTTGCTTGTTCAACCTTTTCATAAACAAAATCTTACAGGTCGGAAGAGATTTTATTTTTCTCGACCTAATGGTAACAAATGTATTTTGTGAATCACTTTCTTGCTTACCAGTGTCACGTACTTACTCGACACAACGCAAAAAAGAAGCTCTCAACAGACACAAATACTACAATCCAAAATCTGTGTACATTGGGGGAAATATAAAGTATACTTAGTAAAGAAGGTCAAGGATTTTGAAGCGACAAGATACCACAATATACTTATTATTTATTACAATGTAAATGGGGCTTGCTTGTACTGCAACATCCGTCTATAAACAGGTTATGTTTTAGGTATGATTACTAAATATTCAAAGACGGCTCCAAAACTAAAGAAGGTATTGGAGCCGGAATTTATGGCGAAAACCCAAAAATAGAACTAACTATCAGCCTGGGAACTATGACAACCATATTTCAAGCAGAGGTTTATGCAATTGAAATGTGTGCAAGACTGCTGATAGACCGACGGTATGCACATAAATCAATCAAGATATTTTCCGACAGTCAAGCTGCATTAAAAGCTCTTGAATCGAGATAGTGTACCTCAAAAACGGTGTGGAGCTGTCACGAGGCACTATCCGAACTAGGTTTGAACAACACAATAACCTTAATATGGATACCGGGGCACATGGGTCTGGAGGGTAATGAAGCTCTAAAATTTACAGGACCCGAGCCGGTAATAAGTATATCTCATGCTACGGCCAGAAGGGCAATACTAGCTGAAGCAAAAAGCAAATGGGAAAGACACTGGTTGAATTTACCACGTCTAACACACTCAAAAGCATTTATGAACAACCACATAAACCAACAGTTAACTGACAAACTACTAGAGCTCAACAGGTCATGCCTTAAAGCACTATAGTGGGATTGTACACCGGCCACTGCAGACTGCGACACCACATGTATAAAATTGGAATAGCCCCAACTGATGAATGCCGGCTTTGCATGGAAGATGCAGAAACAGCAGAACACGTAATGTGCGCTTGCCCCGCAGCAGGAAGAATCAGATTCGCCCTATTTGGCGAGATGACTCTGCTGCCGGATGACATGAAAAATGTCTCCCCCAATACCCTCATTACCTTAATCAAAAAGTTGGACCTATTGGGGGAAATATAAATAAGGTGTGAGCCACAATAGACCGCATGGTCGCGGTGGAGGGTTGGCTGTAACCCATTCTTTTTTAACCTAACCTAACCTAACCTAGGTATGATTAAAGGTGGTTACCATGAAACGTAACCCCTAATCGTTTGCTGGTTTAATTTTTAAGGTAATACACACAAATTCCAACTTGTGATACTTATTTAAACCCTGAAGTTTATATTATCTTCTTCCCAAAAAAATATTTTTATCGAAAAAAATATAGATACAAAACCAAGAGAAACTACCCAATGTAAAAATAGTAGGGCTTAATTCCGAACAACACCCAAAGCAGTAACGGGTTACGCCAAAAGTTGCTATAGTAACATTTAGCCAACTCCACCTGAAGTCACCTGGCGTTTCAGCATTTACCTGGGCTTCGCTTTTGCCGATGTAGGTGATAAGTCCCAGTTTACTTCGTTTATTGTGTAACGAAATCGACGAACAAGTATTTTTACAGCTAATAAATATGTACAATTAAAGATAAGGTAACGTCAAAATATTTATTTAACATACCCCAGGCTTTATTCGTAGCTTAAACATCTTTTTGTCTCAGTCAATAGCTTCGTACTGGGTTTTCTATTCACTTCATGATTATGATAGAATTTTCACGGACCCTATCTCTCCTATAGGTCAATAAACATTGGCCCAGTCTTATCAGTATATTACAGACACACGGCTTGTCTGTAAAAACTCACACGACTATTGAAAGGACCTAGATATACTTTATAGTTTTCCTCTATACTCGTATATCTCGGTTCACGGATATAAAATATTTTCGGCAATTTTTACACAGCGATATGGGTTAAAATTGGTATGTTTCGTATGTGCTTCAAAGAAAAAAGTCTAATTTAAAAAATATTATATAAAAAACGGTCTTATTTTTTCACCAATATATTTTTTATTTTTTATCATCTAATTCTGTTATTTGGGGTCGATAGATTAAACCGCGTTCAACCCGAACGAGAAAGTTAAAGGAAAAGAACCGTAGTTTAATGAAAATAAAACGATTTTAACTGTTTTAATGGTCAGATTATTTATATGTAAAATACACATTTATTATAAAAAAAGTAGTTAACATTTAGCAAAGCCATTTACCACTTTTTTTCTTTAAAAATACGTTAATAAATAGAGGATATATACTGTACTTTTACCACCAATTTGAATTGAGCATATAGAACGATCCTTCCAGGAAGATAGCGTTTCTTCAGGATACTTATAGTTAGTTTATTTATTCTTGATGTTGTTTTATAAAGTTAGTTGCTCCTTAGCTGTGTATCAGCAAGATCTATATAATAACTAGGTTGCCTTATTCGACGCTGACCTACAAACTGTTAATATACAATTTGATTATTTTGTAATTGTCTCATAACTAACTAAGTATATTGTGTTATGAATATTGTTTCAAAATGTGTTCCCTGTTCGTCCTTTTGGTATGTAATAAAATTGTCAATTTGACGTTTTTGTATCGACTCTCAGACATATTATATATGTATGTAAAACATGTTTATTTCGATATTTCGATGTGGTAAGAAATAAAAGTAAACCAGGAATTTATTTTTCGAAACTTGATTTTTAGCCTCTTTGGACCTAAAATTTCATGTATCTAGGACGTACAGATCTGAATTGAGATTTAAAGTTTAAGAAATAAAGAAATACACTTCTATGTTCTCGATATTTATGTGTCGAGTCAATTTAAATTCATACAAATAAACACAATGTTGAAGTTGTATATGTACTGTCATGACTAAACATTTTAGAAATTTGTTTTCACGACTATTTAATAAAACTGTCATTAATAAACAAGTTTTGTAAACTACATAATACGTCACCTACCATGAAATACTATTTTTATCCATCCATCAAATATACACTGAAAAAAACTACGAATGGCCTCTACAGAAAGATAAACCGGACAACAATCTAACTGGAAAATAACAAAAAATAATTAAAATCTTACTCTATTTTCCGCAACGAGTGCCCGTAATTGTGAAGCGGTAATTCGTGGATCATAACACTAAACCTAAATCAGCTGATAGTGTTCCAATTGATCCTAGATTAGTTACCGTGAAGGCCTAGGATCTCTAAGTGAACTTAGGAAAACAATTGCCAAATCGGCTTGTTAAATCAATGTCATGAATATAAAGTAAATTCCTTGTCATAGATTTTCTTGTTATAAAACGAAAAATGGTAAAGATACTCTAGAAGCTAAGGGAAAAAATTATGTATAAAAATACGGATTTTATTAAAGGTTTTAACAGTAAATGTTTATATCACTAACGACATTCGCTAATTTTCTAGCGACAGTAATCCTTTTGTAAACACTTTTTAAAGAACGAAATTTTACCGACCTAAAAAATTAATAAAAAACATATGCCAAAGAGTCATCCGAACAAGGAAATATATGTTAAATAAAAAAGCTACATACAGTCGAGAACTCTGTTATTCGGTCGCTCTTGCCGATAGTTTATATCCTATTTTACAGCAACATGTCGTAAATATTTTTCAAATACACTCATGCGAATGCTTTGTCGCTTTTGGCTTTATATTGCCTTCACTTTTTTGCAATTTTAGCCAACTTCCGCATTCTCTTATTTTTTATAAAGTATTTTCTCGAATTGTGTTTTAAATAATAAAAAGAAAACAAATAATACTGAGATGAGAAATATAATAATATGCAATTTTAACATTATATAGATCGAATTTATATATAGCAATGGTATAAAATGTAGTTTGTTACTAGGGAACAAATAGTTTTAATATGTTTTAGGAAGTGGTTGGTGTGTACCCAGAAAGCAAGTAAACTTGGTGGATGAAATATCCTCAAGTAAATCACTATAAAAGTCGCTAACTATTTATGAATCTTTGAAAAATATTAAAAGTATGTAGTCAGGGAAATCGGTTTAATTAAAGATACAAACCCAAGAGAGGTTTCAATTTAGAATATCAGAAGCTAAAATTGTAATATTCCGTTAACGGTATCCAGATAATACAAGAGATACAAGTAAAGAAAATTCGCTACACATATCAAAGCATTTGGATTTTAATCTGCAAAGGCTCTTTTCTACCAAGTCCGATCCCAGAGACGTAAGATTTTTCCTGGACTTTTTGCTTTTCTTGCGGCAGGAATTATTAAAATTTCCTCTTTTGTATCGTCGTACAATAAAATCAATTCCGTTTTCGTTCGACGTCTATCCATGCATAAGTTTAAGCTGACCATGACAGTTACTTTGAAATAAAGAGGATTCATTCATAGATCCTATACTTTTTAATAAACCTACCTTTTTAATTACCTTTAATAAATATATTATGTTATGATGTTACAACTTAATACATATTATACCATTATTAAACTTGGTAACCACTTTTGTGGATATGATTTACCGTTTATAACTGAGAATAACAATAATATACCTAAGTATGACATCCATCTTTAGTAGGATTAAGTTTTTAAATGTAGCTATGTACTAATATGTTTACTTTTAAACTGTTATAGTGACGTCATTAAAAAACTTTAATCCTTTTAAATGTCATGCTATGTAAACAATTTAAAGAGAAACTATAATAAATTTATGTGTTTTTAATCTAAGTAGCACAGCAGTATACAAATGTCAAAATAATTTAAACATAGGGTTTCGTTCTAAGAAAATTTATGCCACATATTTCTGGATTTATATGACATCTATGAGAAGGCAATTTCTTTATTTTTATACACATTATAAATAATCGTTTGTGGCAAAACAAGGAACGGTTTGTCACTGGAGGGTGCCTCAGGCTTTTTAAGGTGTCGCTGTTATTTATGGATTTTGCGAGAAGCCCAAATCTCAGAGATAAAAATTCTTTTCATGTTGGTGTTAAGTAGGCGCCATTATGGCTGAATTTCAAGTTTTTGCTACACAGAAAGGCCTGAAATTAAATTGTATAATTTTTGACGAAACAGCAAAAATTTACATATTTCTATAAACAAATTGTACAAAATCATTAGCGAAACAAGTTCTTCCTTAGTCATTAATCGTTGATTCTTCAACTATTTCAACTTTCTTGATAAACTATAACCCAAAAAAATTCAGCTTTATTCGCCAATGGTTTTCAGAAAAAGGCTTTAACTATTTGATCGAACATTATAAGTGTTTTATATTTTATTATTTATTTATTAACCTGGTAATTGTAACCGTGTTTGAAATGGTAGGTAAAACTATTAAAAAAATTCAGATTCTAAACATTAAAAACATGTTTCCGTATGCTTCTTGGGGAAAAATTTAATTTAAAATTTATATTGCCATACTTTTTCGTACTTCTGCATAATTTCATCGCAAATTAAAATTTAAAATAACTTGATGTCTCTTATATACGTTTAGTTAGAAAGTTTAAAACATTTTGCAGCCTTAAACAAAGTTCTTGTCCACTTTAGAACAAGTTTCTATATAGGAATTCATAAATGAAACATAATTTTTATAAAATACAAAATAAGTAGGAATGCATATACATAATTATTTTTAAATCTAAATATTAAAAACATAAAAAAAAATATTTATATACAAATTTCTTATGTGAATTTTTACGATAGTAGTAGTTTGGTATAAGTTTTTTTCGAATAAATTATTTAAAAATTCTGTCAACTTAACATTGTAATCCAGAAAAATATCTGAAATCGTTATAACTTGGTTTTATCCTTGGCACTACTTTCAGTCGTTTCTTTTAGTCCTTTTGTTGACAATTTCACCCAGTTTTATTCCCCACCAATTTCGTGTCTTAGGACATAATATGAGGATGAACTATGTTTATATAACCTTTGATTTAGTTTGTTTTAAAACTGCAATAAAGCTCGTTTTATGTATAAAGTAACTTTTCAAATATCTTTAAGTGGGATTTTCTAGACAACTTTGTATAATGTAAATATTATCGTTTTGTCAAAAAATAAATTGGAAATATAACAAAACAAACATAACGATTTTTGAACCGAATCAGCTCAAGGAGTATTTTTTTAAACCATTGCAAAAGTTGCAAAAATTCCTTGTAAAGAACACATAATACACTACGCCCATTAATTATCGAATATTAAAAAATGCACCCTCAAATTAATAAGCTGTAATTTCGTTAATAATGAACCAATTTTGAACTTTTTTTTTTTTAAATTATAGATATAAGATTCTCGTGTTTAGCGCAGAGTAGTTTGCGTCCTGACAGGTCTTATTGTACGGGGTAGCGCATAAACTCTAGATGCATGTAAATTTCCTTAAATTTAAAACTGACATATCTTACATAAAAATTGAATTTAATTTATTTTTTAAACGAAAACAATTAGACACCTATCTGCGCTAGAAACTGGCCAAAAAGTTTCGCCATGCCACTAGAGGAGAAGATAAAAATACCATTTCTTCAAAATAAATTCTGTTGCCGAAAAAATGGTTCGTAAATAATCAATGAGTCATTTTATCACTTTTGGCTTTTAAATTTAGAATAAAAAACATGTCAACAAATAAAGTCTATAATACAGGGTTGCACGCAAAAACTTATCCATTTAATTCGTTCACAGAATGTATCCCTGAATTTGTATTTGTATTATTATTTTTGTTTTTTTAATTTTAAGCAATTTAATTAAATGGTTAGATATTTCCGTAGCACTCTGTATTATAGACTTTATTTGTTGACATGTTTTTTATTCCAAATTAAAATGCCAAAAGTGATAAAATGACTCATTGATTATTTACGAAACATTTTTTCGGCAACAGAATTTATTTCGAAGAAATGGTATTTTTTTCCTTGCCTCTAGTGGCATGGCGAAACTTTTTGGACAGTTTCTAGCGCAGATAGATGTCTAATTGCTTTCGTTCAAAAAATAAATTAAATTAAATTTTTATGTAAGATATGTCAGTTATAAATTTAAGGAAATTTACATGCATCTAGAGTTTATGCGCTACCCCGTACAATAAGACGTGTCAGGACGCAAACTACTCTGCGCTAAACACGAGAATCTTATATCTATAATTTAAAAAAAAAGTTCAAAATTGGTTCAATATTAACGAAATTACAGCTTATTAATTTGAGCGTGCATATTTGAATATTCGATAATTAATGGGCGTAGTGTATAATGAGTTTAAAAGTGTCTTGTCGTAAGTACTAAAAACGTATTAAACGAAGAATTATTTTAAAATAAAAACCTACGAAACGTTTTTGACTGATGGTATTGTGTTTCGGAAATTGTGAAGCCCTTAACAAACTTCTGGAAAATGTATACCCATTATAAGGGTAGAAGACGGAAGAATGTCCTTTATTGTTGATGGTGACAGTCTCTACGATTGTTCCTCGACTATAATAACACAAGAGCAAAATTTTACCCGGAGTAGTTCTGAAATTACCGAAACCGCGAACATTAGCTTGGCCTCACATATCGTTTGAATCGAACTAAAGTGAGTAATAGTGTGTATCGAAATTACTAACTGCTTGAAAGTAGTTCCAAACAAACCTTGCGGTAAAATAATTGTACAGGTTCACTTAAAAAATGTAAATATCCAGTAAATATCCGATTTATAGGTTGTCTTCTGTTTTAAAGGACAAAATCGTTATTATTTCATTCTGAAACTTCCGTGTTATTTACAATTCAACGACATTGTTTATTTGATGTTTGAAGAACAACGAATTTACAGGGCTGGAATTGACTTTAAACTTGATTTAAAAGAGAAAAGTTTTGAATTCCCTTGGGCTAATTTGCTACTTTCTTAATATTAATCTATAGATTGCCTCAATTTCTTTTTCAGTTTTCCAAGGGTTGTCGGGGGTAATTAAAACATAAGTAGTAATGAATATTCCACCCTTTACTTATCTACCAACCATTGCTACACCTGCAGGAATCAGATATATTTTTTTTCACAACTTTCCCTTTATTTAAACACGTTTTGTGGATTTTTTGGCCGAGAAAAAGTTTTAAATTATTAGGCGGTTTATGCATATACAAACAGATTAAGTAATAAATTACTTGTATACGCTTCAGACCACTGAACAATTTTCAGATGACTCACAACAATATAATTATCTTATAATATATTTGTACTTATTATGAATGACACAAGGATTTTGGACATGCATTGTATTAATTTATTTTAAAGTTCAACGTTTCAACTCTGGTAGGTATCTTCAGTCCTCTTCAGGTGAATACTGATATGAGATTTAAAACAAATAAATACAATGCAAAACTCCTCTGTCATTCAAGAAACATCATATTGGTATTATTTATTTAATAAAATTATAAATTTGAAATGTTTATAGAAAAGTATAATTTGATAATGCTTCTTTTGGCGATGAAAGTAAAGGAGGACGGTGCTTTGCCTGTTAAAAAACTGTATTTCAATTATTGCCAAGTAACTGTTTTAGGCTCCTTCCTTTTTACCTGCTTTTTTGGGTTCTTCGAAAGATTCCACTTAGAAGCCTAATTTTGAGTAATTCTGTATTAGAATTGACCCATATAAAAAAGATACCCTAATGAAGTGATTTCTATTCTAAAACTAACCTATGAACTAAAATATAGGCCATAGGACGTCTAAAAGAGCAAAGCCATTTTATTTTGTTTCTTTTTGGGACAAGAGGGTAAAAATTCATTAAACGGGGACTGCAAAATGTGAATGAAATGAAGTAGGTAATCTTAAAAAGCTTATTTTTATCCCGATGTTCTTGCTGGAAGCCCCTCGATGACAGCCACTCGATATCGCATTGCACAGAAACAGTCTAAGAGAAAAAAATCTTATACAATGTTGTTCTAAAAGGATTAAGACGCCAAATTAGGTCACTTTTTCCAGGATAAAATTCGCCATATAACGCTCCACTTCATAAATTATAAACAGTAACGCTAAGAAGATTTATTTAGAACGGCGTTAAAACCTTGCTATAAGAGGTTATAGATTTTTCACCGTACACTTACCCGAAAAATGCAGTCAAGATGGAAAATACGGTGGTTGCTTTGCTACTATATACGAACATATTTGCTATGGAGGGGAAAGGTAGCGAGAGTGGACCGTGATTGAACGGCTCGAACGGAAGTCTTTTTAACTTACGTCAAGTCCATTTTGTATTCATTTCTTTATATTAAAGGCCGTTCAGTAAGTTCAGGCTTACCAATACTGTATACTAATTTTAGCATAATTCGTTCACACAAAAAGTCCAGCTCTACATCGGTAGTTGGTTGGATACGTTATTAACACAAGGGAGTCTGGTGTAAAAATTAAAGGATAATGGCCTTTTCCATTCGGGTCCAAGATGTAATAAAGGAAAATAATATAGAGGGATTTATTTAAAAATAAATCACTTTTAATCTCCGTCGGCTGGTTGTTGTCGGAGATATATATTTGAGAAAATACATAATAACCAGTCAGTAACAGAAGCTTGGTAAATGCAACACCTCAAAGAAGGCATTTTTCACTAGTGTTTATTAAATATTTCATATTTCACTGGTATCGTATTATTTTCGGATTTTTACCATAATTGGATAGACTGGGGCAAGCGATATTACTTTTGTCTTGAAACATGTTAAAAAAAATTGTGTGCATAATCATGTAGGTACATAAGAAATGGAATTGTTGCTGAATGGACAAATGCAAACGAATCAACCGAGGACAAATTATGTGAAAGTAAATTATGTGTCAGTAAATTTTGGATTTGCTTTGATTGCGTGACTCCTCCCCTTCATATAAACCATTTTAATTTAGTCGAGACCGTTCGTCTCGTTAAAAATCCTCTTAGGACAAGCGTGTCAGCTGTTTTTATTCCGATAACATCCCTTGAATCCATCAATCGGATAACTACGGCCGGCAGCGAGATCGATGTCAAATAAATTATTGTCACGCACATAAACGAAAACAAATAAATTAAAAGTTTTGAGGGTGGAAAACCTACTATTGTCCCGGATAAAGCCCTTCTGGCAAAAAAATATAGGATAATAATTTTTTACGAGAAGTCCGACAAAAACTATGAAATATCTTGGTTTGGTTTATTCTGTACCAGGGGAAACTTCTAGTATAAAAAAATTTAAGAGCAAACACTAGTACCCCATTCGCCATTTCATTATTGATGAATATTTTGTTTATTTTTCGTTTTCAATTGTTTTTTACGTTAAATTGTAGGTAATTGTACTCCAAAGCAGTGGCACACCCAGGATTGAATCCCGGAGGGGGCATAATATACACTAGACAAGTATTAATAATAAGAATAGTATATTAATGCGATAATTTTTTCAATATAGGTTCGGTTTCGGCAACACTGGTTGTTCTAGGTTAGGGCACTATGAATAGCACTGCGCACTACCCAGTTTGAAACAGTGGCGACGATAGGATGCTAAGGAAAGGCTCTAATGCTCCAAAGATGGGTATGTGTCCGATTTTTGGATAAAACAAAGATAAATAATAAAATTTATCTATTATATTTTTAGCTCTAATTTACCTACCTAAAAGTACTGAACTGTACTAAGTATAATATTCCACCATTAATAGTAGACGATTATGGTTTTTGTGTCTTTTTGTACTTCTTCCGATAAAGGATGATCTTATTCCATTTTTAACCGTCTTCAAAAAAGGAGGTTATCCAGTCGTATCCAACGTAACTTTCTACACTGACAGGTGAAAACTGGCAAAAAACGTAGTTTTCTCTAGTTTTTATCGTTCTCGTCAAAACATCGGAACACATTAATTCAGGCTAAAACAGTTTAATATTTTTCCGTAAAAACAATTAGTTTTAATTAAATCCGGAAATCTTATTTAGATAAAACATCACGTAGACGGCCTTCCGTTTGGTTTAAAAATATAATTCGCTGCATGTGGTATATCTCGCAAACACGTACAACAATATGACGTTGTCGTCGAAATTAAATTGGCCGCCTAACTTTTTATTATTTTTGCTAATTGAGAACAGGATGATAAAACATTTATGATGTTTAAAAAGACACGTTCTACCACTATAAACTTTGACACTTTCCGGGAATATTTTGGTATAAATTTAAGAACCACGAATATAAATTTAATAAAACTTTTGCCTTTTATTCCCTTGAGAAGTCTGGTAAGATTGAATTTCTTTATATATTAGAAAATGGACTGGAAAATCCATATCTAACTATTTGAGACCGCTATAGAAGTTATAAGTAAGCTCATGTTATATAGTTTAAAAAGTTTAAGTGGTTTTCTTCAAACCTTACAAACAGTGGAGTTGTTAGTTTTCATTTGGTTTCAGGTTCCGTAATAATCATGCTTTCGGGCTGTATAAACTTGTTAACGTGTAAACCAGAATCTGCAGTCAAAATATTACGTGTAAAATAAAAGAGGGGAAAACAAAGTATCTACTGTTTAAAGCATATTTTAAAATCGGTTGGTTGGATTCTTTATCCCAAAAACTTCCATTTAATATTTTGAGTTTAATTTAGCTTAGGAATAAAACTTTTACTCCAATAGGGTGCCCAAAACAGAGTCATTAATAATGCTATTATTTGTTAAAACGCCACACAAAATTTACATGATAAAACAGAAATTCAAATCTGAAAAAGCTTCTCTTTGGCAGCGTTTAACATTTTCGTGGTATAAGAGTCGCAGATGATATTGTAATTCTGACAAGCTTAACTGTTAATAATTTACATCGGAAAATACCCTTAGGAATTTTCTTGACAACGTGAAAACTGTCATATTAAATTTGAGTCGACCACACTTCACGTCTCGTCTAAATGCAATGACTTTATCTTATAAAGGAAAACTAGAACATAATTTGGTTTAATTATTATGAAAAGACAGAATCAACTAATTATTTTTACATGCGTCAACGGGCTTTAGAAAGCTAGATCGAATCCAGATATTTTTCCACTATTTTCTAAATGTTATACCTTTTATCCTTCATAAAGTATAAACAAGAATACTTTTATTAAATTATTATTATTAATATAAAAATAGTGTTAGGCTTTCTCGCAAAATATACTTGTAGATTGAGGGTTTTTATTTTAAGCGTTCATTACATCCTGTAAAATAAACCCAATTATGTTTCTCATGTAGCAGATTCTCCGATTATCCTTTCATTTTCAAAATATACTATAGTTTGTGAGGCCAACTTTAAAAATAATTTTCTCCCAAAAAAAGGCCTAAATTAAAAATCTATTACAAGACAGACAACATTTAAACCTTTAGCTACCCAGTGATAACAAATTTATTCATGTTTAATTAAATTTTACTGGTGATATTTAGTGACAGCCAAACGCCTGCAACTATTTTTGAAATATCAATCTTTAATAGTATACAGGGTGACAATTTAAAAACTTGAAATGGCCATATCTTAGGAACGAAAAACTGAAGAAAAAAACGCAAAAAACAGTTTCTATAAAACGAAGGGGGAACAAAAACAAGCGTATTATCCCACCCTTATCTGCAACCCCTTGGACAGGGTGAGATACACCCCTAAAATCTTAAATAGAAATGAGGGTCGGGTGATACATCATTTTGAAGCTCTTGAAAAATGCTTTCCAATGGTACCATAGAAAGCTACATTTCAGGAAATTCTTCTCTGTTTATTTAGGAAAACAATAAATATAAACACAATTTTGAAATTTTTTATTATTATTTAATTAAATGTTCAAAATGATTTCCGTTGTTTTGAAGACAATAATAAAGCCTATTTTCAAATTCTTCACGTACATTTGCAAATGTTTCTCTGGATATAGCACGGCATTCCTGAACTATTCTATGCTGAAGTTGCTCTATAGTGACTCAGGTTGCGTTTTAAAAACCACAGATTTTAGGTGACCCCACAAAAAGAAGTCAAGAGGTGTTAGATCCGGGGATCTAGGTGGCCATTCAACAGGACCTCTTCTTCCAATCCACTGGTTGGGATAATTATCATCCAACCACTGCCGGGAACAACATAATGCGGAGGTGCTTCATCCTGTTGGAAATGTAGTAAGCGTTCTTCTAAAGATAAATTTCCGAGTATGTCCCTCTGATTTTCTAATTCTCGCACTATTAGTGGTTCGATAGACCTCTGTAGCATTTCAGCATACCTGTCGCCATTTAAATTTCCTTGTATAAATATTGGGCCGATAATACCATCTCCCAATATACCAGCCCAAACATTAATTTTCTGAGGGTACTGGGTATGCCCTTCTCTAAATACGTGGGGGTTTTCGTAATTCCAGTAACGACAGTTTTGCTTATTAACACGCCCATTTAAATAAAAGGTACACTCATCACTGAAGCAAATATTTTTAACTAGTCGAGGTTCTGCCGTAATTCTATCTGTCATTATTTCACAAAACTGAATTCTTCTGTCCGGGTCGTCGTCACCAAGTTCTTGCAGTATGTGCAGTTTATAGGGATAAAACTTATGAAATTTAAGTACCTTTTTTATTGATTCACGAGATAATCCAGTTTCTACAGCTGCTTGACGAGTTGATAAAGTTGAATTCATTACAAACTGCCCCAGAATTTCAATTTGCGCTGCTTCGTCGGCTAGTCTCGGTTGATTTCTCTTTTTATTCGCGACAGAACCAGTTTCTTCAAATTTAGCTACTAGTTGGCGAACATACTCCGGGCTTACATTTTGACCTGGATGCCTTTCGTTAAAACGTTGAGCTGTCCTTAAGAAACATTGATCCTGGGAACCATAAATGAAAATAATTTCTACACGTTCAGCTGTGCTGTACACCATTGTTAAAGATAAGAAGTGCTGCTTTTCGTTTAAACTGAACCGAAAGTCAACTGTTCTTAAAATAATAATACTAGTACAAGTTACTTTTAAAGTAAATTCTGTGATAATAAAATGCGAATATTTATAAACAAATTTTTTTTTTCGACAAAAAAACCATAGCAAATAAACCAAAACAAAATACCTAGGCTTAAAATGTTTAGAATTTTTAAGAGATATCTCTTAATATGCCAGGATATTGGTAGCAATCATTTTGAACATTTAATTAAATAATAATAAAAAATTTCAAAATTATGTTTTCCTTAATAAACAGAGAAGAATTTCCTGAAATGTAGCTTTTTATGGTACCATTGGAAAGCATTTTTCAAGAGCTTCAAAATGATGTATCACTCGACCCCCTTTCTATTTAAGATTTTAGGGGTGTATCTCACCCTGTCCAAGGGGTTGCAGATAAGGGTAGGATAACACGATTGTTTTTGTTCCCCCTTCGTTTTATAGAAACTGTTTTTTGCGTTTTTTTCTTCAGTTTTTCGTTCCTAAGATATGGCCATTTCAAGTTTTTAAATTGTCACCTTGTAGAAGTCCAATGTACAAAAATTACCTTACTATTCTATATAAATAAATAAAGATATCCTGAAATAAATTCCATAGAAATGCTTGTTAGGAGTAAAAGCGATGGTAGATTTAACAGTTTATTATTCGGGTTTGTATTGTGTATAATTTTAGAAACTATAAATTAGCTAGACCTTGCCCTAGGTATTATTCTGTGAAAGTTTTGTCTTTATTTTATCTAAATTTGTATTAGACATTTCGGAAACAATGATTTGGATCTAATTTTCAACAGGATTGCTTTAAATTAAAAAAAATTCAATAAAATAAAACCGAGAAATTTGATGGAGATTATGAGAAAGTTTGCGGTATATTACTTATTGGATAAATAAATTTGTGGAATGTCTTGAGAACGCAAACGGTGTGGGAAATAATGGATAATGGGCATTTTATGTAAAATATTATCTCAAGGAACGTCGAAATTAGTTTTGAAATTTAGGATGAAATCATTAAATTTTATAGGCGGTGTTTGCTCATTATAAAATATTATATTCAACAATCAAACATTCTTTGGAACTTTGTCCGAAACTTTTTCATTATGCATAATTTTCACGAAAATCTTCACCGTCTTCAAACATAATTAAATTAAGGATGATATTAATAAATTACGAAAGTACTTACCTAATTACAGAGAAGCTTACAATAATTATAATTGGAGTCAAAAATACAAAAACAAAGAGACCCACACACCTAGTCGCTCTCGACATTAATGAGTATTAATGACATTTGGAGCAAAAGTAAACACGAAAAAATAAGAAGCATGTGCTTTTGTAGCTGCCTTAAAAGATTGCAAAAAATACATTTTATGTAACTTTTGTAGAGGTCATAATTATCCGAATAAACCTTTTTATCTACTACATGCAGAAAACACAGGATAAAAACATAACTTATACATATTTTTCAGAAAAAAACTGTAATAAAAAAATCTTACCTCCTACTCATTTTTCCAAGTGACGATTGACAGTAATTTTTTTCAAAATAAAACTTTAATGCAAAGATACACATTCTAAATAACCATTTGTTGTTGATTTGATGATTTTTTAATTAAAAGCTACAAAAACGATTTTTAATTAACCGCTGAAAGAAAACAATACAGAAATAAACAATAGAAAAATGTTCTTTGATAACTTCGGAGTTAATTTGTATTTGAAATTTGTTTTTGGAATACTGGATTAATCAAACAAATACTTAGCAGCCATTGTGATTACAACGTTAGAAAGGCTTAATTAAACAATTATACGCTGCAGGGTAAACCGAGTAAAATTGCACAAAGTTAATTTTTAAAAGGTACCTACTATCTATTTGGGTATGTTAATCGTAAAGGAACTATGAGTTAACTAATGAGGACGTAGAAGCTGAACAAAATTCATGTTACTATAGTAATCTCCGGGAAACGTACTCTAGCCCTGTACAGATGAAAACGGTATAACTTCCCGTAAAACTATTGATTAAAGAGAGGGGACCTTTCATTTTAAAAATCAGGTGGGCTTCTCTGGGAATTGCGAAATTCACTTTACGAAAATTTGCTTTTAAACAACTTCGCCACCCATCCAGACACGATCTTGTACTAAATTATCCTGTCAAAAAATTGTCTTGAATCGCTGAAGTCTAAGAAATATCTTTTTTCAGACAACCAACCCTCGTAAAGAGGCATGTTACAGAAATAGGATTTTTTGCTTTTTATTTTAAATATTCACAGGCCGTTCTGTCGTTATAATACGTTATTGCCATTTAATGTAGATATTTTGTAGGCGAGCATTTGATCGATTACTTACAGGTATGGCGACCGTGGCTTGAGACGCTATTAGCATTTAATAGTTTTAAAGTATTTCAATGACCTAGATGACACAGTAGTGTCAATAGTTTAGTAAAGCTATTCGGCATTGTTGGCCTCTTTACCGGTAGCATCTATCATCTATCTCATTCGCTAGTCTCGCAAGCTAAAGTTAATCTTTGAAAATGGTAAAAAGTGAAAAAAAATAATAGTAGGATGAAACCCATTGGAAAAGGAAGAGAGTATAACAAAAATGAAAGGAAAAATAATTTACGGGCGATCCGAGGTCAGGAAGGGGGTAAGTTTTTAAGGGTAGAAATCGATTTATCTCGATTTCCGGCAAAACTACAAGTCCTATGGAAAAATGTTAAATAGCAAAGTTGTAGGTAATAAAAAGCTTTACAACTTTTGTATTTGCACTTTTTTCACATAACCTCAAAATTTATGTGAAAAATTCAAATAACCAAGTTTTTGGTTTTTTATTTTTATCTTTTACAAACAAATTTTTTTATACACGAAATTTGGTGAAAACTTTCCTTTTTATGTCCTAAACACACTGTAATTTTTTTGATTTAAAACATTTATTTTTTAACCCTATTTTGACTTAATATCGAAAAAGCAACCTAATTTTCAATCGAAAATTCTCACGTCAAAATATCTGCTTTTTAAAAAAAGTCGGTGGGCTTTTTGTTCGTTGAAATCTCTTCTTTCTGATGGTGTAAAAAATATATACATTACTATGGTAAATGTTCTCAATTCAATTCAATTCCCCTTTAAATCCTACCTTTAATTGTATTTAGATCAACTATTTACGCATCTTTATGTATTATGGATTTGTTATTTTTTTGCTTATCAATGTAACATGGAATCTTACGTTTTTCGAGTAATTAAAGTATAAATTTTAATAAATAGGTCAAAATTGTACATAATGATAAAAAAAAAATTTCGGATTCGAGTTTTTTTGCATTTTTTGAGAACATTTACCATAGTAATGTATTTTTTTTTACACCATCAGAAAGTAGAGATTTCAACGAACAAAAAGCCCACCGACTTTTTTAAAAAAGCAGATATTTTGACGTGAGAATTTTCTATTGAAAATTAGGTTGCTTTTTCGATATTAAGTCAAAACAAGGTTAAAAAATAAATATTTTAAATCAAAAAAATTACAGTGTGTTTGGGACATAAAAAGGAAAGTTTTCACCAAATTTCGTGTGTAAAAATTTTTTTTTGTAAAAGATAAAAATAAAAAACCAAAACTTTGTTATTTTAATTTTTCACATAAATTTTGAGGATATGTGAAAAAAGTGTAAATACAAAAGGTGTAGGTCTTTTTATTACCTACAACTTTGCCATTTGACGTTTTTCATAGGATTTGTAGTTTTGCCGGAAATCGAGATAAATCGTTTTCTACCCTTAAAAACTCACCCCCTTCCACTTCCCGACCTCGGATCGCCCGTAAATTATTTTTCCTTTAATTTTTGTTATATTCTCTTCCTTTTTCAATGGGTTTCATCCTACTATTATTTTTTTTGGTTTCAAAAATTATCGACCCTGGTCTATAATTCCGGCTGAAATTTTGTATTTATCCCCTTCGTAATTTCATAATATCTAGGATATCTAAGTCTTAAAATAATTTTATTTTATTGTAAAATAGCGTGCTTACAGCATGTCCGTATCAATAAATAAATCTCCGTGACTATCTCTTTATTGGCTAATATAAACTTCATTGAAACTTCAAAATAAACTATCGTAACAATCACTTTCTTTGCTCTCAGTCATTATTTACTTAGATCTACTACCTAACCCATTTAGGGAAAATCTAGGAAAGACTGCTTTATTCCTTTCACTTCGGCTGCTCACTATACATTGGCGTAGACTTTTAATTTTACCAGACAATCTATAATTTAAATTTTTTTTATAATGTTACAATCAGCAACATTTGCACCACAAGCAAAAACGTATTACTACTTTATTCCATAATATTAAACAAAAAAAAAAAAATATTTTTTAACTCTCTTTCTATATTAATTTACATTATTGTTATTTTCTTTTAGACAATTTAATTACTTAATATTTATAAAAAATAACTTCGGGCGTTCGCAAAACAAACTTTTTTCAATATTACCCTCTTGATGGCTGCAAACTCGAACACCTAACACACCCGAGCTTCGTAAACCCAATTTACTTCTTTAGTATTTTTAACAAAATTGGCTTTCCTCTTTATCGGCTAACTTAGGAGATTTATCATATAATGTAATTTTAACGTGAATATCAAGGTAATCTGCCTTTTAAGACTATACATTTAACAACATACGAATCATAATAGATTAATTTTCACATTTATTTCATGATATGTTTCTCAAGTAAGTGATATGGGTATCGTTTTAAATAATCACGTCGTTTTCTATAGGGGAATTTTTTACCCACCTAAAATATGAGATGTAGGCAAACGAGAAAATGTCTTTAAAGTCTCCGGGTGCCGCTAAAACTTTGCTATCAAACAGTTAGGACCCACCATATCAGCTTGCTAATGTATTGTGAAATAGGTGTAGAAAAAAAGAGGAAACATAATAAGGTCAAACAAGCCTTTCGGGACCTTATAATAAAAAAGGGGATTCTAATATTTTTAAAGGAGCTAGGGTTATATTATAATTATTATGAAAGGTATTTTTATGATAAAAATGAATTTATTAAAATTTTTGCAGTGAGATAATTATTAAATTATTAAGGATGAACAAAATTTGCTATTTCCAGTGGCGCCAAGATATTGTAGTTTTGGTAACGATAAGCACATTTCTACCCTTTTTTGCGATCGACAAGACGACGTTTGCTTTTCAATCATGCCAATATATATTTTTATTACGGATCTGAACATTTGTCAACGGCCAACAGTTACACAACCGTTTTATATCGCCAACCGACAGAGGGAGACGATAAGCAATGTTACATGACGACCATTATGTAATCATGTATATAATTTTAAAATTTAAAAAAATTAATTTTGCCAATAATCTAACCCCACCAGCCACTATGAGCATTATACAATTACATAATTAAAAGCTGCCTAAACTCTTGCACAGAGTAAAAAAAAGTCGAAAACACAGCTTTATAAAATTACGTAATTAATAGCTGGACCCTTGGCGTGTATCCTCCTCCCTTATTACCAAAAAAGTATCTAAACTCTTGCATCAAGATAAGAAAAAAGTCACCCAAGGGCCCCCTTCTAAAGTACAAATAATAATTTAACAAAGTACATACCTTTCAAGGATCAGAGCACTGCCATTTTATAAGGTTGCCCGAAGAACAAAACGCGGAAAACTCATTATGGAATTCTCCTTCTTGCCCTCAAAAACATAACTAGGTACACCCAATTAGATTCATATCCGCTTAATATCAAAGCATCGCCAATTTTATAAAGTAAATATTTACTTCGATCGCCCTCTATCTCTTTAACCTTATAAGAATGAAATTCTTCTGGACAATTTGCCCCTTTTACTTCGGAGGAAAATGTGGTATATGCATGATGGTGCCCCGCCCCATTTTTCCATTGCCGTTCGGCAATACTTACATCATCAATATCCCAACCGATGGATTGGAAGGGGCAATGATGCACCAGTAAAATGGCCACCACGTTCTCTTGAGTTAAATATGTGTGACTTCTTTTTGTGGGGCGCTATTAAGACAGAAGTTTACAAGACTCCGGTAAACACACGCGATGATTTATTGCAGCGGATTTTAAATGCAGGCAACCATTTTAATAACCCCGAGACATTAGATAGGGTCCAATATCATTTTTTAAGGAGTGTTAATAAGTGTATTCAGCAAGATGGCGGTCATTTTACACATTTGCTTAAGTAATGTTTTTGTTTTACTTAGTTTCTTACAATACATACATTCAACTTTGTTGTACTTTGTTTTATTTTTATTGTTAATAATTGATGTATGCAGGTAATTGTAAATATTTTCTTCTGGCAAAACAGCTCATTCAACGAAAAATATTAAAGAGGTAAAATAGCTTCCAAATACATCCAGTCACTCTACAAAAATATCTGGGTTGTCATAACGCCGTTCATATAAAAAATGAGGAGAAATGTTGACGTATTATATCACTTTTATAACACTTCCACTTATTTACAGCCGGTGACTATACTACTAGAAAACGTCATTTTATAGTATTAGTCTACATACTAAAAATCATTAAAATTGATTAGCAGGTTTTCACGTAATTTAGGAAAAACCAATATTTTTTACAAATTTTTGACGCCCTCTACCGGCTAAACGAGACAATTTTGGATATAACTAAATCGGCTTAGATCGACCTATTTTGACGTCAGGAGTCTGTCGTCAAACGTTGTACACGTATTTTCCCTGTATATAAAAACTAAAAGAAATAAATGTTGTTTTCTTCTTTTCCATTAGTTTTATAATGTTTTCACATACTTATTTTGGTAGGTACGAGCATGTCAATATATCATTTTATAAATAATAAAGTTAGTATCTCTACGCTATATCTTTACAAAATGTTAAGACTCCCCTAGAAAATTTAACAGATGGCCGAAGGTAAAGATAGGGTCCGGTTCTGTTTCTATAGCCAGCTGCTTAACGTAAAATATATCAGACTTCAACAGGGTGCCATTAATGACAGGTGAAGCGGCGAGTTCTTAGAATAATTTGATATATATCTTGGTTCTATCGGTAATAAATTCACTCTACGTATTTAATATACTTGCGCACAGTAGGAAAAAGTAGTGTCAAAGTGATTTTTTTAAAAGATTTAGTACCTTTCTTCTGATTTTGATTAAATATAAATAGTAAAGTAATTGGCATGTTATAAAACGTCGCTATGTTTATTCGTTTACTCTGATTGTACTGTCAGCTACATGTCATTGTGTTTATATAGTCAGATGACAGTATGTAGAAGCTGGTAATTGCTTCTGCAAAAGCTTTAGGATTCATCGGGTTCCGTCTTTGTTGTTTTAGGACAAGAAATGTATTAAAACGAGATTTTTAGGCCAACAGTGTACCAAAGAAAGGACGGAATTTTAAACTAAGCGACGACGTCCTTAGAAAACAAAACGAGATTCGGGCCATACATAAAATACATAAAAAAAAAGGAATAAATCTATTTATTGCAAATTTTGCTTGTGACGTAAAAAGAGCTATAAATATGTTATTTGTTTTAAGATGGTATCGTATTTTTGCTAATAAAATTATAGTGACTTACCCAAGAGCTTGTACATATGTTCTGGAATATATTAGAGAAAAGGTAAGTTTTTTTCGAGAATTTATAGTTTTATGTATATATGTATACATATACAGGGTGGCTGATTTGTATGAAAACGGTCGATTAAAAAAAGTTTTAGGGGTTTTTAAAATTAAAAATTAATTCTACTTAATAGGTTTTAAGTCTTAGAAAAACAAGTATACTTTTTTTTAATAGAAAAGAATATCCTGTATATTATTGGATGTTTATGGTCTTTTCTTTTCAATCTATTAAAAAAATGGTACTTTGTTTCCGTACGACTTTTTGACTTACCCTGTATATTTAATTTTTCTTTTTCTCAAAAATTCACCAGAAAAAAAACTGTTAAAACATCGTGAAAACCCAAGAATCTTTCTATAATACCGCCGTTTTTAACATAACGACAAACAATTGTGATTTACAAGTTATGTCTGTTGTTTCGTCAACTTGCCACGAAAATACAGGTAGGTACATTTAGTAATTCCTCGTCAACAAAATTTTGCAAAATGCAGTTAATTGCCGCAATGTCAAACGTCTCCCCGGAGTCTCCCGTAGTACTGATGGTTTTTTAACATATCGATTACGCATAGTATCGATATTTTTAAATATTATGATATTAAATTTATAATAATTTATGATCTGAAACCATATCCTAGGGATTTCTTGAAAAATTCTGCTCATTTACTAAAAAATTAACAAGATCACAAGTAGGATTGCGAATGTTTACATTTACCTGGGGAAGTTGTGACGCTGTGCTAGGACTGCTAGGTCCCGCTGAATCCATTGTACGCTAATAAGCACAAAACAAATAAACTAATAAGTAATAAAAGTAATGTAATATTAATATTTTAGAAAAATCACTGCCCACTGTTGGAAAAAAAGCAAAACAAAAATCAGTACCTACATAAAACCACAAAAGTATTTACCGAAAACTATAATAAAATACAATGCCGGTGTAAAAGTCAAATTTACTATGCACTCTCTCTAAACTCTTAATTTTCAACTGGACAAACAACCTGTAATCTATTAATAGTATTTATCCAAATACCGCGTCGCGGTTTAGATTAGTCCCCTCGTGTTCGCATTAAATTTACGTAGAGAGTTGAGGCTGGCCTCAAAAGAATGTTTTTATGCCCTATTTAAAGCTAGATTCGACTGGACTATTACGCGGTATCATACATCACATTAGATATTTTCACTAATACGCTAGACAAGGAAGCGGGAGGCCTGGCCTCTAACCATATACGACCGCATGCAGAAATGAGATGGATGATATAAGAACAAAACAGGCAACGAACGGATCATGAAAGACAAGGAAGCGCGAGACCGGCTTCTACCATATACGACCGCATGCAGAAATGAGATGGATGATATTTCTAGCGACGCGCGTTAATATTGACGGCATTAATTCTAATGGATATATTATTATATTTATGCAAATAGTAAAATAATATAAATTTGTAATTTATTTAATTTGCAAAATTATTGGTGAGGCCCTCATAGGAGAAGCCGCCACTGGGGGGGGGGGGGCTTCGATGCCCCTAAATTATATATATACATAATTGTTTTATAACTTTGCATAGAAAGACGGCTCGACTTTTTGTGATATTTTTTATTAAATAAAACAGAAATGATTCTTAAAAGTAAATCATTTTAATCAAAACAGCAAATTTTCTTAAATCTTATATATTGTACTCCACGATATAATGTCAAAATGTCTTTGGGGGAGCTCGACGGTCGCCCCAAAATGTTTTCGGTAAGAAGACACCCGTATTAAACCACAATTGCCTTGATTTATACGATAATAAAAGAAAATGAAAACGGCGCTGCGATTTCTGATTAATGAAACCATTCTTGCGATATACAAGTTTTGACCTAGACGAAAAACATACCGTCATCATTAATCTACGTAATTTTTTTTACTTGCCACGAAGATTTCTTTATAAACTTATGTATTAATCAATGTGTCTGATTGAATCCGCCCACAAAATAACATGCCTAATTTTTTTTTCTTTCCGCGCCTTAAACTTGCAATATTGCATGTAGATAGATATCGTGTAATTTTTTGTTTCTATTCTTTCTTGACATAATATCAGTGGCGGCTCGTGACTAGCGAGTCAGGGGGGGGGGGCGCTGGCTTTAAATAAAAAAAAATTAAAATGTCTATTTTTTCCAAAAGTAGATACGTGTCTGTTTTTTCTAACTTTCTCGTTGTGAATTTTAATTGCATCAGCATAAGCACTACTTAAACAAGTTAAAATATTAGTTTGTCCTAACATCCCAAAACTTACCACATTATGACGATGTTTTGCACTATTTTCATGTTTTTTTATTTTCTCTGAAAGATGTTTTAAGTCCTGCACCCCATTTATAGTCCAATTATCATCCCCGTCAAAAAGAAGACACACGAAACAAAAAAAAAATTTGTTCTCACAACCGCATATCCAGGATTTTTTATTATATATTTATTTGTCAAACTTACGCGTAAACTGTGCCTTACTTTTACATTTTGATTGCACTTGTACTATGTTCAACTTCTAGTGGCCGCCCTGTATTTTTTAAATCAATTTTTTTACTTAAGCTCAGAGAACTAAACACAAGCTTCTGTAAATCACTGACCTTCATATTACACGACATTTTCCAACAACAACAACGTATCTAATAAATCAAATGAAAAGAAAACGTTAGCGCCTGGCGGCATCGACAGGTCGCCTCGCCAGAGTACATAATATATTGATTATACTACCGTGGCATCGCGAACAGCTGTTGTTGGGCGCGAAAAATTGGAGCTCATCGTGGCCGCTCATTGTGCGATGTGTAGGTGACGTCACGCCTCTGTCGTCATGGCAACTCATCGAGAAGCCGCGTTAAATCGGGACTGATAATCGGTCGCCCGCCCGCGCTTAGTATAAAAAACATTGAGAGCGCGCAACTCGCTTGTCTATGAGTATAACCTGCCCGTTGGAATAGGGTTATGTTTGGTTTGAATAATAATTATGCCCGCGCTTAGTATAACCTACCCGCTGGAATAGAGCTATGTTTGGTTTGAATTATTTTAATGGAGTGCTTACATAGATTGCTTTATTGGTTTTTTAAGTAAATAATTTTTGGATTCTGTTTGAAATAATTGCAGGGAGGGCGGCGCCCCAGAGCCCTTCATTAACGAGCCGCCACTGCTTAATATACCCTTACGAGATCTATTGTAAACATAAAGCTACTATTGTCATTTTTTTATTATTTGATAAAACCTCATTAAAATTTATCCCTGGTTTTCTGGTTTAAATATAAACTTTTTAATTGTTGTTTTATCTCTTATTACACCCACTTTTATTTAACATAGGTAAACCTTTTAATTTAGGATTAGTCGTAATGAATCAGTTTATATTAAAACTTTTTGAATTACGTATTTGGTCCATTTCAATCCCGATAGCATGGCAAAGTAAAAAAAGAAGTTATTTGACACTTTCAGAAAGTTGATAGGCTCTGTATATACAAAATGTTATTATAGAATAATCAGTTTAAATGCATACTCCGTTTAAAAAGTACTTTTATTGCAAGCATATTGCTTCTTTGACTTTATATAAGAGAAATATTTGCATAAAGAAACATTTTTACGAGGTAACATATTGTTAAACATTTTGTGGAAAGATTACGAAGAAAATATTTTTGTTCATTAAATTTGTGCACGTAAGAGCTGACCCTTTTATAAGTCAAGCCCAGCCAAAATTTCTAATAAATGTTTAAAGTAGGTTATTCGATCCAGAGTCTTCGTACAGCGGATAACAAATAGCAGTTATCCAAGTTTTGGAAGAAATCACGGACCAGGTAATAAAAGATCTGATATTATCAGGGAATGCTTTTATTGGAAAGAACAAAGTGGAAACCAATGAACGAGTATACCGCTTGTCCTCGTCTGTCTCTTTTCTGCTCACTTTTGCGGTTTTCTTCTAACTTTGACAATTATTTGTTGGTAGTTTCGTAATTCTTGCTTCATTTTTATCCATTAAAATTAGACGGTAGTTGAACAATTAAATTGTCAAAAAGCTTTTCTATGATCTGTGTAACGTTATTTTAGTACACTTGGACTAAACTATAAATTTAAGGGTTTACAAAGTTTGCGAGAACAAAAGCTTTATGCAATGTTAACTTGTATAATTCCTAGTAGATGTTTAGTAAAATAGGTCTCTAACTATAAAACCTCATTGTGTTAAGGTAAAGCAACTACAAACGATAAAGTCATAGAGTGACTATGAAATGTGGGACGGTCGAGCATTTTGCACGAATATACGAGCTAATGGGCTGCTCTTATCTTACTTTCAGGGCGCTTTATTCAAAAATTATATATATTAAAAAGCCGCCTTTAAAATTAAAAGTTAATAACCTAATTAAGAAATTAACATATAACGGGAGCTTAATATAATAACTTACCGCTCATTAATTTTTTTTGACTTTTGACAACGTCACCAGGACTGCGTTCAGAAGCGGCTTAAGCCAAACCAAAACCAACTTTACCCCTACCCCATCGAAAAGCCAAATTTAGTAGAACGTGTTGTAGACGACAAAAGCCAGTTGTCAAAAAAAAGAAGTGTCAACAAACAACCTAAAAATCTAATGTTAGTGTGGTTACAGAATTTTTTTTAATGATACCGATACTGAATCAGATGATGATGATGAAATAGAAAATTTGTATTTAGGAGCTGCAGTGGCAATAAACAAAAGCATATCACCAAGAATCCAAAATTATGTGGAACAGGTAGCTTCAAAATACAATGATGTTGAATTTAAAGAAAATTTCCGTTTAAGTAGAGGAACTTTTTATCTTACTGTACAAAAATTATTACAGATTTATGTCGCTGTCGACGTGACAGATTTTAAAATTTAAACCTTAAAAAATTTCCAGCCAATCATAACTCGTATAGCCACTTTCGGACGCTCTCCGAGGTGCCTCCGAATCTTACACTACTCCGGCGATTCGTGAACGCTAAACGCTGATCATTTGTGACAAGCTGCGGCTTATTTAGAACGCGTAAAGTAATTTCTAGCTTGGCTTAAGCCGTTTATGAACGCACTCCTGGCTAGGTCAAAACGTCAAAAGAGTATTTTTAATGGGCATTTACCATTTTGTTAAAAGGTTTTTTTTTTGAGCTCTCAAGTCAACGTTCCTGGTTTGTTGATAAAATTTATCATTCCCGCAACATTCAAATTTTGTACATTTCCTATACACCACCCCCTAGTTATGTCCCTGATTAATCCTTAAACCACTAAATTAATATACTATGTTACAATGATATACCAACAGTAAGACAGACCATGCAATGCCTCTATTAGATTATTTGTATTAGTGGTTTAATACCCAAAAATTCAATTAATGTATTATTTTTTGTTGCAATTCCAATATTTTTAATGGAGTTTTGTAGTTATTATATTATATTATATAATATAGTAGGAATAATTTAAATTTGAAATAAAATCCCGAATTTCTATATAAATCATTTGTAAAAATAAATATAAAATATCAATAAAATAATTTTATCCAGAACCTAAAGCATTTTAAAAATATCATTGGCAGGTGACAAATAAATATTTATAACAAATATTTAAACCCAAAATTGTAAAATTAAAAGGGCTCAACTTTACAAAAATATTAATATAAACGAATACTACCTATTTGTTTATTTTCAGATACATTTTTTTAACACAGGTAAAAATTAGGAAATAAAGCTTAATACAGCCTTGATGCAATCCAGCAATTTAAATAAAAAATCGACAAAACTCTATGGACTCTTAAAGGTACGGTAACGAGGTAAAAACCTACACATTTAAGAAAATTCAAATAATTTCGATTTCCTAAGGCCTAATTTAATTATAATCCATAACTTGATCAAAAAGGACTCTCTGAAGAATTTTGGATAATAAATATCCGCCGGAAGCAATAAAAAATCCCTTTCTTAGGGTTTTCTGCTTCAACATAATTATATCAAGGCCCTTGTATTTTCCATTAAAATTATATACACAAAAGCTTATATTCTGCAGGTATATAATACCATGATTGCCGAACGAAGAAAGTATCGAGCCATCGAATCATATAAACGATCTTGGCGACATCGACGAAAAGCGATATTCTAGAAAAACATTTTCTTACTACAAAACCAATAATAGTATATTATTATGATAGATCTATATTTACATAGAGAAACAATAATTACTTAAAGTTTTTATTGGTTCTTTTCTTTGCTGAGTACTTGTTTTATATCTCCCGTGCTTATTGGAGTGTGAAGTTTGAGCTGTTGATTCTGGACAAGAAGAGGCTTCCAGATATTGGGGATATCTATACTTGGTTTACTAAATATATGGGTGTTTTAATTCATAAAAGCTGCTTCTTTGAATTTTCGTTTTCTCCAGTGCTGTTCCGTGTCCAAAACGTTGGCTTCTGACCACTGTATATTATGTTGGTTGGTCCATACATGTTCCGCTATACCTGATCTCGAAGTTTCACCTTTGAGCTATGGTTCAGATGTTCTTTAACTTCCCAATATCTGGAAGCCTCTTCTTGTCCAAAACCAACAGCTCAAACTTCACACTTCAATAAGCATGTAGGCGGAGTCATCAAGCTTCATTGCACTTGGATAGTATTTAAGACAGTAGCCTTAGAATTATAATTTAGTTTACACTTGAAAACGGTTAGAGATACTAACTAACCGAAACGTTGTGTTAAGTAACAAAATAAAGACAATGGAAGTCCGACAAGGAATTATCTATCTACCACTTTTAAATAAACATCTGACTCTTTATTTCTATTTATCTATTGGTATCCTGTTTTTGTCTGTCATATTATTAGCAATTTTCTTACACTCCTTTAAATTTCGTTTTGTATTCCTCCCTCCCTGTTCTGTCGATGCCCTCGCGTTCCTTGGTTTCCAGTATCGTTTTAAACATTTTTTTTTGTATTTTGGTCCAGTTTTCTTTAGATTTAACCATGATGTCTATTATGTTGTCAGGCGTTGTTTCAGTATTTACTCCTTTCATCTTTTATCCATTCACTTCCTTGCATGGGTATTGCCCCAATTGGCTCGCTAACGATCCACTTTCTTTTGTCTGACACTTGCATATGCCAAACCTCATTACCAAATTTGTATGATTTTAAGGGGGCATGAAAGCTTGCTTTCCTGCCCCTCTCTGTTCCAACGTATTTTCTGACTTTTTATTTTTTCTACTAATCCTATTGACAGTTGATTTGTTCTGCTCTATGACCTTCCACTTCAACTTTCGTACATTGTTCGGCATTTGCTTTTGTGTCATTTAAGGCATTCCTCACTACGATTTATTTGTCCCTTGCATTCGTTTTGCAGGTTTATGTCCGTAGTCCAGACATTTAAAGCACTTTGTTATAAAGATTTTTCTTTCTTATCCCACAGATTACCCATTATATCCGTAAATTCCGTTCTCTTATTGGGTAAGTATCCCGCTTGTTTCTTTGGAAGCTCTACTATAATAGCTATTTGTTCTTAAAACTTTCCTTTTCTGATTCCTTTTATTTTAATGCCAGAGTCCATTATTTTTGTTCCCCTTATGATTGCTTCTTTTATCGGTATACTATTAACAACTATTTTAAAAAAAATATAGGGTCTATTGAATCAAATAAACTTTCCGGAAACATAAAAACGTTGATAGGAGCATCTCAAAAGTTTACACATCAAATAACCCCTTAGGGAGAGTTAAGATTTTTATGATTTATAGCGGAGGGTTAATAGCCTTTATGACACCAAAGAAAGTAGTTCATATGGTTCCACCCCTACTTCTTATCTATAAATTCCCCCGTCACCCTAATCGGTATCGGCAAATATGCGTTGACATAATACATAATGATAATGTAACGTAACTTTAATGCCTAAAGGGCGTAGAAGAGGGGCTTACTCATACTCAGGTAGGTATATATTTACTTCACCTAAGGACACATTTTCTTTCATTTATCTTAGCGATGTGCTTAGTTCTGCTGCTCGAGACAGTTGCTATCTTTAATAATATATTACTGTACCTAAAGATGCGAATATGCCACATCATATCTACTCGTATATGAAAATATCATATGCACACAATAAACGAATTTATCCGTATTAGTAATGCAGCTATATTTTTATGTAACAGACAGCATTATGATAAAGAGACGGAGCAGCCTTGTATATAGAATACCGTTCACTTAATCAAGAATCGCTCAGACCAGTCAAATTAAGTTTTTTTTAAATGCATTTAAACAAAAAGATTTTATACAGGGAGGATCATAAAAATGCTACGTGAATAAACTTTAATTTTTTTAATGAAACATTAATATTTTTACATTCTGCAATTAATTCTAGACATTTTTTATAAATCATGTCCTAGGTACCTATCTTCAACCATTTACGAAATATTAACTTTTAAAACAAAATAGACAGACACAAAGTATGAAAAGAACCTATACAGGGTGTCCGGAAAATACATGTACAACGTTTGACGACAGACTCCTGACGTCAAAATAGGTCGATCTAAGCCGACTTAGTTATATCCAAAATTGTCTCGTTTAGCCGGTAGAGGGCGTCAAAAATTGATAAAAATATTGGTTTTTCCTAAAGTACGTGAAAACCTGCTAATCGATTTTAATGATTTTTAGTATGTAGACTAATCCTATAAAATGACGTTTTCTAGTAGTATAGTCACCGGCTGTAAATAAGTGGAAGTGTTATAAAAGTGATATAATACGTCAACATTTCTCCTCATTTTTTATATGAACGGCGTTATGACAACCCAAGAGAATTTTTATATAATTTATAATTTTTATAGGAACTAGTAGATACTTCTTTCAATTTTTATTAAAAATATAATACATAATATAGAGAACTAACTGCTTTTCAGTGCAAGCGAAGCTGCCCAATTTTATATCTTACCTTGGCTGTTACAAAGACTTACCGATATTTCCTTAATTTATAAATAAGCAAATCATGTTCATCAAGAAAGTTCGGTATGTTATGTTGTAATATTCTTTAGAAATTATTAACCGAACACTGAAACTTCTTTATTCTGATTATTATATTCGACAATATTGGCAGGAAAATGAGGTAACCACAAGGAATCATGCCATAGAAATTTACTTCTAAAACTGGTCCTTAAATAAAATAAGAGGTAGAAGTAAAAAGTTTGTTTCGTGGATAAAATGAAAACGTTTCACTATGAAATGTTGTTTCTTGCTAGCATGCCCGTAGGGTCCCAAAACGTCTATCAATACATTATAACATGGTTTGTGTGCCATAAGTTTTATTAAAACCATGATTCGTATTATTTTAAATACTGCTTAGAAAGAAAAACGTCATCAATAGAATGATGTGCCAGCATTTACAATTTACTATGGTTAAAAAAAAGAAATTTTTTTTTAGTATTTCGTTATTTATTTACTGTAACATAAAATGTCCACTGTTTTTCTTGTAACCTCTATTGTTTGATTTAAAAAAAAAATGGAAAAGTTTATAATTCAGTTTTTCTTCTGTGATATATAAAACATGTAAGTACCTGTATTGCCCCTATAGCACTTGCTTAGGGCCTTGTAATTTTATGTAAAAAAAGTATTTATATACGGGGTGTTCATTTGAAAACTTCCCACCTCGATTTTCCTGCATTAAAATGAAAATGTGGAAAATCGCTCGGACCCGTCGATTTTTATTTCGAGGGGGACATCTTTTGCGTATATTGTCAGTCTTGTTACTTCAAGCCCCTAGAAGGGAGGGGGGGGGGTAAGATCTAAATCTTATATGGATACCCCTATTTTATATAATTTTTTTGGATTCTGCATAAAATTCTGAACGTTTTTTAATAAAAGCATTATTAGTCTATACTTAACAGTTTCCAAGATATTTACTCTTGAAAAATGACATTTTTGAACTTTGACAGCGTCTAGCTTTCTAACTGTACGTCTTAGAGCAATGAGCAGATGTCCCTATCTTCGATTTTTATTATCTTTCCAATAGTGTAAACTTTCGGTTAAACCGGATGTAAGAAATATAGTACTTCCGTTTGACCGGAAGTTGACACTATTGGAAAGATAATAAAAATCGAAGATAGGGACATGTAAGCCGTTTTGCTCTAAGACGTACAGTTAGAAAGCTAGACGCTGTCAAAGTTCAAAAATGTCATTTTTTAAGAGTCAATATCTCGGAAACTGTTAAGTATAGACTACTAATGCTTTTATTAAAAAATGTTCAGAATTTTATGCAGAATCCAAAAAATTATATAAAATAGGGGTATCCATTTAAGATTTAGATCTTACCCCCCTCCCTCCTAGGGGCTTGAAGTAACAAAATTAACAATATACGCAAAAGATGTCCCCCTCGAAATAAAAATCGACGGGTCCGAGCGATTTTCCACATTTCCATTTTAAAGCAGGAAAATCGAGGTGAGAAGTTTTCAAATGAACACCCTGTATATATTATGGTTAAATGATTGAATGTATGTGTTTTTTTGTTTAAAATAAAGGACTTTTATTATTATTATTACAATTTTTTAGGCAAGGTAAAGTAATAAGGTAATAATAATGACTCTTAATTAAAATGTCGCGATAAAATCATGCATTATGTGAAACATAAATAATTAACACTGATAAATACAGCATAACAAAGAGGCGGAGGCAAGCGCTCTGTTTGAAATTCAGGTATTTTTTATTCGTTAATGATAGCACAAGTGCAAGTATTCTACACACGAGCAAATATAAAATGAATAATTAGAAAAAAATATTGCTTACTTATATACAGTGGTATCTCGTGGAGTATAGTAAAAGTTGTACAGTTCAAGTTATGAGTAATAACTTGGAATAAATTCAGTAAAGTTTTTTTTTTGGAAAAATCCTTGGCAAGGGCAGTTTAAATTGCGTTTAGGATATTGCCAAATAGTGAATGGACAATATTTTGAGCATTTATTGACGAGAAAGTATTAAATATGGTTTTTTATTTTTCAATTAATTTAATACAAGTTTGAAATTTAGTACTTATTATAGGTACCCACTTAAATTGCTTAATATGCACATAAAAAACTAGCGTTGCCATTCAAAAAAAATATCGATATCGTCATATACGAGAGATAATTTCGTACACTAAACTGTGACCTTGTAAATCCAACTTTTTCACCTTTATTACCTTTGTAACGCGTTAATTGTTATCATGATATCTGTCAAAGTATTGTTATTATCTTAGTTGATTTAAAAATGCCTCATTTAAGTATTATTGAAAAAGGCAAGAATAATATGTTTAGTAGAAATAGGGCGGTCTTATGGAAAAATAGCTGATCATTTTATAGTACCTAGAAGAACTGTTCAAGGAATTGTAAAAAAAAATACGCTATCATCAAACACTTGAAAGGTCTGTTGGGTCTGGTTTAAATAATAGAAAATCATCAAATGAAGAAGACCGAAATTTGGTGGAGTATTTAAGGCAAAATCCATTTGAAACTGCAGTATCCGCCATGCACATAACACTGCTTCATCTAGAACTGCGCAACGCCGAGTAAGACAATGTTCCGAATTAAGAAATCGAGCAGCTGTGTTGCATCCAAACCGTTTTTAAAAAATTGTGATAAGGAACAACGAATTAGGTTTGCTATGCAATATTTACCAGAAAATGATTTTTTTAGCAAAATGTTATCTTTTCCGATGAGAAAACTTTTCAGTCTACATATAATGGAAGGATTCGAGTATAGACCATCAAATTCCCGATATGATGAGAAGTATACTTAAAAAAAGCTAACCAGTGGACGTTTCTCCGTTAATGTGTGGGCATGGATAAGTGTTTACGGTGCAGGTGTATGCTGAAATATTGGTGGAACACTAAACAGTAATATAAATCTTCAGATTTTGGAAAATGTTTTTTTTCCTTCTGCCGCGATAGTTTTTGAAGGAAATAACTTTATATTTCAGTAGGATAACTGCCCTGTGCATACTGCAAGAAATATAGGAAACTGGTTTAGACAAAACAATTAACGTAACATGTCTGCCTTCTTTGGTGCTCAAGAAGTCCTGATTTAAATCCAATTGAAAATGTTTGGGGATTGATGGTAAAAAAAATGTACAAACTAAATTTTAAACCACAGAATGAAATAGAGTTATTTGATAAAATAAAATAAATTTGGGAAGGGCTAACTCCGGATTACACCAGAAGTATTATTTTGTCAATGCCAAGAAGATTACGATTAGTGTTAGAATCCGATGGCGCAGCAATTAAATATTAGTATTTTGTTTGTTATTTCTTAATAAATTTACCCCTTTTTGGCTTTATACTTTTGTAGTTTTCCTGATATTATTTTATAATTTTCTTATTTCGCGGCTGTAATTTAAACACAAAAATATTTAGAAATAACCATTATTACTTACGGTAAAAAATCGCGGTGGTCTATCCAGGTATAAGCAGCAAGGTGAGAAACCCGTTTTACCAAATTTTGTTGTAATTGAGTTATGTATGGGTGGAGTGTACGAATTTATATGTCGTCAACTGTACAAGATTTTTTATTTTCGACAGTGTTTCCTAATTTTGTTGCCAGTCACAATAAAAATCTCCTTTTAATAACAATATTAAAAAGATATATAACGTAATCCTTTATATTTGCATTGTCAACTTCCAAGAAACATAACGAACTACCTACCGTTTAGACGGGGGACTGTCGGCTTTTCATTAATTTAAAAAATAATTATATAAAAGCTTTTTAGAGTTTCACGGAAAAAAAAAGTAACCCGTCCTTAAATTTTTACAAGATCGGTCAATGATAATACTTTGGCTCAGGGATTTATTAAATGTAAATGTACGAAACAAAAAAAGGAATATTTTGTGTAATACTTAATTAACCTTACACACCGCACATTACTAAAAATAAATGATAACTAAAACTTACCAAAATAAACTTGTTCTAATCAAATCCTTCTAATTTTCATAACAATACCATTTACCATAGTAATGACTTTATCAGCCTTGTTATAAACTTTCTCAATTTCACCCTTACTGTGATATCGTTGGCATGTAGACTTGTTAATAGCTTTATCTGTGAGATTAATACTTTCGCTCACGATTATAATTGCTCTGTCTATGTAGACTGAATAGTTGATGGAACAAACGTTTTTCGAAGAAAATTAAACATTATTTGAAGAAGTATTAGACCATACTGGAGTCCACATTTGAAGGCGAAAAAATCAAATCCTTAGGTCTTCCTCCAGTGGTCAGTGGCTAATTTGGAGGAGAATAAATGCGAATAGAATAACAGTCTGGTTCCTGACAAACAAACAGATAATATAATTATTACTTAATTAAACAAAATCATAAATACATAAAATATACATTCCGAAAGCAAGTGATAAATGTTGGGCCTAAACATAACGGGTTATATAAGTAGGAATAGGTTGCTGGAAGACCCATTATCTCTCTTGTTTTCCATTATTTCTGATATATTGAATATACACCTTTTAATGCAAAGTGGCAGACTAATAGCGGTATCTCTAATGTACAAAGTTCGAAGTTAAGGAACTTCGACTAGGATCGTTCCCGAGGGCCAGGTGAACCTTGTGCTATAAAAGTCTTGTATAAGATCCAGTCAAGTACCTATTTAATATTAAATACACCATAGCTGCGAACGGAACCAGGTCATCCAGTATTCAAAATTATGAATTGGGTTTTGTTTTTGAAGTTGATTTAAAATAACATGTTTTTATTAAAAATGCATGATTGTTAACTTGTTTTTTGCATATTTTAAAAATAATTAATTACGCCGATAATAGTAAAAATGAACCGAATATACTCAGAATTTTAATGAAAAATACGAAAGTTTATATTTTGTAGATTGCACGAGCTGCAATGTTATTATAAACTAATGAGAATTTTTTATCGCCTGCAAATATTTATTTTAAAAAGGAAATTATCTTTTAAGCAACGGTTGTGGATTGCAATTTTTATTTGAATTAATTTTCTTGAATAATTTTTGTTTATTTTTTAATGAAAACCAATGCAAACAGACGATTCCGGAAATTTTAATACACAGATCAAATATTCAAATACTAAGAATGATTGAAAAAGCGGAGAAAACTAATATTGACTGTTTAATTTTAATTTTTATCAAAATTAATTCTTCATATTTTTTTCCCTAAGAAATTGCTTTAAAAATGCCTCAAGTCTTGTTTTATAATTATAAAATATCTCTTGTTAAAATGTGTTCAGGTTTAACCACAGACGGCGGCTTTATTGGCTGCTTGGCTCGTAATAAACATTCTCTTGGTCCGTGATTTTTTTTTAGCTCCATGTAAGCTGGCTTGTCTGCTTAACTAATAACGCAATTTATTTTATTATAAAAATTGTTGCCCATTTTTTTCTTGACAAACCTCTAATCTAAAGTAAAATTCATTCGTGGCATTATGTACCATATCCGGGATTATTCAGCGAATTTCTTATACAGGGTGTCCGGAGTAGAGTGACTGGATGTATTTGGAAGCTATTTTACCTCTTGAATATTTTTCGTTAAATGAGCTGTTTTGCCAAAAGAAAATATTTACAATTACATTAAATTAAATTTAATTTAATTAAATTAAATTTCATAGACTGGTGACAATTTGTCAATAATTGTTAAATTATTAAATGCCATAGCAACAAGGTAACTTAAAAAATTATTGTTACAGGTAATTTGATTTTAATATTATTACATACTTATAATACTAAATATTGTAAATATTTGGCAAAACAGCCCATTCAACGAAAAATATTAAAGAGGTAAAATAGCTTACAAATACATCCAGTCACTCTACAAAAATATCTGGGTTGTCATAACGCCGTTCATATTAAAAATGAGGAGAAATGTTGACATATTATATCACTTTTATAACACTTCCACTTATTTACAGCCGGTGACTATACTACTAGAAACCGTCATTTTATAGTATTAGTCTACATACTAAAAATCATTACAATCAATTAGCAGGTTTTCACGTAATTTAGGAAAAACCAATATTTTTACAAATTTTTGACGCCCTCTACCGGCTAAACGAGACAACTAACTCGGCTTAGATCGACCTATTTTGACGTCAGGAGTATGTCGTTAAACGTTGCACACGTATTTTTCCGACACCCTGTATAAGTCGTAAACTCCTCTAAATTTTCTGGTTTAGTTACGTAAACTTTGGTTTTTAGGTGACCCCAGATTACCGAAATGCAAAAGTAAATAGTGAGACAGATAATATCGATAGTAGGCATAATATACCTTCGAAATTTTTGCTTTCAAGTATGTTTAATATATTGTTAATTCATGATTTGGCATGTATTTGTGCCAGTTAAACATTCTTTCATATAACATGAACTTACTGTAAAAGTTAAACAAACGTGAACGATAAGTACGGCAGGCTTTAATATCGATATTCGGAAAGGAGAAAAATTATTTTATTTGTAAATTAATATCTTACCAAATTTCGGTAAACTGATGTATTATTAAAATATCGATATATACTCCCAAGCCTTGTGGTAAGATATATGATGGTTGTGAAATTTACCAAACGACTGACCAAACATCGTGCAATTTACAGGATTTCATCAATCACATTCGCCTGGTCACCTGTACAAGCTTTTTGTGGCCGGGACTGTCAGAAAGGCGGACTGTCAGCCAGACAAAACGGCCGTATTCAGAAAAAATATATTGGATTGTCTGGAATGCTTATCGTTAGAAAACTTTGACTTATTATTGCCTTTTATTACAATTTTATTAATTTACCCTTATTATAAAAGTTTAGGTTCTAAAACAGGTCTATATCAACAATTCCTTAAAAAAAACAAGCTAGAGTTTTTTAAATGCTTTTCAGCAAAATTGTAATAAATTTCTATGAACACCACTAAAAACGTCAAGTTAAAAACTTTATAAAATTTAATTCCACCCGATTTAATAAAGCCTATTGTCTGACCGGCTGCAATAAATAAAATAAATCTGCACAGTGTGACGTGAGGTAAAAAAGAAGTCACGAATATGATGTTTTGAAGTAGGACAATCGATACGTAACATTTCAAATCATACACCAGATATTACATTTAAAAAAATACTTGAATATTAGGTTTTAAAACGTATTTTGCTTTAAATGCAATGTCATTTCAAAATTAAGAGAAAGGCTTCTTCCATTATTACGAAGCAAAAAGTTATACTTTAGTGAATATTTTATATCATAAATGAACAACAGAGTGCATTTATATCTGTTCAAAAATTTGTTTCTGCGAAAGGCCACATCAATAACATAATTATATTTAACTTTGAATACTTTTGCTATGAGCCCATTTTGTATATTTTTCCTGGCATATACTAATGTATTTCGTTTCGTATAACACCACCTTTTTAAATATTAGAATGGGATTTTGACGAAAAGTGTCCTTTTTGAATATGGAAATATTTTTGCGAAACCGGTAAACCCGGTGCTTTTCAATCGATTTAAGCTTTGAATAGTAGCCTGGAAAGGTTACGAATATTGTAACTTACCCTAAGTTAGTCTTTAAATAAATTATTTAGTACCAAAAATAGTCAAATTTATTTTTAGAAACTGATAGGAAGTATAGTAGTTCTTTATCTTCAGAATAATGAAAGGTAGAGTTCCTAAGAAAGGAGTTGTTTTACGGTAGTGACAATAACTTCTAAAGTGGTTATAAATTACCATTTTTTAAACTTGTGTGTTGAGCAATATGCGTTGCAGAGAGAAGGCAATAATAATAATAATTATCGATACAGTGATTTTCAGTTTTAACCTAGACAAAAATTGGTTGAATTACAAAATATTGTAGTTGAATGTTTATGTTATATGTCGCTATTATTTAAACAACCTCATCAAAAATCTCAAGAAGAAAAATATAAAAAAAATAATCGTAAAGGTTTACCACAGATTTCCAAGAGAAAAAACCGTAAACTTTGCAATAACGAATTTATATTTTTCTGCCCTTTTATTTTCCTTTACCGTAGAAATCCAAATAAAAAATCCCACTAAAAGAGTAACGAAAATAAAGTATCCTGCAAAAAACTACTCGGTCTAAAGATCTGACCAAAAATCAATGACCACAACTTGATAGATTGGTTCTGCTAATCGACCCAATATGGTTTATTAGATGTTATATACGTGTCTAAAACAAAGGACGTTAGGCGCTCGATAAACAGCTGAAGGGTGATTTTAATTAACGTATTTAAGTCGGTTAATAAATACTTAAGTAAAAAACACTTTATCTTAACATAGTATAAAACAAAGTCGCTGTCGCTGTCTGTCCGTCCCTACCTATATATGCTTAAATCTTTAAAATTACGCAACGCATGCCGGGTACACGCTAGTTTTATATAAAGTAAGAAAATTTAGAAGGAAAATATCATCCTAGTATTCTCGATAATCTGCTACGAAGGTATACCATACCGTGGGTATCAAAACATACTAATATTTTACAGCTACTAGCATGTCGGCCGAACTAGCAGAGAATACTGTGGCTAGACCACTGGGATCAGTCAAAGAGGATATAGATCGGATAGCTAAGCAACTTGCGCAAAGTAGATGGATAGGGCTGACAACTTGTAGCATCTCCAGGCAATTGTAGCACCTACTTGATGGCAAGAAAACCGCAGCGCTATTACAGCACACTCGGAAAGACCTAAGAAATATCACTGCATTGTCACCGGACATTGCAAATGCAAATACCAACTAACGACTTCTGTAGAAGTTGCAGAGATGAAGAAGAGGGAGGAAAGTATTCAGCATTTTTTTTGTGAATGCCCCGGACTCGCTAGAAGAAGGTTTAAAGCGCTGGGCGAACCATTCTTTAATGATCTGGAGGAAGTGAGCAGCCTGCAACTGGGTCGACTCACTTAGTTTCTTAATAGCAGTGGCTGGTTTAAATGAGCTGTCAAGATTCTTCTACGATCTACGTCACGTCGCGTTAACCATCAGGAAGCTGATGCGGATAGGTTCCGCGCAACACGTCTGGTACCACAACGGTTCTTATAGGACTACGTGTGACTGTTTGGACAATGCCAGAGATCTGCCACTCTAACCTAACCTAACCTAACCTACAGCTACTACCTAGCATTTAAAATTGAACTAGGGGATCACCGGGTAGTCAAGAACAGACGGTTTATCTTTATCCTTATCTCTACTTCTACTTGAACTTTTTCAACAAGTTTTGTTCTAACATCTTTTGTTTACCGGCTGTGGCTTTTAATGTCGTTAATCCTTATTCTTGAAATAATTAAACTTAAGTAAATAATTAGTTTACTCTATATTTAACTTAATTAAGGTGTTTTACTAACAAATATATCAAACAAATTCTTTCTAGTTCCAGAAATATTCGGGTTTAGGCTTGGGTGCTCTTCAACGCTCTTGTCTCATCTATATTAAACTTGGAATTATTAATTTTAAAGGGAGAGACCCCTAATAATTATAGTTCGTCTTAGAAGCTCGGGTTAAGTTTTGGTGCATTATTTTAGACTCTATAACACATCTCAGTGTTAATTTAAAGGGACTATTTAGACCGGGGAAATAAGAGCTTAGTTTTGTAGGTATTAACGGCGTATTAGGTAAAAAGTAGCGAGCTGTGGAAGTCAAGTTGTAAATAAAAAATTATTTGAATATAATTTAAATTTATTTGAATTATTGATTACACAAAAAGTTTCTATTTACCTTAAGTATTATTTCCGCCACTGCCTTGCAGATATTTTTTTAAATTTTATACAAATTTGGCCCTATTAATTCATGGACTAACTAAAAAAACCTTCTTCATTTTACCATCATTCACCTCGCAAGTTTATCGTTTATGACAAACTTACTACTTAGTTAAACATTTTACTTCCCTATGAGCCAAGAAACAAAATTTCATTAATTAAATTTACGATTAACCATCCATATGTTCGTATGTCTAAGTTTTGGAAAATCTGATTTTCCTGGACTATGTTGACTACATATATACAGCAGTGTACAACTTCTAAGAGACCTTCAGGCGAAGCATTATATTTAAAGCTTTTACTCTCTCCTACATAAACTGAGGAAAATGTTTCTTAGCATAATTAAATTTTATAACTTTGCACAAGAGTTATTATATGCAATTATATTGCTGTGGAAACACCCTAGAAATATAACTTGACTACTAGAGTGTTTTTTAGAAATACAAACAAGCTTAGATAACTATCTTATCTGTCTTAGTTAACATAACGCAACTAACCAGAATTTTGTTTTCTTGCAGGTAACCTCTCCTAGGATAAAATACGGGAAATTATTTCATGGGTCTCGTAGTCAAGCTGTGAAGCTTGTAAGTGAAGTATAAATATTATTAGTGAAAACTCATTGTATTTTAGTAGCTATAAACTTAGTTAAATACAAATATATCTACTAACACTTTGTTGAGACGTCGTTTGGTCAATAATTTATAAATTTAGGTTAAAAAATGCAAAATTTTACTTTAACAAAAAGAAACACAGTTATTTAATAAATTGAAAAGCAATCAATAATAATCAAATATAAATCAGTTTAAATCCAATATATTTTTTTTAAATTCGAAAAATATTATGGTCAATTGACCACTGGCCCATAATTATTTGATGAAATCATAAAAGACGTGTGAGTCATATCTCAACAAGTGTTGAGCATTGTTAGAATTATAAAAAGTGTGTATCATGTTAACGTATGTGGTGGCAATCAAAACAGAAAAGGGTGAATTATAACTACAGCAATTGTATAAAATGTTTTATTTTAAAATAGGTAATTATTATTTATCTTAAAAAGATCATCTTTGAAATATTTGTAAGTATTAATATATTAATTAAGACTACTTTTACTTCTGGAATATATCTTACTTTTGTTAAGAAGCAAATCCCTAATTTCGAATAGCATAATTTTTATTAGATAAGATGCAAATCTGTACATTATGCTTGCGCTTACTTTACGTTGTAAACAGAAGTAAATGCAAGCTGATATAATTTAAAAGTCAAATAAAAACTTCATTATTTTTATGATACAATGTTTTTTAATGTTTTATTATTTTAAGACATGAGAATGCAAAACAGCACTTTTATTATAGCTAGAGGTATTTGAAAATTTTTAATATGTGTTGTAACATGCTTTAATACATTTTAGAAATTATTCTTGGGTAACATATCAAATATTTTAGCAGATGCAAAAATAACATTTTTGTTATGGTAAAATTTAAGATTAAAAGATTTTTGTGGGTAATAATTCTCGTCTTAAAAATGAACTTTTACATCATTCTTACCATAAAAAGATAATTTTCTGCAGTAACTTCAAAGAGGCAGTGTGCAGTAAAAGTTATCCAATTATTTTCAAACTTAATAACATGAATTTTCTTCACTTCTTGTAAAACTGTCGCATTTAAGTAAATAAATTTTCTTTAGTAATTATCTTATCTCGAGGACTGAGATGATGATGAAAATCCGTGTTCATGCTTTCACAAAATTTATTCTACCTCAAATGCTAAGTTCACTGGACTATTAGGCACCTGGTGAAGTTATAAATCTTGAATGAAATTTAATTTGAAGACATTTCAAAAAGTGTAAGAAGGCTGTTGGATCACATTTCGTATAGAGTCGACGTACGGTCTTACTTTTATATCTTCAAAGTTTATAGTAGGCTTCAAAATTAATTAAATGTGACAAAGTCGACAAAGTTACCGGTAAATTCGTCACACGTTTTAAATCAAAGAGATTTTGTTCTTCATATTTCGTCCACATAAATTGCTTTTATGTTTGAACTTTAAACGCTAGCTCAAGTTCTGAAAACTCTTTCAATTATTTTACCTCTTCAGTCTATATATCTTCGCTAAGCTTGTAGATAACGGATTTTGAGCAAATATTCCATAGATAATGTTCAATAAGGTTAGATTAAATTATCTACAATATGTCTTTCCCATTAGAAAACAAGAAATAAAAACTAGTTTTTACGCCTCCGCTGCGATTTGAACTCAGAACCTGTCGATCGAGAGGTTTATATGGGCGCCACTAAACATTTTTCAGGTATATATTAAACAATATTATGCATGTATTATACATATAAACCTTCCTTTTGAATCACTCCATCTATTTAAAAAAAACGGCTTCAACATCCGTTGCGTAGTTTTAAAGATTTAAGCATACAGAGGGACGGACAGATAGCGACAGCGACAGCGACTTTGTTTTATACTATGTAGTGATACAAACACTAAATAACCCCATTAATAAAAACTATGATCACCTTTTTACCCAGTGGTTTGTTGCATGTTTTTACCCAAAAATAACTGGCATGCAAAAATATTTTTGGCAGCAAAATTAACTCACCAGGAGTATAAAGGGTATCGCTTTTAGCTTTACCCATAAAAGATTATTTTTCGTATCAGCAGCAAAAATGTAATTACCTTTATATGAAAATATCTAAATCAGACCACTTATAATTTAAAAAAATTGCCCAAAATTGGCCCTAATAAAGCACGTGCTTAATTTGAGGAATAATATTTTGATCGCGTGTCACACAAAACCGTAGCTCTTTTGTTTCAACATTAATTAAAGGTCGGAGAAATTTCCTGTGAGCAAATAAAGACATTTAAAAATCCGCTGAATCGTATACAACGTTTGGCATTTACGCATAAAAATCTCGCTCTAGTGCATACTTAATGTTCTTTTGATTTCGAGCGTACGCGTACATAGACGATGCATTAAGGTCGCATCCATGTATGTTCGTTTTTAATGCACTTTGAAGCACAATTCTATACACGCGACTCACGAGCATATTTAAGTGATGCAATACTTTACCAGAACGCATTATCACATAGGAGTGTCAATACGGTTATTACCGCAAGTAAATTGTCTAGATTACCTAGATTAATCATCCCATTTATTAATCGTCAGACAAACACATACAAATATCTTTATTCTCATACCGAACAAAGGAGATCATTAAAACGGCAGAACTACGCTTGATTTTAACTGTTCGGAATAGCTTATTCAGGACAGTGCGGTTCTTTGACTCTGTATCAATTTTAGCAAGCGCAAATTCTTCAAAAAGCGGCAAAATACTCTTTTAGTAGCAATTATTACCTACAGTCTTAAGTAAAAAAAAAAATAGTTTTTTTTTTAAATTTTAATTATTCAAAGTTTATGTATTTTACATTTATGGCTCTTGTAGAGGGGGGGGGGGGCAAATACCCCTGTCCCCTTCCCTAGCTACGCCGGTGCTTGAGGTACTCCATAAGTAACTATATACTATATTATAAACAAAATCTATTCATAAATATATTCTTATCTTTAACATACTTTTTAAAACTTATTAGTTAATGACATGCTTTTTCGTATTGTCAAAAATTTTTCCTAAAATTTTTCCAACAAGTTTTCTATTAATATTAAAATTAAAGCCAAAAAATGTAGAATATAATAATTCCATCTAACTTTTGCTTTGTTTCAGTACTCTTGACTGAAATCGGATTTAAAAGTAATTTTTCAACTTGCTGCCTCGCCACCTTAACAAAAAATTGAATACTTTAAATTCTCTTTTTTATTTTTTTTTTACAAAGCAATGGCTTCTCAGTTGTATGCAGTCCTTTAAAAAGGTCGGAATTTCGTGTTTATTACAGTGTTTCACTTTGTTGGTAATATTTTTGATAAAAACTGGCATTATTATGTGGAATTCTAAGTTTTTTTAACACAAAAAGCTTTGTTTACTTATAACAGTTAGATAAATCGAGTTATCGCGCATTACAAATCTTGTTGCGATCTCTTAACTTATAGAATCTGAAAAATTAATTCGGACACCAAGCGTCTTCTTTGCGAATAATAATAATTATAAATTAGGGCAATTTTCTATTTTAATTAAAGCAAAGTATATTTAATTAAAATTATATCCAGTATGTTTATGTTCATTGCTTTGTGTTCCCACGAAAATTATCAAAAGTAATTTGCAAACTGTAAGTGCAATCCAGATGAAAATCAATAGGGATTTAGGGTACGTTATTCTAGATAAGCCCTTAAGAACTTAGGTTGAACCACTTTAATTTTTATCGACACATCACTTTATAATAGTCAAATTCCGTAATGGCGTGGATTTACATACCCGTGTAACATCACAAACATCGATTTGGTTTCGATATTTTTGTAATCTAAATGTTTGTAACTGTGTAGGAAAGCTGTTTGTATTTATATTAAAAACTTTTTTCTACGAGTGACCGCAAAGAATCTACTTTGCGCACACTTTTGCATACGCAAAGTAGCACTTTCCCGCACACTGTGCGGGAAATTTTTTTTCCCGCACACTTATTTTAAAGCAAAATTACCATATTATAGACGCGTTTTTTTCTTCCATTTTATTATTTTTTTAGATATTTATGCAAAAATATTGTAACAAGACAAAGTTGACAGGTGGTTTATGTGTTGCCTTATAAACTATACCGAAGTATTGTGCCGTGCGGGTGAACATTTTTTTGAAATCTGCATTATTATATTTTCCTCTAATTTTGTTCAAGTTAAAAAAAAACAAGTATTTGATGTCAATAAAAATTTAAAATTAAAAAAATATATAGTTATTTCACTCGTAGAAAAAATATTGTTCCTAACACGTGCGCAAAGTAGTTTTCCCGCATTTAAAGCTTATCCGAACTCCGCTTCGCGTCGTTCGTCTAACTGCTTTCGCGTGCGGGAAAACATAACTTTGCGCACTGAATAGGAAAACTACTATAATTGGTTATTATATATTCTATATTTTACTCTACTTTATCGAATGTATCTGTGTAGAGATCGTTCCCACTATGATTGTATCAAGCCAACTTGACATCTTTGCAGGAAACCATTATATTGATTGCTTAATAGTGTCTATTTGTCGCTGAGATTTTACGCTTGAGCTGTGTAATAAAATTTATGGCTACGAATTTTGTAATTGGCACAATAATATGTTAAAATGCTTAATTATTTATCCTTTTAAATTAAAATAACTTAGGTCCGTCCCACTACACAGCTTTAATGAAATTATTCTTCATAATCCTTCGGCCTCTGTATACTGCTTTATCTTGTCAAGTAAATTTGTTTACTTTAAAAATAACCCTTTTTTACCCATTATGGCAATCTAATTATTGAAGGTTACTTTTTTAAAGGCAAGATTGTCTTTGACCAATAATTGGCAAATTCAGTATAAGGTCTTCAAAGTAAAAAAATAACATGGAAAATTATTTACTAATGGTTTATTTGAAACCTTGTATATACGGGTAATGTTTTTTTTATAAAAGTAAATGTGTCATTTAAGCTCTTTTGTTTTAACTAAGACCTTATATAATACGTCTAGGGGAAATTAAGAATAATTGTAAAGTTCAGTGAGCGGAAGTATAAAAAATATTTTAATGAAAAATTCTTTGTTTTGAACTGGGTCAACTTTATATAACTTGTATTTAGCTTCTATGAATATTTCGTAAGTATATATTTGATAATATGGTTTTTTTCAAAAAGTTTCTCTGCATGATTTATTGAAAGAGTCCATGTGCGGACTAAACTCTATAAAACTTTCATCATATCCATAAAAATTATAAGTGATTATTATGATAACATTTATCAGAAAAGTTTTGAAGTGGCAAGTTAGTTTTTTTCAATAAAAAAGAACAAACCCACCTTTCAATAAGTATGACTTATTTAATACATTATTTGTTTACCGAGTAACAAAACTATTTTATTTTTGAAAATGAAAGATGAGGTTACAATATTCGTACCTATTGTCTTCAGGCGTGCAGAAATCTAAGCTTCTCATGTAGAAACATGGCTTGTAAAGCAAAATTTAATGTAAAATATCTATGAAGTATATTTTCTTTTTGTTGGCAGCTGGCGAAAGTTATAATAGCATTGCACATTTCCAACTCATGCTATGGATATTACACGGTATGCCATCATTGCCTGTCTTGTATGAAAATCATCTCATTTCATCCTGAGTGGATATGACCGCAAAACTATGTTGTTTCAAAATGACACCGTAAACGTTTAAAAGAAGGTTCCCTATGGAACCAAAAATTATATAATGAACCGAATAAAACACTATAAAATTATTTTGTTTTGAAAGTAATTTTATTATATTTACGAGCTTGTACTGGCTCGATTATAATTTATCCCCTTTTGGGTAAAATAATTATTTTTCAAGGACTAACCGCACCATCCCATAATATCGAATTTTGAACTGGGGTAAATTTTACCGTGGTATTTTCATTTCAGTTTTGATCTCGATATGTTTGTTTTTGAATGCACATATTTCCTTTGCCAAAAATATCAAAAAATGATTTAACTTTGCTGGCTGGTAAATGTAAAAAATATTTTTTCCATTTAAATCGCCATAGATAGCAGGAAATATTATATCGAGGACATTTTGGTAAAATGCCCTAGGATATTTATGTCCAAAAAGGTTTTTTTGCTATATTTTTTTATTACGAAATAAAAATTTGCGACTGATAATTATAATGCAATTTATACAAAACTACTAGAACTATTAATGACATTATTTTTATACAGAAATAGGCATAGAAAATATTTATTTCAGAGACGCTGTCCATACATTTCTTTAACGTAAAGGCAGAAAACAACAAACAACTTTTAGACCAATAAAAACAAATCGTTTCCGATTACTGTGCTGATAAACTGCAAAATAATGTCAGGTTTGTTGTCTTTCAAGTGCTCCTTCCACTATGAACATTTCAGGAAACCCTAATCGATAATTTTAATCTCCTTCAACAGTGACGCAATATTAGAGAGTTTTTGATAACGTTTACCACGATCCTTTAACGGTAAAATCTATTAAACCGCCTAGTAAAAAAATCGTTTTAAATAACCATTAGCTTTGTTAAGATTGTGTATTCTTATAAGGTTTAACCATTTACTAGCTTATAATCTTTCATGTAATTCCATAAAAAATGTAAATGTACCTATACTTGCTAAACTTGCCATTCCATACCAGGGGGAACCATTTGCACTGCTAAGGTTTAAATAAAACTTAACAAAACATTAAATTAAAATAAAACAGTAATTTCACTTTATTTTTATCAATATGAAGTGTTGGACTAAACTTAATACTTCAAATCTAAAGTATATTATGTATACATAGGTGACTAGGTGTTGTATATGAGTCCCAAATGAAATCACGATACTTGATTGCGGAAACTCCCTATTGTCGCCCTGGAGCCTTTAAACTGTCTCTAAATATTTATTAAACCATTATTTCATTCCACACAGGAAAATGTTTTTATCCAGGGCTTGAAATTTCGTTACTCCACATCGATTTTAATTTGATATAGATGTAGGCAGATTTTAAAGTATTTTTGTTTTAAACCTACCAAAAATATACGTCATCCACGTATTTCCTGTTAAGTATTTCATTTAAAAAAAATACTTATTACACCCTTTCTTTAGTACATACATAACTACATTTAATTTTGGAAAATTTAAAAATTTACGTTTTATAGAAAAAAATTGTACAATCACTGTTCGGAAAAATGTACGAAATCGAATTGGCATTGTATATCTTTGCCAGCTTGATGTTAAAATTTTTATCTCGGCAGTGACGTTGACGGATGAGCGACTTGTCAGGCAAAACATATGAATGGTCTTCTTTAACAATTTGTGTAGGGGAAAATTATAAAATTTAGCGTCCCTTTTTTCTTTTCATGAAAACATCTAAGGAGTTTCAATCTTTTCAAAAATATTTCAGTGCTCGAACTCTTGAAACAAAATTTTCAATTTAATTTTTTTTTTAAAGCAAATAATCTGGTAAATCTGATTTAAAGCAAACCAAAGGCATATCGAAAACTGTAGATAGAACTGGTCAAAATTACAGAAGTTATCAATGCGCAAATATGGAATCACAATTTGGGCTTTTCAATTTCACAGCATATTCGATCAAATAACCAGATATTTGACTTTGAAGCTTTGCTCAAGACCTCTATATAATATGCCAATTAGAGATTAACATTGTCGGCTGCAGTAGCTTTATCAAACTACAAAAACAACTGCGACTTCATTCCATAATTTTTTTTAGGAATTTTAGTTTCCATAAGAAAATTACAATAGAACTGGCCATCCGACAGGCGCTGTTGCATCCACAAGAATCGTAGTTTGGCTTAGATATAAATAAATTTGACCCAAACATAGATCAAAAGTTTAAAAAAAAGAGTATTGTGGAGTGAACAATTTTTTTATTATTTCCGATGAGGACTTCCTCCGCAATTAAGCGCTTAACAGGTTGTTACCTGGACTAATTGATTATTAACTTTGGTGTGCACTTCCAACCATGCAAAGTGAGTAAGAAATATATTATTTTTAAGTTGAGTACAATGTGATGGATGTGATCGAACTGAGTCCTTGTTTTGCCGCTACCGAACGATCGTCTGTCAAATCTGTGTGCTTTAAAAGTAGTTATAAACAGTCGAGAAAATACTACGAAGTGGAAACACGAATTCGCCAAAAGATGAGACAATGAATCATAATGGTTTTTTAATTAGGTTTCAAAACAGAACTAAACAGACAAGCTACTGAGTTCATCCAAACAACAAAACTATTTCAAAGCAAATACACAAAGTTAAAGAAAAACAGTCAAGAACTTTATTTTATTGTTTCTTAGTCTTGATTAAGTAAAGAGAATTTGAGGGGAAACTTTCTGTTGGTAACAATGAGCCATTTGGACATTTATTTAATTAAACATAGAAACGTAAAAATGATTAGTTTCTCTATTTATTACCGAAATCCCTAAAAGAACCCACTTTGTGCTCATGAAACCACGGCTCTGAGGAAGATATATTTTATTGGAATTTTCATGAATAAATCAAGAGTTATTATGTCAACTTTAATAAAATGCCATTAATATATAGTAATAATTTTCAGAGTTGATTGATTCAAATGTACGGTTTTGTAAGCAAAATATTTTTTATTTTTCGTTTGTTTGATGAATTGTTTGCATTTTCAGATTGACATTCCAGTCGATTAACCACCTATTATTTTCACAATTCAAATCCTGAAATTACTCAGTTTAAGGTTTAATAATTTATGATAAAAGGCATGTAAATGCTTTTGTAGCCGGTTAGCGTATAGGCAGCAAACACAGAACCCCATTTTTAACAATAACAATATGAAATAAATTCAATAAAACGATGCGTAGGTATAGAGTTTATGCAAAGATAGAGCTGACTTGTGCTACGTTTTGCATACATACATACCGTAAAAAGTCCTAAACTTTCCTATCATTCAAGAAACATTATGTAATATTAGAAAAAATGGATCTATGTAGTTTTAATTTGTCCGTGTTTGAATTTGTTAGCGTCTGCGACATTAGAACGGCGTTAACTGTCTCTTGGTCCAAAGGTGATAAAATTCATTTGCATTTACATGATTTTGAATGAAGGATCCTCGAGACTATTCTAGGCCATAGCTAAAGGTCCATTCTAAAACTTTCCTTGTGTCAAATCTTATAAAAAAAATTTCCTGTAAAACGTATATTTTACAGGATATAAATGTCACAGAAACAATAAAGCTAAAACAAGAAAACAAGATATTTAAGCTGTCTAGTTCAGAAAGTTACATGGATTTAGAAGTTTGGGAAAATGTTAAAAGAATTTATGTTGTTTTAATGTTAACAGTACCGAAATGCTTTACGGCAATAAATCCAATGCATTACTTTTATAAATGAGGTGTGAATTTCAGACCGAAAAGGGTTTAGCCAAGAGACGTTTCTGTATCTCCTAAATGCGGCCATTTTTATTACCGTTCTTTAGTCTTAAAGCAATTTTTTAAAGCTGCAATCTTTGTGCAGCTGTTTTAAAATTAAATACATTATTTGTTTACAGGGATTAAATGTACCAGAAAGATACATCAAACGTTTATAGAAGTACTAAGAGCCAAAGTACTAATCTTTCTGAAGCATTTCAATCCCTTTTGTCATACATAGTCCTGTTCAGAATATATTGTGAGGACAGGAAGTAATACTGTTACAAAAATATCGCTTAGAAGGTATCAGACATTCTGTAGAACCACTTAGCTTATTAAAGAAAATGGTTTATTTGATATAAACTCCTATTAGGTAAAAGCCAAGAAACCAAGCTTTAGCATTTTCCCAATAAATTTACTCGATTAAAAAATCACTTTTCCAAATTTCCAATACCTTCGTATTGCCGTCGAGGATCCGTGCACAGGGCCTGTGACTAATGGGTTACAAGAGATTAGCCGATAGATTAGTTGAAGAGGAGATAGACAATTCGTAAGGTCGTTATTCAGTTTTACTCTCCCCTAATGGAGAAAACACCACCTTCCATTAGATACTTTTTGCCCGGGCCGGTCATGCGAAAAAATTAGGAAAAAATATTTTCGACTGAACGACTCCGAAAATAATTAATTACCGAAATAGTGGTTTTAACAACTTTGCTTTCTCGTTACCGAGACTTTTGTTTTAAAGGGGAAAGAGTAATAAACGTCTAACTTTTAAATTGGCCTTAAATTTTTTCCATTTTGAAATTAAATATTCTAACGGTCTTTTTAGCATGGTAATGAATGAACCTACCAGACTTAAGCCAAAAGAAACAGTTTAAGCCCAATCGGAACGTTTACATTTGCTATAGGAAATTATTTCAGCCTTTTTTGTACAGAAGAAGAAGAACGCTGATATCTTGTTTTGATAGACAGACAGCTGCAGACTGATTTATTATTGCAGTACCTATACAAAACAAAAACCAGAAATGCCCGACAAAGTAGTAGATTTTTTCCGATAGACTGTATACTGTTTAGTAGTGTATAGACGTCACGCACAAAGCAGAAATGATTATCTTTAAAATGGTTGTTCAGGAATGAGACACGATATGTGATAAATGTATTTATATGCGATAGAGTGAACACATCGTACATCGCACATCGCGCATTAGTAAATGTGTGATTATAACAAATCTACACAGAGATCTCCGCTATAAATGGAATAAATGTTCTGTGAAGGCTATTGTACACGGAAAAGCAACGCGCTCAATGGGAATATCAAGTAGTGTTAGCAGGATAAAAGTCAAATATAAAATATTAACATATCCTATGCATTTAAATGGTCGATGTAGTACTAGCTACATACAAATAGTAATAAGGCAATGCCAATGAGTATTATATTTTTTGCTTTTAATGCATATTAATTAACCTTAGTAAAATTTGCTCTGTATTGTTTTTACGAGTTCTAACGAACAAAAACGCAGCACAATTGCTTAAAAACAACAGCAAAATAAAATTTTAGAATCCTATCTCTTTCATCTTAATTTAGCGGAATAGATTAGTTTTTCCAAAAGTAAAAAAAAATAACCTGGAATAAAATGTAGGACTATTGGTATGTTGCTGCGAAGAAAATCATCATCTTATCCAACTTTATCTATAGGTTTGCCAACTAAACATAAATAATATTATAAAACTTTAGGGTATACAGGGTGAGTCGGGAGGAACGGGCCAAACTCTAAGGGTGTAATTTATGCATCAAAATAATAAGAAAAACCCCAAATTTTGTTACCCAATAATCATTTGTTTATAAATTACAGCGTTAAATAAAATAAAAATATTGTTAAACCAAAATATGTAACATTAACATTGTTTTAAATAAATCATTGATTAAATAAATTTTCAAAAATACCGCCATTGACTTCCAAACATTTCCTGCTTTGTTTACGAAGGGCGCGCGTGGCTCTTCTAATTGATTCGTGCCTTTCTTTAATATTGAGTGCAGCATTTCTAATGCCTCTAATTAATGCATCCCTAGTATCTACTTTTACTTTGTAAGTATACCTCATTTTTTAACCAACCCCATAAATTATAGTCCAACGGTGTGAGGTCTGGCGATCTAGGAGGCCAACTAATAGGACCACCGCGACCAATCCAAACCTCTGGAAACCAAAATGATAGGAAAAACTGAAATGTTTCTATCCAATATTCATTTGTTTTTAAATTATAACGCAAAAACAAAATATTGCATTAATTTAGCTTTCCTGATGTAATAAATAATGGTATTATTGTCCGCTTGTCAGTATAAAATTTTACATTGATTCACCTTTATCTTTCGGATTTGTATCATTTAAATTTTATAAAACGCCATTCACATCTCGAATACGCCAATATGGTTTTTATTTATGGTTTGTGTAATGGGAATACTACAGCAGCTGCTGAAGAATATCGTCAACGATTTCCACATCGAAGAACACCGAACAGAAATGCCTTTATCAGAGTTTTCAACAAACTGTGCGAAACCGGAACGCTTCCAAGTGCTAATGTAACATCCGAACGAGCCATTCGATAGGGTTTAGAGGAAATAGAAACTGCTCTAGCTTTAGTAGAAGAAGATGCAACGACCAGCTCACGAAAAATTGGAACTCAGTTGGGGATTCCCCAAAAAAGAGTGATTAATATGCTTCATGAGCAAGGCAAGGAGTTTGGCCCATTCCTCCCGACTCACCCTGTATATATTTTTGTTTCTCTACTTTCGTCCAACAGTTTACGTCGTTTGGACCGTCTCTAGTCATAATTTAACTCTATTATTTGGATTAACTTTGCCCTGAGGTAGAGATATTGGGGTTATTTAGGATCGTTAAACGAGGTCACTAATTTTATTTTAAATAACGCTAAAAGCATAATAGGCCCTTTAATTTAGGCGCTCCTTCACCGTTCATTATTTCATCTTGGCGTTTTATAGTAATGTTTTCAGAAATAAATGACGGGATTAAAATTATAAGATTTATATTCCAAAAGGCTGGAACAAAACCTCGATCATGCCGGCTGAATTTGGGCCTTATTCAATATAATGACTGAAACTCATTAAATATTAAAGGAAAATATTTACCTAACCTTTTAACATTATTTTCTAACAATAATCATTTTGTTTAACGAAAATCGACCAAAATTAACTATGTTATTTTCGCAATAACAAGACCGCCATCAGTATTTCCGGACTGTGAACAATAATAATCCTCGGAACAAAGAACTTTTAACCCCTTCAAATTATAGATCCATTAGGTTGAAACATTTGAATATCGTTTAAAATATTAATTAGGCATTAGCGATATCAGGGGGGCAGCCCCCATCCCCTCTTGCCCCTTAAAACAAACAGGAAAATACGCAATTTTATTAATTTTTAACGAATTTTTTGCATATGTTTTTCTTACAGTTGATTATAGAATTAGGATTTCACTGTCACATAATCTTTAAAATTTACAGGTGCGGCCATATAGAGATATGGCAACTTTTTAGATTTGCGCCCCCCATTAACAAGTCCCTGGATGTACCCTTGCAACAGTTAACTGTCTATAAAATTACGAAGCGATGTACAAGTCAGTTTCTACACTTAAATTTTGGTTAATTGTTTGCTATCGGCCTCCATATTTACGTGTAACCCCTTCAAAATATAGATCCATTAGGTTGAAACATTTGAATTTCGTTTAAAATATAAATTAGGCATTAGCGATATCAGGGGACAGCCCCCCTCACCTCTTCCCCCTTAAAACAAACCGGAAAATAAGCAATTTTATTAATTTTTAACGAATTTTTGCATATGTAAATGCTGTAAATTTTAAAGAATATGTGACAGTAAAATCCTAATTCTATCAACTGTAAGAAAAACATATGCAAAAATTCGTTAAAAATTAATAAAATTGCGTATATGTTCGGACAAATATCAAAAGTTTATTGTTCCTCCGCTAATAAATGGTTGATTAATAATCGCGCCTACTACACCTTCGTCGAATAGATCAATTTTAGTTTCCGGGATATTATTCATTCCCACATCGAACTTCGATAAACAATAGCTTTTATTTGGACCTGGAAGAAGAAACTTTTAGCTTTTTGGTTACCCTAAGTTTTAATTAATTTTAACTTTCATCGCTTTAACGCTTTAGAAGCGTTATTTTGATGAACGTTCTTTAAATTAGGACCGTTTAATACGGGCTTTTGTAAGATAATTTACCTATCGTTTTTGTTAGGAAATAACTTTCCAAAACTCTATAGACATCACAAAAAGATGAAACTTTCAACACATTTATTCCATGTAGGTAGGTATACACCAACGAAAATTATAAATAAAAATTTTCATTCTTTCGTTACTAAGTAAGCATATTACTAATTTGACATTTGTTTAGCTTCAATGTTTTTAAAACACTTTTACGGAGAGCTTTTAAATTGCAACTTTTTTAAATGAACGTCTGTAATAAAATAGGATAATTTACCTATCGTTTGTATAACGAAATAACTTCTTAAAACTGTAGACCTCGTAAAAGAGACAAAAATGTATTCTATTTTGCTTTTTATTGGCCTTTTTTATTTTCCACGAGGCTTTTAAAGGGCTTAGGTTCACGATAAGTAGCTAAAATAAAACAGTTATAAGGGTACGCACAACAAGCTCTAACTCAGTAGCGAAAGGGAGTAATATTTTAATATGGCTGTTTTCCGTTTCATTTTTCTTATCGGTGTTCCTTTCTTTTTCAGCGACTATTAGCTTGATTTATTTAACAATGATTCATGACTTTTGATTTTCGAGCTCTGTTTTAAATTTTCTGACCTAGTTCTCAAACCCAAGCTATATATTATTTCTATGGTAATACTTTACTTATGTAGCATCATTAATCAAAATCTCAAAAAAGGAGAATTTGGAGTATTTTTTTATTAAATTAAGAACCAGAAATCTATACAGGTACACTACTGCATGACAAACTCCAAGGTATTTTACCACCCTTATAAGAGGTTGCAACTTATTATAATAATGGAAATTATTTAAACGTGATTTTTAGTTGCCGACCGTTATCCAAACCCTCAAATGCAATTTTCGTTGATCCGATTACCTAAAATAAGAGAATCCGCCTCATTGAGCGATTTTCTTGGTGCAGATCCGTATAAAGGCCAAAAACGGGCTTGTTTAAGCCCCCCCTAAACCGCTAATCGGACACTAATCGTGTAAAGAAAAGAGAAAAACGAAGGAAAAACTACAAGTTATTGGCTTCAAGGGAACGGCTCAGACATGTTTCAAGGTTTAGAAACCTTTTACGTAATTCACCGAAAAAGGGAACTATTTATTTGTATTTTATAGTCTGCCACTGTATGCCTAGAAATACAATATATGTCCTCAGTGGCGTATTTAGGGGGGGGGGGGTCCGAGGGGTCTGGACCCCCCCCCCCCCCCGTGGGCTCAACATAAAAAAAAACTCAGAACAGATCAGATGCCTTGTTGCATTTAATGTATAATTCGATTAATTCCTCGCAGGAGGTAATTTGTGATTTTTTCTTAAATATGACCTATTCCGAAAATGCTTGGTTTTCGAGTTATTTCAATTTTTTTCTTGTTTTTTACCTGCGTGTCTAATTTATTTAATTTAAAAAAATTGAAATGATGTTCACTTAGTTTTGTAATTTTTTTGCAAACTAGAACTATTAGCAATACTTTGTTTTTATAAATAATTAAGTAACTGTGTCACAGATAACAAAACAACATGGCCAAACTTGGCAAAAAAAAATGGCAAAAATAACTTGAAAACCAATCATTTTCGGAATCGGTCATATTATGTAGAAATATATATTTTTAAACATAAATATTTAAAAAAATATATATTCCCATTATTGCGTTTATATTTAAAAATTTCTTAATTTCTTCATTTTTTGGGTTCAGCTATCAAAACATAGAAATTATAAATTTTGATAGTTCAAAATAGGGCGTGGCACCGAAAAATTTTTCGCCTGCGGCGCTTTTTTTAAGACAGAAAAAAAAGATAAAACGAAAGGTATAGACCCCCCCCCCCCGTGGCAATATTCGAAATACGCCACTGTATGTCCTGGAATATACATTGCTTCACGTTATGAAAATTGAGTCATTGAAATTAGTAATTTACGTTACAAGACCGGAAAACACTAATTTTCGGTTGCGTGACGTACAATATTTTTTTTTAAGACCGACACTTCGATATACTTACATTATATTATTTTTAAATGCGTCGTATGACTTCTCGTAACGGGCTTTTGATTTTACTGGCAATATATCGTAAGTCGCTTTCCTTGCTGCTTCCAAAATTTCTTCTGAAATCTCATTTTCCGTGTCGGATAATTCAAAATCTGAATTCATATTGTTAAATTTGCGAACTCGCGAAACAAGTTTGACATAAACAACAAATTCAAAATCAACGAACTGTCACTCGACAATACATCGAAATGTTGTTGTCATAGTAACGAAATCAAGGTAGCTTGTATTATCAAAGAGCGATTGGAAAAACGAAAAACAGGGACCGGAAAAATCTTTTCCAGTCTCTAACGTCACTTTTCCGGTCTTGCGATCGGAAAAAGGTTATTTTCTAGACGAAAACTTGTCCAGAAAGTGTATATTTTCTGGTCGGTTTTAAAAAAAGATATTATATGCCGAAGAAAATACCTAGAATTATTTTCTTGTTTGAGTTTGTCGCCGCATCTATTTAGGCATTGCCGTTCATTATCAATTCCAAACGACCTACAAACCCGTTAAATTAAAGGCAAAAATCGGCCGCTCTTATACGATCCATCCTTTTTATTGCTACAATATGTATCAAATTCCTTAATTAATTTGTAATAATAGTTCGGCAACGCGGTGGTCGAATCCACGTGTAAATGTACATTTTATATTCATGATCATGAAACAGAAAGCCCAGAGGATGAAATAAAATTATCCACATCAATTTCTAACATATCTGACCGCATTCCGATTTAATAACTAGTCCAGTGTAGTGATGGGAATAACCGAGTTATTTTAATAACCGACTACCGAGTATTCAAGTGATTTTAAAAACCGGATGAAAACCGATTTTTCACTAGAATGCTATATTATGGGAATATGGGCGGTAGTTCGTCGAACAACACTGCTGACTTCTAAAAAAAAGGTCGCCAGTTCCGTGAATTAGTAAAAAACCGATATACATAAACCTATTCAGGCATCACCAATTAAAAAACCTACGGTTTTTTCAAATCACTTGAATTATCAATACGCTGCCCAGACCAGTGGCGTATTTAGGGGGGGGGGTCCGAGGGGTCTGGACCCCCCCCGTGGGCTCAACATTAAAAAAAACTCAGAACAGATCAGATGCCTTGTTGCATTTAATTTCTAATTTAAGTGAGTAAAATAATATATACATTGTGATTGATAATTCGATTCATTCCTCGCAGGAGGTAATTTGTGATTTTTTCTTAAATATGACCTATTCCGAAAATGCTTGGTTTTCGAGTTATTTCAATTTTTTTCTTGTTTTTTTACCTGCGTGTCTAATTTATTTAATTTTAAAAAATTGAAATGATGTTCACTTAGTTTTGTAATTTTTTTGCAAACTAGAACTATTAGCAATACTTTGTTTTTACAAATAATTAAGTAACTGTGTCACAGATAACAAAACAACATGGCCAAACTTGGCAAAAAAAATTACAAAAATAACTTGAAAACCAATCATTTTCGGAATCGGTCATATTATGTAGAAATATATATTTTTAAACATAAATATTTAAAAAAATATATATTCCCATTATTGCGTTTATACGTATTTAAAAATTTCTTAATTTCTTTCTTTTTTGGGTTCAGCTATCAAAACATAGAAATTATAAATTTTGATAGTTCAAAATAGGGCGTGGCACCGAAAAAATTTTCGCCTGCGGCCCTTTTTTAAACAAAAAAAGAAAGAAAGAACGAAAGAAAGAAAGAAAGATAAAACGAAAGGTATAGACCCCCCCCGTGGCAATATTCTAAATACGCCACTGGCCCAGACATTTAGACTTCTAAAAAAAAAGGTCGCCAGTTCCGTAAACTAGTTTGTCTAGCCGCAATGAGTGTGAGTGATTGGTATGAATGGCATGCGGTAGGGTTGGGCAAAAATAACCGGTTATTTGATAACCGTTTTTTTTTTAATCGGTTAACCGGTTAATAATCGGTTTTTTGTTGTTCAGGTTAAACCGACAAAAGGTTATTTATTATCAATAACCGAAGATCGGTTATTAACAGGAATTTTGTTGTATTTATTGTGTCTTTGGTCCCATTATTGACTATAACCCTAGAATAGGAAAAAAATAGAGTTAAAAGTTCTACTTGAAAGACTGTATTCTTGTGTCATAACGGTAAATTGACAGGCACAATGGGAAGAAAAATTGGAAAAGGTTATTAACCGGTTATTCAATTCAATTCAATTTCAATTTGTAATAATATATATAATAATCGGAAAGAAGATGAAATTTACTTAGAAAAGATGTGAAAACCGCAGTTTGATATCTTTGTTCGTTTCAGAGTTATTGCCAAAACAATAATTTTTAATACAACTTGCGCCCTCTAGCACTTTTATTAGAAACTATTGTGTACCATTGGATACGACAATTGAAGGTACTTCCAAACAAGCTTAAATTTAGTAAAATCGGATAAGTCGTTTAGAAGTTACAGCGATTTTAATGTTAACACAGCAATAGCTTCTCCCACTCTTATCAAGTGAAAGTGTAAACGATAAAATCGCTGTAACTTCTAAACAACTTATCCGATTTTACTAAATTTAAGCTTGTTTGGAAGTACCTTCAATTGTCGTATCCAATGGTACACAATAGTTTCTAATAAAAGTGCTAGAGGGCGCAATTTGTATTAAAAATTATTGTTTTGGCAATAACTCTGAAACGAACAAAGATATTAAACTGCGGTTTCACATCTTTTCTTGTAAATTTAATCTACTTTCCGATGATGATGTCATAAGTATACCGTACGATTTGAATTTTCGGGATAAAATCAAAAAAACTGTTATTATTACAAATTGCGCCCCCTAGCAATTTTATTAGAAACTATCGTGTATCACTGGATACGACGATTGAAGGTACTTACATTTCCCTTCCAAACAAGCTTAAATTTAGTAAAATCGGATAAGGCGTTTAGAAGTTACGGCGATTTTAATGTTTACACATTCAATAGCTTCCCCCACTCTTATCAAGGTCGGTACGCCAACGAGCCTTAAACCAAAATGATGCAGAATTATCTAAGCTTTCCAATGATGTAATCAGAGTTATACCCTAATATGGGAATTTTCGGAGAAATTTAAAATTTAAAAAAATAATTTTCAATTGCGCCCTCTTGCGGCGAAATGAGGAACTTGAAAGTAATTTCCAGAATTTTCTCATGACCGCTTTAATCATAATTTTTTTTCCCAAGCTTCTATCTTTAGTAGTTTCTGAGATATAGCCGGCGGCCATTCTTAGTTGACCACCCGGTACAGGGTCTTCCAACGAGGACTGAACAGGGACTCATTTTTGAGCTTCCTTGCATTTAAAGAAAAATCCAAAATAGCCAATCGATGTACTTTTTCCTGCAGAATTCAAAAATGAAAAGAAAAATTTATTTGAACCAGAAACAAAAGAGTTACGCTATGGATAAGGTGTTTTTTAAATGGAACAGCTGTTTTTATACGATTTTTGGAACAAGTGATTTTTTTGTGTCCGTTCTGATTAAAATATTTAATATTGTGACAGCTATTTTTATTAAATTTTAATGTTTTATCCAATATAATTTAACTTTAACCTGCTTGAAACATACACTAGGTAATAAAGATATAATCACCTTTGAATCCTTCAAAGTAAAAAAATTTGACAAATTTAGTATAATATTGCCGAAATTACTTTGAAGGATTCAAAGGTGATTATACCTTTATTACCTAGTGTATGTTTCAAACAGGTTAAAGTTAAATTATACTGGATAAAACATTAAAATTTAATAAAAATAGCTGTCACAATATTAAATATTTTAATCAGAACGGAAAAAAAATCACTCGTTCCAAAAATCGTATAAAAAAATCTATGTTCCATTTAAAAAACACCTTATCCATATCGTAACTCTTTTGTTTCTGGTTCAAATACATTTTTGGTTTCATTTTTGAATTCTGCAGGAAAAAGTACATCGATTGGCTATTTTGGATTTTTCTTTAAATACAAGGAAGCTCAAAAATGAGCCCCTGTTCAGTTCTCGTTGGAAGACCCTGTACATCATTGAATTAATAAAAAACGGAAAATTATAACCAATAAAATTTGTTATGAATCAAAAATATGTTTGTTTACAAAAGCCATCGTAACTTCAATTAAAATTAAAAGTTATTAAAGCCATGAGAAAAGTTAATAAGAATTTTAAATAGAGACGACGTTAACGTTGCTGTTCGGATAATTTCGTTAGTTTAATAGTTTCTCTAGTTTTGACATTGGTGAAAACTTGGGAAATAAAGATAGAATACCAAAAGACAAACATTTCATGATAAAACTGGGTGACATATAAAATATATCGGCTTTTTAAAGATGACTTAATAAGCGACTAATCGTGCAAAGTCGGTTCAGTGTTCGATAAAAGTTTACGTATGGCAATTTATTAAACGCCCAAGTGTGTTTGCACTGTTGAAATATTTGTTTGCGTTTACCGGAATGCTCAGATTTTAAGCACCCGTTTAGAAATACCTTGCTATGGAAAATCCATAATATAAGCAGTGGCGGCTCGTCAGGGGCGGCAGTGCCGACCCAGCAGAATTAAGAAAATAGACATTCCCATTTCCATACTTAAAAAATTCTGTATTTTAACTATTTATTTAAACTAATGGTTCAATTAGTTTTTTAATTTAACTGTTTGCTTCAATTTAAAAATTTATTAACCAGTGGCGGCTGGTTAATGAAGGGCTCTGGGGCGCCGCCCTCCCTGCAATTATTTCAAACATAATCCAAAAATACTTTACTTAAAAAACCAATAACGCAATGTATGTAAGCAATCAATTAAAATAATTCAAACCAAACGTAACCCTATTCCAACGGGCAGGCTATACTCATAGATAAGCGAGTTGCGCGCTCTCAAGGTTGCACTAAGCGCGGGCGGCGGCGGGCGACCGATTATCCGTCCCGATTCAACGCGCCTTCTCGATGGGTTGTCATGACGACGGAGGCCTGACGTCACCTACACATCGCAGAACGAGCGGCCACGGAGAGCTCCAATTTTCCGCGCCCACTGTTCGCGAATCGCGATGCGACCTGTCGTCTGTCGATGCCACTGACTCGCTGACGTTTTGTTTATTTGTTTTGAGTTATTTATTGGTTACGTTATAAAGTTGAAAAATTTCGTCTAATATAAAGGTCAGTGATTTACAGAAGGTTGTGTTTAGTTCTCTGAGCTTAAGTGAAAAACTTGATTTAAAAAATGCAGGGCGGCCACTACCAATATTGAATATTGTACAAGTGCAATCAAAATGTAAAAGTAAGGCACAGTTTACGCGTAAGTTTGACAAATAAATATATAATAAAAAATCCTGGATATGCGGTTGTGAGGACAAAAATTCTTTTTTTTTGTTTCGTGTGTCTTCTTTTTGACGGGGATGATAATTGGACTATAAATGGGGTGCAGGACTTAAAACATCTTTCAGAGAAAATAAAAAACATGAAAATAGTGCAAAACATCGTTATAATGTGGTAAGTCTTGAGATGTTAGGACAAACTAATATTTTAACTTGTTTAAGTAGTGCTTATGCTGATGAAATTAAAATTCACAACGAGAAAGTTAGAAAAAACAGACACGTACTTTCGAAAATAATAGACATTTTAATGCCAGCGCCCCCCCCCCCCCCCCCTGACTCACTAGTCACGAGCCGCCACTGTTATTAACTCTTTTTTCGGTCGGTCACCTCTATATTAAACAATGTCTACGGCCGAAAGTAATAGTAGCAGGTTTTCTCACAGATGACGAACTATCGGCTAGTCGCCGAAAAAAGGCAGCAAAATAATAATAATAATAATAATAATAATAATCTTTATTAAGAATATAAATTATAAATTACAATTCTTAAAGGGCGAAGTCTAGCTGATAAATATCAGCTAGGCAACCAAACATACGTATAACGTATATCCTTAGTAGTTAAACGTCATGTTTCAATTTTACCGTGCGGCAGTTCTGTATTTGTCTCACGTTGCCGATTTGCGCGGTTTTTCTTCGTGAAAAATTTATATTGATTATTGGTTTCAATTCAATCGAGTGAATTAAGTTAAAAAACTTGGACTTTGGAATAAGAGCAAATATTAATTTAATTATAATTTAATACGTAGTGTATATTATTGATTGTTTTAATGTGAAGTGGTTTTCTGGTTTTTATTTATTTTCTTAAAATTATATTTACAATTTTCAACGTAAAATGCAACAGCGGAAATTTGCCGCGATGCCTGGGTAAGTTATTAGGAATGCGAATGACAGAGTGGGTAAATCGGTTAGTGTTTGACAGAGTGGGTAAATCGGTTAGTGTTTTTCGCTAATTTTACTTTTTCGTACGTGGATTTCGTGATTAGGGCTCAATCCTTAATCTTGACTTTCGGTTAAAATAAGTGATCAGTTTTTATTATTTTCCTTAGTGTGAAAGCGGTGAAGTGCCTAAGTAATTTAGTTTTTGTGTCTTGTGCGTGCTTTTTAACATATTTTTTGCCGGCTTAAAAATTGTCTATAAAGTAAAGGTAAACTGATGGTATCGTAAGTATTAAAAAAATGAAAGGAAACGTTTCAAGTGCAGCTCAAATTGTAAGTATTACCAAGAGTAAAGATATTGTTAGTGACCTTTTATCTCAGAACTTTGCATCACTTCTGCATGATGAAAAAATTATTGTAAAAAACAATGGCCGTCCAACGCCAAAAATGTATTCATTAATAAATACTAGCGGGAAAGGTTCGAACAGATTATTCAATGTAAATTGGTACCAAAAATACCAATGGCTTACTGGAAGTGAAGTCAAAAATAAACTTTTTTGTTGGGCATGCGTGCTTTTCTCTAAAAACAACATTGGACAAAATCAAAATCCATGGAGTAGAAGCGGGTACGATAACTTAAAAGAGTTATCTAGGGCACTTCAAAAACACGATGTATCAAAAGAGCATACGTGCAGCCAATTAAAAATTTGGTAAACAAAATATTTACACGGCTTTAAATATCGCTGAATCATTGCTTCAATACCTAATAATAAATGGTTCAAAAAAATTATATTAATAATTATTGCGGTAATTTTTTTTTATATAAGTGATAAAGTAATAATATTAACATTAAATTATTGACCAAATTTGGGCGTGGTCCAAAAATTTTTTCACGCATTCGCCTGCGGCGGGCTTTACGCCTCTATCGTACCCGTCGCCTACCCGCATAAATAGAGCACGAGCCGCCACTGAATATAAGGAAACGTAACACCGGCTCGACACATTGAATACAATGAATTATTAATAATAAATAATAAATAAATAAATAAATAAATATGGCTTTATTGTAATTTACAAAAGTGTAATAATTATAATTGGCGGAGTTGAAGCTTAGCTTCCTATCTCAACCGACGAAATGACATTAAATATATTTTTTTAAATACCTAAGCGATAATGACAAGGAAAACCATCATATTATTATACAGGGTTGCTCAGAAGTCCGGAATAAAATTAATATAGCCTTAACCTGTAACTTTTTGAGAAAACGCTCGGACACGTCAATTTAGTTTTATATATGCTCACATTTTGATGTTATTCGTTTGGTTTTTTATAGACATTTGTCAAAGATATGACGACATCTCAGTGGCGGCTTCTCCTATGAGGCAGGTGAGGCAGTGCCTCATCAATAATTTTGCAAATTAAATAAATTACAAATTTATATTACTTTACTATTTGCATAAATATAATAATATATCCATTAGAAAAAATGCCGTCAATATTAACGCGCTTTGCTAGAAATATCATCTATCATCCATCTCATTTCTGCATGCGGTCGTATATGGTAGAAGCCGGTCTCGCGCTTTCTTGTCTTTTGCGATCCCTTGCGTGTTTTGTTCTTATATCATCCATCTCATTTCTGCATGCGGTCGTATATGGTTAGAGGCCCGGCCTCCCGCTTCCTTGTCTAGCGTATTAGTGAAAATATCTAAGGTGATGTATGATACCCCGGATACCCGTAATAGTCCAGTCGAATCTAGCTTTAAATAGCGCATAAAAACATTATTTTGAGGCCAGCCTCAGCTCTCTACGTAAATTTAATGCGAACACGAGGGGAATAATCTAAACCGCGACGCGGTATTTGGAGAAATGCTATTATTAGATTACAGGTTGTTTGTCCAGTTGAAAGTTTGTAGAGTTTAGAGAGAGTGCATAGTGAATTTGACTTTTACACCGGCATTGTGTTTTATTATAGTTTTCGGTAAATACTTTTGTGGTTTTATGTAGGTACTGATTTTTGTTTTGCTTTTTTTCCAACAGTGGGCAGTGATTTTTCTAAAATACTAATATTACATTACTTTTATTACTTATTAGTTTATTTGTTTTGTGCTTACTAGCGAAAAATGGATTCAGCGGGACCTAGCACAGCGTCACAACTTCCCCAGGTAAAAGTAAACATTCGCAATCCTACTTGTTATCTTGTTAATTTTTTAGTAAATGAGCAGAATTTTTCAAGTATTAATTCCTATGAAGATAAATTATACATAGTAAAAGAAGTAAAGCGACCTGTTCCAGATTTGAGTAAACGTCTTGTTACTATCGGTGGGGTGGGGAAATCAAATCGGAGCTTTCAAAACACTTGGTACGAAAAGTACGACTGGCTTACTGGTAGTGTAACATTAAACAAATTATTTTGCTGGCCGTGTATTCTGTTTGCAACAAATAATAGCGACAAAGTTTGGTCAAAATATGGTTATAGCGATTTAAAAAACTTGTCTAAACTTTAAAATCTAACCTTGCTAAAAAAAAATTTAACTGTGCCTCACCACTTTCAAATACCACGAGCCGCCCCTGCCTATCTTTTTTTTAATGAAAACATACAGCTTGTGATACATCATTTGAAAGCTAATATCTCGTACAGTATGCTCGTAAATTTTGACGCAATTCTGTCAAGCTATTTCAAAATGGCGACTCTTAAAAGTATTTAAAAAAAATCTCTATTTAAATAAGCGGAAATGGTAAATCATTGATTTTTTTTTACCTTTCAAGGTAAGAAAGAAATCTTTATTGTTTCAAGTTCTGACATTTTATGTGATTGTAAACTTGTAAAATTACTTTCGGCATTTCCGAAGTATTATTTTACAATTAAACAAAAATGGTTTTGTCGGAAAGACAGCGTATCGTAGTCTTGATATTGTTAGGATGTGAATATAAAATAAGAAGTCAAAGTGAAGTGTACACTTTATTTAATGCTAAATATCCGTATAATCAAATTTTACATGGCACTGTTAGTAAAATATTCCACAAATTTGATGAACATGACACAGTAAAGGACTTGCCCAGGAATGGACGGTTACTTGTTTTAGGCGATGATGAAAAATTGGATATTGCATTAAACCATTTTTGTTTAGAAAATTGTTGAAAAAAGTTGTCAATGAAAATTTCTTACCTTCTTAACATAGTATAAAACAAAGTCGCTATCGCCCGTCCTGTCCCTATATGTGCTTAAATCTTTAAAACCACGCAACGGATTTTGAAGCGGTTTTTTTTAATAGATAGAGCGATTCAAGAGGAAGGTTTTTATGTATAACTAGCCACCCGCCCCGGCTTCGCATGGGTGCAATTTCAGAAAGTGGCATGCCGGGTACTAATATATCGGGTTTGTTCGGGTTTGTATTTATACCAGCGGGTTGCAACGCATGCCGGGTACACGCTAGTAACATATAGATAACAAAGTCGCTGTCGCTGTCTGTGTGCTTAAATCTTTAAAACTACGCAACGGATTTTGAAGCGGTTTTTTTTTAATAGATAGAGTGATTCGAGAGGAAGGTTTTTATGTATGACTAGCGACCCGCCCTGGCTTCGCACGGGTGCAATTTGAGAAAGTGGCATGCCAGGTACTAATATATCGGGTTTGTTCGGGTTTGTATTTATACCAGCGGGTTGCAACGCATGCCGGGTACTCGCTAGTAAAAGATAAAAAAAACCAATGATTTATAATTTCCGCATATTTAAATAGAGATTTTTTAAAAACTTTTTATCAGTCGCCATTTTAAAATAGCTTGACAGAATCGCGCCAAAATGTATGAGCATACTGTACGAGATATTAGCTTTCAAATGATGTATCACAAGCTGTATGTTTCCATTTAAAAAAAATCGATGTCGTCATATCTTTGACAAATGTATATAAAAAACAAACGAATAACGCCAAAATGTGAGCATATAAAAAACTAAATTAAGTATCCGAGCGTTTTTCCCAAAAGCTACAGGTTGAGGCTATATTAATTTTATTCCGGACTTCTGGGCAACCCTGTATATATATATATCGCGTGTATAAGTACTGTCTAAAATTTTAAATTATAACTTCCTCTGTGTTTAGAATTTTTTCTCTAATATTACCATTCAAAAAAAGCCCTTAAACTATTTTTGATTTGCACAATTCTAAAAATTTGTTTTAAAGATGACAAACCGGGTTTGGCTATAACCGCAATATCTCTTAATTGAATTTTTTTAAACGATGGCATCACAGATCAAATTTCATGTCGTTTTTATATTTTTGCCGATCCGTAACGGTGGTTATTTTTTTTTCGATTCCAGTAAATAAAAGTGTATTGAGAGCCATTCAACTGCATTTATTTTAATTTACCTACGCATTGTGACTTTTAATTAAAAATGTTCAACATATATTTTCGTTTACGTAAACGATATTTTATAATTATTTTTGATAGAAGTGCATGATCATGAGAAGTGGCGATATCCTGTATACTCTGCAATATCCATCAGAATATCGATTGTAAATATAAACATTGTTTATTAGTTTAGTTAATTTACACCAATAATAGTATACAGGGTGTTTGGGAAGGAAAGGGCAATATTTTGGAAATGTGTTCAGAGGGTGAAAATAAGAGAAATAAACCCATATGTTTTGGTTCGATTCTCAACCATTTCTGAAATAATAGGTTCTAAAGTTTTTGTAAGTTAATTTTTATTTTAAAAGCGAATAATTGCAGGTACTGCAGTACAAACTAACTTACAAGAATATTTTCAAAAACCCCTCCACCAACTTTAATACATTTTTCGGCACGTTTGCATGTTAATCGCTCGGGGAACACGTTGGATTGAGTGGGGATTGTTATTTATAAAAGCTGCAGCATTGAAAATTCGATCGCGGAGTGCTTTTCTCGTTTCCACTCGTGTTTCATATACTAGCGATTTCATCCATCCCCAAAGGGAATAATCAAGCGGGTTTAAGTCTCGTGACCTCGGTGGCCAAACTTGCGGACCACCTCTGCCAATCCAACGAGTAGGAAAACGATAATTCAAGAAATTTCGCACATAGAGACTAAAATGAGGTGGGGCTCCATCATGTTGGAAGTACATTCATTATCGAACATTTAACGGAACATCATCCAAAATGTGTATCAAATGGTCTTCCAAAAACCGTAAATATCCTTCTCCAGTAAGACGCCCATCCATTTTAAATGGACCAAACAACTGGTCGTTGAGCATTCCACACCAGATATTAATACTGAATCAATGTTAAAAGTTTCGTTTAAAAATAGCATGAGGATTTTCATCTGACCACCGATGTTCATTGTGGCAATTATTAATTCCATCACGAGTGAACTGATTTTTATCGCTAAATAAAATGTATTTGTGCATACTTTTTGATGGATCCATTTACAAAATTGTACCCTTGAAGCAGAATCACCATCTAGACGATGTTGAACGGGTTGAACGTGAAAAGGTTTTAAACCGTTTTTTTTAAGTCACTCACATACGGCTAGATGTGATGGTATATGAAGTTCATTTGCAACTCGTCTCGTACTTATACCTGAGTTCTCTGCGACAATATCCACAACATTTTGTTCATTTTCCACTTCCAGACACTGCACTCTTTCCGAAACAATTCTCACGCTTGGAAACATTCCAGTTTCCTGAGCACTTGCAAATACTTTTTGAAAAACTCTTCTATTAGGAACTCTTCGATTTGGAAAACGACGTCGATATTTATTAACTGCGCGCATCGCAACCGTCACAGTAACCATACACGAATATCATGTCGGCATACTTCCTGTGACTGAATGTGTGGGGCATTGTAAGTATGAAAATCTTGGTTCAAGTCAATATGAAGCTTAACTGACAACTACTATGCATGTCAAAACAGTGTATACACTATTGGCAAATCTCACAATACTTTTAATGTAAAGAAACGAATACAAAATGGACACTCTCGCTGCATTGCGAAGCACCCCCCATGATGTTTAATATTTTCGTTTTCTCTCCTGGCTGAATTTTTCAGGTGGTTGGAAAAACTATTTTCTCGAATAATATTTACGAATAATAGTGTTCTGGTTGCAGCTTTTACTGAAACACAACTGAACACACTACACAAACTCCCAAACGCCATTAATAATCTTCATAGTTTTAGTCTACCTTTAAAATAAAAGTATAATTATAAGCAGTTTAAATGATTTAGTAGTGAAAATACCCCTTTATTACATATAAATTCTACCACGCTAATGGAACATCAAATAGGTCATTGATTTTGATGTAAACACTGTAATGTGCCGTTTAATTTAGTTAATTTATCGTTAAACAACACATAAATTTAAAAAAATAAACCCTACCAAATTCCAGGACAGTGTCAAACAGTTTTATAACCCTATACAAAATTTTATTTAGCCCAATTTAATACAACAAACAATTAGCTTGTTTTTAATTGGGTTTTATTATGGAGAGAATGGGAGTCAATTTTTTCATACATTACGAATACACCAAAAAACCTTCTGACATAAATTACTGGCAACTAAATGTTTCATTACTTTCAAAACTTCAAACAACACCGAGAATCTTAAAAAAAACTCATTAATTAACGGAAATGGATAGTAGCTTTCCTATTTGTCTCACAAAAAGGTTTCTTTGTTAATTCGTTATATTATAACGGAAATTCGTCACCTGCTACGTTAACCCAGATGGAACACTGTAAGTTTCTGCAAAATGCGGGTTGAAAACCAATGGCCTTAGATAATAATATTAATCAATGCTCTTTTCAAATATATCGCACCAATTTATTTTTGTCATTGTCTGGTTATAATATCATATGTTACCGATCTTTGCTCCGAAAAGACATTTTTTGCATTTATATGGATGAAGGAAACCTGTAGATTATAGTAATAATTAATAGCGAAAGAAGTACCATCGTTAGCAGAAATAATGACAATGACGCAAGATGCAAGTTAGTCCCAATTACATTTGTATAAAGTATTGTAAATTAATTATAAGCAGCGACGTGCGGTTTATAGAAGAGATGAAAGATTAATATGTTCTTGAAATATGTTGATCTATATCCTGTTAAATAATATCAGAAGGGTCCTGGTCCTGGTCCTGACCAGCATGTCACAAGACAGTATGTTTGTGACATGAAAGCAAAAAATTTTAGATAGATAGATAGGTACTGATTTCTTTTATTTTATCGTCTGTTGTAAGAATATTTTTTATAAGATTAATATAAAATTAGATATATTTGTAAATAGTTTAATAAATCGAGTATCTATAGTAAAATTTTACCCGCTTATTTTGCAAACGCCGTAACAACCCCCACTAAGACTCGGGGAAAAGGGTACGTATGAAAGGTATTTGCAATTTTATGCCAATTAGATAGATACGCTGAAACAGCTTTATTTTTCCATGTCAGCTCTGCGAGATCATTTGGTTTCTTTAACAAGATTTTATGTTAGAATTCTGAAAGATATACCTCGCTTACGAAGGCTTTTTCTATTCCTTGTTTTACTTCTTAAAACTGGCGGTTTATGTTCTTTAAGTCTTTGTTGCATTTACTCACAGCGCTGTGATCTAACGAAATGCTGATTTTCTTTTAAAATTTAAACAATTTACCCACATTTTAGGTTTATCTTTATATGCTTTTTCTCTTTTTACAATTTTTGCTAATTGAGCGGTTGGAAGAAAACACTGTATCCCATTATAAATTTTTTGAGTCCTGTTCGTTACTTCCAAAAACAAAATTACAATATAATAAACGGACATCAATACTTTGCATTGCAATCTGAATCTATATTTTAATATCTAACTCTGTTAGATAAAATACATTACATTAAATACAATGACATACTTATTATAATAAGGATTTTTCGGGTGGTTATAATATAATATGTATATAATTATTTTCTTGCATAATATTTAAAATTACAATACTACACATCAGTTTCAGTTTAGGTTTTATTTTATAAGATTTTTTATACCTATACGTTTTTATAATTTTCTTTTGCGCTACGTTTGAAGCAGATACCATAGATTATGCATATAAGGACCCTTTTCCTGAATAACAAGTTTAATGTAGGGTTGAGAACCTCGTTTGAATAATAAAATTTAATAAAATACCAATGTTGTCAGGTTATTGAATTATGTACGCGTACAGCTAATGCAGCGCGAAGCAAATGGCAAATTTTACTACAGCGAAAATGTATCTAATCTAATGTTTCATCGTTAATTAAATAGCCTGGAAAAGTTATCGCTATTTTCTATGAAGTAAATTTCTGTATATATACAGGGTCGCTTTGATGTATGGAAACGATCGATTATTTGCTAAAGTAATTTAGCTAGCGAAGAATGTTAAATACAAAACTTTTAGGGTTTTTAGAAATCTATTACACTGCACATAAACTAATTATACAAGATCAGTCAAAAAGCCATGAAAGAACAAAGTTACTTTATTTTAAATGGAAACCTCTGTATATTATTCACTATTTCAATTATTTAAATGTTAAGCACACCACATACCCAATCTTAACCGTTTTCGAGATATCGAGTTTCGAATATCGTTTTCAAATAAATCTAATAACAATAATAAAAAAGACAAACTGAGTTTTTGTTTTATATTTCTTTCCTTCCATTTGATTCTCGCCACAAGCTTTTGTGACTTCTTATTTTAAAGTGCACAAAGTTGGATGAAATAAAAAATGAACGAAGATTTTTTAAATTCCTAATTAGCTATCGTCGCTGAAACTTATCAAAATTTGATTAACGACGTGCCGGTTTCAGTGCTTCGTAATTTCAAACAAATTCCCGATGCCGTGGCCGCTCTAAAAAATATTAATTATTTTGGTCTTAGGATAGGACGTAAGGTAAGGTAACTAAAATTAATTTGACTAAGAAGTAGGGACCGCTAACGTTTATATTACGTTATATCATTTATTTATTTAAAAACTTACGCAATTTTATTAAATTATTACCATTATTGCAATATAATTTTTTTCAATTTTTATTTTAATTCCCAAATAAAAAGTTTTTTTTATGACACAAATAGTATGTGCAAAAGTTTTTAGTATGTTTCTCCATAATTTGAGAAAACACTTATGACGATGATTGACGATATTGATTTTACGATATAAGTGTTCATCATACCTCCTCCTCCTTACTTGGGTAGAGGTAAACATCGTTTAGGAACAATAAAAAATACTCAGTAGCGTAGATATTTAGAGTAATAAAAGGATGTAAATTTTTTTATTTTAAATTTACAAAAAATGTTAACACAGTTAGGTAGGGATCTAATTACAACATTCCACATACAAACACAGCCTAGTGCATTTAAATTTTTTTGAAAAACACTTGCATTTTGGGCCACAAATTTTACATTTGCATAATAATAAAATATCAGATGATATTTTGTCATTTTCCTTAGTGGTCCACAGTGGCGTCCATTTATTGTTTTGTAAAGTCCACTGGTTGACCCAGATTACCCCAAACAAATCCAGCTTGATAAATACACCGATTAATGTGAAGTGTCAAAGCATTCATTGTTGGAGGTAAATTCTCGACAGTTCGATTTTTTTTAGCAAAGAGTTGCATTCGACAAACGTCAATATCATTAGTTTCAGTATGTTTGTCGTAAATTATTATAACAAATTTTGAAATGGTACATAGTTGTTCAGGTGTGGGTTCTGTTGGATACTGCACCAAATCAATAAAAGTAGCTGTAACCTCCGAAAAACATACCCAAGCTTCCCAGCACTTTTTCTTTCCTTTTCCAAAAAAGGAAGTAGTGTCACAGCCGGTTAATGAGTGAAAAAAAAGGAGAGCCAGACATTTCTATTTAATTTTTTGTGCAAAAGGAAATATATCTTAAGTTTTTACCAGTGCCAAACTCAATCCACACATCTTGATTTTGATTTTGATACTGGTAATAAATTGCAAGTGACATCAGTATCTACAGATTTTATGATAATTTTTTTTCATTTCGAATGCAAATTTAATTCATTTGAATGCAATTGTACGCGTGTACGAAAATTCGCGTGTCTGCCTCCTCATGATTGCAAATTGGAACTTTTCTAAACTGTTTTTATGTGGGTTATACAATACTTTTTCATTGGTCGTACACACTATAAATTTATTCTCAGGCAATTAAATAGGACCTACTAAGATAAGTGGAAATTAATTTAAATAGTTCCCTCTTGTTTTCTGACACCCTTAAGAAATCGTACCAGTTTTTTGGAATTGCTGTAGTGTCCCGTACTAGCTTCCTATTTCCTTTTCCCCTATTTTCCCTTGTTTGTTCCTTTAAACTATTCTCAAAATAAGTATCCCATATTATATCTACTCTTTGTACAAATTTTAAAATACTTAACAAATAAGGTTTTATAACATTTGATAGATATTGGGTAAAATTTAAACAAGCTTTTGGTTGGAGTATATGTGCACAAGAGCTGCCCCCGTCTATGACTTGTTTAATGAAAGATTTGACCAGAATCCAAAAAAGTCAATTATGGATCCAATAAAAAAAAACAATATTTCGTTTCAAAATAAAACTACTAAGCAAAAAACCACCTCTAAACAAAATGAACTGAAATGAGAAGTTAATTTATTCAGTAGGCTATATATAGCATCCCAAAATCGTGACGGTGATTTAGACAATTTTTTTAAGTTTAAAAATCACCCATATCCTCCCTCGCTTGCCCAATTGGGAAATATGTACCATGGAACCAAATCTGATTTAATACGATGCCTCGTCATAAGTGTTTTCTCAAATTATGGAGAAACATACTAAAAACTTTCTATTATAATGCATTTACGATTACTATGTACGCCTCTGGATCCATATTGCAAAAGAAAACATAACTAAATGATATACCAATCAATAGGCGAAGCTAAAGCCTTCATTTTTTGTCTCTTGTAAATTTTTTGTTAAATTAACGGTTATTATGATAATATAGCTAAAAATGTGCCAATATAAATATTCCCCCTCCACTTATTTTTGTTGTAGTAACTTAGGTAGCACACAAAAACAAACAAAAATTACAGCTTACTTGTAGAATTTTATGCTTTATCAAATGGCACTAGCCTCACTTTTCTATCTTTTATGGTTCTCGAGAAAAAAAATACTATAACAGTCCAATCCCCAACCTGAGGGGGGCGTGGGGGAAGCCAGCATAACTTTTCGAGGTGGGTCTGTTCAAAAATCTACTAATATTGACATGCTCTATCCACTGCAGAAAGGATTTGCTTTTACTCAAAAACCGAAGTATCGAGCTATTTTTGAGCCACAAGTCCCTAAGCTAAAAGCTTTAGCAAACAATAATCGCGAAATATTTTCTAATTTCAAAAACAAACCTGTGCTTTCTTTTAACCAAATATTACAAGGAAGACACTTTTAAGATTTCCATCTTTGTTTTAACAATTAAAAACACTACAGTCTGACCAGTAAAGTCCGCACCATATGGTATTTTTTTTTATTAATAGCTTTATTGGAAATTTGACTTTGGCATCAAGTTCTGCTTCGATTGAGATAAAAATTAAGCGAAAAAATAGTAGTCACGTGATTCGCATTATCTGTCAAATTTTAATTTTTTCCAAAAAATAATTCAAAAGTGGGGTTTATTTCTGAAAATATCGAAAAGTTATTAAAAAAGATTTTCTTAAATGCAGTTTCTAGTCCACGTGCAAAATTTCAGATGCATAAGATAATTTTGATTTTTTACCCACCACTAAAATTTATTTTCCACTTAATGAACACTTTACTGATGACTCTGTGTTCTTTTTTGTCTTAATATTAAGGTGTATTACTTTCAGACACAAACAACGTTTTCAAAAATAGTTACCTATTTTATGAAGTTACCTTATACAGGGTCAAAAACAATTAAACTTTGCATCACATGCTACCAAATGTTAATAGCCCAATTTTGATTTTGTAGAAAAACCAACGTTTAATATAACGCTACTTTAAAGAAAATATATCTGAAATAAAGCATTGTCAAAAAAACTAAGAAGTTTTGTGTATATAGGTTGCGTTGAGTCTTATTTTGCAAAAGTGGTGTAATTTACAAAATATGGGTAAAAAATCCAAATTATCTTATGCAGCTGAAATTTTGCATGTGGGCTAGAAACTGCATTTAAAAAAACGCTAATAACTTTTTTTTATATTTTCAGAAATAACCCCACTTTTGAATTATTTTTTGGAAAAAATTAAAATCTTACAGATAATGCGAATCACGTGACTACTATTTTTTGGCTTAATTTTCATCTCGAACGAAGCAGTACTTGATGCCAAAGTAAAATTTCGAATGAAGCTATTAATAAATAAAAATCCCCATATGATGCGAACTTTACTTGTCACACCGTATATGGCTAATCACCAAGTTTCTGATGATAATGGTCATTTTACTTTGTTTTCCTTATTAAAATCGCGTTCTTGGTTATGCGCCTTTTGAACTTTTTCCTCGTGTCTAAACATTCATCTGTATAACTCTGTTTTACTCCGAAACAACAAGCCTGTACTTAAATAGTTCATAATTAAATTAATTAATTTCCTATTATAGAAAAAAAACTTTGCCCATTAAAATTTTCCGTATCATCTAGCTTTCTTAAACGAATGAGTTACCCGAGTAACCGGCAAAACTGTAAAGTTTATAGTTCCAATAAAACTTGCTTCAAAAATAAATTGGCTATTTGTAATCATACCATACGAAATATTATAAGAAAGAAATTATGCTATATAGCCGCAACAAACAGCTACCTAAAGTCCACGTCACCGATTTTGAGCTGCAGAAGGAATGCGGTTAATTACAAATAATTTATTGACATTTACTTAACTATGTTAACAGTATCCTCCTTTATCCCGTGACTCATCAGGAAGAAAAGCCCCCACATGCGCAGTCAGGACGGACGAGTCGCAGAAATCCCGGCAAGAGCAGGAGTGGAGTCTCGAGTCTGGTCAGAGAGATTGAAGACGAAGTGTGTTTTCGCTGCTAAAAACCTTATTGTTTTGCATTTTACCGCCCTGTCCCTTCAGAGCTCGTAATCCAAGAACGGTGTGTAGAACGTTAAAAAAGTATATTCTTAGGTTCCTGCACAATATTTTGATTATCCTGTAAATTATGGTGTAAAACCAATGTTTTTGAAGTAAAAACTTCTTTAGGCGCGTTTAGCACTTTTTGTGGGCACTGAATTAAACTGAGCCGTCACGCGTCACCGTCTCACGTGTCGCCGTCAGGCGTCAGACTCGGCTGTGCTACGCTCGAATTCAACTGCTATATTCAATCCGAACTGACCCTGACCCGAATGAACGTTATATGCAAGAGCATGCCGCAAACAGTGTGCGTTGTATAGACACTCGTCTGCGTCTCATGTATGTTCTGGCATTTTTTAAATTATATATTTACGTAGGGTGAAGTAAGGTTTACCGTAATTGCTTATTCCGTGGACCTAATTTATTATGATTTCTGACTTCTGTTGAAGATGTAAAAATTCAAGGGTTGTTCAATTTTAGGAAATATCTTTTTTCGTATGCAGTAAAATCATCCCGTATTCCAAGTTAATGTTATTTTTATGATTGCTTACGAACCTAACCTAAAAGAAACAAAATTGAAAAATTGTATTTGATATTGTTAATTTCACCTTGTTGAAGTTTTCACTTCTGTCGTGTGGTCCTAAGCACACACAATTTTTACAAGTAAGATTTAGTTAAATTTAAGATTTTATTATCGATTTTGATTTTAAAAACGTTCCTGTAAGGATTAGGTTTATTATGTGAATTTGGCACGCAAAAACAACGCTTGTGTTGGCAGTTAAAAATAAAATGAAACTGTCTTACTTCCTAATGGGCTTTTATTTATTACCATACTTTCCTGTTTTAGCAAGTTTTAACGGCGCAACTCTCAACATTTTTCGACTAATATCATATTTACAAAATTTAATCATCTGTTTTATAAAGTTGGGCTAATACAACGTTTCTAAAGTTTGGTTTCCGGTCACTATTTGCGTTTTAGTGCGGCTAATTTAATTTTCTGTTTTACATTGAAACCAAAGTAATAAAATGAAAGTTGCTTGAAACATGGACGTATGGAGTGTCAAAATGATATCACATCAGTATTATAAGTAATTAATGAGATTAAACATTGTAAATGTATCAAAAATATTTACGTTATAAATTCGCTATCAAGACAAAGCAGCGGGTGCCATACATACGTAGTACCTAATAGAACCAATAATCGGTACCTATGTTATTTTTAAAAATAATTTTTTTTGTGCTTACTTGCATTATTTCTTTCTCTTTCAATAAAAATGTCAAAATTTTCCAAAACATGTACTTGTTTTTTAACAGAGTAAGCTAGTATCAATGTTCAGCAATATAGGTCAAAATTATAGATAGTTATATAGCCCCCCCCCCCTGAAACGGACTACACCCCTTATTTCAACCCATATGAAAAAATAACTTAACACGTGCAGTTGACGACAGATAATTTCGTACACTAAACTGTGACATTGTAAATCCAACTTTTTCACCTTTATTACCTTTGTAACGTGTTAATTGTTATCATGATATCTGTCAAAGTATTGTCATTATCTTTTTTGATTTAAAAAGGCCTCATTTAAGTATTATTGAAAAAGCAAGAATAATATGTTTATAGTATATGTCTTATGGAAAAATAGTTTAGTACCTAGAAGTACTGTTCAAGGAATTGTAAAAAAATGGCACTATCATCAAACACTTTAAAGGTCTGCTGAGTCTGGTTTAAATAATAGAAAATCCGAAATTTGGTGGAATTTTTAAGGCAAAATCCATTTGAAACTGCAGTATCCGCAATGCACATAACATGATTTCCTGCTTCATCTAGAATTGCGCAACGCCGAGTAAGACAATGTTCCGAATTAAGAAATCGAGCAGCTGCATCCAAACCGTTTTTAAAAAATAACAAGGAATTGGGTTTGCTATGCAGTATTTACCAGAAAATGATTTTTTTTTTGGCAAAATGTTATCTTTTCCGATGAGAAAAGTTTTCACTCTACATATAATGAAAGGATTCGAGTATATAGACCACCAAATTCCTGATATGATGAGAAGTATACTCAAAAAAAGCAAACCAGTGGACGTTTCTCCGTTAATGTGTGGGTATGGATAAGTGTTTACGGTGCAGGTGTATGCTGGAATATTGGTGGAACACTAAACAGTAATATAAATCTTCAGATTTTGGAAAATGTTTTTCTTTCTTCTGCCGCGATAGTTTTTGAAGGAAATAACTTTATATTTCAGCAGGATAACTGCCCTGTGCATACTGCAAGAAATATAGGAAACTGGTTTAGACAAAACAACGTAACCTGTCTGCCTTGGTGCTCAAGAAGTCCTGATTTAAATCTAATTGAAAATGTTTGGGGATTGATGAGAAAAAAAATGAACAAAATAAATTTTAAACCATAGAATAAAATAGAGTTATTTGATGAAATAGAAGAAATTTGGGAAGGGCTAACTCCGGATTACACCAGAAGTATTATTTTGTCAATGCCAAGAAGATTACGATTAGTGTTAGAATCCAATGAAGCAGCAATTACATATTAGTATTTTGTTTATTGTTTGTTAATAAATTTACCCTTCTTGGCTTTATACTTTTGTAGTGTTCCTGGTATTATTTTATAATTTTTTATTTCGCGGCTGTAATTTAAACACAAAAATATTTAGAAATAACCATTATTACTTATGGTAAAAAATCGTGGTGGTCTATCCAGGTATAAGCAGCAAGGTGAGAAACCCGTTTTACCCAATTTTGTTATAATTAAGTTATGTATGGGTGGAGTGTACGAATTTATATGTCGTCAACTGTATATTATTATTTGATATACTTAGTTCTATATGGCACCAATTTTTAGACCGCCACCTAGTTTCTAAATTACAGAAATTTGTATAAAAATGTCAACCCTCGTTTTAACCCCCTATGGGGGTTGATGAATCAGTCAGTCAATCACTTTACAATTTTATTTAATAGTCTAGATGGGAAGGAAACGTCTTGTCGATTTTTTTACTTTATTAATATAAAGTCTATTTTTTTACTAAACCTTTTGTTCCCTTAAAATATTTTTCGTCGATCGGTCGGCCTGAAGTATAGGTGAAATATCAGGGTACAAAAACAAATAAGGTTGAAATATGAGGTTGTGCCGTAGATCAATCATGTAAATAGGGCATTAAATAAATATGGCAACAAGCAGTAGAGAACTAATATCTAAGCGAAAAACATACGAAAAATGAAAAATATGTATCCAACTTTGGCCATAAGCAAAATTGATCCAATTTACTCGAAACGGGTCGTACACCAAAAACAAAAGATCGTCAATTTAAGAATTCCCCTTTAACTTGCTTTCCTATTATTTTCAAATATTATGTCACATACGCCATGCAATATTTTTATATTTATTTTTATCGTCTTTCAAAATATTTTCACTTCGGTTGTTATTGTATCAAGAATTTTACGTCTTTAAATAATAGAAACATTTAAGTTTTTAGGTCTTTGAAATTTAGTGTTGTCTAAAAGCAGGTTTATTGTTGTGACTGAAAATTAATTTTTAAATCACTATTCTTGACCACCTAGAAGGTGGAGATGAACGAATAAAATCTGTCCTTAATTAACTAATTCCCGTCCGTGTCTTTTTAACTTCTATATCATAAATATGCAGTGACGTAATAAAAACTGAGTGCTCTCTGCACTAGATACAATATCTGGAAATTTTGAAGAAACACCCTGATTTTTATTAATAAATGATCCGCAAGTTCATACCTACACTGTTTTTAATTTTGAAATACTATCTCCAAGTACCTTTTTTGATTCTGAGGCTTAAAATTTGACTAGATAAGTCAATGGGCAAGTTTCTATGGTATACGTTTTACAGTACCTTCAAGATGAAGTAATGGAATCGTCATTCTTTGTAATCCATTATTTAACGTTTATATTGCTAATAGTCCATGAATAGAAATAATGTAATTATCACATTCTACCTTTGTTTATATCTACTTTGACTGGATAGAACAGAGCGCCTACAGCAAGCAAGAATATACCTACTACAGAAACTACACAGCTTTATAGCCTGTTAAATCATAAACAATATTTGCATTAAAACTTACCTGGGAATTTCAACAATAACCACAACTAACCAACAAGCCAAACAGAGATTACTAATGCGAACAGGATTGAACATAATTAGTAAAGCAAAGATATATCTATCATCTTAATACAGACGAATAGAAGAAAGATGGACGGAGACTGTTTATCATCCATAAATAATATAGTATATTAAAGTATAAGTGGATATTAAGGTCTTTAAAGACCAGTTATCCACGAATACTTTACATTATTTTTTTTATTGGTACACTTATTGGTATTTATATTACAGAAAATGGAAAAAATAACTTAGTAAGTAAGTGAAATGGTCGAAGTCGTGATGTGATATACCTGTCGTTGTCATGAAAATGAGGAGAACAAAAAATAACTTCCAATCTGTTACATAAGATTCATTGTTGTCACCGTTGACATTGGTTGTGTATTGCTTAAAATAATATGTTGCCATGGTAACTTTAAAACACGCGCGTTTTTGAAAGAGGGATTTAAATACGCTGAGGCGTACTTTAAATAAGCGAAATAGGGTATCAATAAAAAAAAAATTGAAAATACAATGGCTAGCGGCTACTGCAAGCCAGAATAATGGATATCCCTCGCCAGTCTATAAAAAGTCCTGATAAGAACTATATATACTTTATTTCGATTGGCAGTACTCAACGAAGTTCACAGCAAGCCGACAAAACGTAAAATGCAGTTCCACATTAAAATTACTCGCCATTTTTGGGTTTTACAGGCAGGATTTTCATTTAAAAAGTAAGTGTTCATAGCCATGTCATATGATAGAATGTCCTCTATGAACAGTGAGTATGTTTATGACATGACATTTTTAAAATTTACTTTTAAAATTTCCTAAAGGCTGGATTGGAAACTCCCCTTCTATTTTAACTAGAAGAAAATGAGGGCAGCACCACATATTGTTCAAAATTATGGGTCGGTCATTTGAGAAGTTAGGGTTTCATGTTATTTTAAACAAAACATGAATTTCTGATAAGATTGAAGATATCACGTATCCAATTTAACCAGTAGGTTCTTAAGCAACGTAATATTTCGTATGTAAAATAGGTCTAATAAAGTAATTGAGTTGGGTGGACTATAATTTTGTCCTGGGCAGTAGTAAAATAAATCTTTACACTTTGATATTATACGTCGTATAAGTTCCACGCAATGGTGAAGGTATTTATTCTTTAGAAATATTTAATTAGGTTTAAATTAATTCATTTACTTTCCAAATTAAACAGTTTACATTTTCGGTCGGTGTTTGTTTGGGACATATAACAATAATCGATAAGAATACCCGAATACTGACTCTCCCTGTAATGCGTAAGGCAGTGGATTAAAAATCTTTGTATTATTTTTTCCTGAACAGGTATAAGAAGGTAATAAATTATTGTTTTAGAAAAAACAAGCATTTCGAAAACTTTACCCTCTTGTATCAGTTCTCCAGGGATATGGTTTATCTTTATCGAATAATATATTCCGAGAAGGCATTATAAATCTGCCCAAGTTCTGCTATGTATTTTAAAAATTTTCTTTCTTTTGAAAAATAATGTAAAATTTAATTTTATTATATAATATTATTTTAATAAATGAAAATAAACAGTGCTTAATATAATATTTATTAAAAAATGCTGTAAGGTTTAGTCCACAAAAGCCACTGTCACCAGATCGGTGATATATTTTATTTCGTCGGTACCAAAAAAAATTGTTCGCTTTTCCTCAATCTCGTAATTTTTCCAACGTTTTCGTAATATCGAATAAGAATTTCCAACAATTTCATACGATTAGCATTTTCAAGAATAGATTTCCGTGAAAATTGGAAAAGGGGAGACATTTTAAAGTTAATGCGATTTTAATGCAACAAGAATTAAATAGTAAAAAATGAGCCAAGTTGAGAGATACGGTCCTATTTGCGTTTTAAGTAGAACTAGAGCACTTTACGGGTTTAATTATTTGGCGGAGAATTAGGAAAGTTTTCCGGGCAAATAAAAGATGGCTGCTGCATGTTGACTTGGTTCGCTAGAAAACAAAATTATTTGGTCTAGAATAGACATCGATCTTAAGTACCCGAGAAAATATGTTTCACCCATATTTAAAGAACTGCTTTTTAATTAAGAGGAATTATACGATAAAATGCTAAACAACCCATTTCCACAACACGTTCTTTCTTGTAATGTTCCAAGCAAAACGTCGAAAAGTTAAATTAAAACCGAAATATCGAAACCTGCCTCGAATCACCTTAAAAGATTTCTCAATCGCTACTGTGCCGGTGGTAAAAGCTTTTCTAACAGAGTTTCCAATTATTGCTCTGAAACTAAGTTGTGTATAAAGCCATATACGGTCATGGACTATGAACTCTACGAGTTACGATTGTTTAGGGTATTATAGGGGAATTTATAAAGGTGGGTGCCAAATATATTACTGCACCTACTCCCGAAGCTATTAGGACTTTATCTTAAACCGGATTAAAGTTTCACATGTAATGTTTGGACGTTTGTAAAGGTAGCGCGATGGAGAAGATCTAGCTCAGCTTCTTGTATGCCAAATATAGTAGGTACATAATAAAGAACTTCAAACGCCATAACCTTGCTTAAATTTTTAACCAAACATCTATAGGTATTAAGGGAAAAAGTTTTGGATCCTTGTAAATGAGATTGCTTACTAAAACAGTACGTCAGAAAAATCGGAATACGGATAATAAAATTCTGGGAGAACCCCGGACAGGGAATAAATTTTCACTTAGTGCCTACCTTTAGGAGAATTTGCTACCGGACAAAAGTTTTAATTTATTAAAATTTTATGCTTTAAAACATTAATACTGGGTGAAATTATATTAAATAATTATAATTCAAAGTTTTACTCTAAAAGCTTTATGTGGATTATTTCCTTATGAAATTTAATTTACAGTTTTAAATCAAATAAACTTGTAAAAATTTATACAAAGTTAATTACTCTTATTTACCCTATTTTGTTATTTGAAACAGCCTCAAAAGATAAGATGTTTGTAAAAAAGGGGTAAAAGTTTCTTTTCTGAATACTAACAACAGAGAAAGTTGTAAAGGTCGGTGCTATGGAACTTTAATTTTAGCAAAATCTGTCGTCCAAAATCGTTTCACTCATGCGACTTAATCTACGAAAGCTGGTTGGGTAGCAACGATAAATTATATGAATTTCTTTGCTTATTCAGCGTGTTTTATGCTTAATTTTAAAACCCGGTCACGGTGGTATTTTAACCTTTCGCTTTTATTTATTTATTGTCGCTCTAAGCTGAAATAAATCCAATGCTTAAACTGGACTTAACGACCTTATTATTTAAATATTCGGAAAAATATTGAGGTAATAAATATACAGCTAACGAATGTTTATTCTGTTTAAATGGAAGAGGTTTAGAAAAATCGTAAGGCAGACATGCTTAAATTACAAGAAACAAGGACTATTTTTACTTTGGTCATTAAACCGCACGTATAAACAGCATTTATTGAACCTGTCCAATGCTGTTTGTTCAAAAACATTTCCTCAATTCGTCCTTTCTTACGTAACAACAGCCACTGCTGTTTTTAAACTATGCAGGATAGATTAAACACTTGTTGACTTGACTTTATTAACTTGATATATGTCTTAATGTCAGTCACAGTAACGGTTTGATACAGAAAGAGAGAATTTTTCGAAGTTATCAATTATATACATATAAACATTCTAAAAATGCAGAAAGCATTAAAAAAAAGTTGTATGTTTCATTTATCAAACGTAAAAATAATTATATTAGTTTCTTTGTGATTATTATGGATTTGCTGAAAATGTGCTGGCCCTTCAAATAAAATGTTTTTCTTCGTCTAAATCCATGTCGATTGGCTATAACTTTTTGATTAATAGATCGAAATTGAGAAGGGTTTAATTTAACTCAATAAGAAAAGTGAAAACACGATAAATACAAACTTAAATTTGTTTTCGTGCCGATTAGCAATACTTTTTAAAACTCATTAGTCTGACCTTTCTAACAACTTTCATTCAGGTCAAGAATAGAGTGGACATAGTATAATTTGTTCTTCTGATCGCAATTCAGGCTACTCTAAAACTGTCGGAAACCCCAGTGGCTGTTGAAAGAAGATGAATTTTTAAGAATATAATAAAGGGTATACTAAAATGTACACTTTTATTTTTCATTTTACAGAAAGAGGAATTATAAGTTTTCCTGTCATTAAAGATATAAATTTAGAGTATTTTTGTCTTGCATTACTACAATAATGATTATTTAATTCAACCTTAGCGAAAAACAATAAACTTGAAGTGAATGATATTTAATTTGGCAATTAATAAAAGGGGTTAAAATTATTAGGATTAAAAAGATCTCGTAATACGTGACAAAATATACATCGTACCAGGAGGAGTAGAAAAATTGAAATAGGGTTACAATATACAAGATATAACTCTAGTTTACAATTTTATTGACCACTGCATTCTTAACATAAACGGTATATAGTATAGGTTATTAATGCAATTTATGAGAATTAGGTTAAAGCCAAAATCATACGTAAACCTAGTTTACGTAATTCAAAAGTTCAATGTAGAACATGACGTCACGAGGAAAATGTTTCCGTAAATGCACTCTAATTTCAAATGTTTGACTTTGTGGATTCGAACAGTTTAAAAGTTTTCTGACTTAACTCATAAATATTTCCCGTACACTTTCTTAAGAAAATCAGGAAATGGAAAAAGTTTCCTTTAAAATATTTGACCCTTTTTAGAACGTTAAGCCAATTGGCAATTACTACAATTTAGGTCCCAATCCACCAAACCCGTAGCTAATAAAGTACATAGTTATTTGTTTTAACTCCGTGACAAACGTTCAGTTAATAATTTTTTCGTTTCAATTAGCCTCGCTGTGCCAAATTAATTTGAATTTTATTACCAATTTTAACCCCATTGCACGCCTTATGGTTTAATACAGGGAATATTAAACATTTTTATGCATTTGCCAGGAAAACATTTTTGTTTGGCCAATTAGGCCTCCCTTGAGAGACCCACCCAAAAGGTCGTAGTAGGCTCTAAGACATCAGAAGCTAGTAATATATACCACGGTGTTCCTCAGAGTTCAGTACTGGGTCCTCTCCTTTTCCTTATATAGGCCAGTTTACGATTTTTGCTGAGGACACCACTGTCCTCTGTCATGATTCAAATCCCAATATATTAAAGATCAAGGTTTCGTCTGATCTTTCTAAAATTAGACAATGGTGTGACCCTACACTTTGACAGGACCAGCATTGTGGGTTTTTGATGTGATATGGATGGTTTGTATCTTTGACTAACTAAGCTAATGATTGAATGTATTTGTTTTTTGTTTAAGCTTAGCTGTTACTGACAGAAGTTCTTTCTTTTAAACAACGAGTTTATATGTTAATTTAATTTACTCTTATACTTAAATAATGGAATAGGCAATACGTATAATTCAAATTCGTTAAATTACGGTTGTTAGGTACTTAAAAATACGGGCCGTTAACTCTGCTTCATTTCTCATTACCTTTTATTCTAAAATCCTATAATATGTTCTCCGTTGATGCATCGGCAAAAAATATATTACAACCTCGTTTGGAACATATATTTTCGCTTTAATTTTGCCGATCCATACAAATCCTCTAAAAGCTTATAATTACCTGTTTTTATCTGGGAAATGGCAAAATGAAACTGTCACTAAAACGGGTTCATCGGAATCGAGATAAATTTAAGGAAATCGATTTTATGTTGATGCGTGATGTATTGCCGATAACTTTTTAATGGGATTTACATACAGTCATTAGCATTAGAATATGCCATGTGGCAGTCGAACGTGCATGAAAAGCGTTCCGTATAGGTACAAGGAGCCACTAATATTGTTTTCCAATTATGTAGTTCATTCAGCATTAAACATACAGAAAAAGTTAAAAAGTGTATATATAGGGTGTCCGAAAATGATGACCAAACTATTTAGGGGATAATTCTAGACCGAAAATAAATGCAATATCTTCCTATAAAAGTCCAAAAAAATGTTATAGGAAGAGATAGGATATATTTTAAGTCCAGAATTATCCCATAAATTTTTTGCTCCTCATTTCCCCACACCCAGTATGTATATGTTTATTTTGCTGATTATAATCGAGTGCCTGTAACATTTATGATCTAGAATTTAAACACAATTTATGTTATTTAAATTAATCACTAACCGATCACATCTAAAATTAAAAACGCGAAAAATAGGAAACTCGTTATTGCTTTTCTATATGTGCATATACCATAATGATTTTGCTCAAACTGATAACATCTAGTTATTATATTTTCTTTTTTCTTCTGTTTTGTTCCAACAAAAGAAGCCCTGCGTTACTGTTCTAACAATAGCCTTAAAAAATGTTAAATCAGGGCAAGCTTACACCAGTTTAGTTGGTCAAAAATAAAGCAAAACTTTCCAATAAGCGTGTAAATTTGCTTTATTACGCTATAATGTCTTCTGTATCGATTTCGAAGTTGCAACCGCTAGAAATAAAAGCAAACGAAAACATGCGGAATTTTTACCAAGTCGTTTTAAATTGGCGAAAATTATTTTGTCCTAGCCGCTATTCGTAAAACTTCCGTGTTAGGTCACATGGCTACATTATACACGGCGACTCAAGAATAGGGCTCCCCATTTTAAAAAAATAGTTTGATTTTCAAATTATTACGTAAATTTTGATCTGGATAAAACGTCTACAATGCAAAGCTTCGAAAAATGTACAAAGTTGCACAAAGTTGTAAAGTATGAATAATGGTAATACAAACTTATATCTTTTTCATCTTCTGCAAAATGCTAGGAATATTATGGTTGCTTTTATTTTTACGAACTATTTTACGTAGGTACCTATTTGTCATTTTCTGTCGTTAACTAATTAAATATTGTATATTAAAAATGCTTTTAGTTCTTGCGAATAAACCATTTCAAAATACCGATAGAATTTCACTACGCTTACCTGAAAAATTGAGCCAATATAGAAAAGGAAAACATTAAACATCGCAGTGGGTGCTTCGCTATCGCAACCTATTTGCTGCTATGCAGGGGGAATGCAACGAGAGTGGACTGTAAATGAATCGCGCTCATTTTTATACATTTAAAGCCACCCTCTATAACCTTAGGCTTGCCACTATTGCGTATTAAACTAAATCGTTTTTTAAATCGTTCACATTCCAAAATCGCAATAAACTTTGAATAGTTAAAATTCAAAGTTGCCAATTACCTGTCAAAAAAACCTTTATCCATGCTCTTTCTCTACCCAGTCTACCCGCCCTACATGTGTTTCTCTTCGGGAAAGGAAACTGATATGTTTATAATCACATTTATTTTAGGCTACCCTCACATCTTGTTTTCATAAAAGCTTTATAAAGGGTGGAAAACGTCTTTTTTAAAGATAAAATGGGATCTAGGAAGCCCTACTTATTAGAGTGACTTTAAAAAAATTTGAACTTGGTTTTATAAAGCGAATTGAGCAATATAATTAAAAGAACAGATGTTTAAATACACTGAAGTCAAATTTTGATAAATGGCGAAATATAAAAGGGATTAAGAGTACTTTTTGTCGCGTAGAAAATAAAAATCATATTTTAAAAAAATTAATAATCAACTCTCATTATGAAGTTTACTGATTGCACAATCTGACAACCTTCTGTTTTCACATGAGGACGGAATGAACCTGCGTTTTGCGATATGTCGGGGTGGGGTATTTAAAAAAACAACCAACGCAGTGACACCCAAAAAAAAACTATAAAATCTATTGTTCTGTTTGATCCTGGAAATCAGTTAATAATATTCAATAAATAGTGTCTTTGGTTAACCCAAAGAGGGGCGGGGGGGGGGGGAAGCAATCCCCAATACTGATCGTGTTAAGTTGCCATTTAAATACCGTGAGAACTCTAGGTTTCAGAAAACTATTCTGTCGAATTAAAGAGAAACTAGCCCACAGTACGCCGTAAGCATTAATATAAAATTAAATTAATTATCTTATATATTGCAATCCTTGGGAGCATCTGCAATTATTACATTCTCAGTTCGGTATTCTTTTTGCCTTTAATTCGGAAGGCGAAAAGGCCATAATTATTTTCCTGCCCTATCAAAAGGACTTAAAGATTATTCGGTAGCACATTTGCATTAGGATTTAGAGAAATCCCTTTATAAATTTTAAATTCACTTGTGAACTGATGTAATCTACATCAACAGCCTTTTAAAAACCCCGGGATTTTGCGTTGGCACAGTATTTTGCTCTATAGTTATTAGGTACTGCTTCCTGAGGAAACTGAAAAAAAATATAAATTATTATTAATTTCTTTCGTTTGTTAATTTTACGTAGGTAATGTTCTACACACCGTTCTTGGGCTACGAGGTCTGAAGGGGCAGGGCGGTAAAATGCAAAAAAAGGAAGGTTTTAGCTCTTAAATTAAAGAAATCGTCCATGATATAAATCACCATTAAACATAAAATCATGTTACTCCGACTCTGGCAGACAGGCGACTCAAGATTTATTGGAGTGTTCGTATCAACGATCAACGTGGCGTAATTATTATTTAATATTATATGTAATAAAAAGAGACAGAACAGTAACCGGGAGAACTTAGCGCACGATATGGACACGCCCGATACCGTGAACATAGCTGGGTTGCCAGATTTAACAAAATCATCGGTTTTATCAAGATTTCTTTAAATATGCTATTGGGTCTATAGCTTCGTGAATTTACTATAAACGATTGGTGTTAGTTTTTATGTGAAAAAATATAATCAGCGTATGTTACGGGCGGAGGAGTTTATTATGTACTTTAGTGAGATAAATAAATATGAATAAACTATTGATAATTGATATTATATTGAAATTTGAACTGAGCACTACGACAACACTGTATAATTTTTGCCCGCATTCCTTCTGCAGCTCGAAATCGGGGACGCGAACTTTATGCAGTGAAAGTGGATTTTTCAATATAAAAAACACAACAATTACTATCTATCTTATCCGTGGCTTTCAACCTCCCCAACCCCAACTTTTATCCTAATATTTTTATTCCGCATTATGCTTCAGCCAGGTACCTTTACTTTTGTCAAAAGTTTTCGAAAGCTTTTTACACAAAGCATAACCGAAAAAGTTGTTTGATTGATGAAAAATGGACTTTGTTATTTAAAATTCAATACCTAGAGTAGAGAGGATGTTAAAAAAAACTTTTAAGTGCTTTTACCTTAAAAAATGAGTTTTTCAAATTTGAGGTTCCAATTTCTTAAAGTCGATCGGAAATTTCTGTTACAAAGTATCAATGGATTTGTCAGGTGACAGGTGCATACTATAAAAAGAGGCATTTGTATATATGGATTTACGAGGGATAGAATAATTTCATAGCTTATATACAGGATATACCATTCGGATCAGCCTTTTCATGGAATATTTATATAGCATTTTTATGATCCACCGTATCTAATATCTTTTTTCTAAAAAAAATGCATTTTTGCAAATGCAAATTAATTTGAAGGGTCCTTTGTCTCAACGCTAGCGTTGAACTTCTTTTATAAGCCTTACCTTGTACCTGTGTTGTTACGAAATCGTGTTAAAACACTTCATGTGAATTTATAAGCTAATACTATTAAGGGGTTTATATCGCAGTGATAGTAATATATCTAGAGGGATTTAGAAGGAGATATATTGAGAACGTAGTTAGAAACGAAGGCTGGGATATTGTTATCAAAGACCTATAATTCTCAAACCTCGCGTTGGGATCCCAGTGTTCAATTATGCCGTAGAAAGATGAACTTATTGAGGCTGACATAGGTGACATAATCGGCACTACTACTTAAGAACGAGAATATGGCGAAACAAGGAAGAGAAACATATTTTAAGGTTAATGTGCCGGTCCTAAATGTACACTTTAGCGCTGCTAGGCAAATTTCATGCCAATTATGATTATCCTAAAGGGAAGATGTTTCGATATGGAGCAAACTCTGTCAAAGAGCACTTTCATTAACACAAAATTTGATTTTGCATATTCTTCTTGTCTTATGATTCAAGTTAGGGACAAATTATAGTACCTACTTGGCTTTTTTAAATGTTATAAAGTAACAACCTTTTTTATTCTGCATTCTGCGTTGTTGAAAGCAACATCCTTCGAAGTAGCACCACGGAGACATTTAAGGTATTAATTTTCGATGAGGTCTGAAATGGACAAGACGTCGAGGGGGGGGGGGAGGCGCTGTGGCCCTTCCTGGGTCCGCCACTGACATTAAATGAGGTTGTACCCAAAAATGTTGCAGACTTTTAGATTATACAGGGGCTTTTCGTAAAACACTGCATTTAACTTGTTATACTGTAGATGTGAAGAAAAATTCACCTGTGGCTCCTGTCGCAAATATTAATATCTTGTAAAAGAAACCGTCTTTGCTGATTATCAAATGATAAACTCTATTACGTATAATCGATTTTGCATTAGAAAAAAAGCTACCGCTATTCCTTTGCAAATTGCCTTTGCAAAAGATTCCAACATCATTCTTTATTTTAAAAAATGCGGCTGATTTTTTTTATTCCTTTTGCGGTTTTTGCGATGCGCAAATGTCCATAAAAATAAAATTTCTTTATTTCTTCCGTTGACATTTCGTTAGGTTCGAATTTAATAAATATTTATAATGGGCTTTTATTAGTCAACATTTTCTTTGTTCTGTCGATTTCTTGGTTAGAACTTTTCTAATAATAATTGTTTGAGAAGCGTTTTTAAATCTTATTTAATCGTAACAGTTATAAACAACTATTAAAAACTAATTATGTCATAAATCTTCTTCGATGAACGTTTCTGATGTAATAAAGAAAGTTCGAGATATTTTATTTTAACGTGTAAGAAGATGATTTTATACAGGGTGTCCGGAAAATACGTGTACAACGTTTGACGACAGACTCCTGACGTAAACACACGCGATCATTTATTGCAGCGGATTTTAAATGCAGGCAACCATTTTAATAACCCCGAGACATTAGATAGGGTCCCATATTATTTTTTAAGGAGTGTTAATAAGTGTATTCAACAAGATGGCGGTCATTTTACACATTTGCTTAAGTAATGTTTTTGTTTTATTTAGTTTCTTACAATACATACTTTCAACTTTGTTGTACTTTGTTTTATTTTTATTGTTAATATAATTGATGTATGCAGGTAATTGTAAATATTTTCTTCTGGCAAAACAGCTCATTCAACGAAAAATATTAAAGAAGTAAAATAGCTTCCAAATACATCCAGTCACTCTACAAAAATATCTGGGTTGTCATAACGCCGTTCATATAAAAAATGAGGAGAAATGTTGACGTATTATATCACTTTTATAACACTTCCACTTATTTACAGCCGATGACTATACTACTAGAAAACGTCATTTTATAGTATTAGTCTACATACAAAAATCATTAAAATTGATTAGCAGGTTTTCACGTAATTTAGAAAAAACCAATATTTTTACAAATTTTTGACGCCCTCTACCGGCTAAACGAGACAATTTTCTATATAACTCGTCAAACGTTGTACACGTATTTTCCGGACACCCTGTATACAAACGTACCTACGGTTTGACAAGAATACTTGAATATACCTATGAATGGAGCAAATCCGCAAAATTTAACACAACTCTTACTAACTTTTTCCTTTCTCGCCCGCGCTCTTACTTTTTTTCCGTCCAAAAAGTTGGTTAACCCGTCATTATGAAGTTTTAACGCAAAACTTCCCCGTATTTATTTTAGTTAATAAAATTTATATACCGTTTTCGAAAGCTTTACCTTAGCCAAACACCTGAAATAAAATTTCGCGTTTACTTTAAATTATTCTAATTTTCCGGAAAATATTCGTAGTTGATATTTACCTTTTACTGCTAAATTTATAAAATAATTTCAACCCCCAAAACCAACCCCGGTACAAAATAAATATGAAATATCACGAAAATGAAAAGTACACATTATTATCTTGAGGCTAAATATTTTCGAAACTCAGCGCAGAAGTATAATAATATATCAGGTTATATTTCAGTTTACCTTATTTTATAAATATTTGTTTATTACCTACAAAGAATCTTAAATTACGAAAAATTCTGACGCAAAATAAACTTGAGAGGTCAAAAACCTATAGTATTTAAAACTTAATTTTAAAATAGTTAAGTCCACTTCATTGCTCTTTAAAATAGGAAATCGAAATTCATATTCTATAATTTTAAAAAAACATACAATAAAAAAACGCTGATTAAAGTTTTGGACGCAATCTTGTATCCGCCATATTGGATTTTCTATAAATGTATTTTACAAAGTAACCTTAACGTCTCGGTTTTAATCAGCGATGGGCAATGAAAACAAACCCGAATCTTGTATCTTTTATAACTTGCAAGATCCTCTTATTCCTTAAATTTCTAACGCCTTGTATAGTTAAGTTCATTTAGTACTGTAAAAAATAAGCATTAACATAAATTGATATTCGAGAAAGTTTTTTTAAATTTAAAAACACAATTTACCTTAAAAAAGTTTCATGGATTTTTGGCGTTCGTAAATTTTGCAAAAGGAAAATTATTATTTCGGTTATATGATGATCTAAAAAGTAAACAAGAAGGATAAAAAATATAAATACTTCTAAATTCGTTCAAGCTGATCCAGCTTGCAAAAGTTTATATTCTTGATCGAATTTTGTAAGGTTATCCCTAAGAATAACAGTGGCGTTAATCTTGTCTATATACTTTGAAAAAATTCTAAACAGGTTATACTAATCCTTAGATCTTTTAAAGTTAAAGTGAAGTGATTATAGTCTGAAGAATATTCCACAAACTTTTGGACGAGAATTAAGGAGATTTGACTTTTTTATTTGCAAGGCAGTTTTCAAAATAATATATCACAATATTTTTATTTAAAAAGTACCTAATATAAGTCGGGGATAAAAAAAACGAAAGTTTGATAGTAAAAAAATTCTTTAAAGAATTTTCTTCACATTATTAAAGAAGTTGTCCTCACAGATAACAAGATGGACTTTTAAAAAGTGGAAACTAAGTTTAATTTAGAACTTAAAATATATAAAAAAAAATTATATTAGACTTAAATAATGTTTTTAAAATTCTTTCCATTTATGCTGCTATGCTTCCATTGTATAATGCTTGTTGTACAAGTGCTTAGTTGAATATAGATGTCAAGAACAGTGAACGCTAATAAATGTTCATAAAAACAAGCCACGTAATCATCGCCGATAAATAAGAAATACCCCAGTACCGATGCGTACATACTTGGTTTTGACAAGCTTCTTCTTTTTACTATCCAAGATTTTGCCACAAAAACAATTTATAGATGAAGCTATTTTGTTTGACTGTTTTGATGGGTCCAAATAACTTATATGAAATAGTGTATACACCACTGTCCAATATCTGTTGTATCAAGAAATCTAAAGATACTATATATTAAATTATTAATAAGTGCGTTGGATGTACTTATCACGCGAGGCCGCCTCGTACTTGGGCGGTTTTTGGAAGTAAAATATTTGAGTATTGATGAATTTGGGGAAAATAGATACATTGCTGTCATTTAGTTAAATTACCGTGCTTTCTACAAAATAAATATTTAATGCTAACTACTTACCATATTTCCCTACAAAAAATATAGATGTGGAGAAAATTGAATATTCGAACAAACCACTTTTAGATAGATTAAGCACATTTATTATGATATTGCCACATGGAGGATAAAGTGTGCATATAAATGGTTTGAAAATGGGCTTTTTCACTAAATTTTGAGTTTTATCCTCCTCCATATCCTATCACATAGAGGAAGAAATAATAAAATCTTCTAAGGTTTAAGTTTTTACAATTTTTAAACAAAATACGCGCTCCATTAACACCCGCGAAACCAGTTATCTACGTCACAAATAAACCGACCAGTCGCAGGGATTCGGCTGAAAGTCGACCCTCCGGCATAATATCTCGAGAGCGGTCTCCTGTTTTTTTTTCTATGTAAGATTTTGAAACAAAGATAAAAATAAATCTTTCAGCGATCGATGGAAGAGCATAAGGTCTACGCAATGATGTATAGATCGAAAAATAAATAGTTTCACACCTTTTTTAATTAAAAGAAATTATCAGCAGCACCCAGATATTCAAATCCTATAAAATGCGTTCAAAGTTTTTTCCTAAGCAGTGTAAACTTCTTTATCAACATACTATGAAGAGATTGGATACCAATTTATGGCTAATAACCAAACAAATGGTTCCACAATATTGCCATTTTGGTGAAGAAGCCAAATAATAGTTGGGACTGGAAATAGGGAAAAGGTATATTTAATATCCATATCCGACTTTCTCGGATGTCGTAAACCTTTTTTCAACCCGATTAGGTCAGACAAAGTGTGAAAAATCTCTTCGTAAAAAAGATTTTATATGGATTTTATTTGATGCTGCGGTTTATTTCATATCTAAACAGTCATTAAAGTAGACAGGGGTGTGAAATATGGCAGAATATCCTTTCGAAGTCACCCCTACCCCCCGAGGAATAACGCCCTTTATACTTATCGTTCTGAATATCGCTTTTCGTGACATTAACTTTGATCTGGTCTATTTCGAGTTGGAATACTAATCTTTCTAACAATGCCTTTCTATCTCTCTTGCGCGTTTCTCCCCATATGATATTTAACTCCGTGGCCATTTTCCAAGTGGAGAATGTTTTATTTTTATCTGAGGGGCATTCAATTTACATAAGGCTCCGCTCAAAACCCTCTAAACTCGATTTGATATCCCTTTAAAATTGTATTAAATGACCCGTGCAGACAGTGTTTTTAATATAAACTCTTAATTAAAAATACCTTTTAAGCGGTCAGGATCCCTTTTGCTTTCTTCTTAATCAGATAATTTTTTTAAGGCTTTTGATTTATTTCTACGCCTACACACGAAAATCGTAAGAATAAGATCTTTCATAAAAACAAACATTTGACCCTCAATGGAAAAAATCGTCTTTAAATCCTACGAAAGAAGCTCGCTCTAAAAAATATTTTTTTTATTATTTATTAATATTAAACAACAGATATTACAAAAACGTTTTGATTTTGAAATTTCCGCTGATTTTAGTATCGTTTTCGAGTCTACGACAAATACAGCGTATAACCACAGATAACGTATAGGCACAGCATATATAGCTACATATTCTGTGGTATAACCCAACCGGAGATATATTTACGAGTATCGTCGGTGAAATGTTAGTGAATCGCCATCTGAGATTCCTGTTTGCGCTTCTCCGAAACGTATCACGCGACAGAAGAAGCTAGTTGAGAATACTAATCATTAAATAATGCAGGCCCGGATTACACGCAGTCGAAAGGAACATGAAAAACGCCCATGTTGTTGCCGGTGATAAATAAATGTATGCTCAATAAAACAAAGATCAAAGCGTTGTAACAAAACCACAATACGTGTTTTATTTTATAATTTGTGCTATATCCATTATTTTAAATATATAATTTTCACATTTATTATTATTATTCAGAAGGAAATATCAAACTAAAAATGAATATTGAACACACTCGTTTATATTGTTGGTTGAGGCTTTTAAACTTTCATTCATATATTCACGTTTTGGCATCATAAAAAACTTTATTATACTTTATTTAAATTCAAATTTAAACTGGATAATATATTACCATTTCGGTATAGCATACATTGATTGTTAACAATTATGGTATTAAATGTATAAGTAAGAATGTGCTTCAGTTGCTCTATATTCAATACTTACGATTGGAAATGGTACCCATGCTTATACTTTGGTCTATTAAATAGGGTGAAGTAAGGTATGTTCGTGATAAATATAGTTTTTTCGTCGCAAAGTAATATAAATGGCATGCGGTGGTTGCGATAATTGTCGGGGAACTAAGACCTAACATTTTGCTTTTAGATTTTGGTATTTTCTTTAAAGAGAACTCAGAAACACTACAAAAATAAACATTTAAAGTAGCCCTAGTCAAGGGAAGGTAATTTCGTGATAAGATATCTAATTTCGTGATATGGGCTAGGTATATTCGTGAGACAAACATTAATGCTAAAAGTTGTTAGGTAAGGTTTTATTATCGGTTACAAGGTAATATTTTATGCGTCAAATCTTATTCTGAGAGCTTCTATTAATTCAGATATTTCATAATTGCGATATTTTCTTTTGTTTGCTTGCATTTTAAAGCTGAAATTAAAAACAACAATTGGTAACTTCGTAATACTAGGTAAGTTCGCGATATGTTCAATTACGTTTCTTTTGGGTTAGGTTCGCGTTTGTTCGTAAGCAATGATAAAAATAACATAAACTTGGAATACGGGATAATTTTACTGCATACGAAAAAAGATATTTAAAATTGAACAACCCTTGAATTTTTACATCTTCAATAGAAGTCAGAAATCATAAGAAATTAGCTAGACAGAATAAGCAATTACGGTAAAACTAAGCCAAAATTTGTTAATCGGATTTGACAAAAAGATTCCCAATCTAAAATACTATAATTGATATAAATTTCATAGGCCTAGCTTTCAGTTAATCCTGTTGAAGCAGCAGATCTCTTTTCAATTACAAAACCCGCGAAAAAGCACGTCGAAATACACATGACATGGAAACAACGTTTTTTAATGTCTGGTATGTTCGTGATATCGAAACGCGACAAGTAGCGCCATCTAGTAGCATCGTATGCTTTCCACTAGCCGAAAAATCACCATCTAAAGCAACAGGCAACTCGCTGACAAATTTTTATAATTCTATCACGAACTTACCTATGCCACGAAATTACCTTACTTCACACTACATAATAAAAATGTAAATAGACACATCCTCAGACAAGAAAACGCTTGCGTCGTATACAGACTATTGTTGGAGATAAAATGCATTCAGACTCGCCTTCGGTGCATTAAAAATCGTGACTGAGGAGCCGAAATTACCCCAAACATTTTCGTATAATAGCTTAGAAACAACGTTTGTCGAATATGACTTAATTATGAACAAACACAATTGTAGAAAAAATCATCTTTGTGAAGTAAGTAATTATCTGAGTTGTGTATTTGCGTACCTGCTGGCAATGACACATGCCAATAACAGAAGTATTTAACTTTATTGTTTTCTGATAAAATTAATATATAAATGTATGTTATTGGCAAACGGCTCATAAAAAATATGGCCTTTTAATAATAAAAATTATAAAAACAAAACCTCGGCTGTATATTATTCAGTTTTACAAACATCTGCAACAAATGTCATTTTCTCGTAGGCACAAAGCTTGTTAAAAGACATTTAGATATAAATATTTTAACAAGACATTAAATCGCTTGGAGTGCCTATACCAAATTATGATAATCTTTTATACCCCTTTAGAGCATTGGCTGATATCTTTGTTAACCGATTTTGTTGATTTATTTCTTTATACCTAATTTTAATACTATTAGGCATTATTTAAAAATGTATGATAACCCTGTGTTTATACCTAGCACAATTTAGGTAAATGTGATAGGCATTTTATAATCAGTATACGCAATATTACAACTTTAACGTCGTTAATCCCCCCCCCCCCCCTTTATATCTCCTGTAATATAATGTGCTTTAAACGAATTTGATACATATTTTAAGGGAACATTTTAGGGTGAAAGAACGTACACTTCCCGAGATAAAGTGATCATTTGCCTTGTAAATCTAAACGGTATTCTACTGCATTAAATTTGATCTACAACGTAGTATGTTTCGAAAAGAGAATGTTAATCCCTTTAATATTATCCACTTTACCTTGTAGGTGTATTTTGCATTTACATCCTTACGTGATAGTTTCTGGCGTCTCATGGCGAAAACTAATTTCTCTATTACCCTTTATTTGAATAGCATTTATCCTCAATCCTTGTATCCATCAATTCGTTTAGAATTATTCAGAACTTCCAGCTTTACATGGTACACATTCCTTAGCAGAGATGTTGTAATCTTAAGCGCAAAACGGATTAGGGATCCTAAATGTTAAGCTTCTAGAAAAAATAACACTAGAATAATATAATCTAAAACAGGTAAAGTGACCAGCAGCAACTAGGCAAGTAATCTCGTTATAAAAGTCAGGATATCTTTCCAGACGAGGGCGATAGCTTCCTCTCTTCGGAGAACCGCAGAGTCAAAGACCCGATGTCTCAGTCTCACCACAGCCTCATATGTTCCCAGGAAGTGTAGCGGTGTTTCCTACTTTTCCTGACACCCAGGACAAATTGTGTCCTCTCCACGTCAATTATCGTCATGTGTTTCTTCAGCCGACAGTGCCCATACAGAATCCCTATTAATGGATTGAGGGCCCGCTGTCTCCCGTTCAATAGTCATTCCAATCTGTATTTAACTTCTCCTGTTATTAAATCCTTGGGTTACCCACTCCTATTTTTGTACTAACTACACCTACATTGCTGATAATTTTTCAATGTTGGCTATATATTTTTATTCTTTTATGTTGTTGGCTTTTTTTGATACACCACTCACATTTGACCTCGGGGAATACACAGAAAACTCTAATTTGTACTTTTAGTTTATTTTCGGATTCTAATAAGCTATTATCCTACCCCCTATCCCAAATTTTATCTCTGTTTTGTTACCCAATACAAATTGTTACCTTGTCGTCGGATTTCCATTGTCATTTAAAAACAATGTTACAGATAGACAAGCATCGAATTCATTCCATTGATTAAGGAAAACTGTAAAATTATTCTATGATTTACATTTTTTTCAAAATTAAATCGATTTCAGCTTGACATAAATAACACTATTAATATAAGAACGAAAAACCTTTTTGTCTTTTCTTTTTACCAGGTAGGTACTCAAATATAAAAAGTAAAAATAAAAGTTATTATGTCCTCTATAGTCTTGAAGCCTTTGACGTTCATTGAAACGTTATGAAACGAAACAAACAAACATACTTATATACGTCTTTAGGGGAACCCACTTACCTTTTATTGAATAAAATTATGCTTCCAAATATAACCTTCTATAAAAGTTAAGGAATAAAGTTGCTGACCTTTGATCGAGTGAGCTACATTTTACAGGTAATCATTATTGGCCCAAATATTTATTAGAATTATTATAAAACCATTTAGGAAGAAAAGCCACAAAACGACTTTTTAGTGGAAGACAAATCCACCTGTATATTCCATGTTTACATGCGGCAGCAATAATAAGTATTTGGTTGTTATTAACCATACCACTTTTTATTAAACGCTGTATAATTTGATGTACCTAACCCTCGACTATGAAAATAATATTTAAGGCAAATATACTGGAGATAATTTTCAAAACAACCGTATAAAATTATACGGGAAGTCTGTATTTCTATGCTAAAATCACCCATTTTGCAATGTTAATCTCAAAGGGCTAGCCATTTGCATTGCTTGATTAGATCCAGAGCTCTACTAGCTGCAATTTGTTTTATACAATACAAATATTTAAATAACAAACAACTTTAATCATTACCCAGATAACTTACTTTATTATCCGGCTATGTAGGGGAAACTTCGGTAAATTGTACCACTTCACCTATATTGTTCTCTGGCATCTAAATAACATGTTTAATTTACTTACGTACTTATACTAGTTTCCCCCAAAGATTGAGCAACCTACTGTGCAAATCGGGAAGGTAACTTGGATGATAAACATTTCAATCACGCTTGATCATTTTTTCTATATTCACTGTTAGTTGTGCTATTGTATGCGTATGAGGTAATGTTTCTAAATAGTTTCAAAAAATAACAATCAGTTTTCCATCTGGTGCCAATGTTCAGCCGCTTACTCTATTTAATTATATACTTAACAACTTATAGGTTGTTAGTCGCTAGTTAGTTTTAGCAAATCCATTAGAAAGTTTAGCTAAAGAAACTGTTCATTAAAAGTTCTCACAAAGTTCTTAATAGTTTAAATTTTGTTATTGTAGTTAACTTGACAAATCAGAATTTGTTATTGATTTAGATAATTATTTGAGTTTCCTAAAAATGACTGGTACATTTTGAATTACAAACTAATAGAAAATATTCCAATATTTTTTTTTACTATAATATTGAGTTATATCATAGAGAAAAAAAAAACAAGAGAAACCATTCAATATAAACATTTTACTGCTCATAAATTTGTTTTTTTTTTCCATAATATGTTTGTCCATTATCCTAAATGTTTTAGTAAAAACTTTAAGCCATTAATCAAATACTGCAGAACGATCATTAAAGCGGAGCACATAGCCGGTTGTGTTATTGTTAGATACGTTTTTCTTTAATAATAATAAACACTTTTTACGGCATTAAATAGCTATTCTCCGCGCAGATTCGAACCGGGGACCTTTTGTATTCGAGATTAAAATTAGACGAACGATGTATTATAAAACATGTTTATGTTTAATGCATAGATCTACATTTATTTATTTTTCATGATCTCATCAGCATTCAAATAAATATGAGGAAATGATAATATAACAATGTTCAAATTGAAATTTCTCTCAGCTTTTACGCCACCTTAATTTCATGAATAGAATTTCAAATGTAGTCATTAATATTTTGTGTCAAACATACGGATTCAATATGGTAAATTGGTTCCCTAGTGAGTGATTAAAAATGGTTGTCAATGGAAATTGTTTTATCGGCGGAAAATGGAATTTTATAAAACATGGACGTCATCATAATGCTATTAAGTATTGTCACAATGCTTTGTATGATAAATTATTAAATATTAGAACCGATTAAGTACAGATCATTCTTACGTGACTGCTGTTGCTGTTAGCTATAACGACCAACGCTAAATATTAAGAGTTATTTTTGTTTAATCATGTTGCATAACAGACAAACACTCTGATAGACTAAGGACGAACTCTTATAGAGATAGAATTAGTTACTACTGATAGATATTCATTGAACCAACCAAAAAATAGAGTAGAAACATTCAAACTTTTTAAAGCGAATGGTAAGATAACTAGAAGGATTTTTACCCAAGTGAAATAAAAATTGATAATCCGACCATATAACTTGAGATTGCGAGTTTTAACTGTCCCTTATTATGTAAGCAGACATAAAACCTTTAAAAGCATTACATTTTGTTCGATAACGAAAGGTAATAAAATCAGTGGCACGGGCACGGCGTCTGGAAGGAACCATTTTTTAGGGGCAAAGAAGGTTGGTTGACTACAAATATAAATTTACAATAGTACTGAAAATACGAAAAAAAGTTTATTATAAAAAAGAAAATGCTTGCTCTGGCGGTAACCCTCTTGAATCTGGTTCTGAGCTATAAACATTGTCACATTGTTTTTCAAATACATACTCTTTTTTTTTAATCAATTCGCTCCCCCTTGGTTACTATAAAATTCACCTGTTTCAGTTTCTTAAAAAAAAACCTTGTCACTAGAGTAACCCTACTGCGCATGCGTTAGCAGTGCGCAGGTTTAAGGCTGTTCATTACTTATGAACAGCTAATGAACAGCTCTGAACGACTAATGAACAGCCTTGAACCTGCGCACTGCTAGCGCATGAGCAGTAGGGTTTGGCGCAATCTGGCGCAGAACTGCCCATCTATCACTACACTAGCATCATTTTTACATTCATCAAAAATATTAAAAATAAAAACGCGCGCTACTGATGTGGGTGGTAATTTTTTTATTTTACTTAAACATATTTAATTGTTATTATTTGAAGTGCAGCTGTTCCGCGTAAACAATGACGTTTTTACAAGGATCGAAGTCTTGTCAACATATAAAATGTATATTTCATGCTTAAAACTCAGCTTTTAAATTATTTAAACATACTTTTCAAAAGCCGTTGTCTACGCGTTGGCGTTTGGGTTCATCTACTGCAACTCAAACGCAAAACAAACCAATGGTATGCAAAAGGTATATAATATAATGGAAACCCTTAAAACTCACAACAAACAATAACATTTATAGGTTAAAGTTACTTTAAAAAGAAAGACCATTTTAAAGCTTTCAGAGTTTAAACAATGTCGTAGCTATAATAATCCAACAGATATGAGATTTAAATTATTCATTATTACAAACCCATTGTGTTTACTTTTATAACTACCAGATGTAGCCCCCCATTACAAAAAAAAATTGCAAAATTTTCTCCAGTTGTCCCCCTTTAAAACCATTTTTGGATACACCACTGAAAAACACTATAGAGATATTTGATACTTTAATATTTTGTCAGTGCTGTATAGGTTACTTTGTACAAAATAAACTAGAAAAGTGTCTGTATTACATACCTAAGCCAGAGTTTTAGTGACTAAAGTGTATTAGAGACTATTTAGTCATTGCATTTAGAAATTTTATCTGTAAACTTCATAAACTTATACCAGCAGAATGAAGTTTTAAAGGACGTAACACAATATATATCAAAAATTGCTTTTAAAGGATTTAAAGTTAAAATAAGTATAAAAAGGTGTAGTAGTCCCACAAAAGAGATATAGCAAATATTTCCCAAGGGCTAGGGGATAGGCCTTGGAAAAAATGCGTCGGACGTAGTTCCTGGATTATATATATTTTAAGGATACTTACCTTCTTTTGGAGGTCTTGCGGTTCCTCTAAAAATCGTCTTCGTGGAAGTAAAATGCTTTTAAAATGATACATAATATATTAAAATTGTGGCTTTATTACTAAATCCAATTAAAAATAAAATAAGAAAATTAAAATCATAAGTAATTCACAAATAATATTGAATAAATAAATACGTTTTTTAAAAGATCTACCTGCCTAACCATATATTGAATATTTATTCTTGTTTCTTTGAGCATTTTTTTGCTCACAGCTCCTTTACAAGAGGAGAACCTAATGGAACTTTTAGTTCGTTAGGTGAAGGCATAGAGTCTGGTAATAAATTGTGCCGAGAATACATGCAACGCAATGAACAATGTTGATGTCCACGTTAGCCAAGTTCGCGTTGATTTACGACCCTTTCTGATAAAATTTCATTTTAACAAGTTTCTGGTATGTTTTTGTGTCATCTCTTATTGTTTCACATCCTCGCAAACTTCCAAAGTTTATACGCTGAATGCCGTTCGATGCGACATACCAATTCGATCACAATTAGGGTATTGCAGGGTAATGAAAGCCAACGCTTTTAATCAAGCATTTCCCAAAGCAAACCAGCTCGTATACCTTTAATGTAGACATACTTCATTTGTGATGATCGGTTGGTTGGACAAAATGTGGCTAAAGGAGCACACAGACTTGTCGAGCGACTCGTCGAACCGTTCGAGGGATGGCTGGATTATATTCGAATAAAAACGCATGAAGAGTGTTTCAGTATAAATAGTAGTAGTAGTATCGTAGTAGCCCACAGTCTGCAGGTTTAAACTAGGTGGCATGATTATCGTAAATAATATTAGTACCTATTTAAAATATAACTGAAATTTTATTTAATTTAAAAAATATATAATATAAAAAAATATCGATGTCGTCATATCTTTGATAAATGTCTATAATCCTTCTTTGTATCATATTCCTGCAGACAGGGACTAGAAAACATATCGCTCAAATTGTTAAAACATGTTTAGAAAATATTTTATCAATTTTATTTAAATTAAATAAGATCAACTCGCAACATCAACAAAAGATTTTGTTAAGTAATAAATTCTTTACCTATATTACGCCATTATTTGTATCTCACTAAAAAGTAGATGTTTTCAATTTTTAATAATGGCCACCTTCAAAGCACGAGACGTTATTAAAATTATTGAGACGAAAAACACAATTATTACCTTATTTTGACATAATAATTAATTATTTCCATCTGTCGTTTCGTGCACGCCACTTTATTCAAAACGCCACCGTCGCGTCTATTATCCGGTTTTTGGTCAAAATAGAAACTTAAGGTTTAAAAAACAATCTTACGTCAAAACGTTACAATGACTTGAGCTGAAGACGAAATACACCAATTTTGCCTAATTTTGACAGCTCATTTAATTTCATTAGAGACGAAAATGTTTTTATGGCTAAGGGCCGGTATTTTCATCCTCGGTTAAAGCTCGGTTATTTTAATTCCTCGGTTAAACTTGACATTTGATGTTTATAACATGCTTTATGTGTCACAAAACAAGTTTAACTAAGCAATAAAAATAACCGAGTTTTAACCGAGGATGAAGATACCGACTCTAAGTATTTACCCCGACATAGTTTTTGTTAGTTAAAATTTAGTTAACGTATGCCAGGTAGTGAGCAGTTAGACAATAGACAGTTTTCGTTGTATTGGCAAATATAAACGGTTAACCATAACGAATACGAATACGAAGCCGCTATTTGACAGATCGTAAAAATAGTTTTCGTTCAATTCGCTTAACGTTAACGTTAAGTCGAATTCGACAGTAAACATAACAAATATAACATAACCTATCTTTAATGGTTTGTGTTCATATTTTCATATACGTTTTGTGTTATCTTTTTTGCTTGGTTTTAATTTCCTAGTACCCAAAATTCTAAAACATCATGATAGACGAAAGGTTGCTTTTATTGGACTCATCCAGTGATTCGGATTTAGATAATACCCTTTTCTTGGAGGTGCTTGATTGCCAGGACATTCAGTATCGAGCACAGTTGTATGGAAATTTCAATTTAGAAAACTATAATAATGCTGAATGCAAACTTTATTTTCAATTTGAAAAAAATCACTTAAGAAGACTGGCTGAAGCACTTAGGATTCATAATAATGTAATAACAGGAAGAATAGGTTATGTTGATTGCATCTGTCGAAAAAAATGGTCATTACGCATGCGTTCCGTTTTCGCTATGGCTTTGTCTTCCGTCCGTTAGCTCCCGCCACTTATCCGTAACGATAACGATAAATGACAGCTCAAATGTCAAAGTTGTCAAATAGCGGCTATCGGCATCGCTTTTAAAAGACAACGAAAACTGTCTAATATTGGACTATTCTCTCTGTAGCCATTTATTATTTATTTTCAAGTAGATAAGAGCGGATAAAGTTCTGTTAAGGTTAACGTAAAAAATAGTATCGACTATCGACGTTCTCTCTCGCGAACGCATCGCTTTCATTCTCTCACTTATTGAGAATCTATGTTCTAGTCTGTATTGAATTTATGTATAAGCGTATTAAGGCCGTTGTCTAGGTTTGGGCAGGCGCGTAACTAGAGGGAGGCCTGCTCCCCCCCAGACGTTGCTAGCCCCCCCCCCCCCCCCCAGAAAATATGGATGGCAATACTCGTTGAACTTTGTGCTTGTTTATTCAAAAATTAAATCACTCAAGCTTCGCTCTCGGGATCTAATCAGAATAAACATGTCCAAATTCAACTCGAAAAATTTCCAAAAAAAGTTTTCGTGACAGCTGGAAAATCTAATCGATAAAAAAACTAGGTCTTGTGATATTACTGTTGATTATTGACCAAATTTGTTAAAATTTGGGCGTGGCTCTCCGCCGGCCCACATCTACACGAACCGCCACTGCAAATCACAATAACAGGTCCACCCTAGGCCACCCCCAGGTCAGAGGGCTAGTTACGCGGGTATTTAAAGGCAGTGATAAAATTATGTTTTGGGAAACCCGTAGCTTTGCTACTATGACGTGAACCAATATTTTCACGACCTTCATGTCCCCATCGGAGGAAGAAGTCGTGTATTATCAAATTAATTATTTTTTATTGGTGCTAACGCACTCCATTACCCCATATCCCCTACAAACAACGCTTTGTAGAATCCCTTTTCACACACTTTTAATCAAAACTGATTAAACCTATTTGAAAACATTATTACTGCACATTCCCCATTAAATCACACCATAATTCACTAAAAATGGCACTCAACTATACAAAAGAAAGACTTTTGGTAATAAAATTAATATATGCATGTATCTACATATGCTAATGATTCTAAATGCAAATAAAGTGGCTGTCATTCACTTTAATGACCTATTTTATTGTTTTAATGGGTTTGTTATATTATGCGATTATGCTTTAAAAGTACAGTTGTCCCTTTTCTGTTCTTGACATAGGAAAAAAAAATACATCTAATACATAGTATTTTTTTTCTTCAAAAGATTACCTACATAACTTCAGTTCTTAATTTTTGCATTGAAGTTTTGTTTAGACATCTATTTAATAAAATAAAATAAACAGTCTTCGGAGTTAAACAAAGTCATATCTTCTTCTAAAACACATTAATAAAAAGTCTACAAAAGTATGGACTGGTAAAATATAGAAAAATGAACGCGCAACTTTTAAACTGGATTTGAAAAGTCATATACCGCACTGAAAAGTTCTTTGAATTTTTAAAAGTTATTCGACGAGAATTCATGAGCGAAAAAGTAGTAAGAAAAATTCACTCAATAAAACGCAGCTCCAAGTTTAAATTTACCTTTTTTGATGTCTACAATAATTAAATTAGAACTTGTTATCAACCATAAAATAAAAAGGACATTCAATAAAAAATCAATGAACTGCTCTTTTCGTCGTTGATATTAAGGACCAGACATTTTTTTCTCTGGCATACATACAGGATGGGTCAATCAATCGGAGCTAAATTAAAATAGTTAATTTTTGACTGTATATAAAATAAATGCCATGGTAAAACTTTCAGTCACATATTATTATTAATTAATATTACAAAATATATTATAACAGGTAACATTTTAAAACGGTCTTTATTATTATTTATTCCGCATATAAATATGCATTTTGTAAAATAAACAAATAAAGTTCAAATTTGCTTACGAAAGAGTATAAAATATTTGAAGTATTATTTAAAATTTAATATAACATAAATTATGATATATTTTAATGTACTGAATAAACGATAGCATATGCTTTTGACTTAAGGCTATGGCTCCAATAACGTCACCGAGAAAATCCAAACAGTTACAGAAAATATCGACCCGTCCTTTAAAATGTCTTTAAACGTTTTTATTGTTTATTCGTAATATTTTAGGACCACATGAAACATAAACCATTAGTTTATATTCCTGGTAATTATTGTGAAACCTGTTTATACAAAAAAGGGCCAAGAAAACATAAATTCAGGGCAAATTCCAATAAACACCCCATCATCAATCAAGTTTTGATTGCTTTTTTTGTATTCTAAATATTTATATTAAACACCTGAGTCAAATACAGACCTATTTTAGTATAACCTGCTTTTTAAGTAACGTTTCATTTTCGCGCTCATATAAATCGGTTGCAAAATATTTTTAGTTTTATTACACGTCATCAATCTTAGTTTTCGACATAAAAAGAGGGGGATATTATAATATAATAATAATCCTATACAGGGTGTTATGGAATTGCCGTATTATACAGGGTGTCCGGAAATGATGAGCAAAAAATTTAGGGGATAATTCTAGACCGAAAATAAACGTTATCTCTTCCTATACCATTTTTTCGAAAATTACCGATTTACGGAGTTACAGGGTGCTAAAGTTAAATTTTATTTACAGTTTTAAAATACATAAGTTACTAGAACAATAAATTAAACGTTTAAATCAAAGGTTCAAAGTGACGTCTTTCCTCTCTAATGCATAAATTAATTTTTCTTAAAAAATAATAAATTAAAATGATTTCGTATTCACCACATGCAAGCAATGTTCTTTTAGCATTTTTCTCGGAAACGGTTAGATTTATCGAAACAAAAGTAGTATACCTTTTTTGTGTCAAAAGGTTAGGAGAATAAAAGTGTTCAGTCAAAATGCGCATATAATGTAGGAAAAATGAAGTTTTTCTTTTTTTATATAATTACTGATATTTGCAAAGAGGCGCGAGAGGACGCGGAGAAGCGTTGCCCAAAAACTTGACAGGATATTATCCCGACTTTGCCAATAAACCCAATTGCAATGTTTCATTTACACAAATCGATTCTCTTTCAGCGACTCTATTGAAGTGTTCCGGTTTTTATCGACGAGGTATTTACAAGCACAAAAGAGAAGAAACATTTTTATTTCTTACAAATTTGACACCCTGATCGCGTTTGAGGCAATTAATGGAATATAAACTGCTTTTCCAAAAGGAAAAGTGTTTTTTTAACAAAATATATTAAAATAAATGGTGTTGCCGAACACTTTTATAGTGTTTTTTTTTATCGTTACGTCACGAGGGATAGAAATCTTAATCCAGAAAAAAAATTTCGTTTATTGAATACATGAACCCCAACTTGTATTTATAGACACGAGAAAAATCTTTAAAAATATTTTTATTTTCTCATATAAACCTACCGTTATTTTATTTTTGGGCATCATAAGTCATCCGTATTTATAAAATATAATCCCCTTTTAGATGTGCAAGGTAAACCTATTAATATTTTCACATAAGTGTGTAAGGGTTTTGAGGGATTTTTCACCGATATATTTCGAGAAAGATCCACGGTTCTTTTAAAGTTGTTTCACGAATTAAATGTTCTTTAAAAGCTTTAAGACGCATTTCAAATATATATAACGGTTAGGAAACGTTTAGTACTTTCCAGGTTGATTTCGACAACAATAAATTTTAGCGAAAACTTGCTCGTTCCGTCTTGTCGACAAAGAATCCATATTTTGGAACTATGAAAATAAAGAAATCGTGTCTTTGCTTCGATATTTTGTACAACCCGATAAAATAATTGTTTTAAAAATTCTGTTGTTTGATAAGGCCTATGTATGAACTGGTAAGTGTTTTAAGGCAAATTACTGCATCATTTTTTGGATCGTTCGAATTTTCTTGCCTCGACATTGAGACCTTCAGCCTAGTAACTATTAGAATTTGCTGTACTCGATAGGTACTTTCCTTTTGCTTCTTTTAAACAACAAAGCAAAGTAAAATACGAGAGCTCGCGAACAACTTCGTATAATCGTATGGGAAATAGAGAGGGGCATGCTTAAACGCGGCAAGGGGGAGGAAAAACCTTTGCTGTGCTCAGTTAAATTTTTGAAATGAACGCTCAACTTACCCGCTGACTTTTCTTTGTAATTTAAAAGTACCTTAAAGGAACTTTCTTAGGTTTTTGTGTATTTCAAAAATACTGCAAACTGAAGAGTCATTATATAGTTCTTATTTTTAAGTTAGAACACTCATATAATAAACACCTTAAAAACACGACGGGGTTAATAATTTAAGTTTTATTACTTATTTATAATATAAGTTGCCGAACTGCCGAAAAATATATTTCCATCACGTTAAAAATGAGTCCGAAAGAAGTCACGAATGGTCTTGTAGCACGCATTGAATTGATTCCTAATTTGGTAAAAGCATGCCAATACTAAATTAAAAACATGACGGAAAAATGATAAGGTTTTTACTGAAAATTGCCTCAATAATCATTTTTATTGGGTACTCCAAACGTTTTTTTCGTTATATAATTTTGATGAAAGTTTTTGGAATTGAGATAACTTTTTTAACTTATTTAACTGCACGTAAATTAGAAGTTATTTTGGTACAGCTAGATATGTTAATGGTATATGATATTAACGACTACAATAATTATATTCTTACAACATTATTTAAATATTTATTTCTACCCTGTATGGTTATAAAACTAAATTTATAAAAACAATCACGTCGATTAAAAGAAAATTAGGCAATTAAAACTAGTAACCTATTGTTTAAAAGATTAAAATTTCCGCTGATTTTAAAAATATATTTTTACATATCGAAAAATAATACACGCTAACTAAAACGCGTTTTATTTTAGTGAAAACAATGTCATTCCGAGCTAACAAGGAAAACATTTTTAAATTGTTCATACCGATATGTTTTAATTTGATGAAAAAAAAATACAAAGGAAAACATCACGTAAAATACCGTTTGTTGCAATAATTGAATGTAATGAAATGTCAAATATGCAATTAAACAATTAAGCTACAAAAACTTTGAATAAATGGATTCGGGTTAATTTTTCGTTAATTTGATATATTTATTTGTATAAAATGTACCCACCTACCTACTAGGTTGAATAGTTAACTAGTATAATACAAATTAAAATAAAGTGTCAACTGTCATATTTTTTTAAACGATAGAATACTTACTCATATTTGTCTTAAATTATTTACAGCAATAGCGTCACAAAGCAATAAATAATATTTTATATCATAGAAAGTGCATCGGTCGCTAAATATATATTTTCGTTTAAATTTTGGATATTGACCTGTTTGTTATTTTATATTTTTTAAATTCTGTAGTAATCATGGACACAATTTGTCGGTTTTTAAACTTGTAAGTACATAACTGTTTGGTTTAAAACCATAACTACAATTTTACGTTAAATATTTTAGAAAAAAGTTGTATGAACTTGACCTAAAATGTAATAAGTCAAACTTCAACCCTTGGAGGTGTCAATAAATCTTCTTTTTTAAGAGTTTTTCCCTTTAAGCTAACTTCGACACATAAAAATCCCTATAGGGAGTTTGGATGCTTTTATATTTATAACAAGGAAAAGTTTTAATACAAAATAAAGAAAATGTTGAACTACTCACAAACATTTTTTTCCGCCACAAAATGTTTTATTTTAACATTACTTTTTTATAGTTTTAAAAAGCTAACGGAAGTCTCTTGTTATTGTAAATAATAATGCAAAATGATAAAATATACGCCAATTATTGTGGACAATTTTTCCGCATATACATACACTGGTATATTTTATTTTTGTAATAACATTCACCATATTACCACTTTACCTATTTATATTTTATCGCATGGAACTTTGCAAAAAGTAAAAATATATCGGTTGCATATAACATGCATCTATCTAACTATAACTGCCAACACAATTCAATAAATAATTTTCGTTTGTAAAAAATAAATTAAAATAAGAATTAGTAAAATCACTGTCTGTTTCAAATAAAATGAGACACAGACAATTAAGCAGACATACAGAACTGATGTTAATTCCATGCGTATATATATTAACAATAATTATATTGTGAAATACTACAACGGCAAATATGCTTGTCAATAATATTGCTATAGCCGAAGTTTTTATACATACTTTTATAATATTGGTCATACTAAAATTACTAGTGTAAAGTTTTTTTTTGATGTGCTTAAGTGGTTATAAGTAAGTAGTGTGTATATAGTTTTAGGTTTGAATGCATTATTATTGAATATAGGTACCTTTGCAAAAATTAGACGACAACAGGTAAATACACGACACACTTTTTTAAAGTGGCCACAATATGTGAATATATGATATACGTTTCTGGTGTAAAGTCACAATATATGTACAGTTGTGATAAACCTCTTTTAATTTAAAAACAATATGTTATTAAAAGGTATTCCTTTTCTTAAGAAAGATTATGTCGTGTCGTCCGCTTTTAAATTTAACCTTGTGTAACTGTAGATCAGTTAAACGGAAAATTGCCTACTTTAACCACATTAAAATGCTTGTTTTGGCAAATTTAATTTCCTAATTAAGAAAGTTAATTTGCGAACGGTTTCTTAATTTTCTTATCATTTCTTTTTTCTAATTGAGGTTCTTATTTCCTTTTTCTTACATACCATGGCAGGCCTGCGGTCGCGTAAAATTTATTTTAATTATAAACTCTTTCTGGATATTTTTAAAGCGCGAGCAATTAAAAAATGCGCGCCTAGTACAAGGAACGTAGGTTTAAATAAAATTTAGAATTATAAAGCGTAAAAAAACCAGCCCTTTTCATCGAAGCTCAAAAGACCTTTATTGTACATTTGGTATTTACGCTTTCCTTCACATGCAAAATAACCTTTTCTTATTCTAAAAATATGAATTGTAATAATTACAACCCATTTAATACGTTGGCTTCTTGAATTTCTTACCTTAATAGGTAAAAAAAACATCAATGCTTTATCATTTTCGCTTATTTAAAAAGAGATTTTTTTTAAAGTTTTAACAGTCGCCATTTTGAAATAGCCTTGACAGAATCGCGCCCAAATTTATGAGCATACTGATGATACAAAAAATGATGTATCACAAGCTGTATGTTTTCATTTAAAAAAACAGATCGATGTCGTCATATCTTTGACAAATGTCTATAAAAAAACAAACGAATAATGTCAAAATGTGAGCATATATAAAACTAAATTTACGGGTCCGAGCGTCTTCCCGAAAAGTTACAGGTTAAGGCTATATTAATTTGATTCCGGACTTCTGGGCAACCCTGTAGGTATATTATTTGGAATATTCCACACTCGTGTAGAGTCAGCAAGACGTGGCAACGCCTCCAAATAGCAGTAAGTGAAACTAAGATACTAGACTGGGTACATGTCGCTAATCGTCAGCCGAGGGTGCATCTAATATTAGTACTAAAACAAAGTTTACAATAAAAGAACCTTCCTGCGGAACGTGAAGGAGAAACATATCGCCAAATTGTCATTATAACAACTGACAAAAACTAAAAAACAAAAAAACGGGTGCAAAATTTTCTGTTTCTCGTACAGATAGGTGGTTTTTGAAGGCGGCATCGTATAGTGCTCGACGTCCTATTTCCATTGCCGTCTCGCTCGATTCGATACGACTTTTCATTACTGAAAATATGTTATTTAATATAATAGGTAATATTGATATGGACATTTATAGGTGCTTTTTAAACTCACACACCTCTGTGCAATGTGGGATATACTTTTCATATTTCATTATCATTATCACATTATCAGCAAATAAATTTGTGGAAATATTATTGTGCCGAGCTCGTTCGTTTAATTTTAAACTTTTGACAAAACCATTTGTTAGCAAGCCCAAACTGTTAAGCACTTCGATTCGTGTTTAAAAAAATATGGGTAGTTTCTTCACAACCCAGGTCGCAATAAAAATATAAGTATGTGTAATTTTTTACTGCTCAAGTTCGTTTTTTTCGTACTGATGATTGACGCTGTAAGAATCTGAAATTCAATCATTTTTATTACCCAAATAAGAAAGTTTAATACGACAGCTGTCATTTTGACAGGTAAATGTCAAGTTTTTTAAAGCTTTTCTTGTATCTAAGATTATAGCTGTAAGAACCCGAAATTTAAAAAAATGTCAGTACCTAAATAACAAAGTTCTATACAACAGGTAACCGTAATTTTTTTTAAACCTTTTTCGTAGGGAGGGCTATAGCTGTAAGAATCCTAAGTTGAAAAATTATCAGTTCTTAAATAACAAAGTTTTATACGACAGCTGTCAGATTTTGACAGGTAAGTTTTATTTTTTTTTTGTTTTTTCGTACCGAGAGTTACAGCTGTAAAAATCCTAAATTGAAAAATTTTTCCGTTCCTAAATAACAAAGTTCTATACGATGGCTGTCAAATATTGACAGGTAAGTGTCAATTTTTTTTTAGCTTTTTCGTAGCGACGATTATAGCTGTAAGAATCGTAAATTAAAATTTTTTTCAGTACCTAAATAACAAAGTTTTATACGATAGCTGTCAGATTTTGACAGGTAAGTTTAATTTTTTTTTATGTTTTTCGTAGCGAGAGTTATAGCTGTAAGAATCCTAAATTGAAAAATTTTTCAGTTCCTAAATAACAAAGTTCCATACGACAGCTGTCATTTTGACAGGTAATTTTCAATTTAGGATTAAAACGGTATAATTCTACAAATACTATATATAACATTTTGATCAAAAGTTGGTTTCCGTACGAAAAACAATGAAAACCGTAAAAGAATCTTGTCTTAAATAGTAATTCTTACTTTTTTATAATTTGCACCCTTTATATTACCGCTAGGTATAGAACAATATATTTGAAAAAAGTATTATTTGAGATGACCTAAACGAATCTCCAAACCAAAAGTGTGTCATACGCACCCAATTCGATTTATTAACGATCCAACATGACCCTACATTGATTTTAAAAAAATCAAAAAATTGACTTTCCAACTTTCGATCGCGTTCACAAACAACAGTGTTTTGTAGCCCAATGTCGTCTACATGCAGAAAAAGTTTAAATCGATTAAAATGATTTTTGCCACCTGTATCGCGCTACAACGAAAAAAAACATATTTTTTAACTTTGACTTTAATAACTTTTTTCCGGTACACCCTGTATGTTGAAAATTATTCCCAGAACCTGCCCCTACTATTCCTTTCTACGTCCAGAAAATTTTAATCGTTTTGCTCTAACCGTTTCCGAGAAAAAAATTCGCGAATATCGAAATGTGGAACAACCTCCCACCACGTGGCGACGGATTATCAATGTCGGAACGCCATCTTTAAAATCGAGATTAAAACTATTTCTAAAACATTTTGGGCAAAAATATTGGTCAATAAAATTAGAAGAAGGTTCGAGCTATATATTTCATCCAATTTAAAATCTGGAAATGTTCTTATTAGTCTAGCAAGTCAAGTTCAAATTTTTCGCCATTTTTGACAGCCGGATTTTTAGAATTAATAATTAATTTAGGTACATCAAAAATCAAGGCTCACTTAGTCAAAAGTGAATGGTGTTAGAATTTGTAAATTTTGCCTGTTTCCGCACCCAAAAAAGCAACTTTTCTCAAATTTGTGAATATATTTTTATAAGTTTAGATATGCAGGAGTGTTGAGAAAAAATCAGCGCGTGTTTTGGAAAAAAAATAAAACGGTTTTGTTAAAAATCGAATAAGCTACAGTCGATATAGTAAAACGTCGGATGAAAATATCTCTTGATAAATCATAAATTAATTTTTTTGAGCCACAAATGATGTTTTCCCAGAGTGCGTTTACTATGCAAACTAAAGCTTGTTTATCGGTCGATATGGTGGATCAAGAAAAAAATCAAAAAGATATATATATAGACACTTGCAGAAATATTTAGGCAAACCAGTGCGACGTCAACAGAAATTACGGGAAAAAATTCATAAGCTGCCGTTTTTTCCGTATTAAAGATAAAGAAACGAAAAAATATCTGTGAAATACAATTTGACGAGCTCTATCCGCCAAAGTATACAACGTTTCGATCAAAAGTCGTTTTTCGTACGAAAAAAAATAAAAAAGGCGAAAAAATCACGCCTGCCTTACCCTGTGGTTTCCAGTTTCTTACCATTTTCGGCAATTTCCATTCCAGTTAGGTATAGAACGATGTATTGGAAAAAGGTAGATTTTGAGATGGCCTAACCGATTATCCAAACCGAATGTCGATCGGATGCACCCAATTCGACTTATTAGTAATCCAAGAGGTACCATTTTTGACCAATTTTCAACTTTAAAAAAATGACTTCCAATATCTCGATCGTTCTCACAAACAATAGGCTTCTGTAACTCGCGGTCCTCTACACGTCCAAAAAGTGTGAATCGATCAAGTTCATTCCTGGGACCACGGTGTGGCACACGTGAAACCCGACTTTTTTCGACTTTGGGGTTTAATAACTTTTTTCCAGCACACCCTGTATATTTGAAATTTTTACACAACGTACCCCCACTATTCCTCTCTAAGCCCAAAAAGTTTCAATCGTCCCGCTCTAACCGTTCCCGAGAAAAAAAATCGTAAATGTAAAAATGTCAAAAAAGACAACGAACACTACTACGACAACATACGCACATTATTTTCACCGAAGCGCCTATATAGTGCGAAATGTTCGGAAGAGTCGATGAGGGGTTCTAGCTGTCCGTGCCGAAGCGCCGTATAACATATCGCGTTTTTGCGCGATATGTAACAACGATTTTTGAATTTTCACATTAGAAGTAACTGATTTAGTACCTACCAGGATTTATATTTTACAAATAAGTGATCATAGTCATGTTATATAATAGAATGTCCTCTATAAATAGTGATATATCGGCTCGGCGCTTTATCTTCGTTGGTTAATTTTAACTGCATGTTTTTGTAGCCTTAAATTTCAATTAATTATAAAAGAATCACAGTGCATTTTTGGCTTCTATTTAGGTTGCAAAAAAAATTTAAATGCTATTGTAGTGTAATTGGTCAGAGCTGGCAATAATTTATATCAAAAACAAAACATTGTTTTAAAGAATGTAAGCGGAAACAAAGAGCCGAAAAGAAAAAAAGCAATGGCTGAGGGGTGCATGTTTAATAAATCTCTATGACAATACAAACAGTGTTTTATAGTTACGAGACAGACAGAATACGTAGAGGAAATACGATACTCGAGGACAAGTCAAATAAGAGGGCGGGCAATGGCATATACTAAAACTTAGACCAACTTTCGCAATTTGTTCACTCATTTCAGACAACTTCCTCCTAATTTAAGGACATAATAAGTAATGTTCTAACTTTTGGCTTAATATACTTCAAGTGTTTTTTGTAAATTAAGATAATCAACAATATTGCCATTGCTATTTGGCACAACCTGAAAATACTAAAGACTTCCTATTCAAAACGATTTTAGACTTGAAATTTTGTGCTTTCAAACTAATTTGTTCCAAATAAAACAGAGTGTCGATAAGAGATTGCTTTTTAAAAGTGCCAGAGCAGGCGCGACAAATGAGGTATCTAAAAAACCTTTATTAAACAATAACTTATTATTTAAATGATAAGAATTTTTGACTCGCATGGGCTTTATTTGTTTTAAATCACACCGTCTCAACTGGTATGCATCTCCAGTCGTCTTCGAGTAAATATTGCATTGACAAAAACAAATCAAGACAATGCCAGTCCAAAACTCTTCTATTAAGAAACATCATTGTCTCCAACCTGTAAACAACTTAATACATTTTTATTTATATTGCAATTTTGGATTACACCTAATTACAATCATCTTGAAACAAAAATAAGTGCCTAACTATCTTTGTCTTATTATTACAATATAAAATATTGCTATTGTAATTATTTGACGCAGAATAAAAATAAAAAGTCAAGCCAGAAAAAGGAAAAATAATATTGCTTGCAGAAATCCAATAAGGACATCTTTACCGAGGCTTTTTTGTTAAATCAGAGAAGCTGTTGAAGAAACACTTAAGTGATATTTCTTTGGCTTTTGCGGCAAATTCTTTGAAGTAAAAAGAAATCATTCGGGCCTTATAGCACAATTCCGTAACTTTTATTGATGTTTACGAGAGTTTAGACGTTCCCAAGATTCCCTACTACCCGAGTAACTTAGTTAAGAACCCTCCAAATACTAATTAGTACAAAAAGTGATTGATTCGGAAACCCTTCTTGTCCATGTTAGGCTGCTTGTTTGTTCTTTAGTAGCCATGGTTTAATTTTGCCTGTTTTCGATAAATGATTGAAGTGGTTAAAGAAAAAAAACATCGTGTCATAACTGACAAGACCTTTTAAATTGAAAAAGTTTTGTACCATCGCTAGAAATCGAGCCGTAAACATCTCGCTCTCTTCAATAGGGGGCGTTCAAACCCTCAACACCCTCCCTCGGTGCGCCACTGGTTATTTAATTTGGTAAATAAAATAAAATAATAGTATATTAACGTACACGTTTTATAAAGCATCATTTTATAGCACGCGTCCATGTTAAAAAACGAGCCGCTTGCGGCGAGTTTTATAACGGGACAAGTGCTTAAAACTGCTTTATATAACATGTACGTTATACTATTTTTTCTAATTTGTAGTTTTTTCAATAAAAAACACATATTTAAAAAGAAAATAAATCCTTCAAATTTTGTAAATTTTTATGTCTAAATTTTATGTTGGTAATACTAATTTTTATCATAGTAGCCTCTGGACAACAAAAATAATTTTGGGAACTGTCATTTTTTGATTTATTGATCCATTTTCACCACGAGATTCTAAAGTTATTTTAGCGATATGAGATTTGAAATTGGACGGAATACGTTGTGTGATCCTTGTATGTACATTCGGTACATATACAGGGCGTTCGGAAATTCGGGCGATTTTGAAAAATAATTTTTCTAATTTTGTATCATAACAAATCTATTACGATACGCATTTGCGTATCGTAATGAAGCTATTTCGATACGCGTTTTTTCTTTATTTGATGTTGGTAACATTTAAATGTTTTATTTCATTGACTTGCGCGGCCTTTGTGATTTACGAGAAAACCCATTTTTCGCAGAGGAAAAATAGCTTGATAACCTACATTTTTATTCTGTGTGGATAACAGTCATGTATGTTGGTTGCATAAATCTAGAAAACAATCTTTTGGAGATGCTTCAAGCTATCATTTTCTGCCAAATCCTATCCAAAATTCAATCTACTAACCTTCCAATGTCGATTTTAACTTCAACTTTATTTGAATTTTCCATCTTTCCAATACTAAATTGCAATGCCGCGACGTAAAATCACGTCTTTTGAAATTCGAAAGAAAGTAGCAAAATCTCCCAAATTTCCGAACGCTCTGTATATGTACCGAATGTACAAGGATCACACAACGTATTCCGTCCAATTTCAAATCTCATATCGCTAAAATAACTTTAGAATCTCGTGGTGAAAACGGGTCAATAAATCAAAAAATGACAGTTCGCAAAATAATTTTTGTTGTACAGACGCTACTATGATAAAAAAATAGTATTACCAACATAAAATTTAGACATAAAAATTTACAAAATTTGAAGGATTTATTTTCTTTTTAAATATGTGTTTTTTATTGAAAAAACTACAAATTAGAAAAAATAGTATAACGTACGTGTTATATAAAGCAGCTTTAAGCACTTGTCCCGTTATATAACTCACCGCAAGCGGCTCGTTTTTTAACATGGACGCGTGCTATAAAATGATGCTTTATAAAACGTGTACGTTAATATTAATATTCTTTGTTAGTATTTCCAAAGCGTAAATATATTCTATATTATTGCCTATATTTATAGTATGTTTGTAATAATTTTCAGTTAAGTTTCCAAAGACTATTAATGATTTTTCGTCAAAGTTAGGCTCATCTCAAGCTCTAAATTTTAAACGTATTTCGTTTCAATCTGAACCTGGTATGTCCCCAAAAATTTCTTATGAGACGTAGCCAGAACACGTTATATCGACGTAGATATATTTTTGGGTTAACTTCTGATACACACAAATCATACATTCCGGAGGAGTGTGAGCCCTTTGTAAATGTGTGACAGGCCTTTATGTGCCCCTTAATTGGTGTCATAAATCTTAGAAGATCAAAACAGCCGAGAAAAAATAATATAATGCCTTAGTTATAACCTATCCGCCCTATAGTGAATTATGAGTTGTGAAAATGACTAAGTGTACCAGATTTGTATTTTTAACAGACGAAAAAGAGAAATATATCTTATAAAATAAGAGTTTTTATTTTATGGGGTAAAATGACCTTTTTGAGGTCGTCAGTTTTATTTCTTGCCGAGTACCAGGCGGTGAAGTTATAATATACATTAATAACCTATATTTGAGACTTATTGCAAACCTTTTCACCGATTTGTTTAAGAAAAATCTACGCCCCAACCGCTACGCCGCGTCGGCCTAAAATATTCTGTCCTTTGAAAAAAAAAACGATAAAATACGATTAAATAAGAACAACCTGATTGCAAAAACAGTCCATTAAGATACGTATATTTGTCTAAACAGTAAGTACTTCAATTTGTTAGATTAATTTAATAAATATGCTGATTTGTTTAACTTGAAAAAACACCTTATGCTATTTACATAATGCTCGTTCTTTAATTAGTATATTCATGATGGTTAAGTTGACAAATGGTTTTGGTGATTTTTCGACGAAAGTAAATGAAGAGCAATTTATTAACAAAACACAAAGTTCTTGGAACATAGGTGATAAATGTGGCAAGACAAAAATTTCGTCAATAAAAGAAAACACCTAAAAAACTAATCCGCCTGAAAGCGTTGATATTAATATACCAAGCTTGTGTAAAGCATATAGGGAATAACATGTATAGAAATAAAAGGCACCAAAATGTAGCTTTCCTTAGTCAATAGAAACTTTTTATGATTGTCAAATGGAGCGTATTTTATCAAACTGTCAAATATCACCAGTGGCGGTTGCTCTATAAGGCCGCGTGGCCGCGCGCCCCTCCTAGGAATTTTAACATAACACACAAATTTGATGTTTATTTAAATATTTATTATTACTGTTCATTTTAATACTAATATTTCTAAATTTTAAGAAACCATAGCAACTCACCAATTCTGAACTCATCTCTAATTGTTCGTTTTCGTTGCCCAACGATAAGCAAGCCTCCACGTGTGAATTTTAGATAATTGAATTCCGTCGTTGCGACGGACGGTGAATCTCGCCTGGCGTATATAAATTTCGCCGAACGAACCCGAACGTCACCCGGTTATATCCGATTTATTTAGAGACTCTTCGGCCGCGGTATTTTAGCGCCTGCATTGCTTTATACATTTCGGACTTTGTTGTGGCGTAAGCGCGCGTCGAGTTCGAACTAATAAAAATGAATTTCGTCAATAATATAATGTGAACGACTGGCCGAAAACCGATCTTTTACGCGTCGGTTTTCAAAAGACATTTATAAATGTATGTATTAATTTACCTAAAAATTTTTTTATAAATAGATACTTTTTCGAGCAATTTGCTTATATGTCATTTGGTATTGGATTTCTATTGCGCCCCTCCAAACACAAACCCCACGACACGCCACTGAATATCACGAATCAAAACATATAGCTATTTACATAGTAATTCATGCTAAAATCTTATACTTTTAACTAGTGACGGATACAGATGGCAAAGATGTGACCCACCCTCCTAAATGGCGCCTGCGGCTCATTATCAGTCTCATTCCTTACTCACGAATATGTTGCAAATATTTTAACAAGTAAATCAACTTTTTAAAGTTTTGTGTTATCTGTAAACATCCAGGATTCTTCTCTCATTTTATCTACACGAAAAATGTTTAGATTGCTTTTGTGCAATAATTATAAATTCCACAAATTGTTTACATTTAGACATACTATTGTTGCAATATAATTAGTAGAGAACCAGGGCAAAACATGGAATTGAAGTAGAACTAAAACATCTGCAAAATAAAAATCTAATTGGTTTTACTTTAAAGCTTACGTTGCGGCAAATCTCTTGGGCTGCAAGCAGAGACCGTAAACTAAAAGCGTTGTGTCTGCAAAGTCAAATAAATTGCATTATTCATGTTATTTTAAAATATAAATTAAAATAAAATAAGATTATATTGCTAACAATTTGTTTTCCACTTTTAGAAGTAATCATTTACCTGCATTTTCTAAGAATATGCGAAAAATCATTTAAAAAAAAATAGGTAGATATAAACATATAATGCTTGCTAACGCTAGAGAAAAATATGAGCGGTATTTTTCCTTTCATTCCCATATTGAGATAAAAGAACAACACGACTGTTTACATAAACGCCTAATCCCATTGGAATGTTTCCTCTTGAAAGTGTTCCTAATGCATATGGTCAGAACAACGTTGTGCTCGCAGCTTTTAGTTAACGTTTTGATAATTAGCTATTTACACGTGAATTTGCGCAAATTAAACCATTAGAGGCATTTTGTTGTCACGACAAAATAAACGTCTATTGTTTCTTTAGCCAGTACAGAAAACGAATGTTTTGTTAGATATTAAGGTTGCATTTTCAACAAAATTTTGGACAAATATACTGCGCTTATCTTGCTCTAAAACCTAATTTGGTTGGTGACATAAATAAAGTATATTTTCCACGGTTGCTTGGCTTTACGAGATTACAAGCATGGGTGATATTTTAAAGGTCAGTGAGACACCATGTTTTTACCGTTAAAATTTTTGTATAGGTATCTGTATTTTTGTGGTTTATTATCACAATGAGAAAATAATTTATTATACAACATTAGACGACATTACACAATACAGACAGATTATTAACTTTATACGTTTGTTGTTTTTGTTTTTCTGTTGATTAGGACCTTACATACCCATTTATAAAATCTATATAAACTATTTCAATTAATTGCTTTTCAGCGAATAGCAAAAAGGGTTTTTACGATTTCTTTCAAACTTATGCAGAGTGGAATAATCAAACCATTACTGAAGAACAAATATTTGATTCGCTTATATTATGGAAATTTCTAGCTAGCTCAAACTAAAATGTGTTTTCAAAATCTTATTGTATTCACGAGCGTAGATTTCAAATATAAAGAAAAGTGATTTGCTAGAGTGCAGATCCGATGGATGTTTTTCAAAACAGAAATTGAATTTCTGTCGCCAAATATCATTTTATAGACTGTATATTCTCAAATGTAGAGACTAATCAAATTAGCTACCGGCGGAGATATGCAACTGGGAGTTGACCTATTTACAAAGAAAATATGCTTCACACGAAAAGAATAAGCATAAAGCTGTGTTCACCTTCTTTATTTAAAGCGTCTTAATTTTAGAAAAAAGTATTTGCGTAACACAAATTACGCTTTTGTAATTTAATGTCCAGCCAGTGCTTTAGAAGTATCCATCATCGACACTAGATGTCGCTTCGTGCTACATCATTCTAACAGTAGCCTCACTGATAAGCAATGATGTGGTTATAATTGCGGTAAAAAGGTTATATTAATGGTTTTTATATTATTATTAAAACTCCGACAAAGTTACATATTATACCCTTTATCAAACATCAACGGTGGAGACGAAGTTACAAAATAAAACATTAATTAAAGCAAGTAATAACAAACAAAATAAAAGACAATAATTTGGCAAATAAAACAACGAGCGTAGACAGTAGATTTCAAAATTAATATTGAAGTGAAACGGTTCTGTTCTCAAACAAAAAGTTTGAAAAACTAATTAAGGTATTATAGAGGGTCGCCATTTGCATTCGAAGCACTTTTTACTTTTCGGCTTTATTTTCAGTCATAATATCAGCTACGGTGATTCAAATTTTACTTCTGATAATTATGTAAATACCCTTTTGCCGTTTGTAGAAAATCAGATTACTAATAAGTTTATGAAATCCCTTTAAATCCTATTCGCTGTTTTTTTTTTCTAAAATTGAAATATTAAATTTCTAGAATTTCTGTTGTAAGGATAAAAATAATAATAACAAAAACGAGCAAGGGAATAGAAGACAATAAAGTCCAATATTTAAAGTCACTGTGAATAATAGGCAGTGGCGGCTTGTGCATAAGAGCACATGAGCACGTGCCCCCCTAGTTAAAATTTAAATTGTTAAAATTCAAAATAAAAAAAATCTATAGGTACTAGTTACCGTTTTGTGAATTATCATCACCCTATCTTTTACGTAACGTTAAATTGCGATATCTTTACTTTCCCTATTGTTAGATGTTGCGTCGAACAAAAAATTTCGCTTAAACCGCGGTGACTCATGCGCTTGAACGGCATAACGACCGGCAGAATACGGTGCCGCCGCATGATACAATAAATTCTTTCTTTGTATCATTGTGCCGCCGGTGCCAGACGTTTTTAATGTTCAGAACGGCCGCAATCTTTTTGCGAGTCGAGGAGCACGATAGCTCTATCTTTGTTTTATAGCTAGTTTTATTTTCGATCTCATTCTATCTTTATGGCACAAATTTCTGGTGATCATGAGGTTTAGGCACGTTATGATTAGTCAACTTTAAGCGAAAGTGCTCGTTTGTTCTGAATTATGTTTTCTAATTCGATTTTTACTCTGCTGTTGTGCTGCGCCAGCTGGCTGAGCCTTTTAGTGATTTATGTAATAGTATGTCCGCGGTTTTATTTTACGGCTTCTTTAAAAAATAATAAATAATATAAAAATGACGGCAACGGTCTCGGTGCAATATTTAAATAATTGCAAAAATACAGTGAGTTTTTAAAAAAAGTCATTCTCAGGGTTAAGTTTCGATGATAAGATTATTGTAAAGAATGCGGGAAAACCAGTGCCTAACCTCCAAATAACGCAACTAAATAAAGGTCAAAAACGGGACTTTAAAAGAGTTTTTAAGACTTTAGGAGTGCATTGTATGAAAAACATGAGTGGCTGTGCGGATGTAAAAAGCAGAATAGTCTATTTTGTTTCCCGTCTTTGTTATTTGCCGGCGAAAAGGCAGAACCGTGTTGGGTTAAAAGTGGTGTTAATCGTATTGGTAAGCTATTTATTTATTTTATTGGAATCTTTTTAAGGAAGGGTTGTTAAAAATATCGGCCAGGACACAAATGCACAATATTTTGATGTTTAATAAAAAAATTACACATACATTTCAGTACCTACCTATATTATAGGTAGGTATGTACCTAATTAGGCTCATTTAAGTTCATATTAAGCGATCTTTACATCTGTGAAGTTCCTCGTGAATTTATTCATGAAGTCACTTTAGGGCTAACTTTGATAATGTAAATGGTCAACTTGGACGTCAAATAAATTCGTGAATTTCTTCGTAAAATTATTCACGAAAATTTAACATGCAAAATAATCAGCTGATGCACAGTGTACTAAATGCTACCGACTTCACGGAGAAATTCACGAATAAATTCATGAATAAATTCACGAAGAACTTCATAGGTGTAAAGACTGCTTTACAAAACAACATGACCTTGAACTTCCAAAAAAAAATCGCCTGCGGCGCTGTTATACGGGGGGCTACCGCCCCCCGTACCCCCTGCCGCGTTTCCCGTATTTGTGAACCCCCAGACATTCATGTCACGAGCCGCCACTGATAATAGGGTAGGTACCTTAGACGAATTTTTTTTTCGAAATTAGTAAAAATGAAGGAAATTACATGAAACTAATTTTTTTACACGATTTTTTGAGGGACAGGGTAATTGTATTTACACCGATGCCTTCCCTCGAGCCTCGAGACCACTCTTAAAACAACCAATATACAAATTTTAGTATAAGGTATATAATGTACATATATTTCTAATGAAAGGTAGGCGGGGGTGTATAGGTTATAAGTAAAAGTAGAAGCTTTGAAATTATGACTGCAACAACATTTTGATTTGACACTCTGAACATCTGCTTGCTATACGCCCTTGTAGTGACAGTTCTCACGAATGACATTGGCCATTTATTACTATTATAAATTATTTGTGCAATAAAATCGTCAATAAAAGCAATAAACAGTGATATTTTTCTTTGGATTAACAGACTGACACAAAAATCAATATTTAAAATAACCTCAGCTGGTTCGAGACCTGCATGCAAGTTCCCATATTTTACAAAAAAAAAACTAAATGGGCTCTCTCACGCTATAAATCCAGAAACGCGCAGTGTCATTCTTTTGGAATTACAAGCATTACATTTTTGCGGTCGTTCTGCAATAAAATTATTGTTTTATGCCATTGTAGACCCATTTTGTATTTCTTAATCAGGGCGATAATGGAATATATGCTCCATTTTCCATTCTTTAATGCAGTCCAATATTTTTGGGGATTATAACATGCTACATGTTTATTGAAGCAATGTGTAAATTAATTGAGTAACACTAATTCCAGTTTTATTAGTATTTAAACCGAATCGAATTAATGAACTTAAAATATTACTGTTTCAAGCATTATATAGCCGCATATATATATATATGTTCATAAAGCCCCTATTAAATGTGTAAAATTCTCTATTTCAAAGTTTATAAAGAAATATTTTAAATTTTACATAATATGTAGATGTTATATGGGTCGAATACACCAGCTGATTAAATGATTTGTGTAAATCAACTACAAGTCCCTGATATAATATTTGCTAAAATACGTTTTTCGAAATTTCAAAAACAGCGCATTTGAATATTTACTTGATAATATTGAGCCGCAACCAGAAGATTCGTTAGGTGATTTGAGAGTAATTTACAGCTCTCGAAAATTCTGGTGGCTTTTTTAAGATAGATCACGGATGAATTGATATATTTATGGGCAAAGATAAATTTTGCAAGCCCCCATGGCAAACACCAAATACTAACAATCGATTAATCATAGTCGTGGTCTCGCGACGCGATATAATTCATTGCAGCGGCTATTCATGCATTGATAAGAATTTTATTTTATATAGCAGCGAATGAATTTGTTTCCTAGTCAATTTACATCCATATCGAATCATTTATAAAGGAAATTTGACATTAATGCTTAGTTAATTAATTAATAATGCACAGTAGAAAATTCCATATAAAATTACTACGACTCGTGTCCATGTTATGATTGGGGTTTTAAGTGTAGAGCAGCAGCACCCTTTCTCTTCGCCCAGTGTGGTTCTTTGTGCCGGATTCACATTCACCATTCCTGATGGTGAACGCGATCGTGGACCGTAGAAGAATCTTGACAGCTCATTTAAATCAGCCACTGCTGTTAATAAACTTGTGTGTCGACCCAGTTGCAGGCTGCTTACTTCCTCCAGATCATTAAAGAATGGTTCGCCCAGGGCATTGAACCTTCTTCTCGCGAGGCCGGGCCATTCATACAAGAAATGCTGAATACTTTCCTCCTCTTCTTCATCACTGCAACTTCTACAGAAGTCGTTAGTTGGTATTTGCATCTGCAATGTCCGGTGACTACGGCAGTCATGTTTCTTAGGTCCTTCCGACTGTGCTGTAATAGCGCTGCGGTTTTCCTGCTGTCAAGTAGGGGGCCACAATTGCCTGGAGATGCTACAAGTTGTCAGCCCTGTCAATCTGATTTGCGCAAGTTAGTGAGCTGTTCGATTTATCTCCTCTTTGACTGATCCCAGTGGTCTAGACTCTAGACTCTAGACACAGTATTCTCTGCTAGTTCGACAGACATGCAGGCGCCCTCGCGGGTGAGCGCATCCGCAGTCTCGTTGCCATATATATTGCTGTGTCCAGGAACCCAACACAAGGTGAATCGATGTTGAGCACCAAGTTTGCAGAGATTGTTGCGACAGCGCCTTACTAATTTTGACTTAGTACTGCTGGAGCAAATTGCCTTTATGGCTGCTTGACTGTCTATATAGATAGCTATAGACGCAGGTCCTCTAAAGCCAAAGCTCATCAAGAAAAAAGTTCAAATTTTGCAGTACTTATTGTTTTAAGTCAGTTTGGGCTCACACTGCCTCAGTATTCTAGAAAAGCTGTATAATCACCGCCATGGTTATTTTAAAATTGCGCTTTGTGTGAAATAAAGTTATTAGGGATATCTTTACGTGTAGAAAATTGCCCACATTAAAATTGTTTCTATAATGTTATCGTTAGAGTTAAGTGTAGCCAGGCAGGAGTTTATTATTTCACGTACTGAATTACTATACCGATACCGTGTAGATTAATTTCGATTTTCACACAAACTGGTATATGCAAAGTACATGCCACTTTTTACAGCGGGAAAATAATTTAGGTAAGTGCCAATAATTACCTTTGGTTAATTACTGCAATGTTTTATGTCCGTATGTTTACTAAGCATAATTTCAATTACATAAAATATAGTATCCGGTAATATTTAATGTTTTTATTGTCAGAAATCCGATAACTAACAGGATTAATATATTAGTTCAAAGCTATTTTTATATTATCAACATTATTTTCTTCGACTCTTGCAAACAGCCGCCATCATTAGTATTATACTAGACGGGATACTGTGACATTTTTTCTCACCTGCGCATGTACTGGGCATCAATGACACCAAAGGCACGTCATCGACTTCTTGCAACAATTTAGCGGTAAAAGAATTGGAGGAACTAGTAAATAGTTGTTAATGGGTGATGTTTCATTGTTATTGGAAAAATTTTGGGTTGTAGCTGCATCTAGCCACGGTTTCTATCGATACAATTACTCTTTTTTCTCCATTTAACCCTATATATTTAAAACGATATCCCAACTAGGTAAAAAACACTTTTCATTTAGCATAAATAAACCGGTGCAGTAATTATTCTGAATGTCGTCAACAAACTCTCATTTATTTTCGTGACTTACAATTATTATTCTCGGCTGGTAGTTAACTCCACCCTTTTCTCTATTTGTTTTAGTCACTTAATAAAAGAGCAATAAAAACAGGAGAGGTAGTGGTGGGTCGGAACCTGGTTTAATCCCCTTAATTAATTTTACATGAGGACAATTCTCCATTTACCATTAACAAACAGCCTAAATCCCAGATCAAAACAGTTAAATTGCCAGGTGCCACCTGACCGATAATTAAATTTATTGATTGTGTCTTACGCACTATCGGCTAAACTATGCGCCAAATTATAAGTTTATTACATGTTTGCCCTTTGTAATTTAATTTACTTCTCTAGGGATTATTATTGCCATCAGCAAACCCCATGATATTGCATGACCTTATTGCATTATTTAGTAATGGTATTAAACTGTTTTCACTTAATGGGCATAAATTTCTACTTGCAACATCATCATTTCAGCACTTTTGAGCATAATGAGTTATGCTAGTAAGCTCCACGCATTGTGGTATAAGTTGGTATTCACAGCTGAGTAATTCTAATGGCTAGTTTTAATTAATTTGCTTGGTCTAACATCATTTTATTCAAGCATCACTATTCCAATGATCAAATAAAAAATAAAACTGGTCTTTACTTCAACCTTACCAAAGAAATATCGAAGAACCTACTCAACCAGCTGGATAATTAATCTACAAACTTACCATCTTTTAACATAGAATATTAAACAGGCCAGAGTAGTTAGTGCTATAGATTCCCTGAAAAAAAATATGGCCCTACTGGTTGTCATGGAATCGGGTATATGGTATATAATAGAAAGGCAAGATATAAAGATAAGCAACTGATAGATATAAAAATATTCACGAAGCCCTAATGACAACGTTAACAATGCTACACACAATCCATTTTAATGGAGCTAATTAAAAGATAAACCCGAACACAGCGAGGATAACGTTGTCCGGTAGGCCTAACATCTCCGCCTTGACCACAAATATGTCTATCACACACGTGGCTTAATTATGTAATGTTGTTATTGATATGTTGTCAGTGACAACGTCACTTAATTATATAATCCGAATCCATTAGTGGACATCGCAACGTCTAGGCCCATGTAGCTTTTCTATTTAATACTGCTCATTAGGACTTTCCATTGTAACAATTAATATGTCACTACATTACGTTGTTGATAGAAGGTAATTTATATAGTTTTAAATACTAACATAAATTCATATTTCATATCTCTTATTTTTGTCAGTAAACAAACATTTTAAGAAACTGAAAAAATGTCCCCATAGAATCGGCAATAGGTGTTTGACATAGTTTAGTTTTTAGTCACGAATTTTATGGGATAAGAGGCAGATTGGCAGGGAATCATTGAAAAACTTGACAGATTTCAAATGGCCCATTACCGATGTTTCGTATACGTATAGCGCCTTTTACGATCCTTTTTTAGGGGCTGGATTTACCTTCTATTTCACACTTAACCTTCTTTTGTTTTGAAATACATAGCACGGTTTATAAGAGATAAAATATAATTTATTAAATAAAATAGAAAATACTCTATCCATACAAATTGCCTATATACCTCAATTTTTTTAAATAATTGTTTGAGCGATTTAAATGGAAATATTTTTCCTGAGATTATATACAATAATACTCCCATATACCAAATACCTCTGTTTCAAATCAATGAAGTACATATTAATTGTTACATTTTTAAGAACCTGAGAGTAGTGTAGAAGTAGTTATACAGTGTCACCAGTAAAGTCCGCATCATATGGGATTTTTTTAATTAATAGTTTTATTAAAAATTTGACTTTGGCATCAAGTTCTGCTTCGATCGAGATGAAAATTAAGCAAAAAATAGTAATCACGTGATTCGCCTTATCTGTCAAATTTTAATTTTTTTCCAAAAAATAATTCAAAAGTGGGGTTATTTCTGAAAATCGAAAAAAGTTATTAGAAAAAGTTTTTTTAAACGCAGTTTCTAGCCCTCATGCAAAATTTCAGTTGCATAAGATAATTTTGATTTTTACCTATATTTTGTAAATTGCACCACTTTTGCAAAATAAGACTCAACGCAACCTATAAAACTTCTTAGTTTTGACAATGCTTTATTTCAGATACCTTTTCTTTAAAGTAGCGCCATATTAAATGTGTGTTTTTCTGCAAAATCAAAATTGGGCTATTAAAATTTGGTCGCATGTGATGCAAAGTTTATTTGTTTTTGACCCTGTATATAAGGTAATTTCATAAAATAAGTATTTTTGAAAACGTAGTTAGTGTCTGAAAGTAATACACGTTAACGTTATTATGACATAGCTTAATAATAAATTATAATATAGGGGTTTTAAATTAAATCGTTGAAAAGAGATAAACTTTACGTTGTTAAACTAAAAGTTTTTTTTTCCACTTAAAAAACACTTTACTGAAGACACTGTTATTTTTTGTCTTAATATTAAGGTGTATTACTTTCAGACACAAACTACGTTTTCAAAAATACTTATTTTATAAGGTTACCTTATACAGGGTCAAAAACAAATAAACTTTGCATCACATGCGACCAAGTTTTAATAGCCCAATTTTGATTTTGTAGACAAACACACACTTAATATGGCGCTGCTTTAAAGAAAATGTATCTGAAATAAAGCATTGTCAAAACTAAGAAGTTTTATGTAGGTTGCGTTGAGTCTTATTTTGCAAAAGTGGTGCAATTTACAAAATATAGGTAAAAATCAAAATTATCTTTTTCTAATAACTTTTTTCGATATTTTCAGAAATAACCCCACTTTTGAATTTTTTTTGGAAAAAAATTAAAATTTGACAGATAAGGCGAATCACCTGACTACTATTTTTTTGCTTAATTTTCATCTCGATCGAAGCAGAACTTGATGCCAAAGTCAAATTTTAAATAAAGCTATTAATAAAAAAAAATCCCATATGATGCGGACTTTACTGGTGACACTGTATATGAGGGGTGCACCATAACGCCTTTCAGCCCATTGTCACTGGTTCAAATATCTATAGAACAGCAACCAACCAAGAAACAACTAATAACCAATCATAAATAGTACAGTTTAATAGCTCAAAAACAGCTAATAAACAACTAAAAACAACTTCAAACGGCTAGAAAAAAGCAGTTTTTTAGCTGTTTATTAACTTACCTATTTCTTGGTTGCTTGCTGTTCTGTTAGCACTTAAACCAGCGAGAATGAGCTGATGGTGAGCGCTTCATCTATTGCTACTGCTGAAAGATTCTGATGCTTCTTTAAGCATAATATTACTTTTATAAATTTAATTAACAATTTGCATTTAAACATAATATGTTAAATATAGGAAAAAGAAAAGCACAAAGCCTTTCTCCACAGGCTACTAGGCGAACCTAGGGTAGAATCGACATGTTTCGAGTGTAGAAACACTCATCATCAGAAAAATGAAGCAAATAGTGAACAGCTGATGTTGTTAGCAGTTGAGAAAATAAAAAGTGGGACCAATCCATAATGGAGCTTTCAATGGCACGCATGAGGAGTGAAAAAACTTTTTGTAGTCAAACGACAGAAAACATATCAGCACGCTGAAAGGTCAAAATATGTAAAATAGTTATAAACCCCTTAAAAAAACGGAAATTTTGAAGAATACAAGCTAATTTCTGGCAACCTTAATAAACGAATTTGGTTGATGTCTTGAAACCAATTTAAAATACTGTGCTGCAAACATGACAAGCAAAGAATTTTTGTAAATAACTTGAATAAACAAACAGTAAAACGTGGTTTGCATGTGGCTCAGAGCGGCAGTGGCATTTTTAACCGTTTCTTTTTGTCCATTTCGTTTGTCCGTTTTTGCGAGGGAGGATGTTTACCCGCAGATTTACTAGGCAGTGGACAAGAGAACAGTGCATTCGGGGGCATAATTGGTTAGAAAGGATAACGGCGTATCGATATTCCGTTAATATAACGATTTCTGGGTATATTTAAATCGACCTAGGTCGTTTTCGATCTGTTGTCTTGTTTTTCGTATTGGTTTTTCTTAGAGATCCTTGAACATAGAAAATTGAAAAATTAGGATTTGAGTTCTAGTATCTAAGTATCGTCAACCGTGCCTACTTTGACAACGTAGCGCATTTTTTTTTGTTATATATATATAGGACATATCAGAAAACTCCGGGAAGCCGGAACTACAAGAATTATTACGAAGAATATTTAAGACAAGCCATTGATGCCATAAAAAAATGGCAAAAAAGATATTACTTTAAAAAAAGTGATTTTCTTTCAATTTTTACTTTAAAAAAATTATGAAAGTTTATATAATTACCTACTTTTCATTGTTCGTTCAATGCCGGGGCTACTTTGACACTAAAGTGATTTAAAATGCGGATTTCACGTATTTCTGCTTCTGTGTCAAAGTAGCCCCAAACACGGGGGTAACTTTGACAGACCGGTTTTTATTTTTTTGCGCTTAAATAATTAATTTTAAAGCAATTTTGACATCAACAAACGATTCAGCAGCCCATGTTTGTTATGTTAGCTTTTCTTTAAGTACTCATGGTAATAAATAATGGCATGAAGTCGAAAAAATGTAAGAAAAGGTGTCAAAGTAGCCCCGGTTGACGGTAATGAATTAAATGTGAAAAAACTTTATTTGTTCTATAGACGGAAACTTTTTATATATATTTCGGTAATTTTTGAACTGAAGGCCCACCTATTACACAATGATTCTGTTGCGATACAGTCCATAAGGAATCCATACAGCTTAATATCTTCTAGTTTAAATTCATTTTTACCGTAGTAAAAGTAGTACAACATATTAAAAAATTATTTAAAGCTTAATCTGGATAAAGGACGGGTGCTTCATACTGCTGTCAGTATATAACACAGTATCGATGTCATGTTTCATTCAATATTCTATTCAAACTGTCGACTATCCATATCGATAATGTTTTATTCCTATAAATGGTTCTTTTTTTGTTACAGATAGAGCGGAAGGCGTTTCGGAACACGTCATCCCTTACTGGGACCAACCGTTCTCTCAGCCATATTTTGATAATACAACGCGCAGAGAATACACTACTACGGTGGGACAAACAGCACATTTGCATTGCAGGGTCAGGAATCTTGGAGATAGAGCGGTAAGTATTTTATAATTATGTTTCAACTGTTTATATGCAGAAAATAGTATATTAACGTACACGTTTTATAAAGCATCATTTTATAGCACGCGTCCATGTTAAAAAACGAGCTGCTTGCGGCGAGTTTTATAACGGGACAAGTGCTTAAAACTGCTTTATATAACACGTACGTTATACTATTTTTTCTAATTTGTAGTTTTTTCAATAAAAAACACATATTTAAAAAGAACATAAATCCTTCAAATTTTGTAAATTTTTATGTCTAAATTTTATGTTGGAATATTTTTTTTATCATAGTAGCCTCTGGACAACAAAAATTATTTTGCAAACTGTCATTTTTTGATTTATTGACCCATTTTCACCACGAGATTCTAAAGTTATTTTAGCGATATAAGATTTGAAATTGGACGGAATACGTTGTGTGATCCTTGTACATTCGGTACATATACAGAGCGTTCGGAAATTCGGGCGATTTTGTTCCTTTTTTTCGAATTTCAGAAGACGTGATTTTACGTCACTGCATTGCAATTTAGTATAGGGATCGAAGATGAAAAATTCAAATAAGGTTGAAGTTAAAATCGACATTGGAAGGCTAGTAGATTGAATTTTGGATAGGATTTGGCAGAAAATGATAGTTTGAAGCATCTACAAAAGATTGATTTATAGATTTATGCAACCAACATACATGACTGTTATCCACACAGAATAAAAAAGTAGGTTATCAAGTTATTTTTCCTCTGCGAAAAATGGGTTTTCTCGTAAATCACAAAGGCCGCGCAAGTCAATGAAATAAAACATTTAAATGTTACCAACATCAAATAAAGAAAAAACGCGTATCGAAATAGCTTCATTACGATACGCAAATGCTTATCGTACTGACCTTATTATGAACGTGAAATAGAAAAAAACAGTTTTAAACTATATAACTATATTCAGCAAATGAAAATAGAATGTCGACAAATAACACGTGTTCCTTTTTGATTATACAACGTTATGTTATGAATGATTTGTTATATTTAAACCCGCAAATCATGTTATGAAAACGAATTGCATAACTATGTTTAAATATCGCTTTGCAATAATAAGCGGGAAAATTCGCAATGTGAATTTTAAAAATATGCCTACTATTTTTATTTAGCTAGTCTGTCCTAGCTTTATTAAGAGTAAAGTGTATAATATTATTGATCGAGCTGGTTTATATAGAAGTTTGGCAAGAGTAATAAGACCGCAGCCAAATTGTCCTAATAGAAATTATTTTAGCAGGTCGTTCCGATCGAAATAAACCATTCTATCAAGTGATATTTCTATCGAATAATTAATTAAAACAATATAATGGCCAATGGCGTTTGGGAACTTAATTAAATAATCACCATAGCTACTAAATAAACCTACCTACCATTAACGCAGTTCCTGAAAATATTAGTTTTTTATAAAATAAAACTAAAATTTAGAAACGTTATTATGTGGTAAATAGCTGCGAAATGTAAGAAAATGTAATTAAACCAAATTATATGTTAACGTTACATTAAATTTTTAATTAAAATGAGTTGAAAGGACCGTATGACGCAATGCGAAGGTGAATAGCTGCTCCTTTTCAATGGATAACGTAGAATGAAAGGTGTATGTGAATAGGTGCTACCTTTCTGTTGACACATTTTAATACCTTTATGGAATAGCGTTGCATATGTCATAAATATATATTTTAATATGAATGTACGGAATATTTAAGTTCTGTAATTAGGAAAACCCTATTTAATTAGCACCTTATATAAAGGTTATGAAAATATATATTTCGTCGGGCATGTGTTCCTCTCACACGAGTTGGTATTAATGCTTCATATTTTTATTTGGGAACAAGAAACTCTTTTCTTCAAAAACAGGACAAATTGATAACCTTTATTTTTAGTCTGTTAAAAACTGAACTATGAAATTTATTTAGTTATACGAATTGGGCCCTCACGTTTATTGTTTTCTGATGTTGGCTGTACCGCTGTACGCTAAATGAATAATATTAATAATTACTTTGGTGACTAATAATTGTGAATACAAAACGCAAATTTTGCGGCATGATATTTCTGGTAAATTTCATTTTGTCAATAAGCGAGAGGCTTAATAAATTTAATTTATATCCAGTCATCATTAATCCAAATTACGGTTCGTTGCTCTCCGATCATTTTAATAAAGTTGGGATAGCAAGAAATAAAAAATTTGGAAAATTTAAATTTTCATTGTTTTGGTTTAAAACCAAACGGTACATTCTGTTAAAAAATACTTTGTCAATACGATGATGCTTCTTCGCTCCTTCTGTAGTTATGACAAAAAGCGTTACTGACAACTATTAAAACATAAAAAATACTAACTTTATACTGTTTTACAGAAAAAAAAAATCCTCTACACGATTCGATAATACAGTTTAGGATGTGTAGGCTACACTTCAGGATGTGTACGATACAGCTTAAGATGTGTAGAATGTGTAGGGAAATTATACCCTTGTTCAAAGATTTTTTAGGTCATTTTGATAACTTTCACAATTTTTTTCGGGAAAAAACGAATTCCTTTTAATAGTAATTCTAATGTAAAAAGGACGAAAAAGCTGTGTTGTAGCTTGTTTTGAATTTTTTGGCAGTCGCGAAAATCATCTTCAGGCTTCAGGAAAAATATTAATAAAAAAAATAGCGAAGTTCGTGCGTTACTTACTTGGCCGACATTAGTTTGGATAGTGTTTTCTTCACAATAGTTAATTCGAGACTGTTAGAATTGGTGCAGCAGTATATATATATTTTAATACAGGACATGAGAGCTCCAAGTTGGCAAAAGAATTTTTTAAATTAATAAAGCAAAATAATTATGTAGCTGAGAATTTCATTATATTTTTACTAAATAAAAGTTAATTTTGTTTAAAAGACGTCGCATGCCTTTTCAAAAACATGTCTGCGAAACAGGTAATTGAAGACAGGGGCCTACGTATAATTTCATAAATTTTTGCTTAAGTTAAAGAAGAACATTTAATTATAACTTTATAAGGCTCAAAGATGACCTCGAAGCTTTACTTAGTCACCGGTATATAATAAATAATGAACACTTTTCGCTGTAAGAAAATTACCGTTTTCAAGAGAATACTTTTTTGTGATTTATGAACCTGTACTTTATGTTTAACATGTGAAATTTTGTAGGGATATTCTTTCAAAATGAATTTTCAAAAGCTCGCCTGTAGACCGTTTTCTTACACCATCCATTTTCACATATCAAATACATTTTTGTTAATTTTTTAAGAGTTCCAGCCAAGGGAAAAATATGGCATCCGTTGCCACAATTTTTATTCCAACAGAATGAATTATTGTTTGGTAAAATCAGGTATTATTTATAAAACCAAAAAGACCGACGCTGAAGAAGGTTTTAGAGATATCGTTAACAATACTTAAAACGAAGTGGTTTTTATAAACCACTTGACAAAGACAGATATGTTTCCGGACTTAAACCTGAGTTAAAACATCCATAATAGTTAAACATATTTTTTACGTTAATTCATATTGTTAATTTACTGCTGCATATTCGGTGGGGTAAAAAACGCCCCGAAGACCCCGCACCGCGAGGGGCCCACATTGACGGCCCCTTCAAAATTTGCTACCAGCTTTGCATTTCATAGGTATTTCATTTCATAATTAATTTTATTTTTTTATATTCCGAGAATTTAACGAAGTAAAAAGAATTATACGTGAAAGCGCGGAATTTACAAAGGATATACCATAAATACTTGTCCATTGTCCATTAGTCCATTGACTTTCCTAGTCAAATTTTAAGCGTCAGAAAGAGATTTGGAGATAGTATTTCAAAATTAAAAACAGTGTATGAACTTGCGTATCATTTATTAATAAAAAATCAGTGTGTTTCTTCAAATTTTCTAGATGTATTTAGTGCAGTAACGTTATTTCTAACTTTACCAGTTAGTGTGGCATCAGCGGAACGATATTTTTTCAAACTTAAAATAGTAAAAACCCATTTACGTAACACCATGGGACAACAACGCGTTTCGGATTTATTCTTAATCAGTATTGAACACGACTTTGTTGAAACATTAAATATCGACAAAATTATAAACGATTTTGCAAAAAAAACTCTCGACGATCTGGTCGTTTATATACGATAACGATACGATTAACGAATTCAAAAATTCATAAACCTGAACCTAATAGTAATGAAAATAAGAATTATCATTTTCCATTCGTTATAGAGGGAGCCCCTGAAAACGTTTGCGGGGGGGCACTTAGTTTTTGTTACCACACTGTGCATATTAATACATAAGTTATAACCGATAACTTTTTTCAACGTGAAAAATACATGGTTGCAGTCAAATTGGTAAATAAAATCTAGTTGTCTATTATATTTTTTAATAATGGAACGCATAGGCTATAATAAAAACAAAATACCATGTATTTTAAGGCTAAGCACAGACGTTCCTTACGTATTTTTTTTATTACCTGCTCATTTCGAATTTTTCCCACGTAGATACAAAAAGGTCCTCTATATATGTCACAGAAAAGTTTTTCCTCCAGTCAAAATATTACCCATGGAAGAAATGGCAAATCGGTTCAACTGTTAGGACATTAGGCTTGACAGCACAATATTTTTTTGTACACTTTTTCCACGAACCGCAGGATTGAACATATTTTGATAAAACACAACAAAACATTTTGTTTAGTTTTAGATTAGGACAATATTTAGAAAAGATTTTTTCATCACACCAAAAAAACAATATTTCCTATTTATTTTGACAAATAATGTAATAAGTTTTTATCGCTTATATTAAGATACAGGGCTCAAATAAATTTAAATTAGGGTTATATTTATGTAGAATATACGGATAATTTATATTTCGGTATAATGACGTTTATAATATATTTAAATATTCGTTGTACTGTCTGCGGTAATCTACTTGGCGAAACTTTGTTTTTCTAGAAATAAATTTAGGGTCTGAATATAAAGATGCTATTAGGGACGTCCGTAACGTAGAGAGGGATGTTTATTAATTTTCAGAGGAAGGAAGACGATACAGAAAAAATACTGAGGGTGTAACCGCTTACGCTTACACCGCACTGGCATTTTATGTGAGCAAGAGAGAGTAAACAATATATTTAGATGTCTGCAATAAGAACAACAGATCAATCAGTGTTGCCGGCAAGCGGCGTGAACAACGCATGCCGAGGCCAGAGAGGAAATAATCTATTTTCTGCTACAGAAACGCAGCAGGTGTTCACTTCAGTAATTCAGTAAATGCTTACTAATTAATTATTACTTTTATTTTAAATGGTTTGTTCACCCAACTACTGCTGTATATTGGTGTTCGATAACAATTATTAAAATTTTATTTTAAAATATTCGAATTTTTATTTTAAAACTTATATTTAGTCTGTATGCTAGTTTATAAACAACTTTGTTTCATAAAATTTTTGTTAAAAATAATAAATAATGGTACTTTTCTCTTGAAGCATTTTCATATTTTCCTAATTTATTAACACCCTGTACATCTGATCTAACATTTTTCTATCGTGAACTTATTTTCTCAACAAGCAGAACTTTTTATAAAGAATTACTTTTGGTCGTAAAATGAATAATAAAGATTTTTCCCCCCTTGGGGACCCCATCCACGGACAAACTGTATATTAGTTTATCAAAAATAACGTTCTTAAAACGAAAAAATAGGTTTATTTTTATTGTAAGTGTTCTACATGTATATTAAGAAATAAATTGTAATTTTACATATTATTGTAAAATTACCTTAATTTTATATGTCATTTTTATTTTGGATATTTCTTCATGAAGTTCAGATTTAAACCCCAGTTTCGGATTATAACTCCCCACTTTAATTTCACTTTCTGTTTATAAAGGAGGGGACTGCCCGTAACATCGATTTTGGCTTCCGGGGTATTTTGTTGAAATTTAGGAACGTTCCAGAAAACATTATCTACTCTAAAATATTAACCGAAATTTCCTAAAAAATCTATTTAGGGAACTTGACATTTTCTAAATATATTGCCTGTTTGATTGCCGTGATAAATATTTTAAAATTAACATATGGTAGACAGGGTATTATGGAAATTACTTATATTATATTTAAATTCGCAAATCCTGACTCGAAAACAAATTACAATAAAACATCTTGTTATTTCCCTAAACCGATTTTGTCTGTAGCCATGGTTTACAGATTATCTCCTTAATTCGAAACCAATAAAGATGACTGAAATATCAACTAAGCAAACCAAAAAAATAAGTGCTGAAAAAAGTGTTTACTTTGTTGATTTGTGTCCCTATTTAGTAATACCTATTCGGTAAAGGTTTGGATATTTGATCAGAATTCAAGCAGTTATGGCTTTTTTATTATTCATCGGAAGGTCTTTGGGGTGAATGTTATGAATTTTCATTCCATATGCTTTTCTTTTACTGTCTATTTGAATTCATTTATTCTATAATACCTTCGTAGCCGGGCTTTATTGAAAATTTTTCTAGATAGCAGTCATTAATCATTCTTCTTTTCCCTTCTTCTCTATTGGAATTAATGTGCTTTATTCAAATATTATTAAGCAAAAAATATTTTTTCATACCTTTAAAAAATAATTTTCAATCGTTTTTAAAAACTGTATATTACGAAAAGGACAATAGGAAAACTGAATATTTCTAATAACCTGCTTTCCTGAACTTTGCAATATTATTGATTAAAATAACAGTAAAACTGCTATTTGATACTCTACAAAATTGGTTTATACTATGATGTTTCTTAATATTTTTGATAAAGTGTTTAACACCTAAATAGTCAATACTTAATGCATATGATGAACCTTTGTGATTTTATGAAAGTTTAATAAGTAGGTTTAACTTATTGATCTTGGTGTTAAGGTGCAGTTTAGAATACATTATGTAATTTTTATTAAATATATTTAAACTATTAATAAAATGTCCATCGTCAATAATAAAACAATGTTTCTTAATTTTAGCAGGAAGGAAGAGCAAAAAATATTTTAATTACTTTTCTTGTTCAAGAAAGAATTTCTAAAATAAAAAAAATCCCATTTTTGTCGCCTGCATTTTAAAGCTAAAAAAAACTTTGTTTATTAAATTTTATTTTAATTTGCATATTACAAAGAGCCAATTCTGAAAAGTTGGCTACTTTATATTACTAAAAATACAACTACAAGACCTTTTAAAACGTTTAAAACAAAGCACTTAATAAAAATAACATGTTTTTATAAGTAGAAAATGATTATTTATATACAGGGTTCATTTGAAAACTTCCCACCACGGATTTATCGAAAACCACTGATTAAAAGAAAAAACGCCGAGACACGTCAAAAGATTTGCCAAAGGGGACAACTTTTTAACCAAAAACTACTTCACCCCCTTTTACCCTCTGCCCCCCGGGGTCATCCCCTTAAAAATTTTAAATGACAAGGGGTATCAAGTAATAGCTTGTTTGAAAGGTCTTTCGAAGTGCTTTATTTTGACGTTTGATTTTTTAAAATCGGTCGATTCGTTTTCGAGAAAATTAGAAAAATCTTTATTTATCTTAATTTGTTCCGATAAAAAAAAAACACGAAAATATCACTTTTTATTTCAATAAGTGTTCAAAAACCAACATAAACAGCAATTCGGAAGATTAGACGTGGCAGCAACCAAATAACAACTCGAATTTTTTTCCGCCTTCTTTTTATCAACACAGATAACATGTATTTATTCTTATACCTGTTTAGTTTTTTATAGTTGCTAAGGAAACGAAAGAATTTAATTTGCTGTCAGTTACCTTTGTGACAATCTTGGGATAGTGAAGATTAATTTATTGATTCAGATTTTACTTCCAAAATGGTTTACACGCTAGCCGAAAGAGTGGAAATGATTCTAATTTATGGTGCCCAAAATCAATGTGCTCGGCAAACTGCCGTCACATTTAACGCCAGACATCCGGAAAAGATATTCGCATAGGTATGTTTTGGACCTTGTTACTAAATTTACTCAAACTGGATCTGTTGCAAATAAAAAACGTAATCATCGTAGAGTTTTGGATGAAGCCGCTCAAGTTGAAGTTTTGGGTCATTTTGGCATAAATCCTAATACTTCATTACGCAAAATTGTTGATGCGACTGGTATTTCATTAGGCTCTGTACACACAGTTACTAAATTGCATAAATTTTATCCATTCAAAATGAAAATATTGCAAGAGTTAACCGAAGATGATTTCGATAGGCGAGTTGAGTTTTGTGAACAAATGACTGCAGCGATTAATGATAATACCATTCATGTAAAGAATATCTGCTTCAGTGATGAATGCACATTTTATCTAAATGGATTTGTTAATAAGCATAACTGCAGGTATTGGAGCAATGAAAATCCTCATGCTTTTGTAGAAGGGCATACTCAGTACCCCCAAAAAATTAATGTATGGGCAGGCATTTTAGGAAACAAAGTGATTGGGTCATTGTTTATTAATGGGAATTTAAATGGAGGCATTTATTTAGATATGTTGGAAAATACCATCAATCCGCTTATCACTGAAACCATTGAAAACCAAATCGAAGGCGATGGAAACCCTATACTTGATGAGGCTGAAATATATTTCCAGCAAGACAGCGCTCCTCCTCACTATGTTCTTCCGGTTCGGCAATTGCTAGACGACGAGTTTCCAGATAAATGGATAGGGCGAATAGGGCCTATAGAATGGCCTGCTAGATCTCCTGACTTGACGCCATTAGACTTTTTTCTATAAGGGCCATTTGAAGTCTATTGTGTTCACTCCCCAACCTGAAAGTTTGGAAGAACTTCGTCAACGCATCATCGAAAGCTGCCAGGATATCCCACAACATGTTTTTGAAAATGTCCGTCAGGAATTTGAACATCGCCTATATCATTGTTTGGCCAATAACGGGCAACATTTTGAACACTTATTGAAATAAAAAGTGATATTTTCGTGTTTTTTTTTCTTCCTGAACAAATTAAGATAAATAAAGATTTTTCTAATTTTCTCGAAATCGAATCGACCGATTTTAAAAAATCAAACGTCAAAATAAAGCACTTTGAAAGACCTTTCAAACAAGCTATTACTTGATACCCCTTGTCATTTAAAATTTTTAAGGGGATGACCCCGGGGGCAGAGGGTAAAAGGGGGTGAAGTAGTTTTTGGTTAAAAAGTTGTCCCCTTTGGCAAATCTTTTGACGTGTCTCGGCGTTTTTTCTTTTAATCAGTGGTTTTCGATAAATCCGTGGTGGGAAGTTTTCAAATGAACACCCTGTATATAATGTTATGTGTTTGTTTGACCTAGACAGCTGAAAATGCAGGAAAAAAGTATTAACTTGGAATTTTAGAGGTAGTTCTTGGAAGTCAAAAGTCAAAAGAAAGTAAGTAGAAAAATACTGACCGAAGCTAGTAGAAGTACTATTTTTACAACATGCCAAAGATCTTATTGCTAAATTTAAAAGATTATTTAGGTACTATTTGTGAAAAGCATTTCATACAGTTTAAAATTAAAATGAAATTAGTAATAAACGCTTCAGATTTATTTTTTCCTGCTAATGATCATTGTAGAGACTGCATTCGCCAAAAGCATTTAATTATGCCAATTAAACATGCGTTTTTTAAAGTTGTTTACTTTGCTCCTGTTCGGGAGCGCACTTCATTCTAGATTTATTAAAATGCAATTTAACAGGAAGCAGGAATTATGAGATTATAAGACCTAATTACACGGTCTTGTTCGAAAATGGGCCCGTTTTCGTAGGTACTATGCAGTGTCAGTGACGTACACACGTCTTATTTACTAGTAAAATTTGCATTAGCAGGAACTTAGGCCACTTAGTGAATTAATAAAGAACTATTACAACTGGCTTAAGGAACTTTTCAATCTCTGCCTTTTTAATAGTTCTGTACCAACGAACTGGAATGATATATTAATGATATTACTATTCAAAAAAGGGGATTCAGCAAACGTAGAAAAGTACAGACCCATAAGCTTGCTTTCACACTTGTACAAGCTATTTACTAAAATAATAAACAAACGATTGGAAAACAAACTAGATTTCTATCAACCCGTAGAGCAAGCAGGGTTTAGATCAGGCTACGGAACGAACGATCACTTACTTGCGCTTAAAGTACTAATAGAAAAAACGATAGCATATAATAGACCCCTAATACCTACTTGTTTTTGTGAATTTCCAAAAAGCATTCGATATGATTGAAATGAATGCAATAATGGCAGCCCTTAGTCAATGCCGTATCGACTATAGATATACTCGTCAAGTCCACAGTATATACAGGAATTCGCAGGCTAGTATTATAGGCTCCATAAAAATAGCGACAAATTTCCCATTGAAAGAGGAGTTAGACAAGGCGATACAATGTCCCCAAAGTTATTCATCGCCACTTTAGAATATGCCTTTAAAACACTAGACTGGGAGAACATTGGCATTAAGATAGATGGGAAATGGCTGAATAACCTGCGTTTTGCCGACGATATTGTGTTAATCATAATAAGGAAGCTGCATTAATGATTGAACAACTAAAACAGGCCGCGGAGAAGGTTTTACTAAAAATAAACCAACAAAAAACGAACTTTATGACGAACATGGTGCTTGGAGGCTCTATCACACTGGATAACCATGTTGTGGAGGAAGTTAGTGAGTATAAATATCTGGGCCACGAAATAAAAATTAGTAGAGATAACCAGACGCATGAGCGCATGGTAGGCTGAAGGATGTTTTTAATAGCAGCCTACCAATAAGCCTAAAAAGTAAGGTCTACAATCAGTGTGTATTACCGCTCATCACATAATATGGAGCAGAAACACTTACCCTAACTAAAAATATCGTATCCAAACTCAGAGTCGCCCAAAGAAAAATGAAAAGAGCAATACTAGGTATCAGCCTGCAGGATCGTGTAAGAAATACAGAAATTCGCCGGAGAACAAAAGTCGAGGACTTAATCGGCCGAATTACCACACTTAAGTGGAAATGGGCAGGGCACGTTGCGAGGTTCAAAGATGATAGATGGACCATCAGACTTGTGAACTGGAGACCCCGTGCTGATAAAAGAAGCAAAGGAAGGCCTCCAACGCGCTGGAGCGACGACATCAAAAGGATAGCTGGATACTGGACCAGAGCTGCTCAAGACCGAGAAGAATGGAAACGTTTGGGGAAGGCCTATGTTCAGCAGTGGACTCAACAGGCTGGATGATGATGATGATGATGATTACAAATGGCTTGTTTTTAAACAAGAATTAAACAATTTCTTCAATCTAGAAAAGAAAATTACTTCCTTAAATACATAATATATAATTTTAAACTTTTTCATTTTGTATAATTTTTTGCCAATCAAGTAATCCTTTTTGTTTAGAATATTAATATTCCATTACCGTCCTTAACTAAAATACCTAAATATTAAATACAATTTTTAAAAAAGTTGTCGAAAGAACCCTTTTCTCATAAAAACATGGAAGGAATTTTTTGCAGATTTTTTATGGGAATTGGGAATGGCTATCTGTAAAAGGAATATTTATAGGTCGTATAGAAAGATTATCCGAAGTGATAAAACGTCGCAATTTAGCGGCATTTTAGCAATTTGAGCTGCGGACACTCGTGATTTGTGACGTTTCCTTGTATAGTAACAGTAGTAAATGCATGGCACAAATCGATAATATCCTTATCTGACAGATTCTGTTATTTTTATCATTGGTCATATTTATTATTAGCATGGCTATGCTGTGTTGGATTAAATATATATGACGATTTTTAGATTATAGGTTTTTGTAAAATTATTATCAACTAGCGGGTACCCCGGTACCCGAGGCTTGGATCGCGCAATTCAATTGTTATACATTCGCCATCGAAACAAAGCACCGGGAACCATACATACTACCCAATAGAACCTTAAATAGTTATTTTTCCATTTCTACCTCCTAAGGGAAAATTTCCCAAGACCTCCACGTTTTAGTTTCTGAGATAAACAAAAATTCATACAAAAATTTCAACCACCGTTTTTAAGGGTTGATTTTCGAAAAATCGCTTCTGGAAGCCTATGATTCTAAAATTAGGGTTTTAGGCCGAGCATTACAAATTTATATACAGGGTGAGTCGGGAGGAATGGGCAAAACTCTAAGAGTGTAATCTATGAATCAAAATAATAAGAAAAAACTCAAATGTTGTTATCCAATATTCTTTTGTTTTTAAATTCAACTCAAAAACAAAATATTGCATTAATTTAGCTTTCCTGTAATAAATGGTATTATTGTCCGCTTTCGATTGTTGTGCTGTCACTATCCTATTAGTGTCAGTATAAATAGTGTCAGTAAAGAATTTTACATTGATTCACCGTTAACTTTCGGATTTGTATCATTTAAATTTTATAAAATGCAATACATTTATTCAAATCTCGAATACGCCAATATGGTTTTTATTTATGGTTTGTGTAATGGAAATGCTACAGCGGCTGCTGAAGAACATCGTCAACGATTTCCACATCAAATAATACCGAACAGAAAGTCATTTATCCAGAGTTTTCAACAAACTGTGCGAAACCGGAACGCTTCCAAGTGCTAATGTAACATCCGAACGAGCCATTCGACAGGATTTAGAAGAAATAGAATATGTTGAAGCTTTAGTAGAAGAAGATGCAACGACCAGCTCACGAAGAATTGGAACTCAGTTGGGGTTTCCCCAAAAAAAGAGTGATCAATACGCTTAACGAGCAAGGCTTATACCCGTACCGTGTACAGATTCTTCAACCTGGAGACTACGCCAAGCGTATACAATTTTGTCAGTGGATAATTCATAATCGTCATCTTGTACCACACATACTTTTTACTGACGAAGCTAAAATCCCATGTATGGTCGGACGAAAATCCTCACGCAATAGTAGAAAATAATTTTTAACACAGGTTTTCAGTAAACGTGTGGTGCTGCATGATCGACCGATAATAATTTAATTGGCCCTTTTCTTTTGGAAAATCGCCTTACAGGGGATCACTACTTAAGTTTTTTACAAAATGAATTGCAAGGACTACTGGAGGAGATTCCTTTAAACATCAGAATTCAATGTCAACACGACGCGACGGAGCGCCTGCCCATTTCGATCGTCGGGTCAAGCAATATTTGGACCAAAAGTTTTTAGAGGTTTGGATTGGTCGCGGTGATCCTATTAGTTGGCCTCCTAGATCGCCAGACCTCACACCGTTGGACTATAATTTATGGGGTTGGTTAAAAAATGAGGTATACAAAGTAAAAGTATACAGGGTGGCCCTTTAGTGTGGCAAAGTACAATAGCTCCGTTACTATTTCAAATACATTAAAAATATTAATACAAAAGTTGAAGGGCAGTAAGTGACTTATAACGTAAAATTATTTTTAACTCTATAGGGTGGCTCAAAAAAGCGGAACAAGAAAAAATGTACTTTTTTCAAATGGAACACCCTGTATATTTTTACATTTTTAAATTCCACATAAAATTACAATTATTTTTTATCAAATACATTATTAGTCTATACTTCATAGTTTCCGAGATATTAACTCTCGAAAAGTGACATTTTTGAACTTTGACAACTTCTAACTTTCTAACAGTACGTCTTAGAGCAAAACGGCTTACATGTCCCTATCTTCAATTTTTATTATCTTCCCAAAAAAAATCAACTTCCAGTTAAACCGGAACAACTATATTTCCTGCTTTCGAGTAACATCCGGTTTAACCGGAAGTTGATTTTTTGGGAAGATAATAAAAATTGAAGATAGGGACATGTAAGCCGTTTTGCTCTAAGACGTACTGTTAATAAGTTAGAAGCTGTCAAAGTTCAAAAATGTCACTTTTCAAGAGTCAATATCTCGGAAACTATAAAGTATAGACTAATAATGTATTTAATAAAAAATAATTTTATCTAGAATTTAAAAATGAAAAAATATACAGGGTGTTCCATTTAAAAAAAGTACATTTTTTATTGTTCCGCTTTTTTGAGCCACCCTATAGAGTTAAAAATAATTTTACGTTATAAGTCACTTACTGCCCTTCAACTTTTGTATTAATATTTTTAATGTATTTGAAATAGTAACGGAGCTATTGTACTTTGCCACACTAAAAGGCCACCCTGTAGATACTAGGGATGCATTAATTAGACGCATTAGAAATGCTACACTCAATATTAAAGAAAGGCACGAATCAATTAGAAGAGCCACGCGCGCCCTTCGTAAACGAAGCAGGAAATGTTTGGAAGGCAATGGCGGTATTTTTGAAAATTTACTAAACCAATGATTTATTTAAAACAATGTTAACGTTGCATATTTTGGTTTAACAATATTATTATTTTATTTAACGCTGTAATTTGAAAACGAATAAATATTGGGTAACAACATTGGGGTTTTTTCTTATTATTTTGATACATAGATTACACCCTTAGAGTTTGGCCCATTCCTCTTGACTCACCCTGTATAGTATAGATTACTGTATTTAATTTTTGAAAAATTTTAAATAAGTATTGTTTTGTTGTTCCTAATAATTAAGGTATTTAAGATTGGAAAAACGTTACAATACAAATACCCCGACTATGACACGGTTCTACGAATTGTGGTTGCTTTGTGCAAAAAATGATAATAATAATAATAATAATAATAATAATAATAATAATAATAATAATAATTATAAGATAATTATTAAATGCAGGTTAAAGTGTTGTACATAAGAATACAAAAATCCATCAAAAGTACATGGAATGTAAACATCTCGAGATGTACAAAAGGAATTTATTTACGAAAAATAATTTAAACAAACAGCAGCAAACAACAATAGTTTTGTATCTTTTAACAACGAGAAAGGTAGTAGATGCTGTTTGCATTTGCAAGAAAGCATTTTCAAGAAATACGAGAAAATGACAAATAACGTAACGTAATTTGTTTGTTACTGTTCTGCTTCAAAGTTTCCCATTTGACTTTAAGGCAATAGTTGGTGTTAATTTCACTAAATATTGTTTGAATATTTTACTAAAACCATGCACGTGAATTGCAGGCATTGGAAATCTTTTGTGTATTATTATTATTATCATTAAGAATTAAAAATATAAGAGGGCGACCACAAGGTTATTTAATAGATTTGATGCTTTCGACACGAGCAGGAAATTTTGTGGTTTATATGGCCGTGATATATCTCCAGTAATTTTCGGAGTGTCTAATAATACACCAGGCTCGTTTCTATTATAATAATAGTGTGGAACTTCGTTATAGATTACCACGTTCATGTTTCTAACTATGTAAGGTCAATTTCTATTCAAAATGCATACCTATCGTTAGTCCATACGGGTCGGACATAAAATTTGCAACTGAAACAGAATTTTCATTCATTTTCCGGCAAAGAGCTATGAATTTTTTATGGATTAGTTCGTCATTAAATTTATTTTTAAAAGTATGTGGATTGGATAAACCAGGGACAAACCAATAAAAAACACATTATTAATAATTATTGTATAACTTGTATAAGTGTGTGTACGATTTCTGGGAAATGACTTTTTACCGGCATCTCAATGTATTGACAGAAATTATGAAAATAGGAAATAACGCATGCCTCCAATATCTCAATACCTCTTGATAGAAACGTAGGAAATGGATTTTATTCTGAAATAAGTTCAAGTCTTTCAAGATTGACAGGACTCTTTTATGAATTGATGGTAAATAGGTATGTCTTAAATAAAAATCCTAAAATATTATTTTTTATTATATTTCCTGAACTTATAGAAATTTGGACAACTAGAATCTGCGATGGTACTCTCGCAATATATTATGTTGAGGCATATGGCAGGCCGAATCTCCTGAAATGAAAAGAGCAATTATTTACATTTAAAACTTTTCAGGCTTCCTCGTAGGTGTCCAAATTAAAAATTGAAATGAATCGCTCGCTAAAACAACATTAGTCATTGCATGTAAAAATTGGGACCCATTGATTAAATCAATTTAGCGTAGGAAATAAAAGCTGAGTGACAAACCAAAAATTTAACATAAAAAACCCTTTTGTATCAGGAACGATATCGATAGGCTATCACGCATATTGACTTGGCCAGTGAATAGACTCAATGCGTTAAAACAGAACTTTCGATAAATTGAGATAGATTTTAGGGCTTTATACGACGGAAAGATAAAACTTTTGCCATCAAAATGCAGAAAAAACAAGGAAAAGTAAATTGGCATATGTCATGTGCTGGCAGCGTAAATGTCGTGTTAGAATGATATATTGCATATAAGGAAAGTGAATTTATTTTATGGCTTTAAGGCCATAAGTATTTTCGTGTTTCCGGAATTTCCATTTAACGGCTAAACGATCAGACCTTCGATTTTTAAGTTTTTTTATGAAAATATTGATAACAATCGGGAAACACAGTTACGCATGAATCGATCACTGGCTTAGGAAAAATAACCCATTAGGCCGGTGTTCAATTTAGCCACCACTTGAAACAACAAAAGAAATATAATAAATCTTTAAAAAAATAGTTTGCCGTGTTTGGATCATAGACAATTTACCTTTAGATCTTACGTACAGCTTATCTCCTGCGCAAACAAAAGTACGTCCGAGCGCATGACTTGCCGGTCAGCTGCCTGCCTTCTGGACACCTTCGTGCATGCGCACAAACCTCGTGTTATCGGTCTGTCCTACTTTATCGACAAGGATCGACATGCTCAAGATACTCTACAGAACCGGCTCGGCCGCCATTTTTGTTGTTTAGTTTTAAGGTTTCTCTGTGGATTCATTGTAGTTTTCTTAGCTATCGTATTTCTAGTTTTTGTGTAGTTTAGTGAATTGTGTCTAATTGTGAGAAAATTAATTCTGTCAAAGTTGCTGGTTGGTTAATTTTTTGGCTAAAATCTGTACATCCCGGCATTAAGCTTTTATTAAAGCCGTATTTCACGGGTCAAGTTCTCGGGCAAAAACTTTTCAAATTCTTGAACACGAAATTTTGCTTGAAAATGTTTTACACGTTACACAAGTTATATACCAACTAATATTTGACTTGAGGTTAGGTACGCGATAACACCGTAGCTTGGTTACTTTGCTGGTTTTGTTTGTTTTTATATTTGATTTTATATAAGACTAGTTTAATTCACTTGCTCTTGTTCTCTTTTCGAACTAAAAACACGACAACGAATCATTTTTAAACAAATTTTAGAAACAAACCCTTAAAAACAATTTTTTATCCTCAAAATCTGATGAGGTTTGCAACTACTAAAAATACCAGAAATCAGTACCTTCTTTCCCATCGTGATCAAAAATTGAGAAGAAATTTCAATTTTTTGGCAAGAATTTAAATTTTAAAGCCGGGACCTGTCTATTTTCCCATTCGTCAAACGATAATGTCGCAGTGCGCATGTCTAATAGTGTCTAGCTTTGTTTACATGCGCGAGGCCATAAAACTGCCACTTTCGTGATTATTGTTTGCTTATCTAAAGGTAAATTGTCTATGGTTGGGATAGGTTGGCCCGGCTACAAAAATACAAAACACCCAACTTTGCACTCTCAGCCTTCGCGTTACATAAAATAGTTTTTCTATTTCACGTTCATAATAAGCTCAGTACGATACGCATTTGCGTATCGTAATGAAGCTATTTCGATACGCGTTTTTTCTTTATTTGATGTTGGTAACATTTAAATGTTTTATTTCATTGACTTGCGCGGCCTTTGTGATTTACGAGAAAACCCATTTTTCGCAGAGGAAAAATAGCTTGATAACTTACTTTTTTATTCTGTGTGGATAACAGTCATGTATGTTGGTTGCATAAATCTATAAATCAATCTTTTGTAGATGCTTCAAGCTATCATTTCCTGCCAAATCCTATCCAAAATTTAATCTACTAACCTTCCAATGTCGATTTTAACTTCAACTTTATTTGAATTTTTCAGCTTCCCTATACTAAATTGCAATGCCGTGACGTAAAATCACGTCTTTTGAAATTCGAAAAAAAGTAGCAAAATCTCCCGAATTTCCGAACGCTCTGTATATGTACCGAGTGTACAAGGATCACACAACGTATTCCGTCCAATTTCAAATCTCATATCGCTAAAATAACTTTAGAATCTCGTGGTGAAAATGGGTCAATAAATCAAAAAATGACAGTTTGCAAAATAATTTTTGTTGTCCAGAGGCTACTATGATAAAAAACAGTATTACCAACATAAAATTTAGACATAAAAGTTTACAAAATTTGTAGGATTTATTTTCTTTTTAAAAAATTTTTCATGATTATAAAAGGTGAAATAGAAAAAATGTATAAAGCACATGTTTCATAAGGCATTTTAGCGCACGTGTCAATAAAAAAACTCGCCACTTTGTGGCTCGTTTTTTAAAATAGACGCGTGCGCTAAAACCGCTTCTTATGAAACGTGTACTTTAATATACTATTAAGGTTTTTGTTCTTGCGAATAAACCGTTTTCACCGCATCTACGCTTACCTGAAAAATTCAGCCAAGATAGGAAACGAAGACACTAAATATCGCGGTGTGTGCTTCGTTATCGTATTTGCTGCTATGGAAGGGGAAATGCAGCGAGAGTGGAGTGGGAATATGAATCGCGCTCGAACAAAAGTTGGCAACCTTGAGTCAAACTGCAAGCGCTTGCCAGTACCTACTGTACAGGGTGTCCAGTTTTCGACACTTTTGACGGGTATCTCAGTTATTAGTACAGATAGAATGATGCGGTTTTCGCAAACCTGTATCACTTTTTTGTGAAACAAATGATGCCCTTAACGGATTTATCATGGCCATCTTGGTTTTTGAGATACAGGGCGAAATTGAAAACGGTGCATTTTCAGACACCCCTTGTATTTTAGTTATCTTATACCTTATCGAAAATATAAGAACGGAGTGTTATACAGTTTTTTACGTAGAATCCAGTGGCGTAGTTAGTATTTTTCCAGGTGTCTCCATTGTTGAGAAATATACCAAAGTTATGTTTTTTTAATGGAACGCCCTGTATATTTTTTCATATTTGCATTCTGCTTACTGAGAGCTTTCCAAAAATATATAATAGTTAGCACTTTGTTTTAACAGGAAGGTCAAAATTCATATTTTTTTAAAAATTGGGAGCAGGCCTTGGATTTTGTTTCACTAGAACAATTAAATTGTGGATTAAAATGCATCCTTTTTATTTATAAATATTGTTGAAAATGGATGCCATTTCTAAGAAAATATAAATACCATCCATACAAATTTAAAATTGTGCAAAATTTACATCCTGGAGATGCAGATCGGCGATTAATCTTTTGTCGTTGATATACAGAACAAATCCCGGCCGGGCCAATGCCAATTTTGGAAGATTAGTAATCTGGTCCGATGAGAACCATATTTCTAGTGCTGGAATTTTTAACCGGCATAATACAAGGCATTGGTCTGAAGAAAATCATATGTTATTTACGAAAGGGAGCAGCAAGGGCGCTTTGGATTTGGTGTTTCTTGCTTCATATTAGGTAATCAAATAACTTACCGTATTTATGAGGGAGGCCTTACGGCAAATATGTATGTGGAAATCTTGGAAGAGGTTATATACCCGAGTTATTAGAAATCGTTCCCCTTGCCCAGCTAAATGCTATACATTTCCAGCAAGACGGTGCACCGAGTCATAACTCTCACGTAGTAAGGCATTTTCTAGAAAATTATTTTCAACAAAAATGGATAGGCACAAATGGAGCTGTAAGATGGCCACCGCGATCGCCCGATCTATCGGTGTTGGACTTCTTTCTTTGGGGTTTTTTGCAGAGCAAGATATACAATACCAGGCACAGAACTGTAGAGGAACTTCGACAGGCTACCCATTTAGCATTTCAATTTCTACAAAACCACAGGCCTATAATAATTTTAAACGCCTTGAGACTTATTACCGAAATGTGTCAGCGTTGTATTAGGGAGAATGGCAACCATTTTTAACAATATTTATAAATAAAAAGTATGCATTTTAATCCACAATTTAATTGTTCTAGTGAAACAAAATCCAAGGCCTGCTCCCAATTTTTTTAAAAATATGAATTTTAACCTTCCTGTTAAAACAAAGTGCCAACTATTATATATTTTTGGAAAGCTCTCAGTAAGCAGAATGAAAATATAAAAAAATATACAGGGCGTTCCATTTAAAAAAACAAAACTTTGGTATATTTCTCAAAAATGGGAACACCTGGAAAAATACTAACTACGCCACTGGATTCTACGTAAAAAGCTGTATAACACCCCGTTCTTATATTTTCAATAAGGTATAAGATAATTAAAATACAAGGAGTGTCTGAAAATGCACCGTTTTCAATTTCGCCCTGTATCTCAAAAACCAAGATGGCCATGATAAATCCGTTAAGGGCATCGTTTGTTTCACAAAAAAGTGACACAGGTTTGCGAAAACCGCATCATTCTATCTGTACTAATAACTGAGATACCCGTCAAAAGTGTCGAAAACTGGACACCCTGTACATACAAATTTATGATGCATTAAAATTATGGTTTTTACAAAAATTTAACCTTTGTTCGTTTTATTAGAGGTATAAAAATCTTGTATCATAATTTTGTATAGGAAAACGTAGCGCCAAATAAATCCGAAGTTTATATCTTTGAAATATTTGAAATTAGCCATTTTATTGGAAAATCGAACAAAGATGCCAAAATTACGTCGAAATTTAGTGGCCTATAAAATTCGGTATGATAATTTACCACAAAGTTTGGATAGGAAACGTCTGTTGGTACACTAGTCCACAAAAGTAATACGACGAATACCTAAATTTTAGTGTTATTTGTATTACAATGTCACAAACTTGCTGTAAACAAAGTAGATAATAAAAACCAGGGCCCAGATTTCAAACCTTTCGAGACAACCGATTGTGCCAACACTATTTTTGGGACAGTTATGGAAAAACCTCGTTATCTGTCTTCTGTCTCTCAGAGAACTTATAGCTTAAAGAACAAAGATAAGGTTAGTAATTATAAGACAAATATGTACAGGGTTATCCAACCAAGACTAGACAAGGCGATTTTTTGACATTTCCTGTACTTTTATAAAAAAACTGAAATAGCCATCTTAAGTCATTTTCTCCCGCGAATTCGAATATCTTCAGCAAAAAACAATTGAACATCAAACAAAAGTACTAGGGGTTACTTTGATATTTTTTTAAATGGAACACCCTGTATATTTTTACATTTTTAAATTCAACATAAAATTATAATTATTTTTCATTAAATGCACTATTAGTCTATACTTCATAGTTTCCGAGATATTGACTCTCGAAAAGTGACATTTTTGAACTTTGACAGCTTATAACTTTCTAACAGTACGTCTTAGAGCAAAACGGCTTACATGTTCCTATCTTCAATTTTTATTATCTTCCCAAAAAAATCGACTTCCAGTTAAACCGGAACAACTATATTTCCTTCTTTCGAGTTACATCCGGTTTAACCGGAAGTTGATTTTTTTGGGAAGATAATAAAATTTAAAGATAGGGACATGTAAGCCGTTTTGCTCTAAGACGTACTGTTAGAAAGTTATAAGCTGTCAAAGTTCAAAAATGTCACTTTTCGAGAGTCAATATCTCGGAAACTATGAAGTATAGACTAATAGTGCATTTAATAAAAAATAATTATAATTTTATGTGGAATTTAAAAATGTAAAAATATACAGGGTGATCCATTTAAAAAAATATCAAAGTGACCCCTAGTACTTTTGTTTGATGTTCAATTGTTTTTTGCTGAAGATATTCGAATTCGCGGGAGAAAATGACTTAAGATGGCTATTTCAGTTTTTTTATAAAAGTACAGGAAAAGTCAAAAAATCGCCTTGTCTAGTCTTGGTTGGATAACCCTGTACAACAAAAAGGCATATCAGTAGTGTCACAACCACCTTGAAAGGTGGTGGTGGTGGTAGTGTACTGTATACGATATAGCTTCTCCGGTATACAAAACACTTGACCGCCATTACGAATTATGAGAAATCCGTTCTAATCTGATTTTTAATATCTCTCAAATGATTCAACTAATTAAAATTTTCTTGTAGAATTTAAATTAGAACTTTAAGTATTTCCAAACTTTCTCAATTAATCAATTAATGCATTTAGAGATTCTTACGGCCACTTTTAACTAGGAATTATATGACTCGATTTATCACTTTAGAATTTGGCAACATTTTACCAGTTTTTTAAATACTGTTTAATGTTCTTTATTAATGCACCATGAATCATCAAATCTCATCGCCGTAAAAAGCATACTTATTATAATTTTTTAATTAGTTATTACGTAACTCGCTATCTTACCGATAAGGCTAAACTAACATTTTCGCATATTTTGACCTCTCACGTTGTTTGTTTTAAAAGTTCAACCCCCTTGTTATAGAGCAAGTACAAAATACCTCTTATTTTATTCGGAAAAAGTTTTACTTTTTCTAGTCACGTCAAAATAAAACTGCAAAATATTAAATAAAAACTTAAATAGCAGCCTAACGGTTTCGGTCTTGCTATGCCTTCTCAGCAGTGGCGCAGCGAGGGGGGGTTTTAGGGGTTAACCCCCCCCCCCAGACGCCCAGACTAAGACGGTTTTTTACGGTTTAAGTTTTTAAAATTTTGAAATCCTGTTATTTTTTTTTTGAAAACCCCCCCTAATACAAAATTCTGGCTGCGCCACTGCTTCTCAGTATCACATTAATACCCTGTCAAAAATATATAGTTAATTATAAAAATTTAATAAAGTTGGTAAGAATTAGGTATATTATCAGTTTTTTTTTTTGGTAATACAACACCTACTTAATCATTAGGATTCTTAAGCTAAACGGGAAGTTATTTCCTGCTTAAAATCAGGAGCTATACTTGTATTTTGTGTAAATTGAACAAAATTACCCACTATTCATGATGTTCAGGTCAGAGATCTGCAATTGAAACTAGCTATTTGTGCCAAATATGATTGCCTACAAGCAAATGGGTGCTCTAACGACTCGGTTTCTGTGTCACTGGATTTAAACAACCAAGACTTAAACTTGACGGGGGGGTTAATATATTATAACATAACTATATGACCCAGTTTTCGATCCAGCAAAATTACTTTTCCCAATTACATTATTTCTAGTTAAAGCTGATAAAAATAAGAATAAAATTAAAGCAGGAAACGCATTATTTCCGGAGCGGTTTTTAAGGGATTAGAAAAATTAATTGTCAAAAGAGCACTAAAAATGTAAGTAACAAAATGTCTTGTTACAAGAAAAAGTAAGCAACGATTAAACTGTTCGGAGATTTTAAAAACCTTAAACTAAATTTCACGTTTTCTCTTAAATTTGCTATACAGAAAAAAATATAAAAAGTTGCTGCCTGGATTTTTAACAACGTACCTACATAGTTGTTGTAGGTACACAATGAATACACAGTGAATGAAAGGCATTTTAAATAAAAAGAAAATTATTTCACGAAAATATAAATAATTGTCATAGTCTCTCTTGACGTCGTTTTTTTGTCAAAATGTCCATGTATTTAAATTAAATCTTATAAGCACACATTTGTCATTTTCCTTTGTAGATGCTGGTCTGTCCTTTTAAAACACGATTTTTACTTTAAATATAAAATATGGCTAAGGCACTGTTAATTTTTATACAAAAATATACACAAACCTAATTCGTTTAAATAGAAATATGATATGAATAATTATAATATATGTATATAATATAAAATGAGTGTTATGCCATTGCCTTACTATATTTAAACCACTACCTGCCCTCCTGTCCAGCGTCCTGCCCTTTACAAATTACCAAAACCTATTAAAATTAATATTCTCGTTTTTAAAGCAATTAGCAAAATAATTTAAAAATGGAACACAGTCGGGTGCAAATTTCCATCTATGAAGGAAGCGATTATGCGTAAAACGGTAACGTAGCTTTCGCGCCAAGCGACGAGGCACACGGGAGGCCCGAAGTGATGACGAAATCGCCATAACACATCAATAAAAAATATTGGAAAATGAGCTTGAATGCAAGCAGGAAAAAATATCCGCGTGGCCAGGCCCTCTCTTCGTTTGACGTTAGACGTTTCAAACAGTTCCGCGTCGCGTCGCGATTTGTTTGTAAACTAAATAATTTTCGTTCGGCCGGCTGATTTAATGTATGTTAATGAACTTTTTATTTTAGAAATACATAATGAATACTATTAGATTTTGAAAGGAAACTCCATTTTCTACCATTTCTTTAGAACATAAATTGGAAATTAAGGAATTAGGACGACCGTACCAGATTTAAATATAGAAAAAACTCAGGGCGGACAGAAAGTGCGTTTGCGTAAATTTAATAGAAATATTTATGGAAAAAATACTTGGGTGTGCGGTTGCGGTTGTGGTGAATCTAATAGACTATTTTGTTTTATGTGTGTTTTATTTGGTGGGGAGCAAACTTGATCCCAAAAAGGTCCAGATGATTTGGTCCATATCTGGGAAAAAATGAAGACACATGAAAAATCGAAGGTACATTTAAATTAAACAATATATTTAATTTCAGTATGCTTGGTAAAATTAACATTAAAACTCTATTAAATTCTGCATATCACAATAAAATAATGAAGAAAAACGAACAAATTGATAAAAACAGATACATATTAAACCAAATTATAAACCGCGTTCGGTTTTGTGGTGCATTTGAGTTGGCTTTGAGAGGTCATGACGAAAAAGGGCGCGGCGCCCAAATTTTTTTTGTCTGCGGCGCTAAGGGTTTACCTGGCCCTACTTCACTAAAATGGCACGAGCCGCCACTGATTTAAACCCGTTAATTCTGATATTTAAACACATCGCAGAAAAACGTTTTAAAATGAAAATTTCGGGTTCTCTTACACGTGGCGTACTTTAACCAAACTGTCAGTGTCAAACAGGTGTGTTCTTAGAGAAATTCGACTATATCTAGTTTTGTTACCGTTACTCTACGAAGCATGGTCTTTGAAATTAGGTAAAGAGAAATTATCTTTGGGCCTAACAACTAGGTAACAGAAGCAGGAAATTGTACTCGTTAAATGTAATTGTATATTTTAACACTGTCAAATTTATCTCTAATTTTTTATATCGTGTAGACAGCGAATCGATAAATTTTAAATTCAGAGCATAACCTCAAACATGTTTGTTGCTATTTTCACAAATTGTAAAATTTTCAAACCACAATCATCAACAAATTATTGGTAGGTATTTTATAACGCTGATTTAATAATTGCATTTAATGCAACAACGAACCTAGCGGTTTTTTTGTTTGAGAGCTGATAAAATATGTATATTTTAACGTATTATGTCTTTTCAAAGTAATTTTAATTTTGTTTTTTTGCGAATAAACCATTTCAAAACACCAACAGATTTTTCGTCGTACGCCTACCTGAAAATTTCAGTTCGTATGCTCTGCTCATTCAGTTCAAATCATTACTTTAAATATAGTACTTATAACTTTGTTTTTCTATGTCACCGTAATTTAAGAGCAAGAATCACTTCTGTATTCAACAAAGCAATGATTCTTAATAGATATTGAGATCGAGTAAAGAAATTAAGTGAAAAAACTTTAAATTCCGCCCAAGTTTTCTTTCTAAGTTACTTTTTTCAAGTTAAATGTTGTCCTAGGTGAAAATCGAGATCGACAGTTTGATGGAAATGGATATTTTCTCGTGGGTTTAGATCGTCTCACGTTTTTGGCTGAAGTCAACCTCAAAAAACGGAGCGAGCACGTTAATCGAAATGTTTTTCTTTAAGCGGCTTAGTTCGAAACAGGCGTCTCAAATCGGGCTTAAACCGATTGATTCGATTCCCTAGAGTGTCGAATCAAAACAAAGAAAATATTTTTTCAATGTGAAATATTACCCTTCAATAAAATATTCGTGAAATATTTCGATGTAGGTGTATTAAAATATCGGGGATAAATGAATCTTAACTCATATTTTCGAACAATAACTGCTTGGTCGTCTGGACAGAGAACAATTTTTGCCCAACCAATGCACAATTATACATAACACTGCTGTGACAAATGGACAAACAGAAAGGCACGAGGTTTTCAGGTTTTCAATTTTTGATACAAGGAAATAAAACTTGTTTACGGTGAAACACAATGCGTTTAACAAATTTCATAATATTTTTTCTTGTATCCGAAAAGCCCAGATAAACGCGAAGAAAACAAAATTTTTTGGCAGACGCTAATTTCAGCGCTGCTTTTATCATTTTAGATTTACGTTTCCCGAGAGACTTAAGAGCGCTATAATGCAATTTAGCGAAGTATTTTGTACTCAATCATAATCTGTTAAGCCTTCACGACTAAAGAGAGAGAGACTATACTGTTTCGGTTATCTGACCCAAGCATTATACTATTAAATTTAGTTTGCAGTCGCGCTTAGCACACCGACAATTAACAGGTGATTTCCCTTTAGACACATGAAACATTGCTTTGCGAGGTGTGACTTCAGTAAATAAATTTTTGCTAATGAGGATTTACAACGTCGCTAAGCCATAAGCGACATACAGGGTTGTCAATAATAGAAAAATAAAATGGTAAATTCAATCTCACTAAACGTGTTTGCAACGCAAATTCGATGCAATCAAATCGTTTTGTATATGATTCCTCTCCTACAGCCGAGCCGTGGATATATTTTTGCCAGTCCCCTCAGTAATTTATCAATTTTAAGTTTAAAAACGAGTTTATACGTTGGATAAATTGGCCAATTGCATTGAAAATTTATATACATCATTCTTGATACTGTTGGGAATAAATAGGATATGGATAAAATAATAAATTTAGCAAATATTTATATGGAAAAATATACAGTGTCACCAGTAAAGTCCGCATCATATGGGATTTTTTTTTATTAATAGCTTTATTCAAAATTTGACTTTGGCATCAAGTTCTGCTTCGATCAAGATGAAAATTAAGCAAAAAAATAGTAGTCACATCGGTCGGATTATCTGTCAAATTTTAATTTTTTCCAAAAAATAATTCAAAAGTGGGGTTATTTCTGAAAATATCGAAAAAAGTTATTAGAAAAAGTTTTCTTAAATGCAGTTTTTAGCCAACATACAAAATTTCAGCTGCATAAGATAATTTTGATTTTTTAACTATATTTTGCAAATTGCACCACTTTTGCAAAATAAGACTCAACGCAACCTACATAAAACTTCTCAGTTTTGACAAGGGTTTATTTCAGATATATTTTCTTTAAAGTAGCGCCATATTAAATGTGTGTTTTTCTACAAAATCAAAATTGGGCTATTAAAATTTGGTCGCATGTGATGCAAAGTTCATTTGTTTTTGACCCTGTATAAGGTAACTTCATAAAATAAGTATTTTTGAAAACGTAGTTTGTATCTGAAAGGAATACACCTTAATATTAAGACAAAAAAGAACACAGTGTCTTCAGTAAAGTGATTTTTAAGTGGAAAATAAATTTTAGTTTAACTTAATGTAAAGTTTATCTATTTTCAACCATTTAATTTAAAACCCCTTTACTTTATTTTTTATGTTATTAGTTTCAGACACAAACTACGTATTCAAAAATACTTATTTTATGAAGTTATCTTATACAGGGTCAAAAACAAATAAACTTTGCATCACATGCGACCAAATTTTAATAGCCCAATTTTGATTTTGTAGAAAAACACACATTTAATGTGGCGCTACTTTAAAGAAAATGTATCAGAAATAAAGCATTGTCAAAACTAAGAAGTTTTATGTAGGTTGCGTTGAGTCTTATTTTGCAAAAGTGGTGCAATTTACAAAATATGGGTAAAAAATCAAAATTATATTATGCAGCTGAAATTTTGCTTGAGAGCTAGAAACTGCATTTAAAAAAAGTTTTTCTAATAACTTTTTTCGATATTTTCAGAAATAACCCCACTTTTGAATTATTTTTTGGAAAAAATTAAAATTTGACAGATAATGCGAATCACGTGACTACTATTTTTTTGCTTAATTTTCATCTCGATCGAAGCAGAACTTGATGCCAAAGTCAAATTTTGAATAAAGCTATTGGTAAAAAAAAATTCCATATGATGCGGACTTTACTGGTGACACTGTATATGTTTGGTGCACGGTTTGCAGAAATAAATGAAGCGTTTATCTCAAAAACAGCCCATGTAAAAAAAAAATTTGAGAAAAACGAGAAAAACTTAGTATGTAAAAGATAGCTTGAAATTTTCTAAATCATAAACATTGCTATATACAGCCTTAGCAATGCTATCAATCGAAAAAGCGATGGTTCGGGACATACCTAAAACTATATTCACATTTCAAATACGCCTAATGTCAACAAAAGCACGTGAACAACAGGACCGCGCGGCCAATAGCGTTGCGAGAATTGGCAATCACGAGGTTAGCTGGCGGTTCGGCTTGCGGAGAGCACGCGCCGGTCAGTGTTTATATCGGGCGTATTTCAAACGTGAATATAGTTTAGATAACTGTAATAACAAAGTCACCGAGAAGTTTATTTAAAAAAAAAACGAAGATTTGACTTTCACTTTAAAATATAATATTTGTTAGTGTTATTATTTGGTATGAAAAAATTATTTGATTTAAGTTACCTATCCGCATTATTTAAAGCCAGCGCCCCCCCTGACTCGCTAGTCACGGGCCGCCACTGGGCAAGAGCTGAAGTAAGAGGTGGTTATAATGAGTTGTTAATAGTTAATACCTTGTTGCTTCAAGAGGTGCTTTAATAAATAAATACCTTCTTTGGGATGGCTGATTTTGGTTTTATAATCAATTTTGAATATTGCTAAACTGGGACTGAGGTCAATCGTTCCTTTGATTATATTGATGCATTGCTAAGGGAAAAACAGTTAATACATTTTGCCATAGACGGCATATACCCATTAAAATTTTATTTATCTCCTTTGCGAACATCAAATTTTCGAGAATCAAAAGCCAATCCAAAACACACTATAAATTTGATCTTTCAAGCTCGAATCGAATCAGGAACATTATAAACGAGCCACATAAAACACATAAGGAATTGATAAACCTGGAAAATCAGTACGGAAACATAAAAGCCTTGCCCACAGATAATGCCGAGAACAAAAAGCATGACGACCACTTGACCATAAAGATGGCGCCTGGGTAGGTTAACAGCATACAAATGACGTAACAGGGCCGCCGCGAGATTAACTGTAGGGATGGATGGGTTGGTGAGTCTTTTTAGCATAATTTTACTGAAAGAGTCGACTCAGTGAGAAAAGCGAATATTGAAACAAGTCGAATAAAAAAAATATGCTTATACGTTGCGTTAAGTATGGATGATTCACTTCACCGAATCGATAGTTGAGTCAATCCCATCCCTAATTAGCTGCCTAATGGATTATAGTTTGCCGACTGTCGCTTACTTTTAACTAAACCTCCATTAACGACCAGTTAAATTTCCTAATAGGAACAGCCCATTTGTTCAATACGTCAGTTTTCTCGTCTATGTTGATTAATCCTTACAACATGAAATGTTTAAAGTCGGTCGCATGGAAAAAATGTACGATAATAAAAATAAAAACTATTTACAATATCTTTGAGACAGTTAATTGTCTACTACAAAGCTTCCTGTATAAAAGGACTGCCATAAATTTATTTGTTATAGTTTAAGTTGAAAGTTATAAGGTCCCAAAGGGAAATTTATAGTGCTTAGTCATTTTAAAATTAATTGCTAATATGTAATATAATTACAAGACCATTAGGGAGAAGTCTTTAGGTCCCTGTACCCTTTTAATTGAAGTAAATGGAGATTTACCTTCAACAATGGCTCACGATTTATGTTCCTAAAAATATCTTTCAGGGTTTTAGCTTTCTGAACAGGCAAGATCAATCATTTTTACGAAGCAAAATTAAATCTGACATTCTTATAATTCTCAAAGAGGACGAAAATAAATACTTTTGGTATAATAAATTTAAACGAATTCTTGTTATAATGACAAACGTTGCAATTTTCGGCTACACATTCGCCACAGCCAAATACCAAGGCATTTATGAATTAGATAAATATTTTCTAAGCCAAAGAAATTTTCTTTAATAAATTTTTGGTCGGTATGTTACCTATATAAATTTGAAGCTTCGCATTTCGGAGCCATGTTCAGTTCAGTGGCATTATACGGTTAGCATTACGCAGTTACAGCAATAAAGTTAAACTGCATGCAATTTTTTTAAAGGTTCCGACGATTTTAACACTGTACAAATATATGGGATGTTTAAAATTATGGATCTTTAATGAAGGGTCAATAGGTTACAAATATTACCGAGATATGTCTTTTTCTATTTGTAAAAATGCGCATGGAACACATTTGCATACGTATATTTCCTCTTAAGGTTTTGTTTTAACTGGAAACCTTATAGGCCAAAGGGTCTGAATTTGCTGGTTAAAATCACCCAGCGATCATTACAAATGTATAAGGTAAACGGACTGAATATTCCCTAAGGATCACACAAAGTCATATTTGTTTGGCAGCACTTACACAGACAAAGCAAAACCTCATATCCGTTTAATCGTCCAAGTATATGGTCTTTATTTTTCAGAGAAACTTCAAGAAGCTCTGTCATTTTCAAAGTATAAAAGATGTGAAATCATAGGCGCTTGCGTTCGCGTATCAACGTTAATTATTTTGGAAATCATGAAAAAAGGGATTTGCTTTATTTATACATATATTATATTATAATTAATAAAAAATGTACCGTACTGGCAAGCCATAAGTTTAGGGAATTTTTTCAACAATAATGGCAGTCTTCCATAAATTATTTAAAACTTTGTTAGATAAATTTTACCATTTTTTAATAAACCTCAGAAACATAACATTTTTACATATTAAGGTAAGCGATTTGATACCGTTTCATATAACACTATAATGGCCCATAAAATTTTTATTATCCCCTCGAACACATTCTTTTTCCAGTTTACTATTCGGATTCCGAGCTGTTAATAAAATTAGCTAATATATTAAATCCTGTAGAAAAAAGGTGCGGTGTCTCATAGCCACTAAAATTAGGAATTTCGTCGGCTTTCCGATACCGTACGTAACTCTAAAACTTTATTAAAAGTGTCCTTAAAAGTCTCGGTCCATTTAACAGCCATTGATTCGGACCATATAAATAATAAGTTATAGTATATAATGTATTGTCGATACCTACAAACAACGGCACAATGTAAAAATAACCCCGACATGCGATTTGAGGCGGGTCTGTAAAGTTTGCGTAGTAGGGTGGAAATGTTATTGATCGTCACGAAACACGACAAGTGGACAGACGTATGTTTAGGGACAGGACTTTGTTTATCGTATGATTGTGGTAGCTGTGGCAGATCTATAATGGGGTTTAACCTCTAGATCCCGAAATATTTAGGTACTCTTAAAGAGTAAATACGAAGGCGTAGAATGGCCACAATTTATAAAAAAAAAATATACACCCAAATTCCGAGTTGTAACTCGGAATTCCGAGTTGTATCTCGAAATTCCGAGTTGCATCTCGGAATTCTGAGTTGTAACTCGGAGTTCTGAGTTGTATCTCGGAATTCCGAGTTGCATCTCGGAATTCCAAGTTGTCGGTATGTTTGCAGTGTTGCCATTTGGGGCGGCAAATCGCCAAAATGACGACTTTTTGTCTCTATGAGAGTGTGGCGGCGATTTTCAATAAGAAGCTTATTTTTGGCGACTTTTTACAGGTGAAAAAATTGAATATGATGTATACAATACGTAGAAAGAAACAACGTCACAATAATAATCATTATTGCACCGAAGGATTTCTCAAAGAGAATATCTAAACGCGCCACGACTTGTACGTCAAATTTTGGGGAATCCCCGAAAGCCTACTTGTCGGTCGGTCGATTGTCGAATATCCATATCAAAGCCAGTGCCATTAGGAGGCGATAACTAGACGAACAAATTCCGTCTAAAAGGTATATTGGCAACCGGTTTGTTCGTTGTTACCCAGAGCATTTTTTTTATTTCAATTTTTTTAACTAATATTATTTTATAAAAATAAAATTTAAATTAAATTTTAAAAAATGCTCTGGGTAACAACGAACAAACCAGTTGCCAATATACCTTTTAGAAGGAATTTGTTCCTCTAGTTATCGCCTCCTAATGGCACTGGCTTTGATATGGACATTCGACAATCGACCGACCGACAAGTAGGCTATCGGGGAATCCCCAAAATTTGACGTACAATTCGTGGCGCGTTCAGATATTCTCTTTGAGAAATCCTTCGGTGCAATAATGATTATTATTGTGACGTTGTTTCTTTCTACGTATTGTATACAACGTGTACCTATATTCAAATTTTTCACCTGTAAAAAGTCGCCAAAAATAAGCTTTTTATTGAAAATCGCCGCCACACTCTCATAGAGACAAAAAGTCGTCATTTTGGCGACTTGCCGCCCCAAATGGCAACACTGAAAACATACCGACAACTTGGAATTCCGATATGCAACTCGGAATTCCGAGATACAACTCAGAATTCCGAGTTACAACTTAGAATTCCGAGATGCAACTCGGAATTTCGAGATACAACTCGGAATTCCGAGTTACAACTCAGAATTTCGAGATGCAACTCGGAATTCCGAGATGCAACTCGGAATTTGGGTGTACATTTTTTTTTAATAAATTGTGGCCCTTCTACGCCTTCGTAAGTAAACACACGATTGTTTATGTATTTTTTAAATATTAATGTCTATAAAGAACCTGTTCCAAGTTTCGGGTACTATTTCTTTATGTAGATGACCAATAGCTACATTTTTGGCAACGGTTAACTGTTGCGTACGTTTCCAAAAGTAAACGGTTCCCACCCTCCCCGGAATTAATCAGATTAGCAGCAGATTTTTGCATTAAAAACGCTATCAGTGCGATTTTACAATTGCGATTATGCGTGAGATGAAAATATGCTCATGCAATTAGGCTTTTGGGCTTTTAGAAAAAAGCTGCCATATCATAAGCTCATATTGAAACGACCATTTTTCAAACAAAATCTTAGAATAAAGGAAAATGTAAAGGAAAGATAAAAATGCCTACGCGTAAAACCCTTATAAAATAAAATATGGGGTAAACAACGGGTTATGTATTCTCTGTTTTATCTCTTCCTCATCTATAAATATAGAACAGCCACGAAATAGTTTACATTTTATAAGTTATAAATTTTTGTTGGATGAACTTAAATTGTTGTTGTAGACATCATTTTAAAAATGTTGATGTATAACATGGTTTTTTGAAATTTTCAATAATACACTTTTTATGAGGCAAGCTATAATATACAGGGTCCTGCAATAGTGTGTCAGGCTCCCATAGCTCCTATACGAATTTAGTTAGGAATTTCATTTATACGCTAACTTATACTGTATCATACGGGATACTTCAGGAAAATATTTTTTCATATACATGTGATTTTTTAAATGGCATACCCCATATTTTTTTGCATATTTAAATTTATGCTATCGTCCTTTATAAATGCCTATAATTTTGTTTGATTTGCTTTGGTAGTTTAAGAGCAATCAATTAAAAACTGAAATAAAATTATTTCCCTCTCTTTTCAAAAACATGTTGGGTTGTGTACAGAACAAAATGGAAGACATTTTGAACAATTACTGTAGTTTTCAATTATTAGTCTAGTCGCCTACGCTTAATTTTAAAAATAAACTCTGTTTAATGAACATAATTTCTGAAATTTGCATTTATTTCTAAAACGGCTGGAAATAGCTTAAATGCTTCAACTAAAAAAAAAATTGCTTGTATATTTTATATAAAATACCGAAATAATATACAGGGTGTTCCATTTGAAAAAGTTGAGAAAAATAGGTTTGAAATGTGTCATTTTTGAAACCTTATTATAAACACCCTGTATAAAATAAATAAATACTATTCGATTCACAGTATCTTTAAACCGCTTGTCATTAAACTCACTTAATACCGTGGTTAAGTAACTAATTTTAGATTGTTTTTTTTTTGATATTTTTTCCACGACTTCAAAATAATTTTTTTTCAGTTTTTAATTGATTGCTCTTAAACTACCAAAGCAAATCAAACAAAATTATAGGCATTTATAAAGGACGATAGCATAAATCTAAATATGCAAAAAAATATGGGGTATGCCATTTAAAGAATCACAACTTTTTATGACCACACTTTTTTGGGTCACCCTGTATATAGATAGATAGATAGATAGATAGATAGATAGATAGATAGATAGATAGAAACGTCTTTATTTTTTAACTCGGCGAAGGGCAGCATTGCTGTTTACTTATACTTATACTTATATGAAAAAATATTTTCCTGAAGTACCCCGTATGATACAGTATAAGTTAGCGTATGCATGAAAGTCCTAACTAAATTCGTATAGGAGCTATGGAAGCCTGACACACCATTGCAGGACCCTGTATAGTATTACAAAATGAGGTTCATATCCTATCAGAGAAAGCTTTTTAATGGCAGATAAATAAAAAAACTGTGTCTTTACCGACATATAAAAATCTTCTTTGTCTCAAGACACGGTATTATTCAATGAAAACAATCACACCTTTAAAAGCAATTATTACTTTTTTGATGAAATGTTTCTCCTACAAAGATCCTGAAAAAAAATAATTAGAACAGTTTCTTAACCTTAAATTTAATGCCGAATTAATGGAAATAAAGAAAAAGGCCCTTTCAATTAAAACAAATTTTTTCCATTCTATTTTTTGCGACGTTATTGGCTTTTAATAATATGTTTCTTCTGAGGTTGAATTTTTTTATTAAATTCGCATCAATAGGGGAATTCGTGCCAAGGGGCGTCTAAACAAAGCCAGGGCAATTTGTAAAAACTGACGAAAAATAGACGCACGAAGGGTTGAATATACTTCATAAATACCGCTAGAAAATTTGTTTTGAATATATTAAATTTGGGTAAACTTACATCGAAATAAATATAAACGTGATGATGATATAAAATAATTTATGAAATCCCGCATGTGGTGTAATGTAGTGCAATTTCCGCTGCATAATAGGTTCTATTATTATTAAACATTATTTTCAATCTATTTTCCTTAGTTAAAAATATTTAGAGAAGCCAGGAAACAACCGTAAAGAACTTAATTCTATTTGAATAGAATTTATTTAACTTTGCCTTTTTACTGAACGCTTGGTTGACTTTTATACGCAAGCAAAACGAAATAATTTTAAAAATAAATCAAATATTACACGTTTTCTAAAATTAACCATTTACCTATTTTGGAAATGATTTTATGTCATCCGAGATCACGAAACTTTTAATGAAATATAGAAAATAGGTTAATTTTATGTATATGTATCTATATACAGGGTGAGTCGAGAGGAATGGGCCAAACTCTAAGGGTGTAATCTATGAATCGAAATAATAAGAAAAAACTCAAATGTCGTTATCCAATATTCATTTGTTTTTAAATTATAACGCAAAAACAATTTATTGCATTAATTTAGCTTTCCTGTAATAAATGGTATTATTGTCCGCTTTCGATTGTTGTGCTGTCACTATCCTGTTAGTGTCAGTATAAAATTTTACATTGATTCACTGTTAACTTTCGGTTTTGTATCATTTAAATTTTATAAAATGACATACATTAATTCACATCTGAAATACGCCAATATTTATTTATGATTTGTGTGTGGAATGCTACAGCGGCTGCTGAAGAATATCGGCAACGATTTTCACATCAAAGAACACCGAACAGAAAGGCCTTTCGACAGGATTTAGAAGAAATAGAAAATGTTGTAGCTTTAGTAGAAGAAGATGCAACGACCAGCTCACGAAGAATTAGAACTCAGTTGGGGATTCCCCAAAAAAGAGTGATCCAATACGCTTCACGAGCAAGGCCTATACCCGTTCCATGTACACTGTACAGCGTGTACAGAATCTTAAACCTGGAGACTACGCCAAGCGTATGCAATTTTGTGAGTGGATAATTAATAATCGTCATCTTGTACCGCACATACCTTTTACTGATACATTCACCCGTGACGACATCAACAATAATCGAAACTCCCATGTATGGTCGGGCGAAAATCCTCACGCAATAGTCGAAAATAATTTAATTGGCCCTTTTCTTTTGGAAAATCGCCTTACAGGGGATCACTACTTAAGTTTTTTTACAAAATGAATTGCAAGGACTACTGGAGGAGATTCCTTTAAACATCAGAATTCAAATGTATTATCAACACGACGGAGCGCCTGCCCATTTCGATCTTCGGGTCAAGCAATATTTGGACCAAAAGTTTCCAGAGGTTTGGATTGGTCGCGGTGGTCCTATTAGTTGGCCTCCTAGATCGCCAGACCTCACACCGTTGGACTATAATTATGGTGTTCGTTAAAAAATGAGGTATACAAACTAAAATTAGATACTAGGGATGCATTAATTAGACGCATTAGAAATGCTGCACTCAATATTAAAGAAAGGCACGAGTCAATTAGAAGAGCCACGCGCGCCCTTCGTAAACGAAGCAGGAAATGTTTGGAAGTCAATGGCGGTATTTTTGAAAATTTACTAAACCAATGATTTATTTAAAACAATATTAATGTTGCATATTTTGGTATAACAATATTATTATTTTATTTAACGCTGTAATTTGAAAACAAATGAATATTGGATAAAAACATTTGAGTTTTTTCTTATTATTTTGACGCACAGATTAGATCCTTAGACTTTGGCCCATTCCTCCCGACTCACCCAGTATAAAATTATCAAAAGAATATTTCCATAGAATTGGCCCATTATATGTATACCGTTTAAAGTTTCCAGTACTACAAAAAAAGGACACATTTTTCGTGGCTCTCTCGATATTTGGAAAAGGCGCATTTCGTGGAGAAAGTAGATCATTTCCAGACCCCTGAGCCATATCCTGTCCAAGTGGAAAAGATAAAAGAAATACAATGACCTGAAAACCGGGCTACTGCGACCTATTATCAACTTACCGGAAAAGTTTTTAAATACTTTTAAAAGCTGTTATTCCGTCAAATGTCTTTTATATACACGATAAAAAACAAACTCGGTAAAGATTTTCCTCGGAGACCCGTTAACAGACTGTATTTTTTAATCTGTGATTTTATGTTTTACTTTTTATTAAAGCTTATTAAATAAATACTAAAGAAATACTGGAAGTAGGTTTATATTTTTATATGTCCCAAGTAATAGTACAAAAACCAAAAAGGATTTCAACAAAAAATTGTAATTTGAGTAAATCCTACCATAACTAAGCAAATAACAAAGTTCTTATCAAAATTGTCATTTTCCCAAGCGGACGAAAATCCCCTAAACCCAATTTTCCAAACACATGTTTAAACTAAGTTTAATTAATATAATTCTGGCTTTGCTCATACTTTATAATGACTTATTATCATTTGGTTAAATTAAAGTTTTGCTCATTGCCTCTCGCTTACTTAAGACCATAATAGTTAAACCTAGATTAACTAATTAGTTTTTTTGATCATTAAATAAACAGAATAAGATGGCTATGGTAGTCTGACCTATTGTTCATAATTACACGTCTATAGGTACCTACTTGATATAGATACTAAACCTTCATAAAATGACCAGTATAATCTGAATTATTATAAACCAAGTATAAAAGCAATAAAGAATGTGTATCGTATATATGAAAATATATTAAAATGAGTATCATAGTATGATATGTTGTGTATAATAAGCGGGCTGACTTTATAATAAATTTCATAAATATCTTTGAAAAACATTAATCCTTCTCTATTAGAAAGAGGTTTAAAAAGAAATCCCGCTTGCAAACATCATCGTGTTGTTAAAAGCAAATGAAATAAAAATGGTGTACACGGTGCAAAGCAGTATGCATTTATCGCAGGTCGTTTTTAGAAAGGTTGTGTCACCATATATTACCTTGTGTACATCTGCTAACGTACATACATATCTCTTTCTCTCTGAGTGTGGCTCTTCTTTATAGTGGGCAGTATTTTACCGAAACAAAAACATTATTAAGCCAGCGTACCCAATAAATCTTTAAATGAAAACATTTCACTGGCTTTATTAATGAATATGAGAGTTGGTAGTAGCTCTGAAATAAACAAAACTTTTGTTAAATAAAAACAATATCAATGTGTGCATAGAGTAAATTACAAAATTATTTCATAACATGTTTCTATATTTAATTTAGAACGCCTTACATTAAAAGTTACAGTTGAACTAGCGATGGAAAACAAATATTTTGCTTAGTCAAATATATTATGCTACGTAGAAATAAAGTTAAATTCCAGTAGTTTGACCACCAACTCAACAATATCAGTATACAACTAAATATTTAATTACAGTGATTCCAATTATCCTTGTTTTTAAAATTTTTAACTTTTGTTACAGGTATCATGGATAAGAAAAAGGGATTTACATATCTTGACGGTTGGAATTTTGACGTATACGAATGATCAACGATTCCAGTCTCTACATACCGACGGCTCTGACGAGTGGACTTTAAAAGTGACTTCGCCTCAAACCAGAGATACTGGGGTCTATGAGTGTCAAGTCAGTACTGAACCAAAAATCAGTCAAGCTTTTAAACTTAATGTTGTTGGTAAGTATTTTATTTTTTGTATTAAAAATTTCACGTTAATACCTTAGAAAGTACAATGGATATGAATACCGTTTAAGTTAGAGAAGAAATATTATGTACGTGGCCTTCTCTGTATTCTTTATTCATCAAAAAATTTCGTTTTAAAATAGGAAACCATACGATTTTGCATTTTGAAAACAGAAATCTTAAAATTAACTTTTTAAATGTTACGTTGTGTTAATAACTTGTTTTGTCTAAATACCAATACCCATTTGGTTAAGGCGAATTGCAAATAACAATAGTATATTACATAACAAGTGTTGAAAGTGGTATTTGTCAAACGAGGAGGTATTTAGCGTTTTTAAGCGGAAATTCTCCGAATGTGAGAAAATCACTTTCACACGAGTAATGTACACAATTTTTCCTACGACCATACAATATAATTAAAAAGAGTTTGATTTGTTTTTAATAGTTTGTAGGTATCACCATTGTGTTAATCAAATTTTTTCAACACTAGAGTTGAAAAAAATAAAAACAATGCCCACTTATTTTAACTGACCTAGATTTAAATAAAAATAATAACTTTTTCTCCTATTTGCTTACGCACATCATACCTACTATCTATGTACAGTAAATAAATTTAATTTCTGAACTTTTAGCTGCTTGCATTCTTTTAATAAAACAATAATATAGGTACCTACGAAAACAACATAACCTCAACATTATAGAAATATAGAGATGGAGTTAAATATCGATAGCTTGTTAATTATAAAAGTTATATCTTATTCGATTTGTTTTAAATATAGCTAAAATAAATTTACTCACATAAAGCGTATTCACTTGTCCCATATCCTTAAACATTGTATGATGGATATTTTTTATCCGAGATTGGCAAAATTATAAATCGGTATTTCCTAGGGTATTCTATTTCTGCTCTATAGCTGCCCCTTTTTTTTCTGTGGTTCAACTCAGTTGACATGTAAACATGACAGTTGGTGGATTGCCTGACATTATTATTTTCCCTTTTTGATAATATTATTTTTATCATAAATACTCTTAGGTTCCCAAAAATAACGAAAAAAAGGATTTTTTTTAATTTGCAGTAATGCCCTAGTGTATTTTACCCCACCCAGCACCCCAATTCACTCCACGTGTCCCGTAAGTTTGTTATTTTTAATAAATAGTTTTGTTATCAAATTGACACCTGTTTAAATTAAATATAGTGTGCTTTGTATTTCCACACTCGTGTTGAAATATTTTTTTTCAACACGCGTTTGATATTTAGCACTTTCCAGCCAAGTTAACCTTGTTGTTATTGTCATTTTCGTAGGTGGTCGTAGGAAAATATATTTTCCTCTATAATGTAATAAAAATAAATATACTTACAAATGATATGACATATAACGGTGTGCTCTGTAATAGAAGGTATCTATAATAACTTATATTTTCCTAACAAACGCTTCAGTAAAGTAAACCCCCCCTTTAATACCGAAAAGAAACTGTACATTACTAAACTATACGTTTTCATTTATCAAAGTTATTTTTCTCCATTGTGAACAAAACTTTAGAGTAACCCGATTTTTGAAAGTAAGTCAGTGGTATATGAGCCAATTTAAAGAAGAAAGTTCAGTCTGTGACTTGAGCAGATTAGGTAAACGAACAAAACCGACTTTTATGTTGCTTTGCGTTGTATAAGAGTTTAATTTAAGACACACTGTTTTTCCTAAAAGCTTAGATTTTCTAACGTTCAACGTGGTGGTTTTCTTAAATTAAATTTCTCTATTTAAGCTTTGTTATTTTCCACGACAGGCACTTTTGTACTATAACAATTTTCGGGGCAAGCCCAAGTAAAAAAATTCAGGTATTAAATTCTCTAGAGCAGAATTATAATGCTAAGAATTTATGAAACTCCGCAAAAATCAAACATATTAACCCACATACAGGAGATTAAGAGGCATCAAATACACACTTTAGTGAGAACCCTTGGTAGGGGCGTTTTCTAATTTCGACCTGGCATTCGGTATTGGCAAACGAAATCAGCGACGCAATCTCCTGCCTCTGGAATATAATATTCTACCTATTCCAGCAATTGAAATGATTCCTTGTGATGCAAATGCTGTTCTGTCTGGATTGCATTAACGAGTAAAACAAGATTTCATTTATGAAGCCTGGAAAGACCGCGTTTACATTTATCACTTATTAAGATTCAATAACAATGACAGTGTGTTCTTCTGTACCAAAGCAAATTTCAGGAATTAAATTCCTAGGTTTCACAATTACATTACTAATTTTCGCGATTTTCGCTATGCGTCTTAATCATGCTATTAAATTAGGAACCAACTTACAATAGGGCAATATTTTTAAGAGCATAATGTCGTATTTGTATTGTTAACTGATATACATGTCTTAGCATAATAGAAAATTAACAAATATGTTTCCTATATTTAAATTTTAATTTCCTGTTTTCAAACTTTAACAAACCTATTATCGGTCTCGTCTTCGGCAGAAGCATATTTTATATAAAAAAAAACCTCTTTATTTTCTCATTTTGGTTAACTGCGTATAGGGAAAATCCCCTCTGTAGTTAAACGTTTTTCAGAAAGCGAAAACATATTTTAAAACAGCTGAAGCTGAAAAACATATCAACTTTTTTTCAAGTTTGCATACGAAATCTTTAGCTGCTCTATTCAATAATCGCGAAAACAAAAATATATTATATCCTATATATTTTAAGTTGTGGAACAATGCGGGATCTAATTTTTCTCTTAAATTATCATCAATGTCGGCCTAAATTTTTTAAATTCTACCCTTCGACTATAAAGGATGACTTTGTGAAAACTTACAATTAATTAGATACTTAAATCTCATTAATTTTATATCGCTGAAATGCATTTTTGGTAAGCTTTTCAAAGAGGTATCACAAGTAGTGTGCCACTTAAGATTTCAATGTGGACAAGGGTAGAGGAAAGGTGATGCCTATTATCGCATAGGTTCCTAATATCGCATAGTAAGGTTTCTTAAACTAAGTAGCCCCATCTACCTGCAGGTGCCTGTGCTAATACTACTCCAAGCTGCTTAAATTCTACAAGAATTACAGATTTTTGCAGCAAGTTTTTGTTCGCTATTTCATTTGTTTACATAATTTATGGTGCATGAAAATTTTACCGCTGCAGATTAAGAGCCAAATATTATTAGAAGGTAAGTTTAATTAATATTCTGATATACACCAGTCGATTAAGCATATTGTAAGGATTTATTTGATATATAATTTATTAGGTTTGGTTTATTTTGTCTTTGCTTGGAGGTTAGTAACCTTACATATTAATATATGCCCTAACATCGGACACAATCGGTTGCCCAATACCGCATATCCGATATTACGAACCAATACTTAATTGAACTTGAAGAGTCTCTAGCTAAAAAGAATAAATTAAAAGTTGTTCCTAAATACGGTTTTGCCGACCCTAGCCAATCAAAGAAAACAGGAACCAAACAAAGCTCCAAACCAAAAAAACAAAAAAAGATCGAGATTGCTTCAAGTTCATCCAGCGAAGATAGTGAAGATGTGGAAGTAGAGCTGATAGACACCGATGATGACATGAAGAGAGATGAAGAAGACACGGAGTGTCTGTACTGCACCAATCTCTATTCGCAGGATACCAGAGGAGAGTTATGGATTAGATGCAACATGTGTTTTCGTTGGTGCCATGAGTGCATGAGGAGTGCGCAGGCACTGACAAAAAGGACGCTTATATCTGTGATCTTTGCCTAGACGGGTAACTCTTTTTAACACAAAGATCTCTATTAATGAACAATTTGATTTTATTTTTATTAAAGCAGTAACTTATTATTCCAAAAATATTATGCTAGTATATGTTTTTTATTTAATTAAAAAGTATTTAAAAAAAGCTTTAACTTTACTATCATAGGTTCCAAATATCGGACATATGCGATATTGGGATCACGTCCTATCCAATATTAGGAAACCATTTTTGAAATTGTGATTTTTGCATTCCAAAATATATTTTTTTTATCTGAGAAATAAATTAAGTTTGACGCTTAAAGTTTCATAATATTAAAAAATATAGGTTTTGCAATGGTATACGAAAACATACTCGTGATAGGTAGCTGAAAACTATTTTTCATAGGTCAAAACAGAAAAGTATCCGATAATAGGCACCTTTCCTCTAGTACTTTAGGGGTGGGTGAAGAAGGTGCGCAAAATACCTAATTTTTATTTACCCACATTTTTGTAAATATTGTATTTTGATATCTTCTTTAGTTTGATGATGATTTACAGCTTTTAAAGTGAGCACAAGCTTTTTTACCTCAATAGATCCAATTATACGAACGTTTTTATACGTAGCACTGAGTTCTGTTTATTTTAACTGGAAACTTCCGTATCCCGATTGCTTTGTAGGGCATTTTAAAACAGTGTATTATTTATTTGAAAGTTTCAAAAACTCTTTGCTTTTCTTCTTCGACACGGTAAGCAATGGGTCGAGGCTAAGTTTTCAGTTTTCAGTTGGCTGTAGGAATATTGTTAAGAATGGCTGCGAGGCACATACAAAAGTTCAAACACTTCAAGCACGGCGTGGCTTTAAATGTACTTCTGTTTTCTTTATATACGAAGGTAATTTTCGTTTCTCTACGGAAAATGGGGTAAAATATGGAATAAAGCCGGTTACAAACTCACATTAAAATAAACATACCACGCTACAAGTGATATTGCGAGCAAAAGTCATTTCACTTTACTTTACTGCAATAATCCTGTCCACAAGGGTGGCTGTCTTGATGATCCCAGTAACTATCGACCAATTTCTTTATTGTCGACCCTTTCGAAAATCATCGAAAAGTTGGTTAAGGAACATATTGTATCTTATCTTAACCAACATCATATCTTGCATCCGAGCCAATTTGGCTTTTAATCGGAGAAGGGCACTGATATGGCAATGTTTAAATTTCTCGAGGACGTTTATTTTGGTCTTAATGCTGGAGAAGCCATGGCGGCGGTTTTTTGTGACTTGTCAAAAGCATTTTACTGTGTGAGTCATAAAATTCTGCTGCGCAAGTTCAGTATTTACGGCTTCAGGGGGCAGGCTCTAAGACATCAAAAGCTAGTAATATATACTATGGTGTTTCTCAGTGTTCTGTGCTGGATCTCTTCTTTTCCTTATTTATATTAATTACCTTGCTTCTATAGACATTGAAGGCCAGTTACGATTTCCGCTGACTATCCAAACAAGCTAACACCAAGTTTTTGGGACTTATAATTGATGACTGTCTGAGGTTTGACTCTCATATCTTGGGACTTGCTCGCAAAGTGGCTTCGGGATGCTACGCAGTGCGATTAACATATAGAGAGGGTCTACCACTCACTGGTGGAGTCTTACTTGCAATATGGAATTGTGTTCTCAGTGTTTATTCTGCAGAAGAGTGCTGTAAGATATCTTTGTGGTGTGTATGGCAGAGAGCCATGTAGACCGTTATTTATATCTAAGAAAATCTTGGCTTTGCCATGCCTGTTTATTATTGGTCTGCATGATATACAAGCAAAGGGATACTTTGCTAGTGCCTTACCACACTCATGATACTAGAAGTTCAAAAAACCTGTACCTGCCCTTATTAGAAACTCTATAATTTACGAAAGCCGTAAATTGTTTTTAACCATCTTCGCGAGCAAATAAGAAACATGCCTACCCTAAAAAGATTAAAAAGAACTATACCTAAAGGAACTACTGGTGAGAAGAGCCTATTACGAGGTGGTCGAGTATTACAACGACACCTTTTAACTAAGTATTTCCGGCAAACATTTGGTCATCTTGTTTTGTTGAGTTTGTTTTTGTCCTGTTTACTATGTTTGTAGTTTCCCGATTTACCTATATATTTTTGACGATGTATACCAGGTATGGGCAACCTTTGCTTAGCTGAGGGCGTAATTTCGGGACTTAATCAGATCGCGGGCCATATAGGCAAGAAATATCTAGGTAGTAGTAAATAAAAAAGCGACAAAAATTCACACTTCTTTTTAATTATTAATTATAATAGCATAATCAAACATATTTATAAAAAGCAAATTAATAAAAGAAGATAGAAAAATCAAATGAAAATTAATGAGAGACTTGGGTTTGAAGCTGAGAAACAAGATGATCAATATTGGGGTCAATATCACTAGTACATAGGCGCAAAGTGTTTTCTAAATTAACATCTGTAAGCCGAGTAGGTAGGACGCTTATTTTTATTAATTTTCATGATTTAAAAAAGCTGCTTACGTTTATACGTGCTTCCGAATGTGCAAATTATTTTTCGTGCTAAAACTTTCAGCTGTGGATACTTTTCCTCGGAAAGGTATGTTCTGTAAAATTCGCTTAGTTCACGCACCATTAAATTTAGACTTCAAATATAAGTCTTCTTTAAGCTCTATCAACTCCATTTGTAGGTGAAGCGGAGCATCTTAAACATTACACTTACAAGGATTTGTAAAAATATTGAAAGTGTTATCCATATTCTTAAAATCGGACGCAAGCGCTTTCATCAGGCGCGCGTTATTTAAAATATTTGAAATCTCTCGCGGGCCGGGCTGAAGCTAGAGGAGGGCCGGATTCGGCCCGCGGGCCAGGCGTTGCCCATACATGATGTATACCTTAAGAAAAAAATAATTATTTTTATTTCTTTAAATACTTGTATTTCTTTTTAGCTTTGTTAATAACAATGATTATTCTTCGAAACAATAAAGCATATTTTGATTTGATTTGATTTAATTAATAACACCTAAAAAACTAGTTAATAGAGTCAAAATCAAATTGACAGGATGAAACCAAATTATTTTCTTTTTTTTTTAAATTTTCAAATTTTCGTTCCTGTTCTGTTAGTCTTCTATAAGAGAACTATTATTTTCTTTAAGCCATTTTTATTCCGAGCTCGCGGGTGCGTGCATGGCGGGAAAATAAAGACGCTTCACGTTTCAATTTATAAAGAGGTCGTCTTGTAATATGTGTCTACTTAAGCCTGAAACGTCTGAGTGAAAAAATTAAACACTTCCTTTTTTCCGCCGAAAAAATACACATAACGATAAATCATTTTTGGTTGTTTTTGGAATAATTTATACCCGGAAAATATATTATGTTGTAGCCCGCAGAGTTGACAGAATGAATGATAATGAGAGCCGAACGGAAGAAAATTTGTTTAGCTAAGGAATTTACACATTACGAATACTTGATTCGGCAGACTCGAGTGTGGCTCAGCTCGACCGAAAACGCTCTTTCATCTCTGCTTAAAACTCGTTTGATTTTGTTCCCTAGCGCCTATTCTGTTTTACACGTTACACGTTTCTAACAATAATTTGCTTTTAACGTATTTATATTTACGCCATCGTATTACACGTCACACGCAACGTTTATTGCTCTAAAACAGTGGCGACTCGTATCTAATATTAAATAAGCAACTATATACCAATTGGAATTAAGGGTGGCCACCAGCGGCGCAACCAGGATTTCGTTCTAGGGGGGGCTAGCAGAGAGGATCATTCTTTCTTTCTTAAAAAAAGCGCTGCAGGCGAATTTTTTTTGGCTGCCACGCCCTTTTTTGGTCTATTAAAGAAAATCTAAAAAGGCTACCTTTAATTTTTTGGTAGCATAAAAAATTGTAGAAATAATAATTAGCCTCACGATTTTTTAAAATTTTTAACGTGCTTAAAATTTTTTTTTACACTTTCTAGGATAAGTAGAATATTAAAACATCGTTAAACACATACCTACATTAAATAATTATTTTAAATCTTCTTTACTATTTCGTAGAAAATATTTTTTTCCACGGCTGTTAAATAAAACACGCTACAATAAAAAAAGACTAGCCAAATACTACAAACTTTTATTTTAAACCAAGTGTAAACATAACGTATTTATTGAAACTTTTACAAATTGAACTGAAGTCTACGAGGTCCCAGATTTTGAAGTTCTTTTATCACTTCATCAACCGATACTGGTATTTCTCGATGGATGTTTAAATGGGCTAGACCATTTAGTCTATTTTCTGTCATTGTATTGCGCAAATAAGTTTTGAAGGAACTTCAAAGGGGGGGCTTTAGCCCCCCTAGCCCCCCCCCCCCCGTAGTTGCGCCACTGGTGGCCACTCTGTTTAGCGTGACCACGCCCACGCTCGAAATAATGCTAGGCATATTATATTACTTTGCATTCTACTATCAATTTTAGCCTTTTTTCATTAACCTATCTTTATCCGTTTACGAAATATTAACACTTTAAAGCTGGTATGCATCATTGATATGTTTCTCGACTTCTGAACTCAAGTCAAAAATTGTCAGTGAATGCGAATCAAGTTTGAATTTTGCTCTACTTATATTACATCCAAAATGCGCCTCGCTGAAGATGCAGGCATTTTTCTTTGATGAAAACCTTACTGGAAAACGATATCTAAATTACCTTCGAAATGTTCTGGTTCTGGTTCAGCTGTTGCCACTCTGTTTCCAGATGATAATGATCCTGATTTACCAAGTTTAACCTTATGGTTTCAACAGGATGGTGCTCCCCGTATTATGCTGCTGGGTCAGTAGAGCGGAGAGTGGCCACCCAGATCGCCTGACTTTAACCCACTGGACTCTTTTTGTGGGGCTACGTCAAAATTAGTTTATCAATCTAAACCCCAACTCGATAGATACGCTTAAGGAGTCCATTCGATGAATATTAAGAGAAAGAGTAAAATAAAATGTACAACAGGCTTTTTTAGATTGATTGATTAAGCAAAGTCCTCTTTGTACTGAAATTTCAAGTATCTTTATTCTCTATACCAATCTGTATAAATTTAGTTGTAAAACACAAGAAACTTGGTATTTCTCTCTCGAAAAATCAGGTAAGCAAAACAAGCCAATTAGAAATGAAAATCACGGTTTGCTGTTAGTGTTGGCGGTGCGCTGACAACAAAAAGTTAATTAGTAAGTGTTTTTTTTAATTCGCGTCAAAACCCATTGGGAACCCCCGCCTGAATACAGAACTAACGTCGGAGCGTGCCGGAGTAATTCTGACTGACACGTTTGTTGGAAGTGACATTAAGCACTTGCCTACAGGACCGTATTTACGCACAGTAAAAAATAATCATGTAACCATGACCTAATTATATAATATCTGGTATCTACAAGTAAAAAATAACAGAGAATTTGAAATATTTAGATACGTGTATTTTTACAATGTTCAGCATTGAATGTCGATGTAATATTACGTAAAATTCGTTGTAAATAGCAAAAGATAATGCCATGTAATGCAAGAAAACATTTGCTCTATAAGGAGAGATAAAATAAAACAGAAACACTGGTTTATTTCATGCTAGGGTAAAATGCATGTAGAAATTTAAAAAGAAAATAAAAATAATTGAGTGTTGGACTTGCCCTAATAAGCGTTACAAAAATTGCCCCAAAGTACGGTTCAAATATTAATTTATACAAATAAGCTACCACATTCTAACTTTTGGCAACACCAATATGTCAAACAGTCATTATTCTTTATGCCTCCAGTATCTTAGTTTTTATATGTCCAGTAAATGGCATTTTGGTGTCAAATGCAACCAAATCCCGCTGATTATCCACTCTTTTCAAATTTTTATCGCCTATAGCCGATTTACAACCTTTCAGTTCCACATTTGTCTTTTACCTAATTTGGAATAATCCTAAGCCTATAGATAAAGTATAAAAGGAGGCATGGAAAATGACAAATGAAAACTTATTATTACTAATCCACTACAACGATGGTGGAAATTATTTTTTTGGCTATAACTCTGAAACTAACAAATATATCGAACTGCGGTTTTCACATTTTTCTTGCAAATTTAATTTACTATCCGATTATGATATCATAGTTATACCGTATGATTTGAATTTTCGGAATAAAATTTAAAAATCTGTTAGTTATTATTACAAATTGCGCCCTCTACCAATTTTATTAGAAACGATCATATACCAGTGCATACGACAATTAAAATAACTTACTTTTCTCTTCCAAATAAGCTTAAATTTAGTAAAATCGGATAAGTAGTTTAGAAGTAACAGTAATTTAAATGATAACACATTTAGTGGCTTCCCCCACTCTTATCAAGGTCGGTACGCTAATAAGCCTTAAACAAAAATGATGCAGAATTATCCAAGCTTTCTAATGATGTAATCAGAGATATACCATAATATGGGAGTTTTCGGAGAAATTTAGAATTTTAAAAATTAATTTTCAATTGTGCCCCCTTGTGGCGAAATGTCGAACTTAAAAATAATTTCCAGAATTTTCTCATGGCCACTTTAATTATAATTTTTTTTTCCAAGTTTCTATGCTTAGTAGTTTCTCCCTTAATGAAACACCCTGTACTGTTCTCGTCTTGACAAGTGGACAGTTTTACTACTAACATCAAAACTAGATTGTAGCATCGTAATTTCCATTATCGTGCTGTATAATACAGTTTCCTGTACTAGTGGCACAATTTAAACATGTCCTTACAGATTGGCCGTCAAACAAAAGTAGATTTTTTCTAGCGTATGTAAATTAATCTAAGTATGTTTATTTATGGTACTAATGCCGACCCTGTCGAAATTGTACTCGACAGTTATATCCCACATCACGGCATATGCACGCAAGTGTAAAAGTTTTAAAATGCCTATTAGAGTTTATTTTTCAGTTTATACCACCACAAAAATATTATTATATTTTCCTACGTTCCAACTAAAAAGGAAATAGTATCTTTGGAAATTTATTTGCGGTTTAGCCCTTTAAATGCAACGAGGAATTTTATGATTGGCTTTTTATATGAATAAATTTGTTCGGTGTTAAAAACTTTTAAAAACTTTACTTACTCGGGTTCACTTTAAACTGTCAAAAAAAACTTGCGGAATTAGAGGACGCCACAAAAAGGCAATTAGGACATTATCTTTTAGTTTTAAAAGTTAACAGACTAAATTGAATGGTAGTTAGATAAAAATAAATTTAAGCATTTAGAACCGAGTTGATTTTAATGTAGCTTGGATAAAACTGTGCTTGGTTTCACTGAAGAAATTAAAAAATTATTATTTTTGTTATTTAATCAACATGTTAAATATTAAAAGAGGAGTCATTAACTGTGTTGTTTAAAAATGTATCCAAAATTTTGTCTAGGGTCGTCCTTACTTTTAATTGGTCAATGTCCAGTTCTCCGATGATTGTATAGTTTGGATTGGAAGGTAAATCTTAACCCATTAGCGCCGGAATTATTTTTTGTTAATTTTTTTGAGGATTTTTTGGAGTTTTGAAGAAAATAGGTAATACTGTGCTAAAATATGAAGTTTCTTTAAATTTTTGGTCTTGGGGGTTAAAGAAAATCACTGCTACCATATGGTATCCGTAGGCGTTAGGGAACATTTTTATTTAAATTGTCAGAAAAACATACAATTCTATTCTAATCTAAATTATGTAACTATTAGATTTATTTGGAGTGATAGGAAGCAAAGTAGTTGATACATAAACCAAAGTCACATTTTTGGCACATTGTTCTTCCTGATGCTATAGATACAACAAAATCGTTCATCCACCTTACTAAGTGAAGACCGTAATTTCTTTCAATGATATTATGTTTATAATCTCCACGCTTCTTTTTTTAAACTCTAGTTTCTTTATTAGTTGTTTTACCATTGAGTTTGTGCATCATTCCTCCTTCTTCGTCCGCAGAATCCTCGTCTGTGTCGACGTTAGGATCTGGGGGCTCCACAAATATTTCGTCTACATTCTGCATCAAGTCGTCATCTTCCGATAACATATCCAAAGCTTGAGAAAGCGAAAACCCTTTTCTAAAACGTAAAAGATCCTAAAATTATCAAATGAAGTGACACGCCACTATTGAGTCTTATAACGCCTACGGATACCATATGGTATCAGTGACCTTTGACCCGACATAGTGCGTTCTGATTAGGCTACAGTAATATTTTTTATTCGCAGGGGTATTATATAATTATCTGTCTCTTAAATAATGCATCACACACTACTCTAAATAATACAGAAGTGTGTAAAAAAGTACTTACGCCCATCGCGGCTCCATAAAATTGCATACAGCACAAAGCCACCTGCTACAAAAATTCGAGAATCACCAGAAAACAGTCACAAAATGCTATCTCCAACTGAAATACAAAGCTGACTGTCTACTAAACACAAAAACAAACATGCGCGATCATTTTAGTTTACCCTTTACTACCAGGCGCTGGTAGAAGGGAGGAAGTTTTGCGATACCAGATGGTATCCGTAGGCGCTAATGGGTTAAGAAATTATGTTGTAGTTTTATACGATTAAAGTAATCCCTTACATTGTTTGAACTCAACACTGATTTTATATTTTGTGTAAAAATATAAGCTGTCTGTATAGAAACTAACCAGGTCTAAAAATACCCAAAAACCCTATATTAATTTGGCAAATTCTTAGCTAACTGCTATAATTTATACGTTAGACATGTATACCAAAGTAACGTATTTTCCACGGTATAATAGAACATTTCTCAAAGGAAGGAATATGAATATAAAGGCAGAATAGTAACTAATCCCTAGATTATCACACTGGCAAAGTGTAGCTGCTTGTAGAGTAGTGATATAGTAACGAATATGTTTGGTTATGACGACTTTAGCGAACTTAAACATACTCAATCAGTTTTATACGTGTGTTAAGCGTTAAGGACTCAGCAATAATATCGTATAATCGTAATAATATTTTTAAATATTGAAGAACCCAATTCATTACTTATTAATTTTATTAGCCAACTTTACCACATTTCAATTAAAAACGAGGGGGATAGTTTAAGTTTTACAGCGGCTATATGAAGTTGCTATATGCGAAGTGCTTGCTAGTTTGAAGCTGATGGAAGAGCGAAAATTAGCTACAAGTACGAGAATTGCGACAAACAGAAAAAACACAAAAACGGAGGAAAACGAGCACTGTTTTAATATACCCCTTTTATGCTTCGCCAATGCAGGTGATAACTTGGGAAACTATGTTACACCGTAAAAATGTTAATGTAAATTTTCCGTGGCGTTTATCTTAAGCATAATTTCTTACGTATTAAAGAACGAAATTGCAAGCAGTGAGTTTTAAACAATATTACAATGTAAAACTTGTAACTATTTAGTGATAATCTTTGTAACATTACATTTAAATTGATTTACAGTTGCAGGAAGATTCTATATTCTATGTTAGTCATTTCCATGTTATGTCAAAAAATAATTTCACCGCCATCCAGAAATTAAATGTTGGTTTTTCGTATTCTTTAAGTTCGCCCTCAAGCTATACCATTTAGACCAATGGAGATAAAATATATAGAAACTAGCGTGTACCCGGCATGCGTTGCAACCCGCTGGTATAAATACAAACCCGAACAAACCCGATATATTATTACCCGGCATGCCACTTTCTGAAATTGTACCCGTGCGAAGCCGGGGCGGGTCGCTAGTTATACATAAAAACCTTCCTCTTGAATCACTATATCTATTAAAAAAAAACGCTTCAAAATCCGTTGCGTAGTTTTAAAGATTTAAGCACATATAGGGACAGACGGGCGATAGCGACTTTGTTTTATACTATGTTAAGATATAATTGTCTTCATAAACTCAAGACAACATACATAAGCTCAAAAGAAAATTTCCAGTTTATTTGCGAATAAAACTTGTGGTTTGTGAATGAAGTAATGCGTAAAGATGGAAAATCCTCTACTTTTCCTCCACGAAAGTTTGCCCAAGACTTTGCCAAAACTTGGTCAAAGACCCAAAAACCCATGGTAATAGAAAGCGAATCAATATGACAATAAATAAAATTATTGGCTCAATTTTTAAATTGGTTAGGTTGAAATGCAAAAAGGCATAATACATAATAATGTACCCACAAAACACTGTTGAACTTCGCGTACCGCAGATAAATAAAAAAACAAATTAGAGTTATGTAAACCGCATTGTAAAGCAAACAAGATAGTACAGATATATTACAATAGATGATCCCAAAATTTGTTTTCATTTTCTCTTTAAAATTGCATGACTGTATTTCAGAGTTATACTCCTAGCCTCAATAAATTTACCCATAAAAACTCACGGTTGAATTTTTTCAGTGGCGGCCAGCCAAGCTAAAATAACAACTTTTCCTTGTTTGTAATAATAATTTAACTGCAAATTTTAATAAATACAATACTTCTAAAAATTATTTTTTTATTCCGCTAATTATGGAATAGGTAAAAAAGTACTCAAATTTTAAACATCCATATCTCCATCAAAATTATATTAATATATAATAATAGGTAGGCCGTCTCTTGGACTACTTAGAACAATGTGTTTGACCTTGCTTTATGTCTTTCTTTATACAGGATGATGTGCTGATTTTAAAATTAATGTTTAGAAAATACGTAGCGATGAAAATTAAATTTTATTAGCATACTGGTTACAGCTTTATGTTAGAAACTTACTGTACAAATGCAGTGCCATTCGTGGCAATTAAAAAAAAAAATAAAAAAATCTGTATATTGCAAATTATATTGACTGAAAACGTTTTACTTTTATTTGGATTTACGTTGCTAGTCAACCAATTGCCCTTGTCAATTTATCAAGATTATAAATTTGTTGGCAGTTCTTGACAAGGCATTTTGTTTAGTTTCTTTTTTAAATGAATGCCAATATCCGATTCATTTCTCCAGAAGAATGCCATTAACGCCCGTGGAGGAAATACGCGTTATTAATTTTTATTCTTATAATTAAGTTGTTTCTTTAAATTGTTATTACTATTGTTAAGTTAGTGTTATATCACGATTTTTTAATTAACACGAACGGCACTGCGCTGTAATTTGTACAGTAATTACCTAACATAAAGCTGTAACCAGGACACTAATAAAATTCAATTTTCATTGCTTCGTATTTTCTAAACATTAATTTTAAAATCAGCGCATTTTACACGGCTTGGTAGCTGAGCCATCATTCTGTATAAAAAGATATAAAGTAAGGTCATCATCATATTGTGCTAAGTAGTCCAAGGGACGGCCTACCTAATAAACCAAAAATTGAGTGGATTGATAACATTTTGATGGAGATATTCCTTTATTAATGGACGCAGTGTATTTACGACCTACATTATTTTTACTATTTCGTGTTAAATTTCGAAAAACGAAATACCTATTTGGTAGTAATTTATAGTTTTTTCAAAAAACAAAAATGTAATGTTTATAAAAGCAATGCAATTTACCCGTACTAAGAGTTTTTACAAATTGAATTGTTTATTACGCCATTTTATTTTCACAGTGCTCTTTTGGATTTAAGGGTCAGTTGGAAAGCGCCTTATTTTATTTTTAGAAATATACATTCTTCAGCTGGATATAGAAGACCGATTTGTTCGTTTTGCAGAGTGGACTTAAAAATAATTAAAGCTGGAATAGAATACTGTTTATAGCAGTTAAATATATATTAGGTACTTACAAGCATCGTACATGAAAATATTCTGGCAGAAAATGGAAACACGATATTTAAATCTCAGTCTGTATGTCTTTCGAGTAGATGCAAAGACCTACAATTTTTGCCTACTCAAAAATTAATTTGATAAACAAAATTAAAATGATAAATGACATTTTTATTTTCGTCACTTAATGTCTAAATTAAAAAAGGTAATGAGCATGCTCTTTAGAGCATTTTTTTATGTGACTGGAAATTTTAGAAACAGTTTTATAGACGTTCTGGGCTAGCGGTAAAACAAATATCCCTAATAGCTTTAAAATTACCAGATAAATCAATATAATTTACCTGAAATGGCTTGGTAGTAAACACAATGAAACAGTAAATATTAATAAATTGTGTAACCGTGTTTTTCCCATATTCCCAGTAAGAATGTTGGTCTGCAAACATGAAATCAAATTACTTACCATTATTTTTTTTAATATTTATAAGGTTTGCAATTTACTTTATTAATAATCAAATAAATTTATTGGTTTGCCCATAACTTTTTATTTCAACTTAACTCTAAATTTATTATTATTATTATTAATAAAGCCACACAAAACTAATAAACACATTATTTTTGTATGATGCCGAAGCAGTCATTTCTACAAGTGCAATATTTATTTAGTTTGAGTTGCTCTTTTTAAATAGAAAATACGAAATGGGCGTCTGTAGAACATTGCGCCGTATAAAAAAGATGAATTATTTTCTTTCAAATACGATAACGTATATTTGTCCAAACACCAAAAATATAATATAAAGAATGCCTCTATCTATCGTACAGGAGAGCGGCTAGACAAAAACATTTTCTATTCCCAGTGAATCGATTTATCATTCTAAAAGCTACCTAATATTCTCTCCTGAATTCTCTAACTCAGTTGGGCTGGAATCAATAAGCCAAATTCCTCCCCTGAATTTACAAAAAATCTTTTATCTTTTCGAAAACTTATTAATGAATTAGTAGACGAATGACCGATTTCTTTATTCGGGAATAGCTACTTAATATAAATATTGAAAATATGGTTGATTGTTAATATTGCTCCACCTCACTCTACACTCTACATCGTCGAGGATTAATGCTGTTCCACCAGGTATGCGACATCATGTAGAAACACTTTCACGTTTAAAACTGAACGAAGCCATGAGAGTTTCCATTCAAGTTCACCGAACAAACCTTAACGCGAAAATCGCAGTCTTTTCCAACTAGGGGAGACCAGGGCTAGTTGGCGCACGGGTTGGCTGGCGCAATGCAATTTTGACTACTTTATAATAAACATCGGAAACACTGTATGGTCCTCGGAGACTCGTTGTAGGCAACCAACATTACATACGATAATTCTCGCCTAGATCTCTTAAAGTATGGTTGCAGGTCCACGGACTTGATTTTTTGACTATTTATGTAACTTTTCTGTGTTTTACAAATTTATTTATACTTCATAGGTAAGTACAACTACATACACAATAAATATAGAAAATTATACTGTAGACATGGTAAATTAATATTAGTTATTTGCATTTACAAAATATTTTGAGGTTGTGTATTTTGAGAGGCAAATAACTTTACACGTGGGTTTGGGGCAGGTTGGCTCAAAACAAACGGGATAGGTTGGCGCTGTTTAATGTGTGAAGAAGACTTTAGAAAAAGCAAACCAAAGGAAAATTGGATACGCTGCACTGCTTGTGGTATGTGGGCTCATGAAGAATGTCCAGAAAACAAGTTGTTTTATCAGTGTACCAACTGTGACTCTGATGACGATATGTAAACTTTTATATATCTACGTATGTCTTACAAACTTTTGCTTTGGTTTGTAATATTACTTTAAGTTGTTTTTTATATGATGTTTTGAGTATTATTTTTAATAAATCGTTATTTCAGTTAAAAACCTTATTTTAATATTAAGCACTGGTTGTGCGCCAATTTGCCCATATGATGCGCCAACCAACCCCACCCACGGGATAACCTGGCGCAACTGGCATACCAAAATATATATTTTTTTAAAACGGACTGTTTCAACAAACTCACTAATTAAGATAATAAGGTTGTAGATAAGGCTTTAAACTATAATAATACGCCAACAAATATTTTTTAAACGGATCTGAAAGGTGATAACAAATTTGAACGTTAAAAGTGCGCCAACTAGCCCCGGTATCCCCTACATACATGTCAATTACAGCAATAATTATAGTTTTAATAGCTGATATACGGGCTTTCCACTAGCCATTATTGTTACGACCATTTAAAACGTTTAAAATAAAAATAAAATACATTGTAGGCTAAAAGCAACAACATTTTATTTAGTAATCCCTTGCAATGTTTTATTTAGTACCAAATAAGTTTTAAAGTAAAATTTGATTGGGAAAAATTTATTAATTAGACAAAGATGAGTAAGTACTTTATAAAATATATTTTCGCATTTGAGTCGATAGATCAAAAGAGAAACAGAAACCCTTTTTGCCCCGAATTAAAAATAAATTAGCAATCCCTAGTCAATTTAATTTGATATCAACAAAATCACTGACTCTCATCCTGTACATACTTTGTAGTATACTATGTAAAGTACAAGTGTAGATTCCATCTAAATCAGAAACCAAAACACATTAGACTAATTCAAGATAGGTATCAGACTTAACCTAAGACAAACATTGTGCTGTTATTTTAGTCGACAGATACCCTTCATTAATTATCTGTCAGTTTTACCAAGCTTTAGCAACAGCTTTCCTTTGCTCTCACCATTCAAATTTTGGTTGTATTCTATATAGATATACAACGTACATCTAGAGAAATTTTGGAAATTACCACTTATGTTGAAGTGAAATTTATGTATATTTTAACTTTTTCGCGTGGGAAAAAGATACATCTTTACGTTGTATGGTCCCTAGATAAGTAATCTTATATTATTAAGATAATTTTGATTAGTTTCTCAGCTACAGCAGATAATATAATTACAAATGTATATGACTGATATTACGAACGTGTATAAAAATCATCTAATGTGAGCAGATAAATTGGTGCATCATTTTCAAACAATAGTGTTTCGAATTCAATTGCATAAAAAGAAAAGATAGAAAACGCAGAGAGAACATACCTTGAACATTAATTAACGTTGTGAAGCAAAGGGTCATTTATTATTTACTCGGGCCACTTTATTAATTCCCCATCGACAAATCATCCTTAATAACTGTTTCGACTGGATATAACGTGAGACCTCTGAAAATACTGTTTTGTGTTCCTGGTGCTTCTCATATAACAATAGACTAATAATTATTGTCAATTTACAATTTTGTTTATTCAATTTGAATGTATAGCAAATACTGCCACCTAATCACCAAATAATTCAGAATTGACAGCGTTTATCATATTATGCAACATGATTATATCATTTTGTTTTTAAACTCAAAGAAATCTGTATGTCTGAATGTAAAAACCAAGTAACCATTACATGAACGACAAAGTCAAACAGATTAGCGTCCATTAGTTTTCACTGTAAACAGGCAAAGGGAAAAAAGCAGGAATTATTTTTAAACAGAAATAACCCATTTTGTATCTACATCATAAACACCTTATATTATAAGCTATAAAATATAGCTGGTTATTGAGCTATTTCTTACTTACCAAAATGCGCAAAACGTCGAGCTCCCAACACTCTTAAACCAAAATTAATTCAACATAATATTATTGAAGGCGTGTTATTGTAGAACATTTAAAATAAGCTCTTCATAAATACAAGTTTCATATAACGGAAATTATATTTAGTTAACAATATCCGCTTTGCGCTCTTCCTCCCATATTTTCAATTTTCGTTCGTTGTTGGGTTTATATCATTTAAAAATATTTTCTCAAACAAACACACACTTAAAAGTTTTAATTTAAATAAAATTCACACAAAAGGTTTTTCACTCCAAGGAGCATATTGAAATTGTAGCATTACGAATCGTGGCGTCTCTAGTTTAGTTCATGTAAGTATCATTTCTATTTTAAGTAGAGGGCGAAATCATACATACAGGATTTGTTTCCTACAATTTAATACATACAGAAACATGCAAATTGAAGACATTTAAATATCCTAATATCCTAAATGAACGGTTTTAGTTATTTATTATTATAATAATACTGGTAAGTATCTCCAATCGACTTTAGGTAAATACTGAAGCCTATTAAAAAACGTTTTGTTTAGGTACATCTTTCCATTGTTCAATAACTATTTACAAATTTGGTCCCATATGGCACATTTGCAACAGGATATAATATAATGCAAGGGAGAACAAAAAGGGTTTAGTAATACACCGAGCAATCTAAGTAAACATGTGTCTATTCATTTAAAGCGGGAGTACTATATTGAAACCGCAAATAGTTGATTAGTAGAAATGGAATAAGGTAAGCCCAGTAACCATATTGAACATTCAAAGGACTAACCGTTTAAATCGCATTTTCGTGTCACTATAGACGTATTGTTTGTTTATGTACTTTCGTTTTAAACTAAACCCGAATCCTTCTGTATGTGGGTATTCTCGTAATGAAAAGCAAACTAACACCATAGAGATGGAGAATATTTTATCAACATGAAATTTGTCATAGCCAGTGGACCAGAAACCATCCACCGGCAATTAATTACACCTAATTATGTAAATTGAAATCAACCGTCACTTTGTCTATGTGAAAAGAAAACATATCAAATTATACAGAGTGTCTTGTGACGTGTAGGGAACTTTAAAATACGACTAGGGTTTCATAAAATATTTTTTTTAGTGCCCACTGACGAAGTCGTCATGCCCCAAAAGCGTACCCAGTGATTTACTTTCTTCCTATTGCATAGTGGCGCTCAATTAAACAACTTCACTCGAAAACCGAGAAACGGTATGGCATTTTTATTTAGCGAAATGGTAGAGGTTGGCATAAAAATAATTATAGGTAAAGAACAATAAATCACGAAATAACAGGTTTTCCTTATAGATTGCTGTAAAAGCCGATGTAAGTGTAAAAGTAGGAAACTATGTATTAGCTAGTGCAAATTTATTAATGGAGGCATTTTGACAGCAGCCGTACATTTACTCCACGAACGAAACAGCACAGAAAATAATCCTAATGTAGAGCCGAAAACAATTATTATTACCGGCGAAGCTACACAGTCATTCATCAAAACTCTGTGCCATAGACGTGACAAAGAGAATTTTGCTAATATACAGCGTTATCTTAACATAGTATAGCACAAAGTCGCTATCCTGTTCCTGTCCCCTTATGTGCGTAAATCTTTAAAACTACGCAACGGATTTTGAAGCGTTTTTTTAATAGATAGAGTGATTCAAGAGGAAGGTTTTTATGTATAACTAGCGACCCGCCCCGGCTTCGCACGGGTGCAATTTCAGAAAGTGGCATGCCGGGTACTAATATATCGGGTTTGTATTTATACCAGCGGGTTGCAACGCATGCCGGGTACACGCTAGTTATAAATAAACGGATCAACCTTTTATGTAGAATAAGGCCCACTGAATCAAGAATCCTCTCTCTCGTATTATTCGTCGAATGGACTCCTTAAGCGTATCTATCGACTTTTAAATTTATTAACTAGTTTTGACGTAGCTCTACCAAGAAAAGTCCAGTGGGTTGAGATCGGGAGATCTGGGTGGCCATTCTCCACTTTATTCATCCCCGTTCACCGGCGTATACAAGGGGGGGGGTGGTGTAATGGGGGTAATTACCCCACACCTCCCAAGATTACTTAAGCTTTGTTTAATTTTTGTCCTTACTCCTTAAAGTTGTTATTATCTAGTATCCTAGCCGGACACGTAGCTATGGTACAAAGCCCCCCCCCCCCCCCCCCCGAAACTCGAGCTCTGATTTTGGCAACATAGGCAACACATTAAACATTTCCTACACTATTACATTTTCTTCACCTCAATTATTACCGGGTTTGTTTTTGTGCTTTTCTTGCGGATTTTGTGTTGTGTTTTTTATTTTTTCCACTTGAAAACCAAACACCATGATTCAAAAAAGGGCGTGGCACCCAAAAAACGCATTTTTTTTGCGCATGAGCCCCCCCGAGAAGAAATCCTGGCTACGTGCCTGATCCTAGCCGATCGATTACCCCCCCGCCCCCCCCGCCAGACGCATGAGCTGGATACGCCGTTGCCCCCGTCTACCTACCACCACCAGATTATTTCGAAGGAAATTTAAATATATTTTTTCAGTGAAGCTCTCATCAACGAAAAATGGTCCTATTACCCTATTTTTAACAATGCCCGCCCAGATATTAACCTTTTCATTATACGGGGAGAGAAAAATTCAAATTTAATTAACAATCACTGTAATTTTTGATATCTCAAACTAAATAGCAGATTGTCATTGTCAATGCCTTAAAGATTATTGCTTGATTTCAGAACGTTGCGAAGTCGAAAAACATGGCAATGGTGCATTAAAGGGTTAATATTTCGTAAATGGTTGAAGATAGGTATAGGGCATAATTTAGAAAAAATGTCCTAAAATGATTGTCGAATGTGAAATTGTAATATATATACAAAATTTAAGTTGATACCTACACATAGCATTTTTATGACTCACCCTGTATAATATCTTTGTTTTAAAAGAAATACATTTCAATAATATAAACGGTTCCGAGCGTTTTTGGTTATCTTTCTAGCAAGTTGATTTTTTAAAAAAACAATTGAATATTTTGGGATTTACAAATTTTGATGCGCCAATGCCGAGACAAATTAAAATCTATCAATTCCCATTTCTACAAATCGCAAACTAACATTAATAATTGTTTCAGTTTCGAAAGCGAAGATAATCGGCAATCCGGAGCTACATATCAAGAGCGGAAGTGACATAAACCTTACATGCGTGGTTCTCCAGACACCGGATCCCCCTAGTTTCATATACTGGTAAGATTAATAGTTTTTCTGCACGAAAAATCACACACATTTGGACAGTTACACCTGCGAAAAAATTTATTAAGAGACCGTATTTTATTTCTTGGAGATAGCTAGTTCCTGTTTTATAAATAATTACCTTATTTCATTCAATCCAATTTAAAATATATACAGTGGCCGCAAAGAAGTCAATGGACAAGTCTGTCCAAGGTAACAAAATGAATAGGCAAGAATTTATATAATGTGATTATCAATAGCGTATGATTTGGTTAAATTTATGAAAAATGAGGTCGCTTTTTCTATGGTTAAAAATAAATAATAAATGTTACTGCATGGTAGCTTAAACTGAAAAATTGTCACTCCCGGATTTATTATCATTGTTAATTAAATATTTAAGATCCATATAATATATATACAATGGATCTATGATATTTGCAAGGGACTAAGTACCCACGTCATTCGGCTTAATCCTAATTAAACAGTGCTAATTATAAATTAATATATAAATATATACCATCAAATATCAATACATGTGTTTATTTTACCCATACATTATTATTAATCCTGATTACAGTGCTTCTAATCAAGACAAAATAAACCAGTACAGGGGCACATATTATTATATGTTATTTTATAATATTAAATATAATTCAATATAATTATTAAGAGCAAGCACGAGTGGCGCATTCGCCATTGTGTTTTTTGATCAATGTTTCGTGCAGCGAAATCTTTGGGTAGCAGTAGCCTACAGTTTAACGTAAAAAATGTATAATTGCTAATTTAATAAAAGAAAAGAATTAAATTTGGTCCAGTCCCAGAGATCCTATATTAGCAAACAATCCGTAGAGAGAAATTCTATTTTCCTTTTTCTTGGTTATTTTTTTTTTTTAAATAAACAACGATTTTGCTTTTGGGAAAAATCGTTATCGTTATTGACATAACTCGGCTACTGTTTCGTACCAAAATTGGATGAACAGGACACTATTCAGGGTGGTCCAATGAAAACTTAACACCTCGATTTTCCTGCTTTAAAATGAAAATGTGGAAAATCGCTCGGACCCGTCGATTTTTATTTCGAGGGGGACATGTTTTGCGTATATTGTCAATCTTGTTACTTCAAGCCCCTAGGAGGGAGGGGGGGTAAGATCTAAATCTTAAACGGATACCCCTATTTTATATAATTTTTTTGGATTCTGCATAAAATTCTGAACATTTTTTAATAGAAACATTGTTAGTCTATGCTTAACAGTTTCCGAGATATTGACTCTTGAAAAATTACATTTTTGAACTTTGACAGCGTCTAGCTTTCTAACTGTACGTCTTAGAGCAAAACGGCTTACATGTTCCTATCTTTCATTTTTATTATCTTTCCAATAGTGTCAACTTCCGGTTAAACCGGAAGTACTATATTTCCTTGTATATTTCTTACATCCGGTTTAACCGAAAGTTGACACTATTGGAAAGATAATAAAAATCGAAGATAGGGACATGTAAGCCGTTTTGCTCTTAGATGTACAGTTAGAAAGCTAGACGCTGTCAAAGTTCAAAAATGTCATTTTTCAAGAGTCAATAGCTCGAAAACTGTTAAGTATAGACTAATAATGCTCTTATTAAAAAATGTTCAGAATTTTATGCAGAATCCAAAAAAATTATATAAAATAGGGGTATCCATTTAAGATTTAGATCTTACCCTCCCTCCCTCTTAGGGGCTTGAAGTAACAAGATTGACAACATACGCAAAAGATGTCCTCCTCGAAATAAAAATCGACGGGTCCGAGCAATTTTCCACATTTTCATTTTAAAGCAGGAAAATCGAGGTGTTAACTTTTCAGTGGACCAACCTGTATGGAATCACTTCGGTAACTATCTGTCCGTCTGTCGCAGCCGATTTCTCGAGGCATCGTTATCATTTGAACATAAACCGATAGTTTAATAAAAATCAATTCGAAATTAGGGGTTTTCGTTGTATACTTATATTTCGTAAATATGAAATATTAAATAAATAATAATTTTTTACTAGACTAACATAATTATAACATAATAGAATAACATGATAATATATTTTTGTCTTTACAATAATTAGAACGGTTAAATTACCCTCTTTCTTGTTACTTTATTTTTGCCCAAAGTGAATTTTAAAAAGAAAGCTCACTGGTTTTAAAAACAACAGTTAAGGGCATTAAATGAAGAAGGGGAATTCAGCATTGGTTTCGACTTGAGGGATGATTTTATTGTGGAGGAAACATCAAACAAAAATCGATTCTAATGATAATAGACCAAATCTTAAGAATAAACATTTAAAGCTTTAAAAGAATATTATGGCTGATTTCCCTTGAAATAAATGTGTAATGCGGAGAGACTAATATAAGTAATGCTTCTATATTACTATTTCGTAACATAGTTATTGTCGATGTCGCCTTCAAATGAGAAAAATAACGCATTTAATAACCTATTGTCGTTTCCAATAAAATTGAAAATAGCAATGTTTGTTCTTGAATGCATGGTATCGTCTAAAACTTTAATAATTCCTTTGTAATTCGCTTGCTTGAATAGACGGCCCACTAGCGTCAACTTTATCAGAACTTTAAGGTTTTAAAAGAGGTTTTTTAACAACTTCCGCAGCATTAAACTAACATTTTCTAGCAATTTCCATTCCATGCATTTCACACGCTGAGCATTTTTCTCGATAAGTGAGCTCACTTTTCAATATAATTTTTTATACTCAGGCACAACGAATCTTTGAAAAGTCTTTTGAATAAAACATTAGATATGTAAACTCCCTCTGCGTGAATTTACTTTTTATGTGTACCATTTCGGTAGAATGTCAGAAGGAAATGACGAAATCAATCAAAAAAATAAGGGGGATATTTTCTAACCGGGATTTTATAATACACATAACCCAAACCACGCCAAACATAGCTATTTAATTTTCAGTTCTGTAAACAGACTACTTTTTTATTCTTCTTTACTCTACTAGATGTTGCTCGTTAACATAAATAGTTATATAACAAAATTTCTAGAAAATCCTTGTTCGAATACAAAAGAAACTATATTATTTTTCAAAATCCGAAAGCATGGTAGCAGTAGTGTATTAGCCCCACAGACTGCAGGATTAAACTGCCTCTAATATTAGCAATTACCCAAAAATCTAGAGGAAAGAAGAATGAAGATTACTTAATTGCTACAGCAGAAGTTACGAAGATTTCAAGTTTTCGGTTATATTTTGACAATTTAAGCGAAATGTTTCCTAATCCCAGTCCACAAGAGGCTGATACAAAGAAAGGCAATAAAAAAAATTTAATAATTCAATGATTTTAAAAAAATACCGTTAATTTTTAGGTAGGTACAATAACAATATTTTTTTATCTACTAACTAACCACTGTACTATTCAATATTTATACTGAATTATGAAATAAAATAGTAATGTGGGCGCCTAGGGGGGGGGGGGGGGCAAATGCCCGTTTTGCCCCCCCCCCATGGACGCCCATGTACGCCACTGCTACTAGTTTTTGATCGTCAACACAACAATGGTAATAATCATTTCATTAAAACAAAGTACAATATTTTACTAAACCTATCGGAAATATGAATCTCTTTAATAAAAATTTAACGGGGGTTAGTTTCATTAGGTTTATAGCTATGTTCAACGAACAATTATTGATTACAGGGCAGCTACAGGATTATTATAAGGATTTATAATTCCTTGTCCTATAAATTTTGTTACGTTTTAAAAACCTGCTCGTGAAAAATACATAAAAACTGCAGGGGTTGAATTTTAACTGTGGCTTATAAAAGAAGACTATAGAAAACACGCTATATTTTTGTTTAAGTGAATAAAGTATACATATAAATTACGAACTTTGTAGCCACGAGTCGGTATAGAACATAACCTCATTGCATGTTTTTAGTACGCATTGGACCAAAAAACAACTGATCGTTCCACTAGCTTTGTTGCTGGGCGGGAACAAAGCTATTGAATACCAAGCTGTTAAATGATGATCAAATGGCGGAAAGATAAAAGGAATAGTTTAAATTTTAAAACGAACCGGTGATAGCGGAGGGCAAGAATTGGGTTTATTTTATATACGATGATGGACCCTTAAGGGGATTTGTTAAAAACTCTTATAAGAAGTCTCGCTGTGTACCAAAAAAAAATCGAAACTCGCTAACAAATAAGCTAACACAATTTTCTGTCAAACGAGTTTATTTCCAGTTTTAAATAGTCATTTTAACGTTATTCTGCGCTATATTTTCATTTCTGGGGCATTTGACCCAATTTCCAAGATATTAATTGCTAAGCCAATTGGAATGGCAAATGTCAAAAGATCTATTTCCGTAAACTTGAGAATGATTATGTAAAGAGAAAAATATATAGGGTATTTTAAAAAAATATTAAAGTATGATTATCAGGAATTAAAATATATTGATAATCAAGAGGTATTTGAGAAAGTACCTGCACAACTTCGGTTATTAATTAAATGATAAATAATTGAATTTGGCTGTTTTTTTTTTAAATACTTACCCAAACAGAAGCGAACATTTTGGCGTATATAGACTCTGAATGATAAAAAATTCCGCAGGCATTTCAGTCTTTTGCCAGGCTGAGTATCAGCTTGAAAAATTATGTTTTCTTCATGTAATAATCTGAGTTAAGACTAAACCATTTGAATGAATAAGTTCGGTTACTTTATCACAACCAGCATAAGATAAATATACATTTTTAGAATATTCTCATTTTATATATTTTTATAGATGATTAGAACGGGATTAGTTTATTTCTGCTTTTTAGGCAGCTTAAAAAAATCTTAACCGTGAGAAAAAAAAACTGTACCTCGTATATGTATACAGTGTCCGCAAGAAAGTCCGCATCAAATGGGATTTTTTTTATTATTAGGTATAGGTAAAAATTGAAAAAGCAGTTAGGTTTTGCTTACCTAAAAACAAAAAATGACGTATACTGAAGCAGCTGCACGACTTGCGTTACCTGTCAAATTTGACATTTTTAATAAAATAGGTTCAAAAATGCCCTTATTTATCAAAATATCGAAAAACTTTATTCGAGAAAGTTGTTTATTTAGGCATTTTTAGTTTCTGTACGAAATTTATTAATTTTTATTTTTTGCCTCTTGAAAATTTTGATCGACCCTCGTAGATTAACTTTTATACATCGATGTAAAACCATTTGCCTTTACTTCATTTGTAATCTTAATGCAATTTTGTGTAAAATTTTTGTTTCCAATTATTTAATTAATATTAATTTATTAATGCATCGCCTACTTGTAAACTATATTTTTGTTGAATAAAATGTTTCGAGCGATTAATATTTATTCTTTTTGATCCAATATTAATTAAGTAAAATTTCAACGAACGTTTCCTAATATTTTCTTTTTGTACATCTGTTTACTAACTTAAGAAAAATGAGAAACGTCGGTTTTGGCAAAACTGATGTAATTAGATAAATTTTGCATCAAACATTACATACTGATCAATAACAATTTCAGTTTTTGAAGCAAAATAAATAATTGGAAACAAAAATTTTACACAAAATTGCATTAAGATTACAAATGAAGTAAAGGCAAATGGTTTTACATCGATGTATAAAAGTTAATCTACGAGGGTTGATCAAAATTTTCAAGAACCTGGCAAAAAATAAAAATTGTATTAGACTGTCAAAATTTCGTACGGAGGCTAAAAATGCCTAAATAAACAACTTTCTCGAATAAAGTTTTTCAATATTTTGATAAGTAAGGGCATTTTTGAACCTATTTTATTGAAAATGTCAAATTTGACAGGTAACGCAAGTCGTGCGGCTGCTTCAGTATACGTCATTTTTGGTTTTTAGGTAAGCAAAAACTGCTTTTTCAATTTTTACCTATACTTAATAATTAAAAAAAAATCCCATTTGATGCGGACTTTCTTGCGGACACTGTATAAAATAAATTAAATTTCAGTATACAATAAAATTTTTCAGGTTTCGGTTTCGGTTTCGGCCGAAACTGAGACAAGGCCGAAGATTCGGTTTTGTTCTGTAGTTCTGTGATATAAAGTCATTTATTTGTAATTTTCGACGGGTCACTCTGTATTAATATTTGCATAAACCGTCCAGTAGTAGGGTAAGCTGAATAGAATCAATCAGATGTTGCTGGATTAGCTTCACCCCAATTAACAAACAAACATACCTAAATGATCACTTAGTTTAAGCGCTTTCCGTTATTTTTTAGAAGTTCCTAATTCCGAAAATGCTACAAAAGCATTAGTTTCAGGGGGCGCTCTACGCTCTACCCAGAGCGAACAAATTAATTCGGTTAATTCTTGAAATTATCACATAATATAAGTTAGTCAGAAGCCCAATGATTTAAAGGAAAAAATGTCTTCCACGATATTTCATTTAAATAACAAATTTATCATATATACAGGGTGATTCATTAAGGGTGGCGACCGGCCATATCTCGGAAACTACTAGGCATAGAAACTTGGAGAAAAAAAAATTATGATTAAAGCGGTCATGAGAAAATTCTGGAAATTATTTTTAAGTTCCTAATTTCGCCGCAAGAGGGCACAATTAACATTTTTTCTTTTAATTCTAAATTTCTCCGAAAATTCCCATATTAAGGTATAACTCTGATTACATTATCGAAAAGCTTAGACAATTCTGCATCATTTTGGTTCAAGGCTCATTGGCGTACCGGCCTTGATAAGAGTGGGGGAACCTATTGAATGTGCAAACATTAAAATCGCTGTAACTTCTAAACGACTTATCCGATTTTACTAAATTTAAGCTTGTTTGGAAGGGAAAGGTAAGTATCTTCAATCGCCGTATCCAATAGTACACGATAGTGTTTAATAAAATTGCTAGAGGGCGCAATATGAAATAATAACAGTTTTTTCGATTTTATCCCGGAAATTCAAATCATACGGTATAACTATGACATCATAATCGAAAAGTAGATGAAATTTGCAAGAAAAGATGTGAAGACCGCAGTTCGATATCTTTGTTCGTTTCAGAGTTATTGCCAAAACAATAATTTTTAATACAAATTGCGCCCTCTAGCAATTTTATTAGAAATTATCTTGTACCATTGGATACGACAATTGAAGGTACTTACCTTTCTCTTCCAAACAAGCTTAAATTTATTAAAATCGGTTAAGTCGTTTAGAAGTTACAGCGATTTTAATGTTTACAGTTTCACTTGATAAGAGTGGGAGAAGCTATTGAAAGTGTAAACATTAAAATCGCTGTAACTTCTAAACGACTTATCCGATTTTACTAAATTTAAGCTTGTTTGGAAGAACCTTCAATTGTCGTATCTAATGGTACAAGATAGTTTCTAATTAAATTGCTAGAGGGCGCAATTTGTATTCAAAATTATTGTTTTGGCAATAACTCTGAAACGAACAAAGATATCGAACTGCGGTCTTCACATCTTTTCTTGCAAATTTCATCTACTTTTCGATTATGATGTCATAGTTATACCGTATGATTTGAATTTCCGGGATAAAATCGAAAAAACCGTTATTATTACAAGTTGCGCCCTCTAGCAATTTTATTAAACACTATCGTGTACTGTTGGATACGGCGATTGAAGATACTTACCTTTCCCTTCCAAACAAGCTTAAATTAAGTAAAATCGGATAAGTCGTTTAGAAGTTACAGCGATTTTAATATTTACACATTTAATAGCTTCCCCCACTCTTATCAAGGTCGGTACGCCAATGAGTCTTAAACCAAAATGATGCAGAATTATCTAAGCTCTTCGATGATGTAATCAGAGTTATACCTTAATATGGGAAATTTCGGAGAAATTTAGAATTAAAAAAAAAATTTTAATTGTGCCCCCTTGCGGCGAAATGAGGAACTTAAAAGTAATTTCCAGAATTTTCTCATGACCGCTTTAATCATAATTTTTTTTTCTCCAAGTTTCTATGCCTGGTAGTTTCCGAGATATGGCCGGTCGCCACCCTTAATGAATCACCCTGTATACAGGGTGTTCCTTAATGACGTGCTAATATTTGAGGGTGTGATTTTCCAAGTCATTTTATGAAGAAAAGTTCATATAAACATATGTCTTAAACATCTTAAATTTTTTTCTACAGGGTGTTGAATTTTTTCTTTTTTAATGCATTTTTTGTAATATCTCCGAAAGTACTTTGGATAATATTTTTTTTATTTTGGCATGTGCTAATAGGACATAAAACCACATGTTTTTATTATAAAAGTTGTTTTATTGTCCCACCAGTGGCGTCCCTGCAAACATGTCCTCTGATATTTAAAAAAATAAATGGTACCCCACTGACATTTTTGTTTTATAAAAATTGTTGGAATTGACCACCTTCACTTAATAGGCATGCTTTCGCCCGTCTTTGCATCGAATAGCGCACTCGTTCAAATATTCCAGGCGAATTCCGTATTGTTTCACAGAAGGCAATTATTCGCTCGCTTAAAATTTCTAAAGTGTTAATGGGAGTTTTATACACTAGGGTTTTAAGATGACCCACAAGAAAAAATCCAAACTATTGAGATCATGGGATCTTGCTTGCCATTGTTGAGCTCCTCCGCGAACTATCCAACGATTCGGATAAACTGCATCTAAATGGTCGCGAACGATTACACTGAAATGAGCAGCAGCTCCATTATGCATGTACCACATTTTGATTCCTTAGCTCATATGGTTCTTCTTGGAAGAAATGCAGATAAGACTACCGTTAAGGCGTTAATTATGTTTTTAAGAACGTCACCGTTCCAGGATAACTATAGATTTAATGTTTTAATGTCAAATTTATGCGATCAAAAATTATTCGTCAATACTGCAAAATGAAGCTAATTTAATTTAATTATTTTAATTAAGAACAGTGTGCCTGAGGAGAAAAACGCAAGAGACCATTTTTATGTAGAATTGATCAGTCTAATCAGAAATAATATTCACATGGAAACATGTCAGTGGCGTACCACTTTTTTTCTAAAAAATATCAGAGGACATGTTTGCAGGGACGCCACTGGTGGGACAAAAAATAAGTTTTATAACTAAAACATGTGGTTTTATGTCCTATTAGCACATGCCAAAATTGAAAATATTATCAAAAGTACTTTCGGAGATATTACAAAAAACTCAATAAAAAAGAAAAAATTCAACACCCTGTGGCAAAAAATTTAAGCCGTTTACGACATATGTTTATATGAAATTTTCTTCATAAAATGACTTGAGGAATCACACCCTAAAATATTAGCATGTCATTAAGGAACACCCTGTATATGTAATTTCAAAACATTGCTGAAGAACTCTTAAGGTAGAAAATTATTCACTTTATACAGTGGAAGACGGAAGCAAGAACTCTGCTGGTTCAAGCGATTAAAGCTTCCGTTATAATTCTTAATCTTGATTATGTTTGTTTTATTTTCCTTTAGTAATTAAGCTCGTAATAGAATTTAATCTGATGCAAGGGTGTAAAATTAAATATGAAAAGTAGTAATTTTTATGCTGTTTTATCGTCTCAGGAAATGTATATTTCATATCTTTAGTCTGGACAAGAGATCGCACCTTTTGCCTTTTTCCTGTGCAAACAGTTTTAAGAGGATTATAAACAATATATAACAATTAGAAATGCAAGCTGCAAGGAATAATAATAATAATAGTATCCGGTTGCAAATGTAATGGCCAATTTTTTAAAATTCGATTATACAGCTGAAGCTGATACATATTTCATAGGGCTTAGACGAAATAAAACTTTTGAACGCTTCTTGTAGCAACGAATACACACATAAAACAAAATTGGACAATTTTTCTGGTCGGCATCGGAGCCCCGTAATTGAACTATCATTGAATTTTAAAATTGAAAATTGCCTTTAGGCTCATGCGGGAAAAATGTGAATTTTTTAAAATATTTTCTAATACGCAAAAATACAAACTAATAAGTCAAAAACTACTGCTATATAATGAAATTGTGTTAAAACGACACAATTTTTGTTAATACTCACTCGTAATCAGGATAATACACTTTTCAATTCGGTAAACGAAATAGTACTTTACGTTACAAGACCGGAAAGTAGTGTTCTTTAGGTCGAGACAAGCATGGAAGCTTGGAGTGACCTGCAAAACACTAATTTTCGGTTGCGTACAATATTTTTTTTTAAGACCGACACTTCGATATACATACAGTTAATTCTTTATTTTATTTTATTTTATTTTATTTTATTTTATTTTATTTTATTTTATTTTATTTTATTTTATTTTATTTTATTTTATTTTATTTTATTTTATTTTATTTTATTTTATTTTATTTTATTTTATTTTATTTTATTTTATTTTATTTTATTTTATTTTATTTTATTTTATTTTATTTTATTTTATTTTATTTTATTTTATTTTATTTTATTTTATTTTATTTTATTTTATTTTATTTTATTTTATTTTATTTTATTTTATTTTATTTTATTTTTAAATGCGTCGTATGCCTTCTCGTAACGGGCTTTTGATTTTACTGTTGCTCCCAAAATTTCTTCTGGAATCTCATTTTCCGTGTCGGATAATTCAAAATCTGAATTCATATTTTTAAATTTGCGCACTCGCGAAACAAGTTTGACAAAAACAACAAATTAAAAATCGACGAACTGTCACTCGACAATACATCGAAATGTTATTATTATAGTAACGAAATCAAGGTAGATTGTATTATCAAAGAGCGAATGGAAAAATAAAAAAACAGGGACCGGAAAAATCTTTTGCCGGTCCCTCACGTCCATTTTCCGGTCTTGATCGACAAAACGTTATTTTCTGGACGAAAAATTGTCCAGAAAGTGTATCTTTTCTGGTCGGTCTTAAAAAAAATTCTATTTCAAGCGCTAGACGTTCGCGAGATATATGCTTTTAAAACATCACGTTTTCAAAAACTGTATAACTCCGCTCCGCAGCCGGCGTAAAAATAGTTCAGAGGTTGGTCGACGGTCGATGGTGTTGTTTTGATTTGAGTGTCGGTTATTTTCATTGATCAAAATCGATTTTTTTTACTGTTTTTTCGTTTTTTTAAACAACTAAAAAGTGCTAACGAAGTTAATTTTGCGAAATTAATTGATTTCAAGGCAACTGGACAAAAATAAAGAAGTTCGAAACTTTCGCAAGGGTATATTTAGCTTACTGGATATGTGGTTGTGAAGTGTCTAACGTACCTATTTAAATTTGCTACTGACCTCCCAATATAATTGACCACGAGCACGAGCCGTTACTGATCCCCAAATAGTAAAATAAACGACACACATAGTTTTCTCATTACTATGCCGCAGGAGCCACCAGCGTATCTCTAGCGTCAGGTTCAAATGTTGTCGATATTTCGGATGCAAAAATATTTCCGGAATTGTCAAGTCAAGAAATCCCAGACCTGAATGCCGAGAAAACGCCAAACAAATCATTCTTTCCACTTTGGATTTATTTTTAAAATATTTCCAGTCAATAAAATGATATAAAAGATATTACAGGGTAAATCAAATTATAAGTCCTTAAAAGAAGTAAATATTTGATTGTAAAAATACTTAGTTCATTTCGCACCCGCCTCTGAAACCGATAAATAAAAAGGTGTGTTTAGGCAGTCCGATATTTATTTTTTACTGTCTCGTTATGCCGACTAAAATAAAAACAAAATAGTACAATTTCTACGACAGGCTGGTTGTAAAAAGTCATACTTTATGGCGTTTGAGCATGAACTATGGCCCAGCTCTGGTATGTCGTAAACCAGGGGAGCTATCATTAGTATTCATTAGGAATTCGCCTCCTTCTGATCGCCGAAATCGATATGGTTTAAGACGTTCCTAAAATTAAACCCTTTTTTCCATTAAGGCATTTTTGCTTCAACAAGAATATATGATACTTTTTAAAAATGTGTCCTTATTTCGATAAATAATGCTTATATTATCAGTTGATAATTGAAAATCGGTCAGGAAACATAAGAAAATTAAATTTGGGCAAAAAATATATAAATTGCATGCGATATTGAATGTAAAAGAAACCTAATGTATTCTTCTTTGATACTAAGCCGCTTAAAGGAAATGTTTTTTAAAATTTACTGATACTCGAAGGTATGACATGCAACGGAAATTGCTTTGACTTTACTATAGAACCTTTCATAGGAAAGTACCTAATAAAATTATAAAATATATATTTTCACGCATAGATAAAAAAAAATATGACCGCTATTAAATCTCTGTCAAAGTTATCAAGGAGTCTAGAAACTTGTGCTTTTCACGTGGATAATTACGTATACGCTTTAAGCTCCAGATCGAACGTAATTTCAGGAATTCAAAGCTATTCCTCGTTGGCTTTTTCTTGTTTTAGCTTAACTTTTAACCCGATAGGTTTAGATCTACCTGACCTGGAACACTTGTTTTTGTCGCAAAACTTTTCGGGAATGAAAGTTACACAGAAGTTTCACCAACAAAAATGTTTACGGGATTTGGACAGCAAATCTATATTTTGTGATCGCTTTTCTTTGATAAGTAGGGCGTATTAAACGACTTTATACACTCGAAGTTACGTGCCTATTCAACGGATTTTTGGAAAGAAAATACGACCATAAGCTTTATTTTTAATTGTGTAGCGTTTTCTATTTCTCTCTATTAAACGGTGGTTTTTCGTCTGTTGCAGGTACAGAGGAGGTAACGTCATTAATTACTCTCAACGAGGCGGCATCAGCGTTGTCACCGAAAAACAAACCCGAACTAGTCGTCTTTTGATTTCCCGCGCTACTCCTGAAGACAGTGGAAACTACACTTGCTCCCCCAGTTCTTCCGATGCCGCTAGTGTCTTGGTGCACGTCCTCCAAGGAGAAACTCCAGCTGCCATGCAGCATAGCATCGCCATGCGCTGTACTATAGATTTTACACTGCTTTTACTACTCCTATGCTTTGTGTTTGTCAGGTGAATCGTAAGTGGATCCTAGACCGATTTGCTAATTGATATCCAGACACGTTTCTAGATGACCAAAGGCCTCTTGGATCGGTATAAGCTATGTAGAAATGACTATTACATATACAGGGTGGCTTCTTAGCAAACCAGAAGCGTAGTGACGCGACGATTTAATTTTCGTTTTGCTTTCAACACGGGAGAAATATGGCGAGCTAATAATAATTATATATATATTTAGACTTTTCCTATCAAAACCAAAGTCCAGAGTAAGAGCTAAAAACCTTTTTAATGTAACCCCAGTAGTATCTACGTTAACGATCGAAGTTTCCGAAATATTGTGGAAAAAACGTTTTGCAAGTGGTCTGTGATTTCAATTTTATTATATTACATAACCTTGTTCCAATATTATTTATATATTTCTCTACAGGGTGTTCATTTGAAAACTTCCCACCTCGATTTTCCTGCTTTAAAATGAAAATGTGGAAAATCGCTCGGTCCCATCGATTTTTATTTCGAGGGGGACACCTTTTGCGTATATTGTCAATCTTGTTACATTAAGTCCCTAGGAGGGACGGGGGGGGGGGGGGGTGTAAGATCTAAATTTTAAATGGATACCCCTATTTTATATAATTTTTTTGGATTCTGCATAAAATTCTGAACATTTTTTAATAAAAGCATTATTAGTCTATACTTAACAGTTTACGAGATATTTACTCTTGAAAATGACATGTTTGAACTTTGACAGCGTCTAGCTTTTTAACTGTACGTCTTAGAGCAAAACGGCTTACATGTCCCTGTCTTCGATTTTTATTATCTTTCCAATAGTGTGAACTTTCGGTTAAACCGGATGTAGACACTATTGGACAGATAATAAAAATCGAAGATAGGGACATGTAAGCCGTTTTGCTCTAAGACGTACAGTTAGAAAGCTAGACGCTGTCAAAGTTCAAAAATGTAATTTTTCGAGAGTAAATATCTCGGAAACTGTTAAGTATGGACTAATAATGCTTTTATTAAAAAATGTTCAGAATTTTATGCAGAATCCAAAAAAAAAATATAGAATAGGGGTATCCATTTAAAATTTAGATCTTACCCCCCCCCCCCCCCTCCCTCCTAGGGACTTGATGTAACAAGATTGACAATATACGCAAAAGGTGTCCCCCTCGAAATAAAAATCCATGGGTCCGAGCGATTTTCCACATTTTCATTTTAAAGCAGGAAAATCGAGGTGGGAAGTTTTCAAATGAACACCCTGTATATGGTCTTGTAGATAGACTACAATCTAATACCTAAATACACCAAACATTATGTATAATTTGCCTTAAAAATGTATATACCGATCCATAGGCCAAAAAACTGAATACTGTCGCATAATTAACATTTATTTTTTCTATATTTCTTGATGTAGAACTTCTACCTGAATATTGGTGTCGCTAATTTTTTTCTTTTATCTAAATAGTCAGCTTAAAAGAGAACCATGGATATTATGTATTAGAGTATTTTTTTCAAATATACCTAGTATGTGTCTACTAAACAAATAGTAGAGATTCTCATTCCCACTACGCCTAACAAAATTGCCGTTCTGTATAAAAAAAAAAAAGGGTAAAAGTTGAGTGGCGTAACAACGGTAACAAGATGGTATAGGTTAAAATTTGGTCAATAAATACTACTAATACTAGTATGTAGTTCGTCCAAAAGAAGGTCCTTATGTAAAGCAGCAGGGAAATCGTAACTCGATCGATAACAAAACGATTCGTTGGAAATTATGAAACAATCAAGAATTTTTTTTTTAATTGACCGGTTTTACTGTTTCTTTGATAGGTATACGTAAACGTCTTCGTCGTCCCCAAACTCCGGGACTCCTGTGCTTTACACCTAACTACCATATCATAGTTACGCTACTGTAAAAATTCCTGCTTGTATAAATTAACGGTTTTAAAAAATTACCTGTAAAAATAAGTTAAAATTTTTATTTCGTAATTTGGAAAGTAACGTTTTTAAAAGGTGACTCGTGAATTGTAGAACAAATTTACTCAAAAGAGAGAGAGGAAGAGAAAAAGAAGGTATGTGATAAATATTTATTTTTAAGTACGTTAAGTTCTTGGGGCTAGTAAAGTATATTCTGAACTTTCAACTTATCTTGAGCAAATAGGAAAAATATCATCGTCAAACTGTCAAGTACGCTTTTCAATCTTAATTTTAACTTTCTAACAATAAATGTAAATATTTCAGCTGTTCTTATGTCCCAATAGAGTAAACTTTAAAAAATCTCTATAGACTTTAAAGAATCATGTTAAGGATGGTTACTTAACAATTGAACCAATATAAATGTAATTTAGGTAAGCCAACAGCCATTAATAGTAAGTAATTTAAACGTTAGTTTAATCGGTTAACGTTAGAATCTAAACATTTCCGGCACATTCTGAAAAAAGGTTTGTTTACTTGGATGGCATGCAACTATATAATTGTAACCTGCATTTTTTTAATTAAGGTGGAATTCTCAACCAGTTGCGCAACCAGGGGGGGGGGCTGCCGGGCTGCAGCCCCCCCCCCTCCCCCCCCCCCCCCCCGAGCTTAGAAACTTAACCTGTTCGTTTAATTGCAAACCAATTTTTCATGTCACTCTAACTATTTTCGCATGTTTTTTGCGATCTCAATGTTTTATGGATTTGTAATTTTTTTTGTTTATCAATGTAACATGGAATCTTACGTTTTTTGAGTAATTAAAGTATAAATTTTAATAAATAGCTCAAAATTGTACATAATGATTAAAAAAAAAATTTCGGATTCGAGTTTTTTCCGTTTCTTTGCATTTTGTGAGAACATTTACCATAGTAATGTATATATTTTTTTACACCATCAGAAAGTGGAGATTTCAACGAACAAAAAGCCCACCGACTTTTTTAAAACAGCAAATATTTTGACGTGAGAATTTTCGATTGAAAATAAGGGTGCTTTTTCGATATTAAGTCAAAATAAGGTGAAAAAATAAATATTTTAAATCATAATAATTACAGTGTGTTTGGGACATAAAAAGGTAAGTTATCACCAAATTTCGTGAAAACATCATTTTTTTTGTAAAAGATAAAAATAAAAAAACAAAAACTTGGTTATTTGAATTTTTCACATAAATTTTGAGGTAATGTGAAAAAAGCGTTAATACAAAAGTTGTAGAACTTTTTATTACCTACAACTTTGCCATTTAACGTTTTTCCATAGGACTTGTAGTTTTCCCGGAAATCGAGATAAATCGTTTTCTAGCCTTAAAAACTCACCCCCTTCCACTTCCCGACCTCGGATCGCCCGTAAATTATTTTTTCTTTCATTTTTGTTATATTCTCTTTCTTTTCCAATGGGTTTCATCCTACTATTATTTTTTTTGTTTCAAAAATTATCGACCCTGGTCTACCTATTGATATTACCGTGGAAGAAATTCTGGACGAAATGGCAAAAACAAAACGAAGAATTTTACTTTAATATTAGTATTATTAGTGATTACTTACAACTTATTGTATAAGGTTTTTGTTTTGTTTTAGTATAAGTATGATTAATATATGCGTTACTTATTTTAAATACATTTTTACTAATTAAAATAAAATCTCTAAATTTTTTTTTCATAAATATTTCGTTAGGGCTAGCAGCGTATTATTGCGGAAGTTTTAGGGGGCTGTCGCTCTCGTCAATCATACGTATTTTACCCAAAAAAGGGCTTGGCACCCAAAAAAATTTTCGCCTGCGGCGCAAAAGAGCGCCTTCGGCGCAAGAACTTAAAGCCCCCCTCCGAACAAAATTTCTGGTTGCACCACTGTTCTCAACGTCATTCTATCTATTGCCAATCAATAACCTGTTTCGCGTTGCTTTTTTTAGTGTATTATTTGATTAACTAACATTTAAATAAAATCAATATCGTCGGTACAATATTTAGGTAATATCTGACATATTACAAAAATATCAATTTATTTCATTGCTAATTTTGGGAGAATTGTACAGTGAAAGAAGAATGACATAATAATGTTAAAAAAAATCTTACCCGATATTTTTCGCTATACAATTCTCCTAAAATATTTAATGAAATTCCTTGATATTTATTTAATATGTCAATTATTACCTATAAAATATGAAGACGATAGTGATTTTATTTAAATTTTGTGTAAAAGCTAGAAAAATTAAATAAATATACGCGAAATAGGTTATAGGTTGGCAAGCATGTTGATACTCCCACCTTAAGGAACCCATTAATTGAAGAGAAATAGTATAGATCAAACTACACCAATGTAGCTGATTTATTAACAGTCAAAGGGATAACAACATGATGAGACTGGAAGATTAACATTGCTTGTTTTTCAACACCACAAAAGTCCTGAGTTGGTGCAACACAAATAAACAAACCTTTAGCACATAAAAAATTTCGGAGAGGCAAAAATAATGTCTATCGTCGAAATAGATAAATAGCAAGAAAACTACCCTATCTTAGTTGTAAATATCGCTTTCACTTACTTAAGAGAGGATTTTCTAAAATAAAATATTATAATTTAAATTTAAAATACGTGTATAATATATTTTAGGAAATGTTACAAGTATTTCGTGACTTTCAACTTTTCGATAGCAGTACCTACTTAAAGGCAGTCGATTGCATGACGCGGTTTAACGGCCATCCATTTTAAATGTCATTGACAATAAATATACTTTTCGTATTACTTTTAAAAATCCATAAATTTGGAACGTTGTAAGTTGGACAAAAAGGAATATAAATGATTATTATTCAACCCGATACACTTTAAAAGGTTAAACCTAAACCAATACAATAACGTCTTTTTAACAAACCCGAACATTTTTACTTGTCTCGTAATTCTAAAGTAAAGGCCACGATGCCAGTGACTTGTACAAGTCACTAAAATCCAGTACTAAAAGCAAGTGCTTTGAAAGAATATTGAGTTTACATGGTGTGCTGTGCATGTCTATGTCTACACTGGGAAAAAAAACCTTCTATTCCTTATTTTAATTCGCATACTCTTTATACAACTGTAATACCATATGTGACGACAACGAAAACTGCTAGACCGTTATGTAGTGATAATATCACAGTAATTTAGCCAATAGGAAATAGGAGTTATCGCTACCGTAGAATGGTTTATAGCCATTATTGCTCTGAATACTCGAGTACTTCTTAATTGTAGAGAAAGGGCTTTACTGGGAACAAATTGCGTCGCATTGAGAAGATATAATTTATTTCTTAACAAAATTGCTATATTAAAAGTAGTTCATTATTCAACAAGACTATGCTGCTAACGGAACTGATTACTACTATAAAAACACTGTTCTAGCAAATCTGGAATTGATATTAACACTAAAACGGGTTTGATACACTAGCAATTTATTTAATATGGGTTAATAAAAAAATAAGCTATCAATACAAAGTATGTCATAGCAAACCTGTTGTATTATATCATTTTTCTCAGTTTACAACAAGCAAATGCTAAAAGCCAGTTCTGGATTTCAGTGACTTGTACAAGTTACTAGCAACAAGTAGATTCGCATTTATGGTGTAGGTACTGTTAATGTGGCAGATATGATAAGGAAATCTTTATTCCGTATCTAGAAAACTTGCACCATCCATAGCTCAAAACATAATAGCACTTACGTCAGTAAAAATGTCTAATATTATGGGAAGTTTAGGAGAAATTTAGGAGCAAACAATATGCCGCAATATAGGAGAAACTAAGTTCATGAGATATTCAACAAGTTTTGCTGTCAGATGGGTTTGTGATTTTGCAAGTGCAAGTTTCCATGTAACTAAGTTTTAGAGGCATATTTCGGCGTTTTACCAAATAATGCTCACCATAATTTAACAGTCTCTAAGTGGGGAATTTTATATGCGGTGTGATCATTTATATCAATATAGACTAGGTGGTTTTTGAAAACAGGTTTTTTTATTTTCCAAACTTAAACAAGTTCGAAACTCGAAATACGTCTTGAAAATGTAGGTAAACGTCACACGTGAACGTATCTTTTACACTAAATACGTAGGTATTGCTGATATTCCATGTTTTCCATAATCTTAACAGGGTGGATCCCTGTGATCTATCTGCAACCTATTCAAAACAAAATGTTTTTTCCTACTTAGTTTTAACGGAACTTCCTCTACATGAACAAAAATGTCTATATTTATTTAGCTGTTGCCTCAGCGTTTTTTCGTTTTGCAACAATGCCGAACATTTTTTATGTCTAAGCTTCTACCGATAGTATCCATCGAAAATATTGAAAGGCAAAAAATAATATAATAATATGCATTTATTTAGATCCTATGATGAACTAAAATGAAAATAGGTCAAAAATGGCAGACGTTCATGAGTGGATCACAGGGAAGATCCCTCGTAAAACACATTCTAACATGTTAACTTCAATTTACCTAGTCTTAACGCTAACTACATCTACTTTATAAATAAGAGAGTGTTTTATAAGACCTGGAAATTTTCCTAAGACGTAGTTACATGCTAAATAGAAATTCCCACAACTTTATTAAGCGTTAAGTAAGATTTAAAAGGCAATGTCAAGAACCCATGAGTTAATATATACCGCTTCAGACGGCAAACCTACGCTATAAATAAGTTGTCGCATTCTGCTATAATTTCTTCAGGGTGTCACTATTAGTAATACCTTTTGTCTTTGGCAATTTTCACGTTAAGGTAGGTCTAAATAGCTATGCCGATTTTCTTACAACAACGAGCTGCATAGTGGCCTCAGTTTTTAAAAGTCTGGTTGCATACCATTGACAATATATATACTGGTTATATATAATATGGTTTCGTCTGGCAGACATTACCCATCAGACCTTCAATGGACGTTGGCAAAAAGGGTCCATTTTACTACTAGATACTTATTTTGGGCGTTTTGCATAGCCCCTAATACCTTTCGTCTTTTGTCAATTAAAAGTTAATCACAAGAGAATAGCCCTGTCTCAGGATCACCTATTATTCTCTATTTTTATTTGAAAGTTCTGGTTTGAGGTTTGGTTACTTTATAACGAATCACCATCCGGTGATATTTTATTCTCTAGACGTTATTTAAAATTAAGTAAGCTTTAGAAGTTTTCTTGATGGGGTTAACAATCGAAGTATGCCTCCTGAAACTTTCGGTTCAGGTTTTATATAAGGACTTTTAAAGAAAAGAGTTCGCTTAAAACTAAAACGTCGCAAAAAATAGGCAAAAACTTTTTCCCGGAGCCTTATTTCTCTCTAGTAGGTACAACAAAATAAATTAAATGTATAAGTACTCCTTAATGGTCTTTATTAAACTGTAGCTAAAAATGTACATATATAATATAAAACATACAATCTAAATGGCCATCTGCCGGGATCCATTTTGTACTATTCACTTACATAATTTTTTTTTGGTTTGTTAGCTAGGTTGGCGACAGCAAGCTTTGTCATAATTATAATAGTTGTACCTTCACTTGCGCCTCAATTGTATCAAAAACGTTGTGTTAAAAAAAAAATAGAGACAATGGATCTCGGACAAAATCTTTTTCTTTGGACGTTTGGGTAATATTGTGTAATCTAAAAGAGGGCGTCATAAGACGACAGTCATTAAGAGAGGCCAGTGTGTCGAAGGTTTTTGCCAAAACTGGATAACTGGATAGATATGTTATTTCCACAGTTTTATTACTGGACATCGGGAAGAAAATGGAGAGATAAACTCGATTTCATTGTGGTTTTTATTAACTTTTTTTATGTTGTTCCATGGCCCGGAATTCGGTATAATTAGGAAATAATAGTACAAGCGTATACGGTTGTAAAATATTACTCAAAATAAAAAATATATGTGTGTTATAAATCTTCATTCTCGGTTTCTCGACCTATAACGAAAAAAAAAATTACGACTGTATCTTATACTATAATTTAGCTTTGGGAAAAACCTTTTGTCATTATAATATGTTTATAGTCTAATGAGTAATGAGAATATTGTAATATCCATATAATATATTAAACACATTAAGAAAAAGAAAATGACAGAACGATATTTTTAAGACTAGTGACACTAGTGACACATGCGCCATTTCGTTTTTTGATAAATATTCTTCTTCATTTTAACCAAAAATCGGCCATGGTACAATTACCTACGGTTTTACGTGAAAACAGGTTGGATTTATAAATTAATAAAAGCAGAAAAAGAAATATGAGCAAATTTAACAAAATTTTGTTTTTTGCTTTTATTAATTTATCAAATAATGTGTTTTTAACTAACTGTAGGTAAATGGTGTGGTATTTGGCCGCTTTATATTGAAAAAGAAATGGCGCTTGCGCTACTAGTGTTTGCCCTTAAAACTATACCGAAAATACAAAGAACGTGATTTCTTCACAGCGATTTGCCTGGGTTTCTACTTGTTTTAAACCACCTTCTTGAAAATTTTGTCCAACTTTCAATTTCCTAATGTACTTTTAAGTAATGAATAAAAGGTAAAATAAAATCGATAATAAATATTGTAAACAAGAAGAAAATTGCGTACTTAAATATAACAAAAATTTGAAAATAATGTTTACTTCTATTCGTTTAACCAACTTTTTTTTAATGACTAGGTACGTTTTCACCTGAAAACAAAACGATGCTTAATCGCTTTGTTTTTCCTTCGCCATAAAATAATTTTTCTTTTCTATTCATTCCCTTAATGAAACATGTTTCCTCAAATTTAAATGTTCCACATAATTAGCGCTAAGCTAAACTGTATTTTATTGCCTGAATTTGAAGACAAAATAAGAATTTTATTTAAATTAATTTAAAAAAGCTTACCTTTTTTTCCGTTTTTAGATACCCGCGATTTAGAAAACACGAAACAACATTTTTTTTCTTCATTTTTATTTAACCCACATGTGTGTTTAGGTTGAAGCCAGGTTAAAAAGGTTTAAGGCCTTTGGCTTTTTTATTATAAAAACATGAAAAATTTTAAATTAAAATCTTGTAACTCCTCGTCAAAAATTAAAACCAAATGTGAATATATAATAAAATTTCAAACATTTATAAAAGTCAGGTGTTTTTAGGGCCAAATAAAAAAATTTATAGGCTGTGTAAAAACGCGAAAAAAACGTTATTTTTGTCACATTCATTTAACATATTATAATATAATTATTATTAATAATACAGAGATGGGTACCAATTTTTTTTTTAAATTTATGCCTCTAGACATTTTTGCATTGTCGCCTAACTCAAGAACTACTATTTTAAATGCTACATAATTTTAATTGAGTTCTTGTTTTATAATCAATTTATTTTAGTTAGATTACGTGCATAGGATTAGTTTTTAAAATATGTACTCCCATCTCCTCTCTTAAATATGAAAAGTTTATATATGTTACCTTAATTCTGTTGGGTTGTAAGCTAAAAACTAATTATGTGGAAACACTTTTAATGTTTTTAAAGGTTTTAGCCACAAGGGAAAATTTACATTTAAAATATTGAAGTCATTACTAGGGAACAAAATGGCGGCATTAAGTCTGCTTAAAACAATGTATCTACTAAAACAGGATGATATTTCCTTTGTAACTTTTTAAAAACACCATTTCATGGTGCTCGAGAATATAGTAATATAATATGTGTTTAGTGTGTAAATATAACCTTAATAATAAACGGTAAGCATTGATGAAACACTTAACTTTTTGTGTACCTACACTAATTATGCAAAAGAACTGTTAGTTTTAATTAAAAAAAAAAAAACATTTGTCATTTGATAGGGCTCAAGAATTGTGTTAAATTACAAAGGTAGTGGGTGCTAAGATTCGACGTACTTCTTGTGGTCCTCAACAGTATTTAAATTATATGTTGTATACCATATCATTACATGTACTGTAACATAACGTCGCCTAATTTTTCTATTATTACCAATAAGCTTCATCGAAAATAGTGTATAAGGCAAGTTTGAAACTAAACTTGATACGACAAGTAGTGAAAGATGGAGGGTTCTGCATCAATTTCCACCCTGGCTTCTGCGCATACGCCAGCACTGCTAAGCTTTTTTTCAGCTCTTTTTTAGCCGTTATGTGTGTTTGAGCTGACCTTTTTTTTGGTTTAGAGCAAATGACGGCCCAAAACAGCAAAAACGGCTCAAAAACACCAGAGAACGACTCAAAAACAGTAAAAAAAAATAGCACAGCGCATGCGCAGAAGATAGGGAAATTGATGTAGAACGCTCCATCTTTCACTACTACAACATATGATAAATGTTTATATATTTGGTTTAAAATTCGTTTATGTCCTTTTTGGCAATGTACAATTAATTTTCAAGATCAAGCTTAGTTTAAAAACTGGATAGGTTAAAACTAAACTTTTAAACTCAGTTGATAAAACCAACCTGAACGGTGTGAAATGTGAAATAAAGGTATAGGTAACTTTCGAATTGAACTGCAGGTATTACGGAGTTAACCGCAAATGTGACAAAACGGCATTGGGAACCTACTGTCCATATCGGTGATTCCAGAGATCTTAAAGGGTTCAAGTTTCACTAACTTTATAAAGCATTTATATCTATTATTTATAATCATTTTAAAAAATTAATAAAACAGGGCATTATCTATGCAACAAATCAAGATAAAGGAAATTTTACACATTCTCGATGAGTAAACACTGAAAATCGCCGATAAAATAATTTTTTTTCAGCTTAAAATGTTCGATTAAATCATAGAGCTTATAAAATAGACATAACTTAATGATAAAGTGTATTGATATTATTTAAATGTGATGTTTAACAATGAATATTAACTTTATGACTTGTTTTATGTTTTATGTAAATAAATTTAACGACTCATAGACAACTGTGTAGGACATTGTTTATAAATGTATCATACTGTAATAAAAAAATTAATAGCCAATATCGTGTTTTATTTCCGACTTGTCAAATTTATGGATATATAAACGGGAAAAGGAAATAGGCAACATGTTTTCAAATCTACTAGAAGGAAAGTGATTTAAAATTATTAAAGAACCTTTAATTACAGTATGTAGAACGTAGAGAATGAAAGTGAAAGAACAAATTAAGTGAGTGTTACTTTTTGGTTTGGAATAAAGGAAAAAATAGGGGTAAGTAGAAATTAATAACCAGTATCTACCATAAATTTATACTCGCATACACGCAGGGCGAAAATTGGGTTTACTTTACATGCGGTGATGAATTCTTAAATCATATGGCATGTAAAATGAAAAGCATATAGTGTTTGATCTCTCTCCGTTGTTACTGAATTTCTCGCAATTTGTGCGAGCGATTACCTGAACCGAACATTAAATTTCAACAGCTCAAAAATGCCGGAACAGTGCTCAAGACTAAGATTGAAATTCAAATCCCGTTATTAAAAATATTACAAACCCACTTTTTATAATGTAATAAATAGACTTTTAGATTTTTAAACTATAGTTTTTGAAATATACAGGGTGCTGATAAAGTCTGGAAATATTATTCTTTAAAAAATTTTGACGTTCTTCAATATTATACCGGATGCGCCAAAAACGCTAGGCAAGTGTCAACTTCACTTTTTCAAATAGAACACCCCTTTTTTTCTCCAATATTCGACGGGTCCGAGCGTTTTTCGAAAAACTTTTGCCTTTTCAAGAAAAATCGATTATTCCAGACCTTATCAGCACCCTGTATAATAATTTATGGGCAGTAAAATACATAAAATACATTAAAATTTAATTAAAATCCTATAACATAACAACCTGCGCTTTTAACTATTCTGTGATAGGTACCAAATTTATACTTTGTTAATTTTAATATTATTGGAGGAGATACTTTACGCTTGTTAAAAGCACAAAAGTTAAATGGGTATGTTATAGAATTTTTCTAATGTTACTAGCTTTCATTTTGAAACCACAGAAAATGATAGATACCAAATACAAAACAATGATTGGTGACTAGTTTAATCCCTAAACTTCTTGTACTTTGGATCAATGCCTCCACTCCACGACTCCACCTCATTTTCAGCGAGAAAAAAAAAGACAATCCATGCATAAGCATTCTATTTCTCCAATTTATGCTACAAAACATCAAAAGCACAAGCGTCGTGGTAAAGTCGAATAATGGTAACACAGAAATAAGATTAGATTTCAAAACATGTGTAAAAAATTTTTACCGAATTTGTTTTCCTTTTGAAAAACAAATCCCTCATGAAAATCCTCTAAAAACTTTTTTATTAAGATCGCCTGAAGCTGTTATCTGGCAGTTTTTATCTCGTCAAAAACTGCGGTACATAAAAATGATCAAAAAAATCAATTTATTAAAGTTTTAAAGGCCGATTGGTATTGGCACTTTTACCAGGACCGAAATAGGAACGTTTTTATACCTACTTAAATTTAGATATTTAAATAATTTTTTTACCAAATCAATTTTATAAACTACCGTATAAAATCACCTAGAATTTCTTATTGTAAAATTTTTAGCGGTTACGTAATAAAATGGTTTTAAAACCCCCCCATTCCCATTAAACGTGTTATCCAAAACAGGCCATATTCCGCACACGGTATAGAAAGAAATTTGAGAATGTTAACGGCCCCTGCAGTGTCCCAGATTTTTAATGCAGCAGACATTTAGGAGAATCTCCCTAAATATCTGCTCAGTTTACGGTGATATAGACGCAAAAAAGTTTATGATATCCGGGCTTATTGTTGGAACTTGGCAGCGAAAAGATTTATAATACCGGGTGTTCGTTGACTGTGGTTTTAATAAGCTTCATAATTTTTAAACCGCGACACTTATTTCTTTATTATGCTTTGTTTATTTACATCTATATTATAGAGGGGGTATTTGTTGAAAGAGACGATAAAGTTGACTATTCTTGGAATGTTTCGGTGCCAAAAATCCCCATTTTAATTAAAATCGTTCATGATAATGCAGGAAACGTAACATCTATCTGAGTTTTGATTCATAATCTCTAAAGTAATACAAACACTAGTATAGTGTTTCTTAGGTCAATTTAATTACATAAAACAGTATGAAACTCCTAACCATAGGCGTCCCAAACAAATAATTAAAATGCGTATACACACTTATAAGTGTGTTTTACATTAGGTGTTTGTACATACTACACTTTATAAACCCACTGTATATATAATAATATTATATTAAAATAATAAATATAAGGTACCTCAAAAATTCTATACACAAAACTAACGGTTTCCTATATTGAACCACTTGCAGAGGTTTTTTTATAGCCTGGTATATCATAGATACTTTGAAATAAAATTCTGCAAAAAATCCTGCAGTTGAACAACATACTAAAGTATACTAAGGTATAGCTTGAAGATCGATTTTGCGTTATTATCAGGATCTATGATAAGAAATCTGAAAATTGGTCCAATATGGGCAACCTTCCCCTAGGGAGTAGGTATGTAGGTAATTGTTTTTTTTATTGTAGTCAGTAAAAAAATCACTAATCGGTGAGACACTTAAAAATGTCCCTGTATCTATGTATGTGTTAAAGCTAAACATCCACATTTCCTTCCATAATAAAAATAACGTATACAAACAAAACCCCACTTTTATGAATTCGCTAATTTTCCTTTTTACTATCGTAATATAAAATCAATAAGTAAATTTAGGTTTCATAAACTGAGAAATATTGGAAAAAGAGGCATATATATGTATATACCTACATACATAATTTTAAACTTTTCACAACATTAAAAATATGTTAAAAATTGTATTCGGTTCTGGTAGAAAGTATGCCAAAAGCAAAATGTGAAACTTTTTCATAATTGATTTCGCAAAATATTTTATTTCAGAATAAAGTTAGTGGCAGAAAGAAAAATCACCAGTAAATTTGAGTGAGTGACCTGGAATGACGGAAATTAGATTTATTTTAAAATAGGAAGTCTAAATAATGCACAAATATTTACAAATAAAAAACAACTTTGTTCATCTACATAATACTATTTTATATACAGGGTGTTAATTAATGTCATGCAGATATTTCAGGGGGTGATAGTACTCGTCAAAATAAGAAACAAATGCATGGTCTAAAACGCGTTATTTTCGTTATACAGGGTGGCAAAGTTTCAATTTTTTTCTCGTATTTTGCGTTTTCTCTCTTATATTCTGCGATAATTGTTTCAAACTTGAAACATTAACTCTTTTTTTAAATCTCTACAATAAAGTATCAAAATTGTCGGTCGCAGTATGCAAGGTGTTACATTTCTTGAATCTGCTACAATTTTATCTTTCAGAACTTTTTTTTTTGGCTCCCTGTATGAATTCCGGTATGAAATTTGAACTCTCTGTTCCTTTGTTTAGCGTTCTGGTTTCCTGCACTATTCTCGTATCTCTGACGGTTTTTGATTTATTTGCAAAAATAGCCATCGATGGAAAATAAGTGTAGGCGAAATAAAGCAGTGTAAAAAGCTGTGTAACAAAACAAATTATTAGTTAATCAAATAAAAATAAAACAAAATTATAAAAACTGTTGAAAATGTCCGCACGAATCAAGTCTGCCAAATATTCCAGGAGTATTGCGAATGATGTCGCATGAAGCTATTATTCTGTTTCTTAAATCCTCTTCTGTCTGGACTGGGGTCTGATGCACTAATGCTTTCAGGTGTCCCCAGAAAAAGAAATCCAGGCTATTCAGGTCTGGGGATCTAGGGGGCCATGGCTGACGTCTCCCTCGACCTATCCAACGGTTGTTAAAAATTTGATTGAGAAAGTTTCTCACCTCTATGCTGAAGTGCGGTGGTGCACCATCGTGCATGAACCACATTTGGTTTCTGACAAGAATTGGTACCTCTTCTAGCAGCCCTGGGAGTTCCTCTTCAAGAAATTGACGATAATATTGTCCGTTTAGCCTTGCTGGTAGGATGGCTATTTTTGCAAATAAATCGAAAACGGTCACAGATACGAGAATAGTGCAAGAGATCAGAACGCTAAACAAAGGACCAGGGAGTTCAAATTTCATACCGGAATTTATACAGGGAGCAAAAAAAAAAGTTCTGAAATATAAAATTGTAGCCGATTCAAGAAAATGTAACACCCTGTATACTGCGACCGACAATTTTGATACTTTATTGTAGAGATTTAAAAAAAGGATTGATGTTCCAAATTTGAAACAATTATCGCAGAATATAAGAGAGAAAATGCAAAATACGAGAAAAAAAAATTGAAACTTTGCCACCCTGTATAACGAGAATAACGCGTTTTAGACCATGCATATTTGCATTTTTTCTTATTTTGACGAGAACTATCACCCCCTGAAATATCTGCATGACATTAATTAACACCCTGTATAGGGGATCATAATGAAATATTATTATTAGACAGGGGTGAGGTAGAGGAGACCGGGGCAAGAAGATCCCCTGGGGTCAAACGATCCCACGTCTTTTTGTCGCTCCTGTATGCACAAGAGCATCCGTAGACTTGGCAACAGTACCTTTCAAGTACGGCGGGTTAGTACAATAAATGACAGCGATCAGTGTGCAAGTGTTTTGGCAGTGTAAAGCATTTTATGATTTTTGCTGACTTGATAATAGGAAAGCATTTCATATTATCGATGTTCGTTACTAAAAAAACAGTTAGGTATAAAAATAGTCGATGGTAGCTATGAGAAAGTATAGTGTAGTGAACAAACTGGTTGATAGTTTTGCAAATTTTAGTACATTTAAAAAAAGTTAGGTTAACTTTATTATGCCGCTTACAAATGGGGCAAAAGGATCCCGTTAACAATGGGGCAAAATTATCCCCTCTAAAACAATGGGGCAAAATGATAACTTTTAGGATTTTGTTAGTTTTATATTTTTTTTTCGGTTCATTTGGTTCTTTTCTTTAATAAAAATGCTTAGAAAACGGCTTGTTAATTTTATATCCACAAATTTAGCAAAAACAAGAAAATTTCATTTAATTTGCATAGGGAATCATTTTGCCCCAAGTAGCGGGGCAAAATGATTACTTTGCATATGTCTACTTTACTGGCTGAAATTTTAAAATCAACTTAACCAAAAGATATAATAATAATAATAATAATAATAATAATAATAATAATAAAGTTTATTTACCAATCAAAAATAAAATGGTTACAATAATTCACAAAAATTAATTACATAGCAAATAAACTACAAGAACCTGCAGGAGCTGATGCTGTACGCAGGTCTTTATTAATTAGAATTCAAGTAAATAGTTATAATAATATTATACAATAGAAAACTATAACACTACACTTACACACTACAAAACATATCTTAAAAGACCTTATATACCTTTTAATAAAGTTTAGCTAAGAAACTCAAGCAAAGAGCTCAAGCAAAAAACAAGCAAGACAAAAGAAGTGATAAAATTACAAGATGATTAGATCCTATCACTCAATCAAAGTTAATCAGAAAATAAATCCCCACCCACAATCACCATCCCAAAACAACCATAAAAGTATGCAGGGAGCACTAATTCTTTACACTGACTATACCATCAATGATCGATCTTTCCACGGTAAGCAGAAACAACTTTATTTTTTTTTTAAGTAAGGGTTTAGAATATAATAATTAAATTAAATAAAATATAAAAATATAGACAACATATAAACAACATATAAAACTACATGCTTGCCAAAAGACAAACTCCTAACTCTCAGTGGATGGGACATCTAAGGCCAAAACTATTAGGGGGACCTTCTTGCCCCGGTCTCCCCTACTGAGTATATAGGTAATGCAAGCACTTGAATTTACAGGTTATAAGCATACACACAAACAAATATATAAAGTATGACCTATTATTATTTGATGAAGATATTTTAAACCTGACAACGAAGGGTTAAGAAGCATCAGCAAAAAAAAATTAATGAGGGTTAAAACTAGGTACAAAACAAAACATTCTTACTTATTTAGCAAGGGAAAATGTACCCTTTTCAAACTGTTAGAAAAGCGTCCCCGAAATCAAGAAGCTGTTTTCATATTTAATGAACCTAATAATAATAATAATAATAAGGTTTAGTACATCATGGGTGGCCATGGAATTTTTGATTTATGTGGGGTTGTATAGAAAACGCTAATCAGTTTAATTATAGAAAACGGTGAATTTTGAAGCAAGCAAGTTGCCTTTTATTGGTTTTTATTTTAAGTTATTGTTACCTTTTTATTATTAAATATTATGCTGTCTAGTAAAAGTATAAGAATTCTTGCAGATATACACCTCATGACTGTTGATGTAACTTAAACAGATGTTAGGGGAAGGTTGCCTATATTGAACCGCTACCTAAATTGGACCACAGTACATTTCTCCGAAACTAAACAAGTGCCATATCATCTGGCAACACTGTAACATACTTTCACCCAGAACCTTTGATCGGCAACAAAACAAACTTAACTTAGTTAGTGCTTGGCGTGTACAGAGCAAAACGTAATTTACACAATTTTAATGTAATATTTTTAGGATTTTCCTAAGAATTTACCTTAGAACCATAAAACTCTAAGCAAAATCTGTTTTATGGAAGTTATCAAGTAAGTTTTTCTCTTTCTATTTCTCCTATTACCATGCCATATTTGTTTTTTCTTGTTTCTTTCCTAGGTGGTTTTGTAAAACACGTGGTAGTTGCTTAAATTGGACCACTGGGTGATTGCCAAAATTAAACCGGTCCAATTTAGGCAATTTTTCCAAATTGTGCAAAAATAATTTTTCTTTTTAAATAAGTTAATGTCATGAACTAACACCATTTTAATATTGCTAAAATCTTTTTTCTTTGCGTTAAAAAATAAAACTATGACTGGTCCAATATAGGAAACTAATAGGTACTTTTTTGCATTAGGATGTCTTCTACCGAAATTTTGATTGTAAATTTGATGCTTTTTTAAAATATAAGTATAAAACTTCCTAGACCAACAATTTTATTTTTTATTTATTTATTTAACACCTAAGCTTCCAATTTAAATCATGTGGTCCAATTTTGGAACCCCCAGGTGCAATTTAGGCAACCAGTTTCCTATATTGAACCACTTGCAGAGGTTTTTTTATAACCTGGTATATCATAGATACTTTGAAATAAAATTCTGCAAAACATCCTGCAGTTTAACAACATACTAAAGTATACTAAAGCTTCAAGATCGATTTTGCGTTATTATCAGGATATATGATAAGAAATCTGGAAATTGGTCCAATATGGGCAACCTTCCCCTATATTTGTAATATTTCAGACAACGTATAATATCCAAAAGTCATTTTCAAATTGTAATGGTACAAAAAACAAAACTCACCTCATTTTAATAGGTGCTTCACAATAAACAGTAAATAAAATAACGACAAAACTTATCTTACGGTACCTATATTATAGAACTAAAGTAAGTATAGCAGACATGTTTCTTTGCGCTTGGCCTCTACCTGTTAGATTGCAGCGTATGTAATGAACGCTTTCGCAAAGCACTTACAAGTGGCCACTGTGACCCGCTCTCCCCTATATCCAGGGTGAACTGAAAAGGGAAAAAGTAAAATTGTATAAAAGTCGTATCAATCGCTTTTTCCTACCTTTATCATGCAAAGCATTTAGAACATCGGTTGGTCTAATTTCTTTGGTGGTTTTTAAACCTCCGTCCAATCAATTAGCAATTATGTTCAAAGGCTATAATTCAGTGTCCCGTGAAAAAAGAATAAATCTCGGAATTTATGGTTAACACATTTGAAATCGATAAATTCCCGGGAAGCGCGAGGTTATGGAGAATTTAAATCTAGAAATTATTTCAGGGAAGAGGGGGAATACGAATACGAGTACCCTAAGCGTTTTTTCCAATTACATTGGACCCTAGTTGTCGAATTTTGTTCATTCTATATAGGTACATCTTTTAGAATACTTACAATCTAAAATTACTTTAAATATCCTAAAGAATCGGATATGGCTTTGTTCCACCCCTGCCCTGCATGTAACTCTTAAAGTAGGTAGTAATAAGTAGTGGAAATAAAAAGTTTAAAAAATTATGGAAAAACTCCAACATTAAAAACGAATATTTTTGTTTTAATTGATTATAAGTATGTGTAGGGACCCTAAAGAATAAACCACATTGTCGTTTAAAATTGCTTCTTGATAATTTGTCTTTTGATTTCAAATAATTTACCGATAATAATTTTAAAATGATAAAATTATTAACCTTTAACAATACAATTGCAGAAAAGACAATTAGAATATGCAGCAGATAATGCACCTTGTAAAATGTCATTAATACCTATATACAGTGGCGCAGGGCATAGGGAAAAATAAGGTGACAAAACAGCGTTTGAAACTCAAACTTTTTATAAAGTGGACACACAAATAAATGTGTCTAACAGCGGTATGCACCGCCCCGTCCTAAATCCCGATAATCCCGCTTTAAACCACGTTAAAAAATAAATTTAACCCAGATTAAAGTTTATTCTATAACCTTGCATACCGCTACCACAAATGTTGAAGCTAAAATATAAGGATCTAGCCCAATTTACCTAAGTCCAAAAGTTGATAGTTTCCAAAGTACAGAGTGTCAAAGTTATTTCTTTTTTACTTTACAAATTTTTATCTACTTAAAAGTAGTATAATTTGCACGAAATATGTTGTTTGTTATATGTCATTCCTAAACATTTTTATAAAAGACACATTAAGAGCGATGTAATTATTAATTAATTATTTTTTAAATCTCATGGACACGCCGCCCCTGTAGGGTTATAAAAATTATTGATTGATAATATCGACAATAAGGCAACGGTACCATACCTTGGTGCCCCATTCGCGATTTAGCCTTATTACTGTACACTAATTAGTTCTTCGTTAATTTTGCGAATTAAAAAAAAGCAATGGCAGTGCAAGTGGATTTCAAGGGCTTGGAAGAAGAGTGTCAGATTTTGTTATCGCGAGACCTTGAGAAAATGACGAAGACGAAGAAAAAAGTATTGATTAACGATTCGGCAAATGATGTTAAGTACTTCAACAAAAATGCTCCAGTAAAAGAAGTTAGTTGTTGCGTTGTTTCTGTAAGTACTTTTTCAAATAATAAATTAAGTAGTGGATACCTAGTTGCTTACCTTTTTACTCCTAATTTAATAATGAAAAGATTCTATACATACTTGCGCGTGGTATTTTTTTGCAAACTTGTTTTCTAAGTTATTGTCCATCCTGCCAGTAGTGACGTAACAAACACGGTTCAAACACCCCCGCAGACCCCGCACCACAGGGGGGCCCACATTGACGACCCCTTCAAAGCTTGCTGCCAGCTTTGCTTTTCATAGGTATTTCATTTCATAATTTATTTTATTTTTTTTTTATCCTTAAGTGAAAGCGCGGAATTTACAACGATATACTATAAAGACTTATTATTGTCCATTGACTTTCCTAGTCAAATTTTAAGCCTCAGAAAGGGGGGAGGGAAAGGGAAAAGGAAGACATTAAATATCGACGAAATTATAAACGATTTTGCAAAAAAACTCTCGACTATCTGGTCGTCTTGTATAATACCTTGTCTTGTATAGTAGGTAGGGGAGATCGGGGCAAGAAGATCCCCTGGGGTCAAACGATCCCACGTCTTTTTGTCGCTCCTGTATGCACAAGAGCATCCGTAGACTTGGCAACAGTGCCTTTCAAGTACGGCGGGTTAGTACAATAAATGACAGCGATCCAGTGTTGCCAGAATTGAAGGATTTGCTTCAATATGAAGGATTTTGATCTAAAATTTTTACTACTGAAGGATTGAAGGTTTTGATCCGAATTTGAAGGATTTACAGGCAAAATTGTATGTTTAGCAAATATTCCAATAATTTTACCGCGTTACCGCTTCCTCATTGGAAGTGACAGAAAAACATTTGAAATTAATGAAATCGTCAAATTTATATAGTAATAAGTAGACGTCTTTACCTATATAAATTTAAATATTTTATTTTTGATTTTGGTTATGAATCTTTTGATTGTTTTGTTTTCATTTTTAATAAAAAATTCGATCATTAAAGTTTTTTTTTGGTAATATATTTTGATTTGCCAGCCACCCGCCACTGTTTTGAAGGATATATGAAGGATTTTTGTCACTCAGTTGAAGGAAGGTCGTTAAAAAAGTCTGGCAACACTGCAGCGATCAGTGCGCAAGTGTTTTGGCAGTGTAAAGCATTTTATGATTTTTGCCGACTTGATAATAGGAAAGCATTTCATATTATCCATGTTCGTTACTAAAAAACAGTTAGGTATAAAAATATTCGATGGTAACTATGAGAAAGTATAGTGTAGTGAACAAACTGGTCGATAGTTTTGCAAATTTTAGTACGTTTAAAAAAAGTTAGGTTAACTTTATTATGCCGCTTACAAATGGGGCAAAAGGATCCCGTTAACAATGGGGCAAAATGATCCCCTAAAACAATGAGGCAAAATGATAACTTTTAGGATTTTGTTAGTTTTATATTTTTTTCGGTTCATTTGGTTCTTTTTGCTTAGAAAACGGCTTGTTAATTTTATATCCACAAATTTAGCAAACACAAGAAAATTTCATTTAAATTGCATAGGGAATCATTTTGCCCCAAGTAGCGGGGCAAAATAATTACTTTGCATATGTCTACTTTACTGGCTGAAATTTTAAAATCAACTTAACCAAAAAATATAAAAATATAAACAACATATAAAACTACATGCTTGCAAAAATGCAAACTCCTAACTCTCAGTGGATGGGACATCTAAGGCCAAAACTATTAGGGAGATCTTCTTGCCCCGGTCTTCCCTATAGGTACCTATACTTATTAACATATATCTAATGTGGGTTTAACTCTAATTAAATCATTATACGATTAACGAATTCAAAAATTCATAAACCTGAACCTAATAGTAATGAAAATAAGAATTATCATTTTCCATTCGTTATAGAGAGGGGGCCCCCTGAAAACGTTTGCGGGGGGGGGGGGGGGGGCACTGATACGCCACTGCATCCTGCATCGACCGTAGAGTTTTAAGTTTTGCATCTTTAGTATTTTCCAAAGATAAATCACAAAGTCGTTATATTTACCTAAAAAGATGCATTCCTGTTTTCTAAAATTTAAATAAAAAAAATTGTATCTCTGCTTCCAATCCATCTAGATATATAAGCATTTTTTTTTTATTTTGCTTGTTCTTACGTGTTTTCTTAACATTTATTGCGTTATTATTATTTTTATATATTGCGTTAGAAGCAAGAAAGTCCAACTTGTCTTGCAATCTGCTCGACTAAAGTTTAGGCTGATCGTGGCGAAATCCTAGGTACCATATTATGATAGATATATAAATCGATAAATCGATTTATTCCAATTTTACTCCGTGTCAAAAATATTAGTAACTATAAGTTATCGGGTTTAGTTATAGCAAATAAAATATATATACATAGTGATGGTTGATTGTTGTAATTATTTAAGCTGTGGTTACTAAACATTTTCAGCACAGAAATCTAGCTGGACCAATTATCTTAGTGCAAAGTGTATTTTTTAGGAAGATGGAAGTATCAGGAAACCACAGCATGTCAAAATCAAACAGCGTGTAAGGATTTTTTTTACTGAAAGGCTATTCCGAGAAAGAACAATCGTACAATGGACTGGTCGTTCTTGTGTGTGGATCTCATTTTTAACTTTAGGCATCACTTTGGGTTACGTAACTTTATATACTTTTTACAGATTTAAATACCTTTTTTGTCGATTTCATTAATTAGGTAGGTACGTACCTATGTATATTTATACATAACACTCATTTCTTTTGCAGTTGTCGTACCAATTTACTTTTTGACCACCATTTAAGATAGATATGGGAGATATAGATAGATAAAGATACTTTCAGTAAAAAAGTATTGTTTTCAGTGTATTAATTTATAAAATACTATCACCATAGACGATATCTACGTATTAAAAATATATTGTTATAAATTTTACTTGTTTTCATTATCAATATATTCTTGTGTTGTGTTTCATTTATCGGTGTATTTGGAAACCGCGGGTAATAATGTCACAATATAGTATAGGTAGGGGAAAATGGAGTAATGGCGGCCCCTTAACGAAATTTGGACATAAAAGTCAAAATATAAAACATATATTTATTCTGATAGAAGAAAAATGAAACATAAAAGTTACTCTAAGTTGTTAAATACAAAACTAACTGAAAATCTAACATTATTTGGTAAAAGCTCGAACTCCAAAAAAGTTAGCTTGACCGGTATTGTCGTAACATTCGGGTATTATCGGTCATATCATTGGTAATACCGGTCACATACAAAAATCACAAATATATCCGGTTGGAGAGCCCTTTGCAGAACATAGGGAGTGTACCCATTGTCCACATATGATACACCTGTACCACATCTCATTATTTGCCCCATATTCACCATAAATCACACATAAGGTGAAATCTATCTCGTTATTTTCATTACCACTGCAGATATCGTCCATTTCAATATCAGAATCAGATGATGTTGAATCGGTCCTCTTTCTGAGTTTCTTTTCAATTTCATTTCGGTAGTGACTCGCTTTATTTTTGTTTTTTTGGCGCTGGCGGTGCTGGTTCTCTCAGGCGAATTTATAGTATTTTTCTCTGGTCGGTCACTTGACCGACATTACCCTCATATGAAGGCATACATTCAAAAATAATTTAGGACCTTAAAATTTTGATAAATCACTCATTTTAATACTTAAGACTAATCTATAATGTATATATGTCGTAGGCTGATAGTGAAATCCGTCATTTCATGAAAAGCCTAGTCATATCATGCTGCACGCTAAAAGGTATATTTGCAACTGGTTTGTTCGTCGTTACCCAGAGCATTTTTTTCAATTTTTTTTTAATTTAATTTAAATTTTATTTTTATAAAATATTAGTTGAAAAAATTGCAAAAAATGCTCTGGGGAACAACGAACAAACCAGTTGCAATATACCTTTTAGCTACGCTTCATGATATGACTAGGCGTTTCATGAAATGACGGATTTCACTATCAGCCTACGACATATACCGTCCAACTGATAAACTATACGCACATTCTTAAAAAATAATAAATATAAGTACTTACCGCTTGTTTTCAATGATGACGAAATTAGAAGAAACAGAACAAAAACAAATGGCCGACTGTTCCACGTCAATGCTTGCTGGTGACTGAATCAAAAAGGCGCACTCGCTACGATATTAAAAGCAGCCGTTTGCACCAAATGCTGTTGCCGGATCTATCTTCCTTAAGGAATTATTTGGGTGACCGGTATTGCCCACTGACCGGTATTACCCGATTTTCCCCTACCTATATCAAAAATACATGCCTATTTGTGATTAAAATAGAAAAGGATTTCTTTTTGTACCGAATGAAACTTTTAAAAGCTGGGTCCATCGGTTGTCTCCTATATATATATATTTCTATTTAACGAGCTTTACAAATAAACATTAAACTCAACACATAATTTATTATACTTAAAACCTTGCTTAAAGCTAGGTATATATAAAACAGAGATAAGGAAATCATAAAATCACATTGAGTTACTTTTTACTGGAAAAGAACGCTGCTAAAAATTTGTTTTGGCTCTAAACAGATCGTAAACTTTAGTAATAAAAATTTAATTATTGCCGCTTCCTTTTTAGTTTAGCATTTCTGCAACGCCATTGTTACATTTTTCACCTAGCGCCATCTATGGGGTTGTAGCCGGAAAAACTATACGAGTTTAATTATCCGCTACTGTAATCTACCTAAACACAACAGTACGACGCCGATGAATGATACTAGGTGTCGCTACTAACAAACCTTCATATTCTGCCCCCCAGCGTCTGCAGGTAGGATCACCACCACCGATATATCGGTGGTGGTGGTAGGATACGTAATAGAAAACGGCGCTTAAGCCACACCAAATGGACGCAACTTATCTTTCTATGCTATTATAATAGGCACTTTCCATTTGCTTTTTTTTGAACAGCAAAACAAAGTAAAAATCTTTACTTAGCTAAGTTGTTAAACAAACGCTTTGCCAACAACTTCCTATAAACGCATGAGAAATATAGAGGGCTATACTTAACCGCGTCAAGTGGGGAGGAAAAAATCTTTGTTGTGCTTTGCTTAAGGTGGGAGTATCAACATGCTTGCCAACCTATAACCTTGAATGATGAAAGAGTTTTGGACTTCCATTGTCTTTATTTGTTTTAAATCACAACGTTTCAACTGCTAAGTATCTCCACTCGTCTTCAGGTGAATACTAAATAAGCAAAGTAACTACTAGACTATTATATATTTAAAATAGTCTTGTAGTTACTTTGCTTATTTAGTATTCACCTGAAGACGGCTGGAGATACTTACCAGTTGAAACGTTGTGATTTAAAACAAATAAAGACAATGGAAGTCCAAAACTCTTTCATCATTCAAGAAACATCATTGTCTCCAACCTTTAAACAGTCACCTATAACCTATTTTGCGTAGATTTATTTATTTTTCTAGCTTTTACACAAAATTTAAATAAAATCAATACCGACTGCATATTCTATGGGTAATAATCCACATATTAAATAAATATTAAGGAATTTTATAAATTATTTTAGGAGAATTGTAGAGCGAAAAATATCGGGTAAGATTTTTTTTAACATTATTATGTCATTGTTGTTTTAATATACAATTCTCCCAAAATTAGCAATGAAATAAATTGATATTTTTGTAATATATCAGGTACTAGGTAGTATCATACTACCTAAATAATCTACCGACTATATTGATTGTCTTTAAATGTTAGTTATTAAAATAATAAACTCAAAAAATCAAAGCGAAATAGGTTATAGGTTGGCAATAGATAATGACGTTGATAATTCCACCTTAAGCATTGAATAAAGAATAGCTTTATTCTGTGACCTTAAGTAACGTAAAAGGAAATCGGCTATAGTTTATAAAGTGTCCAGCGACATCTTTGATAGTTGTTCGTGACTACTTTGTCATTCATGACAGTTCTAATTCGGTTGATAAAACAGGTTACAGTTTTACCAACATGACCAATTTTGTTGTTCTTTGGCGGATGCGTGATGCGTTACTACAAAAGTACAAATGTTATTTTTTACAATAAAATGTAAGCGGAAAATAGTGTAAAAATGGGGCGAAGCAAGTTTCCAGGGAAGCCTTCAAAACATTGCCATAGAAAAAGGGTAAACGTGCTTCCTCCAACCGGAGAATTAAGCCATGAAAGCAACCATTCCTCTGTGACAGTTATTGGAGTTTCCAAGGAAAATAAACAGGTAAACATTTAACAATTTTATCCCTTTTTACAATGTAAAACATCATTTATAATAAGTATTATACATAAAGAGGTTGTAAATAATCACTTGGATAAAATATTTTTTATTTTAGGATGAAGATCTATCAGAAAACGAAGGTGAAAGTACAACCCAAACACAAAAGTCAAAGCCCCTCAGAAGTCGGTTATCCAGAAAACTTAGTACCACTATGCGTAAAAATGGGCGCCAAAGGAATTTTATATCTAAAATTCGGGGCAAGGCCACCTTAAAAAGTAATCGTGCATCCAGAAATAGCTTAGCAAAAAAAGGCCTTGTACGTAAGGATGCAACTAACTTTGCTGGCAAATTTGTGCTGCCAACCAGAAGTGTACATTCATCCAGAGTTATAAAACCGAATAAAAGATTTATTGATCTGAATGAAACTCTTAGTGTTAAAAAAAAGGCTTTAACCAAGCGTCCCCTTAAAGTTCTGGAAGACAAAAATAATGAGTCCGATTCAGATTTCAAGGATAAATTGGCATTTTCAAATGGTCATAGAGTAATATTGCGACAGGCTCGCCTTAAGCTTCCTAACCAAATCGGAACGCAGGGACCTTTTTCAACAAATCTACATAATGGCCCTGGAACAATTATCTGTGGAGTGTGTGGTGCCATCCGTTATTATCGATTTGTTAAGCAGGCACGTAAATTTAACATCTACAGCTGTGAGTCATGTAGGAAGTTTATATCGAAGCAAATTAAGCGACAAAGTGTAGGATCTCGTACTTCTAATGTTTTACCTTGCCTTATGGGACAAGGGACATGCTATGTCCCTCCAGTTGTGCGAAGTCAGCACTGGAAAATGACTAAGTGTGCTTATAGGTCTCGATGCCCTGCTTGCTGGCTTAAAATGTGTCTTAAAGCGTACATTTTACCCCCAACTTTAAAGCAGAATCTCACCCAGTTGCTTCCCAAAAATATGAGAGGCATAGATTTTTCATTTAGTAATTCTCTACCTCCAATTTTATGGCAGAGGAACAATACAGGCCCTTTGCAGAACTCTGAATTTGCCACCAAACAAAGACCTGTTAGATTTAAGCCTCCCCAGAAATCTCAAGTTAGTGCATCTCCAGTTCCTTCAGATGTTAAAAGACAAAAAATTGACCTGAAGGGTCCCAGAGTAAAACATGTATGTCGAAGTGCTTCTATAGTGCTGGGACAACCTATAGCTACTTTTGGGACTGAAAATAGTGACAAAAAGAGTATTGTTGACTCTCCAGAGACTGTTAGTGATAAAGACATAGAACCTTTAAAAATAAGTGATCTGTGTAAAGTGGACTCTCCGAGTGGAACAGATGAAGACATTTCGTCAAATAGTGGAAGTTGCAAGAGCTTCTCTGAAAAAACTGTTGTATCTAAGAAAGAACGATCAAAAAGTTGTCCCCTTGTAGTTAACAAAGAAGTAAGTAAATAAATAAATAAATAAATGTAAGATTATTACCAATTTTAAAATTGTTTATTTACATATTTGTTGCTTTTTCTTTTTTCTTTTACTACATAATGTTTGTTAGTTTAACTGATATACTTATTGGATACAAATGAATTGTAAATTTAACAGGCTGAAGGACTTCCCTCGTGGCCCTTTGAGTAATCAATAAAACTCTTATAAATAAATAAATATAAATACTGATTATGACATACATAAAAAGACATAAAATGAAAATGACCTCACACAACAACTCTACACATCCTGGCAAAAATCGTTAAGACAATATGGTTCCAAATTTATTAGCAGCTTTTTAACTTTTAGTTTAAATTTTACCTGACTTGTGATAACCTTTATATTATTTGGGAGAATATTGAATAATTTTATGCACATGTACTGAGGGGCCTTTTCAGTCAGACTAAGTCTGAGGAGCTTAATTAACATTCAGTGTTCTTGTATTATTTAGGTGATGTTTTGAGGAATCAAAGAGTTCTCTGTTTTTAAAAAAGGACATCAAACACTCATATATGTACACAGCATGTAGAATATTTTATAAAAACAGTAGTTTACACAGATTATTTTGTTTTCTGTATATCTATGAATAAGATAATATGGGCTATTAAAAATTTTATTTTTGTGTGGATTCATTTCTCCTAAATTCTAATAGATTTTCTTGTAAAATATTTGAAAATTAATAAATATTTTATATTTTTAAGGATAGAGTTTCCCCACCACCAAAACCCCAAATACCCACAGGCATCCTGCTTGACTACTCACAGGAATTTAACTTAGAAAATTGCTGTTCTTCTGGATTCTCACTTATAGGCTCAGAAGATATCTCAATAAGTGCCATTTGTTTCCTATGTGGTAGCGCTGGAAATGAAAACATACTAGTATGCTCAGTATGCTGTGAACCATGCCACACATTTTGTGTGGAAAATTTTGAAGCTCAAGTCAACATAGACAAGTTTTGGGTGTGTATGAGATGTACCCCTTGCAAAGATTGTAAGGGTTTTGATAGAAGCAAGATTATTTGTCGCAAATGTCTTAATGTTTATCACAGCGAATGTTTTAGTAGCAATAAGGATTCTGGCGTCCCGAAAGTGGTAAGTTGTCGACTTAATTTAGTAAATATAATTACAACCAGACTTTTCATTGTTGTGTTGACGAGGTTACCATTTCAAAATGAACTAATTTTTCAGATATGTAAGGAATGTACTAAATGTCGAGAATGCGGCACAGCTACTGCTTACAACCTATCCAGGTTTCCTGGAAATATGCCACTATGCCTTAACTGTATAGATAAGAGAAAAACTGGCATGCACTGCCCCATTTGTCAACACTTATTTAACGAAAACAGCACTGGATCTAAGGTAAGTGTTACACAAATAAGGCCTATCAAAATATTCAAATTCAAATATATTTCAAAATTGCATTGTTTGTCATCAGTTATAACATGAACAACCCTTAATTTATCAAATCATAATATATACATAATACTAGACAAACTATTTTTTTACAAACTATTAATATAAACAGTAACCTTGGAAAACGGTCATTGGATTATTATTATTATTATATAATTTTTTACCCAAAAATATTAAAACATTAAAAAAACCACCCTTATTTAAATTTCAATTAAAATATTATTTCCTAGAATAATTTTCTTTCTTAATGAGTTAACCAAATGTTTATACAAAACCAAAAAATTTTTTTAACTGTCTTTTTTTATATACAGCTTGAGTTCTGTACATATGGAAAACTTTTTTAATATTAATTTTACGAAAAAAAGTTACCTACTCTTTATAAAAAGTTCTGCTTACTAAAAAAATTATATTAGAATATTCAAACTTGACAGGATGATCAATAAGAAAATGTTGATTGGCATTAAAAATTATATCTGTTTCTACTCTTAGTGGACTATGATTGAAAATTAAATTACCCTTTTTAATGGAAAAGTTATCGATAGATATTCTGACCTTTTTTGGCCCGCTAGGTCTCCGGACTTGACCCCCCTCGATTATTTCTTGTGGGGCTACTTAAAACAGAATGTATACCTACAAAGGCCATTTCAAAATGTTGACCATTTAGGGAGACAATTACAAATATAACTCCTGCCATGATTAGAAATGTTTTAAGAGAATTTTCTGCAAGAACGGCTAAATGTATTGAAATGGAGGGAGGATATGTCGAGGCAAATGTGCAGTGAGGGGTTAATGATTCATATTTTAATGTTTATTATTATAATTGTATTTTTCCAAAATAAATTATCATGTTTCTATCAATAATTATTTAAATGCGTCATAAAATTACTACAAAACAGGGCTAAAGAATCAAAGGTTACGCTTTGAATAAAAATAATTGATAAATGTTTATTAGCTTGAATTGCATACAATGATTAATTATAAATCATTTCAAAAAATTATATTTTTTGAAATGTCAAATATATTTTTAATAATAGTCTACCAAGAGTAGAAACAGATATAATTTTTAATGCCAATCAACATTTTCTTATTCCATTTTGCTCTAAAATTAAAATTAAGGGTACTTTTCTCGTAGGTCAATTTTGATTTGATACTTTTTGATCATCCTGTACATACTATCTCAAGTTTGAATAGTCTAATATTATTTTTTCAGTAAGCAGAACTTTTTATAAAGAGTAACTTTTTTTCGTAAAATTAATATTAAAAAAGTTTTCCATATGTACAGAACTCAACCCATTTACGATGAAAAAATAGGTTTTGTTATTTTTTAATTAATTTTTCTGCATTACTTATTAATTAATTATGAATGAACATTTATCTCTTGTAATTATTAAAAACATGATAACCTTTTTGTTTCTTAATTTTTTCTAACAATATTGCAATTTAAACAAGTCCGTAATATACATATGCATTCATATTGCAAATATGATAATATACATTCTAGATTACATGTAACTACTGTACAGTTAAATTTACATTGTTATTGTACACATACGTTTCAAAAAAGAAAAAATAATTTTTTTATCGGAAATAAGTGAAATGACATAATTTGAACGTGGTTTTTAGTTCTGATCAAGTTTTTTTAATAACAATTTTCAATATGGTCAAAGATAAAGGTACTTTGCTCTTGGGCAAAATTCATATTTTTTGACAAACCTCGTATACGCCTAAAAGAATTTAATATCTGATAGTTGCATTTTAGGTTTTAGACTATGCAGAACTTTTTATTAAGAATAACTTTTTTTCGTAAAATTAATAATAAAAAAGTTTTCCATATGGTTCCAACTTACGGAGACATACTGTATATCCACTAAGTTAGAGTAATAATTGTTAGTTATTTTTATGTAAGTACTTATTTATCCCTGTAATAAACTCGTAAAGTTGGTTGAGAGTAAAGTAAAAAAAATAAATAAATTTAAAAAAATCACAATTATTTAAAAATTACACCTAAGTGACTTAACACCTGTATGTGCAATTAATGCTAATTAATTTCTAGTCCTGAAGTATGAAAAATCACCATAAAGTACAGACTATAATAAAATTCATACATAAAATAAAAAAATATATAAGTATATAGGTAACTCAATATTATAATATACTTGATAATTTCAAAATAAGGCCCTAAATCCATTTAAGTTTTGAAAGATGAAAGTTCTGCAACCCAAACTATATTTTTTTTATTATATCTTTATTTATCTACTGTAATGTAAAATTTCCGCTATATATATTTTTCTTCTGTGATATATAAAACATGTCATTTTGTATTTTGTAACAAAACATTGTTTCCAGTAATTTAAATTTATTGATTACAGATGCTGGAATGTTGCAAATGTAAAAAGTGGGTTCACGCGGAATGTGAAAAACTAACAAGTGAACAATATGACATTTTAAAATTACTGCCTGTTTCAGCAAGCTTTACTTGCAGCCAGTGTTTGACAGGTACTGACAGTAGTTGGCGCAAATACGTGCAAAGTGAAATGTATCACAGGTTTTATCAAGTTTTAAGACTGTTAATAAAAAATAAAGTCGCTAGAAGTATAGTTAAAAAGGTTGGGGTCAAAAGCAGCCAGCTGAGAAAACAGCTGTTGACGAGTAACTTAGATATCGATAATAACAATTACAATAAAGATATTGATAAAATTTACTCTTTTGAAGAGTGCGAAAGACTTGAAAAAGAATCAAACTTCACTGTGAATACTCTCTTAGACATTAAGTATAGGCTGTGCGAATATAATTCTGTGAAAAAATTCAACGACGATATGAGGGAGGCTTTAAAATTGTATGAATCTGAACAAATTATTGTCATTTATAAAAGTATATTTCAAAGTGTATTTCCTTGGTTTAGCCAGTCGCATGAGACGGCCGAGAGTACGCCACAAGTTCCTTATTGTCATCTACGCTTAGGTAACCAGCAGGAGAGTATAGGAAAAATGCCTATTTTGCCAGGAAAAGAGCAGGACAGCAGGCGCTGCGTGCTTTGCCAAAATATCGGCGACGGGGTGGGCTCGCAGGAATCGAGGTTATTGTACGGCGGAAATAACATTTGGATCCATGCCAATTGCGCCTATTGGTCTACCGACGTGTACGAGGAAGTAGACAATCATTTACACAACGTGATAGAAACAGTGGAAAGATGTCGGACCACGCGGTGTTCATTATGTGACAAGCAAGGGGCCAGTTTACAGTGCCATTTGTGCCGGACAGACAGTTACCACTTTATGTGTGCCAGGAAATCCGATTTTTCTTTTACGAAAATTGGCAAGGCTTGCTTTTGCTCCAAACACTCGCAGGAGAAACCAGAATACCTTCTCAAAAGCAATGAGGATTTCGAAATGAATTGTAGTCTTTTCATTGAGCAATCCTGGAAGCAGCCCCTAAGATCTGAACCGGAAAAGGTGACTTGCCTGGTGGGCTCCCTGTATGTCACTAGATTGGGAGAAATCGAACCGGTCGTTTCTGATGCCGCCGACGCCTTAATTCCCACGGGCCTTATTTGTACGAAGATATTCTGGTCCACTAAGGAACCTTGGAAATTGGTCACTTATGTAATAACAACGTCGATTTTAAATCCGAACTGTACCACGTTGACTGTGGACAAAAATTTCACCGTCGATCATACCCTAACGAAAGAAAATGTGGAAAAGGCCATGAAAGAACTAAACGATTGGCGACGGGTTTGCGACAAAAGGTCGGACGAAATCGAGTCGGAGGACGAAGAAGAGAAGAATGGCGAGTTATTGTCGCCTGAGCTTACGGATACAATCCTAGAAGACTTACCCCATGATATCCTTGATGGTATTTCTGTTCAAGATATTTTTCCTAATTTTAGCTACGACGACATGCTTAGTTCGGATAACAGTACTGCTGAAAGCATTGCCGAGTCAATAAGGAAGCCTGAAGATGAAGAGAACACTGTTGAAACGCCCGATTTTAAATCTGGCAGTAGAGAATGGGTCAGGAATAAGTCTGATACAGCAATTAAACCTAGAGTGCCTCCTTTAAGCCTTACTTTAAGTTATAAGTTGGATAGCACAATTCCCACAGTGCCGAAAAAACGAAAAATCTCCAGAGAGCCTCCTAGCAACTTGTTGCTTCTTCAAGTAGACGGTACTTTTGACGATGATAGCTCTAGTGAATGTGGTTCTCCAGTAGGGACTGTTACAATGGACCCGTGGGGAATTTCAGAAGAACCAGTAACCTGTGAAAACTGCCAGTGCACTTACAGAACTCAGGCCAGTTATAAAAGACACTTGGAGTCGTGTGAAATGCTTTGTACTAGCGAAAGCGATTCAGAAAATCTCCCAGAACATGACATGAATACTAACTGTGAAGATGAGGTGATGATGGCACCTGTAACTGAACCGATTGAAGTTACCGTACAAGTTAATGAACCAACACAACCGGTTCTGATTCAGGCTTTTGAGTCATATCAAAGTCAGGTTCACACATCTCTAGTTAATATTGTACCAGAACCAGCACCTCTTCCGCCTCCCCCAGTGCAGCCAGTAACAATGCAACCAACTATAACAATCACAGAAGCCAGTGCTGCCCCACCGACAATTTCCATACCCTTATGTGTGGGGTCTTCTTTAACGTCACAAATGGTCCAGCCTTCCATAGAGTTCCAGCAATCACATCCACAACCAGTTACTCTACACCAACAACAACCAATTGCTATTCAACCTGTGCAGCAACTTTTAATGCAAAGGTCTCAACCTGCTAGGAGAGAACCTGTGGTACTGCAGCAGATTCAACCGGCACCGACACCTGGTTATGTACCTTTTGTAGATGCATTCGGTCAGCAACAGACTAACCAAAGCGTGCAGTATGTGCAAATTGCACCTCAGGTGCAGCAACAACCACAATTGTTACAAATTCGTTCTGATGGAAATGTTATTGGGATCTTACCTGGGATACAACCCACAACGGTGATTGTGCAACAGCCTCAACAGCTCGTGCTAGATAGCAGCGGCCATTTTGGTTGGGCGCAACAGCCACAGCCTCAGATATACTATGGATTCGAGACTATTGTGCAGAACACAGTAATGCAGAGTCAGCAGTTTCTTCCAACCCCAGTTCCCGGTGTGCTTACCGCCAACAGCAGCTACAGTACTACTACTCAAGTCTTCCAAACTAGTAAGCTGGAGCCAGTACTAGATGTTTCTTCAAACAGTTTTGTCCTAGTTAATTCCGGCCAGTTGGAAATACCACAACAGTATCCTCAAAGCCAGCCTGTCACCGTCACCTCTCATGCTCCTACACTTATTTATTCTCAACCGTCCATGTCCCAAAAACCGATCGCAGCAGCTCCCCAAAATTCTATCAGCTTACCGACAGCCCCATTTGTTTCCGATCATAATATTCCCATGAATATAGTCCCTCCGATTCCAAAACCGCCCACCTCACATGGTAGGCCGATGAGTAGAGTCTTGCCTATGCCTACCAACGGTGTCCGAACTCCGAAAAAGGTTTCCGATGCAACGAAAATGTTCCAGGAAGCTGAGAAGCCCCAACAGTTTAAAGTCAAGGAAGAAAGCAAGTTTATATTTTCTAAAGATTTAATGAGAATAATAGATACTCCAAAGGCCAGAAATAGAAAATTTGAGATATTAGATTATAAAGTTATTAAAACCCGCAACGGACCCAATATGGAAATCCAACAGACCTTTAAAGTTGAGGAAAAGCCTTTTAAAGAGTTTGAGCCAGTTGAAAAGATTGCCAAACTATCGACGTATGAACCTTTAAAAGAAATTGAGCGAGTCAAGATGGAAATATTTGAGCCAATTAAAACCTTAAAGCTGCTTGATGATGGAAAGTATTTGAATTTTAATGGTATGAAAAAATTAACCTCTCTAGAAGATCGTCTAAAGACCTTTGAAACTTTGCACTTGCAAAATAATGGTCAAGAGAACGATGTAAGTGTATTTAAACCAAAACTCGAAGCGAACGTACAGAAGTATCAGATGGAAAACAGCCTGCAAAAACTTGAAGATAGTTTGCAAAAACGCCATCTGGAACTGAACATGCCAAAACTAAAACTAGAAAATATTTGCAAGAAAAACAACGTGGACATAACAGTGCGACGTGCGGATAATATACACAAGAAACCCTTTATTGAAAATCCTGCTCAACAAATCCACAAGAAAACTGTCAAGGTTACGTTGCAAAAGCCAAAAAGTCCAGACAGAATTTCCATAGTTGAAGTAAAACGTCCTGAGAAACCTTTGGATATGCCGAAGCTTGAGGATTTTGTTGTACACGAAAAACAAGTCCCTTTTAAGGAAAGGAAGGGAATAAATGGACCTGCGTTGGTTTTTAATATTCGACCCGAGGAGAACGCAAAGTTACCACCACTTGCTGTCAATGTCAGCAAATTACCAACTATAGTCGCTATGCGACATCCGAAACCTCAGCCACAACCCAAGGAGGAAGAGAAACCAACGAAAGTAGACGAAAAACCGTCTATAACCTCATTTACTTCAACTCCAGGACCAAAACAACAATCCAGGAAAGATTCAGAACCATATGTGGCGCCCTCACTCCTCTACACCATGGAAAACAAAGAGGAGGGATTTAAGTACTCGTCCACATCTGTCTCGGATTGTTGGGCCAAAGTTCTAGAGGCGGTACAGAATGCCAGAGCAGCTCACAATATGCCTCCTTTACCTACTGACAAAACGCAGCTAAAATCCGTCCAGGTGATTGGCTTGAAATCCAACCATCTCAAGTATTTAATAGAGCAGCTTCCAGGAGCATCTAAGTGTGTCAAATACAAGCCCCTGTTTAAATTTACCCCCCATTTGCAAGACAAGGTGGATCCTTTAATGCATGGGTACGGCGCTGTTAGATGTCAGCCTCATATAGACAAGAATACCGAACCCTATGATATGTTTAGCTGGCTGTCGTCCAAGCACAGGGATCCATTTATGTCTTTGGACTCTCTCACTTCACAATCACGGTGAGTATTCTTCTTAAAATCAGTCATTTGAGTGTTTAATGTAGGCCACAATAAACGAGGATGATCCATCCAGTGTTATTATGGTTTATTATACAATATATAGGTACAAATGGATCGGGAAAAAGTCATTCTTGATAAAAAAAAAAGTTTTGCTTGTAAAAAAAATGCAATTCACGAAGAGAAAATTTTGATTTTTTTTTATACAGTGTTTGCAAAAACTTCAAAAACATGATTTTTCTCCAAGAGTAAACTACCTTTATTTTTCATTTCTGACCAAAATGCCAATTAGAAAACTTATTTAGAATAACGTTTGTAATTTAAATCCGAGATTTAAAATAAATCTTCGATTTTTTTAGTTTTTTTAATTTTTAGAGGTAAATGGAAATTTTGCTGCTCAATAAAAATATTAATATAAAATTTTATTAGACTCTATTTTCATAAATTTAATTTTATAACTTTTTGATACCCCTCTGTCATTGATAATGTATGTATTTCGACCGCTAATGCTGCTATCCAAAAAAAAATTCTTTTACCTCTAAAAATTAAAAAAACTAAAAAAATCGAAGATTTATTTTAAATCTCGGATTTAAATTACAAACGTTATTCTAAATAAGTTTTCTAATTGACATTTTGGTCAAAAATGAAAAATAAAGGTAGTTTACTCTTGGAGAAATAATCATCGAACCCTGTATAAAAAAATCAAAATTTTCTCTTCGCGAATTGCATTTTTTTTTACAAGCAAAACTTTTTATCAAGAATGACTTATTCCCGAAAAATGAAATTTTTCATCCATTTGTGTATCCGCGGACAGTCTGTATATACGAGTATATCAGGTACTTTCCTTTTGCTTCTTTTAAACAGCAAAGCAAAGTAAACATCTTTGCTTAGCTGTTGTTAAAGGAACGCTTCGCGTACAACTATATAGAGGGGCATACTTAACCGCGGCAACGGGGGAGGAAAAAATCTTTGCTGTGCTATTTAAAAGGAACTCTGCTAATATTATCTTTAATTCTAGGAGGCTCAACAGTTTTCCAATGGCAATGAAATTTAGAAACCTCAAACAGACGTCCAAACTGTCCGTTGGGGTTTTTAGGTCGAGAATCCATGGCAAAGGATTGTTTTGTTTACGGGATATTGAACCTGGAGAGATGGTTATTGAGTACGCTGGTGAGGTATGTCTACTTGCTTGACACCTGTCAACGAAGTATAAGAGTAGTTATTGGTTTTTCTATTGGAACCATTACAAAATTATCGTTAGCTTGCCTACCTGAGACAGTAACAGATCATTTTTATTTTAGGTAATCAGATCGATTTTAACAGACAAGAGAGAAAAATTCTACAATTCCAAAGGCATTGGTTGTTACATGTTTAGAGTGGATGACAATTTTGTCGTAGATGCAACTATGAAAGGCAACGCGGCTAGGTTTATTAACCACTCTTGTGATGTAAGTATGTCGTCAATAGTTTAGCTTTAGATTTAGAAATTTAAAAAAGCCTGCTGTTTTAATAGTTCTAATGTTCATATTTTTATTTCAGCCCAACTGTTACTCCAAAGTGGTAGAAATTGTGGGACATAAGCATATAATCATTTTCGCGCTAAGAAAAATTTTGACGGGCGAAGAATTGACTTACGACTACAAGTTTCCCTTTGAGGAAGACAAGATCCCTTGTACGTGTGGAGCAAGGAGGTGTCGAAAATTCCTCAATTAGGTAGATATTGTTATTTCTCTCTGAGAATACCGGACTAATAACACTGGTTAACCAATAGGGAAGCTTTTAAAACATTTCTTTGTCTTGTTTTGTTTTTTTCTTTATCTACAGCGTGTATTCGGAAGTTCTTACCAAATGGGAAACTTTTTATAATTCATTTTACGAAAAAAAGGTTTGTCAAAAAATGTGAATTTTGCCCGAGAGTAAAGTACCTTTATTTTTGACATTATCAAAAATTGTTATTAAAAAAAGTTGATCATAACTAAAAACTACGGCTAAATGTGCAATTATACGCATTTATGTTGAAAAATTATTTTATTGATTTTTTATTAATTATTTATTTTTTTAATTATTTAATTAATTTAATGCGTGTTATTGCATATTTAGACGTGGTTTTTAGTTCTAATCAACTTTTTTTAATAACAATTTTTGATAATGTTAAAAATAAAGGTACTTTACTCTTGGAAAAAATTCACATTTTTTGACAAACCTCGTATATGACTGGAAAATTTCGCTATTTGATGGTTGCATTTTAGGTTTTAGACCATGCAGAGCTTTTTATAAAGAATAATTTTTTTTCGTAAATATAATAATAAAAAAGTTTCCCATTTGGTAAGAACTTCCGAAGACACGCTTGTATAAATACTACAGCTTTTGATTAAGGAAAATTTCTGACTGCAATTACACTAAACTTCTACTAGCACCTTGTTTGACAGTGTCAAATTGTTATACAATCTAAAACACCATGACCAGTATTGTTTAGCAATGAACAATCTGTTATACAACTGTTGTAAATATTTGTCTCATTGAAGATATGTCAAAAGAAAACTGTGCGAAGAATTTTTTTTTACATGCAGAGTTTGCAGAAAAATCAACGGAATTACTTGAATATCTCGTTTTTATCTTTTTTGTTAAATTCAAGGCATTTGTTTTAGCGTGTCAATTTAACACTTTATACGACTTTTTGAGTTACAATGGCTATATTTTCTACATAAGATATCAAAAACCAAAAATATAATTTTAATTTTTCTAGAAATGTTATTGTTGGTTTTGTGATATACAGTGACCGGCAGAAAGTACGCACCAAAGGGGATTTTTTTTTATTTCAAAACTTACCAAATTTTTTTGGCGGTGGAAAAGTTCTGCATGTTCCTAAACAAAAAAGAGCATAGACAAAACTAGTTAGTATTGCGCTGTATACGAGGGAGAGGTAAAAACGTTAAATTCACTCAAGAATAAAGTGCCCTTATTTTTCACCGTAGAAATTTTTTTTATTAGGAAATGTTGTTTGTACTTAAAAGTTGCCTATAAAAAAAGTGTTTTTACCTTTTTTTGACGCCCCCTCGTATAACGAATCGATAAAAGCTATGCGACCTATAAATTCAATTTTTTAACAGCTCTTGGGCAATTAGACATATCACTTACTTAAATTTGTTTAAATACGCGAGAACTGGACGTTTAATAAAATAACGTCAAAAATAATCTAACTTTTCTGGTGCACACCGTACATTATTCTATGGATAAGCGGAATAACTTTATGCAAAACAAATGATGGTTTCTCCATACATTTAACAATATTTTGCCGTTCCCAGTTTTTCAAAAACTCTTAAAGCCATTGGTTCATGAATTAAAGTTTAAACCCTTACAATAAAATTCGTTTTCATTTAAATCTAGTTGCAATGAAAAATATTTATATTTGTGCTACCGAGCTGAAATTTGGTATTTATGAATAACTTTTAAGAGCAAACAACATTTCCTAATAAAAAAAAATTCCAAAGTGAAAAATAAGGGCAGTTTATTCTTGAGTGCATTTAACGTTTTCACCTCTCCCTCGTATACGGCGCAATATTTACTAGTTTTGTCTATGCTCTTTTTTGTTTAGGGACATGCAGAACTTTTCCACCGCCAGAAAAATTTGGTAAGTTTTGAAATTTAAAAAAATCCCCTTTGGTGCGTACTTTCTGGCGGTCACTGTATTTAGTGTAGAAAATATAAGGTTTTAAAAGGTCACCATGTATATAACGGATTTATGCCTGTTGTGCCTTTATTATAAGCGTTTTAAAATACTCTATTTAGGGACGTTATTTGTAGACAAAATGGACTAATTTCGAGAATTTATCGTAAAAATCAAAAAGTTACAATGAAGTTAGATGGTTAGTTTAATTACAAAAAAAAGACAGGTTGGACAAAAATCTTTATTTAAGTTTTATTTTAAGAGTAAAAAACGATTTTTTTTTAATTTTACTTCTAAAGCTGTCAGGTTATATTTTTTTTTAATTTAAATTTGTACTTATGAAAAAATTGAATTATTAAAATTATTTATGTGGACGGGACAGGACAAAACGGCATAAATCTGATATATTATGTAAAATATAGCAATGCCCTGAAAGGTAGAATTTTTTGAATTATTAGAAAATGTTTCTTTTATTCAGGGTGCTTCCTATCTTTTTAACTGTATACAGAAGTCATTAAAAATAAACGGAATGATAAAACCGTTTATGCTTATCCTTTTTCTAATGATGCATGGTGCTTATCTGAAGTGAGTATTTTGTTACTTTTAAATTGATAAAGCGTCATAATTAAAACAATAAACTAGCACATATGATGAATTTAGGAATTGCCCTGTATATTGCAAACTTTTTTGGAAACTAGCATAAGCGTCAGCAATAATATTCCTTGTTCTGTCCAAACATATTAAATTTTGCTTTGTTTTCCTTCTTGTAAATATTTGTAGAATAATTGTTGCTAGTTTCTTGCAACTAATTCTCTTTAAAAGAGCATAATATGTAACTGTTGAACAGACTAACCGTGTAAAAATGTATATTTAGATTGTAAATATCTAAAAAGAAGCGCGTGTTTTCACCGTGGAGCACCTACATAGACCTTCGAAGCAAATACGTTATTAAAATAGAGGTAGGTTTTTGTAAAGTCAGTATTTGAAATTTTCGAAAGTTCGGCTGTGAGTTTTACATGCATTTGTACCATGGAGTATGTAGGTGCTCGTTTTGTACAGGGCGATCCCAGCAATACGACCTGTTCTTTCAAGTAATAACAGGTTGTCGTCCTGAATATGCGTGTACAACGTTTGTGACGAAGTCCTGACGTCAAAATGGATCGATTTAAGCCAACTTTATACACGTATTTTCCCGACACCCTGTATAATATTGTACAAGAATTTAGTAGGAGGTGCGCATGTATTATTTCAAAAAATATGTATTTGAAGGGTCGGAAACATTGGGAGACCCTGTACGTTTGAAATTTTTTATATGAAGAGAAAATATCTGATGTGATATGTTGCGTAGTGTTTTTTTCTAATTTAAAGACCTAGATTTTATATGCTTTTTAACTGTAATTTTACGAAATTTTTAGGTATTTAGTTATGTCTCAAATTTGGTCCTTTTTAAAGTATGTTTATTAAGAATAAGAGTTTTTTTCTTTCGTGTGGTCAGAACCATCCCCAGGCGCATTTCGCCATATCATAGCTCATCAGTGAGGCTAGGCTCCGACGAAAGAAAGGTCGGTCCAGCTCGAAAAGAGGATGTAGCGAGCGAAGCGACATCTGGTGTCGTTGTTTGACGCTTCGAAAGCATACCAGCCCCTATAAACAACTTATCACCAGTATATTATGCACTAGATGTGGCTTCGCTCTACATTCTCTCTTCGTAGTTTTATTTGTTGTGGTTGCTTATGGGGGCGTAGAAAATTGACTACGTTTACACTTGAGTTTATTCGTAGACTTTGCTTTTGAGCTTACGTTGTCCTTGTGAGAACCTGATCAGTAGGCTGGGCCGAAAAAGTGAAAAATTGGAAATTGCAAATGGTATATTTGCCAATATCTGACTATTCATCAAAAAGTAATTTGTGGAAAACCGTAAATGTTTCGCCGCGCCCCTGTGACCTTGAAAATTAGTAAAAAGGCCGATTTTTCCATATTTAATATTTTTTAAATCCAAAATTATAATTTTTTTGTGACTTCTTGTGGATGTGGGAATGTGTATAAAAATACTTTTTTCAATAAAATATTTTTCTATTGGATGGAAATTACAAATTTGTCTCTGAAAACGTTAAATTACGTGTAAATGAAGATTTTGAGGACAAATTTGTAATTTCCATCCAACAGAAAAATATTTTATTGAAAAAATTATTTTTATACACATTCCCACATCCACAAGAAGTCACAAAAAAATTATAATTTTGGATTTAAAAAATATTAAATATTGAAAAATCGGCCTTTTTACTAATTTTTAAGGTCACAGGGGCGCGGCGAAACATTTACGGATTTTAATAAAATTTTGCACAAATTACTTTTAGATGTATAGTCAGATATTGGCAAATATACCATTTGCAATTTCCAATTTTTCACTTTTTCGGCTCTGATCAGGCGACTGAAAAATTCTAAATATAGATCCGGGTCCGCTGCACTGGAACAAATTTAGGGCATGACTAAATTTTAGTATGCCCTTGATAACCGCTGCTCTTTTGTCTTTTTCGGATATGCTTTAAAAAAAAATAAGAATTTTGGAATTTTTAAGTATATTGTAAATCTCTATATTTATTAATTTATTTTTGTAAAAAAGAATAAATACATGTTTAGACAGAAGCTTTACTATAACATTAATCTTATTTAATTATATTATAAACCGAATAAGATTATCATTTATTGTCTAAAACTTGGTAACGCTTTTCTCTCAAATAGATAAGGTTTTTTTTTATATTACATTAACATTAGCTGTAATTTTATATTGTTTCATCACATTTAAGAAATTGAAGCATCACCGATAATTATGCAATAGATAATTAGAATATTTTAAATACAGTCAGGAACGGCATTGTAGCAAGAGTTGCTGCGTAAAATTTTTAAAAATATTCCAAGAAACCGAATAAGAAAAAATTTAAATTATGGTTTTTTTTTTGTTGCAGTTACAATAAAACGAAACATGGTTTAAGTCTTAGTCACAATGACTCACAAATATAATTAATCACTGGTGACGTTACTAATTGTTTTGTACTCTTGAAGCTTTAATATACCTTTATATCCAGTGTTGTTACAAGCAAATATTTGATTTATTAATTGCCATTTTTTCCAATATTTGTTTAACTTGATTTTTTTCCTTTACATCACTGTAGTAAACCTGGCATAGTGTACAAGAAGACTCATAGTTATTAGCTTTAATATATGAATGACAATATGAACATATCAATATAAATCCCATGGGTAGGAAAAGTCTACCGTGTGATAAGAGGCCTTCTTAGGTTAATAGTATTGGTTGTTAATGGGATAATTTAAGTCGTTTTTTCTGACCGCGCGTTTACAGATGCTGTTTTTCTAATTGTACGTTTTTAGGGAATTTTTAGTTTTATCAAATAGTATGGCAAAATATAATTTTTGTTTATGGGCTGTCAATGATGCATTCAATTTTTCTAGCTTTTAGTAATTTATAAAAAATTTTGTAAAATATTCATTGTAGCTATACTCAAAAAGCAAGACATGTAAATTTTTAAAATTTATTGCGAATGCGTCAGGAAACTATATAAACACAGGTGACATAATATTATTGACTGACTAAATGATATAACATAATAGTCGTCATGAGATCCTCTCCTTGCGGGGCGCGCGATGCAGAAAATACACCTTTAGTGTCTTAAACCGTAAAGGTATTATAGTTTAATTATTAATATGTCTAATCATACCCATTTTGGTGCTTGACAATTCATTGTGTCGTTCTTTTAAGCAGCTGTGCTATAAACATGTATTTACTATGTCAAATAAAAGATATTACATAAATTTGGAGTATGTTTTTATCTCCCGTAATAGGTTGTAGTCATTTATAGAGCAGCTGCCTATGGAGAACTAGAGGGTAGGAGGCCGATCGCAATGCATTAGATTCGGTCCCAAATTAGCATCGGTAATTCAGCTTTACGAGTCGCCGTAAGATGGCGCTCGTGTTCGAAGTGGGCTATCAAATAAATGTTTTTTTATGGACGCGATAACTATTTTTATTTAAATTAGTTCTTTAAGGAGCAAATAAGGACTTTTATATGAGTTTACACTTACTTTGTTATACTTATTAGTAAACTCGGCCTGTATAAAGTTGCAACGATGGTTGGTTTTTAAAATACAGAGTATTAAATCATTCTAGCTATACCTTTGGAGCTAGAAAGAGACTTATTTCACAGAAAAATAAAGGGTTTAACTTATTTGGCTGCGTTTCCTCTGAAAAACATCCTGTCTTACACCCTGACACAAAGCAAACTCTACTTTTATAAATTGTACCATTGTTGTGTGTACCAATGTCAATTTTTTTTAATTTTTATTTATAACTGACCCCTAAACAGTAATGTGTTTACTGGTACCAGTCAAAAGTAAACCTAAAAAACGAAGAAGAAGAAGACTACACCAGCCCACTTGCGACGCGAGAGCATCTATCGGCCAATAGCGAACTAACCAAAAAACCGGGACAGAATTTGAAAATGCTGCCTGCCATTGTCGATCGGCCTCCTACCCTCTAGTTCTCCATGGTTGTAGTCAGTGTTGCCAACGCTACCCCGAAGGGGGTATATCTACCCCTTTTCAGAGAAATCTCGCTCCCCTCACGCAAATCTACCCCGATTACAGTATCAAAGCAACAAAATTTGTTTAAGTAATAAAAATACCCTCAAATAATATAAAACGCAATAAAAAAAATTGAGCAAGATCGATTACAAAAATCAGTCAGTGTTGTATTTTGTTGTTTTTTAGTTATTAATTTAAAAATTGTTCGTTAAATTGCATTTATTTTGTATTTATTACACTACAAACGTTTTAATTTATCGTTAAGAAAAATTATTAATCATTCATTGCTGAGAGTTGCCTCATTCATTCATACTTTTACTATCGCTCTGCCATCTACCAACTTCATAGATAATTATGCTCTACGAAAGCAGATTTATTACAAAATTAATTCTTTTTTGACGCCAGCGCCATCTAGTTGCTCATATTAAAATGATGATTGAAAATTTATTTAATTTTTTACTTTGTTTATGTGTCTCGTTGAATTCGGTTTCACAAAATATTTGTCGTTACGCAAAAAAATATGTCGGAATTGTTAAGTTTCAAATTTTAACCAAGCTACCCCGAACCGACCCAGTTCTACCCCTCTCTCTGGCTGTAGTCTACCCCAATAAAAAGGAAGCCAGCGGCAACACTGGTTGTAGTCATTTATAGAACAGCTGTCTAGTTGCCTGTAGAAGGGAAGTTTTCTTCTGTAAACGTTTATCGCCATCTATCAGCCAAAAACGCTACTACATGCTAAAGTAATCTTATTCAAATGAAACTTCACTAAAATTCGTTTGTAGTTTCTTTCAAACTTGTTAAAACCTTTTTTTTTTTCAGTAATTTTTAAAACTACCCGAACCCCTTTGTATTTGAAAAATGAGATCGACTATTCTTTTCAATACATTGTTTCAACTTAATTTAAAAAAATATTTGTCCCATGCCAAGATGTTCAGGTTAAAAAAAAATAAGAGTTTACTTAAATATGCGTTTTATTTGGTGTAAATAATACAATATAGTATAAAATAACTCTTTAATATAAAACAACTAAGCTTAACTGCATAGTTCAGGAATAAACTAGAAGTTATTATTAGACTTACTTACATCCTTACGAATTTTAAATACATCAAATACGTAAAATACTGAAGAGTCCAAAACGGGATACATTCCTCTTTTAGAGTTGACAGTCTTGACCAGCTAAATACAGAAACATAAATAACGATATATTTTCTAACATAATATAATAATTTACTTCTAACTGTTAAGAAATAATCAAAAACTAGATAGATGAGGATTGAGCATCAGTAGTGATTCTCTTAATGTTCATTTAAGCAGTGAACAAGGCCCCCTCATCCATATATCTAGCCTTCGACTTACAAACGGACACAACCTTCGACCAAAGGCTCTGGGGTACTATTTTTATAGAATGCTGATATGCACAATACCAATACAATCTATATCATCGAAAAAGTGGACGATTGATAGTAAAGTATAGCAAAAATACTACAAGAAAAGGAATCATAATTTATATCACTAAAAACCTATAAAACAAAATAACACAGAACACAGTTTTAACGAAATGATTTTTTTTTAATTTACACCGATTCGGTAGGACTTTGGAATTCGGAGAGTGCATGAATTGGATTCTGGACTTTCTTTTGGGATCCTTTACGGACTTTGGCACGTACTTCTTCGGGTTTCTCTGGTCTGACCAGCGGCTTCTTTTCGGGCGCTTTCATTTTCCATACAACAATGGGAGACTAAAAAATAAAATAATTTATTCAAAATTGTTATTTGCAGGAGGATGAGATGATTTAAGTATTAATAACGGAATAGTCATATCATATGCAGACGACACAGTTGTGGTATTCGAAGGTGAAACTTGGACTCAAGTGAAAGAGTCAGCTATGGATGGTATGAAAAAAATTAAAATTTGGCTGGATTTCTTTAAATTAACCTTGAATACTTCCAAAACTAATTTCATAGCATTCTCTCTTACTTCTTCCAATCGTCCCAATTTTAACAACATACAAATTGAAAATCTTGAAGAAGTTATCTGTGAGGTATCCTCAACAAAATATTTAGGAATTACTATTGATAAACATCTTAAGAGCAGTAACCCCCTTTACCACAATGAATATTGCCGAACGTTTTGCTGGTCAAACGAAAAGGAAAAATAAAAATTGATATTTAGAAAATAAATTCTACTCCTAATACTCCATCCAGAAAAGTAAATGACGATCGAAAATATTCCCAAATTTTTTTTTATTTTTAGTAATTTTGTAATATCTTAAACAATTCTTTATTGGTCAAAAGCAAAATGACTTTCCCGGGTGTAGAATGTTGTACCAAACAATTTTTCTTAAAGCCATTTTTCAATATCGGCCTTACCTTTTTCTCAAAAACTTTGGGCGCGTAAACCCACTTTACACGCTTAAATTCACTTTACGCGCCCAAAGTTTTTGAGAAAAAAGTAAGGCCGATATTGAAAAATGGCTTTAAGAAAAATTGTTTGGTACAACATTCTACACCCGGGAAAGTCATTTTGCTTTTGACCAATAAAGAATTGTTTAAGATATTACAAAATTACTAAAAATTAAAAAAATTCCTAAAAAAAATTTTGGGAATATTTTTGATCGTCATTTACTTTTCTGGATGGGGTATTTAGAGTAGAATTTATTTTCTAAATACCAATTTTTATTTTTTCTTTTCGTCTGACCAGCAAAAGGTTCGGCAATTTTTATTGTGGTAAAAGGGGTTACTTCCTCTTAAGCGGTTGCATAGATATAAAATAGAAACTAATCTTTAGAAGTCACCTTTGGACGGCCATAGCTTCCTTATAAGTCATTTAAGGACCTACATTCATATGAACTTTTTTTCATATTTTCATATGTAGAATATCCCCTTAAAGTATACGAACGAAGTTTCCGGACACCCTGTATACACCAACCGGTGAAAAATATTTGTTAAAGAATCAGTGTAAATCGGTTTTATTCTTACCGCGACAGTGCCTTGTCTTGGATATTTGGTAGAAGCAACATAGGAGGCCTTGACAGTTAATACGACTGCGTTCATCAAATTTTTGGCTGCCTGGATCAAGGACGTGGCGCTGTCCAGTCCGGAAACGATCAATTCACCGCTGATGTTCTGCACGTCAGCTTTCACTTTGGAAGTAATGTTCATTTGATGACAATAAAGAGCGATACGCTGCAAGTAGGCCAGCAAATCCTTTTTAGTGGAGCTCTCAGGGCACTGTTCCGCAATTTGTCTGGTAAGCTTGTCTAACTTGGTACCAGCCTCGGAAATCTTTTTCGCAGCATTAATGACATCCATGGTGGTTTTTAACGGGCCCCTACCCCTGGTAAAATCTGTCATTTCCATCATGATAACGCACATATGCTTCGCCAGGACGATGATGTCATTGCCAGTATCATCCCACTTGGCTACTTCTCTGTCAAACTTCAGTTTCTCGCTTCGGAAATATTCCACTTGCTGGAGAATCTTCTGTTTGTCTTCTTCGGGCATCTTGCCCATCGCTTCACGGGCCGTCGTGATACCACTGATTTCTGGGTATTCGTCCACACCATGTTCACCAGTATGGGCACTCGCTGAAAAAAAAAACAATGCGTTATATATACCAAAGTGGCAAAAGGAATAGGAAGTCGACGAAAGAAGAGGATCAAATTGCGAAAATTAAAAAAAAAACGTTGGAACTTCTTACATTTACTCTTGGTTTCCAAAGTATAGTTTTCATCCAACTCGACATCTTCCGGGTCGAGATCTTCATCAGCCCTGTTCATCAACACAGCCCTGCGGATTTCACGCACTCCATCATAGACAAGACGAGAAGCGTCAATAAATTCGTTTTCATCCAGTTCTTTCGAAGGCTGACCTTGTTGACTGCTTAGAATTGCTTGCACAGCGACCTGAATCCTCTGAGTAAATTTCGGCATTACTTGATCGTTCAGAACCTAAAGGAGAGCAAATGATTACTTTTTGACTATTTTGTTTTCCTTCTTCTGAGATGTTCTATACTTAATTGGAATTTTGGAACTAAAAGAAATATTGTAAAATATGTATCTCACCTTAACAGCTTCCAGGACTCTCTTTGTGTAAATGCACGGTTCGTAGTTGTCCATTTCAGCTGCCACAACGACGCCAATACGACCGGTCCTCCCTCTGATGGCTGCGGCCGTTCGTTCCAAAGTGTCTGCTTCGTTTTCTTGCAGGGCCAACACGCACTTATTCACGTCTTCCAAAATGTGGTTCTCTGAGACCGCCAAAAAGTCGTCCACCGTTGTGATGTCGTCAATTGCTTCGGTTAAAATGCGAACCTGTAAAAAAAATTCTATTAGAATTTTAATAGAATAAAAGGTATGTGTATTTTATGTATGTATATATAACCAAACAAACACTACACGAACGAACCTGATTTTCCCAAGTATGTCTGAACGCTTCCATATTCTCTTGGGCGACCTTGCTTCTTGGCCTTGCAGCCAATATGCGTGCCGCATTGATAACTTCAGGACAAAGAGAGTCGATTTGAGCGGCTGCATATCTAACCATCTTGACGCCGTCTTCATGGCTGGACATGCTACACACCAGGTTGGCCACCTCAACCAGCTTGTTGGAATGTTCCGTAAAAACACCAGCATACTCTTCCACTTGCTTTTCGTCGCCATTCTGAGCTGCCTTTATTAAAATTAAAAGTGGAATGCTCGTTTCCATAAAGCTAAAATGAAAATTAATAATATGATGCCACGTTGTATTAAAAATATTATTGTATTATTTGTTACCTGTCGGAAATATGATCGACAACGGCTTTTCTCAGTTGCCTTCGTAAATCCTTAGTTTTCCCTTTCATGTTATCTATGGCCTTGCCCAAACTTTCAGTTTTGTCTTTGTTACCCATCTATAAAACAAATAGGGTAATAACGTTGTTCTTAGTGATTACGAAATGATGAGAATAGAAATAGTATTCGAACAAGAAAGGAACAGTAAAAAGTAAGGTAGTCGAGTAGGAGTTGTTAGCAATTGCCAAATACGAGAGCAATCAAATCAAAACCAGCGTCTAGTAGGTTGTCAGACTGTGAACTTTAATGATACTTAATAAATGGTTACTAAAAAGCGTCTCGATTTATCTTCGTCCACAACCATACATGTTTTACACCTTGGTCAGTTTTAATTTGAGACTTCTTCTAAGGAAAACATTGAACATTCAGGCAACATTGGGTAACAAACTCTACGATCATTCGGGCGCGCTGAAATATGGGCGAAAAAATAAGGTCTTAATATGGGCGTCTGAAGGGGAGGGCACCACAAACCCTTTCATGGCTGCCAGACGGAACCAAATTACCACAAAAAACACTATGTCAAGCCTTTTAACACTGCTCAAATCATCAAAATTTTAGACTTTGCGCTCTAGCAACTAGATGTCGTGAGAAAAACGTTATTTCTTCAGCAGTTTCTTAAGACAAAAAAAATGCACAGCTCTTACTTGCCGAGCTTTTAATTGCTTTTTTTTGTGTTTCTTCAGACGCCCATGGGTCCTAACAATAAACATCAATATACAACTATAACTGATATTTACCCGGCCGGTGATTCCGCGCAGTACCTCCAACTGCTACAGAGGCAAAACAAACTGTTTCAATCCATATTTATTAGGTACAATTACAATGGTCGCAATTCTTGTGTCTAAGTTATGCATGGTCGAGTCCAGCGACGATTAAACCAAGATAGACCAAATCATTCTTATCATAATTTACTTTACAGACCTGGTATAGTCAAAATCACGAAAAGTTTTAACGCGTTTAGGTTAGGTTCTGTCATATTTGACATATATTGCACACAATTTATGTCAAATATGACAGAACCTAACCTAAACGCGTTAAAACTTTTCGTGATTTTGACTATATTGTCTTGTGTTTTTAATAGTGTTTGTTACAAGAACTAACATTAATTCCCCGATTAGTGTTATGTGTAATTTATACAAGTGAATTCGGCAACACTGTGATATATTTAAGCATCCATGAATTTAGAAAATATATTAATGATAAGATGGTTGATGCATGGGATTTTTATTTATAATTAAGAATAGCTTTCCTACTCGATAATTGAATGTAAATCTATAGTTTGTATTAAGTAAATAAATAAATAATGTTCTCACAACAGAGGCGTGTTCGATTGGCACAGAGATTTGGATAGATCTGATTTCAAAAATCAGTTTAGATCACTTTGACCGTGCGATCATTTACCAATCGAACACAAATCGGATCAGTTGGAATCAGTTAGATCGATCCGGATCGATCTGAACCTGCGAATCGAACACGCATCAGGTAAAAAGGTTTAAATTTGATTACTATGTTTACACAAGAACCTAATATTTATAATACCAAAATTGTCATGTTTAATTTTTCTTATTTCATTTGCTACCGCTATCTAGGAGGAAAACGAGAGTTTGCGGCCTCTACACCAGTGTGAAATATTCCGAATTATACAGTGACCGGCAGAAAGTTTTTTTTAAATTTTAGATAGGCTCTGCATGTTTTCAAACCAAAATAACACCCATTAAATCCGGTAAAAGTCTTATGGTATACGAGGTAGGATCAAAAATTTGAAATTCCGCTAAGAGTAAAGTACCTTCATCTTAGATTTTAGAATATTTTTTTACTAAGAATTATTGTTATTTTAATTTCAAAGTTATACCCAAATTCAGAATTTCGCTTATTTTGGACAAAAAAATGGATTTAATCGTGTTTTCTGAATAACCCTGTATAAAAAATAAATGGCAACCGAACAGTACGAAAATAAGATTTTCTGCAGACTTTGTTAGAGATAACCGTCGATTATAAGTCCGATTACTTTGTTTTCATAATATTATGGCTTTGACATTGACTTAAAGCATCTCCTAAATAGTTTTTTATACATTGAAGTATGCATAGAAAGTTTCCTTTTGATTTATAAAGAAAAAAATTTAAATTAAAAATATATTTTGAACGGATTTTATTCGTCATGTGTCCAAAAAAGTATGCAACATATAGGAAAGTTTTTTATCACCGATTTCTCAGAAAATGTTATTCTTTATAAAAGTTGGTGCATTCCTTAAAAATATAAATGCATATTTCACCTGCGCCTAATAGTAGGGGAGCAAATGCCATTTTTTCGAAATTGCCTTAAGAGTAAAGTACCTTAATAATTGTTAGAAATACAGCAAAATTTTATATAGAAATGTTTTTGCAAATTAGTAAGTTAATTTTTTTTATATGCATTTCTTTAAAATAGGTTTTTGGACTTCAGCGTACTGGGCGAAAATGACAAATAAATTATTAATTATTTCCAGTAATATGAATAGAGGTAAATTCTATCATAATTTTGTTTAGAACATAAGTTGGCTAAAATGTGTTTAAGTATGCGTGCAACACGCTAATATCTGAACCAACTGGTAACATTGAAAGGTTTTAAAAAGTTTGCAACTACTTAATCCATTTTTATTATAAACCCACGTTTAAGTTATTTAATAAATATATTAAAATTGAGTAAACAAAAAATCGACCAGAGGTGTACCGTTTAGGGGAAAATAGAGATTAACAAAAAAAATTAAAAATTGTGACACCTAACTCAAATTCCGCATTTGGACTAACTTACTAATTTGCAAGAACACTTCCATATAAAATTTTGCTGTATTTCTAATAATTAAGGTACTTTACTCTTAAGGCAATTTCGAAAAAATGGCATTTACTCCCTTACTATTAGCCGGAGGTAAAACATGAAATATGCATTTATAGTTTTAAGGGCATGCGCCAACTTTTATAAAGAATAAAATTTTCTGAGAAATCGGTGATAAAAAACTTTCCCATATGTTGCATACTTTCTTGGACACACTGTATATGTATCTACTGTTCTGACTGTTAAGTTAAATCTTTAATTACCTGTTGGACAACAGTTTTTCTTGAAACGGGCATTATGCGCATAGCCAGTGGTAAATTTCCAATAGTTACAAATTGAGTCAATTTAAACTCAAATAAATCCCAAAAGGGGCGAGTCGGTAGAGTTTTTGGCAACAGAGTATAGAGTGAAAATTGGTGTAAAAATTCACGTGGTTTCATTGAAGAACTCGCGATGACGTCTTGTGGGTTTATTATGATAAAGAGAATGAATTGCCTATCTTGCCATATCGTCATTAGCTGTGTTTTATTACCTCACGAGCCATAAACAACAAGAAATCACCAGGCTTAATGGACATAAAAAAGAACGTTTGGCCGGTGTCATTTTCGTTAAAACAGAACCCATGAAAATCCCAACAAAATTTCACAAAAGCATTCTAAACTAATTCTCATGAGTTCTAAATAGGATTGCCACCAGGCTTTTTCTTGTAACATTCAAATCACATAAAGTTAAGTTGTCTTATTGATGATCTAAACCTTCCAAGCAAATAGAAATAGGCTTTTGTCCAATAGACATAACCAAAAAGCACCACACAAAAAATAGATTTACAAATTTCACAGCAACCTGGCTGGCAACCCTTGTTTAAGACAACCACTTTAGCAAAACTAACTGAGACTTACATTAGACATGTATTCGGAGAGTAGATCTTGCAAAGCCTGACGAACAGCATTGCACTCTGCAACAATACGCTCACGCCGATCGTCGCGAGTGCAATTGGAGTCGGCCATGAGTGCCGCCCCACTAATGATGCTTTCCAAACGTTCTTCCAATGAGGGTCTGGTATGGACCTGAAATTTTTTTTTTAAATTACTGTTTTTGTCAAATTTAGGCACAAAAAACACTTACCTCATTATAGGCAAGTGGTTCGATAACAATATGTTCATCGAAGTCATCCAGAGCTGCAGCCAGTTCTCCAGGTCCATCGTAAGGCCCAGCAGCAGGGGGAGCTCTGCCCTGAGCCACATCATTGATTGTATTAACTGCTTCACATACCTAGAAAAAGATTTAAGTCAATATAAAACAGCGTATTGCTATGGCATTGTCACAATAACACAAACCTGCTTAAGAACATAGTCTCTATTAGCTTTAGCAGCTGCAAGTTCTGGATGGCGAACATAAACCTTTGAAGCTGTGAGCAACATAGTGGAATGTTTCTTAAGCACTGCTCTAGCAGCAGCCAAATCATCTCTAAGCTGGGGATCTTTAAGCTCTTGCTGCCTTTTAGCTGCTTGATTCATAAGCTCATTAGCGTTATGCCTAAATGTTTCTATGTTATTCAAGAGCTCATCATTGCTTGAAGCCATTTTAAGTTTCTCCAGATCATTCTCAACCACATGGAGGGATTTGAGCAATAGATGGACATCTACCATGTCTGCCAAGATTAGAAGGCGAGTTACAGCCGACAGAAGATTGCGTGCAGCTCGTACCATATTACTGCGTTTCAAGGATGAGCAAGGATCTTCTGAGAATTCCCTGGCATCCCTACTCATTTGGGTACCTAAAAAAAAAGTATCTTGTAAAAATCAACCTTGACTTAATAAGTAGTTGGAAGTTATGGTATGATATTTTACTTATTATCAACTACAAATTAACAGGAATAAATGGTCAAATACCTGTTTTCCTGACTTCATCAACAGCAGCCAACATTTCTTGTGTAATATCGGGATTTTCATATGCAATCTGTTCACCTTTCTCTATAAAATTTTCTGTTGCCTTTTCTACCGTTTGAACTAAAGCATTGGCACGTTTAGATTTCCCCTTTTTCTTTTTAGAGGGTCCATTTGTATTCACAAGCGTAGTGACCTGAAGGACCAAGGGTTCCAAAGTTTTTTCTACCGACATTGTTCTTATTTCTAGGTTCTTGGGATCCCATTTTAACCCAAAGTGATCACTCATTGCAGTCATTGCGGCCATTGTACTCATCTTAAACTATAAGTATGGAAAAGACAACTTTAAAAGGCAACAGCCACAAAGAACATTGAATGGTATAAACTTAAATTAATGTAGGACTGCTTGTTGAATCATAGGTATGATCTTTGAAAAATGATTCATAAGGTCTGTTCACCATCTAATTAATTAATCAATCTATACAAGTGTGAAACTGTGGCCATCTCTTTCTAGCACATTCCTAGTACCAAAGGAAGTTTGTTTGAGATAAGAAAATCTGTAAAAGATATTACGGGTTTTCCACTTAACTAACAAACCTATAACAACATTCCAGCACTCATGTCATTGTCAACAATCAACATACCACTCCTACCTGGGAAAATTTGTAAAAATTCTAAAAATTTGACACTTTTTAACTCTGCACTAGTAACCACCTTATTGCCGTAATCGTAACGAACTTTATGCTACTACCAAATCAATAATTTTTACTTAAATATTTTAAAAATAAAAGTAAAAACATGGATCCATGAACACTGACTTAGTTTCTTTTCGAATCGAATAGTTCTACGCAACGAAAACGAATACACCAAGATTCTACGGGACGGGACGGCTACAACACTACGATCCGGAACATATTTGTCACCTTCTACGAATTTGTGTAACAAAGAAACTGCCCACACACAACTAAATATTAGGTCGGTCAGTGCAATGTCGTCCACACCTAGGCCATCTACAAACCACCTGGAGTACTAATTTATTTCTATTGCAAAGAAATTTTATTTTACAATGTTTAAATTCACAAAGAACTAAAAAAGGGCAATTTCTATTGTCTACGGAAGACAGGACCACGTCAGTTTTATTTAATTAAAGTTATTATTGCAAATATTATTTTCTATAGGAACGTTTTAACTAGTAATTCCTGACGAAATGGTAAAGAAATCTTATTATACATCATCCGTAAAGGTGAATGCGCAAGCTTAAACGATATGCAGGACCTCTATGAAGCAGTAGCAGTACAAAAAAATACCAGTAGGAGGCCGATCGACAATGGCAGCATTTTCAAATTCTGTCCCGGTTTTTTGGTTAGTTCGCTATTGGCCGATAGCTGCTCTCGCGTCGCAAGTGGGCTGGTGTCATCTTCTTCTTCGTTTTTTACTTTCACTTTTGACAAATTGCACAGAATATTCTTTATTCAATGACAAATTGACATTTTATTTTCGAAATAACAAATAACGTTTGAAGACAAGACGAGACAAATAACGTTGTATTGTAATTGATTTCCATATTTATAATGAATAATGGTACAATTTATAAAAGTAGAGTTTGCTTTGTGTCGGGGTGTAAGACAGGATCTTTTTCAGAGAGGAATATAAGTCTCTTTCTAGCTTCAAAGGTATAGCTAGACTCACAGAACTCCAATAAAGAGAAACGCTATAAACGTGCTAATTGGTCGATGCCGCCGTGACTTTGAAATGACATCAGATAGATGCGAATGTGGCGCCATGTGTAGTGGGTCTGAACTAATAAAGGCGGAAGGGGGGTAGGGGGAAGCAATCATATGTTTTCATTTTTTAAAGGTCAAATTAATATTTTGAAATTCAAAATTTGTTGTAAGTAATTTTATAAAAAATACGTTTTCATTACCAATAAATACAATTAGCACTGCACGATTTGTAATAAAAACGTATTTTTATTAAAAATTATTTATAACAAAGTTTAAATGCCAAAATATTAAATTACCTTGATATCGAAATTCTTGAGCCTTAGTTTTAGTAAAACAAACTTTAGTGTAACTTTTTTATTGCACAAAATCATTTAAATATAGGTAGGTACATATTTTAATAAGTATATAAAATAAATAAAATAATATTACAGTTTTTTTTCATTCGATTTGTATAAATCAACACCTGAAATCAAAAAGAATAAAGAGTTGTGTATTTCATCAATTTCATACAAGGTCACAGAAAGATGTTAAAGGAAAATTAGCTAACCACACAACTTAACAATATCACTTCTACGAATGTTATTTTATTAGTCGTAAAATTCTTCAGGTAGTCAATCAACGATGAGCTAACCGAATAACTTCAGTTGTATATAAGCCATACAATGCCCTAAAAAGTATTCTTAAATATAAACTTTAAAGACCCTTTATGTGATAATATAATGTTAGGTTTGAAAAGCTCGAGTCTTCTCTCCAGACTTGCCAAAAGTTCTCGATACAAACTCATGATATGATAATATGACACAAAGCATTATTTACATTAATCAGTGAAGAACTACATTCCAAGATAATTGAATTACTTCTGCCAGAGATAAAAGAAAAAAATTGAACAACTTATTTTAAAATAAAAATTTAGAGTCATTGACCTTTACCTGATGGAAAATTGGAACCCTATTATTTTTAGATCCTTAAAAATAGGTATAATGTAAAATATATTAATCCAAAACTTACCGAGACAGGTAATTACATTTTCTTTTTCATTCTCATTCTCAGCAAGATCTTGAAAACTACCGAGAAAATTACAAAAAAATTCATCGGCGAACCGCCATGATACTCCATTAAAAAGACTGCAAGGAGCAAGGACGAACACAAATCAACACAAACAGGTTGGTTAAGAAATGAAGCAATGTGATTGGTTGCCATTGGCATATGTATTTTAATTTGAGTCAACCTTGTTTATTTCCTTGAAAGAGACGCCATCTTTTGTAGTGCGTGACCATGGTAACCATTGACTTTAATGACAAGTGACAGCTGCGACTTTTCGCATCTCGGTTTCATACCCGTCGTGGCTAGACTGTTTAATCATAGATAAAGGTTTATAGGGCTGTTTAATACCCTGTATTTTAAAAACCAAGCATCGTTGGAAATTTATACAGGCCGAGTTTACTAATAAGTATAACAAAGTAAGTGTAAATTCATATAAAAGTCCTTATTTGTTTCTTAAAGAACTAATTTAAATAAAAATAGTTATCGCGTCCATAAGAAACTATTTATTTATTTGATAGCCCACTTTGAACACGAGCGCCTTCTTACGGCGACTCGTAAAGCTGAATTACCGATGCTAATTTGGGACCGAATCCAATGCATTGCGATCGGCCTCCTACCCTCTAGTTCTCCATATTTAACACTTCAGTCTCTGCATTCCAGCTAATATAATAAAGCAATATTAATCACTTAAAATGATTTCTCAAACATTGTTTTCTGGTGTGGATTATTTTACATTTAAAAGTTCTATTTTGCTTACTTTGATCTATCATAATATGCCGTCATTGTCCATTCGTCAAATAAAGTAATCTGCAACATTAAAGTACAACCTTGACATGATAGATGGTACTAACAGTCACGAAAGATTTCGTATAACCATCAGCAAATCGATAACGCTATGGCACATTCAGCAACCAACAATACAATAGCTTTTGCTTACAACTAAAATCAGATATGATGAATGCGCTGGGAAAGCACCATTTTTTTTCTCGGTTTGAAAGAGTGTGCAATATTCTAGTAATTTTAATTTTTAAATAAATAAACACTTTTCGCCAAAGTGAGAGAGTTCTTTCTATAAAAAGGAGAATCGGTGCTGAGTAAACTTAGCTAAGGCCAAGATATCTCGGGGATATTTGAATACGAATAAAAAAGTAGGTAGATCAAGTATTAGTCAACTGTCAAGCTGACGATACAATGACATTTTTTTTCAATTTATAATTTATGGGAATCGTGTTTTTTTTGTTTTAGATTTATTTTACTAATTTGTTACCAGAAACAGGGGTCAGAATTTTTGGGCCATGAAAACCTAAAAAGGAATACTTAGTTTTTTGTCAAATCAATATAAGTAAAAAATAATTTACATCTGGTACTAAAATTATATTTAACTAGCGTGTACCCGGCATGCGTTGCAACCCGCTGGTATAAATACAAACCCGAACAAACCCGATATATTAGTACCCAGCATGCCACTTTCTGAAATTCCACCCGTGCGAAGCCGGGGCGGGGCGCTAATTATACATAAAAACCTTCCTCTTGAATCACTCTATCTATTAAAAAAAACCGCTTCAAAATCCGTTGCGTAGTTTTAAAGATTTAAGCACATAAGACAGGATAGCGACTTTGTTTTATACTATGTTAAGATAAGATGCTATGATGAATTTATTTTATTTCAAAGTTTTTTCAGACAGCTAAAACAGTCGATATAGGAAACATTTTTATTATGTTAATAATGCTGCAAGATCTGGAGACGAGACATTTACAAATTTCTTCCTTAATCTTTGGTCTGGAACTCAATATGTGATTTCTGATTCTTAATTCTTAAGTACCTACTACACATTTCTTTTATGTATCAAGATATTTTCTGGGGAACACTAAATTTCCCATTTCCCTGTATACCATTTATTAATTTTTTGCCCGGAAAACCCATATGAAAATGACTTCTTGAAACTGCGACTAAACAAAAAGAAGAAACAGTAAAATTCCGCCCAATGCCAATCTCTTGCTAAGTAGATTCAACAACAAAACAGTGCTCAGCTCAGTTAGTCAGTTAGTTCTCCCATTCGGCGAGGTACGGTGGTACGGTCGTGCTCATTCAAAACTTTACGTGTTTACGTGATACTAGAAGCTGACGGAATACCCGCTCTTTTGTACTGAATACGCAAAAGTCACAAACTTTTCAGTGATTTTATTGGATATATTTCTAGTTTCTGCTCAAAAAATTTATTTTAAGTAAGTGTCATTGTCATTTTAGGCAAATAATCATTAAAAATTGCTGTTGGAAGTCTAGCCAAGAGGTATGAGTAATATCCAAAGACTTCTAATAAATAGAAGTCCGTTGGTAATATCTATCGAACGTTTTGTATTTGACACTTTTTCAGGCGATGTTAGTTTTCACAACACTTTTGCTTATTTTTATATAAATAATAAATTATTCAATAAACAAGCATATAAAATGAAGGTATTGTTTATAAATAGATACCAATAAATATCTACTAAATAATAAAAATAAATTAAGTAATAAACGATAAAAAATAACTGCCGCTAGTTGACTTCGGTTGTTTTTAATGATTTAATGCAATCAAGTAATTATCGCCACCTACGATTTAAAAATTGTCATCATCATCAATGAACAATATTTTGCATGATGACATAGGTGTTAAAAAGCTTATTTATCTTTTAAAACGTAGGTACAATAATTAACATACCTAAGTAAATTTAATTAATTTTTATATGCTTATACCTTCCAAACAAGTTGATATGATAACTGATAACACTATTCAGGGTCATCTTTCAAAGGTCATTCTTTAATTTCGAGGTTGGAAACATATTAAAATCGTACTTATATACCATTACCCCATCTACCACCATTTACAGCCATTGTCAATTTATGGTCGAAATGCTATAATTTGTGGTTTGTAACAAACGCGTAACGTCAAATTTAATTATCATTATCAATATGATGACTTTACAAGTACCCATGCATGTTTATGAGAAACCTTCATAACAGGAAAAAAACGTGACGACAAGGAAAACGAAAATGGGAAAAACACAAGAAGATAGCCATTCATTAAAAAACATAACAACTCCAACCGTTTATTTTAATAGGGAATGCAATTTCTATTTCTATATCTATCAACCCCTCTATTATAATGCGGTATTTAATATTAAATTACCCAAAAAAATTGCTGACTTTTCAGCAGAAAATATTATTGTAGAAAAAATTGGGGTAATTAAAGATCATTACAATTATAATACCTAGATAATTGGCAATTGTTAATGATACAAGTATTTTGGATATATTTAGGTACCCCCTTTTATAATAAGAAATTTCCTTAGGTACAGGGTCTTCCAACGAGGACTGAACAGGGGCTCATTTTTGAGCTTCCTTGTATTTAAACAAAAATCCAAAATAGCCAATCGATGTACTTTTTCCTGCAGAATTCAAAAATGAAACCAAAAATTTATTTGAACCAGAAACAAAAGAGTTACGATATGGATAAGGTGTTTTTTAAATGGAACATAGCTTTTTTATACGATTTTTGGAACGAGTGATTTTTTTTGTCCGTTCTGATTAAAATATTTAATATTGTGACAGCTATTTTTATTAAATTTTAATGTTTTATCCAGTATAATTTAACTTTAACCTGTTTGAAACATACACTAGGTAATAAAGGTATAATCACCTTTGAATCCTTTAAAGTCATTTCGGCAATATTATAGTAAATTTGTCAAATTTTTTGATTTTGAAGGATTCAAAGGTGATTATACCTTTATTACCTAGTGTATGTTTCAAACAGGTTAAAGTTAAATTATATTGGATAAAACATTAAAATTGAATAAAAATAGCTGTCACAATATTAAATATTTTAATCAGAACGGACAAAAAAAAAAATCACTCGTTCCAAAAATCGTATAAAAAAAGCTATGTTCCATTTAAAAAACACCTTATCCATAGCGTAACTCTTTTGTTTCTGGTTCAAATAAACGTTTGGTTTCATTTTTGAATTCTGCAGGAAAAAGTACATCGATTGGCTATTTTGGATTTTTCTTTAAATACAAGGAAGCTCAAAAATGAGCCCCTGTTCAGTCCTCGTTGGAAGACCCGGTACATATAGGTACCCTCAACGCAACAGAGCGATTTTTTTAAATTTTTTGCATTATAACCCTCATTTATTTTATTTTTTATATAAGTAGAAATGGTATAAGTATCCTAACAGACGTACCTACGGTAGGTCCCTACATATATACAAGGTACTGCACTATATAATTTACCTTGTCAGGCAACAAGCAATTATTGTTGTTTATTTGAAAAAGAAAATGGAATGCCATAATGCGAGCCCAGTTTTACACTAAGTGGCGTTTTATTCTTCCATTGTTGAAATTTAAACCTCCATTTCTCATTTCAGTAAAAGGTTATTGACACATTTTAAATGTAAGATTATTAGTGCCTTAACACATGTGCCTTCAGTCTATAGATCTAAGAACACAAATGACTGTAAGCGGTTTTATTAGACTTCAGACACTTTTTCATTTAATTTGGACCATTATGTCATAAGTCGTATAATCATAATAGTTTAAATTTGAATAAAAGATAATAAATATTACAATTACAATGTTTACACTGTCAAAGTCAAGTCTATTTATAATCTTCAACTGCAGAAAAATGTTTAAATTATTGAATACAATACAAACGGCTAAAGAGCATTTCTTTAAAGTCGCCCATTGTTTTCAACTTGAAAAAAGACATAAAATTTCAATAAACATTTTACAACGTGCTAAAGGTCTGTTTTAAGATTTGTAAAGAACCAACTAACAAGAATTTGAGCTAGTTTGGTGCTTACAAAGAAGAGAAATTATTGGTGCTCGATTAGAAAAACGTTTACCTACTTAAATAAGGACATGTAACGCTAAATAGGGTAAACAAAACATGTAGATAAACAAGAAAATATGGCATGTAAATATTCAAAATCAAAATTTAAAATGGCTCCATGAAAATGCGATAATGCAAATACCATGCACATCTTCACTTCATGTTGATGTTTTATTTATACGCAAGAATAATGGATTCATTATATAAAAGTTTTGCATCTGGCGTGGAGATCAGTTATCTTTGCTAAAAGGCATCAAGTATTATAAATTAAATCAGCAATGAGTAGTACCTATTCATTCTAAAATTTAAATAATGTATGCAAGAACCACCGTATATCAAGGGTTCTTCATGCACCGCCCTTTCTAATCAAGCCCGCGACATCAACTAGCTTACTAACAAACCAGGGTCTTCTTTGTGATACACCCTGTATAGTGTAGATTACTAGTAACGACATCGCGATTGCTAGGAATTATTCTGCAAAAAACAATCACATCGTAAAATAAATCGATCAATACGTTTATTGTTCTCTATATAGGTACCCTGTGAATGGCATCCACGACTTAACGACAAACGGCAGAAGCACTTGGCGAACCCTTCAAAATTACCAACAAAATAGTTGGATAAAAGAACCAGATATCTGATGGTTCCGAGAATTTGTTTTCGGTGACCTATGACTCTTTAGATTTTGACGAGAGCGACCATGTGTTGTATGTGTACCGTTTTTGGGTACCATACCAAAAAAGACCATGACAATATAAGTGGTCATTTTTTATCGCCCGCTTTTGAACAGTCATTATTATTTCCGATGTTTTTGGGAAAAACACTATAGTACTATACAGGGTGAGTCGCGAGGAATGGGCCAAACTGTAAGGGTGATGGGAATAAATGTATGGCTTTTATAAAATTTAAATGATACAAATCCGAAAGTTAAGGGTGAATCAAATGTAAAATTGTATGCCGACACTAACAGGATAGTGACAGCACAACAATCAAAAGCGGACAATAATACCATTTATTACTGGAAAGCTAAATTAATGCAATATTTTGTTTTTGCGTTATAATTTAAAAACAAATGAATATTGGATAATAACATTCGAGTTTTTTCTTATCATTTTGGTTTCCAGAGGTTTGAATTGGTCGCGATGGTCCAATTAGTTGACCTCCTAGATCGCCAGACCGCATACCGTTGGACTATATTATTTTGATGCATAGACTACACCAGAGGCGGATCCAGGAGGGGGCCAATGGGGCCCGGCCCCCCCCTAAAGCCCGTTGAAACATTGGAAAATTATTTTTTGTTTAAATTAGCGCAATTTGTTTTTACCCAGCATAAATCAGCGCCACCTGCGAACCAAAGTTTTAATACTCTAAATAGATCAAAAGGTATTTTATTATTTATTTATTTTTAATAAATATACTGATTTATTTTGATTTTTTGCATACGGGCCCCCCCTTAGGACTATTTCTGGATCCGCCAGTAGACTACACCCTTAGAGTTTGGCCCATTCCTCCCGACGTACCCTGTATAGAAGGTGGAATTTTTATGTGGAATAAATTCAGTATTATAGGAAGCCTCTTTATTTGCTCAAAAAATGGAGAACTACGGGTGCGTTCATATTTAGTTTGGCATATTTTTTTCATGTCTTCATGAAATTTACCCCTCTTTTTGGGGTAGAACCGCCACCAATTTTTTTTCAAATGTAAAGGTGTGTGTTGTGAAATAATTAAAAAATAAGGATACTCACTAATTGTTATTAGACTACCTAATATGCATATATACCTATACAGGGTGATTCACGGTGGATGGAACGTTAGACGTTTCTGACGAACCAGTAAAGGAATCGTTCTGAAAATTTGGTCCCCTACATAAACGGACATGCTCTACCAACATAAAATATTTTTAACAATACAGTGTTGCCGCTTCCACACAAAAATAATAGTAACTTCGATTTTTTAAATACAACACCATATATTTTATTTTATTTTCGAATCCCCCATTACTTTCCTTAAAATTTTTATTAACTCTACTCTATACTTCTCTTACCGTTTCTAAGATATAAAATAATTTCAGTTTTTTTTGTCCGAAAACGTCACTTTTAAAAATGCTGATAATTTTGAACTCTAAAACATTGAAACTCTGAAATTTGGTAAATAGTTAACTAATACCATAGGGCTCTTTGCCCTAGTCCCAAATCTTAGTTGCAATATACAGGGTGGTTGAAAAATACACTTATTCTGGTAACTTGAAAAAGTGACCATAAGTCCTTTTTTCAAACGTAACACCCTGTATATTATTACGGATTTGAAAAACTGCTAAAATTTCACTTCATTCTTGTATATTATCATACCTGTACCTAACTAACTGGTTTAACCATTTTTTTGACGTATTAAGCATAATTTGTAAATTTTCTATACAATTCAATTTTTATTCGGTTATTAGTAAGTTAGCCATGACAAAAACTGATGTTTACGTATGTTACTATGGTTATCGTTTTGACATTTCATTAAGTTTAGATACAAGATAGAAATACACTTTAAAGTCATGGAAGAAAACTATACAAATACAAATGCAGTTCTTATGAATTTATTTATTTTATTTGGACAATGTTTGTTTGCATTAACATGCAAAAAATATTAAAACTAAAGTTTTCTTGAAATCCATGCAGTCAACACCCGCATATTAAAGTGTTTGGATGTAAACGGCCAGCGCCAGCGTTTTGAACATCTGTTAAAATAGCATTTTATTAGTTATAATTTTAGTAGTCTTTTATTATTTGACTACCTAGTTAACATTTAATAAAATTGTTCTGGATCCTTATGAATTTTCTAAGATTCATTGGCGGTAAATTAGAGTACATTTCGTTAAACTTTATACATGTCCTGGCGATATTTCTATCACATTGTCCAAATAAAATAAATAAATTCATAAAAACTGCATTTGTATAGTTTTCTTTCCATGACTGTATTTCTATCTTGTATCTAAACTTAATGAAATGTCAAAACGATAACCATAGTAACATACGTAAACATTAGTTTTTGTCATGGCTAACTTACTAATAACCGAATAAAGATTGAATTGTATAGAAAATTTTACAAATCATGCTTAATACGTCAAAAAAATGGTTAAACTAGTTAGTTAGGTACAGGTATGATATACAAGAATGAAGTGAAATTTTAGCAGCTTCTCAAATCCGTAATAATATACAGGGTGTTACATTTGAAAAAAAGGACTTATGGTCACTTTTTCAAGTTACCAGAATAAGTGTATTTTTCAACCACCCTGTATATTGCAACTAAGACTTGGGACTAGGGCAAAGAGCCCTATGGTATTAGTTAACTATTTACCAAATTTCAGAGTTTCAGTGTTTTAGAGTTCAAAATTATCAGCATTTTTAAAAGTGACGTTTTCGGACAAAAAAAAACGGAAATTAATTTATATCTTAGAAACGGTAAGAGATAAGTATAGAGTTGAGTTAATAAAAATTGTAAGGAAAGTAATGGGTGATTCGAAAATAGAATAAAATATGTGGTGTTCCATTTAAAAAATCGAAGTTACTATTATTTTTGTGTGGAAGCGGCAACACTGTATTGTTAAAAATATTTTATGTTGGTAGAGCATGTCCGTTTATGTAGGGGACCAAATTTTCAGAACGATTCCTTTACTGGTTCGTCAGAAACGTCTAACGTTCCATCCGCCGTGAATCACCCTGTATACATTCTTACATAATCTACATACATAGAACTATTACCGTATAGTATTATTATTACTCAACATTCTATTTTCATGAGTTTTTTTTATTAAGCGTTTAAATAGACTCGCAGGCAATTAATTTTTTAACCACAAAAAATCACGTTGAAAAATCGCTTTGTTGATCAGCTATGTATAATTTTACATAACGGTAAGTTAGGAAGCATGTAGCCATCATTTCATAATAACTATTTTATTAAATCAGTCTGTTTATGTTACTCGATAGCGAAATATTTTACTAAAAGGAGTGGTCCTAATATTTATTTGTCGGTAATTATTATAATACACCTGTAACGATGCAGTAGTGCTTGTGCTATAGTAGTCACATTGGGCAATGCGGCTCAAATATCGTTTTTAAATTATTAGGCGGTTTAAGGTAGGGCCACAGCCGGAGTGATCAAGGGGGGCTGTGGTAGGGCTGTCAAAAATGTCAAAATTCAAAATCGATTTTTTGAATAATACGATTACCTTGATTAAACTGATTATTAATAAATAAATCAATTATAGCTCTACAGTGTGACCAGTAGGGTTGGGATTTTGACCGTCAAAATCTTTTGTGGTCAATTGGCCGGTCAAATTCCTCAGTTTTTTCAAAAGAAATGAAGCCGTGAGTAATTACATAGAAACGTGTCTTTATTAAAAAGCCAACAAAAAATAAATAAACCATTCTGAGGTACAAAAAACACGAAAATGATACATAAACAAGGGCGTCCCTAGAGCGTTTTTCAGGGGGGGGGGCAAAAACTTAAACAATATTTTTTTATATATGACTAATTATTTAACATATAAGGTACCTTATGCCTAACGGAACCTACAGAATTCGTCAAAAATAAACACAAAATTACAATTTATAAGTTTTCATCATAAAATAAAAATGTTAAATTCCTAGACGTCTTGCCAAACTCGTTAATTACTTTTTTTTATTAAATTTTCTTTATTTTTTTGTAAATAATCATAATCAGTTTAGTGATTTGTTGGTCTCTACTAACTAACCACTGTACTATTCAATATTTACAGGCGCGGATCCAGAACTTTGCTTTGGGGGGAGGGGGGTCATCATGATATAAATGAAGTTAAAAAGCGCCGCAGGCGAAAAAATTTTGCGACCACGCCCAAAATTTGACAGAAAATGCGCTATAGGCGAGAAAATTTTCAATGATAATTTTTACATTAAAAAGGATAATATATGCATGTAAATTAATGTTAAAGTGAATTCAAAAAATAAAAAATATAACTAATTTATGGTATAGTAATGTTGTCATGAATCTTGTGAAAAAGCTGCAGAGGTAGTCAAAACAGTAAATTCATTTATTTATTTTCTGTTTTGGGGGGGTCATGACCCCCATGACCCCCCCTCTGGATCCGCGCTTGAATATTTATACCGAGGGGTAATTCACTGGCGAAAATGGTGTACAACTTCAAGAAAATACAGAAAATAAGAGGAAAATACAGAAAATACGAAGAAAATACAGAAAATACGAAGAGAATACTAAGAAAATACGAGAAAAATACAGGCAACATAAGGAAAATATGGAAAATACGCGCGCCAATCACTTTGGCAATGACGTAAAGTCGTTAACGCTGCCGGGTTTTCGACGGTTTTAATGATGGGAATAACCAACTTAAGATTCTGGAACAACGCTGCTTTTACTTCTAAAAAAAAATTTAGTAAAGCCAATTTTTTTTTTGGCGAAAATGGTGTACAAGTTCTAGAAAATACGAGAAAATACAAGGAAAATACAGAAAATACGAGAAAAATTAAGAAAATACATGGAAAATACAGAAAATACGAGAAAAATTAAGAAAATACAAGGAAAATACAGAAAATACGAGAAAAATTAAGAAAATACAATGAAAATACAGAAAATACAAGGAAAATACGAAGAAAATTCGGCAATATGGAAAATGGTGTACAAATTTTTCTGAGTGAATTACCCCCCGATTTATACTAAATTATGAAATAAAATAGTAATGTGGACGCCTAGGGGGGGGGGGCAAGTGCCCGTTTTGCCCCCCCCCCCCCCTATGGACGCCCTTGTACATAAATATTATGTATAATATTAATCTAACAATAGATACTAAATTACTAATGAAGTGATGAGTGAGTGACTGATTGATGATGAAATGAGAGACTGCTGGCAGTACTGGCCTTGGTAGATAGCTTTGATAAAGGTGCATCATCTTCATCACTGAACTCACTCTCGGCATTGCCTTTATGTTCTTCAGAATCTGAATCACAATTTTAATTTTCACTACTGAAATTTAGCGCTGATTCCTCCGAATTTCCATTTTTTTTTTCTTTCCACTGCCACTTAACAGCTTTAAGTTGTACTTTATAAAACAAGCTTTCCTGAGCGAGCGGTTTTCAATCGGTTGCGAAGCTTGCAATGGACAATGCCCCATGAGGACCAATTTCTCTCACAAAAGGCTGCAAAAATTTTTGACCGAATTTGACCTGGTCAAAATCTCTCCGGTCAAAATCTCGGTCAATTGACCAGGCACAACCCTAGTGACCAGTAAAGTCCGCATCATATGGGATTTTTTTTTATTAATAGCTTTATTCGAAATTTGACTTTGGCATCAAGTTCTGCTTCGTTCGAAATGAAAATTAAGTAAAAAAATAGTAGTCACGTCGTGATGCGCATTATCTGTCGAATTTTAATTTTTTCCGAAAAATAATTCAAAAGTGGGTTTATTTTTGAAAATATCGGAAAAAGTTATTAGAAAAGGTTTTTTTTAAATGCAGTTTCTAGCCCACATGCAAAATTTCAGCTGCATAAGATAGTTTTGATTTTTTACCCACCACTAAAATTAATTTTCCGCTTAATGAATACTTTACTGATTACACTGTGTTCTTTTTTGTCTTAATATTAAGGTGTATTACTTTCAGACACAAACTACGTTTTCAAAAATACTTATTTTATGAAGTTACCTTATACAGGGTCCAAAACAAATAAACTTTGCATCACATGCGACCAAATTTTAATAGCCCAATTTTGATTTTGTAGAAAAACACACATTTAATATGCGCTACTTTAAAGAAAATGTATCTGAAATAAAGCATTGTCAAAACTTAGAAGTTTTATGTAGTGGTTGCGTGGAGTCTTATTTTGCAAAAGTGGTGCAATTTACAAAATATGGGTAAAAAATCAAAATTATCTTATGCAGCTGAAATTTTGCATGTGGGCTAGAAACTGCATTTAAAAAAACTTTTTCTAATAACCTTTTTTCGATACTTTCAGAAATAACCCCACTTTTGAAATATTTTTTGAAAAAAATTAAAGTTTGACAGATAATGCGAATCACGTGACTACTATTTTTTTGCTTAATTTTCATCTCGATCGAAGCAGAACTTGATGCCAAAGTCAAATTTCGAATAAAGCTATTAATAAAAAAAATCCCATATTATATGATGCGGACTTTACTGGTCACCCTGTATAATAGTATGAACATTTAAAGTTGAGGATGTTTTGGACTAGAAATCGACTAGTGATCATCATCGATCATCGATTACTGATTAGGTACCAATCCACAAATAAGCTATTTCAAACCAATTTATTTTGTCCGATCATGCAAAACGACTTTTATTAAAATTAAATTTACTTTTAAATTGCTTCATGTTTGTGAGCGGTTTGTCGGTACCTTTATTTTGGCAGATTCGGCATTTGTCCTGACAGCAGCTGTTCACATGCACACCTTTTAAGGCACGTGCCAACGGCACATTCAAATATATAGGGTCAGTCAAAAATTCGTTTGCAAAATCGACGCGACGGTATTGGTACCGCCAAGGCTTGTTTTCACAGGGAACGATGGAGAGACGTCCATTATTTAAGATATTATGAGGAGCAAACTTTAGATGTATGTTACTATATCCTAAAGGTCGAACAAGAAGGACACAGGGGTCAAAGGGGCAAGCGCATCAGGTATCAACGGGATATATGCCAGTGCCAAAGTACCATATGGCACTTTTTAGGTCACGTGTTCACGGTAACCCCTCATTTGCAAACAATGGTTGATTTTCGCTTTGATTCGTTTAATTTGGATATTAGCGATTTAGATTCTTTAAATAATTGGCTACCGTAACATGCCATGAACTGCAAGGCGATTATCTGTAACATATTATATTATATTGAAATGCAAATCAGTGGCGTATATAAGGGGGGGGGGGTGTAGGGGGTCCGGACCCCCCCCCATTGACGCTAAAGCCACGTGACGCGTGCTTCTTTAAGTAAACTTTTAAGTAACTTTAAATTTCCCACAAAGTTTCATGATAATAGTAAACTTATATGCAATGGCAACCTTTCTTCTATTCAAGATGAGAATCTGGCAACAATGCAGTTCAATGCACGAGGAATAAGGGTACACTTCTCTGTCGCTAGATTTTTGTTTGAAAATAGATGAAGAGAAAATGTCAGCAATCTCTTTTAAACTTTATTCGTAAAATGTTGAATGCTGAAAACAAATAATACTGTAGATTGAGCTTTTGATGAAACCATCACCATGTCAATTCAGTTCCGACTCCAATAACTGCTCAAAAGTAAAAATACTCTGAAAGATAGGTAAAAATATTAAACCCCCCTCCCAAACGCGCCGTTGATGCAAATACAATGTTAACAAGGTCGATGTAAAGAGTATTGTGAATTGCTGGAATTAGAGCCTATTTTTCGAAAATATTCTTCTATTTTCGATTTGTCGCTTGATTCCATACTACTTAACTGAGGAGCTCTAAACAGTATTCTGATAAATTCTATCGCTTTGCGACAAAAACGTACCTAATTAATCTCGATTGAAAAAAGTAGGACACAAGAAAAAAAATAGTTGAAGCAATGAATAAACAAAATTGTTAGGGTGACTGAACTGTCTATCTAACAAACGCAAATTAGCTAACGTTTGTTTATTTCACACAACAATATTTTAATTTGTATAACACTGTTTAGATAAATTAGGGCCAGCACTTTATTTAAACTCATCTGTTTTCCCATAGACCAATTAAAAATAATAACAATGTTGCTTTTTATGGTTTTAGAGAGTGAAAAACCGAACAACGCATTAATTGTTGGTTTAAATTAAAATATATATTAAACTGAAAGTAACATTTCTATATTATGGGCTCGTTGTAATGTTCTCTTGCAACCTTAAGCGTAGTAGTATGTAAAAAATTTTTTTACATGGCCCTTCTACGTCTTCGTATTATTATTGCATGATCTTATTATGCAATTTATCCATTATTCACACCGGGCTATGGCAAATCCTTTCCCGTAGATTAAGATTGCATTAGTGCTTATTAAACAATACACTATTATGATGTGTCACTTTGTGGATTCTATTTTTAAACTATTCTTTTTTTACGGCGGATTAACTAAATAATTCCTTGTAACTAATGCCAAGAGAAACATAACGATTTTATTTTATAACATTTTTCCTAAATCTTTTTAATTACCTGTACGGGTTTATAAACGATAAAACGGACAATAAGAGGTAATAACTTTAATTTTATATCTTTAAATCTTTAGTATTCTCCTAATGGCTCACACAGTTCCTTACTAGCGACTGGAAGAACCAATTTTAATATTCTTTATGAATGCTTTCCACTAAAAACGTTTACATGGATATTAAATTCAAAATTCTACGGACAATATTCGAGAAGGCCTCATTATAAAATCTTAAGTAATAACGTCAAACAAGTTATATATTATTATTACAGTACCAAAAATTGTACATATAAAATTAATTTAATTTTTTTAAGTCCACTGTGGCTGGCTACTTACTAGTTGGTCATGTTTGTAGATAAGAAAAACTTTTTTCTATTTCACGTTCATAATAAGCTCAGTACGATACGCATTTGCGTATCGTAATGAAGCTATTTCGATACGCGTTTTTTCTTTATTTGATGTTGGTAACATTTAAATGTTTTATTTCATTGACTTGCGCGGCCTTTGTGATTAACGAGAAAACCCATTTTTCGCAGAGGAAAAATAGCTTGATAACCTACTCTTTTATTCTGTGTGGATAACAGTCATGCATGTTGGTTGCATAAATCTATAAATCAATCTTTTGTAGATGCTTCAAGCTATCATTTTCTGCCAAATCCTATCCAAAATTCAATCTACTAACCTTCCAATGTCGATTTAACTTCAACTTTATTTGAATTTTCTATCTTCCCTATACTAAATTGCAATGCCGTGACGTAAAATCACGTCTTTTGAAATTCGAAAAAAAGTACCAAAATCTCCCGAATTTCCGAATGCTCCGTATATGTACCGAATGTACAAGGATCACACAACGTATTCCGTTCAATTTCAAATCTCATATCGCTAAAATAACTTTAGAATCTCGTGGTGAAAATGGGTCAATAAATCAAAAAATGACAGTTTGCAAAATAATTTTTGTTGTCCAGAGGCTACTATGATAAAAAATAGTATTACCAACATAAAGTTTAGACATAAAAATTTACAAAATTTGAAGGATTTATTTTCTTTTTAAAATGTATTTTTCTTGATTATAAAAGGTGAAATAGGAAAAAATGTATAAAGCACATGTTTCATAAGGCGTTTTAGCGCACGTGTCAATAAAAAAACTCGCCACTTTGTGGCTCGTTTTTTAAAATAGACGCGTGCGCTAAAACCGCTTCTTATGAAACGTGTACTTTAATATACTATTTCAAAACCCTCGGAAAAATTAGTTTTCCAAATTGTTTGCGAAAAAAATATTAATATTAAATTTTATGTTTAGAATTTTCACGCCTTGAGGACATAATGTAAGGACGTAAGTGAATAAATAATGTTGGTTCCAAAAAGATGTTTAGTTCTCAAGATTCTCAAGGTAAATAAAGTTATTGCAGGGGCATCTGTTTAAAACTACATTAGATGGAAATTCTTTTTATATTTGCTTTTATATTTAACACCATTTAGGCGTTAGATTAAATAATATGAAGGACGTTTCCTCTGCAGAGGTCACCCAATTGCCTGGCCAACAGTTACCAGCACGTTTTGTCGCTAATAGGAATGTTGCATAGACGGTTTTTTTAACCAACAGATTTAAAAGTGTACAAGATTAATCCAAAGCGGCCAGAAGATAGATCAAATTAGTGCAAAAGTATTTATAAAAAAATGTTTCAGCTTTTCGAAAAAAAATTGGGACATTTCGTATGTCCCGATTTAGACTAGTTTTAACTTCCAAGAATCGACTTATTATTAAAAATTCAACATCCCTACTAGTTAGAAGCAAGGGCGGTAGCGACATTGACTGTGACAAATCTCTTGGTTAAGATTTCTCAGAAACTTAAAGGAGTTCCTAAACAAACAATGAAAGTATCTACTGTATACAGCCGGGCTATAAACTACATGTCGATAAAAATACATATATGTATATATTATAGAGTGAGTGATACATGATATCTACATAAGTATACTAAGTACCCAATCTGAAGTCAAAGCGAGGCTTTTGTAACTTTCTATGGCATTAATAGGCGTGGCTATATCTTCCAATTGCCCTTTTTGTAATTCATTATAGTAAAAACTTGTGGTTGATATAAGCATTGTCAAATTATGGTGATAAATTACTATATAAGTAAAATAGGTATTCCATTAACCTCTATGTTTATAATCTGTTATTAATCATCAAAACTTTTGGAAATTTTAAGGAATTACAAGAGATCTATTTACAATTCAGTTCTTGTATATCGCGTAATACAACAGGAAGACAAGTACGAAAGAAAAAGTTAAAACAAACATCTCTTCGGATAGATAACATTTGGCTTAAAGTTTTTCCACATTGTATTTTTAGTGCAGTGTAAAAAATGTTTACTTCAGTTTAACGACCTGCTCTTAAAGATAATTACAAAATTGTGTACTATTTTCCCAAACTGTGAAGACTGTTAGATCTGAGATCGGTCTTGTAAAAATAAATGACTTCTTGGCAGTGGCGGCGTCTCCTATGAGGCGTGTGAGGCAGTGCCTCACCAATAATTTTGCAAATTAAATAAATTACAAATTTATATTATTTTACTATTTGCCTAAATAATAAATATATGCATTAGAATTAATGCCGTCAATTTTATCGCGCTTCGCTAGAAATATCACCCATCTCATTTCTGCATGCGGTCGTATGGTTAGAGGCCCGGCCTCCCGCTTCCTTGTCTAGCGTATTAGTAAAAATATCGAATGTGATGTATGATACTGTAATAGTCCAGTCGAATCTAGCTTTAAATAGCGCATAAAAACATTCTTTTGAGGCCAGCCTCAACTCTCTACGTAAAATTAATGCGACCGCGAGGGGACTAATCTAATCTATTCGATGACGGTATTTGGAGAAATGCTATTATTAGATTAACAACAGGTTTTTGTCCGTTGAAAGTTTAAGAGTTTAGAGAGAGTGCATAGTGCATAGTGAATTTGACTTTTACACCTGCATTGTATTTTATTATAGTTTTCGGTAAATACTTTTGTGGTTTTCCGTACTGATTTTTGTTTTGCTTTTTTTCCAACAGTGGGCAGTGATTTTTCTAAAATATTAATATTACATTAGGTACTTTTATTACTTACCTATTAGTTTATTTGTTTTGTGCTTATTAGCGAAAAATGGATTCAGCGGGACCTAGCACAGCGTCACAACTTCCCCAGGTAAATGTAAACACATTCGCAATCCTACTTTTGTGATCTTGTTAAATTTTTAGTAAATGAGCAGAATTTTTCAAGTATTAATTCCTATGAAGATAAATTGTACATAGTAAAAGAAGTAAAGCGACCTGTTCCAGATTTGAGTAAACGTCTTGTTACTATCGGTGGGGTGGGGAAATCAAATCGGAGCTTTCAAAACACTTGGGTACGAAAAGTACGACTGGCTTACTGGTAGTGTAACGTTGAACATATTTCATATGAACAAATTGTTCGATAACATAGCCCTAGCTTTACAAACTATATTCCATTTTTTAAAATTTAATATTAGGTATAATTTTTTTTACAAAAGGTACCTATTACACAACTGACGAAGTAGAGTGACCACTAGACTAAACTTTAAAATCTAACCTTGCTAAAAAAAACTTTTTCAACTGTGCCTCACCACTTTCAAATACCACGAGCCGCCCCTGCTTCTTGGCGCAATAAACAATACAGTACGTACTCCTTACTATAATATTCTTAATCCCCTTAATCATTTTTATGTGATAAGTACCTTCTACTTACAAAAAATGTCATATTAGCTCTTCATACCATCAAAACCCTATACTCTGTCTCATTAAAACGAAAAACGTTGTTTGGCTTTCATGCGTTAAAAAATGTATTTCTGACTGATTGGTTAATTTGGGATTGTTGACCCACATGTGTGGATCATGTGCATCGTTTTTTAACGAATGCACTTCCGTTACATCTAGTCGTTATTGATAGATGGATAGATTTCTCATATTTGGAATACTTAATGCGATTTCAATTAAAGGTTTTTCCCACGCAACTAGCAGTACATAATACATACATAGTGTCTCAAATTCGAGCATCATCATTATTACTATTACCAATAGGCAGAATGTAATGATTAAGAAGTTTGAAATAATATCTAAAGCGTGTTTTTTTTTCCTTCAAATCAAGTTAATCAAGGAAGTGATATTAGTCACATTCAAGGCATTTCATGTGAGTATAAGAGAGTAAATAATATGTTAGATGCCAGCAATAAGGTCACCGCTTGCCTAAAAAATTCTGCCAAGATAGAAAACGACAACGATAAACATCGCGGTAGGTGCTTCGCTATCGGAACGTAATTGCTGCTATGGAAGGGAAATGCAGCGGGTATGAATCACTCAGTCCACTTTGTATTCATTTCTTTAACTGTATATAACTTCAGGCTTGCCAGTAAGGTATACCTATCCATACTTATTGTTAGTTTATATACGCGTTGATGGAAATGTCAGCGACTTGGTTCATTTAAATATTGTTTTGTTCCGCCCATATACCATCATTTTCGTTAATATTTATAAGACATTAAGATTGTGTATAGGGGTTCAAAGCTTATGAAGCCGCTTGAAAGTAATAAAAGTGGTACGTATGTCTATAGTAACTTTAAAAGAATTTTATTATTGTAGTTAAATATACACAGGGGAAACGGAGGTAATGAGAGCCAGCACCAAAGGACGAATGAAATAAAATAGCTCTTGTTCTTTCAAAAACTCAATTTCGCTTGTTACCATCAATTACCAGTACTATTATGTATGGGGTATTTGGGGAGGAAAGGGCAATATTTTGGGAATGTGTAAGAGAAATAAACCCATATGTTTTACTTCGATTCTCAACCATTTCTAAAATAATCGGTTCTAAATTTTTTTTATATTGAAATAATGAAGGAGGCTTTAGTTTTAAACGTCCGATTAATTTTGATTAATAGTTTTGACATGCATAGTAGTTGTCAGTTAGCTTCATATTAAGCGTATCTTCTTGAACCAAGATTTTCATACTTACAATGCGCCACACATTCAGTCACAGGGAGTATGCCGACATGATATTCGTGTATGGTTACTGTAGTAGTGCGATGCGCGCAGTTAATGAATATCGACGTCGTTTTACAAATCGAAGAGTTCCTAATAGAACAGTTTTTCAAAAAGTATTTGCGAGTGCTCAGAAAACTGGAATGTTTCCAAGCGTGAGAATTGTTTCTGAAAGAGTGCAGGGTCTAGATGTGGAAAATGAAGAAAATGTTGTGGATATTGTCGCAGAGAACTCAGGTATAAGTACGATACGGGTTGCAAATTAACTTCATATACCATCAAATCTAGCCGTATGGGAGTCACTTAGAAAAAAACGGTTTAAAACCTTTTCACGTTCAACCCGTTCAACATCTTCTAGATGGTGATCCTGCTTCAAGGGTACAATTTTGTGAATGGATCCATCAAAATCGAAGTCTGCACAACTACATTTTATTTAGCGATGAAGCTCAGTTCACTCGTGATGGAATTAATAATTGCCACAATGAACATCGGTGGTCGGATGAAAACCCTCATGCTACATTTGAACGAAACTTTCAACATCGATTCAGTATTAATGTCCGGTGTGGAATGCTCAACGACCAGTTGTTTGGTCCGTTTGAAATGGATGGGCGTCTTATTGAAGAAGGATATTTACGGTTTTTGGAAGACCATTTGATACACATTTTGGATGATGTTCCGTTAAATGTTCGACAACGAATGTACTTCCAACATGGTGGAGCCCCACCTCATTTTAGTCTCCGTGTGCGAAATTTCTTGAATTATCGTTTTCCTAACCGCTGGATTGGCAGAGGTGGTTCGCAAGTTTGGCCACCGAGGTCACCAGACTTAAACCCGCTTGATTATTGCCTTTGGGGATGGATGAAATCGCTAGTATATGAAACACGAGTGGAAACGAGAGAAGCACTCCGCGATCGAATTTTCAATGCTGCAGCTTTTATAAAAAACAATCCCCACTCAATCAGGGCCGTTTCTGGCCTGTTGGCCGCCCTTGTGCGACATATGAACTGGCTGCCCTTTAAATCAAATCAGTTACTATTTTACAATTACCTACCTGAAATTATGGCGCAAAGCAATTGTCAGAAAAATAAATCTTTAATACGTGTCTATTTTTAATATTTTTCTTTTATTCATACTTACCTACAGAGGGACTAAGCAATTTGGCTTTCAATGGCGATAAGGGCCAAGCCACTAATCCTTTCTTCGGACATAATTGACCGCAAGTAGTTTTTAATTAATTTTAACTTTGAAAAACTACGTTCAATAGATGCAACAGTAACCGGCAGAGTAATAAAAATTCTCAGCGCAACACAAAGATTTGGAAATGATGAGATTAAATCTTTTTCAGCTATGAATTTTAGCGTATCTACAATTATTATTTTGTACGTTTTATTGGAAAAATTTCTCGGAACGACAAAATTTCCTGGTCGAGCTCTGAGCGATCAATATCTTTATTTGTGGGACTTCCTTGCTATTGAAGCGCTATATCGAGATATTTGCAGGATTTTAACAACTTCTCGTCATTTATGGCATTATTTTCATAGAAGTTCGACAGAAACCCAAAAGTTTCATTACACTTATTAAGTGAAACGAATCTCTCCTTAATTGATTCTATCGCAATATCCAAAGAACAAGTAACCGGTGCCCATAAAGGGCCCCTGGCAAAAAAAAAAATATCCAAAATCGAAAAATAAAAATTCACATTGAAACTCTGTTTGGTCTCGACGATGGGGTCATCTTTTAATTCGTAATCAAAATGTCTGGGTACTTTTTTTCGGCGTCGGAAAAGTTATTTGTAACAGTATTTGAAACCGGACATAGGCGGCAAATTTAAATAGGGTGCGTTCTTTTGCCCTGTGAGTATTTGTGCCCCCACCTACCCTACTACCAAATTAATAAGACCTATAGTTAAATTCACATACAGTTTTAATGCCAAATGTCAAGACTTGTCATTGTCTAGTTACTTTAGATTTCACCAACTTACTAAATTTCTTATACAGCTGAGATTGGTCAGTGTTTTCAATTTTTCCTTTCGGGAATTGTTCGGCCAACTCTTTTTATTTCTATCTCTTTTTAATCGTATGAAATAATACAAGATAGACATACTTTGTGTGCAGTACAATTATACTAATTAAATTTAGCCATTAGAAATTTATATTTTATGAGTTGCTGCAGTATTTGACAAGTATGACAGAACTGAAATGTCACGGCATTAAAAGTTTATGTGAATTCAACTATACCTACATAATTATTCAAATAATATCAATTAGTTTTAATTTTTTTAGTAAACCTAAGACAAAATGTAATTGACGTGGGTTGCAGGGCGGCCACCTCCGTTGAGAATTCTTTTTATTTTTCCAATACTTATGTATCTAAAAAGAAATCTCTAATTAACACAAAGGGCGGCTGCCTCATTCTTGACAGCTACTGCATCATTTTTTTTTGAAAACTGAATTTACCATTTTTATTTCACCCTTCATATTTATGAAAACTCCTAAAAATTTTTTTTACGTCTAACATTTTTTTCTGTGAAACTGCAGGCGGCTTTCGCCGCCCTATAACTTTGGCCGCCCTTGTGCGGGGGCACTCCCAGCACACCACTCAGAAACGGCCCTGCACTCAATCCAACGTGCGATGTGCGGATGTAACTCGAAAGCAGGAAATATAGTTGTTCCGGTTTAACTGGAAGTTGATTTTTTTGGGAAGATAATAAAAATTGAAGATAGGGACATGTAAGCCGTTTTGCTCTAAGACGTACTGTTAGAAAGTTAGAAGCTGTCAAAGTTCAAAAATGTAACTCTTCGAGAGTCAATATCTCGGAAACTATGAAGTATAGACTAATAATGCATTTAATAAAAAATAATTATAATTTTATGTAGAATTTAAAAATGTAAAAATATACAGGGTGTTATATTTAAAAATATAAAATTCGTTCGAATTCCAGACAAACCAAAAAGCTGGCAACAACGCCAATATCGTCATTCGGTGCGTTAGATCCTCTTACACAACTGTACCAAATTTGGTTTAAATCGGCCAGTAAATTGTAATGTTATTAAGCCGTTTCCAGACTTTATACACACACTGTATATTTATTTTTAAAAAGAATACAAATTTTGCAGCAAATCTGTTTAGGATGAGCCACAGTTGGAAATGTTACGGCTTGTATGTAGAAAATCGCACTATGATCCATAAAGCAAATCATATGCTTTCTCTAATAACCCTTCACTACCCTATCCAATAAAATGCTTAATTTATACCCATTTCCTAACTGAATGCTGTTTAAACAAAATTTATTTAGCTTTTAAGGACAAATAATTGCCAAATAACTTTCATTTTTTCTATGTATTGGTCACTCGAGTGTGCCTGTTCAAGCATCTACTAATTGTAAGCTTTTTGCAACTTTCGTTGCTATTTACTGAAAAAGGTAAAAACTGTTGGTTTTATCGGTAAATGTTATCAGTGTAGGCATATATAGATAATAATTATGTATAGGTATTAGAACCCATGGGCGTAGGACACATTTATAAATTATACACGTTTTAAATCTGTGGAGATTATTGTATATCAGAGTACAATTTAACGAAAAGTAAACAAAACATAAGCTTAAAAAAAACGATATTTTTATAAGATGGATTTGTTTGTATATTTCATCTTTTGGCATCGATTTCTACAACATATATTATTTAAAAATATCTATTATTTTTTGAAGACGTAATTTTGCTTTCTACATCATTATAACTTCATAGGTGTAAAAAAATAGTTAGCTATAGTAAAAAGTTATAGGCAAGAGTTAGTCGAGAACACAACTAATGTTTTTTATTCCTAAAAATGTGTGCTGTAAGTAACCTTAGGTCCACCGGCGCTGATATTAATTACCTAATAAATTTATTTGCAAGTGACTGTGAGATGACATCAACTAGCAACTATTATCATTATCACCTGTTTAGTTGGGACACGTTTAGCGCAGACACACATAATACCGCATATAATTCGCGTCTCTTTACATTTTTCTTATTTAAAATCGAATTATACATACCATAAAAGTTAATGATTACACATTCTGAATTAATAAATATTTCTGGTAAACAAATTTTCATTAATTTATTAATCCTACTTAATATTTTAATCTTTAAGCAAACAGTGATAAAATCCAATCAACGGATTATTATATCTTCAGGTGACGCTTGTTTGAAAAAAAAAAATGAAAATTACGGAAGTTGAATATTAAATATTTTGATGCCTTGGCTACATCAGTAGTGCGTATATAACCTTGAAATTAGAAAATGGAAAAATTCACAACTAGCATTCCAAATAGCACACTAATGTGTGCGCGCATTTTATTCCAGGACATAATATGAGCATTTTAATAATCGTTTTTAAGACGCCTTACACCATACAGGTATACAAAATACGAAACGCAGCTCAATTACCGAGCTACTACAGATGATGATGGTTGCTTTTTATCACCCACAAAAGAGACAAATTAAGTTTTAAGGTTGAATTCTCAACGTCATTCAATCTATTGCCAACCTATAACCTATTTCGCATTGATTTTTTGAGTTTATTATTTTAATAACTAACATTTAAAGAAAATCAATATCGTCGGTACATTATTTAGGTAGTATCTGATATATTACAAAAATATCAATTTATTTCATTGCTAATTTTGGGAGAATTGTATAGTAAAAGAACAATGAGTGACAATGACATAATAATGAAAAAAAAAATCTTACCCGATATTTTTCGCTATACAATTCTCCTAAAATAAGTTATGAAATTCCTTGATATTTATTAAATATGTCAATTATTACCTATAGAACATCAAGTCGATGCTGATTTTCTTTAAATTTTATATAAAACCTAGAAAACATATATAAATCTACGCGAAATAGGTTATAGGTTGGCAAGCATGTTGATACTCCCACCTGAAGATTGATTTGAAATACCCAGACTTCTGGGCAATGGTCTTAACACGTCCAGTATAGACGCTAATTTTTGTAAAATCCTTTGTGCAAAAATATTTGTGTAATGGGCTATTTAGGTAGTGATGGAATCACTCGAGTGAAAAATAACCTATCATTCGGTTTTTTCAATCACTTGAATTATTCGATTATCTTCGGAAATAATTCGAGTGACGAACATATGGTTTTTATTTTCCAACGCGTCTCCAAAGTTGCTGCCCGCCTGTCAATCACTCACTGCGGCCAGAGCCATCTCCTAGCGAGCGGCTACACCGAGTGGTTTCGGTTATTATTGGCGATATAATTCAAATGAAATACTGCATTACGGGTTACCTGTGTAAGATAAATATGATATTTATTATTTAGATTTAAATACTGCATTACGGGTTGCCTGCGTAGGATAATAGGATTTATTTTATTATTTTATTTAGATTTAAATCGTCGGCGTCTACTGAAAACTTAATGTTTAGTGGTGAGTATTCAGTATTCATAAATATCATGAGTTATGCAATATCGTGACATCTCAAGGTCAAGTAGTCAAGTTGTTAAATTAAATTGTAAGATCTGGGAACCATGCCAAAAAATCCACAAATATCTCCGCCACATTTAATAATCCGCAAAAAATCAATCGATTAACAACACCGAGTCAGTTATTCCCAATACAAATGCTGTATATCAACATGAACGATAAACCGCCAATATTAATAATTAATATTAGCATTTGAGTGAAAAAAAATCGATTATAATTCGGTTTTTTAAATCACTCGAATACTCGGTAGTCGATTATTAAACTAAGTCGATTTTTCCCAACACTATATTTAGGGTTATAAAAAGCAACTACAGGCAGATTAACAGAACATCCCCTACGTAAAGTTTCATTATCAATCAAAATGGATCTACGAATTTTACCAAATTAGAGAAATTTTGTGTTGATCCTGGTGTTAAATGCATATAGACCTGGGTGTTTATCATGTACTACGTGTATACTGTATACGTATATAGGGACTAGGGTATATTATTAGAATCAGGCGAGTAAAACAAATATTTATCTTGAACTCTAGAGATAAAATGTCATGGTTTTATTATAATATAGACCACCATAAACATCGTTAAAATTAACTTAATAGGCCTTTTTAATCAGTGTATGCAGCTTATTTTCTTTAGTGTCAGAGAGATTAAAAAACGATGCGACTTTAAGTCGTATTCCCTATACCATAACTTATATACAGGGTGGCTCATCGAAACCTTTCCACCCAGATTCATTTTCTTGAAAATGAATCAAACAAAAGACACATAAACTGGTGACTTTCACCCTTAAAATCCTAAATAGAAAGGGGGAGGATCGAGTGATATCTTATTTTAAAGGGAATTGAATCGACTTTCCAACGGAACCTTGCTCGTTAAATTTGGTTGAGTACTTTTCGAGAAATTAGAAAATATTTAAAATAAGGAGGAGGGCTCAAATGTCGAAAAAATATGTTTTGCTGAGAACTCAAGATCATTAAACTAACTATGGTAAATCGAAACAAATTCCTGCCATACACAATTAGGGAATTCAATCCCGGAGGAAATTTTTAATCCTGGGATATCGGGATTATAATTTTTTAATCCCGGGATACCGCGATTGGTCCCGGGATTTATAAAAATATAATTTTCCTTGGAGTTTTTCCTATTAATTAAATAAAAACATTTATCATCAGAAAATTAATACAAAACCAAGAAATTAAAACATACTCTCTTCATTTAATTTTAATAACTAAAAAAAAGTAACAATAAACATATTATATACACTATAACATAATAATATAACCTATAAATAAAAAAAAATGTTAAAACAACATAAAAACGATTCTTATAGTAGGAAAAAAAGTTATTCTAAACTTTTTTCTTAAAAAAATAAGTTGATCTAGAGTGTCATCACTCAACCTAGACCTTATTTTAGTACACAATATTCCAACAATTGAAAAGGTCCTTTCTGATTCAACACTCGTTGGTGGAATCGTCATCAACATGTCATAAGCTAACTGCAAATGGAAACCTCGGTCGGCTCCATTCCATTTTCGAAGAATTCCATCTCCTGGAGTAATATTTGAGATAAATCGATGTTATTATATCTTATTAAAGGTTTTTGAGGTTTTGTGGTTTTTTCTAGGGCCTCTTTTAATTTTTCTTTAAGGGAAACATTTTTCTTTATCAATAAATTTGCAAGAGGAAGCTATTTTCTCTTTCAACTTCATCTACATTTTCCACACTTGATGTACTACTAGTGGAAGTCTACTTTACATAATTTTGAATCAAATTATAAATTTCTTGTTGGATTATTTTCTTGCTAAGCGTTTTATATAATTCTTCTGTTTCATTTTCTGCAGGAGCGTGTAGATAACTAAGGATCGATGATAGAACTGTTCTTCGTTGCTCAATTCTTGTTCTTAGTTTCAGTTCTAATTGAGTACTCAAAGGGGACTGGATTTTTACTATTTCAGACAGCATAAACTTCAGAATAATATCTGCCTTATATAAATGCATATCACGTTGACACAGTGCCTCTACAGCTATTTTTATGGGATTTAATATTTGCACTATTTCTTCTATTAAATTAAATTCTGCTTCGGTTAAGAAGAGATCATCTGTCAAATTTAAATCTATTATTCTCTTTTTAATGCAGTTTTTCAGTAAGAAAAAACGCTGCAACATTATGAATAAGCTGCTCCATCTTGTTCTACAATCTAAGAGAAGTTTTAGTTCTTTTGAATGTTCGGCCCGAACATAATTTTGTAAAATGTCCTTTTTCGTAGGTGATCTTGTAAAACATTTCACCAGTTTCCTTACCTTGGAAATTGTTGATTGTAGGTATACCATAACGTTAAATTAATGAAAAATGCAAAGATAAATACCGAAAATTCCGGGATTAATAAACGACAATCCCGGGATTTCGAGATCGAAAAAATGTCCGGGATCCCGGGATCTCGGGATTGAATTCCCTATACACAATACAAGCTCCAATACACAATTTTGACTGCTTTCTCTGTTATTGAAGTTAATTCCCTCTTCCGCTAAACTGATTTAATTTGACTGAGATAAAGTAGGTAAGTAGGTAGTAAAATGTCACCTACTCAAAGCAAGATAATTCTTATCGCTTCTTAGAATAAAATGTCTTGGTAATAAGTCATTTTAATCCCATCAGGGTTTGTTTTTAATTTCCCATCGCCCATCGTATATAAGTTGTTTTAATTTGCCAAAGCAGAAACATGGCACAATCAATCAAAGACGTGTGCTTATCCTGACATTTTCAAAAACCCAAATTCCAACAGAACATCCAATATTTCTAGACCAGGTTGCCAATTTTACAAGGTTGTTTAGACGAGTAAAAAGTCGACCAGATGGGTAAAAAACAAATTGGTTAAAAAATCAATTTGAGAAAAACGGCAAATTATTTTTCTCTATTCCAGTGCGCGATTTTTGCAAACGCAACGTTATTCTAGCAAAAAAAAATCCGTACAACTACCAAAAATAGGTAGTGTTGGCAACAATGCATATCCGAAAATCCCCAGACAGATTTTACATGAGCCAAGAAGTATTAATTTCAAAGTTATTTTGGTGAATGAGAGCTTTGTGGGGGGTAAGCAGGCTATGATAACATCTCAGACCCATACAAAGAAAAAGAGGGCCCCGACAGATTAAGAAAATATGTGAAAAATGTGTCCCTTTAGGTAAAAACAACCATAATGCACTCGGTCCTTTGTCATAAAGTTCTGATTTTCTTGTTTTTGATGATTTAGTGGCTACAGCTTAAGGCTTAAGACACCCACTACTAAATGAAAAAAAAAACAGCCTGGGCATAGGACGAAATAATAAAACGTAATTTAATTTCACAAGGCTTTATTGCTGTGACTTTTTTTTATCTGTGTTTTCTGTTCTTCCACCCCTAAGAGGAGATGGAGTGTGCCCCATCGCCACAAATTCCTTGGTCCGCCCCTGTCAATAATGATTATGTTAGTAAATATTTTTAGACAAAGTATGCTTATACTGCCACATAATATTATTATCGTCTACCCACGCGTATATTGTAATAAGCATCAGCCCTTGACTTGTATGACCTAAGGTGTCAAAACTTTCGTCATTTATTAACTTTAACCAATAAAATGTTTAACGCATGTTTTACAATAATTATTTACAGTATATATGTTGGTATATTGTACTATTTATGCCCGTTTTGTTTGTTACCTTGGTATTTTATTAGTCTACATCAGCTACTGCAATATGAATGGTAGTATATTGTACAAACACTTACATAAAAGGTCGTGAGCAAACTTTAAAACAATTTACTTACACAAGTTGAAATTATTGCGCAATTAAGAGTTTATTAAATCGGATTTATAGCAAAAACTCTGACAAAGTAACAATTTAAAAAGCTAAACGTCTCAGTAAAAAGTAACCTCTAATTTTTCTATTTCCATAATACCCTGTGTACCTATATAGTATATTGATTTCATGCTACTAAACCTTCATTGGATAACTTATGATATGTCATTTTATAAACAGGTTTATTAAGAACCCCCTTCGCCTTCCCCCAATGAATTTAAGTGAACACACATTTGTTGTTCTTATGAAGACAAGAATACCCTAAACCCAAATAAACGAAGTGCTTTACCACTTTGATATCTATTAACTTTTATTAACGTTTGGCTGTTATAAAGTGGCAAAGATATGCTTATCAAAATATGTTAATCATGTAATCCACCATCCCCTATATCTCACGTGATGTATATTAACGTAATAACACTTTAAAGCGCAATTTCTTGATTAATAATTTGAATAAGTTTTTCGGTATAGTGTTTCTTAGGTCAATTTAATGACATTAAACTGTAGGAATTTCCTAACCATAGGCGTCCCAAACAAATAATTAAAATGCGTATACACACTTATAAGCTTGTTTTACATTAGGTGTTTGTACATACTACACTTTATAAACCCTATATATAATAATATTATATTAAAATAATAAATATAAGGTAACTCAAAAATTCTATACACAAAACTAAAATCAGAAAAATAAACCTGACACGGCACGACACTGCTCAGAAAATGCTTTAATTTTTTTACCAGAACTCCATTCTGGGACCATTGTCCAGCCCGTCCACAAATTCCAAATTACGTATATTTTATCTTCGTCTCTTCCACGCCATCGGCGGTCACTGGCCTATCTCTGTCTGACAGAATCGATCGTTAGACGGGCTGCGTACCGCTTCAGCTTACACCAGCCGCTTTAACTGGCGCTTGCAAGCGCAACAAATTATATGCTGTTGCCAATTCTTCAAAATTTTCGGATTTGTAAGCACAATGTAAGTGTATTCGAGAAACAAGGGTTTGTTAATTAGTTGTTTTTAAACACTGAAAACACTTTTTGTCTTGATTTCAGTTATACTGTTTCTTAAGGACTAAAGAATGTATTATTATAACAATGAATGAAACATTTTTAATAAAAAAACTTAAAGAATTGAAGAAGAAAGATCTGACAACCCTAGTTGTGAGGTCGGTCTCTTTGAGACTGTTTACCGCCGTTTTTATGCCGTATGGAATGATTGGAATGTCATCACACTGACTTTGGATAAATTATACAAGCTATTCTTTATAGCACAAAATCATTTCCTTAACTACCACAATACACAAAAACTAGAAATCCGAAATATTAAACACCCACAATTCAAGTTATTCGGGAAGCGTTCCTTTAACAACTTAGCTCAGCAAATATTTTTACTTTGTTATTTAACACAGAAGCAAAAGGAAAGTTCCTAATAGCAAGAAATCCACAACGTAGAGACGTATTTTTTCCTCTATAAAACTTAACTTTTGCTTGCGCACGAGATAAGCTGTATGAATCTAAAGGTATAATAATATATGTCTATGGTGTGATGGGAGGCCCTTAACTATGAAATGTACAGGAAGGAATGTACGCCTCGAACAGAAATTCTAAAGGTAAAATCGAATTGAATGGTATGAGCATAATATAAAACCTGTAGTATCGAGAAAAAGCAGCTAAAGTCACATTGTTTTTAATAGCACATTCATTTAGTCATTGAAATCGATCGAAATATATCTTTTGAACCATCCGGTTTATGTAAAATACCATGATTTCTAGGAATAAATGAATAGAATGAATAGAACGCGGTGAATAATTCACGGAGTCGGCTAACTTTTTTCTTAAAATGCAATCTAAATATCGCATTAATATTAATGGGTAAGTATATGCCTATCTATGTTTAGTCATAGAAAGTTTTGTAAACAGGGAAAGCAACAAATGATTTCTTTTTCCTATAAATCGTTCCTCTGATGCCGATTGTCAAAGTCTGTGTGCGCTTTTTCCTGCTTCATTATGGTACCTGCATTTTTATCAAGAAAACGAACATATGCTGACACATTTTAAAAGGAAAACCAATAACACTGATACATTGTATCGTATTGAATTCAATTGAATATTTTACAGAATTATTCATGTATTCTCTAATTCGTCTTAGGATTGCACTTTGTCCAATTTCCATACTTTAGGGATGTATCATTACGAATTTTAACCCTCTAGGACATCTAGAAATGGGAGAACATTATTATTTTTACCTTGCTTTAATAACAATATTTTGGTTGGTATCATTTTTGTAATATTTTGTACACTAAGCTATTTTCTAAATATCGATGTCAACGGTTTTTGCAATTAATTACCCCACATTTATAATTTAATAAGTGCATAACAAACAAAAAATTGCCGAATCTTTCAATCCAAACAATTTTTTTATTGCAAAACCTGTCCTATAATTACACGAAGAATAAATAAACTTTATTGTGCAACATTATAGAAACACCTTTTTAGTGTGGCAATACACCAGCACACACAGAATAATAAAAAATAATTTATTTTCATAATTTGAAGACTCTCTCTTTCAAATTACAAAAAAGCCAAATTTATACTTCCTGTAAAAGTGGTTTGGGCGTGAACAAATAGAATTTTAATAAAAAGCAATTTTATTGGAGAAAATAATGATATACGTAATAGTATATTAAAGTACGCGTTTCATAAGAAGCGGTTTTAGCGCACGCGTCTATTTTAAAAAACGAGCCACAAAGTGGCGAGTTTTTTTATTGACACGTGCGCTAAAACGCCTTATGAAACATGTGCTTTATACATTTTTTTCTATTTCACCTTTTATAATCAAGAAAACTACATTTTAAAAATAAAATAAATCCTTCAAATTTTGTAAATTTTTATGTCTAAATTTTATGTTGGTAATACTATTTTTTATCATAGTAGCCTGTGGACAACAAAAATTATTTTGCAAACTGTCATTTTTTGATTTATTGACCCATTTTCACCACGAGATTCTAAAGTTATTTTAGCGATATGAGATTTGAAATTGGACGAAATACGTTGTGTGATCCTTGTACATTCGGTACATATACAGAGCGTTCGGAAATTCGGGAGATTTTGCTACTTTTTTCGAATTTCAAAAGACGTGATTTTACGTCATGGCATTGCAATTTAGTATAGGGAAGATGGAAAATTCAAATAAAGTTGAAGTTAAAATCGACATTGGAAGGTTAGTAGATTGAATTTTGGATAGGATTTGGCAGAAAATGATAGCTTGAAGCATCTACAAAAGATTGATTTATAGATTTATGCAACCAACATACATGATTGTTATCCACACAGAATAAAAAACTAAGTTATCAAGCTAGTTTTCCTCTGCGAAAAATGGGTTTTCTCGTAAATCACAAAGGCCGCGCAAGTCAATGAAATAAAACATTTAAATGTTACCAACATCAAATAAAGAAAAAACGCGTATCGAAATAGCTTCATTACGATACGCAAATGCGTATCGTGCGTATCGTACTGAGCTTATTATGAACGTGAAATAGAAAAAATAATTTTTGATGACGACACGGGACCTACGCGATCTTAGTGACGTACAAAATTGCGCCACGAATTTTAATTACACGAAACAGTATTTCCAATTGTTCGTGGATAACAAAAAAAAAATAAAAATAAATTGAACTTTAGTCCCAGGATTTGCTAGTAGAAAAAACGTATTTTTGAATAGGCGGTTTGTACGAGTCAAGCGCTCGTGTCATAACGACATTGCAGTAGGTGTATAGAAAAAATAATAATATGTAAAATAGAGATAGAGTAAGTAAGTTAATTATTTTTTCAATGTAATGATGATTTGCCGAGGGAAAAAGGTAGAACTATTGCATATCGCCTTGTAACTTTTTTTCTAGGTAACAAATAATCAAAATAACACATAGGTGTAAATAATGACTACAAAATAAAAATAACTTCATATGACATCACTTCACCCACACAGTGGATAGCGATACAAAAAAATCGTTATAAATTATTTTACAAATGTTTAAGGAACGGATGGATTTACGGTGCATCGGATGTCTGATAGATTTTTTAATCGTTCTTTAATTTGCAACTTAACACTTTCAGAAATGTGCTTCAACTTAAGATTTATGAAAAGGTTTTCACAATCTTGTTAAATATTTATTGCTTTTTACAGCTGGTGCTGGCTACAAGCGAGTCTTACGTCATTGAATGTACTCATTATCTAAAGTTCATTCATAAAGTGCTAACTACCACACTACCAGCCTACATCTGTGGCGAAATCTATCTGCGAGATATCGTAGGGGAGACTTAACTTGTATAAAACAATATAGTTTTCAATCCGTAACTCCCCAATTTGGAAATAAAAATAAAATATCATTAAAATTAGTTAACATTATACAATGTGTTCAAAAACGTTCGTTTTTGGTTAAATTAGGAAAAGCTAAAATTTTGGGAATCAAATTCATAAGTCAAGTATGAAGTTGGGAGTAGGTACATAATCGCAAACAGGTTTCTCGATTTTGTAAACGGAATATGCATTGCAGTTCTTTGAAGAATTTTTTTTTATTAAATTATTTATCAAAAACTGCAGTAGGCAGAATGCTTTTTCACTTCCTGTGTAAGTCATTACTCAACTCTCCCCTATGTATATACTCTCACCATGTGCTCAATCGTTTTGTGTTTCCATTATGAATAAAACAAACGCCGAATTTCAGTTGAGACATACGAATTAGCAATTTTAATTTACATACAAAATGTACATTATGATAATTTATAATTCTTAATCTTAAAAATATTCACCTCACTTATAAATTATTACTCTGGCCAACGATCGCTGTAGCGCACAGTATAAAAATATACCATCGAAATAATATGGTTTAAATTTGCTTCTTTTCCACTATACCGTTATATGGTTGTTAGAACTCACCCACACTTGTTTTAGGCGTTCATTTGTTTATTAATACACCTTACAACATAACTTATATACCGACTTCTTTTTCTAACTTCAGATGCTTTCAACAGTTACATAAATTGTACTACTTTGGTCAAAACCACTGTCAATCCTTTGCTATTATTTTATTAGGTATATCACCAGGATGTCCGCCGATCACAGTCTTGTCACATTACCCCTTGGGGTAGAATTAATTGAAATACGTTAAAAATATTTTTTCCAATATAATCTTACCTTACCCCCCTTCCATTTCTACCCCCTAGGAGCAAAATTTCTTCTTAACATAGTATAATACAAAGTCGCTATCGCCCGTCCTGTCCCTATATGTGCTTAAATCTTTAAAACTACGCAACGGATTTTGAAGCGGTTTTTTTTTTATAGATAGAGTGATTCAAGAGGAAGGTTTTTATGTATAACTAGCGATCCGCCCCGGCTTCGCACGGGTGCAATTTCAGAAAGTGGCATGCCGGGTACTAATATATCGGGTTTGTATTTATACCAGCGGGTTGCAACGCATGCCGGGTACACGCTAGTAAAACAATAAAACACATACTTGCATATTTTAACAGAGTAAGCATAGCACACCCCCTCTTTTTAACCCCTTGCCCCCCTTTAGAAAAATCCCTTGTTAATGAATGCCTACGCTATAAGAAGAAGACCTCCATTGGGTGCTTAGCTTAGGCTGGGCGATGATGTATCAGTCAGTCAGTCACTTCTTAATAATTTAATATACTAGTATAGATTTAATAATAATAATTAAATTATATATTACATTATTCTTACTGACCAGGTGTTTCTCTGTTACAGCGAGCTATCAATTTAATAGACGAGCACAATGTATATTTGTCGTAACCAACCATATAAATGATAAATTGGCGTAGTCACATGATGTATAGTATGTAATTTTTAGCATATATAGGGCATTCATTCCTCGAGAAAACTATTTCTTTGTGGCGAATTCATTAATTCATTTCCTGACGATAATATCAACTTCTGAGTCTGAGCTTCAAAACGCATCATAATTTATTAATACGCGTCACTTTTCTTTGAAGAAACAAATTACAATTATTAAATGTTTATGTGTCATAACTTCATAACATTACAATCTTGACACTGTCGTAGTATAAAACACCGCTTTAAAAAGGACAACACAATGCTTCAGACCGTTTCTTAATAACTTATTTAGGAAATGTTTGCATTGTTTTCCGTCGAAACGCCCTGTTTGCCAATATACCGCAATTTGCATGTGTTTTCAAATATCAAACAAAAGAAAAAAAAATGAAACGACTCAATGTAGCTGCACCCACTCGGTCGGGTTCAAGGTTCATGTATATACAAACACAAAACCCATATGTATATTATGGCACCCATGACTACCTATTGTTAAGTAGCTTAAGAAAAATATGATCTATTAATCCTATAAGAAGTTAAATAGGTAGATGGACGAACCACTTTTTTATTACGTATAGGGTATTAAGAGGGGATCAGTATTCCTGGGAACCGAAGCGAAGAATCCTTTTAGAGCGTTTCTAATCTTCCTATTAGAAAACTTTTAAAGTACTATAAGCTCAAATTACAAAAGAAAAAATGCTTTTTGGCTATAATATAATGTAGGTATCAAATTACCTTTAATGGTTACTGTTACTATCAAAAGCTAAATGTACTTACCTAGGTATTAGGCTGGGCCGAAAAAGTAAAAAATTGGAAATTGCAAATGGTATATTTGCCAATATCTGACTATACATCGAAAAGTAATTTGTGGTAAATTTTATTAAAATCCGTAATGTTTCGCCGCGCCCCTGTGACCTTGAAAATTAATAAAAAGGCCGATTTTTCAATATTTAATATTTTTTAAATCCAAAATTATAATTTTTTTGTGACTTCTTGTGGATGTGGGAATGTGTATAAAAATAATTTTTCCAATAAAATGTTTTTTTGTTGGATGAAAATTACAAATTTGTCCTCAAAATCTTCATTTAAACGTAATTTAACTTAACGTTTTTAGAGACAAATTTGTAATTTCCATCCAACAGAAAAATATTTTATTGGAAAAATTATTTTTATACACATTCCCACATCCACAAGAAGTCACAAAAAAATTATAATTTTGGATTTAAAAAATATTAAATATTAAAAAATCTGCCTTTTTACTAATTTTCAAGGTCACAGGGGCGCGGCGAAACCTTTACGAATTTTAATAAAATTTTCCACAAATTACTTTTAGATGTATAGTCAGATATTGGCAAATATACCATTTGCAATTTCCAATTTTTTACTTTTTCGGACCAGCCTACTATGTATAAATCAACAAAAATTATTAATCAATTTAAAATATTTTTTCTATTTCACGTTCATAATAAGCTCAGTACGATACGCATTTGCGTATCGTAATGAAGCTATTTCGATACGCGTTTTTTCCTTATTTGATGTTGGTAACATTTAAATGTTTTATTTCATTGACTTGCGCGGCCTTTGTGATTTACGAGAAAACCCATTTTTCGCAGAGGAAAAATAGCTTGATGACCTACTTTTTTATACTGTGTGGATAACAGTCATGTATGTTGGTTGCATAAATCTATAAATCAATCTTTTGTAGATGCTTCAAGCTATCATTTTCTGCCAAATCCTATCCAAAATTCAATCTACTAACCTTCCAATGTCAATTTTAACTTCAACTTTATTTCAATTTTCCATCTTCCCTATACTAAATTGCAATGCCGTGACGTAAAATCACTTTTTTTGAAATTCGAAAAAAAGTAGCAAAATCTCCCGAATTTCCGAACGCTCTGTATATGTACCGAATGTACAAGGATCACACAACGTATTCCGTCTAATTTCAAATCTCATATTGCTAAAATAACTTTAGAATCTCGTGGTGAAAATGGGTCAATAAATCAAAAAATGACAGTTTGCAAAATAATTTTTGTTGTCCAGAGCCTACTACGATAAAAAATAGTATTACCAACATAAAATTTAGACATAAAAATTTACAAAATTTGAAGGATTTATTTTCTTTTTAAAATGTATTTTTCTTGAATATAAAAGGTGAAATAGAAAAAAATGTATAAAGCACATGTTTCATAAGGCGTTTTAGCGTACGTGTCAATAAAAAAAACTCGCCACTTTGTGGCTCGTTTTTTAAAATAGACGCGTGCGCTAAAACCGCTTCTTATGAAACGTGTACTTTAATATACTATTCAATTCTTTTCCCGAACTCACCTTATTTTAAATCAATGCTTCCAGATTTAAACAAGTTAACAAGAAGTTAATAGAAATGACAAAACACAAAAGCTAAGAATGACATGTCATTAAAAGGGACATCAATCAAAGTCTGTCTAGTTGCATCGAATATATTAAGCGTTTTTTGGGAGGGGCCACCAACCTTCTTCGTTGTTATTTATATGTATATCTTTTACAAGGCTTAACCATTGCCGAAATTTGTCGGGTTTCTGTGTCATGTTCTCATTAAAATAATAAATTCAATTATCATCAAATGGTATTAGTTCTCAAGTCATATAAAGCAATACCTTAATATTATGAAACGACGAAATTAAAATAAAAACAATACTAATTTACCTATACTATGTTATTTCATTGACCTACCATTATAACATATAGTTCTAAAATCCAAGCTAAGCTCACTCAAAACAATGCGGGTCAAATGCCTTGTTAAATTCAATTTAGACATATTCCCGAATACCATCTTTGGATAGGGGTGTTAATTTTTTTAACACTATACCATAATGACGGCATTAAAAAAAAACGAACCTTACTCATAAAAGCTTATTTTTATTAACCAACCAAGAACGAAAACTTGTTTAAATAGACATATGTCAGAGAATATGTATGTAAATACCGTCCAGGTAGAAAATTTCGCGAAAAATGATGACGTAAATACAAGTCTTGTTTTGTTAGTGGTAGGATGACTTATACAAATGGATATTAAATAATCAATGAATTAAATTAAAAAATTTAATTAATTATTTTGAAGAATATAAATGTAGTTTAATATTTGATTATTGTGGTGCACTAAAATGGAGGATAGATATTTTTACTGTGTAGCGTACGTGTAGGTACTCTTTATAAGTATTATTGTATGTCTATAGTATGAAACGCCAATGAAGAAAGTTGTTTCCGGTCTAGTCTACCTGCATTTATTTTTCAAAATCTGACTTAGACGTGGCAAACTCACACTGTATAATAAGATTATTTTCCAGTTGTACCGTGTTGTACGGCACACTGGAAATGTTAAATAATTCACGATTAGGTCCAATCAATATTGAACTTGTTTTAAGTTAAATAAAATACTAAAAAGAGATAAGCCATTACACTTAAGTCGGTGAGGCGACAGGAAGTAATTTTCAAGACAAATATCTTAAACATGAAGTAGTTTTTGCTGATAAAACCACTAAATAGAAAACTTAACTGTAGGTAAATAAAACTATTGTTTTCAGTCACATTTTTATATTTGTTGTGGTTGTATATAAAATTTTAGGTGCAAGAATTTGGTGCCCGCAGAGAATAATATAATTTTTCGTCATATGGGCTTGCTTTTAACTTTATATTTCATACAGAACTGTTAATTTGGGATTTTAAATGGGCTATTACCGATTTTTTTACTATAATACCCTGTAATTTCACTTATTTTCGAATTTGTATAGCAATCAAGATGATAATTATTATTTTGGACCACACGCATAAAGTTTCAAGTTTTAAAGGTCTTTTAAGTGTTTATGCCCCACTTATTATGTTCCAGAAGTTATAAATAATGGTGCATGTTGAAATCTTAAAATATTTTTTAGTAACAATAAAATAGGTACACAGAGCTGGTTTTTCGTAAAAAATGTTAACTTGCCAACATTTTGATACCTTACTACTGACTTTTTTGTTGATACTTTATGAGTTCGTAAATTTTTCTATAAACAGACTTAAATGTTGACGTAATGTCATTATATATTACGGCTTAAAAAGAAGAATATGGTATCTGTAGTAATAGCAAATATTTGCTGAAGACAATGCTGCACATGGGTGTTATATCAATCAAACTAAATGACTGCATTACCAAACAACCATTACATAACCTTATTTATTTGAAGCGTAAAATTTAAGAGGACTATCTTTCGTGGGTTGTATTTAACATTTATTTAAACAAATTTTGACGATTTTCCCATTTTAAAATCTTTTTTTTACTAGTTTTATTTTACTTCCCCTTCTATTCAGTTAGTTTGAACTTTTCTTTCATATGTTACACACCATTTTATACTCCACAAAAGCTCCATTGGATATACCATTTTCTCTTCTGTTAACACCATCAGCAAAGCTTTTTCTGTCTCCTGATGATGAACGTTTCTATGTTCGAAACATGTTGAGACCTTTGAGGAACGAAGACTTTTAGTATTTCTTTCGTTCCCATACTTTTAACTCCACTTTGAGCATGGACTATTTCTTCAAATTAATAAAATTTGTTTTCTAAATAAAATAATACTGGAAAAACGCTTAGATTTTGTGGGAAATTTGGAAAATCATTGAAACATATTTTTCGGGGAATAGGGAATATAAGCTAGACTGTGAAAAACACAAATATTGAGATAAGGTAAAATTAATAGATAAATCATTCGGCTAAATTACAAAAATAACATTATGTGTACGCATAACTGTTATGTATGTATTTGGATTTATGAAGTTGTTTGTATCTTCTCGATTATTAATGGATGTGTATACCTACTACTACTTTGCAAGCAATAAAAAAATTCATTAAATAATGCAATGAGATATACCCACCCTCTAGATGAGATGGGTAGCCCTCCTACCCACATCTATGCAACGTTCCCGAAGAACAAAAGAGAAAAGTAAACAAAAGAATTGCCAATTTTGTATTGGAATCACGTAAAAATTGAAAATTGTAAGATGGCGTTGAAAACCTGCTTCGTGGTGAATTGAATGAACAACGTTCCGTTAGATTTTTTTTGGTAGGTGGTCTTGATTTAACTTGACGATAAGATACAATGAAAGAACTTGAAAGAAATGATCATGAAAAGACATTTAATTGGTATCACTCGGCCTGCATTGTGCGAAAAAATTAAGTATGTCTGATGTTCATGTCATCAGCAAACTTGTTTTGACATCACCCATAGGCGTTTTAATACACACCTTATTGAAAGAACGCGGTGCAAGTAAATATCCAAAGTACTGATAATAAGTGCTTTTTTAACATTATACTAATTTGAAAGTGCTGTACATGACTGTGTAAGTGTATAGTAGAATAGATTAGATGTCATATAGTCAATAAACTAAGTAGGAAAAAAGGCCATTTGAGAGTGGAACTCCCGTGATAAATATATAAGGCCCGTACCTGCCACTAATATTTAATAAGAAACTGGCAAGAAATTAATAGGTATATAATAATATAGACATCTCATTTTCTTATAAGTATCATAACAAGACGTCTTGAAGGAATCTGGCTGCTCTGCGTGTTTCCCCATGACGAAACCCTTAACAACCCAATTATGTAGTTAGGTAATTTCTTCTTTTCAATAATGACCATTTTCAAAACAATAATAATATAGTTGAAGAAGTATGTTGACCCGCCATTGCACATTGGGCATTGCTTGGCTTGGTGCTTGATTATTCTTCGACGGGCATCAACGGGGATGGCATATCAATGACTGCTGAAAGTTGTGTATTGTATTTATAATGTCTGTCGTACATTGCAGGTGCACATCAAGCAGTATGGCAGCATGCGAGAATCGACGTTCGTGAAAAAATGAATTGTGCGAACAACTACCAAGAATTGCTGCTATATCTTGAACAAGCCGAGGTATGTATAACCATGACATTTTTTTAAACGCAATTATACCATGGGCATTTTTTGTCCGCCATAGTGGATAAAAATATTTCGTAACAGGACCATTCGGGAAGCACTCTACAGTGTCACCAATAAAGTCCGCATCATATGGGATTTTTTTTCATTAATAGCTTTATTCGAAATTTGACTTCGGCATCAAGTTCTGCTTCAATCGAGATGAAAATTAAGCAAAAAAATAGTAGTCACGTGATTCGCATTATCTGTCAAATTTTAATTTTTTCCAAAAAATTATTTAAAAGTGGGGTTATTTCTGAAAATATCGAAAAAAGTTATTGGAAAAAGTTTTTTAAATGCAGTTTCTAGCCCACATGCAAAATTTCAGCTGGATAAGATAATTTTGATTTTTTACCTATATTTTGTAAATTGTACCACTTTTGCAAAATAAGACTCAACGCAACCTACATTAAACTTCTTAGTTTTGACAATGCTTTATTTCAGATACATTTTCTTCAAAGTAACGCCATATTAAATGTGTGTTTTTCTTCAAAATCAAAATTGGGCTATTAAAATTTGGTCGCATGTGATGCAAAGTTCATTTGTTTTTAACCCTGTATAAGGTAACTTAATAAAATAAGTATTTTTGAGAACGTAGTTTGTGTCCGAAGTAAAAAAATAAAAAATAAAATAAAGGGGTTTTAAATTAAATCGTTGAAAATAGATAAACTTTACGTTAAGTTAAACTAAAATTTGTTTTTCACTTAATGAACACTTTACTGATGACACTGTGTTCTTTTTTGTCTTTATTTTAAGGTGTACTACTTTCAGACACAAACTACGTTTTCAAAAATACTTATTTTATGAAGTTACCTTATACAGGGTCCAAAACAAGTAAACTTTGCATCACATGCAACCAAATTTTAATAGCCCAATTTTGATTTTGTAGAAAAATACACATTTAATAGGGCGCTACTTTAAAGAAAATGTATCTGAAATAAAGCATTGTCAAAACTAAGAAGTTTTATGTAGGTTGCGTTGAGTATTATTTTGCAAAAGTGGTGCAATTTACAAAATATAGGTAAAAAATCAAAATTATCCTATCTAGCTGAAAATTTGCATGTGAGCTAGAAACTGCATTTAAAAACACTTTTTCTAATAACTTTTTTCGATATTTTTAGAAATAACCCTACTTTTGAATAATTTTTTGGAAAAAATTAAAATTTGACAGATAATGCGAATCACATGACTACTATTTTTTTGCTTAATTTTCATCTCGATCGAAGCAGAACTTGATGCCAAAGTCAAATTTCGAATAAAGCTATTAATAAAAAAAAATCCCATATGATGCGGACTTTACTGGTGACACTGTATACAATGTAAATAAAAGTTTATGCAAATAGGTCCGGTATTCTCGGCGATAGCGATACGCATATATACAGGTCCGGCAAGCAATCTTCTAGGTGCGCATTGCTTGCGAATGCGAAGAAGTGTGAGAGAGAGAGACATATAATGCAATAGACGATTATGTTCTGTGCTTATCGACTACACAATGATTATTGCGTTGCTAGCTAAATTTGGGCAAATTCAGTACCTAAATTATTTTACATATAATAAATAATAATAATAAAAAATAAATTTAGTTCCTAAATTAGGTTTAAACCAGTTTACGCGCAAGTGCCCACCCCAAGGATTGTCGATGACCGACCTGTATAATATACAGGTATATTATATTCTTATAACATTCAAAATTTCAAAAGAAATCCAATGACCAAGAATAATAATTACTGTATCATAAAATTATCCATATGAATGGTAAATCGTTAAAAACGAATGACTATTAAAGGTAAAATCAAAAGTAATGTTAATAAAAGTAGTGATCAAAAGCGTGTTAATAGCAGTTGTATTCATGGATATTATTTTAAATTAGCCTAGTCATTAATTTTGACCACTTAGAAAGTTTTGGTCTATAAAAGTGAAACAGTAGAGGTAAAAGATTTCTACAAAATATTTGTATGTACCTACATAAATATGGCCATACGTTATGTAAGTACATATGTACATATACATACTTATAGATTGTAGAAATTTCAGCAAATTTAGTTTGAGGTAAAACCAAATTAAAAAAAAAACTCTCAAAAAATGGTCTTAAAAACGTAACAAATAAATTTATGTAGTGTTACCAACGCTAGCATAAGGTCCGGGTTCGAATCCTCTCGGAGACAGAAAACCAATGCTAATCAGTTTTAATACTTTAAAACCTAATTATTTATAATTACTGACATTTATTTAAGCCTTATTAACTGTTTACGTAGATACCTCTGAAAAATTTTACTTGATATAATAATCCTTTAATTTGTACAATTTAATGGTATATTAATTGATTTATTTATATGTATGAACCTCAACAAATCATTTGATTAAATTTTTAATCTAAATAGCGGTGTTGAGCTAATTACGCCGTTTTAAGTAAAACTGTTGCTTTTGCCATACAGGAAAGTAGTAATGTAGAACTACTATTTTTTGTCTTTATCTATACATCGTTCACATTAAGATTTCTTATCGATTTCAAAGAGTTTTTAATCCAACAAATCTAAATAACTCTCTTATTTTGTATTTTTAAATTTAGCTCTTCTAAATCCGAGCGTTTTTCCTGACTATAAGCAAAAAACAAGTTTACATTTTTAACTAGCTACTGCAGTCTTAAAGCAAATGAACTATATCTACAACTCCTTGTTCTTTTAAGCATTACGTTTTCTATTATCGAAATCCGTAGTAATTAAGTCAAATTTGACACAATTAATGCCATTGTTTTTTTTTCAGTGCTTGTACTTAAAAGAAATTCCGTTAACAACAATTTGTATCTACCGATCAATCTGCTAAAGCTATGCTGAAATAAATTGTTTTTAAATATATGGCCTATGGCCTAGATTCAAATTATGCTTTTTAAATGTTGCACTCTATTATTTTTATGCTAGTGTTTTGTAATTTGTGTAATGAAAATGATTAAATATTATAGGTTACTCGCTAACTAATCATTTACATCATTAAGTTTACTTTCATATAGACTAGGAGAGACGTAAATTGTCCATAATATTTCTAAATGTTTAGTGAAGGAATGTATGTGAGAGAAAAAATGTTAACACAGGAAATCTTATTTCCTATGGTTTACCACATAAAATAATCACTATGGGTTAATTTTCCTTTGGAATTTAATAGGCAATAATTAAAAAAAAAAAAGCTATTCTTTACATTTTATTGCAACTTGCTGAATGTTGTATGTTTGTAGATATACCTACGTGACATTTTATTCTAGAAAGTCCAATAATTCATTCATTCCTATTAGATTACATTATTATTGGACATATTTTATTTCAAAAATTCTAAATACAAAACTATGTCTCATAGTTTTCCATATTCTTCTTCCCTCGCGCAGCAAAGAACGCTGGATCAACGTCATCCGAAGGCGAATCTCTCCTGTCTCTTCGAGACTTGACCATATCGTCGTAAATATATTTTAAAGTTTTTCGGAAAATCTGCTTTTTTCCTCTGGAAGTAAAAAACGGCTGTGTATTTGGGTCTTTCCTGATAATCACCCAGTGGGGTTCGTCGACAAAAAGTCTTTCCTGGCTGTAGGCAGGGTCTTTTTTGCCTCGATTCGCCCAGAACGGGCCCATATCGTCTAGACTCGATGAACGTTTTAAACAGCTTTTTAGAGTACAGCCAATGTCATCGTCTTTTTGGTATTCGGTTGAATCAACTATGAACCTTTTTCGGGGGTCTTGGCACTAAAAATGTTAAAAGGAAAAGTAAAAAGTTTTTGTTTTCGATATAATAGAACAACAAGATACAAGTAATCATAATAATACATGCATTCTTTATACAAAGGGGACTATTATGCAAGTACCTAGGTATGAATACTTTACGTGCATTTTCAAATTACCGCGTTTTTAGTCCAATAAATATGACCCGTACGGGTGCAACCATTACTTTTAACCGTTTCTGAAGAATTTCCACTAATTTTTTTGAAAAAAAAAATACGATAATGTTGAAAAAATATTAGTCCAAAATTTAAAAAAAACTAAATTAAATATAAAAGCAAGTAAATTTTCATTAGGCAGGTAAATAGACGGATTGATTTAAAAAAAAAATGTACTTACATGGACCAAATTAAGAAAAATAAAAATAAGAAAACTTAAAACTGGATACATTTCTATTGCCTAAGAGCTTGCTGAAAACTGACTTTGAAAAAATTCGCGCTGGCCTTTAAGTAGAAAATTCTCTGTTTTCTAGAGCATAAATGCCTGCAGCCTTTTTGAATTAGATTGGGATTTGGGAATTAACCTGTCAACATTCTGTAATGAAGTAATGTTTTCCGTCCACATTTTGAATGCTTTTCTTTAATCTTTAACTCCCATGAAACAACCTCAGAAAGAACGCCATATACCTACTTTGTTATTCGTTAAAACATTTTCGTTTCTAAGCTAAGTTCGTATATGTTTTTTTAGGTGCTAGCTGACGGCACAAGCTCAGAAAATCCGTCTAGTGGGGTAAAGATAAATACCTTTTTTAAGCAAATTAACAATACCTATGTAACAAATATATCGTGTAGAAGTATTTATAACATTACTACCATTATAGAAAAAAATTTTAAGGGTGCGTTCGCACTATGTATATAACATGAGCGGTGCGCCGGCGCCGGTAAGGCCAGCTGTTTGTCGGCCTTGCCGCAGGCGACTTGGTGCGGACGCACCTTTAGGGGCTTTATCTCGGAAACCATTAATCGTACAACTTTCGGAAAGATTTTTTTACGAGTAAAGTGGTCAAGAGAAATTGCTGGAAATTACTTTTAAGTTCCTCATTTCGCCGCAAGGGGGCACAATTAAAAATTGTTTTTTTTAATTCTAAATTTCTCCGAAAATTCCCATATTAAGGCATAACTCTGATTACATCATTGGAAAGCTTAGACAATTCTGCATCATTTTGGTTTAAGGCTCATTGGCGTACCGACCTTGATAAGAGTGGGGAGAAGCTATTGAAAGTGTAAACATTAAAATCGCTGTAACTTCTAAACGACTTATCCGATTTTACTAAATTTAAGCTTGTTTGGATGGGGAAAATAAGTATCTTCAATTGCCGTATCTAACAATACACGATAGTGTTTAATAGAATTGCTAGAGGGCGCAATTTGTAATAATAACAGTTTTTTCGATTTTATACCGAAAATTCAAATCATACGGTATAACTATGATATCATAATCGAAAAGTAGATAAAATTTGCAAGAAAAGATGTGAAGACCGCAGTTCGATATCTTTGTTCGTTTCAGAGTTATTGCCAAAACAATAATCTTTAATACAAATTGCGCCCTCTAGCAATTTTATTAGAAACTATCGTGTACCATTAGATACGATAATTGAAGGTACTTCCAAACAAGCTTAAATTTAGTAAAATCGGATAAGTCGTTTAGAAGTTACAGCGATTTTAATGTTAACACTTTCAATAGCTTCTCCCACTCTTATCAAGTGAAAGTGTAAACATTAAAATCGCTGTAACTTCTAAACGACTTAACCGATTTTACTAAATTTAAGCTTGTTTGAAAGAAAAAGGTAAGTACCTTCAATTGTCATATCCAATGGTACAATATAGTGTCTAATAAAATTGCTAGAGGGCGCAATTTGTATTAAAAATTATTGTTTTAGCAATAACTCTGAAACGAACAAAGATATCGAACTGCGGTCTTCACATCTTTTCTTGCAAATTTCATCTACTTTTCGATTATAATGTCATAGTTATACCGTATGATTTGAATTTTCGGGATAAAATCGAAAAAACTGCGCCCACTAGCAATTTTATTAAACACTATCGTGTACTGTTGGATACGGCGATTGAAGATACTTAAATTTCGCTTCCAAACAAGCTTAAATTTAGTAAAATCGGATAAGTCGTTTAGAAGCTACAGCGATTTTAATGTTTACACATTCAATAGCTTCCCCCACTCTTATCAAGGTCGGTACGCCAATGAGCCCTAAACCAAAATTATGCAGAATTGTCTAAGCTTTCCAATGATGTAATCAGAGTTATACCTTAATACGGGAATTTTCGGAGAAATTTAGAATTAAAAAAAAAACAATTTTTAATTGTGCCCCCTTGCGGCGAAATGAGGAACTTAAAAGTAATTTCCAGCAATTTCTCTTGACCACTTTACCCATAAAAAAATATTTCCGAAAGTTGTACGATTAATGGTTTCCGAGATAAAGCCGACGTCCTCGCTTATTTGACCACCCGGTACTACAGGGTCTAATAATAAAAATGCATCTTCCTTACTTTGTTTTTATTACAGCATTCTGTACTTACCTTTCAAAAATATTGTTAGCTTTGGTGGTTGGTTGTATACTTTCTTCAGCATGCGTAGGTGTACCTCAAGTTAAAATTAAAGAACAAATTTTAAAACGACGAAGAACCGAAATCTAAAAAAGTGAATTTGACATGATTCAAAAAACTCAAATTTACTTAATTATTGCGGTGTATACATATTCAAAGTTACTTTCTTTCAGATCCTTTCTTTGTCGGGTTTAAAAACAATTTTCTTCAAAGTGGTTGCAACGATTTTTATAACGTTGCAAATGTTATTTTTCAGAGTGATATTAACAAGTCCTTCGAAAAAAATGTCTTGGCGTCAAGCCCGAACAAGCCCGAGAAGGTACTACCATTACAGAACGGCCTCCCAAAGATCGAAGAGGAAAACATCAAGAACCACATGAGTGACAATGAATCGCCCAACTCCGATCCCGAAGACATCGAACTAAATTTGCAACTGCTCCTTAAACTTAATGAAGCCATACGATCGGATCTGTCAGAGTTGTTGGCGAACCACGAGTTGAATGAAAACGCGTTAACTGATTACCGTTTTTGCACAAACAGTTCTTCATTTAATAAATACAGAGACTTAAATGGGTACCACCATCATGACTCAAGTGTTGGTGCTAATGGGTTCCACTTCGGGAGCCACGATGACGATGAAAAAAGCTTCAGTGAGATGGACGCCTTGTCGGATTTAGGATCACATTCGGTAAGTTAATTTTTCACGAAAAAAAAAGTTTTAATAAATTGTGATACTGCACTTTTTAGAACCATATATTTCGTATGTCTTGTCACAGATTTGTAATACCTATCGTTGTTACGAGATAGGTACAAAACTCTCTATTATCAGTAACAACGGCACCGTATCAGTTTGTTTATATTTGATAATGATTGATACCATAATAGTATTTTAAAGTTAAATCATACATTTGTTTACATAAAATATGTACGTCCATAAACAAATAGTTCATGTACCTACTACATTTTTAAACATATTGGTTATGCAAAAAGCGTAATCAACATTATTTATTTATTTCCTAGAAATGGTCAAATCATTGACATGCTGTTTGTCACGTACGTCAAAAAATTATTTTTATTTTTTTAAATGAAAAAAGGTCATAGTTACATTGGTCGGCAAATGCTTCCATGTATCTAGTACTACTAGTAGTCACTTTTTGAAAATATCAGGCGAGCCATATTGCAACCAGTCAGTGGCGTGGGTTATTTAAGTTTATATTTTTTATAGTATTACTATATTATAGAGAAACTTTTCACCGCGCTCTAATCATCAGCCATAATCACAATAAATCAATAAACTAGAAGAACCTATTTTTCAGCCTTCGACCAACAGTACAGTACACGTAGCAACGCAAACTTCCCCCTCCCCATCAGCTAGTTCAACGAATTTAACATGGGCATCAAGTTCCCCTGGGTCAGACACCGAGTCCTCAGAAGGAAGCGATCCCTGGGGAACAGCATGCCCGAAACGGGCCTGGACTAGTGGGAAGTCTAGTTCCGCCCCTGTACTGGAAAAAGTGTCGCCTTCTTTAGAGGTAAGTTTTTGGCATGAAATAATTTGGAGATTGGTAAAAGTTGAAGTTAAAGAGCAGTTTTTGAGACAGTAGTACGGGGTACACAATAAGGTTTGTGATCGAAACTGTTCCAAGCAAGATAATGCCTTCTAAGCTTTGAAACGGTGCAGATAATGTATCATTAAGGATATCTATATAATGTCCCTACGATATCAAGGTACATCCTTCCCCCTCTTGCTGAGTTCGCAGAGGTGTACTTCACGCTCTACTGCTTAGAGGCATTGCCCGGATTTCTACAGAATTTTCGCCTATATCAATCAAATAACGCAAACCAAATAAACCTCTATAATAGGTCAGTTTGAAAACTGAATGATTTAAAACAAAACATTGATAAAATGAAATAAATCAATTTTTTCAGATTAAACGTCTATTTATAGGACGATGTTCTAGCAGAGAAAGGTCAAAGGTTATTTCCGATGGCAGAGAGTGGGAAAAGGAATTTGTCTTATGTTTTTGCTAATTTTACGATAATTTTTATTAATATCAGACTTAATCTTAATAGCTCAAAGTTGTTGTAATTCTCTGATAAGTTTTACATATTTTCAAGCCAGAGGATCAGTAAAATAAAATATTTTTGTAGATTACGAAAGATGAATATAATTTCCAGTGGCGAATCCAGGGGAGGGGGGACCTGAGATTAAATAAATTGTCAAAATAAATACGAACCTTTCCATAAGTTTGTTTTTGTTTCGTATTATGTAACTATACAATTTCGTTTTTATTTTATTGCCTTTTTTTGCCCCCCCTACCCGTATAGAAAATCTTATCATAATCCTGTATATGTATACTAAACTACTGAAAATAAAATGGTAAAAATATACAGGGTGTTCATTTGAAAACTTCCCACCTAGATTTTCCTGCTTTAAAATGAAGATGTTGAAAATCGCTCGGACCCGTCGATTTTTATTTCGAGGGGGACATCTTTTGCGTATATTGTCAATATTGTTACTTTAAGCCCCTAGGAGGGAGGGGGGGTAAGATCTAAATCTTAAATGGATACCCCTATTTTATATAATTTTTTTGGATTCTGCATAAAATTCTGAACATTTTTTAATAAAAGCATTATTAGTCTATACTTAACAGTTTCCCAGATATTGACTCTTGAAAAATTACTTTTTCAACTTTGACAGCGTCTAGCTTTCTAACTGTACGTCTTAGAGCAAAACGGCTTACATGTCTCGATCTTCGATTTTTATTATCTTTCCAATAGTGTCAACTTCCGGTCAAACCGGAAGTACTATATTTCTTACATCCGGTTTAACCGAAAGTTCACACTATTGGAAAGATAATAAAAATCGAAGATAGGGACATGTAAGCCGTTTTGCTCTAAGACGTACAGTTAGAAAGCTAGACGCTGTCAAAGTTCAAAAATGTCATTTTTCAAGAGTAAATACCTCGGAAACCGTTAAGCATAGACTAATAATGCTTTTATTAAAAAATGTTCAGAATTTTATGCAAAATCCAAAAAAATTATATAAAATAGGGGTATCCATTTAAGATTATATCTAGGGGCTTGAAGTAACAAGATTGACAATATACGCAAAAGATGTCCCCCTCGAAATAAAAATCGACAGGTCCGAGCGATTTTCCACATTTTCATTTTAAAGCAGAAAAATCGAGGTGGGAAGTTTTCAAATGAACACCCTGTATATGCCTTTACTAACTTACATTTTCCTACGTAAATACGTAGATGTGTAATAATCGTTGGGTAGGCAGGCTGTTAATAATTCTTAGAGATAAGATTTATTTGGAATTCAAAAAAAAACTACGCCTGGCGACTATAACGGAGATAACCTTAAGAAATGGTCTGTGGAATTTTCGTTGATAGTGACTCAAAACGAAAGCAATTATAATTAAATTGTACTAAAATCTGAGCGATTAACATTTTAAAATTCCCATAAATGTTATTTGTTGACACGACATAAATTAGTTGACCAATTTTTAGCAGATAACCATGGCAGATACATACATAAAAGGATGTAAAAAAGAAACAACCGTAAAGATAATGATCATAATATGATCATACTTTTTAATTCTTCAAAAGCTATTTATTACGTTCAAAATTAAAAAAAAAATTGTCAATCGAAATTCAAAGCTTGAAGGTGTTTTTCCTTGCGAATATAGTATAGCTAAAAGCACGCGTGTAGTTATATCCATCGCCTTTGAACTTCAACTTGTTAATCTCGGATGGCCGACCATGCATAATTGATCTGCTATAATAAATAATTTTAGGTGAGCAGGCAGTCCCGATCACAGTCCGACCGCCACCTGGCCGGTGAGTAGTTTATGTTACATTTTGCTCTCTACACTATACACGCTAACGGTCGAATATGTCAATTCGCGTGAAAGAATACAAGTTTTTCCGTAGTCTCAGTGTCAAAGTTAATGACAATTGGCCAATCAGAAAGGCCGAACAACTATGGAAACTTATGCGGACTACCAAAATTGCAGGTTCGGCTTATCACCCCTCTGAAACCCTTTGTTGTTGGTACCCTCAATGCACGTTACTGTGTCCCAATTTTTCTAGTCTTTTGGTCTGGAAATGTTTTTAGGGTAAATAATATTTTTTTAAGTGAATTAGAAATTCTCGAAAATAGAAATACTATGATGATTAAAAAGCCCAAAAGATAAATAATCATTATTTTGGGCTCGGTTTTTATCTTGCTGTTAAAGTGTTTGTTAGGGTAAAGTTAACGTTTTTTACCTTTAATTTCAAAGTTATATCCAAATTCCAAATTTCGCTTATTTTGGACAAAAAAATGGATTTAATCGTTTTTTCTGAATAACCTTGTATAAAAAATAAATGGCAACCGAACAGTACGAAAATAATATTTTTTGCAGACTTTATTAGAGATAACCGTCGATTATAAGTCCGATTAGTTTGTTTTCAAAATATTATGGCTTTTTAAAATAAAAACATTAAATATTTTTGCTGCACACCGTATTTTATTTTCTGTGGGAACAAGTTAATTTCATCTAACTGATATTTTTTGATTTACATTGACTTAAAGCATCTCTTAAATAGTTTTTTATACATTGAAATATGCATAGAAAGTTTCCTTTTGATTCATAAAGAAAAAAATTTAAATTAAAAATATATTTTGAACGGATTTTATTAGTCACGCAAAATAAGGAAACTTTCTATGCATACTTCAATGTATAAAAAACTATTTGGGAGATGCTTTAAGTCAATGTAAATCAAAAAATATCAGTTAGATGAAATTAACTTGTTCCCTCAGAAAATAAAATACGGTGTGCAGCAAAAATATTTAATATTTTTATGTTTTTATTTTAAAAAGCCATAATATTTTGAAAACAAACTAATCGGACTTATAATCGACGGTTATCTCTAACAAAGTCTGCAGAAAATCTTATTTTCGTACTGTTCGGTTGCCATTTATTTTTTATACAGGGTTATTCAGAAAAAACGATTAAATCCATTTTTTGTCCAAAATAAGCGAAATTTGGATATAACTTGGAAATTAAAACAATATTTCTTAGTAAAAAAATATTCTAAAATGAAAGATGGATGTACTTTACTCTTAGCGGAATTTCAAACTTTTGATCCTACCTCGTATACCATAAGACTTTTACCGGATTTAATGGGTGTTATTTTGGTTTCAGAACAAGCCGAACCTATCTAAAAAAAAAAAAATTAATTTTCTAAACTTAAAGATAAAAATACTTTTCCATATGCTGCGCACTTTCTGCCGGTCACTGTATATAACATTTTGGTTAAGAAAAATCATGTTAGAAGTAATCGTATAAATATTTTCTGATAGCTCTTCATCTGGGGATGATGAGGATTATATAGGATATTAATAAATTGAAGGCCCTTACAGTCCTTACACCATTCGACAGCGTCCAATTTTTGGGATGATAAATTTTTTTATTATCGATCTTTTCTTTGTGCTCTAGGTTAGTTACCAAAAGACCAATGTTACCAGTAGGATAAAATGTATCTGCTTGTAAACTAACTTAACCTTTAACAGCAAGGTAAAAAAACCGGGCCTTAAAGAGTCAAATAAACTAAAAGCTGATTCGGTTGTTAAACTTTCTTTGGAATAATTGTTTACAAAGTACGTTAGTTTTTTTCTCTGGCCCAATTCCACGGTTCATAATTTTTCAATTAGGTTTATTTAACAAGTATTTCTTTCTGCATCTGGCATTTTTTAGGACCAGATGTGACATGTGTTGAAATTTTAATATAGCTCCTTATCGCGTGTTCTATAAAAAGAGATGCCGATAATCGGCATCTTCAAAGGATTTGGGTGATTTAGACATAAGTAGCAATAAAGGAGCAACTACTACAGATGAACTGATTTTGTTGCTAATTTATTGTTGTAGGAAGTAAACAAATATAAAATTTAATTTCCGTAGTTTTAACCGAACAGTACAAATCAGACATACTTTTTTTGTAGCGGTTGCGTTAGAAACTTACCCTCTCGATTTCTACCCCCTGGGGGTAAAATTTCTCAAACCTTCGAAACATGTACTTGCTTATTTTAACAGAGTAAGGATAGTACCAATTTTCAGCAATATAGCCGAAAATTATAGCCAGTTATAGGTACCCCCTTCAAAATAGGCTACACCACTTTTTACAACCTCTAAGTGAATTTTGAAAAATGATTAAACACGTATATGTATTGTTATTTTATTAAAAGAACTTATACAGGGTGTCCCGAAATTAGCTGACAATATTTTAAGGAGATAAAGTACATCCAAAAATAAGACTAATACCCTCTATTAATATACCTTCAAAAACGCTTCGTTATGGGGCTAGAGCCCCCCGAATTGGAGCTATGATAAGCAGTTTTTTCACAATATCTCAAAAACCGATTAGGGTACGGAAACAAAATTTAATACATGCTTTACCCATGACAAGACGCAATAAACGATTTAATTAGCGTAACTTTATTTCTTCCAGTGGCGTCCCACTGGGTAGGTAGTTGAGAAAATATTGCCCTAAGTTTTTTATTTTTAGGATTTTTCAATTTCAGGTGCAATTTTTAGAAGCCTTGAAGTCTTTTGTTGAAAAAAGGTACTCTTGTTTTATTGAGGTACGATTCAACATTTTCCAGTAAAATCGATTTTAAAATTTTCGGTTTTTTGAAATCCGATGAAAAGGCTAAGGTTTTTTTTGCATATCTCAGCAAACACTTAATATTAAAACATGAAATTTATTAGAAGTTCTACTAACGACAAGGCATATGTATTAAAGGATGTTACTTTAAAATATTGTTCCAGTGACGTCGCACGGAGTGGAGCCTTAAGTAAATATTACTATTATTTTTTTTTAATTTCATACTTTTAATGTAATTTTTTTTTAATTTTAAATTTTTTGTTAATAAAACCTTCTATTATTGTAATTTGACAGAATGTAACGTTTTTAAATTAAACATATTTTTAGATTCCTTTGTTTTTTAGATATTTATTTTTATGGAGATTTTAAGAGAGTTTTAAAATAAAACAAAAAATAATACCAAATTGCAAATCAAATTTGATTGTAAACCACACGGGAAACTAATTCTTAAGCAAGTACCATGCAGTCATGTGTACCCAAACATAATAATCAAAGGGATTTAAATCAGGTGATCTTGGTGGCCAGGCTATGGCTACCAATCCACCTAGTAATTTTCTTCAAGCCAATTCCTCACTTGACGTCCATAGTGAGCTGGTGCCCCATCATGTTGAAAGAAGTGCCCTAAACGTAAATCCAGTGGCACATTATCTAATAAATCCCCAAGTTGATTATGTATTATTATTATTTGTCGCTAGTAGAACTTCTAATAAATTTCATGTTTTAATATTAAGTGCTTGCTGAGATATGCAAAAAAAATTTTAGCCTTTTTACCCGATTTCAAAAAATCGAAAATTTTAAAATAGATTTTACTGGAAAATGGTGCATCCTACCGCAATGAAACAAGAGTACCTTTTTTCAACAAAAGACTTCAAGGCTTCTAAAAATTTCACCTAAAGTTAAAAAAATCCTACAAATAAAAAACTTAGGGCAATATTCTCCCAACTACCTACCCAGTGGAATGCCACTGGAAGAAATACAGTTAAGCTAATTAAACCATTTATTGCGTCTAGCTATGGGTAAAACATGTATAAAATTTTGTTTTGACACCCTAATCGGTTTCTGAGATATTGTAAAAAAACTGCTTGTCATAGCTCCAATTCGGGGGGCTCTAGCCCCATAGCGAAGCGTTTTTGAAGGTATATTAATATAGGATTTTAGTCTTATTTTTGAACGTACTTTATCCCCTCTCAAAATATTGTCAGCTAATTTCGGGACACCCTGTATAGGTATCAATCTTCACCAGTTTTAGTTTCTGAGATACTTCAACCCCCGTTTTTCCATCCTTAGGGGTTAATTTTCGAAAAATCCCTTCTTACATAATAGTATAGATTAACAGATACCGGGTCCCAGGAGTGAAATAAGCATGGTAATATTTCCTTCTTTTTGATACCTGTGGATTTATTAAATAAATATTAAGTACCTAGACCTTTAATCAAAAATTATTTATATTGAATACTGAAAGGGAAGGGCCTTTTAAATCTTGATAAAATACGTTTCAGATTTAAAAAAAACTGCTACAACTTACGAGTACCTTGAACATAAACATGAAAAAAATACAAAACACATTTTACATTATATTTTGATTTATTTCCTTGTTAGCAAATGTGTTTTCAAAACATAAAAAAAACTTTTATGATAAAGATAATTTATTAAAACATAATTACGCGAGTCTCATTTCATACAACATTGACACCTTTACGTGTTTATTTTCAAATAATTAATTGCAATGTCGTTTTTTCTTTTGACATTTACAATTTTTTTTAAATAGTTTGTTTGGATTATTGTTAATCTATCATCTTTAAAAGTTTACAACAATGGAATATGTTGTGTAACTAGAAATTACGGTAAAAAATCCTACAATCCCGGAAGAGTTAACATTTTTTGCACAATGATACAATTTTTCCTGTATTCACAAACAATCCTGTAAACACAAATAATAAAATTTAAATTAATTGATTCAGCCGATACTAGGTGGAAATCCATAATAATAGTATTATGAGATACAGTAAAACAAGGTTGAACTTGTAAATTTCCACTATATTTATATATACTATATTATATATTTATATATACTATATTTAATATAGTGGAAATTTACAAGTTCAACCTTGTTTTACTGTATCTCATAATACTAATAAAATTTAAGTTTGATGCAACTTTCTTTGACCACCCTGTAAAAGTAATTAACAGTAATATTTGTGTAAATATATGGAAGTATAATTTAGCTTCTACCAGCAACTAATTGTTGTAATAATAACAGTGGCGTATGCGGAGGGAAGGACTTCCATGCAAGTACGAGTAAAACTCATTACTATAGCAGGTGATAATTTATGGTTTTGAATGAAACTGCAAAACTAATATTAATTCGGTAAGGTTATAAGGAGATACATAATATGTTATTATTCTCACGGTTACGGTTGTCCCAACTAGAATGATTTTCTGTATAGGTACGCCGCTGACATTATACACTTCCCAAGAAAGTCATTAGTCTGAAATTGTTACTAAATTATTTTTGGCAATGACAAAACCTTTCAGTATTTAAATTACCATTAGAAAGTTGTTTTAAAATATGTAATTACTTTTTATAGCAACAAAAACCATATTGCTTTTTCAGAAATCGAGGCTGCTGAAGCGTGCAAATGGCTACGAGCGACTGGATTTCCCCAATATGCACAGATGTACGAAGGTAAAGAGCCCTTATCTTCTCCAAAAATAAACACTAAATGGTTAATTTAACCCTTAAAATTTCAAATTGTCAAATCAAAAAAATCATTGTTTGGCGTAGATTTTAATTCGCGTTTGGCCTTTTTTATTAAACCCCTATACAAACAGGGTACCTTCTATTTATTTCCAACCCCTTTTTTACAATTTGACAAATAAATTTAATGTATTCTCCATGACCAAATACGTGAAAGCAATGATCTGGTACCTATAGATGGCACGTTATTCGTAAACGCTATTAAAACGTGTTGACAACATCGTTTATAGGAGAGAGGCAGGCGGTGAAGATCTGGGAGGGGCAGGATAAGGATTACGGTGGATTTACCTTTAAAAGAAAAAAAATTAAATGTGACCTTGCTACTATATTTTAAACGTAACCTACAAATAACCCAACTTTCTATTTACGCACCTATGAAACGTAACTGCAGAATTATTATTTTCCGAGTTGTGACTCTTAATTAGTTTCCAAAACATATTCCCAAACACTAAAAACACAACAATTATTACACAAAACTCATAAATTAAAAACATTTCAGACCGCTGTCAAAGAAACACCAAACGGAAATAGGAATGTGCTACATCCTTTTTAAGCAATGCATCGATGCCATTTGATATTTATCTACAGTGTCACCAGTAAAGTCCGCATCATATGGGATTTTTTTATTAATAGCTTTATTCAAAAATTAACTTTGGCATCAAGTTCTGCTTCGATCGAGATAAAAATTAAGCAGAAAAATAGTAGTCACGTGATTCGCATTATCTGTCAAATTTTAATTTTTTCCAAAAAATAATTCAAAAGTGAGGTTATTTCTGAAAATATCGAAAAAAGTTATAAGAAAAAGTTTTTTTAAATGCAGTTTTTAGCCAACATGCAAAATTTCAGCTGCATAAGATAATTTAGATTTTTTACCTATATTTTGTAAATTGTACCACTTTTGCAAAATAAGACTCAACGCAACCTACATAAAACTTCTTAGTTTTGACAATGCTTTATTTCAGATACATTTTCTTTAAAGTAGTGCCATATTAAATGTGCGTTTTTCTACAAAATTAAAATTGGGCTATTAAAATTTGGTCGCATCTGATGCAAAGTTAATTTGTTTTTGACCCTGTATAAGGTAACTTCATAAAATACGTATTTTTAAAAAGGTAGTTTGTGCCTGAAAGTAAAAAAATAAAGAGGTTTTAAATTAAATCGTTGAAAATAGATAAACTTTACGTTAAGTTAAACGTAAATTTATTTTCCAGTTAATGAACACTTTACTGATGACACTGTGTTCTTTTTGTCTTAATATTAAGGTGTATTACTTTCAGACACCAACTACGTTTTCAAAAATACTTATTTTATGAGGTTACCTTATACAGTGTATAAAAACACACATTTCTTATGGCGCTACTTTAAAGAACATGTATCTGAAATAAAGCATTGTCAAAACTAAGACGTTTTATGTGGGTTGTGTTGAGTCTTATTTTGCAAAAGTGGTGCAATTTACAAAATGTAGGTAAAAAATCAAAATTATCTTATCCAGCTGAAATTTTGCATGTGGGCTAGAAACTGCATTTAAAAAAAACTTTTGTTAATAACTTTTTTCGATATTTTCAGAAAAAATTTGGAAAAAATTAAAATTTGGCAGATAATGCGAATCACGTGACTACTATTTTTTTGCTTAATTTTCAACTCGATCGAGGCAGAACTTGATGCCAAAGTCAAATTTCGAATAAAGCTATTAATAAAAAAAATCCCATATGATGCGGACTTTACTGATGGTGACACTGTATGTATTAGACGTTAATTTTATTCGCAAAATAATTATTTTGCCGTTGCCTCTCGATCTTGATTATACCTTTTACCTTTGGTTTCAGTTAAGGCGCGAGCTTAAAATAATTTTATTAGATTTGTGATTTGTTTTTCTAAGTTCATTAAAACAAATTTTCAAACATCGATGTTTTTCCGCGATACATTTTCTCTGGACATCCCTAAACGGAAATGAATGAAACAACTTCATCATGGCCTCAGACCAATGTCGTGACGGTCGATCTCTTATTGCTGCGTTGCCATGCTGCAGACTTTTTATAAGGTTTTAGGCTGATTTAAATTTCCCACATCATGTTAATACTTTTAACAGCGTAAGTTTGGTAAACAAGGGAATACGATTTTGTCAATAGGTTCATATTGTGTTATTGTTTCATCTATGGGCACCAGATTATTGCGTGAAAGTATGCCCAAACACATTTTTCTAGATATGCAATTTCCTATCGACATATCACAAGCCGCCCAAGACCACCCGTTCCTAGAACCCGACGTTTTGCACTCCCTGTTCCGCCGTCTTCAGATATTGAACAGTTGCGCCCATTTGCATCAACAACGCGTCACGCATACGGACGAATCTGATGATGAGTATTGCGCTTTAAGCGAAAATTGGACATATCAGAGCGACATAAGAAGATGGTCCAGGACGTGCTCGAAAGGACCTATACGTAAGTATTTTGTTTTTGTATTCGGTAATATTTTTACAATGGAATTCGGCGCTTGTAAGATTAGAAATGTCTTATTTAGCATTTGTTTTGCCCTTTAGAACGGCATGTTTTTATAATTCGACTTCGACGGCTATTTTAAATGAAAATGCATATTTTTAGAGAACTGCTAGTTGAAATGTTGAAAAGTCACGTTTGAAATGGTTAAAATTAGTTTACTGCTAAAATTATTTATAGTTATTGATTGACTTTATACATATTCAATTTTTATATAGCTAATATCGAAGAAATAAGTAAGCGCTTGGAAAGCAGTAGTTTTTCCAGTCAAGACAAGGACGACGTATTTGAGAAATGCACCCAAAGTCCAAAAGAACGGTTAAGAAGAGCAGGATCAAGTAAATTTCGACGACGTAGGGAGGGAGTATTTTTTAGTGAAAGAGAAACAACCTTAGATACAGTATCACCTATAGGCAGCCTTAAAACCTTAGAACTTAACCATGTATCAGACTCTGAAATTACACCCAGACATCAGAGGAGAGTCCGAACCAAGTCCTTTGATAAAACGGAAACTTGGTCTCATCCACCAACGGCCGTGGACCGGTAAGGACTTTGTTGTCTTTAAATTAAAATTATTTTTTAAGTATTTTTTTTGACAGGGTTGTTTGGCAGAAGCTACCGGAAACAGCAATAGCACAATTCGAAGAAAGTGAGGAGGGTAACAGTCAATCTGGAGAGAAAATACCGTTATATAATTTATCAGCCCAGCAGCTACAAGTCCTACGGAAGCTTGCATTGCTTAAACTGACTGCCCATATGGAAAAGTATTGTCCATCCCATCGAACGGGATGGAACTGGGACTTGCCAAAATTTATAAGAAAAATGAAAGCCCCAGTATATAAAGGTAATGTACAATGTTTAAACACTTTAAGAGCAATTTTTAATGTCAAGTCAATTCTAAATAACAGCTTTTATAAAAGCCGATTACAGTACTATCTTTGTTCATTATTTTCAGATAAAAACGTATTTGGCGTACCTCTAACAATAACATTACAAAGAACAGGCCAAGTACTACCGAGAAATATTGAAGAGGCGTTGCGTTGGCTGCAACAAAACGCAACCGATCAAGTTGGCATTTTTCGAAAACCTGGAGTCAAATCGAGAATACAGGCTTTAAGGAATCTCGTGGAATCAAATTTGTGTGTCGATTTTTCCGATCAACAGTCTTACGACGTGGCGGACATGGTGAAACAGTACTTTCGGGATCTTCCGGAGACGTTGTTGACTAACAAGCTTTCTGAAACGTTTATTTTGATTTTTCAGCGTAAGTAAATATTTTATCGTACCAAATTTGTGAACAAGACATATTGCCAATAAGTTTAATGGAATCATGCTTTACAGGCCATACAAAATCACATTTTGACATTCTTGTATATTCTTATTTTATTTTTCCTAACTTTTGGCTTGCTAAGTATTTCTGTATTCCAGAACATCATTTCTCCTTATTGATAATGAATATCGATTTTATCTAACCTGTCCTTATGCGCGGATATTTTCATAATTTGCTTGCTGTTTTATTTTTTATCGATTCTCTTACAGGCTTCAAGCTCACATAGGACGCCTCATATAGCTAAATTATGTCAACAAGCAACAGCTGAAACAGCGAATAAACAATTATGATTTACTTAATTAATTTCCATTCGGATTTCAGGTTAAACTTATCATCTGATGAAATGATAAAACACATGGTTTTACATACTATGGCAATTCTGATAAATACAATCCCCCCCTCCTCCCTCAAACGTAACGGAGACAAAAATAATCAACAAAACTAGTATTTCTTCACCTTGTCCTATCTGGCAGCTTTTCTCGTCAATAAATCAAAAATTTTAAAAATACTGGCAAATCGGTTCTTTATAATAAAACCACTAAGCATGAAATCATATCGATTCTGAAGGTTATTAAAGTCTGATGTTCATTAGGGTTTGACGCAAGCAACGTCTTCAAAATATTATTCTTTCAAATTCAAAAATAAAATCTCAAGTAGCTGACTAAACCACTAAAGAATCAATGGCTTGCGTTACATAGTGATTTTTCTAGTGGATCGAACCGATGCATGGGATAATCGGAATGTAACCATTTTTCAATCAATTCAGCTGATCTTGAATTCCGCATCAGATGGTAATCACAATCTCGACCGACTATGTCACGCTTTTCAAGCGGATCTAACCGGCGACTTAAGTCGGTTCCATCCGTTTCAACTGCACGATGTAACCCAATCAATAAAAAAAATCAATATACTCATTCATTTTCAGACGTTCCCGTTTATTTACGACGGGAATCTGTTCTCTGTGGCCTGCTTTTAATGCCGGATGAGCATATTGAAGTGTTGCAAGCGTTGTTGCACTTTTTGCTATCGATTGCAAAACACTCAGAGATCAACCAAATGAACGAGAGCAACCTGGCCATGTGTTTTGCGCCATCTTTATTCCATTACTCGCAAGCCTATAAACAAAATGTCGGCTCCCCACACCCTAAGGAATTGGCAGAGAACAAGGCTGGATACGATTGCTTGTATTATTTCTTGAAGAATTTCAACAGTTTATTTATGGTAAGTCTTTTAACTTTTACAAAAATAGATTACCAGGAAAGCAATGGGTATGTACCTATACGCTTGGGTGATTCCACCTCTATCCCCCCCTATTCTACACCTTTCTGGCTATTAAATATAATTTGCCCAACAACAATAGGCACAAATTGGACCCAATAAACCACACGTATAGTATTATATAAATTTTATTTGCAGGAAGCCCTGCTGAGCGCTTCTAGGTAGACTGCACTATAAATTAAAATGTGTATTCGAATATGACATCTCGGTAATAACGGTGTGATAAAGTTTTAAAAAGCTCACTCACCGTTACGTTATTAAAACGCACTTAAAATAACATTACAATGTTGATACCCTTAGAACACTATCAGTGCATACGGAAACCTATTATTTATAAGTTAGATAGTACTTTATACAAACTACTTTCCATATCTAAAAATGAAACCATTAGGCGCCGGGAGTCCTGCGCAAACAATTTTAATAAAACATTTTTTCTTTCAGATTCCTCGCGAATTCATAAAGCAATGCAAGTCTGGCGAAATAAAAGACACCAAGGCGAAATTGCTGAGCGACTTGGGTTCGGAAAATGGCGGCTGGCGCCAGTACTTGAACGAGTGCCAAGCAAATCTTCTAAGAGAAGCTAAAGAAAAGCAACGCGGTTGGGTCAGCGTCTCGGGTCACCACCCACGAATAGAAATCGCATACAAAAAAGTTGCTGATGGTATTCCATTGCGGTTGTGGAAAGGAACCGCAGAAATCGAGGCCCCGCCTTCTGAAGTTCTACACAGATTGATCAGAGAACGACATATATGGGATCCGGAACTTCATTCAGCAAGAATCGTAGCTCAATTGGAAACCAGAAGCGAAGTATTTCAGTTTGTACGTGGAAGCGTACCACCACGTCCAGCGGAAGAGTACTGCGTGGTTCGTACCTGGCGGACGGACCTCGCTAGGGACGCCTGTTTACTCGTAGAGACTTCAGTAGAGCATCCAGAGGCACTTTCAACACCCAATTCTTCTCGGGGATTGGTGCTGGCCTCTCGGTATCTAGTAGAGCCGTGCGGATCGGGAAGGTCAAGACTTCTGCACCTTTCCAGAATTGATACTATGGGGAGGGCACCGGAGTGGTACCAAAAACATTTCGGACACATACAGGCGTTCCTTTTAGCCAATATTCAAAGTTCTTTCTCCGGACATCAAAATGCAATAGGGCCAGAGAGCAAAGTGTAACAATGTCAAAAAACCACCGGAGTAGGGTTTTGAACCAAAGATTGTACATACGATACCATGAAAAGTTTATATTTACTTAAGAAAGTATATCATATTTTTGTAAAGAATTACAATATTTTGCTAATAACCGTGTACCTATTTATGGAAGTGTATGTTGTTTATATTATCTGAACTACTTTGGTACAAAACAGAGCATCACAAAAACAGTCCTGTACTTTTTGAATTCCATTTTATAAGAAATTAATGTTACCATAACGAATATTTTAGTACTTTAAAAAGAGGAGGTTGGTTGCAAACTTCAGTTTTTAACAAATAACCCGTTGCTAGAGTGTGTTGACGTTCACAAATCTAATGAACCTCAGTCGGAAAAACAGCAATTCCTGAAATAAAGCATTCATATAGCTCTTTATCAATATTAACCAATATTTTTTTGGCGCAAGCGCGAAGATTGTACAGTGCACTTTGTCAATTGGTCAATTTAAATAGGTTTTCCTAAAACTGCTGTTTGCAAAGCACCTCGTCGAATATATTTTGCGTAGTTGATATTTTTTATAATTTATTTTTTAGACTGCCGACTATTGATTTAAAAATCTCAAATAACCAGGTGCAACAATGTACTTTTCATGTGCCATGCTAGTCATTACTTACAATTTTGATTTTAATAAATAGACATTATAGTTACAATTTGGAATAATTTTACTTAAGTACAGATTTTAAAATAATTTTACAGGCCAGTATTGTATAGAAACATGTATATAATTATTGTTAACATATTAATTAAAAAATATGAATTTTTTATTGGGAGAATTATTTTTTCTCGAGACCTTAATGGCATGAGAAATAAAATCCACCTTTGTCCTCAGCTGTCCCCGGATTTTTTGCAAGAAGGAATTTTTCGAAAATCAATCCCCAAGGGGGGTTGACATTTAAAGGAATTTCTATATCTTAGAAACTTTCGTTTTGTTGAATAGCAAAGAACCCCGCACTTCTTTTATGGAAAATGGCCCTCGGTTAAATTTCCTAAATTTTTAGTTGTTGTAGAGAATGTCATTCTGATCAAAAGTATTCATGGCCCCAACAAAATCTGCCGGATACCGCGTCCAAGTTGGAAAATATGAATTTTCAATACATTAAATTTTCGTAGTTTAGTTTATAATATTAATTTGTTTTATTTTCCGAGATTTTTGTTGACCCTGTCGTAGATAGGATAGAATACTATAAAAGTAGTTTAAAATTTCTTAATATAGGTATACCGGGTGAGTGACGAAAATTATTTAATATTTTTTCTTAACATCATTGTATTTTAGGCATTAAATTAAATGTTAACAAAGTAATACTGTAGATGAAATTAGCTTCGAGCAAGCTATCAGAATTTATATTATTTATAATTATACAGGGTAACTCAAAAAATTAATATTTCTTTTATTAGTTTTTAAAGAAATTTTGTAGATATTTCTTTATGTACTGCTTGTCGCTTATCGTATGGTTCCAAATATATATAATTATCAAAATAATACAGGGTGTTTCCGATGATAACCGATAGAAAAATAACAGAAAAATACATGTATTTAAAAATCACCCAGTACTATATTCAAATTAAATCGGTTAAATTTTGTTAATTTTTAATATTTTTTGCTTGAAGTGTCCTACTTACATGTTTGTTATTGATTTCCCTTTTTCTATGACCAGTTCTGGAGATATACAGCGTCGAACAGACTCAAAACTCAAAAAATAAGCATATAAAATACCATTTTCCATAAGAGAAGTGCGGGGTTCTTTATAACAATTAAACTGCGCAAGCGAAGTCGCAGGTACCCGCTAGTAAGCCAATATATCTTGAAATAAATGCAATGGTAGCAAAGATGAGCCGTTAAAAAGAGATAAATAAAAAGCACTTGATTTGTTATTAATAATATAATTTAATATAAAATTTAATACAAAAATCAACATTTCTAACGATATTATTAGGTTTCTGACTTCCATGCTTCATACAACTAAACAATTTATATTTATCAACACATTTTATCAACAAAATGAATATAAACTTTTTATAAAAATACAATCTGTATGAAAAACCGTTCTATTACTTGACAAAATTTCGTGACAAATAAGTTTCCACTAGAAACACAATTTATCTATATTGTAAACGATCTATCACCCTTTCAGCTAATAAATATGTCGATTAATATTAACAGAGATTATTATTTTTAAGCTAGTTGCTTTGTTCTAAATTTTACCAATCAATACAACAGCATCCATAAAATTAGCTTAATAATTTCGTACTACTTCTGAAACGGTACAGAATATGTTTTAAATTAATCTCTCCACAAATCGAGGCAGTATAATATTCTCTCTACCAACATCTCGATTACAAAAAATAGTGATACCACGGATTATTAATCAAATAGAATTGTTTTTAGTCCAGCCCGACTCTGTCTTTTAGCCTCCTCACTAGCACAACATAGAAGAATACTATACACTATACAGGGTGTTCACTTGAAAACTTCCCACCTCGATTTTCCTGTTTTAAAATGAAAATGTGGAAAATCGCTCGGACCCGTCGATTTTTATTTCGAGGGGGACATCTTTTGCGTATATTGTCAATCTTGTTACTTTAAGCCCCTAGGAGAGAGGGGGGGGGGTAAGATCTAAATCTTAAATGGATACCCCTATTTTATATAATTTTTTTGGATTCTGCATAAAATTCTGAACATTTTTTAATAAAAGCATTATTAGTCTATACTTAACAGTTTCCGAGATATTTACTCTTGAAAAATTACATTTTTGAACTTTGACAGCGTCTAGCTTTCTAACTGTACGTCTTAGAGCAAAACGGCTTACATGTCCCTATCTTCGATTTTTATTATCTTTCCAATAGTGTCAACTTCCGGTCAAACCGGAAGTACTATATTTCTTACATCCGGTTTAACCGAAAGTTCACACTATTGGAAAGATAATAAAAATCGAAGATAGGGACATGTAAGCCGTTTTGCTCTAAGACGTACAGTACAGTTAGAAAGCTAGACGCTGTCAAAGTTCAAAAATGTAATTTTTTAAGAGTAAGTATAGACTATTTAATAATGCTTTTATTAAAAAATGTTCAGAATTTTATGCAGAATCCAAAAAAATTATATAAAATAGGGGTATCCAACCCCTATTTTATATAATTTTAAGATTTAGATCTTACCCCCCCTCCCTCCTAGGGGCTTGAAGTAACAAGATTGACAATATACGCAAAAGATGTCCCCCTCGAAATAAAAATTGACGGGTCCGAGCGATTTTCCACATTTTCATTTTAAAGCAGGAAAATCTAGGTGGGAAGTTTTCAAATGAACACCCTGTATATACCAGTATGACCAATCTACTTATTTCTGCGACCATTAGCTCTATGGACAGAGGAGCTCAGCAACCTGAGCTACTGAGCTAGGCTTCATAAATGACACGCTTTAAGGCCATTTGCACCATTTTTATATTAAGTCTGATTTTTACTAAGCCAGACTTATTTTTAAGCATGACTTTGATTACATTTTATTTGCATCGTGCATCGTGTTATTTGCTGTACGATAAACATTTTCGGAGCTTTATTAATAACCTTAGAAAGGATTCTAGGTTGCCCAATGTTATGAAATATCAAGCACAAGAACTGACTAACCAAACTCTAATAGCATATGTATTTGCCCAGCAGTTTCAATTCTGTTATTTTGTACACGGAAATGTAGACTCCAGCAATTTAAATTCAGTTAATGTTTTAAGCCCGCTGCCGTCTTGTACATTTACAGATAAGGAAATTTTTGACAAATTAAAAAACCAAGATACATCTAAAAGCAGCGGTACTGATGGAGTTCACCCGATTTAAAAAGCTGTAGTTTTGAATATTGCTTTGTAATATGGAGCTTACAATATCAATGCCTTATTAACAGACTGGAAAGGGTACAGAATAAATTAGTCAAATATCTGCTTTTTGAATTACATTTTACAAGAAACGTTGATTAAGTTTATATATTGTATCTATATCTACTCTATATTTAACAAAAATATTGTGTTGATATGTACCATGTGAAATTTATGATTCTGTAGAGTACCTACCGTTGTAAATAAATACCGTTTGCTTTTTCAGACGAAGACGAAACTCTTTATCTAATTCAACAAAATAATTTACTTGGTAAATATTGTCTATGAGGAAATTCAAATTCTAGGATGTCCATTGTTCGTGTTCTGTCCAAGACAGAACACGAACAATGGACGTGACTTAAGGTTAAGTCTGCGCTAATCATAGAAATTTGAAGGGTTAAAATAAAGTATTAATTAAATTAAATAATTACGTTACTTTTAAAAAGCAAAGCACATCAAAGATATTTTCCTCCCCCCTTGCCGCGGTTAAGTATGCCCCACTATATTTCTCATGCGATTATACGAAGTTGTTCGCGAAGCCTTTCTTTAACAACGTATCTCAGCAAAGATATTTACTTTGCTTAGCTGTTTAAAAGAAGCAAATGAAAAGTAGGTACCTTTTAAGTCTGCTAGGTTAGGCTTAGTGGTAATCCCGATTTAGTGTTAATGGTGCAAATGGGCATTAGTCAGGGGTCAGGGCTGCATTAAAAGTAAGCACGTTAACATCTCTTTTAAAGTTTCTATCATAAAACGTAAAGATGATTGCCTAAAAACTGAGGTTGCAACAATAACTGTTGCTAGTTTTTGCCATGGTACCACTAAAAAAGGTAGGTATGCTTTAAATCTTCAATACCAAACAAACAAAAACACCTATCAGGGTTAGGAAAACGCTGGTTGGAGCCCCAAGCTGAGCGACCCGTCACTGTAGTCCGGCCTTAAGGGCAGACGTGGAGGCCTTCGCGAACGCATAGTACGCCGTCGCGCAGGCGTACAAGTGCAGTCACAATGCATTACGCAGAGAGCTACTGATGTAGCCAGTGTTACTACAAAGGGCACGGCGAAAAAGTGGATTATTATTGCTATCTGAAAAAAAAGATGATATAATCTTGCAGAAAACTATCGCTAGTAAAACGGTTTACCTGCTCATCTTTGACGTAATGCGTAAGTACCACAGTGCCATTTTCCTTGGATGGATAACACGGGAACTCGGTCCCCTCTTCCCCAAAGGTATCTGTAAAGTTTGCGCACTTTATTTTCGGCGGGTATCCACATCCTTTTATGTTGACCAGTAGTATCGCTTCTTCGGTGTTGTTTAGCCCGGGTATTGTCCCATTGTAGCTGACGTAGATGTGCGTGCAATGGTACGCGTCACTAGTACATCCCTCACGACAAGAACTCCATGAGCAATTTGCTAAACCTAAAATTTACTTCCATGTTATATTGGATCGTGTTGGTGCTATATTTCATGACGTTCGTTTATTTATGGGCTTAAACGCTGTAAGGTTTATTCAATGGACTCACCTGCAAGTTGATCGACTCTGGTAGTTATACAGGTGACAGGTTCTGTGACAAAATCGCTAGCCAAAGTAGATATCGCTGGATCTACATAGAGAGGTACCAAAAAGAGGAGAGATGAACCAGCTGCCATGGCCAGCACGGCGAGAAGGCTCGTCGCATAGAAAAGGGCTTGTTGGCGACAATTCCGGGTGCCTGGGGCTCGGGTCTGGGATTTTTTGACTGCGGCCAGCTCCTAAATACGTCAAATCAAAATATGAGCAATTACCAAAGAAACGATTCGATACAATGACCCCTAAATAGGCTAGTAATAGGGTAACAAGGCTACCGATACGATAAATATAACTCACCTTTAACTGTGAGCTGGTAATTTTCATTTTTTAGGTCCTAAATAATTGTAAATAAGAAGCAATTTAAAAGTTTGACCATCTTTTCTTGATAATTCGCTGAACCTGTTTTTCTCTTCGGAAAATAATATGATACTGTTCAAAAGTTCGCAAAACTGTCAGTAAATAAAGGGCGATCGAAACACTGAGTAATATTTAATAACTCATTAGACACAGCGTGGATATTTATTTTATAGGCAGGCCTGGATTTAGGGGGGTTCTTAGCACCCGGCCCCGGTGAACTTAAGAAACTAAAGAACTTAAGAACTAAATAAACTTAACACTCAAAAAAAAGGTAGTATTTTTTGTATAGATTTTACTATAACGATATTGACGATAAATAAAGTTACAAATTCTATACTCTTTTTATAGCTTTTAATTTAAAAATTATTGTGGAAAATTCTATTTAAAAAAAATGTTTTTTTTGGGTCCCTGTGGTATTATTATGTAAACTCTACTAAAAAGAATTTTTCTACGTTGCAGTGGATAAACTAGTCCAAGAACTAGTAGAAGAAATCTGTGACAAACGATAAAGGCAAAGATTCTATAGATAGCCGTGAAGATGCTGATTATGTATTTAGCGCTAAAGAAATGTTAGAGATTATAATAAAAAATGATATAGTTTCCGTGTTTCTAAATACCTATGTAGCATAAGAATCTATTTAACTATTTTCATTAAAAACTGCGAATCTGAAAGATTATTTTCAAAATTAAGTTTTATAAAAAATAGGTTAATCGACAATGGGAGAAGGCAGATTAGTAGCCTTATCGTTATGTTCGATTGAAAGTGAAGTGTTGCGGGATATTAATTTTGACACTGTTATGTGTGCATTTGTTGAAAAAAAAAACAGCGTAAAGAAGCTTTGTAAACTGTTATTTTTATTGTTTTTTTATAAGAATAAGAATGTTTCTTTTTTTTTAAATTAAAGAAACTGTTTTTATGTGTTTTTACATGATGTTTTATTTTGTTTATGCTTGTTGGTATTATTGTACAGTTTAAGCTGAATAAATACAATTTTAATTAAAAGTTTAAGTATCTGTTTTATTCAAATCACAGCGTACCGTAGGTAATGTAACTCTAAAAAAAAGGGCCCCACAAGTACAGTTAGCACCCGGCCCCACGAAGCTTAAATTCGGCCATGTTTATAGGGGGCAAATCTTAAACAGAACCGCATGATAAACTGGGTAATTTTAATTTTCAAATAATAGGTATTAGTAGATGGAATAAAGGCGAAAATTTAAGTCGCGGTAACCCGCATAGTGCGTTTGAGGCCTTAACTTTAAAGCTTTAGCCCTATAAAAAAATTGCTTGGCTAGCGTTCCCTAGTAGAGGGAGGTAAATATTTCTGTATGTTTTCCCCATATCTACTTCCTTGACTTTAGGATTATGAAAATATAAAGTATTAATTTAGAAACATGGGTAAATAGATCTCTTGGGGTTAAAACGCAAATACTAAGTAATAAGATCGGGTCATGCGATAAAGGATCTATGAAATACACGGCCGAAAAGTAATATTTACAGTATTGTTTACATCATTGGTGAATTAGAAATTTAGAGCAAACACTGTAGTGACGCATCCGCCCTTTCATTTTTTTTTTCATTTCAATATTTCGTTTTCTCCAAAAAGTTTTAAAAATCTAATTGATAAATTAATAAAAGCAAAAAACAAAATTTAATCCTAATTTGCGTATATTTCGTTTCCTGCTTTTATTAATTTAAAAATCCAACCTTTTTTAACGTAAAACTGTTGGTAATTGTACCTCAGAGATGGGTATTTGGCCGATTTTTGGATAAAACGAAGAAGTAACGAAATATTGGTGAAAAACGAACGAAGAGCTTATATTGTTGATGTGTATCAAACTAAAAAAAACTTTTTGAATTAAAACTGACCACAAAAACCATCGCTTTTAAGCCCAATCGACGTATGTAGTACGCATAGGTATCACATAAAAGCTAGCCGAATGGAAAACCTAAAAATACCTAATTTGCTCGGTAAGTTAAACACTATATTAGTAGACAGTATTTAATAATCAAAAATCTATAAAAAAAAATTGTATTTTACCTTTATATTTTGTAAAAAAAAAACTGGGTCGTGTTACAAATACCAAAAAGCGAAAAAAATCAACATTCCAAAATTTGGCAACGACTCAGCACAGTGCTGATAACGATCCTACGTAAAGTAAAAATATTTTGATGATTCCGCATTGATAAAAAAAAAACAGCTGACCCACTAAAACGAGCTATATACCTTGATTTTTCGTTTCCGGAGCTCTTCTTGTTGATCAAGGAGCAGTTCAGAGCTGGAGCTCCTCATTTTTTCTGAGCTAGGACATTGGGGCTCCCGAGAAAAAAAAAATTCACAATTTTTGGCCCGTTTTCCTCATCGTGAAACCTCGACGAGGCCACCCTCGAGCCAATGCGCCTAGGATCCCTGGAAAGGGTGCGTTACGGTGTTGCCCAGTTGTGCAAAAGTTCTCACTTTCACTTTAACTCACTTCACCAGAAAACCAATGCTTTGTCACCCGATAGCTTGGTTTAAGAGAGCCGCTTGCAATTAAAAAATCTCTAAAATTGACGGTGATATTAATATAGTAATAAAACCATTTTTTCTTTCCAGTAATGGTCAGGAAAAAAAGTTGAGTTGGATAAGAACGATACATTTGGCACCGTGGCAAGATGCGCTGGCGCAAAGGACCAAACGGGAGGGCTGATCCTTCTTTAAGAAAATCGTAATCAAATTGGGGTGTAAAACATAAAAACTTTCTTCTTTCATGTTTGAGAGGTGTCAAGACGGCTATAAAGTTTATGCTGTTTATATGTTATTTTACCTCGGAAAAATTCGTGAATTGATAATACATTTCAGCACGTAAGAATCGTGAACTGAACAGCGCTTCATTCGACAGGACGACGATAGTTCTTTATGATAAAAATGTATTATCAAATAACGTTAATCATGAATTTTAGCAAGTAACATTGATATGTTTCATTATGTCATAATATGACTAAGCCTTTAATGTTTTTACAAATTTAGTCCAAGTCCATACATCGCAATTGCTTTTTGCACTATTTTTCTCGATAATTTCGGTTCGAGGCTATTGTTGAGGAATCATTTATCGAAAAACTTATAATAATTAGTACATTACAGTTACACACCATTTTGTATTTATATAACTATACTGAACTATTGCACTATAAAATCGCAGAAGAATTTGAAAGGTGATGATTATTATTAACAAAAAATTTCAACTTAATGTTCATTTGGGTATTCTTGTTATTTTTGACAGATGCCTATGGTACTTGAGAAAATTTCCATACTTAAAAAGTACGAAAAGTAGGGTCCCAATTATTCAATTTTTTTGAATAAAATTTTATTTGGATTAATTTAGTCTCAAACGACTTGAACTTACCGCTGCACCGTTTAACGAGCATCGTCGACTACATCCGAACTAACCAGTGTCGTTACATGTTATAATATAGAATCCACAAAACCCCGCATCCATTGGAAATCCTTTATTTTTTGGATTTAAGTAATTTTAACTTTATGCTATAAAAATATGTTAAATATATATAGGTAATAACAAAATAGCATTGGATACTATAAAATACACCTATTTATGTATACCTATTTACCATCAATGCTTATATACCATATACATAGTATAGTACATCTTAGCTTATTTTAAATAGCGAAGCAAAGTAAAAATCTTTGCTTAGCGAAGTTAAATTTTTTAATTTATTTCTTTCCTTTGCTGTTTAAAAGTATCTAAAAGGAACTCTGCCATCCGAACTATTTTTTTCAACTTATACTACCGACGCCTATGATTCCCATTAACATTCAATACCAGTGACTGGGTCGTCTGGTAAATGTTGGACTTTACCTGAACCATGGTAAAGTCGCTTTGTCAGTTATGTTATACGCTGTCAAAAATTAAAACAGCGACGTGACGTTGTGTGACTAACCGTTTTGTTTTTATTTTTAGGTTTGAATTTTTCAAGTACACCCTGCTGGGTAAGTAAATGCAATAGTAAGTCTGATTAGATAGTGTAGATTTCATTCAATGTTTTTTTCAAAGATAAAATATAGGGATTAATGGATTTTACTGTTAAAACATCAATGTTTACATTGATTTTGATAAGCCCAAGCCACTCCCAATAAACAGGGTTTACCTACCTTAATAATTTACATAAAAAAACGGTGTTTGGTCTAACTAAAGTTTATGAAAGCCCCATTTAAAAAAATTACAACTTTTTCTCAAAACAAAAGGCTTATTTAATTATTATTAAATTACATACATTAAATATGTATATCAAAGAGGTAATGGATTTGATCACTGCTATCTATATGAAACATAAACAATGTCCAAAAATATCCCAAATTACATTTTTATATTTTATTTTTCATTTTAGAACATAACAGCAGGTTATATATACATAATATGTAGGTATAGGACAACAAAAAAAAATAAATGGATAATTTATGACTAAAAGGGAACCATTCTTCTAAGATGTGGCGTCTTATTCTACTCCTCTTCCTATGTGCAAATCAAATAAATACTGAAAATCCCGAGCAAAACTCTCTAGAATACAGTAACTTTGGGCCGGATTATAACAATCCAAACTACCAACAAACCTACCCGGTGGGTAGCCCTTTCTATGAAGAACTCAAGTGCCCCGAATACTGGATACCTTTCCAGCAGTTTTGTTACAAGTTTATAAAATCACCACTGAGGCCTTATGTGGACGCAAGAAAACTATGCCAGGTAGGTTAAAAAAAAAAACCTAATTATGTAGAAGAGTATTTCCGATATTACCGAATATTTCCGTAACTGTACTTACTTTACTTACTTCAATTTAAAATTATTGAAAGACCTATCTTCAAACTCTTTTTCTCATGTAGCAGATTTTCTGATTACCCTACCATGTTCAAAATATACTACAATTTGTGTTTGAAATAAATTCCAAAAAAGAGTTGCGCATTTGCAATTTTCAAAAATTCGCTTTTATTTAATTAAAAAAAAATTGATTGGACATAAAAATTATAATTTTATCATTAGAATTTGTATCAAAATAGTAATTTAAAAAAATTTTTAGACCTATGCTGGTGAACAAAGCGACAGAGGTGTTTCAGACCTAGTATCCCTTAGTACTGTAGAGGAACATAGTTTCTTAGTACAACAGTTAAACCGATATGATCCTCAGCACCGCCGCTGGTACATCGGGGCCCATCAGTCGTCCCCCAATTACTATACGAACCCAGACAGCACCCAACTGCTCCAAATTGACAATGCCATTTTCAGAGATGAAATACAATCAGGGTACGGTTCCCCCGAGACTGATTTTTTGGTCTACAAGTATTCCAAGAGGCTAATGCATTGGGGCTTACAACCTGTAGTGGGAGATGAACCGTTGCCCTTTATTTGCAAGGCCCATGTGGCAGCCGTACAAAGACTCAAGGCCGACGAAAGAGATTATACATATGGAACTGAAATATCTGATCCAGAGAGAGTGCCTAGGGGTCCGTATTTCATAAAACAACCAGAGGATGCTATTTTCGACACTTCTAAAAGAAATCTCTACAACGACATCAGCTTAAGTTGCTCGGCAGGAGGATACCCCACTCCTACTTACAAGTGGTACCGTGAGGACTACGAAAACGACCGGTTGGTACCAACAGAAATCGATCCGTTAAGCGATGGAAGGTATACGATCAGCGGAGGTACTTTAATCATACACAACCCCCAGCAAAAATTGGATAGGGCGACGTACCACTGTCGGGCCACCAACAGATTCGGTACCATTATTTCTGAAAGCGTCAATCTTAATTTTGGATTTATTTTGGAGTTTGTATTGAAAAGAAGCCCAGAAGTGGGGGATTTGAATTGGGGAAAAGCGATATACTGTGATCCTCCGAATCACTTTCCAGCTGTCAAGTACTCTTGGTCCAGGGATTATTTTCCTAATTTCGTTGAAGAGGATAAACGTGTTTTTGTTTCAAACGACGGCGCCCTCTATTTCTCGGCGCTCGAAACGATTGACAGGGCTACCTACAGTTGCAGCGTCCAGTCGGAATTTTCGGATTCGGGAAGAAATGGACCATTTTTCCCTTTGAGGGTAAATCCGCATTGTAAGTAACAACCAAAAAACTGATAATTTTCACCCAAATTACGTACATACCGGTACCTGAACATGTCATATGTTTTTTTTAGCAAATTATCAAACACTGAAATTTCCCAACAATTTTCCGAAAGCATTTCCCGATGCTCCCATTGCTGGAAAGGAAGTACGATTAGAATGTGTCGCTTTCGGATAGTAAGTTTTTATTATGAATTTTATCGTTTTTCAATAAAAATGTATTTGAAAAAGAATTTAATTGCCATTGACATTTGTAGCCCCATTCCGAGTTACAACTGGACAAGAAAAGGTACGCCCTTTCCCAGAAACGCATACTTTTCGAGTTACAACAGGGTGCTCATAATCCCAGAAGTGCACGTTGAAGACGAAGGAGAATACATATGTACAGCATACAATGACAGACTTAAAATCGAAAATTCTGTCATACTAAACATACAGGCAGAACCAAATTTTACCATCCCATTGACAGGTAAACATATCGACAAGAAAGGAGAATTGGTATGGACATGCGAGGCTTTTGGCATACCTGACGTTAACTATACCTGGTGGAAAGATGGCAGACAGTTATGTAAGTAATATTTCCTCGTCACGGAATTAAACGACAAATGTATATCTTTTTTGCAGCAATGCTATATCTTGACCCAGAGGACAGAGGTAGGATCAACATTCGGGATAATGTTCTCACCATCAACTACCTCAATGACCAAAGAGACCCGGGAATGTACCAATGCAGGGCTGCCAACACCCTAAAGACTAGATATTCCTCTGCCCAACTAAGAGTATTAGGTAATATCATAAACATATACAATACAGATAGATAGAGTCTTAAAAAAATATTGTGAACACATTTTTATTTCAACAATAGTAAACCTGGACTTCTATCTAACTTCCCACAAATAACATCCAAAAAATTCAAACTTCCAGCTTTCAAGCCATCATTCAAAAAGTTCCCTCTGGAATCTGAAACGTACGCTGCTGACGGTGGGAATACTACAATAAAATGTAACCCAGAAGCGGCTCCTAAACCTCGATTTGTTTGGAAAAAAGATGGAATTGAAATAGGCCAAGGCGGTCACAGGAGAATTTTTGAAAATGGGAACCTGCTTATAAGTCCTGTCTCCAGGGACGACGAAGGAGTGTATACTTGTACAGCCAGTAACGAACTTGGTCTGGCCGAGTCTAGAGGGCGACTCATAGTTTTAAGTAAGTTCATTGTAACTGATTTAAAGTCTGAACTAAATTGTTTCAAAAAATTAAATTGATATACACGGTGCAGGAAATTGGTGCTGACAGTACTGCGATCTAGGAAATTATAAGAGTTAGAAAGGGGGTTAAATGGGAAAAATTGTATGCAATTATGTTAGCAGTTTATTGGTGCTTGCAAATCGATTCTGGTTCTTTTGGTTTTTTAGATATTTTGAATTTAAACTAAAATTTCCTCAGATCGGCTGTAACAATGTTATTTCCCTATATTTTTTAAATCTGTAAACACATTTTCATGGCATCTTTTTACATAGAATATTCCTACTTAGTCATATTTTAGTTACAACGGTTTTGCAAATCTAGAGATACCGAAGTTGCAGCTATGGATGTTTTTACTAACATTCAATTAAATCTAGATACCAATTTTTTTTTTTATCTCTAGACTTGTGTAAAGCCTTTGATACTGTAAACCATGATATACTATTAGTTAAGTTATTTGATATAGGCATAAGAGGAAAAATTTATCGTTGGTTTGAAAGTTATATAAAAAATAGAAAACAATGCGCTAAAATAGGAAGTAATATTAGTTCCTATCAAACAGTTAGATGTGGAGTACCACAAGGTTCCAATCTAGAACCCACATTGTTTCTTATTTATATCAATTATATTTCAAATTTAAAATTATATGGACAAACTAAACTTTTTGCCGACGACACAACAATTATTTATTATCGACGGGAATTATAGAACCCGGTGTTCCCGTCGATAATCGATCCTGACAAGTGATTTGTCTTTGAGCCCTGTTTCCTTCTGCCAAACTGAGCCTCACTGATGAGCCGTAATAACGGCGAAACGCGTCTGGGGATGGGTTTGGCAGAAGGAAACAGACAAAACTCTTTTCAATTATTTATTATGCTAAAAATATTAGGGGCATCCAATTAAATATCAAAAAAGTTTTTAAAATTATATTTGACGGGTTGCAATCTTATAAATTTACTTTAAATTTTAATAAATCTTCATTTATGTACATTGACAAACAAATAATAGATATGGAAAAGCAACCAATAATATTTAATGGGGAAAATATTGATTACAAAGATAACATAAAATTTTAAGGATTATAATATTGATCAAAATTTAAGCTGGAGAAAACACATAGAACATATTCGAACTTACATTTCTCCGTTAATTGGGATATTCTTTAAAATCTATTTATTTATTTATTTATATTGCACTTTACATATCTATTAATTATCTATACATTGGTATACACTATATCTATAAATTAGTATGATATTAAGTTATATATATATATTATATTATATTATATTCGTCATTGTATATCTTTAAATTATTTAAAAAAATATTTATCATGCTAGTACATTCAAAAATTCAGTATCTTATTTCTATTTGGGGTTTAGCCAATTCAATAGTACTAAAACCTTTAAAGAAGTTACAAAATAAAATTGTTAAATGTATTATTCATAGATTTTCGCACTTAGAACCAACAACAAATTTATATAAACCGAATAAATACTTAGATATAGATAGTTTATATAATTTAAAAATTTGCATATTTATTCATTATTTACTTTTAAAACAAAAAATTTCTAACATAACGTTTACAAAAGTTTATGATACAAACTATTAAAATAAACACTAACTTTGGAAAACGGTCATTGTTATAATATAATGGATTAATATTATATAATATTTTACCCGAAAATAATAAAACATTATTTAAATTTCATTAAAAAAAATATTTTCTAGTATAATTTTCTTTCTTAACCAGTTAATCAAACGTTTATAATACAAAACGAATTTTTTTTTTAACTGTATTTTTTTTATATATATATTTAAGTTAGAGTAATAATTGTTAGTTATTTTTATATACTTATCCCTGTAATAAACTTGTAAAGTTGGTTGGGAGTAAAGTAAGATAAAATATGATTCATTATTGCAAATTTATATTTAATTTCAGGAGGACCACGAATAGTTGAAAGTCCTGGTGAAAACATTGTAACTGTCAATGGACGCAATATCGACCTACAGTGTTATGCTACAACGGACGAAATGCTGGATATTGCATACATGTGGACACACAATGGCCTGCGCATTAGAGATTATGACGTACTTAATTCCAATGAACGATTGGTAAGTGAAGGTCCCAATAAAATTCCCACGTGCCTAGCACTTGATCAATTTTTCAATTAAACGCCTCTATTTTCAGAGAATGGAAGGTGGATATCTAAGAATTAACAACGCAACATTTTCCGACTCCGGCGACTACGAGTGTATAGTACAAAGTGCAGTAGGAGCAATATCTTTCAAATCCCACGTGATCGTACAGGGTCCCCCTGGCCCCCCTGGAGGTCTTCAACTAATGAACCTCATGAAAAACTCTTTTATCCTCCAATGGACCGATGGAGCGACCCATGGTATGTCCGTGTACAGCTATTCCATTAGTGGACGAACTAACTGGAACACGTCGTGGACCGTTCTAGCTGTAGGAGTGAGAGCACGTGAAATAGATCGCTTTACAGGAAGAAAAGAGGCTGAGATCGAGATTACTTTAACCCCATGGGCGTTTTATGAATTCAGAGTCAGTGCTTGGAATGAACTAGGGCCTGGCCCATACTCAGCACCAAGTCCGAAACACCAAACTTTGAAAGACAAGCCGAGAGTATCTCCAAGCAACGTTGGGGGTGGCGGGGGCAAAATAGGAGATTTGACCATAAGGTGGACCCCCTTAAGACCAGAAGAGCAACACGCGCCCGGAATACACTACAAAGTTTTCTGGAAAAGACACAATGATCAAGTTGAATTTCAAAGCACTGTGCTTAAAGAATTTGGAAATACTAATACGGCAGTAGTTCAAATAGAGCCCAAATTTTACTACACTCAGTATCTTGTAAAAGTCCAGGCTATTAATGAAATGGGAGCAGGACCCATCAGCGAAGAAGCATTGGTCTATTCTGCTGAAGATATGATTCAAGTTGCCCCACAATTTGTCATCGCCAAATCCTATAATTCCACAGCCCTAAATGTGTCATGGGACCCCTTAGAAGAAACAAGGGAAAAAGTTCGAGGCAAATTAATAGGGCATAGGATTAAATATTGGAAAAAAGATACACATGAAGAGGATAGCGTCTATTATTTATCACGAACGACCCGACCGTGGGCACTTATTGTAGGATTGCAGCCTGATACTTACTATTTTGTAAAATCTATGGCTTATAATGCTGCTGGGGAGGGGCCTGAAAGTGAACGATTTTTGGGTAAAGTTACATTTAAAACTTTAATACTACCTAAGTATATATTTTATATATGAAGCACTCTTGTTTTAGGCACCATTTTAGTTTCATCTTTTTTTCTATTTCATTACAGAACGCACCTATAGAAAAGCACCTCAAAAACCGCCATCATCGGTTCGAGTATATGGTGTTAACCCATCCACCGTTAAAGTAACATGGCGTTATGTACAACCGTCCTTGGAAGAAGAACCATTACAAGGTTATAAGGTATGTTAAGCAATCGACCCTGGAAATAAAAAAGCATGCTTCATTTATCTGATCTGTCATTGTTTGTGAGTCACAAGTGTCACAACAATCAGCAAATGAGTCATGCCTCTTCTTTTTGGCTAGTGATGTAAATGAAAAAAAAAAGTTGATGTTTTTTTTCAAAAAAACATAGGGGGTATGTTTTTTTTCTAAGGGCCGGTTTAATAATGTGCTGGCAAAGCCTCTGGCATAGTTATCCTGCTGTTAATGAAAAAAATCTGTTTTTTAATCTTCTGGTAGCGTTAACAGCAAGATAAACAATTATTGCCAGCAGGATAATTTACCCAGCGAAATATTCGGCTGTTAACGGTTTACCAGTGGGTTAAATCAAAAACCATAACCTCAAATTTGATCATTTTTGGCATTCTTTAGGTAGAGTTCACTGTTTTTAGCAATTGTAAAAAAATGAATGTGCTTTTTGATGTTAAAATGTTTTTAAATGAATCGGATTCAGATGATGATTTGGAAGATTATGTTAATATTTTATTTAGAAGGCCAAGGATTTTTCACGACCCCCCAAATCACATAAATTACTAGGATGATACAGGGATTTTGTCAATCGTTTTAGACTGTCTAACGATACGGTACAGCTTTTTTTTTACATCGAATAGAAAATATGATTTGCTCTCTATCCTACAGACTATTGTTATAATAAACTATATTTGAATTTGACCATTTTTTTTTTATTTTATAGGAACTGTGCTCTAAGCCCCCTGCTGTGTCTGTGTAAAAAATTTGCAGACCTTTTTTTTAATTTTTCGTTTTCTTTCTTTATATTCATTTTCTTGAACTTATAATAGAATAAACTCAAACGTATTATATAATATATAGAAAGAATGTAAAACACATTTAAAACATAAGGTATCATGATATATAACCCTATAATATCTCCTTTAATTTGGTGGATTTTGCTACCACATGTTGCCAAATTGTATTGCTCCGGTTATCTATCCTTTGGTTAAAATTTTGTTGATAAACTGATCAGAAGTTTTCCGGCGGTTTACCAGAGAGATAAAATTTATTCTCTTGGTAACAACCAGAGACCTTATCAGCACATTATTAAACCGGGCCTTAATTGCGTTTTTTTTCACAATAAGTAAAAATCTGTATTTTCTTGTTGAGTTTTTTAAAATAACGTGCAATCAACACGAAAATATTTTTACATTTGTCAATAAACATATATTTAAAGAAAAAAACGACCATAAACCATCAAGTTATAAAAAAATAACACAAAAACCTTGTAGTTGCACTATACAAACAATGTAAAAAGAAAATGTGTAACCTACACTAACATATACACTAACAACAGTAAATGCTCTATGCTCTTTGGTTTACTGAACAGGAACATAAAATAGAACCTATCATTCTATCAAAGTTGTCAAACTAAATAGAACAGAAACGAAAGTTAAAAATAAAATTGTATACAGGGTGTCCGGAAACTACGTGTACAACGTTTGACGACAGACTCCTGACGTCACAATAGGTCGATCTAAGCCGACTTAGGCCCGGTTTAATAATGTGCTGATAAGGTCTCTGGTTGTTACCAAGAGAATAAATTTTATCTCTCTGGTAAACCGCCGGAAAACTTCTGATCAGTTTACCAACAAAATTTTAACCAAAGGACAGATAACCGGAGCTATACAATTTGGCAACATGTGGTAGCAAAATCCACCTAATTAAAGAAGATATTATAGGGTTATATATCATGGTACGTTATGTTTTAAATGTGTTTTACATTCATTCTATATATATTATCTACGTTTGAGTTTATTCTATTATAACTTCAAGAAAATGAATATAAAGAAGGAAAACGAAAAATTAAAAAAAAAAGGTTGCAAATTTTTTACACAGACACAGCAGAAATTGTTGCAAGGGGGCTTTTAGAGCACAGTTCCTATAAAATAAAAAAAATGGTCAAATTCAAATATAGTTTATTATAACAATAGTCTGTAGGATAGATAGCAAATCATATTTTCTATTCGATGTAAAAAAAAAGCTGTACCGTATCGTTAGACAGTCTAAAACGATTGACAAAATCCCTGTATCATCCTAGTAATTTATGTGATTTGGGGGGTCGTGAAAAATCCTTGGCCTTCTAAATAAAATATTAACATAATCTTCCAAATCATCATCTGAATCCGATTCATTTGAAAACATCAAAAAGCACATTCATTTTTTTACAATTGCTAAAAACAGTGACCTCTACCTAAAGAATGCCAAAAATGATCAATTTTGAGGTTATGGCTTTTGATTTAACCCACTGGTAAACCGTTAACAGCCGAATATTTCGCTGGGTAAATTATCCTGCTGGCAATAATTGTTTATCTTGCTGTTAACGCTACCAGAAGATTAAAAAACAGATTTTTTTCATTAACAGCAGGATAACTATGCCAGAGGCTTTGCCAGCACATTATTAAACCGGCCCTTAGTTATATCCAAAATTGTCTCGTTTAGCCGGTAGAGGGCGTCAAAAATTTGTAAAAATATTGGTTTTTCCTAAATTACTTGAAAACCTGCTAATCGATTTTAATGATTTTTAGTATGTAGACTAATACTATAAAATGACGTTTTTTAGTAGTATAGTCACCGGCTGTAAATAAGTGGAAGTGTTATAAAAGTGATATAACGTCAACATTTCTCCTCATTTTTTATATGAACGGCGTTATGACAACCCAGATATTTTTGTAGAGTGACTGGATGTATTTGGAAGCTATTTTACCTCTTTAATATTTTTCGTTGAATGAGCTGTTTTACCAGAAGAAAATATTTACAATTACCTGCATACATCAATTATTAACAATAAAAATAAAACAAAGTACAACAATGTTGAAAGTATGTATTGTAAGAAACTAAGTAAAACAAAAACATTACGGTCATTTTACACATTTGCTTAAGTAATGTTTTTGTTTTACTTACTTTCTTACAATACATACTTTCAACTTTGTTGTACTTTGTTTTATTTTTATTGTTAATAATTGATGTATGCAGGTAATTGTAAATATTTTCTTCTGGCAAAACAGCTCATTCAACGAAAAATATTAAAGAGGTAAAATAGCTTCCAAATACATCCAGTCACTCTACAAAAATAACGCCGTTCATATAAAAAATGAGGAGAAATGTTGACGTATTATATCACTTTTATAACACTTCCACTTATTTACAGCCGGTGACTATACTACTAGAAAACGTCATTTTATAGTATTAGTCTACATACTAAAAATCATTAAAATCGATTAGCAGGTTTTCACGTAATTTAGGAAAAACCAATATTTTTACAAATTTTTGACGCCCTCTACCGGCTAAACGAGACAATTTTGGATATAACTAAGTCGGCTTAGATCGACCTATTTTGACGTCAGGAGTCTGTCGTCAAACGTTGTACACGTATTTTCCGGACACCCTGTATATTATATAAAAAAACACAAACTTATCTTGTATGAACATCCACGAGTTTGCGTAACGACAACCAACAACGACTCGATGAACGAATTAGAATGATTTCAGGCGCACCAGCGCACAGCACTCACAGAAGCGTAACCAACTTCGAGTCGGGCAATATGACAGACGTGCACGGTCTGTTTAATGGCGGGATTTTTAAATGATGCCTTAATGAAAAAAAACGTGGATTGGTTTTTTTTTCATGAAAAAAAAACACGTTTTTTTTTCACGTGGTCAAAAAAACGTTTTTTTTACATCACTATTTTTGGCAGTGGGGGTCTATAATTATTGTTTTGTTATTATAGTTACGTATCTGGGAATATGACCAAGACCTCAGTACAGCTAATGATACAATTATACCGTTTGGTGGCCACTTAGAGGGATATATCAATAATCTAACGCCGGGCAAAACTTATAGAATGAGAGTTCTGGCGTATTCCAATGGAGGAGATGGACGTATGAGCTCTCCAGAATATATTTTCCAAATGGGTAAGTTACTGTAAATACAAATATTTATAAAATTTTCAATTCAGTTTTGGGTTATGGTATAAAGTTCATACAGCTTGACTCAACTGTGAATGATTTTTTTTTTGCTAATTGTATTTAAATTTCCTTTAGGAAACCCAGAGTATTTCCGAAGTAGTTCTTCCACGCAAGATTTCAGTACTACACTTAAGTTTTTTAGTATAGCTCTAGCTCTAAAAATAATATTATTTAAGACTTGACCGTTAAACTAAATATCCTGTTAAGGTAAGGCGCCTACCGATAAAAAATAAAGTAACTTTACTCAGCTAATTACTAAAAAAACATTTTTAAAATTATTTTTTATTGGGTAAGGCCAGATTACGTACAAACTGTATTAGTATTAAAAATTGTACATATTTTTTTTATTTACTTCTAGAGATATATTTATACTCACTGTCGCACAATATTTTGAAATATGCAACAAAATGAATCCGTCCACGTTTAAAATTCTGTTTTTATTAGGCTATGGAGCAATCTAGTACCTTGAAAGTACCTAACGATAGCTGCTATTCAAAGTGATATATGTCCATTGTAAAGGTTGTATATAAAAGTATGTATATGCACAAAAAGCTTCTAAGCCACATATCTTTTATATTTTTTTATATAAGTAATTATTACTGTAATAAAATACTTGTCTTTTAATATTTTGTAATTACTGTGTTTTATTTGCCAGAAACATGTCCTTTTATAGTATTGTTTGGAACAATTAAATTGGAAATTCAAGCTACAAGTATGTAAAAATGCACTATTGATATTAAAAAAATATGTTTTACTATTCAAGGTCACAGTACTAGAACCCCTTATAATATTCAGTAAGCTAATAAAATACACTTAAAGTAAATTGAAATAATGACTAGTGATTGCTTTACTTATATAAAATTAGTGTGCCTAGTTCTTTTTAGGTCTTGGTACTCACAAACATAAATAATTAATGATAGGGAATGCTTCTATCTTGATTTACCTTGACCCAAAGACTATAATAATATTAACTTTCTGTTTGCTACTGTTCCTATATGCTGAATACTGTTAGTAAGAAGAAACGGGGTAGAAAGCTTTCAATAAAACAAAACTGCTTTGTCTTTGTTATACCTACAGTTTAATTAGTTTTTATCAAATTTAGCACCTGATTACAGAACTTTCTACCTCGCTACTACATAAAATACAAAACTTTTGATATCTGACAGTGTCACAACTGGACACCAAATATTAAATGCTTCTAGGGCCTAGGGAAACCAATTTCGTAAAAAAAGTTAGAGAACAAAGTTTTTTAAATTCCAAAAACATAAAAACTTACCAGGAATACTTGCAGCAGATGAGAAGAAAGTCGATTACGATGGGGCGACTTTAAATCAGCTGTTTAAAATTGTCCAGAACGTATTACAACACTCGTCGGCACAGTTATCTTAAATAATTATAGTCAAACTTTATATAAAACACTTTGAAAACACTAGAAACTTTTAAAATTCCATACCAAAGGAATCAGAGACCGCCATGTTTGCCGGTAAAACTCAAAATAATGGCGAACATGCCGCTTCCTGTCGATCAAATTTTAAACGAATCACCGATCGAGCCCAAAATAACGGTCGTATATAGCCGTTACCTGCAATACAGCATAATAGTTCTGAACCTTACTGATAGATGGCGCACGCGATCATAATCATTTATAAGATTCTGGAGTCACTATCAAATATAAAGTTAGTTACTTACTCAGTTTACGAGGGAATCTCCAATAGTTTATACGACAATTGTATTATCGATCGGTAAAATTTCAAAGAAGGGTTTTTTTTTCTTCTAAGGTATGTAAAATTTTATTAATTCACTATCTCATGTAACGACGTAATTATTCTTTGATTTACGTCGTGCCGCTTCGTAAGAACAACAAAAATTGTGAGTAATAAATTGTTGAAAAAAAATGCTCTTTTTTTTTGTAAAAATCGGTTTTGTACTTCTCTTCGTAAGTGTGGCCAAATTTCATACCGGTACAGCGAAAACTTAGACATATATACATACCTTTACATATCATATTTTTACAGGTAATTCAATTGTTCGAAGCTAAAATTTAAAATGTTTGTAGTTTATAACGAAAGAAAGTACAAAGCACTTTTAAAGAAAAAGTGAACATTTTAAATAAAATAATCGTCAGAGCAATAGAACATTGAAGAAATCTTCACCAATGCTCTTAAGGCTAATGTAGGTATTTGTCGTTTATGTGGTTCAAAAGAGAATGACAAAAAATACAAATTTTGGCAAAATAAAGTGAAAAAGCTTCATAAATTATTTGGTTGTCACGTTATTGCTGAGGTTAACAAAGACTAAGTATAACTCCCAATTTTTAATGGCAAACACTAGTGAAGCATTTGCCATTTCCCATCTTCAGTCAGAGTACAATAATTATTCTCTTATATTCTTTTATTAATGTATCAATTAAATTTATGTTGACTTAAAGCTATAAGTAACTGCTACTACGGAAAGACGCGTATTTGGCCCCTTTTGGAGAAAACGAAATATTAATGATATGTCAAATGCGTCACTCGTGTTTGCTCAATTAAACATTATTAGATTTTTTCGGTCAGTTTCAAAAAAAAGTGTTATGGAAGGGTCCGTTTTGAAAGAAGTCCCAAAATTTGTCTGTTGGGGTTACTTAATTATTATTATTGCTGTAATAGGTTCATAAAACGTTAACAATAAATCGTCGTCTACGTAATAAAACAGTTTGCCTACTAACAAACGCTTTGATATAATTTATTATTTACATAATTATTCATAATTCTATTCAAAAATAGAACATTTACATACATTTAGGCATTTTCCATACCGAACTTGAGCAATATTCCGTTTTTTATAAGTCCGACCGACAATCATAATCATAAATCTACATAATTATAGCAAGTTGGAAAAACAAGTGGTAAAAAATGTCAGCCACTTACACTAAGCTATTGACTTGCCATAAATATAAGAAGAAAATTTCTCAACAGCCCGAAGTGATAGCTTGGTAAACCCACCCCAATTTAGCGCCCTCCAATCGCAAGGACGCTTCATATAATTAAGGGTGGAGTTTGCCCGAACCGCAACCCCTATAGTTCCCATGGAAACCACCCCAACTTCCAAATGGTTATTCAGTTTCACATGATCCTTCTAAACATACCTTTAGATTATCGTTATAATCATGGACAAATTAACACAATTTGTATCGAAATCCTTCGAAAATAATAATAATGCCGGAGAGTGCTTGAATCTGACTTTTGAGGTAAAGAATGATAGTTCTTCGCTTAGTGTCAAGTCCGAAAAAGACTTTGTTGAAGAACCAGCCGCGAAAAAACCAAAAAACTGGCTCATCTCGGACATAGAAAAAAGCCCGTCGCCTAATCATGGGTGCATAGATTTACGTATTTCCGAAAAAAGTGAAGAAATAACGCCTGGTTATCAAACAGACCCTAAAAGTTTTAGTGCGGAACCTGGATCCGTCGATTTGGAGGACTCAAAATCGTGTCCTGAAACTGTTGATTGTGAAAAAAGAGAGGATAGCAACCAGGATACTGCTTGTGAAGACGAAAACAGTGACAACAAAATATGTAAGTTTGTCCTGTCTTATTTATACGAGCCAAAATTCGATATGTATAAATAAAAAAAGTAAAAACCCTTAACTTCCTCAGTGTATTCAACTAAAATATATTAGTGATTAGTGTTGGTAGCAAAAGCTTTTTTAAATTTAAATTTAAAAATTTCTGAATTTGTATAGATATGATTCGCATTTTAATGCAAAAAAGAAAAATTGAACTATAGTCACCATTTATTTAGCTATGATTCGCTTTTTATTGAACAGATAAATTAAGTCGTATGTTTTTTAATTGCTTTTTTAAATAGTCTTACCATTATTTTTCTGTCGGCCACTTCTAGCAACATTAGAAATATATTTTATTATTTATTTGGATATTATTCGCCGTTTGTTATGGTTAACAAAAAATAGAACAATACAAATTTAGAAAAATGCTTGTTCATGTAGATTTTACTCGTCGATACAACAATAATTAATCTAGAACATTTACTGAAATATACCTACAATTTAATTAAATATGGTTCGATTGAAGTACAGCCGATACTTGATGAAGATTCATTTAAAAACCATCAAAATACAGTAACAAACACCCACGCACCGCGGGGGGGGGGGGGGGGCACAGGGACGGCCCCTTCAAAATTTGCTGCCAGCTTTACTTTTCATAGGTAGGTAGTTCATATCATAATTAATTTTATTTTTTTTATATCCTGAGAATTCGTTAAGTGAAGTAGAACGTGAAAGCGCGGAATTTACAAACGATATATAGGTACTTGGAGATAGTATTTTAAAATTAAAAACAGTGTATGAACTTGCGGATCATTTATTAATAAAAAATTAGTGTGTTTCTTCAAATTTTCCAGATGTATCTAGTGCAGTGATGTTATTTCTAACTTTACCAGTTAGTGCGGCATCAGCGGAACGATCTTTTTCCAAACTTAAAATAGTAAAAACCCATTTACGTAACACCATGGGACAACAACGCCTTTCGGATCTATCCTTAATTAGTATCGAACACGAGTTTGCTAAAACATTAAATATCGACGAAATTATAAATGATTTTGCAAAAAAAAAAACTCGACGATCTGGTCGTTTTGTATAATACCTTGTATAGTACTTAGTGACATAATGTTTGTGCAGACTTGTTGAGTGTTCATGTGTTTTACTGTTTTCTGTCTTTTGGATTTTATAAAGCTCGATCACTGGCTACCCATAAGTGGTGTTTTAAAATTTTGATTTTGCATCATGCATGTTTGCCGGAATACTACGTATAATGACTTAATAACTATCTATGTTATGTCTACCAGTCTACCTAGGATTATAAAATAAATTCGAATTGTTTGCTGTTTTAATAGTAGGTACTTAACACATAATGTGGGTTTAAGCCTAATTAAATTATTACACGATTACCGAATTCAAAAATCCATAGACCTGAACCTAATAGTAATGAAAATAACAATTATAATTTTCCATTCGTTATAGAGAGGGGGCCTTGAGAACGTTTGCGGGGTGGGGGGAGGACTCAGATTTTGTTACGTCACTGCGTTATTATTAACAATTTATTAAGATACGATTTACATTTCAATGCTAAAAAAAGTTATTTAAAGCCAAGCATTCCAACAACATTGGCAGTAATTTTTCTTTATATACAGGATGTTCTCAAAGTTGAGTCATTTATTTTACCAGGTTGTAGAACTCGTAAAAATAAGTAATTGTACCAACAATCATTTATATAAAAGTTGCAGAATAAAGAAGTCATTAACAATCGAAAAAATGTAAAATTTAAAAACTTAAGACCAGCTCTTTGGTATTCTCGACCACTAAAACCCGTAAAATGAATGAATGATAAGTGATTTGTATCCTACAAAAAAATAAGCCATACCCAGTATCGCCAGTAAACAAAACATTGATAACGCAGTGGTCGAGAATATCAAAAAATCAGGTCTTAGTTTTTACATTTTTTCAATTGTTAATAACTTCTTTATTCTGCAACTTTTATATAAATGATTTTTGGTACAATTACTTATTTTTACGAGTTCTACAACCTGGTAAAATAAATGACTCAACTTTGAGAACACCCTGTATATATTCCAGTAGAATATTAAATTAGAAAAAAAAAATCCGGTATCCCTAGACCAATGCGACAACTGCATATTTTTTACCCTCGAAGGACTTCTGCATCTCGATGCACGCATATGTTCCTTGGCAACTTCACCTCCTTAGGGGAAGGTTGCCTATATTGAACCGCTACCTAAATTGGACCACACCACATGCAGTACATTTCTCCGAAACTAAACAAGTGCCATATCATCTGGCAACACTGTAAGATACTTCCACCCAGAACCTTTGATCGGCAACAAACTCAACTAGTTGGCAAAATGGCCGTTAGTGCTTGGCGTGTACAGAGCAAAACGTAATTTACACAATTTTAATGTAATATTTTTAGGATTTTCCTAAGAATTTACCTTAGAACCATAAAACTCTAAGCAAAATCTTTTTTATGGAAGTTATCGAGTAAGTTTTTCTATTTCTCCTGTTACCATGCCATATTTGTTTTTTCGTGTTTCTTTCCTGGGTGGTTTTGTAAAACACGTGGTAGTTGCTTAAATTGGACCACTGGGCGATTGCCAAAATTGAACCGGTCCAATTTAGACTTTTTTTTCAAATTGTGCAAAAACAATTTTTCTCTTTAAATAAGTTAATGTCATAACCATTTCAAGATTGCTAAAATATTTTTCTTCGAGTTAAAAAATGAATCTATGACTGGTCCAACATAGGAAACTAATAGGTACTTTTTTGCATTAGGATGTCTTCTACCGAAATTTGGATTGTAAATTTGATGTTTTTTTGAAATATTAATATAACACTTTCTATACCAACAATTTTATTTTTTATTTATTTATTTAACACCTAAGCTTCCGATTTAAATCATGTGGTCCAATTTTGGAACCCCCAGGTGCAATTTAGGCAACCGGTTTCCTATATTGAACCACTTGCAGAGGTTTTTTATAGCCTGGTATATCATAGATACCTTAAAATAAAATTCTGCAAAAAATCCTGCAGTTTAACAACATACTAAAGTATACTAAGGTATAGCTTCAAGATCGATTTTGCGTTATTATCAGGATCTATGATAAGAAATCTGGAAATTGGTCCAATATGGGCAACCTTCCCCTAATTACCATCAAGATTATAAAAATGATGTCTCTGATTGGTCCAACTACAAACCAAGAAGAAAATATATGCGGTCAGAGAAATTTTGCGACTATGACAACGATTTATCGCCTGACAATTTTCTCCACACAAAATTGAATTAAGTGTCCTCTAACGCGATTAAAGTTTAATTTATTTGGCCCTTCATACTGTATATAGGAGAAATAAGGGGAGTTTACTGTTTACATTGCATAGCTTGCATGTATTAAATCTTAAACACTTCTGTAACAGAGAATTATTATTTGTAGCGGTTAAGACAAGTAAAAATTTATTTGGCGTTCATAATTTTAGCAGCGTCGTTAAGTTTAGAACAGTCGTTAAAATTTAGTTTTATGACTCGTTTTACACTCCCTTGTCATTATTTAGGTCAATTCTTGTCTAAGTTTTATACCTTTATAGTTATAATGGTTATTTGTAATTAGTTTTTTTGTTTCCTAACATAAAAAGGTGTATATAAACACAGGGACGTAACTCAACTTCTTTTTGGAGAGGGGGAAGCGCGCAAAACTAACCAGGACTAATGCGCATTCACCGTTTTGTCAAAACCGGTGTTTTTGAATAAAATATTCAAATTTTGTCCGGTATTTCTCATTTTCTTATATCGAACACGAAGTCAAAATAACGGACAATCTGGACATCTCTCGAACAAAGTCGGCAAATACTTACTTTTTTTTTAACGTAGGTACCAGAAGAATAAGAAAAGTTTTTATACGAAGATAAAATACTATTGTTCAATTTGTCTCCCCTCGGTACGAAAACGCCTGACAGGTAAATTAGTGGTAAATATTTTTTTTTTTGGGGGGGGGGGGCTAATAATAATTTCAGGAGGGGCTTAGCCCTTAGCCTGAATAACAAACTCATGTAGTAGTAACAAGATTTATTTAGCAATGTGCTACAGTTTAACAAAGGTTTACAAAATATTTCAAATTATTTATCAATATTATCAGTCACTATTTTGTTTTTTAAATAAATAATTTTTTAATGATTTTTTAAAATTTTTCAAAGAACTTTGTGAAAGTTGTTATATTCACATAATCCTTTATGGAAAACCGATCTATATGTTAAATGTTTTGATACCCTACTTAGACAAAAATCGTTTTTATATCTGGTTAAATAGATATGATTTTCAAAATTTTGAGTTAAAAAAAAATCTTTTAAATGGGAAGGTAGTAAGCTAATTTGTATTTTAAAAATAAAAGTACAGATCAAAAGAAATACGAAATTTTTAACATTTAAACACTGAAGTTTCTCTAACATTAAATTTATTTTCGTATATTTATCCACATTTGAAATTATAGGATAGCTTTATTTTGCAAAACTTGGAGTCTATTAAAGACTCCATCATTTGCTGTGTATAAAATAGTTGAACAATATAAAAAATGAGGTAGTGTTGTAAATTGTTTTTCGTGAAATAAACTTAAATTTTGACTACGTAATTCTTTTTAAATAATTAATTTTTGTTCCAATTTTCGATACAAGATTTTCAAAATGTAATTAAAATTTTAATTTAGAATCTAAAATTACTACCAAATATTTAAAAGAGTGTATAATTTCTAATTTTTCATCATCAATAAAAATATTTATATCTATATATTCACGTTATTTCCAATAACCATAAATTTTGTTTTAGAAACATTTAATGTTAATTTATTTACCTTTAACCAGTTTGATATAGTTTTTAATTTAAAATTTCTTTACAATCAAGAAAATGTTTACCCTTTATATACAATCCGCAAACATTTAAATAAAACTTTGTTTCAAAACATTTGGTTTATCATTTATATAAAGAATAAATAATAATGGACCTAAAATGCTACCTTGTGGTACCCCAATATTATTATATTCCTTTTTAGAAAAAATGTTATCAATTTTTGTTTTTTGCTGCCTATTACTTAAACCATGTCAGAAGTAAATATTTTTTTTTTCAAGACGCATTAATATAGGTACTATACTTTTTACCGTCGGCGTCGCCGTCGCGGTTGCTTTCCCTTCTGGGATCACCGTCGCGACGCGACGGTAAACTATCGGCAAGTTATCGCCTTATGTGGAGAATGCGGGGGTCGTTTGGGGGCACTATAGTTTGCCCCACGGTTAATTGGTCCGGGACAGTGGGTAGGATCCACTAACCACATTAGAGGCACCTACCTACCATGTAATACTCAGTAGTAGGTGCTCATCATTAATTAAAGCAAATTATTATATCAGAAAATTTACAATTAAAAGCAGTTTGCACCCCTAATCCATGAAAAAGTAGGTATCTTATTCTTATTTACCCTTTCCTAAAGGGGTGGGATTAAAACGAGAAAGTCTGTCGCCCATAGGCAGCAATTAACTAATTATTTCTTCATTTACATAACTTACAAGGCAGTACAGAGGCGTGCAACAAGGTAAAGTAAATTTTGACGCAAACATTTTTATTACTCAGTCCAAGAATTGGCAAATTGACACTGTAGTTTCACAGCTGTTAGCGTTTTTCTTCTAAAGACCGCTGAAGACATCAAAAATTAATATTTGGCATATTTTATAGTTACTAATGAACATAACTTATAAAGAGACATAAACATTAAATGAGAACTGATAAAATAAATAATATAAAATATGTATACCTACTATATTTATTTGGGAAAAGCTCAGTTGAGCTATATTATTCCCCAAAAAAAAATTATAACCAACCATGTCTTATCCTAGTACATATACACATATCTACATTAAATTTGTAAGATACACGTACTCGCCAAAAAAAAGTTCCATCAGTAAACTCATATCCACCGACCCCTGTAGGTTTGTTTTTTAACCCGACCATTCTTCATCTGAAAAACAAATTTTTTTGGACAATTCGTGCTTGCACGAAATTGCTCTCGCTTATCAGAATCATCGTCCAATCACTCTTGTACAATTACTGATTTGTAGGGATGAAACTTATCTACGGATTAAGTAGAATAATAATGAATCAGTGATTCCGGTTTTATATAAAAGGTAAGGAAACAGTACGCTTATGGAAGGAGGTAATAGAAAGCAACGTCTCCAAGTTATAAGGTACTTTAATTAAGAAGACGCAATTAATTATCCAGGAGACAAATTCGTCGGTAACAATTCCCTAGGTGCTTTAAAAATCTTAAGGGCGGCATAAATGTAATTTGCTGAGAGTTTTTTTTCCACCTAATTGCTTAACAGCTTTGGGCTTTCGCAAAACGACCTACAATTTATTTTACACTGTACAATTTTTTAAAATTTAGATACAAGACGGGAGGGGAGGTATAACGTTCACGGCATGGATTTATTTTTATACAAAATATCGTCTATATGGTTTGTTTTGGAGCAAAAACCTTTTTTCTTTTAAGCCCCCTAGAAAAATTGCAGGTTATTGGAAAAATGTTGACATTCTCGTGCATAGATAATGTTTGTAGGGGGAAAGAAAAAAATATTTTCCGTAAAAATGTTAAATATTGGTACACCATTATCTATAGATAAAGTAAAATTGAGGAGGTCGCGTGCAAAACCGGATATATCCACTTTTACAAATTTTTCAGGAGATGAAAAAAACACCCTACATTTTTATTTTATCAAATAGTAGTATTTTAAGGAAACATTTTTCATTTTACGCTGTTAATTAACTGATCGACGTAAATTTTTTTGTAAAAAAAGTAAACAACTCGGCGTTATTAGCAAAAAAACATTGGATATATCCGGTTTTGCACACAAATCATATACATGGAGCTCAAAAAATTATTTATTTTTCTTTAAATACAAGTTGGTTGAAGTAATATTTTAAACACACTACGTTAGTGACAAATTAATCTTGCAGGGCTAAAGACACGTGGCACCATAACATAAGTAACGAACTAAAAACCTGTCACACACTACGTACAGACTTGCTTATTTGGATATATCCGCTTTTGTTTACAAAATTTGGATATAACCGGAGATAGTGGACTTGAAGATATGTCATTTCATTTTATTTCTTATACTAGCGTGTTTTTTTTACAGGACGTTTTAAACTTTGGACTTAAAACATCATTTTGACTTACCCTGGTATAGAAACATTTAAGCAACCAAAATTACATCAGAACAAACTGCAGCGTAATTTTAATGAATAGATCTATCGCCCAGCGAAAAATTATTGCAATAAAGTCAAAAATAAAAAAGTTATGCCATATTGAAATTACTAAAAAAATTTAGGTGCCGGTTTTTTTTTGTCGGTGAGTGTAGATAGATATTCAAATAATTCAATATGGGGACCTGAATTTAAATTAAAATTAAACATTGTATTGACGATACCTTAAGATTAGCTGTATTCAATCCAAGTGACAGAAAGAGGGTGAAAAACACTTTGGTCAATTACTTAAACTGAATAGTATATATAGGCGCTACCATTCCCTTCTATAAAAATCACTTCAGATTCGGTCTGTTTGGATAGACCTGCCAGCATATTTTGTAACTTCATTAAACTAATAGAATTAAAGTAATCTGAACGCCATTCTGTAACTTTATTACCCCCGGGAGGGAGAGGTATTAAATTCGGCTCTTTGGTGCGTTAATACCTCTCAAGGGAAGGATTTTCCTTTACTCTCGTTTTGCCTCTTTAACTTATACCTTTCAAGTCGATTTAGTGGTTATTGCCAGCAAATTTCTACGAGTTTTCATTATTATATCCAATAAAATGTTATTATTATTAAAACAAAATTGGAAAAATAAAGAACTTTGACACGTCAATAATTTGACAATGACAACATTATATGTAAGTATAGCAGAAGTAATATTTGCACCGGGTGGTCAAATAAGCGAGGACGTCGGCTTTATCTCGGAAACCATTAATCGTACAACTTTCGGAATCATTTTTTTATGGGTAAAGTGGTCAAGAGAAATAGCTGGAAATTACTTTTAAGTTCCTCATTTCGCCGCAAGGGGGCACAATTAAAAATTGTTTTTTAAAATTCTAAATTTCTCCAAAAATTCCCACATTAAGGTATAACTCTGATTAGATCATTGGAAAGCTTAGACACTTCTGCATCATTTTGGTTTAAGGCTCATTGGCGTACCGACCTTGATAAGAGTGGGAGAAGCTATTGAAGATGTAAACATTATAATGGCTGTAACTTCTAAACGACTTATCCGATTTTACTAAATTTAAGCTTGTTTGGAAGGGGAAAATAAGCATCTTCAATTGCCGTATCCAACAGTACACGACAGTGTTTAATAAAATTGCTAGAGGGCGCAATTTGTAATAATAACATTTTTTTCAATTTTATTCCGAAAATTCAAATGATACGGTATAACTATGACATCATAATCGAAAAGTAGATGAAATTTGCAAGAAAAGATGTGAAGACCGCAGTTCGATATCTTTGTTCGTTTCAGAGTTATTGCCAAAACAATAATTTTTAATACAAATTGCGCCCTCCAGCGATTTTATTAGAAACTATCGTGTACCATTAGATACGACAATTGAAGGTACTTCCAAACCAGCTTAAATTTAGTAAAGTCGTTTAGAAGTTACAGCGATTTTAATGTTTACACTTTCAATAGCTTCTCCCACTCTTATCAAGGTCGGTACGGCAATGAGCCTTAAACCAAAATGATGCAGAATTGTCTAAGCTTTCCAATGATGTAATCAGAGTTATACCTTAATATGGGAATTTTCGGAGAAATTTAGAATTAAAAAAAACAATTTTTAATTGTGCCCCCTTGCGGCGAAATGAGGAACTTAAAAGCAATTTCCAGCAATTTTACTTGACCACTTTACTCATAAAAAATCTTTCCGAAAGTTATACGATTAATGGTTTCCGAGATAAAGTCGACGTCCTCGCTTATTTGACCACCCGGTACATGGAAACTATAACTACCTAATATAAAACTATATAAGTGTATGAGTATTAAGTACCTAGTATTAAAACATTACCCCTTCATATTAAAATACTAAATTAGGGAAATCTAGCAGGAAATAAAATAATGTTTAGGTTGCTAAGATTTTGGCCACAGGATAACATCGCTGTTTGCAGTAAAGACTAAAGAAACAGGATGGAAAGCAAAGGAAAACAAATCTGCTGGGTGGAGCCTAACTTCTATCAGCAGGATCATTTAAATTGCTAAAACAGGGCGTTTTACTTTTTATCCGATCAAACTCAACAAAACGAAAATCCAATTTAGATTTTGTTTTCAATTTTGTTAGAAATGCCTTTATTTTGTCACGACGAAACAAATCCCAAGGGACCGCTTCAACTTGTCGGAACAACAAGCATTCATTGTGCGGCTTTTATTAGATTTACATTGATTTCTGTCACATTGATTTCCCTGTCTCTCTGCTACACTGTAATCACGTTGCCAATGCCAACTAATTTTCAAATAACCAACTAGTAAACTGAAATTTTATTGGTCAATATTTGTTTTGCAATCAACTTAGTCAAAGTTCATTTTGTTCCCTTTTTTATTATGTAGTTATTTTTGGAAAGTTACGGTGGCATAATATTAATAAAATGTCGGTTCCTTTTATATTTAGGTATATATCGGATATTTCCTCACCATACTATAATTCATTCCTGCTATAAGAAATTGTACTTTCTGTTAAATCCAATTATTTATCCCGTTTTACTATCAATTTTTAAGGGCAACGTAAAGTAAAATATATAGATCTACGTAGGTAGGTACCTTTGAGGAAATATCGAAAATGTGTTTTTCTTAGATTTATCTACCATTTTTCCTTGCTTCTTTCTCCTGAAATTATATTAGTTTGGGCAGGTGAAAGAGGCACATGCATATTCGCATTGCTATTAAAGTATTTCGATCATATATCTGCTTTGAACCAAACAATTATCCACTTCTTTCTGCCACTATGCTTTAATCTTTTTCCAGATATTATAGACTCCAAAGACGATTCGAATCTAGAAGAAGCAACCTCAATATCCAGGCATTCTTCACCACTTCTAAATTCCTCAAAATCTACCACAAAACAAAGAAGATCCAGGACAAATTTTACTCTTGAACAACTCAATGAGCTGGAACGGTTGTTTGATGAAACACATTATCCAGATGCCTTTATGAGAGAAGAACTTAGCCAGAGGTTAGGACTAAGTGAGGCGAGAGTACAGGTAAGATCTAGAAATCAGTGGTTAACTTATCTCCGTTTTATTAGACGCATGTACCTACATCTTTTTCAATTTACCAGTTCTGCTGGGACTGACGATGATGGAAGAAACTTATAAATAAGAAGGATTTAAAAGTCTAAAAAAGAAGCAGTTAATTTGTTTTCTGAAACATAAACGACATACAATAAAGTTTTTATGATTTGGCACTTGTGCATTCCCCAAGATTAGAAGAAAACATTTAGTATCAATTTATTAAGTGGTTTGTGAGGGCTGGAAGTGTCCAGCCAAGCCATTTCGTTCACTTGAATGGTTTTCGATATCAATCACCCTTAATGCTCCCCTAATGTCGTTAATCTACCACTTAATCGATGCTACTTGCTCGAGTTCCATTCCCTACACGTCATACGTATTCATTAGGAAATTATCAGCTAATAGAGGCATTAGTCTGAGTAATAGAGGCACAATAAGAACGTGCATTCTTCTAGAGGAAACGTTTTAGTCGTTCCTTTGATTTACCAGGTTCTTCAGGCCATTCAGTTTCATTCTTTGAACTTTAAAGGGCGTATTGATAATTTGACTCGGTTATAAGAGTTTTTTTGTAATGCCTGGTCATTTAAAGACGTAATGCGTAAATGGAAACCCTGAAAAAAATAACTAAAACTAGTTTGATGCCGAATTACAATTTTTCCTTTTCGTTTCTGATGAATTTCGTTTGCATTTTTAAAAGTCCTAACGTTAGCAATTGATCGTTATTGTTGGATATATCGTCGAGTTTTTAAACGTCTTAATATTTTTCAGGTTTGGTTTCAAAATCGTAGAGCCAAATGCCGAAAACACGAAAACCAAATGCAAAAAGGTACGTATAAAGAAAATTAAAGCTCAAATTTTCAAAATTGGTAATTTTCTATTGAAGGAATACCTCGAGGAACTAATCACAAATAAAAAGAATACATATATTAATCCTTATTCAAATTAAAAAAGGTACATTATGCGAACAGAAAATCAATGCTGGAGAGTCTATCAATTAGCAAATCCGTTTAAATAATCCCAGTTACCGGGGTGAGTTACCCTGGCAAAGCAATGAATAAATAGGTTACATGTTTAGTTCATATTTGAAATGAATAAACGTGACTTAACCCCTATTTGTAAATGTAATTTGCGAATGTGCTAGGCCCGGTCTGAACACTGGGGTGCGAGCAAATCTCTAAATAACCATAGGCCATAGGCGGGGATATGTTAAACACTACATAAATAATCACTTTAGTTAACTGGTAGGTACACGAGGATTTTTATTTAATCCTGCTATTGTATCTAATTCTCTTTTAATTCGGGAACGCGTATGTTAGTTTTACAGGCGGCTTTAAGTTTAATGCTATTACAGGTAGAATTGACAATAGTTCTTCAATAAAAAACGACCAAGTAAAAGATGAAAGTGAATGACAATTCACTCTCTCTGCCGGCCCCTTCAAAACTTGCTGCCTGGTATTTCATTTCAAAATTAATTTAATTTTTTTTATATCCTGAGAATTTAACTTCGTTAAGCGAAGAACAATTACAAAAACACAAACGGTATACCATAAAGACTTGTCTATTGACTTTCCTAGTCAAATTTTAAGCCTTAGAAAGGGACTTGGAGATAGTATTTCAAAATTAAAAACACTGTATGAACATTGCGGATCATTTATTAATAAAAAATCAGTGTGTTTCTTCAAATTTTCCAGATGTTTCTAGTGCAGTGACGTTGTTTCTAACTTTATCAGTTAGTGTGGCATCAGGGGAACGATCTTTTTCCAAACTTAAAATAGTAAAAACCCATTTACGTAACACCATGGAACAACAACGCCGGTCGGATTTATCCTTAACCAGTATCGAACACGAGTTTGTTAAAACATTAAATGACAACGAAATTATGAACGATTTTGCAAAAAAAAAACTCTCGGCGATCTGGTCGTTTTGTAAATACCTTGTATAGTACTTAGTGACATAATATTTGTGCAGACTTGTTGAGTGTTCATGTGTTTCACGGTTTTCTGGCTTTTGGTTTCTATGAGGCTCGATCACTGCTACCCCCGTTACTACCATTCTTCTGTAAGCAACATTATAAGTGGTGTTTTAAAATTTTGATTTTGCTTCATGTTTGCTGGAATATTACGTAAAATGACTTAATAAAACTACTATGTAATGTCTACCAGTCTATCTAGGATTATAAAATAAATTCGAATTGTTTGCTGTTTTAATAGTAGTACCGTGCTGCCATCTAATAAACAACGATCAGAGTTAAATGCATGTGGTTTCGCTATGATCACCCTATTGTACTGGCTCCAATTGAACCTCAAAGTTTTTGCTCTGTTTTGTTATAACTTTCAGGCGAATTGAAACAAACATAAGTACAAAAATAATTAATTTTTTTGCATGCCCTTATAATGATACTCTCTCAGAATTAATTGGTCTAATGATTCCTGCGTTCGTACATATCTAAATCACTATGATTACTTTTAGGTTTAGGGTTTTTGTTGCAAGTAGCTTTTGGGTAATGCCGGTCAACCCAATTGGGGCAATACCAGTCTAAGTTTTGTATTCTTTTCTAGTTTAATTGTTTAATTTTTATATTTTATAAACATTTAGAAGAACTTAATGAAACCCTTGGTAATATATTACTTTATTATACATGGATGTGTTTTATTCCTTTCTTATTAAAAAAAAATATATTCTAGAGTAATTTTTGCCATATAAAATGCATTTAAAATGGACTGACCGGAATTACCGGAAGAGTGGGGGAATACTGGTCAATGACACTTCATTTGTCAGGTCCTAATTTCTCTTTTGAGGTGAATTATTTTGATTTAAATGGAAAACCATGATCTAGTGGATGGGTCAGGCTATCTTCCATTCTACTTACTTATAGCAAAACAATACTATTTGTTTAACTACAGTGTGTGTATAAAGTCTGGAAACGGCTTAATAACATCACAATTTACTAGCCGATTTAAACCAAATTTGGTACAGTTGTGTAAGAGGATCTAACGCACCGAATGACGATATTGGCGTTGTTGCCAGCTTTTTAGTTTGTCTGGAATTCGAACGAATTTTATATTTTTAAATATAACACCCAGTATATTTTTACATTTTTAAATTCCACATAAAATTATAATTATTTTTTATTAAATGAATTATTAGTCTATACTTCATAGTTTCCGAGATATTGACTCTCGAAAAGTGACATTTTTGAACTTTGACAGCTTATAACTTTCTAACAGTACGTCTTAGAGCAAAACGGCTTACATGTCCCTATCTTCAATTTTTATTATCTTCCTAAAAAAATCAACTTTCAGTTAAACCGGAACAACTATATTTCCTGCTTTCGAGTTACATCCGGTTTAACCGGAAGTTGATTTTTTTGGGAAGATAATAAAAATTGAAGATAGGGACATGTAAGCCGTTTTGCTCTAAGACGTACTGTTAGAAAGTTATAAGCTGTCAAAGTTCAAAAATGTCACTTTTCGGGAGTCAATATCTCGGAAACTATGAAGTATAGACTAATAATGCATTTAATAAAAAATAATTATAATTTTATGTGGAATTTAAAAATGTAAAAATATACTGGGTGTTATATTTAAAAATATAAAATTCGTTCGAATTCCAGACAAGCTAAAAAGCTGGCAACAACGCCAATATCGTCATTCGGTGCGTTAGATCCTCTTACATAACTGTACCAAATTTGGTTTAAATCGGCCAGTAAATTGTGATGTTATTAAGCCGTTTCCAGACTTTATACACACACTGTATAAGAAATCTAGCTTAGTGGGTTTAACCCTAATTAAATTATTACACGATTAACGAATTCAAAAATTCATAAACCTCTGAACCTAATAGTAATGAAAATAAGAATTTTGCATTCATTATAGAGAGGGGGCAGGGGGCCCCTAAAAACGCTTGAGACTGTGATACATACCTCAATGGAAAAACCAGTAATAATTATAATAATGTTTATGCTCACGTTGATTATGTGAAGTGAACTGAATAAAACTATCAAAACAATCTCTAATAATTAATATACGTATAATATTATCAAACAAGTGCGGAAACACCCAATTCCCGGCCGCTAAGAAGTAAAAGAACCTACGTCGCGTAACGCCCGTGGAAGCGTTGAAGTAAGCGAGAGATGGGTAAGTATAATTTAGTGGTCCTTCGGGACCATCCACATCGGGCGGCCAGTCTTCTTATGCTCGCCATTTGAATGACTGAATGTTGCAAAATTGCACTCCGGGGGAATTATTTCATTTGATTGAAAACTCTCGCCTTGGCGGTATTTTTTTAGTCCGCTTCTCTATATAAATTCGATTATGTACCGCAGATTTCTGTCGGGGACTACAGCCTACAGCCCTAATTTATCTACCACTTTACAGCTACGCTCAAGCCCCCGGAACATAAACAACAGTCATAATTTGATATACTTAAAGATTTCTTTTATTTTTTTTTACTCTCACGAAGCAATCTGCTGTTATGCAGAGGCAGGCCCGGACTGGGTATAGGGCAGATCGGACAAATGCCCAATGGGCCGTTCTATAGTATACCTATTAGGATTACTGGGGTTGAAATAAATATCATAAAAACGATAAATTCTCGCTAAAAAAATCAAATCTACCGAATTGTGTTGGAATCTATCAATAAATAAAAATAAAACAAGGAAAAACGAAACGAACATATTTATGGTCTGTTTCCTATTGCTTGACAGCTAAGAACCCCCATTAAAAATGCAAGACACAAATTTTAGCTTACCGGATGCATAATATTTTTCGCCTGAAAGTAGGGTGAAGTAAGGTAATTTCGTGGCATAGGTAAGTTCGTGAAAAATTTGTCAACGAGTTGCCTGTTGCTTTAGATGGATGATTTCTCGGCTAGTGGAAAGCATACGATGCTACTAGATGGCGCTACTTGTCGCGTTTCGATATCACGAACATACCAGACATTAAAAAACGTTGTTTCCATGTCATGCGTATTTCGACGTGCTTTTTCGCGGGTTTTGCAATTGAAAAGAGATCTGCTGCTTCAACACCGGCGTATACAAGGGGGGGGTAATGGGGGTAATTACCCCCCCCAAGATTACTTAAGCGTTGTTAAATTTTTGTCCTTACTCCTTAAAGCTGCTATTATCTAGTATCCTAGCCAGGCACGTAGCTAGGGGGGAGGGTACAGGAGGCCTGAACCCCCTCCGAAACTCGAGCTCTGATTTCGGCAACATAGGCAATACATTAAACATTTCCTACACTATTACATTTTCTTCACCTCAATTATTACCAGGTTTGTTTTTGAGATTTTCTTGAGGATTTTGTGTTGTGTTTTTTATTTTTCCCACTTGAAAACCAAGCACCATGATTCAAAAAAGGGCGTGGCACCCAAAAAAATTTCGCCTGCGGCGCTTTTTTTTTGCACCTTCGGCGCGATCCCAATAGCCCCCCCCTCCAAAACAGATCCTGGCTATGTGCCTGATCCTAGCCAATCAATTACCCCCCCCAGACGCATGAGCTGGATACGCCGGTGTGCTTCAACAGGATTAACTGAAAGCTAGGCCTATGAAATTTATATCAAATATAGTATTTTAGATTGGGAATCTTTTTGTCAAATCCGATTAACAAATTTTGGCTTAGTTTTACCGTAATTGCTTATTCTGTGGAGCTAATTTCTTATGATTTTTGACTTCCATTGAAGATGTAAAAATTCAAGGGTTGTTCAATTTTAATTATCTTTTTCGTATGCAGTAAAATTATCCCGTATTCCAAGTTTATCTTATTTTTATCATTGCTTACGAACAAACCCGAACCTAACCCAAAAGAAACGTAATTGAACATATTACGAACTTACCTAGTATCACGAAGTTACCAATGGTTGTTTTTAATTTCAGCTTTAAAATGCAAGCAAACAAAAGAAACTATCGCAATTATGAAATATGTGAATTAATAGAACCTGGTAGGTGACTCAGAATAAGATTTGACGCATAAAATATTACCTTGTAACCGATAATAAAACCTTACCTAACAATTTTTAGCATTAATGGTTGTCTCACAAATATACCTACCCGGCCAATATCACGAAATTATATATCCCATCACGAAATTACCTTCCCTTGACTAGGGCTACTTTAAATGTTTATTTTTGTAGTGTTTCTGAGTTCTCTTTAAAGAAAATACCAAAATCTAAAAGCAAAATGTTAGGTCTTAGCTCCCCGACAATTATCGCAACCACCGCAGGCCATTTATATTACTTTGCGACGAAAAAACTATATTTATCACGAACATACCTTACTTCACCCTATATCTTTTTAGTAACATAGTAACAATACAGGTAGTTTAAACACTATATAGATTGGCACACCCCTAATTTTACCTTTTACAATATAAGTACCAAGAGTAAAAATAATTGGAATAGAAGATCAAATGGATGAAGAAGAACTAAAAAAAAACATAATAGAAAAAAATAATTTTTTAAAAAATCCTCAAATTAAAATTGTTATTGTTATTAAAAAAATGAAGACAAAGACATGGCCATTTTGGAAGTGGATCCTATTAATTTTGATGCGATTATGGAACAAGGTATTCTTTTTGTTGACTTTTCAATATGTCCAGTATTTGAGCATGTAGATTTATTAAGATGCTTTAAGTGTACAGGGTACAATCATTCAGCAAAGAATTGTACGAAAAATCAAGTTTGCATGAAATGTGGAAACGAAGGTCACAACGCAACAGTGTGCAATACTACAAGTAATATGACTAATATGGTAATTTGCCCAAATTGCAATGAAGTAAATAAAATATTCAATTTGGGGTATTTTATAAATCATTGCCCATTTGATTTAAATTGTAAAACATACATTAAACAAATTCAAAAAGCAAAATCAAAAATTTATTATAAACAAAAAGAATAGCAAAAATTAGAGAAACAGACACTGAAAAACAACGTCAAAAATCAGGATCTTTATGGAAACAAAATTTACCATTTGAATGTACAAGGTTATTTTAGCTCAACAGATGAGGTTAAAAATTGTATCACAAAAGAAAAACCAATTATTTTATGTTTATCGGAAACACATGTTACCCAAGATACAAGCAATAGTGAAATGGAGATAAATAATTATAATTTGTTCAAATGTACATCAAACTCAAAACACACTGGAGGTGTCTTAGTGTCTTATTTTAATGAAATATCTGTGGATTATGAGTACAACTGGTATTTACATATTAAGTTTAAAATGACAAAACAAGTTTACGATATTTGTTTCTATTACAGATCACCAAATGGAAATATTGTAAAATTTCTAGATTTTTTTGAAAAAAATTGTGAAATGTTATGGGATCAAAATAATATAGGTATACATATGGGTGATTTTAACATAAATTTTATTAATGATGAATGCTACGTAAGACAATTTAAACAAATTATTGGGTTATCTGGAATGAAGCAATTAATATCAGAATATACAAGAGTTACGGAGAAATCAAAAACTGTTATAGATATGGTAATAACAAACGAATTTTCTTTAAATGTCGGAGTTGAAAGTAACCCTAAAATTAGTGATCATAATTGGATCTTCGTTGAAATAGAAAATGTATGTGAAAATTACAAAGAAACTAGAACTGTGACCTTTATTGACTGGAACGTATTTCATGTTTTTGGAATTATAACATTTTGGATATAAATTTAATTTTTACGCAAACACTCATACTCAATAATGTAGATCAGTGCATAAATAAAGTACAGGAAACAAAATTTATCATAATTCAAAATAATCCGACGCCGTGGTTCAATATAAATATTTTAAATGCAAAAAAACACCGTGACATATGTACCAAAAATTTTTAATAACTAAAAGCAATGAAGATTGGGAAGAATATAAAAAACTTAGAAATAAATGTGTATCAGTTTTCAGAAGAGAAAAGACTTTATATTATGACAAACAAATAGATAATACCAAGGGAGATTGTAAAAAAATGTGGAGAACCTTAAAAAATTTAGTTAAACCTACAGTTAGAAATAACATTAAAGAAATAATTTTTGAAGATAAAAAGAAACAGAACCATTTATTATTGCTGAAAAATTAAATTCTTATTATATTCATAGCATTGAAAAAATTATTCAGTCAATAAATTCAGGAAATGAAGAACTATGCCAAATAGTTAATAGAAGTGATCATTTTTTTGAAGAATTCAATGAAATATCATTAAATAAATTAAAACTAGTAATTTCAAAATTAAATTCAAATAACAACTATGGAGAAATATTGAATAAAAAGGTGTTAAAAGAAACATTTGGCAGCATTGGTTACCCATTATTAAATTTTATAAATTCTTGTTTAAAATATGGAAATATGCCTGATGAATTAAAATGTTCTTACATTACACAAGTGCCAAAAGTAAAAAAACACTAAAAGATGGGATGAGATGAGGCCAGTAAATGCTTTATGGAGTGTTGAGAAATTATTAGAAGAAGTCGTATATGAACAGTTATTAGAATTCATTGATGCCAACAAAATTTTAGTTTCCTTTCAAGCTGGTTTTCGAAAAGGGTACCTACTCTACAGAGACAGCCATTCAATGTGTGATTGAGACGTGGAAAAGAACCATTGATCAAGGGTAAAATGTTATAGCTGTATTTTTGGATTTTAAGCGGGCATTCGAAACAATTGACAGGGCTAGATTATTGAGTAAATTGTATCAGTATGGTATTCGCGAAAACGTTTATAAATGGTTTAAAAATGATTTAAGTAACAGGTCACAAAAAACAAAAATATCAAAAACATATTCAAATAAAAAAATAAATAATAAGTATAGGAGTTCCTCAAGGAAGTATACTAGGTCCAATATTATTTATTTTATACATCGACGATATGCCTTTAGTTTTAAAAATGTGTAAGTTACAAATGTTTGCTGATGACACCTTAATTTACATTAATGTTTTAAATATTTTTGATGGTCTAAACACTCTAAATTCTGAGATAAATATATTATTAAATTGGCTAAAAGTAAATAAATTTTTAAATTAAGTATTTCAAAAACTAAATGTATGGTTATGGGTATATAATAATTTAAATTGTCAAAATATAAATGTTGTAATTGATGGTGAAAAATTGGAATTAGTAAACAGGTTCAAATATTTAGGGATAATCATTGATTCAAAATTAAAATTTTAAAATTATTTTAAAAGTATTATCGAAGATTGTCGGAAAAGTAGATTATTTTAAAATAATCAGTTCTAATTTAATTTAATTACTTGGTTTATTGAGGTTTTACGACTCATGACTCTCAGCTATGCTGTCAGGCTTTAAGAAACAGAGTATAGCCACTGAGAGTCCTGTAACTGTAGTGGAACCTCTCACCAAACACCTTCTTGTGCCTCACTTGATTTAGGTTTAGGGTAATTTTTTTTTATTTTAAAATATGAATAATATGTAACTAGGGCTAGTGTCAATTAATAAGTAGACAGAGGTAGCTGCTTTAAATTATTTATAAATAAAAAAATGATGTTATACTTATAACGTACATCTATTAAAGGTAGTATAGAACCTACAACGCATATCATGACATATTCATGGTAAGCATAGAGTTATGAGGGTTCTAGTCCTGGTTTAAAGATGATTTTCTCTTAGAAATAGCCGCCTCTTCTAAATAATTTAATGTATTAAGTCGGATTTATGGCCCTTGCCCGGGAGTTTGGACCGCCTCTATTTTATCTTAATGTTGCGGAACACAGCCGATTACAAACAACTTTTTTAAATTATCGCCTTGAAATATGGCAACTTGTTTTACAAGCAAGCAGCTTTTGAAAAAATACCAGCTATATAGTATAGTACGGGTCAGTTAGGACAGTTTTTATTTCGACATTTCAATCTAAAACTTCTCCCTTTGAAACACTTTTTACCACACGACGAAGTTGTTTGCTACATAGAGACACTTATCATCAAATCATTCATAACATTTTTTTATTCAACCTGTATACTGGGCTATAGTCAATTCCTTTAATAAAGTTTAATTCGTTTTTATTGCTCGGTAAATCAAACAGAAACTGCTCAATCAACAATCATGTATAGGTACAACCTAATCCTATAATACTGATGATGCTCAGCAACCAGAACAATTAAAAATTCTGCTTCAGAATTAACTTAACAAATAATATTGGCAAAAAATAAGACGCCACTGAGTTTTTGGTAATTTTTTTATATTTTTTTTGGATTAGGCAACTAAAAATATCTTTTTCTTGCCTGTTAAATTGTTTTCATATCTTGCTTCGTTTTCGAGAAATTAAAATAAAAACAATTTTATTGCATATCCCTGGAAAACAAAAATCATTAAATAATTAATACGGCTACAGGAACGGCCCTGGTAGTGGCGACTTCGTCATTTCGTTTTTTGATCAATTTTTCGTTATTTCTTCGTTATATCCAAAAATCGACAAAAGCCCCGTCTTTGCAGTACAATTACCTACTGTTAATAAAAGCAGAAAAAGAGATGGGAACAATTTTGACCAAATTTCGTTTTTTTACTTTGATTAATTATTTTCAATTAATTTTTTTTAACTTAAAACTTTTTCTATACAGGAATTATGATGAACAATCACAGTCCCCCTTCAAGCACCCCTCTGGAACCGTGCAGAGTAATACCATATATGAACGTACCAGCTCTGAGAGGCTTGACACTTGCTCCAGGATCCGTAGGCCTGTCCAACTATGAAAGGATGTCCTCTGCGTCATTTCCACAACAGGGAACAGCTTTTTCTGCTATTAATTCCGCTTTCATAACTGCAGCTCATCAGGTAAAGTTATTGTGGTAGCATGGGGTGATGGGAAACAGCGGGTAAATAAAGCTAGTCTAATATTTCGTATCTTACCTACTTACATACAGTTACGATTGTGTTCTCATTCACGCCATTAGAGGTTTTAAAAAATTATGATATTATTGTAAAATAAATGTTGTTTTTTGCTTTCTAGTATGCGGCAGCAGTTGCTGTGGGAAATAATCCGGCAAGTATACTATGCCCCCAGTATCCCCTAGAATTTGCTGCTCTAGCAGTTGCCCATAAAAATTCCAGTATTGCAGATTTAAGACTAAAAGCAAGAAAGCATGCTGAAGCCTTAGGTCTTTCGTCCCGGGAAAAATCGCACAACTAGTTTTTGTAGATTTATTTTTTAATTTTCTTCTTTCTATAGGAAATACCAATTCTACACTTATAACTATTGGCATTCGGACCGACTTTAAAGGTTAAAAATAATTTAACATCAGGGGCGGATGGGCCCGCCGGGACACCGGGAGATCTCCCGGTGCGCCGGTCCCTCAGGCGCCGACAGGCGCCGCCGCTGTTTGCGAACTTTTTTCTTTTCTTTTTTAACAATTTGAATTAATTTTGAAAATAATCGAAAAAGAAAAAAACCAGTTCCTTTTTTATTTACAGTATCACCAGTAAAGTCCGCATCATATGGGATTTTTTTAAATTAATACCTTTATTCAAAATTTGACTTTGGCATCAGATTCTGCTTCAATCGAGATGAAAATTAAGCAAAAAAAAAAATAGTAGTCACGTGATTCGCATTATCTGTCAAATTTTAATTTTTTTTTAAATAATTCAAACGTGGGGTTATTTCAGAAAATATCGAAAAAGGTTATTAGAAAATTTTTTTTTAAATGCAGTTTCTAGCCCACATGCAAAATTTCAGCTGCATAAGATAATTTTGATTTTTTACCCATATTTTGTAAATTGCACCACTTTTGCAAAATAAGACTCAACGCAACCTACATGAAACTTCTTAGTTTTGACAATGCTTTATTTCAGATACATTTTCTTTAAAGTATAGCGCCATATTAAATGTGTTGCAAATTTGGTCGCATGTGATGCAAAGTTCATTTGTTTGTGACCCTGTATAATGCAACTTCATAAAATAAGTATTTTTGAAGACGTAGTTTGTGTCTGAAAGTAAAAAAATAAAAAATAAAATAAAGGGTTTTTTAATTAAATCGTTGAAAATAGATAAACTTTACGTTAAGTTAAACTAAAATTTATTTTTCACTTAATGAACACTTTACTGATGACACTGTGTTCTTTTTTGTCTTAATATTAAGGTGTATTACTTTCAGACACAAATTACGTTTTCAAAAATACTTATCTTATGAAGTTACCTTATACAGGGTCAAAAACAAATGAACTTTGCGTCACATGCGACCAAATTTTAATAGCCCAATTTTGTAGAAAAACACACATTTAATATGGCGCTACTTTAAAGAAAATGTATCTGAAATAAAGCATTGTCAAAACTAAGAAGTTTTATGTTATGTAGGTTGCGTTGAGTCTTATTTTGCAAAAGTGGTGCAATTTACAAAATACAGGTAAAAATCAAAATTATCTTATGCAGCTGAAATTTTGCATGTGGGATAGAAACTGCATTTAAAAAAACTTTTTATAATAACTTTTTTTGATATTTTCAGAAATAACCCCACTTTTGAAATATTTAAAAAAAAAAAAAAATTTGACAGATAATGCGAATCACGTGCCTACTATATTTTTGCTTAATTTTCATCTCGATCGAAGCAGAACTTGATGCAAAAGTCAAATTTCGAATAAAGCTATTAATAAAAAAAAATCCCATATGATGCGGACTTTACTGGTGACATTGTATGTTATCTTTATGTTAAATATTTTTTATTTAATTTTTATATCAATAATAAATATTTTTTTCACCTAAATGTGTTTTAAATGTAAAAAATAAAGTTTGTTTTTTTATTTATGAGTTATTATAAAAAATATGTCGAAAGTGGATGAAAAAATACATATTTATGTCTTTTAATTTTTTCATTGGATCGACACGACGCGGCGCCGTTTCAATTGACTTCCCGCGCCGGTTCGAGGTGTCCCATCCGCCCCTGTTTAACATCATCGGAATTCAAATCCGGTTCTGTTGCGATTACTATCTGACATGCGGGACCTCTAGTTTTACTCGCCTCTTTTAACTTCATTTTAAAAGTTTGTTTGAATGCCTCAATTTTTTCAATAGTAAAGTTTTATGAGCAGCTACAAGCTACGATTATTTCGTCTTTATATATGATAATTTGTATTTTTTCTGTGATATGTTTTATAAATATTATTATTTGTACTTTTAGGTGTGTAGGTACTTACTTATTACTCATCCTACACAAGTTTTTTTTTTAAGTTCTATACGTATTTTAGAATATTAATAAAAATTATTTTGAATAATTCGGAGGGAGTTAAAAAACATGCTTGTTTTATTACATCCTGATATTTTCAGATATTTAAGAAATGCGCTAAAATTGTATATAAAACTTTTCTTTGTACCTTTGAAAATGTGTCAATCCATTTGAATAAAATGATGGCAAGTGCCAAAATCATCCAGTGTTTTTTTTTAACCCCGATATTCTTTTGCACCTACGTGTTTCGTCGTTTTTTTTTTAATTCACGTAGATAGAGGGGTTGAGAAGAAGAAGAGAAGAAGGTCTTTGATTTTTACTTAATATAACTGGTAAAACATTATATATATGATAAAACAATCAAAAATAACATTAACCAACTTGTTTAGCACTGTAGATCACAAATTACGTAAAGGCCATAGTTAAGCAATAAATGAACCTCTTATACAGAAAAAAACTGTTATTATTACAAATTGCGCCCTCTAGCAATTTTATTAAACACTATCGTGTACTGTTGGATACGGCGATTGAAGGTACTTACCTTTCCCTTCCAAACAAGCTTAACTTTAGTAAAATCGGATAAGTCGTTTACAAGTTACAGCGATTTTAATGTTTGCACATTCAATAGCTCCCCCTACTCTTATCAAGGCCGGTACGCCAATGAGCCTTAAACCAAAATGATGCAGAATTGTCTAAGCTTTTCGATGATGTAATCAGAGTTATACCTTAATATGGGAATTTTCGGAGAAATTTAAAATTTAAAAAAATAATTTTCAATTGTGCCCCCTTGCGGCGAAATGAGGAACTTAAAAGTAATTTCCAGAATTTTCTCATGACCGCTTTAATCATAATTTTTTTTTCTCCAAGTTTCTATGCCTAGTAGTTTCCGAGATATGGCCGGTCGCCACCCTTAATGAATCACCCTGTATAAACCTGCATCAACTAACAAAGCGGAAATCACCTGCAAGGGCGCCAAAAATAAATTAAGAAATATTAACTAATGACTGAGAAGAAATATCTAATCCCCCAGTAAAAAATGATAAGCTAATTATATTAGGGAGAAAATGAACACTAATTAGATTTGAAAAAAACGAGAAAGTGGTCCCCAGTGTTTGTTTTAAAATCACAAATCAAAGTTTTATGTGACTGACCCTTGTTTGTAAAGCCACAGCGCGCCACTAATTCCATTATGTCCAATCAACAAGAGCAAGACAGCCTAATCATTTCTGACACTACAAATGCGAGGGCTCTAACTTAATAAATCTTAAACCAATAATACTACAACACTGTCAGATCTTATATTACTGTCGATATTAAAGATATCCTCAAATCTTTCTCCGTATACCTCACTTTAATTTTGATATTATCAGGTAAATGCCACAAGTATATAACTGTGTCTTGGCAATTTAGACCAATCATATCAAGACGTATTTTTACGATTATTGACATTTTGCTCTATATTTTTTACCCTAGACCTAATTTCGGGACGGTAAAAGGTTTATGTAAGAGAAAATACTAGTGGCGCTTTCGCCCTTTCATTTTCTTATCAATATTTAGTTTATTTTTCGTTATCTCCAAAAAGCGGCCACGTACCCATCTTTGGTGTACAGTTTACCTACCAGGTTTACGTTCAGGCGCGTATTTGAGGGGGGGGGGGGGTAATGGGGGTGGTTGCCCCCCCGATGAGCCATCTTTTTTTTGCTTCAAATTTTTTTAAATTGGACAGGTGATAATCGAGAGCAATACATTTTCATTGATTTTCTTGTAAAAAAAAACTGTATCATTAAAAAAAAAATTCATAACCACCTACCAGAATCATTACCCCCCCCCCCCCCCCCCCCAAAGACCAACTCCAGATACGCGCCTGTTTACGTTAAAAAAATTTAATTGATAAATTAATAAAAGCATAAAACGAAATTTTGTCAAATTTGCCCATATTTCCTTTCCTGCTTTTATTAATTTATAAATCCCAGCTTTTATAAAGCAAAACTGTAGGTAATTGTACTTTTAATTAGGATAAAACGAAGACGTAACGAAATACTGATTAAAAAACAAAATGGCGAAGGCGTCACTGCTGCTCTTTCGTTTTAATAAAATATTTTGTTTTTAAATTGTATTTTATTTCAAGTCCGATTTACAATTTTTTGATATAAAATCAAGTCATTTAAACCAGAAAACAATCACGCACCTCATCTCGTTTTGTCCAATTTAAACTAATTTGCTGCAACATGCACTTGGTCATTTACTCGAATCTTAAACTTTTTAAATAACCCTCATAGCAGAATTAACTAGAAGGTTTGCGGACATCTATTAGGAAAATAATGAACTAACTGTTGTCGCCGTCACGACTGTCTTTATCGCGGCACCCTTAGCACTTAAATTATGCTGCCATCTACTAACACTCCTTAAAATTTGTTAATGTGGATTTCCCGCCAAATATTTCTTTTCTTGTTAAGTTAGAGTTCCATCGACTGCCATTGAGCGAGACGGCTTGCTTCATAGTTTAGCGAAGAAGCTTCTTTTCAAAATTATTGATTAGTATCGATTATAGTGGTGATGTGCTTTAATTAATCATGGCTAGCTTCGGAGAAGAATTCCCAGATCATCTGGAATGCCCAGACGATCCCGTTTACTTGGTAAGTTAATTATTGTAACTATATATTTCAAAAACCGCTTCGTTTGCAATACCGCCGGGCGGCTCCGATATTTTTAAGGTTGAGACCCTCCAAGCTACTTTTCGAGGCCTACTGCGTAATGAAAGGTTTAGATAAAACACCTTTGCTCTTATTTAATGTTTTCAGAGGATTTTTGCTCTAGATTGGAGGTACTTATTTACATCTAGCGCCCTAAAGACATTAGCGATTAAATTTATGGCCATTTTTACTTTTTCTTTTGGCGGGAAAATATGTCTTTTACATAATGGCCGACAAGATAATCTGTATGGATAAATAAGTTGGACGCTATTTTAAAATTAATATTGTTAAGTGGTCTTTTAGACAATAGCAAACCTCATATTATTATACCAGCGCGGCAGCCAGCCTCAAATTTGAAATGGGCCTCGCTGTTATATTACTAGGGCACTTATTATTTCTTGGTACTACTTAGGAATATGTTGTGACATAATCGTGTAAAGGTGCGGTTACATCTGACATTTATTACATGATATTTCTGTCAGACAGACATATTATAAATGTAAACTTCCAGCGCTAGTTTATGTCCGACACCCGATATTTATGTCCCGATAGAAGTGGCAGATGTAACCGTACCTTAATACCCGAATTATGCATACACCTAATATTTTTTCCAGTGCTCATATATAGCATTATTTCAAGTAATATAATCACATCATTATCGCTGATTATACTAACATACCTTTCCTATCTTTTGTCTTTATTTAAAATTGTTATTGCACACAACAATTAGGTATTATTGTTTTATTTTGCGCGGATAACGATTGCTGACTTTTGATAGATTAAATTGATCACGTGCAGCAGCGGATTAAGCCATTTAGAGGCCCTGGGACAAATGATTAGATGGGGCCCCTCATTCCTGCCTTGGTCATCAAGCCAAAAGTCTTAATTAAAGTGCCATTATTTTTATATATATTTTAACGCTAAAATAACGTTTATTCTCAAAAGGGCAAAGGTGGGCGATTCCCTCCGTCCTAGCTCTCATGTCTCTTTTCGGTGTTTGTTGCCATTTACGCCCCCTTCATATTGCCATATTTTTTCATGGCACTAACTTTTTAAAAAAAAGTAGCCACAGAGATTAACATTGGCCAGATAATAAACTGAATTTGCCTTAAATAAGGACCCTTAAAGTATTGCCCCATCGTTCATGACCTTAGGGAATTATTAAAATTTTAAAATTATCGGTCCACTTATAAGGCATCAAATAATAATTGTCACCGGTTTATTCCTTTAAAAACTTATAGAAATATGGGTGAAAATTTGACTTTTGTTGTTTTTAAAAAAACCCCCAAAAAATATGTGTCATCTCATTTGTCATCACTTGTCAAATACTTAGTCATGCGTAGTGAACAAGCGTTTGCGTGCAGAATTCTGGTGTAAATATGGCGTCTCAGGAAGAAGATAACAAACTCGAGTGTATTTCTAATGTAAACAAAGAACAAGAAAGATACTACTTAACCGTTTATAAGGTGAAAATTTGAAATTTACGTGCTTCTAGTTATATTAGTTTTTTACTTTTCGCATGTTTATTGTGAATAAAAGTGTGTAGTTTAATATTCGCATGGCCGCCATGTTCCGTCGTCGGGTCACCTCAGAAAATATCGAGAAGTTTTGGTGTTAAAAAATGAAAATGTTCAAGTGAAACCCGGCCAGTAATCCCATGGACTGTTTGCCAAAAGTGTTTTGGAAGCCGCCGTTACTTTGCCCTTGCGACAATTTTTATAGTTTTGGAGCTTGTTTGTTTTAATAGCTTGTCCAGAGATGAGTTCTGTATATGAAGATAGTATTTGTTATACGCCTTTCAAAGCACGTACTTTTTTCTTTTTCGTTATATTCCTTTCCAGTGGGCAAAAGTGATTTCATGACAAGGCCCTGGAAATTTTGCAAGCGGCATTTTGTATTTATTATGTCATAATTTACCATTTTTATAGGTGACATCTCTTTGCATGCATTTGAATTTTTATTGATAATAATAAGCCTATTTTTATTGAATATAAACTACATTTTTTAGAGGCCTAATAATACGAATAAACGCGAATTGTTTTCGTCATTTGGTGAGGTGAGGGTTTTATGATAATATATTATAGTGAGAGATGTAAAGGCCACTGACTCATCATACCCAGTTTATTTATTTATCAAATAGGATAAGTCCCCAGATTATATTCATGTGTACACAATTTTTATATTTGTAAGTATGTAAATATTTTTTCCAAACTAGCATAATGTGTGACAATCTAAAGACGAGAAATGCTATATATATTTTTTTAAACCAGATTTTGTATATAGGTACACTAAACCATCTACCTAATTTTAATACCTAATAGTATATGTGGGTCATCAGCCTCTTAAATAAAGTAGAAACTTCATACCTCATCTTTGCCTTTTGTGACAAATGTACACAACTCTAAATTTAGGGCTCTATTAGGACCTGTAAAAAGTATGAATACCAGGGGTGCCAGTTGTCACATTAAAAGTTTGTTTTTCTGTACTGCCGGAAGCTAATTTTTTCAGATAGTTGTCCATAAACAGCAGTGCATGTTAATACAGTTTTCAACAACACAAATAAACAAACCAAGTTTTACAGAAACGAAATAGATTGGACAGTCATATCACATTTGTTCAAGTCCTTATACAAACACCAACTTAGCATTTTTGCTGCACATTACTGTCCTGGTAGTATGTGTTTGTAACAGGTTGACTGTGTAAAAATTCACAAGGAAGAAAAGAAAAATGCATTTTACACACTAAACAACTTTTTGAATGCCTAAACGATGTTATATTTGTGTGTAGATTTTTCTCGTACATTAATGTTTTAAACTGCCTCCTAGGTTAGTTAATTTTATAGTTTTATATGACGAACATCAAATCATAATGTATGATCCTTAGTAGAATAAATTTAATTTGAATTTGAAGTCTGGGGAACATTTTTTAAACCTTTCTTTTTTTTTAAATCAAGTGTAAGGTCTCTGACTGAGGAAATTATCTGCTTTAAGGCAATAGGTACAAAGAAGTCAATCATTGTTTTTCCTCATATATTTTTGAAAGACATGTTTTAGTTTGGAAAAGTGGTGGTGGAAAGTGACATATTATTCACAATGCTATCGTAAAAATATTTGTATGCAATCATACTCACGAATATTAATGTTAAAGCTAAATTCAAGGGATTTTTAAAAATTTTGTTCATTCTCTTACATCAAAGCAGGGAAAATGAAAAATTCATGTTTTTTTTTAATATCTAGTTCTTGGGAAAAATCCTAAAATGTAAAATGTTTATACAATTTAACTTTCTACCCTACTAAATTTGTTTTATTAATGGAAATTAATGGTATTTTCATAACATATTTAAGCGTTGTTAAAATTATGAAACTGTTCTCGCTACCAGTGTTTAAAGCACTGCTTAGAGACTATTGTAAAATATTGATATTTTTTTTATATACTTATTAAATTTTCGTAATATATTTTGTTCAAAAAAAAATTTAAAAAAAACTTTGGATATATAAATAAGCACAATTTCTTTAATCGGGCTTCTTGATTGACAACCTGGAAAATTGTGACAGCCATTTATATACCCCACCTTATTTTTTAAACATACATAGGCATACATTTTACATCTTTTTCCCCTATTAACAATAGCATTATTTTTTGCGAATTTATTTTACAGTACATTTTCTATTGACATAATGTGGTGTTGTATAACATTTTAATCTTTATGCATTAACAAGTTGGTGGTCACCTTTGGGTCTTACAATGAAATCACTCTTGCTTATAACTGTTAGTTTTTCTGCATAAGTAGTTTCCTTTTATTTATTTTATATTTGAATAAATACCTATTGTAGATTTGAAAAATCAGTGTTTTTAAAACATTTTTATTAATATTTTTTCAATGTATTGCTAGATTGCCAATTGAGTCGAATTGTATGTGATTGGTAGGTTTTATGTTACCAGCCACATTAGAATTTGATTTGGGTAGCTGCTGTCACATCCTTTTTTTTTATTGGGAATTTAACCATACATTGAAAAAGTTTGAAAAACTCTTTAAGGGTATTAGGTAAACTAAGAGGAGTTACAATTTTAACGCCTGAATTTTAAAACGTTTGGTTGTATTTTATTTATTATTGTTTGGCATAGTATCCCATGTATTACATAATATGTTCACATTCACAATAATATTGAGGTTTGTACCTATATTTTTTTAATATATATTTATTTTTTTGTGCCAATCCCTCTTGATAGCTAACTTCAACTTATCTATAAAAAGTCAACAAGTACAGCCAAAAGTTTGAATGGGGCAGTAAAGAGTGTAATTCACTTAATATATATCTTTTTAGAAATATGACTCTATACTAAATGACAAAAGTGAAAACTTTGAGAAAAAAGTTACATCTTTAATAGACGTGTGGGGCAGCATTTCTGAATTAAATCTTTCACAATTTGACATTCGATATGTCATCCAGATTATTGATTGGGCTAAATTACATGCCTTGAACATTGTTCTTACTGGTGAATGGCGGAACACAAAAGGTAACTAATACTAACAATCCCTATTGTAGATACTTGGGTAACCATAAAAAATATTTTTTTTTCTATATCATACATCAACATGAAAACCTTGTTATTTTTAGAATCATGTCGAAACAGTCTGTTGGAAAGTATCGAGAAGGCTCAAACCAGTTTGGCTTCAGTTAATGATGCCTTCTCCAGTCGCTGCCATAAATTGGCAGATGTTGTTAAAAAACCCTGGGAGAACCCAGTTTTAAAAACTCTCATTCAGGAAAAGGACGTTGAGATAGGAGCCAAAGGTAATCATTGTGTATATGCATATAGTATTTCCAAAGCTAATTGACATCAATAAAAATACTTAAAAGATTGATCCTCTGCAAACTGAATGAATTATATGCTTTTATTTTCTGTTATAGAAATCGAATTTTTCTGTGTCGAAACTGCCTACCTTGTCTCTGTGAGGTTGAAGAAACTCTGCGAAAACCATTGTGAAGATCTTGCTTTAAACCTAGTGACCAATTTTTTGAAATATAAAAAGTTGGCGGCAGAGAAGAATTTCAATTTAAACGCAACCGAAACACAACTGTGGTTTATTTTCGACATTTATGTTGCTCTTTTGTATAAGTTTCAGGACAAGTCGAAAATCGTGGAGCAAGTATGTCGGAAGTTTTTTTTAACTACTCTGTATTATTTATGTTTGACCTTGAATGAGAATGTTATTTTTCAAAAATTTATTATTTTCAGTTTGAAGAATTAAAATTGGAGGAAGGTTTATTGCTGATTAAGCGGTTCGCAAAAAAGCGAGTGAAGATTTCCAAGATATGGCGCAATTGCCAGAAGATCGCAATATTTGGATCCAGATTTTTTATGTCCAGAACTCTCCTCAAATATACTGAGGATTATAAAGCCTTCTTGATAGAATTACTAAAAACATATCTCACACTTTCGAATAATGAGACACTTTTACAGGAATTTGTCGTGTCTGTCAGGAATATTACTAATTTGGCAGATGCAGCTAGTCTTTGCGTCATATGTGATTTTATACACAGAGAAGTAAGTTCTCATTTTTCATATTGCTTACAACAACGAATACATGCGGTGCTTTAACAGCGGTGTGCAGCCCTGGAGTCCTTAATACAGATTATTCTTTAATCTCACCTTAAAATTATTTTTTTGGTATGTTGTACCACTGTTAAAATAAATTTAAACTAGATTAAGTTAACACTACAATCTTGCATACCGCTGTAAGTGAACCACATTATTTATTAATACACCTACATGGTTAACCCAATATCTTTTACTTTCAGGCTGCCGACAAACTTCGAGTGTTTGCAGTTGAAATGTACATAAGGGCTTTGACCACCGACATGAATGAGCTAGAACGACTGAAACATGTGAACGAAGACGATAAAGTAAAATCGACCACTTCCAGGTATGTTTTAGGAAATTTCCAGCTTGGTTTTTGTAGATTGTCTACCATAAACATTGTCATTTTTGTTTTTCCTTACTCTTGATTCATTTAATAATAATAGTAATAATAATAATCTTTTTTAGCAGAGTAAGTATGTAAACTTTCTAGTTTCCTTATTTAGATTGTTTGTATTTTTCTATTTTTTTTACAGTTTTTTTTTTAATCTACAGGGTGGTCCATTTGTATGAAAATTCCAATATCTTGTCTGTAAGAAATAGTTTATTTAATCACATCACAAACCAATATCTATATACAGGGTGTTCATTTGAAAACTTCCCACCACGGATTTTTCTGCTTTAAAATGAAAATGTGGAAAATCGCTCGGACCAGTCGATTTTTATTTCGAGGGGGACATCTTTTGTGTATATTGTCAATATTGTTACTTCAAGCCCCTAGGAGGGAGGGGGGGGGTAAGATCTAAATCTTAAATGGATACCCCTATTTTATATAATTTTTTTGGATTCTGCATAAAATTCTGAACATTTTTTAATAAAAGCATTATTAGTCTGTACTAAAAAGTTTCCGAGATATTGACTCTTGAAAAATGAGATTTGTGAACTTTGACAGCGTCTAGCTTTCTAACTGTACATCTTAGATCAAAATGGCTTACATGTCCCTATCTTCGATTTTTATTATCTTTCAAATATTGTCAACTTCCGGTTAAACCGGTTGTAAGACGTATAGTACTTCCGGTTTAACCGGAAGTTGACACTATTGGAAAGATAATAAAAATCGAAGATAGGGACATGTAAGCCGTTTTGCTCTAAGACGTACAGTTAGAAAGCTAGACGCTGTCAAAGTTCAAAAATCTCATTTTTCAAGAGTCAATATCTCGAAAACTGTTTAGTATAGACTAATAATGCTTTTATTAAAAAATGTTCAGAATTTTATGCAGAATCCAAAAAAATTATATAAAATAGGGGTATCTATTTAAGATTTAGATCTTTCCCCCCCCCCCCCCCCTCCCTTCTATAATAAACAATATTCTTAAAATATATACCTCAATGACTTTTGTATAAAAGGGTTTTCCTACTGTTTGAAATATACGAGATATTGGACTTTATTGCACTAATGGACCACCCTGTGTATAATATTTTTTAACATCAATTTTTTTTGGGTAGGATATTTTCCTGCCTGTATTTGTTTGTAGAATGATAAAAATATAAACCGAAACACTATTAAATTCCATTTCAACTGTCCCTATCACCTACTGTAAGTACTGTCTTATTTTCAGGCTGGCAAAAACATTCACGAGTCTAGCAGATTTGCTTGACGACCACGTCAAGGTAGCAAGAGAATGTATTTTGACAGCATTCAGCTTGGAGCCCACAAAGGATCGTCTCAAGAAGATCGAGAACTTGGCCAAGAGAAGTGGGTTCCCAGTCTTGGATACTGGTAAGTCGTTAGAAGCTAAATTTGTCAATTTGTATTTATATTATATTCTGCTAACGCTTGTTACAGCTGCTAAAAAATGTAATTTAGGAATATATTGCATATAATATGTACATATGTAGCGAAAGTCGTCATATCTGCCGGTCGGTCTAAACAGGTCTTTGACTGGGTTACATCTTTATGCTCTTTTCAACGAACTGTAGCTTGTTTTAGGACTCCTGGGATAATGTTGGGTGACATTATTACTTCTTGCATTTTTCAGATAAGTTTTATTAGATATTATGTTTTGCTATAAGTTTCTTTTAAAAAAATGTTTTAAAATCCAACTAGTGTTTAAATACAACAATAAAAACAAAAATATTTTCGATAATGTGCCTATTTTCATTGATGATGTGTTTTTAAATATCGAAACGTCTAATAAATAATAAGTGTGATACACCGTTAGATTAAGAATAAAGCGTAGAATTTATTAAGCATAAAATAAAATTTTCCTACTATTTAAAATAACAAAGTTGATGATGGTTGTGACTAAACGAAACGTCGGATCAAAAATGTAATTAAACCATCTTGTAAGGTTGAAAAGGGGGCAATGAGAATGTCAAAATTTATTTTGACATATCTCCTCAAATAAAATCATAAATCAATTAAAACGAAATCGCGAAAATTCGGTTTTATCCAAATATCTTCGGAAGCATTCAGAATTTTTTAAATTTCAAAACATGACTTTACAGGATTCAGTAATGCACAACTTTTCTCTAATTTAACCATCTCTGTATCTCCTATGGTTTACGAGATCCCTGTAGGTGCATTCTTATCTGCGACACCCTGTATGTGTACGAAGAGTTTATTCTAAATATTGGGGGGTAGCAAAATTTACATGGGACTCCCCAACTCAGTATGTTCAATTAAGAATTAGTTTGTTTGAAAACTTAGTCTATTTTGATGTGGATTTGTTAAAAATTTATGGTATTTTAATTTTTTAATTATTCTGAAAAAAAAATAGGTCCAATAAAGCCGGTTAAATGTAGTGTCTAGAAAGCACGTTATTATTAATGTTTTGAAGTTTTGCTAGTTGTAGCGTGGACTTGCTGTGATAGTAAATATACAGGGTGTTATTTAATAGGTGTCCGATATTGTACAGGACGATTCCCCAGTTATTTATAAGGTGAAAAGTTCATATAAGCATGGGTTCGCAAGGCCTTCGTTTTTAAGATACAGGGTGTTAAAAATTTTATTTTATTTTTGTTATTCGTCAATAACTTTTGAAATAATGTCGATATTTGGAAGAAAATTAGTATTTGTGGATTTTTTACTATGAGAAATTCAAATTTGATCTTAGTTTGGCCCTTAATTGTATGGGGCGCCACCCACAGGCCTATTTCTATTTTTGGGAGTCACAAATTTCTTGTGCGTGTATGTATCACATTTTTTAAATGAAAAATCAATTTTTCTATAATTTTTATTCGAAAAAGCTATGCTTGTTAAAAATTGCTACAAGAAAACGTTTTCCAGATATTTTGATTTAAATTAATCGATGCTTTTTTTTTTTAAAAGTGAAATAATTTTGAAAACTTTTTTTTTTAATCATCATAGAAACATTTCAAAGCTAGTTTTAAACAACAATAAACAACGGAGCCATAGATATGTTAAAACTAAATTAAAATAAGAATAAATGTTGAAAATGTCCACCCCCTGCCTGTATGCACGCATCCAATCTTCTCAACAAACCAAAAAAAAATTTGTAACCTACCTTACCTATTGTAAATACTTAATGATTAGGCCTTATTATCAGTATTGTTACTGTTTCAAGGTCAGAAATAAATAAATTAAAAAAAAAAAAAAAAAAAAAAAAAAAAAAAAAAAAAAAAAACCCGAACCCATGCTTATATGAATTTTTCGCCTTATAAATAACTGGGGAATCGTCCTGTACAATATCGGACACTTATTAAATAACACCCTGTATAATCATTTCTCTAAGGAAATGGGAGTTTTACAAATAATTTGTATATTTGCAAACCAAGTTGAAATTATGCGCTCAAAATATGAATTTGTGTGTTGTAGTAAAGTTTTATTTATTAGATATTTTCGGTTATTTTTTTACCTTACAATCTGCTGGCCAACGTTCGGCCTTCATCACGTGTGCGACTTTTATTAAATCATCATTAAGTGTCGGTGTAAAATTTCCATTCCTATAAAAAAAATTAAAAATTTTTTATTTTATTTAAATATAAAACGTTTATACAGGGCGAGTTTTTTAAAGTGTTAAAAGGCGATATCTCGAAAACGGTGCAAAATATTTTCTTGAAATTTTAGTGAGGGAATGGGGAGATGGGGGGACATATTTAAACATATTTTTGACGTCTATCCCCCTTTCCCATTTTGAGGGGTGTGGGGTAACTTTGGAATTTTAAAATGAGACAATGTACTTTTTTTTGGTAAATACGAACCTACGTAAAAAACTACGTACGTATACAAAAAATGTTTTGATTTGCTCTCCTGGTTACGAAATTATGATTTATTAGGTTATAAAACACAAAAAATACTTTACTATTTAATTTCAACTTATTTATCGTCTGTCACGCTTCAGAAGATGTTTAAAGTTTCTCCCTTCAACTTCCAAACACTTTGTCACTTTTTTCAGAATAAATATCGTACCCGTTGTAACATTTTAAGTCTTACTAATAAGCATGTAACGCGGATTCGGTATTTCATATATCACTTAAAGTTGTAGGTGTAGCCGCCATCACTTTATCTTTTATAAAATAAAAAATAAATAAAGGAAAAAGTCAAGGGGGGTCAAATCTGGGAACCCTTTTACCGAACCAGCTCGATTTATCCACCTGTTTTCGAACAATTCGTTCAACTAATTACGGGCCTGTATCACATAATGCGGTGGAGCTTCGTCCTATTGAAACCACATGTCAGAACTTATGTTTTAGTTTAATAACTGGGGTAATTGGTTTTTAAAAGAATTTCGTAATCAGGGGAGCAAATCAAAACATTTTTTGTATACGTACGTAGGTTCGTATTTACCAAAAAAAAGTACATTGTCTCATTTAAAATTCCAAAGTTACCCCCATCCCTCAAAATGGGGAAGGGGGGTAGATGTCAAAAATATGTTTAAATATGTCCCCCCATCTCCCCATTCCCTCACTAAAATTTCAAGAAAATATTTTGAACCGTTTTCGAGATATATTGCCTTTTAACACTTTAAAAAACTCACTCATTATTTTATTAAAAGAAATAATACTTAATTGAATAATTTTATACATATTTAAATATTTCAATTTTTTTCATTGAATATTAACACTTTAAGTATTATTTTGACTTACCTTGTATTTTAATTAGTTATATTTAACAATTACATTTTTAGATATTATTTAGAGAATCCGTCATGAACAAATGTTTCAAGAGTTCGCAACATATGGGAAAAAATTTTATTAGCGGAATATTGAAAAATCTTTTTTGGGGGATTGGATGTGCATGTCCCATAACCTTAAAATCGATTTTGACATACGTCACGTGACCAATGGTATGGCGGGAAAGTTGAAAAAACCAATATGAAATCATCATAAATCAGATAAGTTGATGAGATATCGAAAAAATTCCAAGAATAAAAAGTGTTTAGAATTCCATTAGAACCTTAAATACAATGTTTGGGATATCTACTTGAAAAAACATGAAATCAAATATTTTTTTGCCGAATTAAAAATTTCCATATTTTTCCTTTCTTAAAGCTTCATTAAAGTAAAACTGACATCTGGTGACCACAACTAGAAATATTCTTTTGTTTTTCTGACAATTTGGAGCAATAATTCAAAAAATTCGTTTACACTTGGATACCAGCTGTTGCAATAGTCTATTTCTAATAACCTTATCGATATTTTTTATATCGAAATATTCTATTATGTTAAGAAATCCTTAAATTCATTAATCCAAAGAAAATTTTATTTATAACCGTAAAAAATAATTTTGAATTTCGCAGAAATCTTTAAAAAAATCTAAAAATTAATAAAAATTTAAATTATTTTTTACGGTTATAAATAAAATTTGCTTTGGATTAATTAATTTAAGGATTTCTTAACATAATAGAATATTTCGATATAAAAAATATCGATAAGGTTATTAGAAATAGACTATTGCAACAGCTGGTATCCAAGTGTAAACGAATTTTTTGAATTATTGCTCCAAATTGTCAGAAAAACAAAAGAATATTTCTAGTTGTGGTCACCAGATGTCAGTTTTACTTTAATGAAGCTTTAAGAAAGGAAAAATATGGAAATTTTTAATTCGGTAAAAAAATATTTACAAAAATATTCGATTTTATATTTTTTTAAGTAGATATCCCAAACATTGTATTTAAGGTTCTAATGGAATTCTAAACACTTTTTATTCTTTGAATTTTTTCGATATCTCATCAACTTATCTGATTTATGATGATTTCATATTGGTTTTTTCAACTTTCCCGCCATACCATTGGTCACGTGACGTATGTCAAAATCAATTTTAAGGTTATGGGACATGCACATCCAATCCCCCAAAAAAGATTTTTCAATATTCCGCTAATAAAAATTTTTCCCATATGTTGCGAACTCTTTGCCGGTCACTGTATAAGAATATCGACTTTATTTCATAATAAAATTGTAGTAAAAAATGGTTGGACCGACACGTACACAAGTAGCTAACGCACCCCCCCCCCCCCCCTCTTTACCATCAGCTTGGTGTACATTTTAAAAACTTTCGGTCATAGCCATGAAATAGAACCTGCACCGAAATTCCAAGCATATTTGTTTTTTTTACTAGGGCAAGAATGGAAATGCAGACTTCACCCGCCAGTTTTGCCCACCGATGACTTGGCTTGGGTTTGCCCGGAATGCGGAGAGTGGATGTGCAAACCCGAGCTGACCGCACCGCTTCAGATGAACATGGCTCTTCACGAAGCACTGCAGGAGTCTGTTCTAGGTATTTCTGAAGCCCTTTGTGATGACCTTGTGGTCTGCTTATCAAATCCTCGGTATCAGATTTTAAGTTGGCTCCTTTCTTGGGGCGACTTGTATAGGCTGTGCATTTTGTACCTCAACGATCCTGAGAAGACTAAGAACTTCGTCACCGAGTTGAAGTTTGTCGATGTCGATTATTCGATGTTCGAACACATTAAACGCGAACCCGTGGATGAGTACACTGGTATCGAGAAGGGTTATGAGCAATATTTGGACTTGGACTTTGTATCTGACGAAGAAACCTCTTCTGTAAGTGAAGATTCCATGTCCCATGAGAGAATAGGGTTGGGAAGTGATGGAACAGGAGAGCCTTACCTATCTCTGCCACAACCCAAGTCTGATCCTGTTACCTTAAAGAGTCTTAGAATGTTCCGACCTAATCTTAAAAGAAAGAAAGATGATTCGGATGTGCCTACGGCAGATATGAAAATAATCGCGCCTGCAGTTACCTTAACGTCATCAAGCTTGGGAAGTTATTTAACCAGTTCTCAATACAATCCGCAATCAGAGTATTCTACGAGCATCTTTGCTCCAATTAAAACGTTTAACAATTCACATATTGTAAACAAAGCTCCGCCAAGCAGTGTCAGTTTGCCAAAAGTTATTAGACAAAATACCACCACAACGGACAGTCAGGATTCGCCAATAAATAACTTTATCCAAACTTCTAGAAGCAACTTTGATCAAGTAAATTCGCGAATACAGAGTTCTTTTAATAGCAATGTTAACTTAGTCCATTATTCTACAAAAAGGCCAGAAGCGAGAAAGACTGTTAATCTATCTATGTCCGCCAGCAACATTGTACAACCGGAAAGTTCTGTATTTAATACTACTAATTTGACCAGTGCTTCTTCCACAAGTTACGTGTCAAAGATTATTAAGAGTAATTTATCCTACGGCGTGCCCAAAGTAACCGTGAGTAATTCTTATGCCTCTAATATTTCTAACGAATCTGCTACTAGCAGTCACGATTTTGGCCATACTTCAATTCCGACTTCCCAAAAAAATACCTCACCCGATCAGAGATCCTTAGCTTCTCTTAACTTGTCCTCACAAAAGAATTTAATTCAGCAAGGTGCATTAACTTCTCATAGAATACCCTTCCAAAAAGATAGCTCTCAGCAAGTTACTAATAGTGCGGTTCCTGATTTGGATGCATTACTAAATGAAATCGAAACAAATAATAAATATGAAACTGATCCAAAAAACGGAGTAGCTGCCACGTTGCTCCAACTTGGTGGGCAAGTGGCGAAGAATCAAAAACTATCAATCCAAGTACCACATCAATCCAATCTCAACCAGATCCCAATGAAATTGCCGCAAGAAACGTCCTTGCCCATTGGTACCACAGACGAATGCAAAACGAAGCTGAAAAACAGCAACAAGCCATACAGACCCAATCTGCCTGGGGAAATATTGGACCAAATGACGCAACCGCCGTGCAAACTGCGAAAATTAACCCACGAAAGCAGCAATCCAGACAAAGTGAGCTTACATGGCAAAACTATCTCCAAACTAATGGAACTCCAGGTGAAAATTCCAAAATTGAATTTGGAAAAATACAGCAACAAGCAAGACAATCTCAGTCAGATTGGCAAAACTTTGGACAAAACAGAGTCAGTGCCGCAGAGTCTAAAAGCAACTCCTACTATTCAAGTCAGCAATTCGACAAAAGCTACGATAGAAACAAAACTTCTGCCGGAATGTTTGGCCCCATCAAAAACACCGTGCCCACCAGAAATGTGCCAACGGGAAGTAACACTGTCAGTTCCTCTAGTACAGTGCAATCCTCAACTATTATCAAAACCGGAACATTCAACACACCATCAGGACAAATTACTATTTCAAACAGAAATTCTAGCAGCTCAAACGTGCTGCCAAGCCAACAAAACTGCGGAACAAGAGTCCACAACATTACATTGCCAAAAGGAACGGTCCTTTATACCCCTGGAACCACAGAAAGCTATAGTTCAATCGGTGGCGCAGTTACAAGTTCTCGATCCACAGCCCCAGCTCAAAGTAGTGATCAACAGAGAACCTTACCTAGCACCAGGGGAGTTGGAGTCGGCCATTATAATTCCATCGGAACAAGCCAGGACAATTATTTCACAAGCTTTGCCCCAACAACACCAGGACAGCAAATGTTTAACGAAGGAACCAGTTTCCGAACCACACAGTGTCAATATCAGTCTAGTCAAAAATCAGGAAACTATCAATACCTCCCGCAGCCTTCTAAAAGTTGGGACGAAGAGGCTCTTGAAACTATCCAGTCAATTTACCGACAGGGAACCAATAAGTCAGAAAAAGTCACAAACTACTTGCACCCAAGCGGATTCCCCGAAAACAATAACCCCAACAACGGATTGTGACAAAGATAAGAAGGTACAAATAGATAATCAAAAGACTGATATAGAAAGGACTGAATATGAAGATGATAATTCTTCAAACGCAGAAGGTAACAATAACCAATGTATATCACAAGTTTCTTTAAAGAAAGCTGTTCGTAAAAAGCTTGTTTCTCGGTCGGCTGCTGCTCAGAGAATTAGAGAGATTCTTATGAATCATTCGCCAAGATTCGTAAAATATAAAAGAACTAAGAAAGTTGTTAAAAGAGTCTCTATGAAAAAAATTAAAACCTATGCACGAGTATTAAAACAAGAAAAAACCAAACCTATTATCAAACAAATATACAACGAGCAGGAAGACATTGTCAGTATTATAGAAGATAGTATCTTAGCTAGTGATAAAATTATTATAGAAAATGAAATGAACGTTGAAGATGTGGAAGGTAGTCCTGAGAATACGTATTGTAAAAGCAATAATAATGATATTATCGCATTAACCGAGAACACTAATGAAACTAGTGATAAGGCGCTCAAAGAGTACGATGATACACTGATAAACGTAAATAGAAATATGGACTGTGATAAAACTGAGAAAAATGTACAAATTAATATTGAAACCAAGAAAGCAGCCAGTAGTGAAATTAAGTCTGATGAGAAGCTAGAAGCAGAGACAAAGTTGATTACCAAAGAGGAAGAAGTAGAGAATAAACATAACTTGAACAAGAAAAATGAATATGTCAGTAAATCGGAGAAAACTACAGTAACTAAAGAGCACAAAGAAAATACGACTACCAGTGATTTAAATGCATTGGAAACATTTGATAATTCCAATAGTGGCTATACTTCTAGGGTTATTTTAGAAACAGATGAAGCCGACGATAGAAATATTTTGGACCACGAAAAGGATAATGTAGAACATATAAATGGGTCTGAGAAACCGGGAACGGAATATTTGAATTTTAAAACTCCTGAGGATATTACGTTACCATATAATCGTTGCAAATATAAAATTAAGTTTGATGTTTTAACCCTTTCAACCGTTGACGAAATTGAAGATAATATTTTCTTTTGCAGTCGGGAGGTTGTAAAATTGGCAATGTTGGAAAGTACATACTACAACAGTATTATTGGCGAAGAAAGAGGCAAAGTAGCTTTAAGGAAACCTTTTCGATATATCGAACACCTCCATAACTTTTGTGAAGATCCCACGTTTCCCCCCAACACATCAGATCATTTAGATAAACAACCTACGCCTGCAGTACAGCACACATCAGAACCATTAGTACAACCAGAAACTTTGCCAATAAGTCGATACTCTTTGAAGCATTTAGCGAGTCAGATTTTACTTGCAAGACAGTCAGCGTCAGAGCACTTGGATAAACATGAATCTTCTCTAACAAAACGAATCGCTTTAGAGAACCAGGCCTATTCAGCAAGATGTCAAACGTCGCAGGAGAGAAAACAATGCAGATATTTGCCAGTAAGACGACTATCTTTTGAAAACATAACAAGACATTCACCCGCGAAACAATGCTCTTCGACGCACTTAGTAAGGCGTAAAATGTCACCATCGCCTGAAAGAAGACGCCCGTCAAAGAAACATATATCAAGACGTGATAGTTATCCGAAGAAAAAGCTGCCTGTGAAGCACGTGGCAAAACACGCAACTTTGGTGAAAAAAGAACTTACTTCAGAGCGCTTAGCCAGCCCTGAAAGCTCGCCCACGAACCAACAAACCTCGGAGCATTTAGCAAGGCCTGAAAGGTTGTTAGAAAACAAACCTGCTTCGGAGCACTTGGCAATATGCGAAACATCTTCAGGCATGCATCGCCCTTCAGAGCACTTACCCAGTCCTGGATGCTCGCCGACAAGACTACAAACCTCTGAGCAGTTACCAGGACTTGAAGCTTCGCTGCTAGAAAACGAGCCTGCTTTAGATTACTTTGCAATATGTGAAACATCTCCAACGAGACATAGCCCTTTAGAAGGCTTAGATACTCCTGAAAGTTCGCCAAGACAACCAACTTCCGATCAAGCCAGACAACAGGCTTCGGAACAGTTAGCGATACCTTCAACTTCACATGCAAAGCAACCCACTCCAGAGCACTTGGTAAGAAATAAAACCTCGCTGGCAAGACAACACTTAGCAAGACGAAAAACTGTACCGGCAAGATACCAAACTTCCCCGAAAAAACAAAACACTTCAAAGGTGGCAAAACGTAAAACTACGTCGGCAAAACGACAAACTTTGAAGCAAGTGACAAGACCTAAAACTACGTTGGCTAAACGCCCGGCTGCAGAACGTTTAGTACCAGTAAAGAAGAAACGAAAACAGGTATCGTTTAAGAATGTAGAATTTAGGTCAGCATCGGCGTCACCGTCTGTGCGACCAAGTTCTAAGATACAAGTTAATTTAAATGACGTTTTTGATGAATACTGTACCCAATTTACAGATAATAAGAGCAGTAGCCGTGAAACTGACAAAGAAAACATACTGTCATCGTCCGATGACAGTATGTCCGACAGTGATTCTAGTGAAGATATCGACAGTGAAGATGGGGGCGCCTCCAGCGTCGAAGAAAATGGACTGCCGAACCACACAACGGTAGGAAATAGGAAGGTTAAAAAATATTCTAACACACGCAAAACACAACATGCCGTTCCTTGTTTCAAAGTCGACCAAGAAAAGGATGATGGCAGTTCCGAATCGGAGGATTTCGAAGCCAAGGACATTTCAGTTGTTTTAAAACGCTTACCTTCTAATGTCAACAATCAGCCTCCTGGCCCAATGAAATTAACTAATCAGCGTCCTGGCGCAATGAAATTAACTAACCGCGAGAGGTCCGAGAAAAGTCCGCAAACTGCGTCAATCCTTAATTTACAAGAGCGACTCAGAGAGAGGATTAAGAATAAGGCCAATGCCCCCATTTGCGTTTTATATAACAAAGAGGAGAAAACACAGCCACTTCTAGATTTCAACATTAGAAACCAAATGAATCAGACGCTAATAAAAAAGAAACACGTTAAGCAGAAAGCACCTCTGCACAAATCCCATTTTAAACTACATGCTGTTAAGAAATGCAGCCATTCCAAAAGGAGACCAAATATTCCAAGTATTTTAAAAAATAAATCGAAGAGATCACAGAGATCCAGGAACAGAAAGCACGTTCATTTCAATCCAAGAGCCCAAGTTTTCTTAATTAACCTTCCTCCTGAAGAAACTGCAAGCGCCAAATCGTTGCTTGACAACGTCCCTGGCTTACATGACTTTTCAGAAGTTAGACCACGCAACACAGAGCAGGTTGTTAATGTAGTTCAAGTTTCCGGAGCAAGGTCTTCCACTGTAACCAACCAGAATACCCAAACTAGCACTCAAGTGACTCCTCATATTCAAAGAATCGGGCAACCGAAACCAGAACCTAAATCGGATCGCTCAGAAGAAAGATCCGAACAGTCACCGTCTAGTTCTGCAACAACTAGTAGGGAATTAATGAAACCCACCTCTCAGGCCGCCACCCTGACGTTTGGTGGTCAAATTAAACCCGGACAGAAAAGCTCTGGAACATCTAGACAGACTCCTCATATTAATATCTTATCCCAACAAATTTTAAAACAGCCCAACAAGACGAGCCCAAATCTACCGAGACCGTGTAGCAATCAGCACAAAAACGCTTGGCATCCTCCGCCTTCATCCGAGAGGGACTCTATTTATAAGGTAAAAGCATTCATTCATAAAAACAAACTAAAGTTTTACCCTAGTAAAGCGTATATAGACGCTGTATTTAAGGATATCGAAAACGATAGAAATAAACGTAAAAATCAGTAATATGTGTTTTTGTGATATTATTTGGTTTTGGTTTGGTTTGGTTTTTGGTTTATTTATTTATGTTACCATTGGTTGTGGTTTATAGTGATTCAGCATGAACTTTTGAACAAACTTTTGGTTTCGTCACTCATCTGCACGCTATTTTGTTTAACCTGCACATCATCCGGCTCCTATTGGCTTGCAACATCCCGCATGATCATCGTAACACTGTAAAGCTTCTAAGTCGATGTTTATTTTTTAGACTGCTACCGTTAAGGTGGAGCCTGAAGATAATACGGAGGTTCAAGCCAGTAAATCTGCCAATACTAATGTAAAAATTGTAACAAGTACCACTCAAGCATGCGGGGCAGCTGCCACCGCCACTTCCTCTTCTCAGGGTGGTACTATTTTACAATTCATTTGCAAAACTTCTTCATTGCCAAAATTTCAACAGGCTTTCGGTAAAACCGTCTATCAAACGAACAGTTCTAATGAGGGGTCTGCCGAATCGACGGCAGCTCCGACTTCCGAAAATTTAAACCAAACAGCAACGGTTGTGGACACTAAAAAAATTTCTGCCAAGGCGGTGCCGGTGAACGTCCAACCCATTACCGGCAATGTTATCTTTAGGGGTCAAGTACCCGTTGGACAAACAGTCAGTCTGATCCCTCCGGGCAGCAACACAAGACAACTATTTCGAATAACTGGCTCTACACACGAGCAAATAAGTTTGGTCAAAGAGACCGTTATTCAAAACAAAATGAGTGCCCTGTTAGCAGCAGCTCTGCAGGGAAAACCAAAGATTACAGAGCAAAACGGCGAACTGGTGGAGGAATATTCCGCTACCAGGATAACTTTGTGCAGGCCGGGAACTGTTCCTCCAAACGCTACTAGAATTGTCAAACCTGTTCAATTACAAATCCCTGCAAACGTAATTCGAGCTCCTCAGCCAAACGTAAGCTCTACTACTTTGGAGCAGCTTAGAGAGTTTGATATGGTCTACAAACAGGTAAAAGAGAGAAGCAGTAATCCTGCACAACCTGAAACTACAGCCCAGACTAGCCAGGAGTCTCCGCAGCAGAGAATTAGCTTTACTTACGTAAATCAAGTTCAAAAATACACGCAGCTATCACCTGTGGTAGTTGTTAGCAGTTACAGCCCTCTTCAGCAAACCGTTTCCCCTGCTCTAACGGTTACTTCCCAGAGTGGTAGTGGAACATGCCTAACTCAAGTTAGTACTGTTGCAGTACCAAAAGTAACTGTTAAGACGTCCAAGGGAAAAAATATTAAGAGCTCTGCTACAAAAACGTCCCCTACTGCTGTGCCAACTATTCCCAAACCTCAGCAAAAACCTCAAGAAGATGAGCATACTACTCAAAGGATTTTTGATATTTTGGCAGAATATGCCGAACAGTTACGAAATTCTCCAGATTTAAATAACAAACCCGCCCCCAGAAGAAGGTCGAATCCTCCTACCAATCCTAGCTCGAGCACATCTGGTTCAAACTCTAGCAAAAAGAAAAAGAAAAAGAGCAGTAGTTCAACTACTAGCAATATGGTGGAGACCGACAATGAAGACCTGACTATGGGGAGTGAGGATAGCTCAGGAGGCAATATTGTACAACTTTCCATGACCGACGAGGAGCAGTCTCAGTCTGCCAGTATTACTCCTCCTGAAACTAATTTAGAACCGGCAACATCGAATACGCCTAGACCTTTAATTATGACCGACGCTTCTAATCAGCCAAGGAATGTGATTATAGCTGATTCTAGTGTCGGCGAAGCTCTAAAAATGCCCAATACAACTCTGATAATGCCTGGAAGTTACATAATGCCAGTTTCTGTAGTTAAAGGAGGCCAACAGATCGCTGTGGTTTCTGGAGGCAGCAAAATACTTACGACCGTACCCGCTAGGTCTGGGCAAAACATGCTCCTATTTCAGAGTTTTGTGAATCAAAATAAAAAAGGAGCTATATCTACCGTTAAATACTCTACCATACAGCCATTTTCCAGTATTTCTTCGCAAAATGTTGCTAGAGTAAGCCCTCAACCTTCTGTCATGTTACCTTCCAATTCTGTAGCTACAATGGCCTTGGGTCAACCCATAACTCTTAAAAAGTTAGATGATAGTGAAAGAGGATCCAACACAGAATTACTCCTTACAATATCACAACCTAGAGAAGCTGTTAAAGTGGAGCAGTCTCCGGAAATTCCTCAACCTGACAGTAGTACAGGTCTGTCAAGTGAAGCCATTGAGGTCAAAATTGAAGAAGGTAGCCAGTCCGATTCCTCTTCCAATGAAGTTTTCAACACCATTCAAAAAACCAACAGCGTTGCAACGTCAGTCATTGCCTCTGTTGTGAAGAAAGAGCAAGACGACCAATCGGATAACTCTACAGATGTTGATACGTCAGTAGTTAAAGGTGAGTTAGAATGCTTGTTAAAATATATATGATTCATAAATGTTTTTTTTTTCGTAGAGGAAGAGCCGGTCAAACAAACAGACAGGATCGGGTCAGTCTTGGTAAATGCGTCCACTTCAAATGGGCCCATGTTGTCCCACATAAATCCACGGTATAGAAAAGCCCCCGAGAACGTAGAGTCTACAACTGCTCCCACCAAAGAATTTAATCATAATGTGGCAAAGGTATTTATTGACTTATTTAATATGGCATATCGCTTCTTCTCCCGAATAGTGACATATTCCAAAAAACAATATTTTTCAGGAGCGATTTTAAACTTTTTTTAATTGTAAATTAACATTTATGCGCAAGTTTTAATAATTACATCATTTATATTGTAAAGGCAAATAATTACAAGCGTTTAGTATTTAATTCAACGAAAATATTATTATTTGTATTATTTAATTTTTATAATTTAAAAAAAATCAGTTTCAATGTGTCATTATTCCTACAAAAATATGTCGTTTTTCCTGCCAATATTGCACCAGTTTCGTGATCACTTTCAAAAATATGTCACTGTTCCGGAAAAAAACACAAGCTCACTCTTCGAATATTGCAGACTAACTGACGTAATGACGGTATTCTTGTCAAATCATATTAAAATTGAATTTTAGAGAATAACGACGACATCAGCGATATATTTTGGATTTTCTCAAATTACGATCTTACGACCTTATTCCAGTTAAAGATTTGCTGTTTAGGCTGATTTTTTAATTTAACTCAAAACGGTAATTTTTTGGATTGTGTCAATATTCTAGAGTACATTAATGTAAAGAATAAAAATATATGTTACTATAATCATTTCTTATAAAATTATTATTTTGGCAGTTAAAAATAAAAATTTAACTACTTTGGCAATTAAAAAAAAAGTTTTGGGTTAGTTGTTGCTGGCTGGCTAAACTGACAAATTATTAGTTTTCAGTGCAGCAACACAAAATAATGAAAATTTGTGACTTAAAATTAAAGCATGAAATTAATTTATTGAAAAATTTAAAAACTTTAAAACAATTCAACGTTAAATAAAATGCTATTATGTCAAATCATGGGAAACCTATTGCTATCGTATTTTTCTGATGCAGAGTGATTTAAAAAAAAAATTATCCAGAAAACGGCGCATCCAATCATGTCTTACCAATAGTACCTTTTTTTTTTGTAAAATATGTCTATTTTTAACCAACTATCCCCTATTTCTGGTCACATTTCTTAAATATCGGCATTTCTAAGACCACACTTCTATTCAGCGTACAAAGTGTAACAAAATATCTCAATTTTAAATGTATATCTACAAAGGCAAAATATTTAGAAAAAAACCATATTCATAGTACCTACCCCCTTTAGGGTAGGGTGTGTGTACCCTCGTAGTAATGATACAATTTTAAATGAAGGTCCTATTTTATTTTTAACCAATCTTTTAAGACACCCGGTTTATTGGTTCTTCCTTGATACATTTTCACACACTTTCACATCAAACAAAGTTTTTATTTGAACAAAAGTTCACAGGAGAATTTAATTGGTATTTTGGATATTCCACCATTTCTTAAGATATAATAGGGGGCGTTGCAAAATGACTAAAAATAAATTTTTATTCAGGGACCCCCGCCTGGCACAAAGATCTTCAAAAACAACGCTGTTTATTATGCCATTAGAACAAAGAAGACTGCCGGCAAAAAGATAGACAGCGAAATGCAAAAGCAAGCGGCCATGGAAAGAGAGATACGTCTTCAGAAATCTCTTTCCGAAGAATGTGAAGATTTGGGAGTGGACGAACCAAGTACAAGCGATTTGTTTCCTGAGGCAGACTTACTCTTCGACTCGAACCATTCACCCTCGTATGATCACACTGGACAAAGAATTCAAGGAGCCGAAGTTAAAGCTAAAGCCAGCATGAATTTGTTCAGCGATGACGAAAACTCTGGTCCTATGAGGAACGATCTTTTCGATTATGTCGAGTACCATCCTGCGCCAGCTGGCGTAGATCAGATGAATGGAAATAACGCTTCAAACGAATCCGCTTCTTCCTGTGATGATACTACTTTACTGCCGAACTGTGGAACCATGTCTGAGGTGACTCTTAACTCCCCTATATCTCCTGAGTATACCGATAGTTCACATGCTGTCAATAAGTATAAATACAAGTACACAAACAGGAAAAGAGGGGAAAAGGCTGTTAGGTCTCACTCCGAAAATTGGTCTGAAGTGACCAGCACCGAAGATGCAATAGAAATAGCCAGGGAAGAAGATACTCCTATAGCGATTCAAGAAGAAACTGTCATTGACGAGGCTCTTACTGAAATAGAAACGATGGTTGAAGAGAAAGAGGTTACGCCAAAATGCCCAGTTCATGGATCCACAGATACCAGGGGTTCTAGGAAAAATGTGAAAAAAACGTGTTCTTGTTTTAACGGTTCGAGAAGCCCGACGCCTTCAACTATCAAGAGAAGAGGTGGTTCACCGAAATGTCAGACACCGACGCCCAGCAAGAAGCCTTTATTGAGTAAAAAGAGATAGTGCAAGAAAAACGGCAAAAGAAGAAGACATTATTTTTACTGACTTACTCTAGGGAGAATAATACCTGAATTTGTTAAATTTGAATTACCGAAAATTGGTGGCTGAATGATAGTAAAATGGCGTTTTCCTTTTCCTATAATATGTATGTACGTATCACTTCGTATCATTCCGTGGCATTTAAACTTGTATTTTTTTTTAATTGGGTTTAATATACAGGGTGAGAAACTGGGCCTGGGACCCCATTATTTTGTAAATTATCCTGTATAAGATAGTTTCAAGGAGGTAGGTTTAACATAAATGTGTGTAAAAAATAATTGTACTTTTTAAGGCTTTAAATAATTAATATTGTAATAAAAACTATTGTAAATAAATTGTTGCTCATCGGTCTCATAGGACTGTTATTCAGCCATCGTTGTCTTGGTATTTTTGTGATGAAGTAAGATTCAATTTTTCTAGAAATAAAAGCCTAGTAATTACATGGATTTATCTAGAAATTTCATTAATTTCTCCGTTTTCGACCCGGTTCTAGATCATCGGCGTGGTTGTAAAGGACGCGCTTGTTTACAATTCGTTAAAAATGCTTACACTATTTGAGAATAAAACCTATTCCATTTTTATATTACAATCTCAATTGAAGCTTCGGGTTTTGATTGAAATGTCAATATAGAAGTGTCTAAAGAAAGCTGCAATTTCTTTCACTTATCACAACCAAATAGAATACGAAACATTTTGAACCTTAAATAGTTTTGTTATATATTTATGGCTAAAAATTTTTGTTAAGTTCTCTTCAAATAATTATTTCTCCAACAGTATTTATAAATTTCATTGGGAAGTCAATTTTGTTTTTAAAAATACCTTTGGATGTTGCTATTACTTTCAGGTTTGGAATGTATTGGTAAAATGTTGCCAGTAAGAATTTGCCGATACCAGATCGGTATCAGGCCGATTTTTGGATAAAACGGAACTACTTCGGTAGGAAAAATGTCATTTTTACAGTTTTCAAAGCACATATTTTAATAAAATTGAAATCCCTAGATACGTCCATGTTAAAGTATTGTTATTAATTTTTTATTGTTATCTAAATCTAACTACAAAAGGGTTGCACTCTAGTACAAAATAAATAACAAAAAAAACGGGGTTGATTTAAAAATCGATTACTCAAAAAGGGCGACTTGTAAAAAAAAATTCATTGCTACGATTGCAATCTTTAGTACCTCTAATTGTAAAATACTTTCGTGAAATTGTATAAATTATTTAAAATAAATGTGCAGTTTGTCGATGTATATAATTATTATTAGATCAATTATTTAATCGGCCGGTAGACGAAATGCCTTAATACAGATATCAAGTGATCGCTACTTCATATCACTAGGACAATTATTGCATGAGTTTTATGATGTTCTATTGAGCGTTATCGAAATAATAATGAAATATTTTCGTTTTTTAGTATTTAATTTAACCGCGTCAAATAGTTGTCACAACCATTACATTTATGTATTATAGAATTTAATATACTTACTTGTGGGTAAGTTGATAGTGTATTGCAATTTTGTTGCCGCTGTATGTACCGGGTGTCCCACTAAGAATAGCTCTCGGCCGTATCTCAGAAAGGGTTAGTCGTATGGCTTGCGAAAAAATTTTTTTTTAGGAAAAGTGGCCGTGAGAATTTGCTCGAAATTATTTTTCAGTTCCTTATTTCGCCGCAAGAGTGCACAAATATTTTTTTTTTAATTCTAAATTTCTCCAAAAATTCCCATATTAAGGTAGAACTCTGATTACATCATCGAAAAGCTTAGACAATTCTGCATCATTTTGGTTTAAGGCTCGTTGGCGTACCGACCTTGATAAGAGTGGGGGAAGCTATTGAATGTGTAAACATTAAAATCGCTGTAACTTCTAAACGACTTATCCGATTTTACTAAATTTAAGCTTGTTTGGAAGGGAAAGGTAAGTATCTTTAATCGCCGTATCCAACAGTACACGAGTGTTTAATAAAATGGCTAGAGGGCGCAATTTGTAATAATAATAGTTTTTTCGATTTTATCCCGAAAAATCAAATCATACGGTATAACTATGACATCATAATCGGAAAGTAGATGAATTTTGCAAGAAAAGACATGAAGACCGCAGTTCGATATCCTTATTCGTTTCAGAGTTATTACCAAAACAATAATTTTTAATACAAATTGCGCCCTCTAGCAATTTTATTGGAAACTATCGTGTACCATTGGATACAACAATTTAAGTTACTTACCTTTCTCTTCCAAACGAGCTTAAATTTAGTAAAATCGGATAAGTCGTTTAGAAGTTACAGCGATTTTAATGTTTATACTTTCACTTGATAAAAGAGTGGGAGAAGCTATTGAAAGTGTAAACATTAAATCGCTGTAACTTCTAAACGACTTATTCGATTTTACTAAATTTAAGCTTGTTTGGAAGTACCTTCAATTGTCGTATCCAGTGGTACACGATAGTTTCTAATAAAATTGCTAGAGGGCGCTATTTGTATTAATAATTATTATTTTGGCGATAACTCTGAAACAACCAAGGATATCGAACTGCGGTCTTCACATCTTTTCTCGCAAATTTCATCTACTTTCCGATTATGATATCATAGTTATACCGTATGATTTGAATTTTCGGGAAAAAACTGTTATTATTACAAATTGCGCCCTCTAGCAATTTTATTAAACACTATCGTGTACTGTTAGATACGGCGATTGAAGATACTTACCTTTCTCTTCCAAACAAGCTTAAATTTAGTAAAATCGGATAAGTCGTTTAGAAGTTACAGCGATTTTAATGTTTACACATTCAATAGCTTCTCCCACTCTTATCAAGGTCGGTACGCCAACGAGCCTTTAACCAAAATGATGCAGAATTGTCTAAGCTTTTCGATGATGTAATCAGAGTTATACCTTAATATGGGAATTTTCGGAGAAATTTAGAATTAAAAAAAAAATATAATTGTGCCCTCTTGCGGCAAAATGAGGAACTTAAAAATAATTTCCAGCAATTTCTCATGGCCGCTTTTACTAAAAAAAATTTTTCCGCAAACCATACGACTAACCCTTTTTTGAGATACGGCCGAGAGCTATTCTTAGTGGGACACCCGGTATATTCAAATATAGAACGGGTGATACGTGATAAGTTACAATAATTAAAAAATATGCCACTTCAGCGATAAAATTACCCTTTCTTCTATTTTTTCACAAATATTTTTTGTCTTATTCGTTTTATTTTATGCATTTTTGAGTTTAGATATATTTTTTTAAATTTATTTTTGCTCCCCCCCAACCATTGCTGATTGAAAACAAATTGCTTGTTTTTTTCGACGTACATGATCGGTACATTAAAAAATAATATAATTTTGCTATATAATTGGTACAGGGGGGATTTTTTTTTATTTAATATATTATAATATGATTTCTAAGTGAATGTGAAGTAGTAGATTTAATGATTATTATTGCTGCGACTACCGGCTGGAGTGAGAAAATATCAACGTGACTTGAGTGGTGTTTTTACTTCATGCTGTATTTACTTTGACGCAATAAACTAAGAACTATTATTATTTATATTTATCTGTGTTTTTTGTTTTTTCTTATTTTATTTTGTTGTTTTTTTTATTATTATTATAATAACCTCTTGTTTAGTGATATGAATTGCTCCAGAAAAATATGTCGATTGTATATTGATGTGTAATACCTACTACCATTTAATTTAAAATAACTTGGGGAGCATTTATGTCACTATAATATTACGTTTTGTGAATGCAGTGCGTTCGTTTTTATAATTAGAAAAAGCCTGATTTAGTTTTGTGAAATCGAAAGGGCAGAACAATTCTATGTCTAGGAAATATAATATAAGCTAAAGCATGTTTAAAAAACTGCTGGTTGTTAACCAAAATTGTATGATTTTGGGGCTTTTACTTAAAAGTGTTCTAGAAGATAACCTTTCAGTTAGAAATAAAAATTAGTATTAAATTCATTTTTTTCCATTTCATGTTTTTCAATATATATTTGTATAAGACAAGTTTGTATGTTTTTTTTATAAGCAATAGTTCCTTACGCAGATGATTTAGCAGTGACGGTGCTAGTAACACTACCTGTTGCCAAAATTAACGAAATCACTGAAATTTTATAGAACCATAAAATTACTTTGATATAACCAAAATAATTACTTCGTCGGACTTCCATTGTCTTTATTTTGATTAGAGATACTAACTAACCGAAACGGTGTGTTAATTAACTAAGAAAATAAAGACTGGAAGTCCAAAAAAGTAATTAAGGGAAAATAAAAGGTCTCTCTTAACCACAAAATAGCTTTAAGAAGTGAAATAGTACGTTGGTAATAGGATAAAGTGCATTATTACATAAAGGTAGTTTGTTTCCACATTAGAGAAGGTAATCATCAGCTACACAATAAAAGATATATGCTAGGAAGATAAGTAAAGACAGTGGTGGTTGCTCTATAAGGCCGCGTGGCCGCGCGCCCCTCCTAGGAATTTTAACATGACACAAATTAAATATTATTATTACTATTCATTTTAATACTAATATTATTATTATTATTCATATAGGTAGTTAAAATTTCTAAAATTTAAAAAACCATAGCAACTCACCAACTCATCTCTAATTGTCCGTTTTCGTTGACCAACGATAAGCAAGCCTCCTCGTGTGAATTTTAAATAATTGGATTCCGTCGTTGAAACGCTGCGACGGACGGTGAATCTCGCCTGGCGTATATAAATTTCGCCGAACGAACCCGAACGTCACCCGATTTATTTAGGGACTCTACGGCCGCGGTATTTTAGCGCCTTCATTGCTTTATACATTTCGGACTTTGTTGTGGCGTAAGCGCGCGTCGAGTTCGAACTAATAAAAATCAATTTCATCAATAATACAGGGTGTTTCAGAATAAGATGCTGATCCTTAACGGTGTGAATCCTTAGGTGATTTTAAGAAGAAAAGTTTAAATTAATATATATCCTTAACCTATCAACTTTCGAACTACAGGGCGTTAAAGTTTTAAGAAAAAAATCGTTTTTCTATTATAACTTTAAAAATTTTCTAGCTATTTTTATGAATTTTTCACACATGACCTCTAAGCATCAATAGCCATTTTTGGTGTAGAAAATTTTTAACCAGTGGCGTCCTGAAAGGGTTTGGACTAGACATTTTGGAAAAATAATATGTACGCCACTTGCTTTTTCGCAAGATAAAAATTATTTTTAAAATACTCATTCATTTTAGGCCAAATTTAATATCTTGCCTTTTTATCGTCCGACAAACAGTTTCCGACAAAAAAAATAAAAAGCATTAAATGCGCATTCGCTATGGGCCTATAGTTTATTTTTAACAATAAATTAAAACAACTAACATTAAATAACGTGTGAACAAAAACGAAAATAATTTGGATTAGCTGTTGAAAGTGGCCACCACATGCAATAATGCATGCTTCAGCTCTTCTCCTCATTGAGTCTCGTACCCTTTGAAAAATTCCTGGAGTATTCCTGATAGTGTCAAAACAAACCATAGGCACATAGCGAATGCGCATTTAATGTTTTTATTTTTTTTTGTCGGAAACTGTCGGACGATAAAAAGGCAAGATATTAAATTTGGCCTAAAATGAATGAGTATTTTAAAAATAATTTTTATCTTGAGAAAAAGCAGTGGCGTACACAATATTTTTCCAAAATGTCTAGTCCAAACCCTTTCGGGACGCCACTGGTTAAATATTTAAAAAAATTTCTACACCAAAAAATGGCTATTGATGCTTAGAGGGCATGTGTGAAAAATTCATAAAAATAGCTAGAAACTTTTTAAAGTTATGATGGAAAAACGATTTTTTTCTTAAAACTTTAACGCCCTGTAGTTCGAAAGTTGATAGGTTAAGGATATATATTAATTTGATCTTTTCTTCTTAAAATCACCTAAGGATTCACACCGTTAAGGATCAGCATCTTATTCTGAAACACCCTGTATAATTCAAATAAATTTTTGTAGGCTGCCATTAGCGGATAAACTTAAAATTAAAGAACTGGGGAGGCCGTTGCCAGATATAAAGTTATCACAAACTTGTGAACGACGGGCCGAAAACCGATCTTTTACGCGTCGGTTTTCAAAAGACATTTATAAATGTATGTACCGTAAAACGGGGCTACTTCGGACGGTGTGGGTAACTTCGGACATCGCGACATCAGTGTTACAATAATTAAGTGGTGGGGAAACAGAATGCAAGCGCGCTGTTTCTCTTCAGAAACGTGTCTTAACAGTTGCCTTTGTACGTTCCGACAGTTAGCAGCGTTTAGAGGTAAGTGTCCCGTCTCCACGTGTTATTTTATTATGAAGCCATTTTTTTGCACTTTTTCAAAAGTGGTAAAAGTAACTGGCGCACAGCCGAAACTAGTTATGATAGGGGATAACTTTATTTTACTTTTTAGTAGCCCTATATGTTGTTAACATTTTGAAAAAAATTGAAATTTATAGTTGCTATGTTTTTTTTTTTAGAGAGGTGTAAGCAAAAAACCCAAATTTGAGGGGCAACTTCGGACATGGTTCGCACATACAGAAGGTAGTTGGGGAGTCGCCTGTAGGGCGGTTCGGCGAAAAGCAATGTCACTTCGAGGCGCATCGGAATTTTATAGGATTCCCAAATTCACTATAAGTGATAAAATTGTTTTTATTGTTTACATGTTTGTTATTATTTTTGTAAGAAAATATTTTGTATTTTTATAAAATAAATATCATATTATGTGATATGGTAAATATTAAAGCCTTTTTTTTTAAATATTTCTAGCTTTTATGCTAACTTTTTTTAGTACCTACCCACCTAATATATTTTTAAAAGTTAAATTAGTGTCCGAAGTAATTATTAAGCCATGTTTACTTCAATATTTTTCGGTTTAAAGAAGGTGTCCGAATTTGCCCCACCTTGTAGGGTAAATTCGGACACTTTTCAACCCAAAAAAATATATATGTTAGAACAAAAAAAATAAACTTTTTCTTTTAGGAAGTACTCAAGCAAGGATGTAGTATCCCACATAAAAAACATTAATTGCATCGCGAAAGTTTTTACCCTTAAAAAATGCAAGAAACTGTAAAATCTGGCCGAAGTAGCCCCGTTTTACGGTATTAATTGACCTAAAAAAAATTTTATAAATAGATACTTTTTCGAGCAATTTGCTTATATGTCATTTGGTAGGTATTGGATTTTTATTGCGCCCCTCCAAACACAAACCCCACGACACGCCACTGAGTAAAGACTAATATAGTTAAACGGGAATGAGTGATGGAGTAATAACAATCCAAAGAAGGAGAGAAACGACGTTTTTTTTTCAAAAGAAATTTTGATTATTAATTTAAAAAAAAAACATTCATCTTTTATTTATTTAATTCAATAAATAATACTTAGCACAGCTCTAGTTAATCACAGCATCCGCAAATGCAGTTTTACAGTCGCTTGATAAATATCATACTTTTACGTTTAAAAGCTTCCAGCGAGAAATTAAAAAAATCCATATGCCCGCTCATTTAAGAGTACGCAGAGTTCTATCCAAAGGTGTATTTAAGCCATAGTTAGTTCTATGAAAACCCAAATGGAAAAGGGTATAATTTCTTAGGTTTCGATTAGGAACGTTCAAACCAATTCTCGAGAGCAAATAACCATTGCAGTCACACACGCCAGTTAACACTTTAAACACAAAACATACATCCAAAAACGTTCTTCCAAATTGATACGCTGCATAATATCGGCCCTATAGTAGTTCAGAAAATTAACCCCCATCTTAAAGGCTGCAGCCCGTAAAAACTTATTTTGAACTCGTTCGATAATGTCAGTATACGCCTGATAGTAGGGAGACCAAAACACTTGCGTACTCAAGATTTGAACGAACTAGACTCGTATAGAGTATCCTTAGCACTTCCAATGATAGATGGATAGATTAAGGTTAAGGGCGAACCCTAGTGATGCTTTCGCCCATTAAGTTTCTCATCAATAATTTTTTTTCAAAAAGCGGCCAAATACCCGCCTTTGGGTAGCAATTGAGCGTCTTAATTTGTAACACCCTGTATATATTTAAGGCTGTCATCGCTGTATTATATTTCCCAAAGTGGCAAAGGCGTCACTGAAAAGATCTTACCGCTCATATTTACGCATCCTATCAACGACAAGGCGGTCAAAATAAAATTAATTGAAAGATAGGTCAAAGGTGTTCCTATTTATTAGTTTGAGTCACTAATTTAGTTCTTCAAAAAGTTATCTAAGCAAACTAAACAAAAATGGGGTCCTCCCAAGTGTCTCACTAATTACAATAGTAATCTTTTAAATTGTATAAAATGTGTAACTTGTGATAAACAATGATAACACAAATACTTTTATTTATTTCTCAAAAGTTTACTACTAAAAACGTTGCAGTAGATTAATTTAAGATCATCAAGAAAGTCTTTAATTTATTAAAAGCAATATTTTTCATTGGTAGATTAAAGCCAATTAAAAAATGTACATGTAAAAACCTAGCGAGGGGTCAATTTTAGTTTGCGATTTAAGGAAATATAAAACAGGTGCTTAGTTGAGTTTCTACTAAAACTAAAGGTACTAATTCGTTTAAACAATTTTCGTGGGTCTATATAGGAGTGAGATCACTTAACTACTATCTGCAATTTAGCTAGTTAAAATTTATTAGTGGATTACAACCAGTGCGTTTTAGAGGCATGGAAAATCGTGATCAGTTTTTAACTTTAATGATGTGATTTTTTTATTTGGAAAATAATGGTAGGTAAGTAAAGGTTTTCTATAACATTAAATATATATATATATATCCCCAGGATTTTTGAAAATTCCTATACATTTCATTAAAGTGTAGAGATAAACCTTAGATTTATTAATAAATAGACAATAAGATTTCCAAGTTTATAAAAAATGATTTTTATTGTACGGGATAAGATTTGATTTAGTAATTTTAAAAGTGTAATTTAGGGATTATAGATAAGGTGTAAGATAAGTAAAATCTGTGACATGTCTAATATTTTTTTCATAAAAAACAAATCGAAAATTCCGTTTAACATTTGACCATTAAAACTAGAATGTATTTGCCGAAGCAATAAAGTTGCAAACTAAGTTGATAAGACCGATATAATTAGCAGTATTGGTCAATCAAATTATTAATTATTGTTCTTAATCATAATTGTTTTGACTATTGACAAGCATAGTGCGCTTTGTACCGTTAACAAAGACAATTGTTTAAATCTGGTAGTTTTAAAACCCCACCCCCATCTTGACATAGGTAGGTACAAGTTTAAAAAAAATTCCTAAGATAAGTTTGATAAAAATGTAAACAACCAAAAAAATATATATGTTTGTAGTTTTACCAGAGTTAAATTATGGATTGCAAACATTTGCTATGGATAGTTTTGTTCTGTGGTTTCCTTCCGAACTGTTTTCCCGCAAGTTGTAACGAGAGAAAATGTAAAACTACTAGAGTTCACGGACTTAGAACCTCAGATTGTTATCGGATGGATTGGAAGCAATTGCCAAAATGTTTACCTTCTGATGTCGAGGTAAGTAGGTACCATATTTTTTTATCCTCTATTTAAGATTTAGCTAGCATCCCCCTATGCTGGTTTAAAATTCATTTAGGATCTTTATCTTTTTAATAAATCGTGTTGTTTTTAAGAACTGAAAAAATCTCGTAACGTCCGAAATATTCTTAGAAGGATCCATGGGGTTTTAATAAGTTAGATCCAACCTAAATATCACTTTAGGAAACCTATGACCTATTGGATTAGTTAGTTCATACATATAAGAAAATCAATTTTATGTGAATTTTTCTTGAGGTCCAGTCAGAACAAGACAGAATCATTTATTTGGATATACAGTGTGTGTATAAAGTCTGGAAACGGCTTAATAACATCACAATTTACTGGCCGATTTAAACCAAATTTGGTACAGTTGTGTAAGAGGATCTAACGCACCGAATGACGATATTGGCGTTGTTGCCAGCTTTTTAGTTTGTCTGGAATTCGAACGAATTTTATATTTTTAAATATAACACCCAGTATATTTTTACATTTTTAAATTCCGCATAAAATTATAATTATTTTTTATTAAATGCATTATTAGTCTATACTTCATAGTTTCCGAGATATTGACTCTCGAAAAGTGACATTTTTGAACTTTGACAGCTTATAACTTTCTAACAGTACGTCTTAGAGCAAAACGGCTTACATGTCCCTATCTTCAATTTTTATTATCTTCCCAAAAAAATCAACTTCCCGTTAAACCGGAACAACTATATTTCCTGCTTTCGAGTTACATCCGGATTAACCGGAAGTTGATTTTTTTGGGAAGATAATAAAAATTGAAGATAGGGACATGTAAGCCGTTTTGCTCTAAGACGTACTGTTAGAAAGTTATAAGCTGTCAAAGTTCAAAAATGTCACTTTTCGAGAGTCAATATCTCGGAAACTATGAAGTATAGACTAATAATGCATTTAATAAAAAATAATTATAATTTTATGTGGAATTTAAAAATGTAAAAATATACTGGGTGTTATATTTAAAAATATAAAATTCGTTCGAATTCCAGACAAACTAAAAAGCTGGCAACAATGCCAATATCGTCATTCGGTGCGTTAGATCCTCTTACACAACTGTACCAAATTTGGTTTAAATCGGCCAGTAAATTGTGATGTTATTAAGCCGTTTCCAGACTTTATACACACACTGTATATGAGTAAGTAGTGGTCATGCATGATATTTATACAGTTTTATTTGGGTATATAAGAACGTAATTTTTATTTTATGGATACAAAAGTATGAAGGTTGGAGACAATGATGTTTCTTGAATGATAAAAGAGTTTTGGACTTCCATTGTCTTTATTTGTTTTAAATCACAACGTTTTAACTGGTAAGTATCTCCACTTCTCCAGTCGTCTTCAGGTGAATACTGAGTAACCTCTGTATTCACCTGAAGACGACTGGAGATACTTACCAGTTGAAACGTTGTGATTTAAAACAAATAAAGACAATGGAAGTCCAAAACACTTTCATCATTCAATACAAAAGTGGGTTCGTGTTTGTATAAAAATTGTATAAGTAAAAATATAACACAAAAACCATATTTTCCAAAACTAATTATATAAAATGGTATTCCTCACGAGCACTTATAAGCCCCCATAAAAAAAAATCAAAAAGATAATGGGATGGTTTTCCTTTTATGAGCTTTTCAGATGTTTGTCTGGTTGGTACCTATGACTTCTCGTAGAAATAGAGCTTGGCTCATAAAATATTAGGAATTACTGTTTCAATAACCGACTCAGGACTCTGTTCTTATAAGTCCTTACGCGTTTTTTTACGAGGCACTTTCGGCAGATTAAAATTCCCATAAAAATAGTACCTGTCACCCGATTTTAAAATTATTGAGGCCTACGATAAGTAAAAATAAATTATCTGTTTCTATGGAGTGGTAGATAGTAAAGCTTTTAAAATAATTTAGTCGCATTCGATTCCATGTTTTGTAATTAAATATATTTAGCACATATTTTATCTCGCAAAGATAAAATTACTTTAAATTTACAATAAAAATAAAATTGTAAACATTTTAAGCGGACCAAATTAACACTGGCTCACTGGCTACTGTGACTTGAAAACGGATCACCGATAGTTATGCCATTTCTATTGTAAAACAATTTTATACAATTGTGACAATAAATAGAATAATAGAGAACGCCCCAATCCCATATATAGTACGGATTTATATAATTCACATATGACATTGGCACGTATAATGAAATCATGCAGAATCTGAGAAAAATATATCGCTCAATATCCGTTTTAAAAATATCGTGTTTTCATCAATAAAAAAATCGATTTCAATCAATAATTAACTGTGCCAAATACCTGTTCTCTACGTCACAAGGTCTCTAAGAAAAGGCTGTAGCGATAGTATTATATTATAGTATTAAACGCGCTTCTACGTGTCCACATTTTTTAGGTAATTGATTTGTCCTACAATAGAATTAGAAAGATAGGCAGTTCCGACTTAAACCTGTATCCATACGTTACCCATTTGTACTTATCGGAAAACCTTCTGGTACGCCTTGATGATAATCTGTTCAAAGAGTTGACGAGTCTCGAAACGTTGGACTTATCTGTAAATTCCATGGAAAAAATACCACCGGCCATATTTCATCTACCTAAGCTCAAGACGCTCTACTTAAGTCAGAATGCAAATATAAACATAGCGGAGTCGCTGGAAGAAGCTAAGCCCATTTCTAGATCTAGCCTAACTAAGTTGGATATTAGCTATATTACTGACGAAGGTGCGTCCACTGATTTCCCTGATTTTGGAGATTTACCTTATTTGGCATTTCTGAACGTAACAGGTAAGCCAAAAATTAAATTGTTAGCTCTGACGGGTTGCTTTGGAACTAATAACTATATTTTGATCGCCCTGTACGGGGTGGCCAACTAAGAATGCGAGGTACTGTATCTGGGAAACTATCCATCGTGGAGGCTTACGGCAAAAAAAATTATTACTAAACCAAGAGAAAAACCTGGAAAATAGTTTTAAGTTTCTGAAATGGCCGCTAGGGGGCGTTACTGCAATCTTGAATCTAAAAAAGTGATGTTTCTGTAAATTCCGCTATATTAACCCGATAAAAAAAATCCGGATCTTTAAAGTCGAGGATAATCTGAACCTTTTTTGTTTGACACTTTTTGCCGTATCTCTAAAAATAAAGTGGTGGGGGGTATTTAATAATAATAATAATAATAAACAATCTTTATTCAGATAATCATTACAGTAAGTAGAAAAGATAATAATAGAAATAAAAATAAAAATCCTATTCAATGATATCTGAAAAGGCGAAGTTCATCCCTTGCTAGTAACAAGGGTTGGTCTTCCACTTAACCTCAAACAACAAAAATTACAATGTATATAGGTACACCTTTAAGTCATTCCAAATTAAATAACAAAATAAAGATCATGTTAATAACACTAAAATAAATTCTGTACTAATGCAAAAATATTAATAAGTAAAGACAGTGCAGGAGACGGATGAAGGAAAGAAAGAAAAGGCAAGAAAAAGAAAAAGCACGACCCGAAAGCAGAAAACTTTAAACACCCAGTAATATACTTTTATATATTTTTTTAAAAGTTAAAATAGATTTAGTTTTAAGGTCTAGACCAATAGAATTATAGATAGCGGATATGTTATAAGAAAAACTACGTTCAAACAGAGCAGTTTTATGGATAGGTGGTGTAATGGTGCCCTTAAATCTAACGTTAAGGTTGTGTACATCTGTACGGAAAACTATTTTTTTGTGCAAATATGACGGATTTCTAAGCAGTATTATTTTGTGAAAAAGCACAGCCGAATGAAAATGTATTCGCTGTTTCATACTTAACCACCCAGCATCTCTCAACTTGTGCCTGACAGAATGACGCTTCCGGACACCGTAAGCAAATCTTAAACAATAATTTTGTATCTTTTGAATTCTTTGAGAAGTCACAGCAGTCAAGCATGGACCATACACAACATTTAAACGTTTCCGTAAATAACATCCTGTATCTTCGAAACGGCTAAGCCGATTTGAACAAACTTAGGCTCGTTAAAAGGAGCTATTCTTGGGCTATAAACATCATTATATTTGAAGTTTTGTAAGTTTCACATATCGCCGCTAGAGGGCTTTTTTCGACATTCCAACAGAATTAGTTGACTGAAGACATTCAAAATAAACCGCAAGCATAGCAACAGCTTAATCATTCGTAAAATGCATTTTGTAAACACAAAAATTACTCAAAGTACCGCAAAACTTTGACAACTATTGAGAATTTTCTTTTATACGGTCCTTTTTAGGGCCACAACCTACATAATAGAAAGAATTCCTGAAAAATATAGTTACAATAATATGAAAATTTAAGGGATTTTCATGTAAAATTTTCTATTGCCTATATTTTGGGTTAGGAACAAGATATCGTGATGCGGTTTTGGCGAGCTAGTTTAGGCATCATTTAGCTACATTTTCATGAAAAAAAAATCATACCAATGCATTTTATTTTGTTAAGAAAATTAACCATTTCTGTTGGAATGTCGAAAGAAGCCCTCTAGCGGCGATATGTGAAACTTACAAAACTTCAAATATACGGATGTTTGTAGCCCAAGAATAGCTCCTTTTAACGAGCCCAATATTGTTCAAATCGGCTTAGCCGTTTCGAAGATACAGGATGTTATTTACGGAAACGTTTGAATACCCCCCACCACTTTATTTTTAGAGATACTGCAAAAAGTGTCAAACAAAAAAGTTCAGATTATCCTCGACTTTAAAGATCAGGATTTTTTTTATTAGGTTAATATAGCGGAATTTACACACAACATCACTTTTTAGATTCAAGATTGCAGTTACGCCCCCTAGCGGCCATTTCAGAAACTTGAAAATATTTTCCAGGTTTTTCTCTTGGCCGTTTTAGTAATAATTTTTTTGCCGCAAGCCTCTACGATGGATAGTTTTCCAGATACAGTACCTCGCATTCTTAGTTGGCCACCCTGTACAAATAAATAAACCGACTTTTGTTTCTATAGGTGACCAATTTAATTATTTATCAACACGACATTTCGCTAGTCTCTGCAACTTACAAATTTTAGCAAATGCCAATATGACGGCGTATTTTGAGAACGACTGCGACTGCTGGAAAATAAACCAGTGGTTAGAACAAAGGAACATTCAGTTTACCCCACTTTTGTGTTCCAATAGCGAGCAAGGTTTGTACCTACATAATAAAGGGTTTTCCAATAAGAACGATATGATTTCAAAATGAAATAAAATTAAAATAATTTCAGATACAACAAAACGTTTTATATTATGCTTAAAGTATAGTCGATAACATTTATGTTTTGTATAACACATCGTTTAAATGTCCTCCGCGACTTCGTGTACACGAGCGAATTCGACGAACCCAATTTTCGATGACTTTATGCAATAAATCGGGCGTGATCTGACGAATGCAGGGTTCAATGTTCAACCTTAATGCATCAAGTGTTTGTGGTCTGTTTTCATAAACCTTAGATTTTAAATAGCCCCACAAGAAGTAATCTAAAGGAGTTAAATCACAGCTTCTTGGAGGCCACTGAACAGTAGCATTCCTTGAAATTATTCTTTCGTCAAACTTTTCTTGCAGTATATTGATAGTGTCATAAGCAGTGTGATATGTGGCACCGTCTTGCTGGAACCACATATCCTCCAAATCAAGTGCATCTAAATTTGGCTACAAAAAATTTCTTAACACCTGCCAATATCGTTCACCATTCACTGTAACTGCATCTCCTGCCTCATTTTGGAAAAAAAATGGTCCGATGATGCCACCATACCATAAACCACACCATACAGTTACCTTTAGCGGATACAAAGGCTTCTCATGAATCTGTTGTGGATTGTTTTCACACCAAAAACGGCAATTTTGCTTGTTAACGTATCTACTTAACCAAAAATGAGCTTCATCTGAAAAGATAATTTTTTTGGCAAAATTAGGATCCCTTTCAAGTTGTTCTAAACTCCAAGCAGAAAATTCTCTGCGCCGACGATGGTCCAGTGGCTTAAGTTCTTGGGTCAAATGGTCCAGTGGCTTAAGTTCTTGGGTCAAAACAATTTTATACGGGTGTAAATTAAAGTCTTCTTTCAAAATACGCCAAGTTGTCGTTTTTTTTAATCCTTAACTCTTGAGCACGACGAGGAATTGATAAATTTGGATCCACTGCAACACTAGCTCTTACAGCAGCAATATTCTCAACAGTTCTTGCGTTTCGATGTCTTCTTGGTGTTTTTACATCGTGAAGAGTAAAATTATTTTCAAATTTCTCAACGATGCGACGAAAGCAAAGGAGGACGCGCCAAAGTTTTCGCGAAGTGCGCGATAAGTGTTAACAAAAGATCGTCTATTTTCGTAAAATTTTTGGATAATAACCAAACGTTCTTGAAGCGCGTATTTAGCCATAATAAATTGTTATAGTTTACTGCGACAATAACTGATAACTGGTGACAGGTATAACTTTATTACCATGGTTACCATATCGTTTCAAAATCATATCGTTCTTATTGGAAAACCCTTTATATACCTAAAACAGTATGAAAAGTTTATTGATGCCTTTGCCATATTATTTTTTTCCTTGATACACGGAATTCATACTTACAATACTGACTACATTATTTATTTTATTTCTTATCTCGGATGCCTACATGATATTTTTATCTAAAATAATGAGAATTTCCGATTTACTGGTAAATAAGGCGGATTGTCTTTATTTCTATTGATAACAATACATAAAGGTCACAACAAACTTGACATTTCTTTATTGTTAGCTACTTAGAGTGAGTAATATTTGTATTTATTTAATGTATGATTTGAAAAACTTTCTCCACAAGGGTGTAAAAAAGTTGACGAAATAATACCCTACAGTGGCTGGGTTGGCACAACCCTCAAAAAGACAACAATGCAAATACCTTTATCGGATGATAACTTTTTTTTTAGAATGCCTAAATCAAGAAATAAACCAAGAGGACCTCAAAGTGTACCAAACATGCCGCCAAAAATTTGAGGATATTGAGCTCTCAATATTACTTGGTAAAGTAGGCATTGGTATAGTAATCGCGATAGGATTTATTATTCTACTGGTCGCTATATATGTTTATCGAAGGTGGAAAAACAACCTGCGACGAAAAAAGGATGAACAGGCCCTACGTGATTCACACAAGCCTGATAGCTTGCAGTTGCTCGCTAAATAAACGAAGACTTAGTATTATCTACTATTTAGGATATGAAAAATATGTGATATTTAGTTTATTAGAAACTGCCTTAAATTTTTTACTTATCATAACAATTCAAAAATCAATATTTTGAATAGACTGTTATAACTACACTCAGTTCCAAAAAAAAGTGACGCACCTAATTATTGTTTCAACTTTGAAGCTTTGTAATTTCTGAACGAATGGACCGATTTTTATTTTCTTTCCATTTATTGGTAGGTAATTCCTTTACCTTTAAGAAAAAAAAAACTGGTAGAAATTTTTTCAAAGCCCCCTGGATGATAGTGGAAAAACTGAACCCATGTTATTTTCTTAATTTTGGACTCACCCTGTGCGTTAATAAAGTAAATGTATAGAAAGCGCCTACACTCTATATGAAAGTCGCTTCTTTTACGAGGATTTTGATTTTTGTTCATTAATTTATATGTAAAGTTGTCCAAATTACAGCTTTTTTGCTGACACCTTGAATATTACCAACTTTATGAATTTACCGAGAAACAGTTTTTGACAGATACGAATTTTAAAAACATTTTTATTAAACAAAAAATTTTAACCTAGGATAACTGCTTAATACCGTGTATTGCCTCCCCTAGCGACTCTAAGAGCTAGGGAGAAGGGTACGTTCTCGCCAGAGGCCTGCTGAAACTGTCGCAAAATTAGCATATGCATTAGTGGAAGAATGGAATCGTATACCAATGGAAACGATAAGAAACCTAATTTCTAGTATGCCGCGTAAATTAGAAGCTCTTAGAGTTGCCAGGGGAGGCAATACACGGTATTAAGCAGTTATCCTAGGTAATATTTTTTTTTTAAATTCGTATCTTATTTCTCGGTAAATTCATAAAGTTGGTAATATGCAAGGTTTCAGCAAAAAAGCTTGAATTTGGACAACTTTAGAGATAAATTAATGAACAAAAAATCAAAATGCTTTCTATTTACTTGATTAACGCACAGGGCGAGTCAAAAATTAAGAAAATAACATTGCTGGAGTTTTTCCACTATCATCCAGGGAGCTTAGAAAAAATTTCTACCAGTTTATTTTTTTCTTAAAGGTAAAGGAATTACCTACCAATAAATGGAAAGAAAATAAAAATCGGTCCATTGGTTCAGAAATGACAAAGCTACAAAGTTGCATCAAAAATTAGGTGCGTCACTTTTTTTGGAACTAAGTGTATAACTGTATTACTTTCTTCTACGTGACTTTGTCAAAAGTGCCTCTTTTTGCTTTGACTTACAGTTACCATCGTTTTCATGAAGTATTCAAATCGATCTCAATCCCCTTTGCGAATTAAAAATTGCATGAAAACGGGTATTGAGTTCGATTTGAATTTCAAAGTCGCTTCGGTATTTTTGGGGATTGTATCGGGATCTAAACTTCATGGAAACGCAACCTAACCTAACTTTTGACTTGAATTTATGTTAAAACCGCTTTTGTTAAGTTAAAAGGAATATTAAAATAGCACATTTGTAATTAAGTTTGTATTAAAAATAAATAACAAACAAAAATTAATTTTAAAATATAGTTGGACATCTTGTCAATTACCTATTGTCAAAATTTCAATTTCAAAACGACTTGAATACCCTTCTAGGAGTTCAATTTAAATTCGAATTCTCGACAATTATCCATGAAAATGATCCCTATAATAATAACTTTTGATGTAATCAGTCAAACCAAGCCATCTAATCGCAGCCAATTTAGTTTTTAACACAAAATTTTTAGGTAGCTAGTTTTAAGTTGAGTGAATTAAAACAACTAGGTTGTTATGTTTAGGTTACGATAATTATGTATTTCTGGTTTTATTAAATAAAGTTTTCATAAAATAAATTTCGGCCCTGTTATAATTAATCCCCGTTGTTCCGCCAATGTGCGATAGGTTTGCTATGTCAATGCCGTACGTAACCAAGTTTAATCTAGGGAACTCCAATGATGCCAAAGTTATCAATCAGCTGTTTTGTAAATTTGTAGGTTATAGTACACAGCTGATTGAATAACTTTGGCAACATTGGAGTTCCCTAGGCAGGCTACCTCATCCAAGACAAAAGCTATGCAACGATGCCAAAGCCGAAGGAATTAGTGGAATTACATAAGACTTCGAATGCTTCAAAAAAAATTGTCACGTTTTAAATTTTCTATTAAAATTTAAAAACGAATAAATTGCGTTTGATGATTTAAAAACTGTTTCGTACGGAAAATGTACGTATTTTTCTTTAGCCGTTTTAAGTTTTTTTAAAATCCCAACTGATTATTACTATTGGCAACAATGGAACACCAAACAATTTTATCAAGCGTTTAACCAATAAAAAACAACCACGAGAATTAATGGTGGACGGAAGGGAACGATAGATACACCGGCTCCGAATTTTTTAGTTTTCATAAATAACAGCAAATTTCACAAAACATTTTCACCAAAGTGTCGGAGCACCTAATTTAGATCATCATGTTGCAAGTTTTCTGTAAGTACACCGCTTATCATTACTACTTCATAAAAAAATTACCATTCTGCTGTGTCACCTGTTCCGTAGGTGTAAATAAACTTTTTATTTGTAGATTTCGGTTTGGCGTGCTTCCTGGGCAATGCGTGGGCCCTTTATCCCTCAAGGGGGAGTGTTGTTGAGCTTACCCCCAATAATTTCGATAACTTGGTCATTCGTGGTGATGAAATTTGGGTAGTCGAGTTCTTTGCCCCTTGGTGTGGACATTGCCAAAGTCTTGTTCCCGAATACACAAAGGCTGCCAATGCTTTGAAGGTATTTTAGTTTAAGTATTTGATCGGAGCACTAAATGATTTCAAGGACCAATATATGTAACATTAACTTTATTGTAAATTAACAGGGCATTGTAAAAGTTGGTGCTGTAAATGCTGATGACCATAAAGAACTTGGTGGCCGATACGGAGTAAGAGGATTCCCAACCCTAAAAATTTTCGGTGCTAACAAAAACAAACCAGAAGATTACCAAGGAGCAAGAACAGCAGAGGGCATTGTCAATGCGGCTTTAAGTGCTGTCAAAGTTAAGGCCAAGGCGGCCCTAGGTGGAGGAAGTAGTGGATCCTCAGGTGGATCGTCAGATGTAAGTTTACATTGTATATATTATCATGTTTGTGCATTGTAGAATTATTTTAAGGCAATATGTTAATACAATAATGTTATTTTCAGAGCTCAAGTGACGATGTTATTGAACTGACTGACAGCAACTTTGATAAATTGGTCCTTCAGTCTGATGATATGTGGTTGGTAGAATTCTTTGCACCCTGGTGTGGCCACTGCAAAAACCTGGCTCCTCATTGGGCTAAAGCTGCTGCAGAACTCAAGGGCAAAGTAAAACTTGGTGCTCTAGATGCCACTGTGAATAAAGGCAAAGCTAGCCAGTTTGAGATTCAAGGCTACCCTACAATCAAATTTTTCACACCTGGTGCAAAATCTACTTCGTCTGCTGAAGAGTATGATGGTGGCCGTACCTCAAGCGAAATTGTACAATGGGCATTGGATAAGTTGGCAGATAGTGTACCATCGCCAGAAGTCACTCAAATCCTCTCACTTGATCTGTTTAAGGAGCAATGTGAACAAAAACCACTGTGTATCGTCGCTGTGCTGCCTCACATACTAGACTGTCAATCTGAATGCAGGAACAACTATATTAAAATGTTAACCGAGTTGGGAGAGAAATTCAAAAAGAAAATGTGGGGCTGGGTTTGGGCTGAAGCTGGATCTCAACTGGAGTTGGAGGGTGCAGTTGATATTGGAGGCTTCGGGTATCCTGCTATGGCTGTTATCAACACAAAGAAAATGAAGTATTCAATTCTCAGGGGTGCATTTTCCAAGGATGGAATTTATGAATTTTTAAGGTAAAAGCTCCTCACAGTATATACGGTTGTAGTATTTGAATTATTTTCTTATTGGTACTGATTTATAAAAATTTATTTTTATTTCTTTTCAGGGATCTTTCCTATGGAAAGGGTAATACAGCTCCAGTAAAAGGTAATGAAATTCCCAGAATTGTTATTACCGAGCCATGGGATGGAAAAGATGGGGAATTACCACCGGAAGAAGAGATTGACCTGTCAGATGTAGATCTAGATGATAAAGAAGAATTATAAAGAAATCCAAAAGACTTACTAGGTACCTTCCTCTAGTTAATATTTAGTAATTATTTAAAAATTTGCTCCTAAGTAAAGTAACATGTAAAGTCTAGCCCTGTATTTTCTAAGATGTTCATTCTAATCCCTATTCTAATTTTTGTAAGACTTATTTGTTAATAAAATTCCTTTTTTTTAATAAATTTGGGTTTATTTTATAAATGGCTTAGCTGATAATACATAATTAACATCTTTAAAAAATCGAATTGACGAATGCGCAAAAAAACTTCGAGCGAACAATACTGACAGTCTGGCTTACAATAACGGAACAAACACGTGCGGTTATAAGTCTTATTAATAAGTCTTTGTAAAATACTACAAAAATTCTAAATTCTACATTATCACGCATTAACAAAAATATAAAATTTGAGCATAAAACATTTGTCATCTTACAGAACTAAAAAACCTTACCGGCCTCTTAAGTTGTACAACTTAAAATATGGAATGCTTAACATTAAAAGTTTTTTGGTTTAGAACAATAACAGGCTAATACTATGGATGTATATAACAAAAATTATTAGAGCAAAAAACTCTCAATGTATAAAGATCATTGTATTATTTCTTATTTTAAATCTAAACTTGTGACGTTGCGTCCATCTTTGTATAATTTCGCTCAGATCGCTTGCAAACTGTCATTTGGCAGATGAAGAGACAATTTGTCCCATAACAAATGAGTGCCAGTATCAAGACGCCCAGTATAATGACAGTAACCGACTTCCAATGTGATATTGATTTATAGGAAGAAACTTTACCTAAAAAAAAATAATTATGCAGACTGCTGGAAAAAATAAAATATGCAGGCAGTAATCCTTGGCGATTTTTTTTTATGCAGGGACGGATTCAAGACCCCAAAACTATTAGTTTTACTAAACTGAAATTTGGAATTCTGCTATCCCCATTTATTTAAAAGCTGATCTGGTAGGTGTCTACCAGATCATTATTTAAAAATCACTTGATTCAGTGTTAAATATTGTACATCCCTCTTTCTGGCTATCCCTAAACATTATCTATTTTTATTTTACTTTTGATTTTATTAAAATATTTACCATCTGGGCATTATTAAAAAATATTTTATGGATTATTTTTTTTTGGAATTTTTCTATAATTATCAGAAAAATGTTCGCATCGTGTCTTTCCTTTAATTTAAAGGAATCGACCATCTGATAACATATTTCATGCCCCCCCTCTCGAAAATGGTTTTAAGGGATGCCCCTACAAGGCCCATGGTCATAGCGCAGTCATAACAAGAGATCTCTATCTTATAGCTGTAATCGGTGATACCCCTGAGATATTTCAAGAAGTTGTAAAACGCTATAACTGCACTTCATTGCCTTATCTTAAATAAAGGAAGTGGAATATCATCTTATTAGCAATATTCAGGAGGATGTTTATATTTAGAATTGAAATATGATACGTTTTACTCGGATTTTGCGATAAATTGGCGGCGAAATTTCCAGGCTACTGCTGGTTTTTGGTGACATAATTGCTAATTCATTATCACAAATTATCATAGGCGTAAGTAGTTAAGTAAACAATTAAAAGTAACGATAAATCGATGTATAATATTGATTTTAATAGTCATCAGTCTTTGACAAAATGGTGAAGATTATGCATAATATATTTTATTAGTTTGAAAAGTTAGTTTTTTAAATATTGTTTAGAATTCTAGACTCATTCATATAATAAACAACAACAACCAAATTAGTATTCTGAAGAAAACTATATACCTAATATAGGCCGGTACATACAAATAAGAATTTTATTAAACTGTATATAAAAACAATTTTAAAGGCTTGTCATTGCCATTTGTTCACGCATGCTCATCATCACTCTATTCCTGAAAGGTAAACACTAGTTACGCCTTCACCATTTCGTATTTTGATTAATATTCTTACTTTTCCGTTTTATCCAAAAATCGGCCAAATACCCGTCCAACAGTTACCCACCAGATTTACGTTAAAAAAGTTGGATTTATAAATTAATAAAAGCAGAAAAAGAAATATCGGTAAATTTGACAAAATTTCGTTTTTATTAATTTAAAAATCCAACCTTTTTAAACGTAAAACTGTAGGTAATTGTACTTCAAAGACATGTATTTGTCCCCTTTTTGGAAAAAGCCTAAAACAAACGAAATATTGATAATAAAATGAAATGGCGAATGAGTCACTAGTGTTTGTTCTTAATCCAAAAATTTAACATTGTGCCCTTTAAGAAAACTGCAATAAAGCTTAAGCATTTAAACCTATCCTTAATAAGAAATTGGGCATACAATAGAATAGAGATCCCTAATTTATATAGACTACTTTTACCCTAAATGCATGGTGTGTAAAATACGTATAGGTATACCTGACAAGCAGGTATAAAATTAATGAAACGTGAATTAAACTTACCATCTTCATTCTCTGTGTTATACACATTTTTAGTGTTTTTCCTCTGTTGTAAGGTATCGCTTGGAAAAATCGCCAACCAGCCTGAAAACAGAGTAAAAAATAAATTTTACTTATATCGTATATTTCTTCAACCTGTTGAATAAAAGAAATAAAAAGGCACTTACACACAAAGAAAATGAATATTCTACACTTATTAACCATGTTCCACTATTCTTGTATTACGGTCTACGGGAATTAAAATTCAAATGTGCAGCCACCGTTTTATTAACTACTGAAAACATAAATTATTTATGAGTTTCCTAAAGCACCCTACAGTACACCGGATACTTTATATGTCGGAATGTATTCATTTCATCATACAACATTCGGTTTTTAAAATATCCCAACTATGCGCTTGGTCTTCTTCACACATGCGCATCTTCAAATATGTTTCTCTACTAGCGAACCCTCTTGTAGATTTCCCAGGATCACAAAAGTACTTCTCAAAGTTCCAACTGAAGACGATAGATGTCGCTCTGATACTTAGCTAAGATGAGAGTGCTTACTTCTAGGTAAAATTTTAATTACAATTCCTTTAATTCCTTAATACAAAATACAAGTGCAGTTACCATTTACATCTTAAGTAAAGCAAAGCCCGATGACCCCCTGTAACTAGGAGAAGTTAACAAGAGACCAAAAGGAGCCCATAGAAAGAACGTTGCCTTGCCAGAATAGGCCATATTTGGCAAAGAAAAATAAAGGGTTTGATATTTGGAGGAAGAGAGAGAAAAGTACAGTTTCGTAATAGTTCCGACCGATGGGATAGATGGCGAGATACAGATGGGCAGGGTTTGTTACCATTTCTCTCATGCCAACATACAAGCTACGCCATATCAAATGGTGCAAGCTGCAAACAAAAGGAACACACCTATATTTCTATTTTCTAGGGTCATTGTCATAGCAACGATGTCAACAATAACAGTTCAAAAGTAGTGAATTAAAAATCCACTTTAAAAATGTTTTTATATTTAAGTAAAAAGGTAAATTAGTGTCAAGTCATATGTAAAGATGCTCTGAACTGTATTAAAACATAATTTTAGATTGCAATTCCCAATAATACTAAGATTCACTCGCTGGACTGGAATAAACAAGATGGTTACATTGCTGTCGGAGGTGACAATGGTCTTTTAAAAGTTCTAAAACTTGATTCAGGTACGTTTCTACGCAAAAGTGTCTAAATGTTTAAACTAGATACGTTTCAGGCAGTGACTCTGGTCTTAAAAGTCGAAAGTTAGCTGCTACGAGCAACTTGTCCATGAATCAAACTCTGGAAGGGCATTCAGACGCTATAAAAGTACTGACGTGGAACGAGCCTCACAAGAAACTTACTACCAGTGATTCCAATGGGGTTATAATTGTTTGGATGCTCTATAAGGTTGTCAACTTAAATTATTTTTCTATACCTAGTCTAAAACAATGCTCGTATTAAAATTATAATTACATTATTACAATACCATTTTTTTAGGGAGCTTGGTATGAAGAAATGATTAACAATCGTAAGAAATCTACAGTGGTAGGAATGGCATGGAGCAGCGACGGCCAAAAAATTTGTATTATCTATGAAGATGGTGCAGTAATTGTAGGCTGTGTCGGAGGCAACCGAATTTGGGGCAAAGAGTTAAAACATACAGCACTGTGTGGGGTCCAATGGTCCCCAGATGGTAAACTTCTTTTATTTGCCTTGAAAAATGGACAGCTGAACCTGTATGATAACCAAGGAAATTTTGTGATGAAACTAAATATTTTGTGTCATGATACAAGTTACGATCCTGTCCCGATTGTCGGGCTAGCTTGGTATAATGGTACTGGTGGTTTTATGCATTCTATGTGTCCCAACTTGGCAGTATGCTTTGAAAATGGAAAAGCCCAACTTATGATTAATGAAAGTGATTCAAGTAAGCGGACAACAATTCAACACAAACTAGTATGTCTACATTAAAATTTTTATGTCCTAGATCCAGTTCTGTTTGATACAAAGATGTTTGCGGTGCATTGCAGTTGGAACCATAACGGTTCCTTGCTTGCAATTCCTGGGAAACAGTTTGCAGATGAAAAAGAAGTGAACCTTGTTCAATTTTATAACCCTTTCGGGGAGGTAAGATTCATTTAGAATAGTTAAAAAAATAATACTTATGACTTTACTTAATAATTATTTTTTCCAAGCACCTGAGAACTTTGAGAGTACCAGGTTCTTCGATATCATGTTGTGTATGGGAAGGTGGTTCCCTGCGAGTGGCACTGGCTGTTGATTCGTTTGTGTATTTTGCAAACATTCGTCCCGACTACAAGTGGTGCTACTTTAAAAAAACTGTGGTATTCACCTCCTGCAAGGCAGGAAGGGCTGGAATTTGTGTCACTTTTTGGGATACTACAAATAATTTGGTAAGACCCCTTGTCAATTTTATTAAGAGATATTTTCGTTACAATTTTCACAAAACTTCTGAACCAGTTTGTTCAATAACTTACCCACTTTGTTACAGTATCATACAAGATGGGTAAATGCTCTTCATGCAATATCATCTTATGGTGAATATTGCGTGATTGCTACACAGGCTGATACGGATACCACAGGAAAGTATGGTTTACTTCTATATAACACCTTGGGCACCCCTGTAGATGGAAAATACATAAATATTGAACCACTCGGTGTCAGCATGAATTCCTACCAAGTTTTCGCAGCCTCAAGGAACAACTTTATTGTTTGGCATTATAAGACACCAAAGTCTATCACAGGTACAGTTTTTAAAATATACATACACTAGCGTATACCCGGCCTGCGTTGCAGCCCTGAGATAATAAGGCGAGTTCACCATCACGTCAAGATTTATAAATACAAACCCGAACAAACCTCTAAATTTATCAGCGTTTCTCTACAATATGATGCATGTATTATACATAAAAACCTTCCTCTTGAATCACTCTATCTATTTAAAAAAACCGCTTCAAAATCCGTTGCATAGTTTTAAAGATTTAAGCACATATATGAAAGGGGACAGACGGGCGACAGCGACTTTGTTTTATACTATGTTAAGATGACTACCAGGTTTATTTAGTTTTTACTTTTAGTTGGTGCTGCCAGATCAAAAATGTTTCATATAGATGACAACCCATCTGGAGCAGCCGAAATTATTCAAGACCTGGATAATATGAATAAAATTCCTGTGAGCAGTCACCAAACAATTGATCCTGTCTGTTGTCTTGCTGCTACAGATACCTGCCTGATTATTGGCAGAGAGTCTGGGCTTATTCATTACTATGTCTTACCTCATATTGTGCTTACCAATCGTTACAAAATTCCAAGTAGACCTCATAAACTCGCCATCAACTGTAATTCGACGTAAGTTCGTTTTTTAATCAATATTTCGTTACTTCTTCGTTTCATCTAAAGATCGACCAAATACTCCTCTTTGGAGTACAATTACCTACAGTTTTACGTTTAAAAAAGGTTGTATTTATAACTTAATAAAAGCAGAACAAGAAAATTTGACAAAATATTGATAAAACAATGAAATGGCGAATGCGTCACCAGTGTTTGCCCTTAAAGACTAATATTTTTTGAAATAATTATTGTAGGAGACTCTCGGTGATAGATGTATCGGGAGTGATGACAGTATTAGACATTTCCGAGGGTTCAGGAAGACCCTCTACAAGTGTGGAAAGTAACAAACTAGAAAGGAAGGATGTTTGGGCTATGTGTTGGGCCTCCGATAACCCACAGCTCTTGGCAATTATGGAAAAGACCAGAATGTATATTTTCAAGGGCATGTATCCAGAGGAACCCGTGGCTTGTTCTGGATACATATGCAGTTTTAATGTAAGTCTAGAGAGAGTCTAAAAATACATTTGCAAAAGGACATTTAAAAAAAAAACTTTTTAGGATTTGGAAGTTGAAGCTGTTTTATTGGATGAAGTTATTGACAATCCCGAAAAACCATCTAAAGATTATTTAATCAAATTAGAAATAAAAAGTCTGAGAGACACCAGGCAGCTACTGGAAAAAGTGGGCATAAATGAAGCAGCTCAATTTGTGGAAGATAATAGACATCCAAGACTTTGGTAGGAGTAGTTTAATGCCATTAATTTGACTCAAAAGGGCCGAGTACCGTAAAATGGGGTGAATAGGATCAGCGGGGTAAATAGGAGTTACCTTCAAATTTCAAAAATCTGTAATAATTGTAATTTTAAAGTTTCGGTCATTTCAATGTACAGATTTTAAGTAACGGTTGTTAAAAATAATTTTTATGACATTAAACTTAAAATAACTTGGCCACATCGCAGGCTGAATGCCATGACCTAAAACGTCAAATTTAGCGGTTAAACTGTTGTCATATTATCTTTGCTTTTGTCTTACAAACTTCATATCTCTACAACTCTGCAGCACTTATAAAATTTAGGTAATATTATTTTTAGTAGGTACTCTTTTATATTACTTAAGATAAATTTGTGTGCAAAATTCTATACACCCCGCGGTTGTTTAAATGCGATACAGTCAATAAATCAATCAATGATCCTATTGACACCGCCTGTGGGGTGAATAGGATTTGTGCACAAAAAAATATATATATACAACAGGGTACACCCTGTATAAAAACTTATACCACCATTTAAAAGTACCAACCTTAACTCATGTTTTAAGCTATTGAGAAATTTATTCAGGTAGATAGTTTTCAAGTTACAAGCTTTCAAAGTGGAAAATTGATCCTATTCACCCCATTTTACGGTATCCGTTCCTTTTTTTTTATATTGCCATGCACAACTATTTTTACCCCGCGTTTTTCAATTATATTTTAGGAGACTTGTGGCAGAAGCAGCCCTCAAGGAAATTAATTTAAACATGGCAGACGCTTGTTTTGTTAGAGCCAAAGATTACGCCAAAGTTCGGTTCGTTAAAAAGCTAAGGGACATTAATAATGAGGCAATAATACAGGCTCGAGTTGCCACTTATTTCAAAAACTTTGACGAGGCAGAAAAGATTTATGTTGAGGCAGATAGAAGGTATATAATATATACATAATATTACATAAATTCTAAAAAAATATTTTTTAGTGACTTGGCTCTAAATTTGCGCCAAACATTGGGAGATTGGTTCAGAGTTATTCAGATCTTAAAAAATGGAGTCACAGCTCCTGATTACCTCTTAAAAACCGCATACAACTCAACTGCCGACTACTTCTACCACTTCAACAACTGGTAACATGTTTTATTAGACATTTTTGTACTCCTGCCTAATATTTAACGTTGATAATAAATTTTAAGGTCTTCAGCTATAGAATACTACGAGCTAGCAAAAAACACTGCGAAGATAATAGATTGCTACTATTATTTGGAAGATTGGAAAAATTTAGAGCTCATGATAGAGCATCTTCCCGAAGGCGATCCTCTATTGGAAAAAATTGGAGACATGTTTGCTTCAAATGCCGTGCACGTTGAAGCTGTTAAAGCCTATTCTAAAGTATTATATTTTGAATAAAAACTAGCTATAAAAAGAATGATCAACTCTATACTTTTTATATATAATAATTATGAATCATTTCTTAGGTGGGCAAAGTAAAATCAGCCATAGACTTATGTATATTACATAACAGATGGGACACGGCTATAGATCTAGCAAAGAAATACAACATTACAAAGATATCCGACTTGCTGGTGAAGTATACTAATCACCTGATTGACCAAAGGCAGATTATGACAGCCGTAGAAATAAATGTACAGGCAAAGTTTTATTTTCAAGCTGCTGAACATGCATTTATGGTAAAATAAATTTTAAGGGAACTTTTACAGTCTTTATAATTGAATTTCTGATGTATTTAATGTGTAAGATTTAAATCTTCTATTATCCCTTAAAACAATCTAAAAAAAATAATTTCATTAATTAGGTATTCTTTTAGTTAGCAGATGAAGAAACCAAAAAGGCTAATAGAAACTTGACTAAGCTTAAAAAACACTATGTTTATGCTGCAAGATTGGTGGAAATGCATAAAAGTTCATCGCAGTCAGGTATGATATGTTGTCATAAATTTTTAAAACAAATTTTATTTTTTAATTTGAACAATATACATACAGGGGTGTTCATTTGAAAACTTCCCACCTCGATTTTCCTGCTTTAAAATGAAAATGTGGAAAATCGCTCGGACCCGTCGATTTTTATTTCGAGGGGGAGATCTTTTGCGTATATTGTCAATTTTGTTACTTCAAGCCCCTAGGAGGGAGGGGGGGTAAGATCTAAATCTTAAATGGATAGGTACCTCTATTTTATATAATTTTTTTGGATTCTGCATCAAATTTTGAACATTTTTTAATAGAAGCATTATTAGTCCATACCTAACAGTTTCCGAGATATTGACTCTTGAAAAATGACATATTTGAACTTTGACAGCGTCTAGCTTTCTAACTGTACGTCTTAGAGCAAAACGGCTTACATGTCCCCTATCTTCAATTTTTATTATCTTCCCAAAAAAATCAACTTCCGGTTAAACAGGATGTAAGAAATATAGTACTTCCGGTTTGACCGGAAGTTGACACTATTGGAAAGATAATAAAAATCGAAGATAGGGTCATGTAAGCCGTTTTGCTCTAAGACGTACAGTTAGACGCTGTCAAAGTTCAAAAATGTCATTTTTCAAGAGTCAATATCTCGGAAATTGTTAAGTATAGACTAATAATGCTTCTATTAAAAAATGTTTAGAATTTAATGCAGAATCCAAAAAAATTATATAAAATAGGGGTATCCATTTAAGATTTAGATTTTACCCCCCCCCCCTCCCTCGAAGGGGCTTGAAGTAACAAAATTGACAATATACGCAAAAGATCTCCCCCTCGAAATAAAAATCGACGTGTCCGAGCGATTTTCCACATTTTCATTTTAAAGCAGGAAAATCGAGGTGGGAAGTTTTCAAATGAATATAAATATATTCAACAATATACAGTGTGTGTACAAAGTCTGGAAACGGCTTAATAACATCACAATTTACTGGCCGATTTAAACCAAATTTGGTACAGTTGTGTAAGAGGATCTAACGCACCGAATGACGATATTGACGTTGTTGCCAGCTTTTTAGTTTGTCTGGAATTTGAACGAATTTTATATTTTTAAATATAACACCCAGTATATTTTTACATTTTTAAATTCCACATAAAATTATAATTATTTTTTATTAAATGCATTATTAGTCTATACTTCATAGTTTCCGAGATATTGACTCTCGAAAAGTGACATTTTTGAACTTTGACAGCTTATAACTTTCTAACAGTACGTCTTAGAGCAAAACGGCTTACATGTCCCTATCTTCAACTTTTATTATCTTCCCAAAAAAATCAACTTCCGTTAAACCGGATGTAACTCGAAAGCAGGAAATATAGTTGTTCCGGTTTAACTGGAAGTTGATTTTTTTGGGAAGATAATAAAAATTTAAGATACGGACATGTAAGCCGTTTTGCTCTAAGACGTACTGTTAGAAAGTTATAAGCTGTCAAAGTTCAAAAATGTCACTTTTCGAGAGTCAATATCTCGGAAACTATGAAGTATAGACTAATAATGCATTTAATAAAAAATAATTATAATTTTATGTGGAATTTAAAAATGTAAAAATATACTGGGTGTTATATTTAAAAATATAAAATTCGTTGGAATCCCAGACAAACTAAAAAGCTGGCAACAACGCCAATATCGTCATTCGGTGCGTTAGATCCTCTTACACAACTGTACCAAATTTGGTTTAAATCGGCCAGTAAATTGTGATGTTATTAAGCCGTTTCCAGACTTTATACACACACTGTATATTCATTGGCGGATATTATTAGGGGTTTGTTAGGGCGTTGACATATCAGTTACTCACTACTCAGCCAAACTTAACTTTTCCAAACATATCCGTCCCATTATTTGGGAGCCTTTAACTGTATTTTTTTGTAGGTGATGGTCAAAGTTATGACCCCTTGTTCTACGAAAATGCTTGGAAGGGCGCCGAAGCATACCATTATTATACTCTGGCACAGGACCAGTTATATAAGGGAAAATTACATGATGCATTGTGCATCTCTTACAAATTACAAGATTATGGAGACATTATTCCTGAGATGGACATATATTCACTCTTAACACTGACTTCGTGCCTTGATAGGTCGTTTGCCATCTGTTCTAAGGCTCTAATGAAGCTGAAATCATTGGATAGTGTTAGTTTTTTTTTAAATTTCTAAATAGGCATTTTTTTTTAGTTATATTAAAATATGGGCATAAACAAGCAAACAAATGTCTTATGGTTCATTTCTTGTTTTTTAGATATCTCCAACAGACAAACTACAATATACCAAACTCGCTTGGGATATTTTTAGGCAAAATGAACCAGTAAACATAAAGAAGAAACTAATTAAGTGCGATAACTGTCACAACAGTATTCAGGATTGGTAAGAAGTACCCACATCGTACAGGGTGTCCAATAATTCAAGCTTCACCATCTTAGTAACTAAAATAATTTGTTAAAAAAACAAGGTGTGCATTTTAGGACACCCTATACAAACGGTAGAGTAGTTTTATCATATCAAACAAATAAAATAATAAATCTATCACTAACTACTTACTTTTATGAAGCACATCAATTTAATGTAATGACTAAGCGAATTATTTATATTTTCCATTAAGAGCAGTAACCCCCTTTACCACAATGAAAATTGCCGAACGTTTTGCTGGTCAAACGAAAAGAAAAAATAAAAATTGGTATTTAGAAAATAAATTCTACTTTAAATACCCCATCCAGAAAAGTAAATGACGATCGAAAATATTCCCAAACTTTATTTTAGAATTTTTTTTTATTTTTAGTAATTTTGTAATATCTTAAATAATTCTTTATTGGTCAAAAGCAAAATGACTTTCCCGGGTGTAGAATGTTGTACCAAACAATTTTTCTTAAAGCCATTTTTCAATATCGGCCTTACTTTTTTCTCAAAAACTTTGGGCGCGTAAACCCACTTTACACGCTTAAATTCACTTTACGCGCCCAAAGTTTTTGAGAAAAAAGTAAGGCCGATATTGAAAAATGGCTTTAAGAAAAATTGTTTGGTACAACATTCTACACCTGGGAAAGTCATTTTGCTTTTGACCAATAAAGAATTGTTTAAAATATTACAAAATTACTAAAAATAAAAAAAATTTCTAAAAAAATTTTGGGAATATTTTCGATCGTCATTTACTTTTCTGGATGGGGTATTTAAAGTAGAATTTATTTTCTAAATACCAATTTTTATTTTTTCTTTTCGTTTGACCAGCAAAACGTTTGGCAATTTTCATTGTGGTAAAGGGGTTACTTCCTCTTAAGAGCAAACACTATAGTGACCCATTCGCCATTTCGTTACTTCTTTGTTTCATCCAAAAATCGGCCAAATATCTCTTTGAGTAGCGATTACCTACAGCTTTAAGTTAAAAAATATTAATTTATAAATTATTGAAAGCAAAAAACGAAAGTTGATCAAATTTGCACATAGTTCTTGTTCTGCTTTTATTAATGAATCCAAACTTTTTTTACGTAAAAGTGTAAGTAAATATTGATCACAAAACGAAATGGCGCAGGCGTCACTAGTGCTAGTTATTACGAGTGGGATATTTTTTAGGAATACTGCCTGCCCTCACTGCAAAATACATTTCCCCACATGTATAGCTACCGGTGTGTCTATAGTAGGAGCCCCCATTTGGTCCTGCAAGATATGCAAACATCCCGCTCTGCAGAGAAAGATGGAATTTTTGAATTACTGTCCTCTGTGTCACGCGAAACAAGAGCGACAATAATTATAAATAATAATTTTGTTTAGAGTAATATAACATGTTCAAGCTCAATAAAAGCCTTCTCAATATTTATTTAAAAATTTGTTTTATTGAAACAACAATATAAAAATATTGCCAAAACTTATGTAAAATAGACAAAGTATTTTGTGCACCCTGTGTGCTTCTTGAACCTAACATACATTTTTTGTATGAACTAACAAGAATGGAAGTAAAAATGATTAGAAAATGAGACATAAGTTAAAATGCAACTATATGAGAGTAAGAACTCTTGTCGTGGAGAACTTAGTTCCCTACAATCTGGAGAACACTTGGCTTTTAGTTTTCCTTTTGAAAATTTCATCAATGTCCTTAAAAACATTTTTGGCAGCTTGAGAAGCATCAATAGCACAGTGAATACCTTTTATCTGGTAGTAGTCTACTAAAGGTTTCGTTTGATTATGATATGTTAACAATCTTTTTTTTAATGCTTCAACATTGTCATCTGATCTCTTTATTAGGGGTTCTCCACTAATATCATCTGTCATAGATTTTTTAGGAGGAGCAAATTCCTCATGATATGATCTGCCGCTGGCAGGATGTACCAAACGTCCGGTGATGCGACGGAAAAGCAAGTTATCATCAATGGAGAATTCCACAACAGCGTCCAACTTTGTGTTTCTCTGTTCTAGCAACCCATCAAGCTAAAAAATATAATTTTATATACCCAAATACTGTTATGTAAGGAAACAACCCAACCGTTATCATATATATAGAAAATTTTTCAAAACATTTTACCTAACCTTTTCTGCCTGAACAACTGTTCTTGGAAAGCCGTCCAGCAAAAATCCATTCTTGCACTCAGATTTGTCAAGATTCTTGTCAATCATGTTGACAACTAAATCATCGCTGACTAATTTCCCTTCATCCATGACTTTTTTAAGCTTTGCACCAAGCTCGGAACCTGATGATATCTCTGCCCGCAGCATATCTCCAGTGGACAGGTGGCACACGCAGAATTTGTTTTTAAGCCAATTAGCCTGCAAAAATGGACCTTTAATGACTAACCTCAATATGTATTATAAGTGTATTGTACTTACCATTGTACCTTTGCCGGACCCCGGAGGCCCCAGAAGCACTGCCTTGACACCATCGTTGGAGGAACCGTCTGCTGGTGCCGGTTCTAGTTTTTGTGCGGCTAATGGGGCCATATTGACGGAAAACCGCGCAAGTTAACTGCTGTTAAGCGTGATAGATATTATATAAACCTGTAAGTGACCTCCAAATTGCGATAAGAAGGTTCTAGCACAGCTCAAATAAATTTTATATTGACAAGTCAAGAAACTTTGGCATTTGATCATTTTAAACTAACCTCAAAAAAAACAAGGGGAAGAAAGTGGCTTTATAAGACAAGTAATGACAATAGTTCTCGGAGAGCGTATTGTATTTTTCTATAGGCAACGAAACATACAGTAAATTGACCCACTTTTGCTCCAGGACTAAAATCTAGGACTTGCCCTTGTGCTTTCGATTCCTTCTCCCTTTAAACCTTTTCTTTTTTATGATGAAGGGATAATCGGTATTCTTAAAGGGAAAAGCAATATATTTAAGCCATTTTAATTTACTTCCGGGAATATTTCTGGGTTTTATCAATAAAACCAAATTAATTTTTATTAAACATATTGTTTTATTTTAAAACTGTTAGTTGTGATGACCTGGGCTTAGTAAATCTTTTGTTTTTACAATCATGTTTTTTTTAAACCGAAAACAAAATTAAAAGGGAAAGTTTTTTTATTGAGAAAAATCAATTGCAAAAATAAATTTTATATTTTGGAAAATAAATAAAACTTTTGGCTTCTAAATAAAAATTAAGAAACAGCTTGGTAAAAATACCTTATAGAATTAATTCTTGTAGTGAGCACTACACTACACTAGCGTTCACTTCGGGCTACAACTTACTATTGAAAATTAAAAATCTTCAAGTCCGCTCTCCCTCCCAGAAATTTAAAAGCAGAAAAACAAATTGCGAAACATTTCGGGTGTACGTGACATTCCAGAAAAATTCCTTCTTGTTTACCAAAAAGCAGGTACCTAACCTTCAAAGAAGAATTTTTTCTTTCTGTTTTTGAACAACAAGACCTTCGGAGATTCTAAGTAAAATTATTTTAAATAACAAAATGTTGCGACATAAGAACCAAGAACCGCGTGACTTTTCACGAAGAGGTCAGATATTTGGCCATGACTTGTCGGTTTTTCGCAGAAAGCAAAATTCCAATCTGTTTACGCAATAACAAAATTCTTAAAAATCACAATTTGACCATGAGTTTGTTTTGAAGCCGCATTCCATTAACTTGGGTGGGGAATAGAAAAATTCTCGAAAATACGGTCCCCCACGTAACAAAGACCCTCTATAAATACCAGCGCTAGTCTTGTTTTAGGCAGTCACCCAGTCAACCAGTCACTTATTAAGTTTAGTGTTCAGTCATTTATTAAGTCTTATGAAGCCAAAGTTTGCGTAAAAAAGTCATAAAGTCAAAGAAGCCAGTTACTAATTAGTGAGGCGGCGGGCTCGGACCGCCTCCCATCAGTCATGGAAATAGCAAGTTATAATTCGTTGCATAAAAATCCCAAGTGAGTGTTTTATCTTCAGGTATTGTACTACTGTAGTATTGTAGACCTTAGTGGGTGGCTCACAAATAAATATTGCATTTAATTTTTATGAGAGAAAATCAGTGAAAGTGAAGTGCGCGAAACACGAACAAAAACTGAAAAATTGTCAAAGTTTTTATTCTTTTGTTCCTTTTCAATCAGCTAAACTTGTTTAGACAAATTGTTATAATTGTCTAACTATACATTTATTTTATCAATATATAGTTTATTCAGCAAATCCTTTGTGTTTTACTGATAGAAAGTACTCTAGGGTCGACCCACTTCCCCCAAATTCGTCTGCAGTGCTTCTGCCTTATCAGTAAATAGAAAACACTTATTAAATAAAACATAGAAAAGGGGCAGAGCGCTACATTGGTGTCAGATGTGGGGTTGAAAAGGGTTTGAAAGGGTTAAACAAAATTTAAGAAAAGAAAATCAAAAGATCCTAGAACTGTAGAGCAAATTTTACCCTCTACGACAGTACTTCTATCAGATAAACAGTATGGAACAAAAATCAGTCCCTGAAACATCTGCCATCTTAAATACTACTTCTACAGTAAATAATGTACTTATCGGAATTGAATCAATACCTATTTACGAAGGGCAGACAAGTATTGAAGAATTCTTGTCCATTATTGATGAAACAGCAAATTTAGCAAACTGGACCGAGACTCAAAAGATATCTGTTGCAAGACTCAAACTTAGAGGACAAGCCAAACAAATTTTAGAAGCAGAGCCAAGCCTTAAAAATTTAAACACATGGCAGGATTTAGAGGATGCATTACACAATCAATTTACAAGACAACATATAACTGGTTCAGCCCTTAGGCAGTTTATTGAATGTAAACAACGACAGGGTGAATCTTGCAAACAATTTTTAACCCGCCTAAAAGTTTTGGGAAACAAAACCGTCAAACTTACAGGAGTTAAGACAACTGATCTGGTTATAACTACCAAATTAGAACAGGATCTTACCAGTCAGTTTATGCTAGGCCTTTGCATGCCTATAAAACAACGCGTCCTTTCAGGAAATCCGACTACATTGAAGACCGCACTAGACATAGCGGAACGAGAAGAAGCAATCGAAAATCTATTGCATCCAAGGGACCATCGAGACTGCCGTGCAGTAAGCAGAACTCATCAAAGTAACAACCCAAAAACATGTTTTATTTGCAAGAAATCGGGACATTTCTCGTCCTCGTGTCCTGACAAACCCCCTGAAAGAAAAAATAATAACTGTTTTCAATGCAACAAACCGGGTTACTGGAAGAGAGACTGTCCGGAAAGAAAAAATTTTCAACCAGGACCTCAAAAATGTTATCAGTGTCAACAAATTGGTCATTTTGCTAGAAGCTGTCCAAACCAAGGAAGGAATCAACGAGGACAAGCTTTAAACGTCAAGGCAGCCCCTCTGCAACCCCGGAGTTCGGCTGTAGCCAGGGCAAGCTGGTATTAGAAAGGAAGCCACCGGTTGGGATATATACGTGTTCTCAGAATGGAACCCCGAGACCACGGAATATAGTCAGGGTAAGTGTTAACCATAGTGACTATAAAGCCCTGATAGATTCGGGAGCAGTTATATCTCTAGTGAAACCGGAAATTGCCAAGGGGTTCACGATAGAGAAAGAATTAAGTAATTTAGTAGATATGCAAGGAAATAGTATTTCTACGTATGGAAATGTTACCCTTCTAATAAATTTTGGAAAAGATAATACAGTCTGGCACGAGTTTATGATGGTAAATGCAATAAGTTTTCAAGCTGATAACCAACAAATGCGTTGGTATTGATTTTTTGTATTCACATAATATAAAAATTGACTGGGGAAGTGGTTGTATGTATGCATGGGAAACAAAGTTCACCTTAGAAGAAGAAGAAGAAGACTCAAAGGCACTAGATGTATACGGTGTAAAAAGAGAAATATGCGAGTTAAAGGAAGAAATAGGGGAATTAAGAACATTGATCCTACAAATAAAGGAGGGATTACAAAGTGACTCTACCAGTGATTCTTTTTTACGGCCAATAACAAAAGAATGGGATGATCAAGTGCTTGGCCGGCGCTTGAATAATCCACAGGTAGAAGCTAGTGGAGAAAGTTTGGAGAAACAAAGAGAAATTAAGAATTAAGGTACCTATATAGCTACTAAGAAAAAGACTAGAGTTCATGAGTCTAGAGTTCATGAGTCTAGTGGAGAAAAAAAAAAGTAGAAAAGAAGGAAACATATGGGCGTCCAAAGGTATTAGAGAAAGAAGTTTATGTCCACTTAGTAGAAGACATGGTTATTCCCCCCAGATGTGAAACCGTATGTGAGGCTATTCTTGAAGGTGTATCTAGGGTTAAGGCCAAACACATAGTTTTAGAGCCATGTGTAGATATTCCCCAAGGATTGTTGGTTGCCGGAGTTTTGTGCCAAAAAGCAGATAAGGTCCCAGTCAGACCCTCGTTATAGCTTGTGAAATTGAGATTGAGTTAAAATTGTAGAAAAAACTTCAGTCATACCTACTCCGAAACAAACACAGTCAAGTGAAAATAGGCAAGATCTTCAAAGATGGTTCTATATGGCGGGCTGAGACAGGCATTGCAGAGTGAAGTACCCGGTCAAATATTGATTCAAATGCCGCCACAAGGTTCAAGCACGTTGACGATCTACGAGAAGCAAGCCGCTACAGTTAATAAAAAAAAAAAAAAATAGTCATTGATAGGATCAGCAGAGCCATCTATAATATTTTTAAGATACATCAGCGTAATCACAAATAGAAATTCCATAAATTGACCTTAGTACTACCAAGCGGAAATAAAACGCATCAATACTAAAATAAAACTCAAAAATTCTGAAGTCTACCTTGCTGAAGTTATTAGATAAAAAGACGAATCACAGGTGGCACTAGTAAAAAAAAAACTGTTCAAGAAAAATAATTCTTTTATCAGCAGTGGATCACCGACAAAGCGGCTAAAAAAAAACGGAAATTATAAGATAAACAAGAGACAAATTCTAAAATGCGTTGGTTTTGGAATATAAGGTTGCTATACACAACTTTTGAAATGTCAGGGTCTTGCTGAATCGGCTGTTTTACTTTTCTCATCCATTCAACCACTCAAACACCGACCCTGGACAGAATAAGAAGTGTGCCCGGATACCAGACAGAAAGGCCTCTTCCTCGATTACAATTCCTACCACCAATAGTGATCAGACCAGATAGCCGACCCCAAGCAGCAGCTCATCATTTCCACCCCATGGTGAGGATCCAACCCACCCCAGAAACCCTCAGAGCACGAGTAGCAGTACCGCAAGAGGCTCCAGCATCTCCTATGGCAGGCGCCCAGCCCGGTGCGCCGCCCTACCTACAACCTAGAGGTGCCCGATATCGGGTAAGACCTGTTTTCAGACCTGGAGGATGCATGTGCCTTCTATTCAATCCTGTTAGGCCAAAAAACGAGGACAGTGGTAACGAAAGTTAAACATTTTAAATTTTTTGCGTTTATTTTAAAGTAGTAATAACAGGTTAATGACGAAAAAATGTTCTTTAGTTTCATTATTTAAAAAGAATTTCATTTCATTTCAAAAAGAAAAAGAAAATTTTTCGTACTTTTATGACATGTTAATATTTTATATAAGGGATTCTTTTTCGTTAAATTTATCTTAGCTATGATTGCATAGGAAAAGAAACTTAAATTTTCAGTATTATTTCAGTTCTACCATTATTTCATAAATATATTTTAAAAACCATACCAAGTATAAACAAAATTTTTGTATAATTTTAATTTTCACATTACATAACAATACATTGATTTATTTAGTCACCTTATTTTATGACAGTTTTTTTTTAGAAAAACGCTGATTTGTTTAATCACGTTTAATTTTTCAATATTTTCGTTATAGTATTTTGCGTAAATACTTTAGTGTTTATTTTACAGAGAAAAAGAAAATAATTGTTCTTTAGCTATGATGGGCCTAAGACGGGTTCCTCTTTTATTTGACAAAAGTTTTAAGGGATGTATGTGAGAACGATGACAGTATATTTTTATTTCACAAAATTTTTATGAAAAGGAATTATGGGAAAACTTTTCTGAACATTTTTGAAGCAACTTTTATTAGTAAGAAAATCAAGACAGAAAAATTTTCTTGCCTTTTAAATCAAATTTTAAATATTTTATTTGTGTTGAAAGAAATAACTTTTCAGTGATTTAAAAATTTTTTTATACTTGACAAAGTATACGTATACAAAGTACGTAGGTACGTGTTAAGGTATAACAATTAACGAATTTTAAACAACTAAAATGTAAAAGGTAAAACACTCCTTGGAAATAACTTTGAGTTTTGAGAATTGCTTTAGTTAGGTAATAAAATTTTAAAAAATTTTTGACCTATAACAACAATGTAAACGCAGTCGTTTGCCAAAACCAAAAGTCTGTTAGACATACTGGCGCCACGCTGGTATGTAGAGGGACTAGACGGGACGCGATGCAGGGATCCAGTTACATAAACAAAAACAAACACTCGAGCTAATTATTACAATCTTTTAATATAGGAAGGTAGCCAACGAAGAAAATAAATTAAATATTTTCTTCGTTTTAATGGGCGGGATAGTAATGTGATGACCTGGGCTTAGTAAATCTTTTGTTTTTACAATCATGTTTTTTTTAAACCGAAAACAAAATTAAAAGGGAAAGTTTTTTTATTGAGAAAAATCAATTGCAAAAATAAATTTTATATTTTGGAAAATAAATAAAACTTTTGGCTTCTAAATAAAAATTAAGAAACAGCTTGGTAAAAATACCTTATAGAATTAATTCTTGTAGTGAGCACTACACTACACTAGCGTTCACTTCGGGCTACAACTTACTATTGAAAATTAAAAATCTTCAAGTCCGCTCTCCCTCCCAGAAATTTAAAAGCAGAAAAACAAATTGCGAAACATTTCGGGTGTACGTGACATTCCAGAAAAATTCCTTCTTGTTTACCAAAAAGCAGGTACCTAACCTTCAAAGAAGAATTTTTTCTTTCTGTTTTTGAACAACAAGACCTTCGGAGATTCTAAGTAAAATTATTTTAAATAACAAAATGTTGCGACATAAGAACCAAGAACCGCGTGACTTTTCACGAAGAGGTCAGATATTTGGCCATGACTTGTCGGTTTTTCGCAGAAAGCAAAATTCCAATCTGTTTACGCAATAACAAAATTCTTAAAAATCACAATTTGACCATGAGTTTGTTTTGAAGCCGCATTCCATTAACTTGGGTGGGGAATAGAAAAATTCTCGAAAATACGGTCCCCCACGTAACAAAGACCCTCTATAAATACCAGCGCTAGTCTTGTTTTAGGCAGTCACCCAGTCAACCAGTCACTTATTAAGTTTAGTGTTCAGTCATTTATTAAGTCTTATGAAGCCAAAGTTTGCGTAAAAAAGTCATAAAGTCAAAGAAGCCAGTTACTAATTAGTGAGGCGGCGGGCTCGGACCGCCTCCCATCAGTCATGGAAATAGCAAGTTATAATTCGTTGCATAAAAATCCCAAGTGAGTGTTTTATCTTCAGGTATTGTACTACTGTAGTATTGTAGACCTTAGTGGGTGGCTCACAAATAAATATTGCATTTAATTTTTATGAGAGAAAATCAGTGAAAGTGAAGTGCGCGAAACACGAACAAAAACTGAAAAATTGTCAAAGTTTTTATTCTTTTGTTCCTTTTCAATCAGCTAAACTTGTTTAGACAAATTGTTATAATTGTCTAACTATACATTTATTTTATCAATATATAGTTTATTCAGCAAATCCTTTGTGTTTTACTGATAGAAAGTACTCTAGGGTCGACCCACTTCCCCCAAATTCGTCTGCAGTGCTTCTGCCTTATCAGTAAATAGAAAACACTTATTAAATAAAACATAGAAAAGGGGCAGAGCGCTACATAGTATTTAGGTATTTTATAATTCATTATCTGTTGTAAACTGGGTCCTAATAAAAATAATAATAATTATTATTATTATTTACTGACCGAAAGAGGCAAAGGTGAAGGTGCCTATATCTATCATTTTATCACTACCTATTGACCTATTAAGGTATAAAGTAAAAAGGTATAATTCAATAATAATAGAATAAGAAAAATATATCTATGTTAATTATTCCTGTAATCAACTGTAATGAGAATAGAATTTCATAAATATCATCGAATATCTAAGCTTGATATTCAAAGTAGTTTATTTCAATAATACGCTTTACCTTTACATAATGTTATGATTTATGACATGTATATGACTGTATCGTTTCAAAGACGCAAAAACATTGATTTACCTACTGCGTCAGACAAAGAAAAATAACATTAATAAATAATGAAATAATGACTCACGGTGAATGTCCCACCATTGCCAATTAAGTTAAAAAAAGAACCACACTTTCTAGAAAAAAATGAGGTCTATAGATAGCAGAGGATATTTTGAAAATAAATAGAATATTGCCTAAATGACGTCATATCAATCCTTAATACACCCCTGTAGCAGATCTAACAGGGGCGCCAGCTCGACTTAAATTTTCCTGTTCCGAATAATTGTATCCAAGTACTACTAAAGAAAACCTATGTATTATTAGAACAAGGAAATCATCCCGCAGGAAAAAAAGATCTAGACAAAAGATTACTTGTAAGTTACACGTGCATATTTGATAACTGCAGCAAAAATTCCTGTAACTTTGTCGAGTAAGCTTGTCAAAAGTGAAATATTTACATGGCAACATTGGAACATAAGGCTAAATCAGTTGATTAGTGAGGCAAGGACCTGCGTGTGTGGGGATCCGAACTTGAAAGTGTTGTGTTGTGGTGCAGGGAAGAGTAGTAGTAAGAATTGCAAATTTGTTGGCCATTGTACCTTTGTGTTAATTACGCCTTACAAATATCCAAAAAACTATAGTTATAACAAATTAATGGTGAAGTTTTTATGACAATCTAAAATGTCGTCTCCAAGTGCTGGCAAGAGACGTATGGACACTGATGTTATTAAACTGTATCCTTTTCTTTGTGTATTGTGGAGAAAATGTAAACACTTGGGCTTAATGTCAGCTGATTGTCATATTTACAATCCAAAAGGCTTGCTGGCACTAGCTTTCTTTTTTTGTCTAACTATTAAAAAATCTATTTCAAATCTCCTATGTACTATTTATATCTCATTTACTAATTTACAGCTGATTGTCAACAATATGTTTGTTTTTATTTTTGACTTCCTTAACATTTTCACAGCATCGAGAGCAAGCATGAGGTGACAATCCTTGGTGGCTTGAACGAATTTTGTGTCAAATTTTATGGACCTAGAGGCAGTAAGTAAATCAAAAAAAAGTATATTTATTAAGTCTGGGTAAAAATTTTAAATTAGTGCTCGTATAATATGTTAAGAAATGTGCATAATATATAAAACTCATACAACTAATGCAATTTAAATATTGAACACTTCCTATGAATCTTTTTAATTATCAAAAAAAAAACCTAGTCATATAATAAACCCCTCATTGTATCAAAATATTTGTATACAAAAAACTGTGTTAACTAAAAAATATCTTAAAATATAATTATCTTTTTATTAAGAATTTTAATAATTTATCTACTATGCTTTCTCAATAATTGTTGATAATCTATAAATTAAATGTTTTATTTGCAGCTCCTTACGAGGGAGGTGTCTGGAAAGTAAGAGTACATTTACCCGAGCACTACCCATTCAAATCACCTAGCATAGGCTTCATGAACAGGGTGTATCATCCCAACATTGATGAGGTCTCGGGTACTGTCTGTTTAGATGTAATAAACCAGGCTTGGACTGCCCTATACGGTATGTACCTAGGTCTTGTTTTAAATCTATTTTTTGGGAAAATCAACTTGCATGCTGTTTATTTAATATTGGGCTTTTCAAACACAAAAACCTATGTTGTTTTAAGGAAGTGTCACAGACAAATTTAAGTTAGTTTTTTTTTCAGACTTATCCAATATATTCGAATCGTTTTTACCTCAGCTATTGACGTATCCAAATCCAATAGACCCTCTTAATGGAGATGCTGCGGCCATGTATCTTCACAAACCAGAGGAATACAAAAAGAAGGTTTCAGGTAATATTTTTAAGTTAAAAATCAACATTTTATTTTATAGCAAAGGCATTTAAATGTTCTTAACCTCAAAATAATTTTTGTTGGCTTAAATAAAAAGGTTTTTAGAACTGATGATAATAGTAATTACTATAGGTATAGGAATGGCTTCTTGATACTATAAGTACACAAAATCAATAGGTGAAAATAATATTTTTATTGGAAAAGTTTTTTTAACCCATCTTTTTATCATCTTCATCAAAGTACAGTTGACGACAGATAATTTCGTACACTAAACTGTGACACTCTAAATGCAAGTTTTTTACCTTTATTACCTTAGTAACCTGTTAATTGTTATCATGATATCTGTAAAAGTATTGGCATTATCTTATTTGATTTTAAAATGAAAATGCCTCATTTAAGTATTATTGAAAAATCAAGAATAATATGTTTAGTAGAAATAGGGTGGTCTTATGGAAAAATAGCTGATCATTTTAGAGTACCTACCTAGAAGTACTGTTCAAGGAATTGTTAAAAAATGGCGCTATCATCAAACACTTGAAAGGTCTGTTGGGTCTGGTTTAAATAATAGAAAATCATTAAATGAAGAAGACCGCAATTTGGTGGAGTATTTAAGGCAAAAATCCATTTAAAATTGCAGTATCCGCTATGCACATAACAGGATTCCCTGCTTTATCTAAAAGTAAGACAATATTCCGAATTAAGAAATCCAGCAGCTGCATCCAAACCGTTTTTAAAAAATAGTGATAAGGAACAAAGAATTGGGTTTGTTTTGCAATATATTTACCAGAAAATGATTTTTTTTGGCAAAATGTTATCTTTTCTGATGAGAAAACTTTTCAATCTACATAATATGTATAATTATATTATAATGGAAGGATTCGAGTATATAGACCACCAAATTCCTGATATGATGAGAAGTACACTCAAAAAAAGCAAACCAGTGGATGTTTCTCCGTTAATGTGTGGGCATGGATAAGTGTTTACGGTGCAGGTGTATGCTGAAATATTGGTGGAACACTGAACAGTAATATATATCTTCAGATTTTGGAAAATGTTCTTCTTCCGTTTGCCGTGATAATTTTTTAAAGGAAATAACTTTATATTTCAGCAGGATAACTGCCCTGTGCATACTGCAAGAAATATAGGAAACTAGTTTAGACAAAACAACGTAACATGTCTGCCTTGGTGCTCAAGAAGTCCTGATTTATATCCAATTGATAATGTTTGGGGATTGATATTAAAAAAATGTACAAAATAAATTTTAAACCACAGAATGAAATAGAGTTATTTGATAAAATAGAAGAAATTTGGGAAGGGCTATTTCCGGATTACACCAGAAGTATTATTTTGACAATGCCAAGAAGATTACGATTATAGTCGGAGAGCTAGTAACACCCGTTTCATCTTATGTTTCTTGACCGATTTTCAATTATCAGCTGATTGATGACGTGCAACGGAAATTGTTTCGATTTAACTATAGTATCTGATCATCGAATATTTCCGAGAATTATTAAAACCTAAATGTTCTTAACTGTTGTAAAACCTACTTAGCTTTGTTAATTAAACGGGTTATGTGTTTCCAGGAATGTGCATTAAAATAGTTTTTATTTTTTACTCGAAAACGGTGCACCGTAAGAAAATAAGTCAAGAGACCGAATTTGCTGTAAATTAGACGGGAATTTCAAAAATAATTTTTATTTAAAGAAAAAGCAGTGGTGCACCATTTTTTTCTTCAAAAATATTAAATGCAAGCCCCGCACGGACGCCACTGCTAAAATTTAAAAAAATTATTTTACACCAAAACATGCCTTTCGATGCTCAAAAGACGTGTACCAAATTTAATAAAAATATCTAGAGTGGTTTGAAAATGGCAATGAAAAAATATTTTTTTAATTAAAATGTTAACACCCTCTGTATCTCCCCAAAAAAAGTGTCTGCCTTTTTGTAATTATTTTTTATTATATGTAATTAAGACACTGTTAAAATGTCAGCGTGAATCAAACACTTCATTTTGTATTTTTAAAAAACAACTTGGGGGTGTTTTTATTAAATGTTAACCCCCTCAAAAGTGTCTGCCTTATTAATTTTTGTGTTTTGTGTCATTTTAAATTTTGATTTCTGTTTGTTGGCCTCTGAAACAAACACTTTTTTTGGGCAAAATTTTTGGATACCTTTCTCCTATGCGCAGTACCTGGTGTCCCCAGGTAGAGCTAGCCAACACTTGCTTACCTGCTCATCTATCCAGTAGATACTATGACACAAAATTTTGAAGTGCATCAAACACTTCATGAAACGGGTGTTACTAGCTCTCCGACTATTAGTGCTAGAATCCAATGGCGCAGCAATTAAATATTAGTATTTTGTTTGTTGTTTGTTAATACATTTACCCTTTTTAATTGGCTTTATACTTTTGTAGTTTTCCTGGTATTATTTTATAATTTTCTTATTTCGCGGCTGTAATTTAAACACAAAAATATTTAGAAATAACCATTATTACTTATGGTAAAAAATCGTGGTGGTCTATCCAGGTATAAGCAGCAAGGTGAGAAACCCGTTTTACCCAATTTTGTTGTAATTGAGTTATGTATGGGTGGAGTGTACGAATTTATATGTCGTCAACTGTACCTACCTAAATCCCGTTGAGTAAAACCGTATGTTTGTATTCAAAAAATTACAGAATATGTAAGAAAATATGCGACAGAAGAAGCCCTGCGAAGCGGTGAAAACGTAAGCTCCGATAGCGAATCGAGTATGTCAGATTTCTCAGAAAATGAAGCTGAAGATATGGAGTTATAACGTCGGCTGTCCTTCATATATATTTATTATGCTCACTCAATGAGACCTCCTAACGTTTAAATATCCCGAGTTAGATTCTTATGTGATGTGCTTAAATAGTTATTTATACTTTGGTTGTTTTGCATTTTCATAGTTTATTATTTGTGCGATCTGTCTCAGATTTGCAGGCATAAGCCAGGTTGTTTTATATTTGACAGATTTCCATCAAGGGTTTATGCTTATTAAATACCAAAAACCGTATTTACATATACCGTTTACTACTTTTTAATAATATACCTCCTTATTCTTATACTAAGCCAACGGCCTGCCAAACACCATTTTTTGCAACATTAGGCATTTTTATATAATTTACAGATAAGTGCAAAGTATTCTCTTTATATGCATCTACTTTTTTTTATTAAGAATTTCCATGGGTTGCATCATTTTTTGGAGGGTATACAGGGTGTCCCGAAATTAGCTGACAATATTTTAAGGGGATAAAGTACATTCAAAAATAAGACTAAAATCCTCTATTAATATACCTTCAAAAACGCTTCGCTATGTGGCTAGAGCCCCCCGAATTGGAGCTATGACAAGCAGTTTTTTTACAATATCTCAGAAACCGATTAGGGTATCAAAACAAAATTTGATACATGTTTTACCCATAGCTAGACGCAATAAATGGTTTAATTAGCTTAACTGTATTTCTTCCAGTGGCGTCCCACTGGGTAGGTAGTTGGGAAAATATTGCCCTAAGTTTTTTATTTGTAGGAGTTTTTAACTTTAGGTGAAATTTTTAGAAGCCTTGAAGTCTTTTGTTGAAAAAAGGTACTCTTGTTTCATTGCGGTAGGATTCCCCATTTTCCAGTAAAATCGATTTTAAAATTTTCGGTTTTTTGAAATCCGGTGAAAAGGCTAAGGTTTTTTATTAGATAATGTGCCACTGGATTTACGTTTAGGGCACTTCTTTCAATATGATGGGGCACCAGCTCACTACGGACGTGAAGTGAGGAATTGACTTGAAGAAAATTACCAGGTGGATTGGTAGGCCTGGCCACCAAGATCACTTGATTTAAATCCCCTTGATTATTATTTTTAGGGACACATGACTGGTACTTGCTTAAAAATTAGTTTCCCGTGTGGCTCACAATCAAATTTGATTTGCAATTAGTTATTCTTTTTTGTTTTATTTTAAAACTCTCTTAAAATCTCCATGAAAATAAATATTTAAAAAACAAAGGAATCTAAAAATATGTTTAATTTAAAAGCCTTTCATTCTGTCAAATTACAATAATAGAAGGTTTTATTAACAAAAAATTTAAAATAAAAAAAAAATTACATTAAAACTATGAAATAAAAAAAAAATAATAGTAATATTTACTTAAGGCTCCACCCCGTGCGACGTCACTGGAAAAATATTTTAAAGTAACACCCTTTAAAGTCAGGAGTCACACTGAGCGACCATGATCGACCGTCCGCGATCGACGCGAACAATCAAAATAGCTTAAATTCAGGGTTCTAGTCACACTGGTCGACCGACCACAGCTGTCGACCGCTCGTACGAAAATGTCAAAATTGTCAAATGTCAAGATTCTTTTGTAGATAATACTTTGTCTATATAAACACAAATGACCAAGAGCAAATAAAACCAGCGTGAAAAAGTAGGGCTAGGTTTTAGAGTTGCACGCCACTTCCACTTGGTGTAAAATAAAAAAAAATAAAAAATTTTGTCATGCGCATTAAGTGGGATGGTCCAATTTCCAGCAGGTTGGAATTTCAAACAGGGTCGACGTAGATCGGTCGCGGACGGTCGAGGACGATCGTTCAGTGTGATTTTTGTGGTAAGAATGTTCGTGTTGGAAATTTGATCGTCACTGGTCGATCGCGGACGGTCGATCATGGTCGCTCAGTGTGATTCTTATACATATGTCTTATCGCGAGTAGAACTTCTAATAAATTTCATGTTTTAATATTAGGTGTTTGCTGAGATATGCAAAAAAAGCTTAGCCTTTCCACCGGATTTCAAAAAACCGAAAATTTTAAAATCGATTTTACTGGAAAATGGTGAATCCTACCGCAATGAAACAAGAGTACCTTTTTTCAACAAAAGACTTCGAGTCTTCTAAAAATTGCACCTGAAGTTAAAAAATCCTAAAAATAAAAAACTTACAGCAATATTCTCCCAACTACCTACCCAGTGGGACGCCACTGAAAGAAATAAAGTTAAGCTAATTGAAACGTTTATTGCGTCTTGTCATGGGTAAAACATGTATCAAATTTTGTTTCGATACCCCAATCGGTTTTTGAGATATTGTGAAAAAACTGCTTATCATGGCTCCGATTCGGGGTATTAGTCTTATTTTTAGATGTACTTTATCTCCTTAAAATATTGTCAGCTAATTTCGGGACACCCTGTATAATAATTGTTAAATAAACCATATTATGTTTTGTATTTAATTGTTTAAGCTATCAGTTTTTTTATATATACATAATTATGTACATATTTAGGTGGCCAAACATTTTGTAGTTTACTGCAACTATCAAAGCTTTATATTTGTATTCAAAGACAATTCAAAAATGATTTAGTAAAATTTATTTAGGGTTAATTTATTTTTTATGATTTTTAAGTGGTCTTTCAGTCTGTAAAGTTCTTCGTGAATTCTAGTTCTATTTATCTCTCAAACTTTTATAAGAGGAGTTTGTTAAAAGTTTGATTAGGTTTATAAATGCCAACAAACCGTTAGCAGCGATGATTAGACATATTGATGTAGCTTTCTTCGATGTGAGTACTTTTTTTTTTGTTTTATTGCACAAAATAGTCTGAATATTAACCATTTTTCTTATAAAGTACAACCAAAAAGTCCAAGACAAATAAACCTTACAACAAAATTAATCAGCTGATGCACAATGTAAAGACTACCAACTTAACGAAGAAATTCAATAATAAATTCACAAAGAACTTCGCAGATGTGAAGACCGCTTTAAGGCGGGAGTAAAATATCAACATGCTTGCCAACCTATAACCTATTTTACACAGATTTTATTATATTTTCTAGCTTTTACACAAAGTTTAAATAAAATCAATATCGACTGCATATTCTATAGGTAATAATTGACATATTAAATAAATATCAAGGAATTTCATAAATTATTTTAGAAGAATTGTGTAACGAAAAATATCGAGTAAGATTTTTTTAAATATTATTATGTCATTGTTCTTTCATTATACAATTCTCCCAAAATTAGCAATGAAATAAATTGATACTTTTGTAATATACCTATCAGATATTACCTAAATAATAGGCCGACGATATTGATTTTATTTACAAGTTAGTAAATAAAATAATAAACTAAAAAAAACAACGCGAAATAGGTTACAGGACTACAGGTTGGCAATAGAATGAATGACATTGAGAATTCCACCTTAAGAAGATATTTCTGCAACTAATGTTTTTAGGGTTTTCATTTTTTTAGGTATACATTTACATCATCCTATTTATCAGAGGTGTCAAAAGGTTTTGTAGTTTACCTTGACTTTAACGTTTTTGATATATGGCACCAACAAATAAAATTGGGGTATATTATTAAAATTTTCCCTTATATTACTTAAGTTATTTTAATTACCGCGTGGTTAATTTAATATTTTAGAAAAAACCTTTATTTACATGTGCATTTTAGTTAATAGGTATAAAGTGTAATTATAAATATTTGTTAAATATATTATTGTTACATTAATTTAACCGCCTCCATTTTTACAATATCACTTTATTTTTGATTATTTTGCCAGTAAAACCGATTAAAATCTCTTTGGTCTACTGGTGTGGTCCAAGAAATGATTTATTTTTGAAAACATTGGGAAATTTCATTTTAGGTAAAATGTCTTTGGCTGAGCTAAGTTAGAGGCAAGGTTGGAAAAAAGTACATGTCTATTTTCTTCCCTCATGCTGCAGCACCCATTAATTTGGCATGGCTTTAATGCCTGTGTTGACATTAGGTGCAAGTGCAAGCAAAATTGCCTGCAAGCATGCGCATTGATGATTTTTTAATTAGCTGATGCAATTGTACTTATTTCAACACGGCCATTTAATTGTATCGCATGAACTTGCATGCAGTACTTGCACCTGAATGTAAACAGGCTTTTAGTGAAAAGGAATAGCGCTATTCAGTGGCACCAGCTTTTCCAAAATTCGAAATAAGTACGCCCATTTATTGGCCGTTTGTTCGACACATACAAATGTTATTTTTATTTACTTCTGACGCTACACCAATAGACCTATACAGTAATACAGTGACGTATATTGAGGGCGCCGCAGGGGATCTAGTCTCCCCTACAACTAAACGCCTAGTAAATGGCTTCTTCATGAAATATCACAAATATTGAGTTAGTCGTGTAGTAACTTTTTTGACTTCACCTGTACGTCTCGGGTGGTGTTCTACAACAATCAAAAAATATCCGCTTCTTTTAATTTAAATTCTTGAAAATAAAATAAAATCTCAGGGGTAATTAAAAAATAATATAATAGCAGCGCCATTTTTAATCTTTTCGGGGTTTAAAGAAATTATTATAAAGCTGGCTTGACATGGAGCAAGACAACCTGCAAGAAATTGCTCAAAATATTGCCGATTCATGTTGTTTTTTGACATTATGCAAGTCTCTTGCCATTACAACACTGCTGCCAACCCCCCCCCAAAAAAAAACAAGTCAACCATCTTTCTAACCTCAAAATTTTGTTTGTGTGTATCAGTGACGTTTAAAAATGAAAATAGCAAAAAAAACAAAATAAATAAAAAAAATGTGATCAGGGTACTGCAGGGTACTTTATCCATTTTTATCACAGCAAGCAAAATACAAAAAAAAACGTTTATAATAAACTTCATTTCCAGCAGAACAAATAAAGCAACAATACAATCCAAATCAGCTGATCTGACTGACATTTGGTTGGTTGGTAAACCAAAAGTAACTAGATTTTTCCCTAGAATTGCAACTTGCAGGCAATAGAAATGGCGCCAAACCGATAAAGTTGCAATGGCAATATCTTGCAAAAATCGATCAGCTGGGCTTCAACTGCGCATGCCTGTGATCAAGACAAATTGCGTCTTGCATTGCCTTGCAGGTGTTCTTGCTCCATGTCAAGCAGGCTTAATGGAAGCAAAAAAATTTGTGTGCGTTTTGAAGATATTAATTTTCATTATTCTTTGACAATTGGCTGTTAGGAAAGTGACATTTGGCCAAGCACCAGGAGAATGTTGTCAAATTGGTAAAATTGCATTTGACCAAAAAAAAAAGGCAAAGAAAGGTAACGAAACGGCTTTCTTTTTAACCTAATTGCTTCTTAATGCTTTAAGGCACTTGAAATATTTTCCAATACAGCTCTTACGTGCCTACATATTGCTTAGTGACAGAGACTGTATAATAAATACGTCTGTGTATTTTCGCAGACAGAATTTCTTTTTGATCATTGACTTTACTGGTTAATTAAAAGATATGTTTAATATTTATAAACAAATACTTACTGAGAACCATGCACATGTGTCACCCGGCAATTTTAAGGCAGCTACGTCGTTTCGATAACGGGGTACTTCGCCAAATGTCTATAAAAAGAAACTACGTAGGGGAACTAGGAAAGCATGCGGAGCCCCTATGAGGATAATTTGCCTCATAAGAGGTAGGATTTGCCCTTAAAACAGCACATGTTATTTAGGATTACTTTATGCCGGGTGTCCACGGAAGGTGGCTCGCCCCTCTAACTTTTTTGTTTTTCAAGATAATGAAATAAAATTCGGAGGATTTGTATACGACATAAAACTGTATTTTTTGACAGGTGACTCAACATTATGGAACTTCCGGTTTAACCGGAAGTGACATCAACTTTCTGGTTTGTTCGGGTTTGTAATTTACTTTGGCAGAAGCTGTTGGCATTTTAATTTTCTTCATGGCATGATTTTGTTTTATCAGTTTTGCTGGTCGCAGGCTACTTGATGCATTTAAATCTAAATTTATTCTCAAAAGATGCTTCATTTTAAGAAAGTTCCAAGTTAACTTTTTAAAGTTTTTTAATGGCAGCTTTTCTAAAACCTAATAGTGTATGGTATCAAAATAATCGTAATAAAATCCTCTTTTTTTTTAACCCGACGAGCCACCATGTTGCCATTTAAAAAAAAATGAGTAATACAAATTTTACATAGCATTGGATCAAAAATAGTAAAATTGTATTTTTCCCAAGATTAAAGAACTGAAATAAGTGATTTTAAAGTATTCATAGCCGTCTAGATAAAACAATAAATTTGGAAAAAAAACTATTTTCTTGGTGACAAAAAGTGACAAGTGACACATCGTTGTATTTAGAATGTCATATGGAGTCAAAAAAAGTAAAAATATACCAGGTGTCCCATTTAAAAATCGAAAGTTTATGTCACTTCCGGTTAAACCGGAAGTTCCATAATGTTGAGTCACCTGTCAAAAAATGCAGTTTTATGTCGTATACAAATCCCCCGAATTTTATTTCATTATCTTGAAAAACAAAAAAGTTAGAGGGGACACCCGGTATATGGATGCCTAATTTTTAGATTAAAAGCTATTTGCAAGGTTCTATAGACAACATACTACAGTCAGTGTATGTGTTTTTGTTTGTGCAGCACAGCTATTGAATTAAATTTGCCAGGTGTTTAAAATAATTTTGGAAATCAAATTATTATGGCTCAATGCACCTACTTCCCCTACTTTGAACAACTTTATCAATATATTGTACAGAATAGTAGATGTCAAAACAATAACTACTGGTGAACAGATTGATGTTTAAGGATAGATATAATTTTGATATTAGCATTGCCTTAAGAAAAAGCGAATCAACTTTCTTAGTCTTTAGGGTAGTTGTCAGTGTGTTGCAAGTTTTAATGTAGGTGACTCAGATATTCACTTTTCTGTAAACAAAGTTATATAGGTACTATGCACAAAATTTAATATCTCGAAAAGCAAAATTTTATTAACTGAAACACAAATATTTTTCTAAAAAAATTGCTAAAATATAGAAAATTGGCGTTTTGCAGGTAAGTGAATATCTCCATGAGAGTTCATGTATTTAATTAATCAGGTTTAAAGTTTGTGGTCTCATTATTACTTATTATAACTGATGTGTATGTACATAATAATTTTAGGTAAATACATCTAAAAATAACATTACTGTTTCATGGTTTATTCAAAGGAAACTTTTCCCAACTCGATAGAAACGTATGTATTTTTATATAGACAACTTTTTCGTGTGTTTTTTTCATATTTTTAAGTGTAATGTTAGATATAAGAATATTCTGCGACATCTTATGTAAAAAAATAACCATATTATTTGAAAAGTTGACGTGTCTTAAAATAATAGTCACTTTGAATGTCTCCATTTAATAAATAGTATGCAGAGTGCAACCTATATCTTATGGCTAACTTCTAATAGGACCCGTTTTCCAAGGTGCTGGTAAAACCTGTCAAATTTGATGTAACTGTTAGCTTATTTGTAATCTTTGTATGCTTCAAAGTAAGAAGCAACTGCCACAATCAAGCAATATCTATTAATAAAAAACAATTGCGCATTTCCATACGATTAACTGAGAAATTGAGTACTTAGTTATTAAATATTAATGAATTATTTTCGAGGCAAAGTAGAATAGACAGACGCCAGTTGTGTCAGCTTTATGTAATATGTTCTCACGTCTGTGTTAAAAACATTATATACACTCACCGACTTTAAATTCGATCCATCCAAAATTTTGTTCAAGTTTAATGTATGGTACCTAACTTTTTTTTCGTAGTCCGATTTAAATAATTTTTTTTTGAAATGATTTTGTAAAAAGCGCTCACCTGATCTACGATATATTCTCTGACGACCATCTCTGGCATTTGTACATCGTTTTCTGCCAGATCCTATTCTCGAAAAATTACCAGTTTCGTTAAAACGTTCCACTGCTCTCTGAACACTGGATCTTGTACTTGTACATCCTAAAAAACTCTAGCGGTATAATACTGCGACTTTCCATCATTTACTAAAGCTAATCCTCTTGCCGCATCATCTTGACCATAATTTTCAACTCACAAAAATTTAAACACAGCAGAATAATAATTCCATAAAAATTGTCAAGATATGACTTGTTTTACAAAACCATAGCACCTTTTGTTTTATGTTACAATTTATAATTAAAATTTTGTAATAAAATGTGTAGGTTTTCTTAAAAAAATCGTATCTCGTGAACCGAGAAAGATATCGAGCCAAATAAAAGAGCAATCTGTTAGGAATAGATTAAACTTCGCAAATTTGCTTCTTTATTTAAGTTCATATTGCAAAATCATTCTACATGGTGTTACAAACTTAAAGGGAAAAACATACTTTTTATTCCCCTGTATATTTCACCAAGTACGCAGCTTTTTTAAGAAACGGAAAAAATCCCATTAAAGCTGAAGCATGTATCTACAATTGAAAAAAAAATCATTTAAATCGGACTACGAAAAAAAAAGTTACCATACATTAAACTTGAACAAAATTTTGGATGGATCGAATTTAAAGTCGGTGAGTGTATTTGCAATAATACCTACTCTTCTTTACGTTCCACACAATAATCTGCCCGATCTGTTGTAACTTATGGCAAACTTTTGTAACATTATAATCAGCAGATAAAACACATAATTTTATACTTGTATTATTCAAAAAATGAAGGAGAAAACGTATCTATTTATATCTATACATGTGCTTAGTTTTCAGTTCCACCGTTATTCTTAGATAGGGTTGTTCCTTCATTATTTTTCTACGTTACAACCCCTTTAACAAATACAAATATAGTGAGACATTTTTTAGTGACTGTAATAATTAGTTTTATATAGTTATAGTTTGTCAGCAAACAGACATACATACAGACATAATAAATAATACGAAAAACGCTTTAAAATCCTAGTAACAGGTTTTATTTTGTTGCTATGAAATGTTTGTTGATGGTCTATTAAAGCACAATAACTACTATATTAAGTTTTATTATTAGATACCTAGCTGTTGTGGAAAAAGAAAAAATAGAAACATTAAAAAGAGGAATAACGTTGTTTATATACACTATATAAATATTTAAAAACTCCAAAATATGCATCACAGTATTTTTAATTACGAATAATAAAATCTTCTAAAATGTAGGTCATATTGGTAGTGTAACTATTACCTAATAAAAGATACATTTATTAAACCAATTGTTTTCATTTCCTTCACCTAAACCGCTAATAATTTTAAGTATATGGTCAGAGTGTAGGTACCAGAAGCCGGCCCTGTTTTATTGGTTTAGGAGATTAGCCCGTTTACTCGCGACTTGCATTTACTTGAAATCCTTTATTAAACGGGCATAAATTCGGTATCACTGGACAGCTAAAGGTTTAAACGCTGTTTGTCTTGTAACATAATATTTTTAATTTAGGAATTCCTTTGGGAGAAAATGATTTTTACAGTTGGCCTATTTAAACTAATACAAATTATAGTAAAATCTGCTACTATTATATAGGTTTAAGGATAGCGGAGCATAGGATTGACAATACGTACCGTAGAACCGGGTGACTTAGGACATCCGGGTGGCTTGAGACAAAACTTACAATCGATTTGTTTATTGATCTGGCAACATTGTGTATAAAAATGACAGAAAGCAGAAGGCGCCACGCGGAGGCCAACGGTTGGAACTATTTTTCTGTGTTGGAACTGGCGTTTAGTATACTTATAAACCTTTATCTATGGTATACTTTCAGCTGCTTTGAGACATCTAAGTACTTATTTTTTACCAGGGCCATTTTGTTCTCATAAATTCGCTATAAATATGTGGTGGAAATTTATTCATATCTTCAATACTATTTCTGATAGCAAAGCGTGACTTCGGTTATTAATTTATCAATGTTTAGTACAGTTGTTTCCTTAGGCAGCACTTCTTAATATTATCTTTGGTTAAAATATTTTATTAAACACCCAAAAATGTGTTTAGTGCGGATTACTTGAGACTATACTATTACGTTGTTTATAAGTTGTTTGTTTTTTAATAAATATCATGTTTACTTGCCATATTTTCTTTATTTTTTGATAATTTCATAGGTAAAATTTTTTTAAAAGCTTCTTTTTCTGTCGCAAGTCGTCCAAAGTGAAGTTTATTTGCGTTATCCCTTTAAATCCACGACCGTCTGAAGTCACCCGGAAGAGCGGGTGACTTGAGACACTCGAAAAAACAAAAAAAAATATTTCTAATCTTATTTATTAAAATCTAAGTAGGGTAACTCATTCTACTAGTCACGACTCACCGATTGCTACCATCTGTAGCCCAATTAATCGGCTAAATGGTTCTCGCGATATCGTCTGGCAAATTTCAAAAGTGTCTCAAGTCACCTGATGCTACGGTACGACGGACGACGGTACCTATACTTATACTTATAGTATTTTTTTTTATTGGCCGTCCGCCACTGGCAGAGGTGTTTTATCATATTATATTATCTTAATACTACAAATATCTGTGGCTATTTTTATAAAAGTATTGAGTTTCTAGTTAGAAACCGGGTAATCTGTATACATAATAAAATATTAAATTTTTGGCCACACATGTTTAAATTATCCTAGTTTAATAATGTTACGTGCTGTTGCCAGATTATAGTTTTAGGAAGGAATAAATTATTTTTATCCTTGTACCTTTAACTACTATACTTAGCCAAGACAAGCTATATATTATCTAGGGTAAAATATGTTTGTTTCTATAGGATGGTGGAAAAAAATGATATGTCAAGGAACCGCTTTGCTTAGCTTATTGGCTCATAAGTAACCGTCAAAGGAACACAAACATACATGTTAATATATAAACGATGCCCCCTAATTCAATAAATAAACTATAAAATCTTTTATAGAGCTGCTAACCTGTTATTTATTCATGGCGATAAAACGAGGGTCGCATAGTACAACGAAATAATTTAGGGACATTTTGTCAACGTGGCAACTGTGGGTTTTAATTGAAATGTCTAATCTATAGGCCATCTTACCTATTCAATACATTTCACGTAGTTGCCGTACCTTAAGATTTTTAGGGACAATTAAGGATTTTTATCTTGGGAGTTAATCGATTTTAGGTGCCATCGGATACTATGCAACAAGGAATAAAAAATGACAGTTTGAAATGACACAGGGTATAGATGTGGGATGTACAATTTTATGTCAATTCAAACAAGTTATCAGTTTTTCTCCTATTTCTTATAGAAATATCGCTTTAAAAAAAGTAAATAGTGCGATCGCTTTTTTTTTTATATTAGAGAAATGTTAAGGAGGGCAACAAATGGCAGATAAAAGTACTTAAACATAAAAAAATGTTGATTTAAAATGGGATAATATGTAAGTTTAACCTCGGAATCCTAACCTTTATTTGTTTTAGCTTCCGAATTTTTAGTTTTCTAAATAAAGTGTTATCTTTTACAATAACTTTGCTATAAGTAAACTTAATGCTATGGGCGGGTAGCGGCACTGTTTTAAATATTTAATAAGTCTTATATTGACATATATACACCAAATTCATTTTATTGGAACATCAACTTTTAAATAAACATTCTAATCTATTTACACTAAACTTTTGTCTGTAAACTAATATATCTTGTTTGTATTTGTAGAAGCCATAAATATATTTTAAAGAATACTCACAATCTCTGGTAGAAATGGGCGAAACAGCAGGTAACGTTCTTCATATAGGGGACATCGTTTCTCTCTATGCTGAAGGGACAGTATCAGGCTTTCTCAGTACTCTGGGGTAAATATTTTAATTTTTTTTTAATGCATCTTTGTTTTAAAACAATGTTTATTTTAGTTTGGTTGATGATAGATGTGTAGTATGTCCAGATGCAGGAGAGCTCCTTAATCCCCCGAAAAAATTCAGAGACTGCCTGTTTAAAATATGTCCTATGAACAGGTATTCTGCCCAAAAACAATTTTGGAAAGCTGCCAAACAGAGTATGGGATCCAACACAGACACCAATTTGTTAAAAAGACTTCATGTACGTTAATCCCTTTACCTATACAAATAAAAAATATTTATAGGTAATATACCCCATTCTGAAGACATTAATTGTGATTTTTGTAAATATTTTAGCACGCTGCAGAAATAGAGAAAAAACAAAATGATACTGAAAACAAAAAAATGTTGGGATCAAATGTACTATATGGAAATGTTGTACAGGTAAACTATGAAATTATCATCATATTTTGTTAAATAAGAAGAAAGCAATTTCACATGTACCTGCTACCTTTTAGGGTTGCTAACAATAATTCCTAATTGTCAATTTTCAAAAGTAGTAAAAAATTAAATTGAATTTGATACCTAAAAGTATTGTGGGTATTTTTTTAGTAAATATTTCTATATAAAAAAACCTGTTTTCATTTTTAGATGTTACATTTAAAGTCAAATAAGTACTTAACAGTTAATAAAAGACTACCAGCACTGTTGGAAAAAAATGCAATGAGAGTATATTTGGATGGTAGTGGTAACGAAGGATCATGGTTTTATATAATGCCTTTTTACAAACTGAGAGCTACGGGGGATAATATAGTTCTAGGTGATAAAGTGATTTTAAACCCAGTTGGACCAGGGCAACAACTTTTGCATGTAGCTTCTAACCATGAGCTGGCAGACAATCCAGGCTGCAAGGAGGTAAGTTATTCTATATAGGCTTGTTTATTCTGTTTAAAATTCTATATAGAACTGTTTTTTAGACATAAAAATACAGAAAATTTAAGGTTTTACAGAGTAATAATTTTAGGTGAATATAGTAAATGGAAATACATCCTGGAAAGTAACACTTTTCCTGGAGTTCAAGGAAAATCTGGATGACATTTTAAAGGGAGGGGATGTAGTGAGGCTGTTTCATACAGAACAAGAGAAATTTTTAACTATGGACGAGTATAAGAAGCAGTACCATGTTTTTCTGAGAACTACCGGGAGGACTAGTGCTGCCGCAGCTACCAGTAGTAAAGGTAAGAACTTACATATTATATTGAAATACCTAGAAAGCTAGGTAATTATATTATATTATATTGGTACCAAAAATCAATCCATAAAATCAACTATATAAGTATAGCTTTTTTCTAGAATCAAAGTGACTTATTTATTACAGGTATAATAGGTAGCAATAAACAAAGTACTGGGGTACAAAACAAGAAATGCTACCCGCTAATTGCAGGGTAAATTTAGGGGGTTAGACTGAACGACAATTTTGATATGTATATATTATATGAACGCCCTGCTATTTGCGAAAAAAGCTTAGTTTTGGATAATTATAAGTATATAATATATTAATTAGTGTCATTTCGTTAGGGTCATGTTAATTTATAATTTTTTCATTACAATTATATAAGAATAACCTACTGACAATATGACACTTATAGGAGGCAAGTTATTGTTTATTTGTTTTTTTCTTTAGCCATAGCCAACTAAGCAAACATATTTTGTCAAGGGACATATGGTAGCAAACCGTTTTAGAAATTAAATAGCTTTGGTCATACCTATATACCTATACATAGACAACAATAAATATTTAAAATGAATCAAAAAATAATTGGCACAATTGAATTTGTTTGCACTAATTAATATAGAGTTAATTTGGGAAAATATTTTACTATTGGCAAGACAAGACCTATTACTAAGAAATTAAAGAAACTTATAAAACTTTAATGATTTTTAAATGTTATGATAACAACCTTGTGTATAAATTGGTTTTAATAGATTTAAAAATAGGCCAATTACTTTCGAATTGTAATCTCAGAAGTAACATATTATGCTGACGAATGCGACTTTATTTCAACTATAAAAAAATCTATTTTTATTTAAATTTTTTCTCAGAAATTTTAAAAAAAATTGAAAAGTGGGTTTTTCTTTTGCATTTTTTGCAAAATTTGGAATAAAGGATACGAAAAAAAAATCATGGAAATCCCAAATTAATTTTTAAGTCTGTCCCTCCTTTTTAGCCCTATGGGAAGTGGAAGTAGTTCAAAACGACCCTTGCAGGGGTGGCGCCGGCCACTGGGACTCACTTTTTCGCTTTAAACACTTGGCAACAGGGCAGTATTTAGCTGCTGCTCCTGATGTTGATGAAACAGATAAATCTGATCCAGGTGAGAACCCTAGTTATCACCTGGTTCCGGTAGCTCACCCAAATGAAAGGAACGAAATCGCTTCTCTTTTCGAGCTGGGACCAACAAACTTACCGCCGGCTGACTCTTTGGTTCCTCAATCGAGTTATGTGAGATTACATCATATTTTTACCAATACATGGGTTCATTCGACTTCTATACCCATTGATAAGGATGACGAAAAACCTGTTATGTCAAAAGTAGGATCCGCATTGATGAAGGAAGATAAGGAAGCCTTTGCGTTGATTTCGGTATCCCCGGTAGAAGTGCGAGATTTAGATTTTGCAAATGACGCTTGTAAACTGTTGTCATCTTTGTCTGTTAAATTGGCCAATGGTACTATATCTCACAGTGAACGAAGGTAAAGTCAACAATTTTAAAACCCTAATATACAGATAGCGACGTTGCTTCCTCTACAAACATAGGAAGCAACTATGCAAAAGTTCTCCGCATAACGTTGATAATGGTCCTGCTAGTGAAACCTCAAACCCTTTTTTGGTGGTCTATTGTCAACATAGGTAAACTAATGACTGTGCACTGTGCATGCGAATACTGACAACTAGAATGTAGGGTAGGTTATACATCAGCAGAAACTCTATATAAAAAAGCCTATAGTCTGGTAAAACTGCACTTGGGTCGATTTAAGTTTCTGGGAACCTGCACTCTCTAAATCTAAAGAAAGAAAGAAATCCCTCGTGCATCTAACCTGTCGAGTCGGTAAAACAGGATGTTGGTTGACTTTTCCTATGTTTGTAGTAGGGACTTTTTGTCATGTTTAATTGTTTGATATCTTTTATACGATATTGCGAATAGAAAAAAAACGGTAACGTAAACGTGTAACTGAAGCTTTTCCTACAAAGTAATGTATAGTCTAAGAGATATTAAATAATTAGGCACTACATTAACATCGCGAATCCAACTAGTTACCATTTCTAGATCGCTAACTACTCTCTTACAAGATATAGTGTATTTTGTGGCCGAATTAGAAAACGAACAGAATAAAACAGAAGCTCTAGAACTCATAGTCACCAATCCCAATAGGGACCGACAAAAACTTCTAAGAGAACAAGCTATATTGAAGCAACTATTTAGAATACTACAAGTAAGTTTGTATTTGCTTTTATACGGTCCATGGGTTAAAAAAATACTTTTCTTTAGGGCCCGTTTTTAGAAGACAACGGTGAGCCGCCATTTTTAAAAATAGACGAGTTAAATGATCCTCGCCATTCGCCGTACAAATACATTTTTAGATTGTGTTATAGAATTTTGCGGCTAAGTCAGCAAGATTATCGAAAAAATCAAGAATATATCGCCAAACACTTTGGTTTTATGCAAAAGCAAATAGGATATGACATTCTTGCCGAAGATACTATAACAGCTCTGTTACACAACAACAGGAAGCTTCTGGAGAAACATATAACTCCAGCTGAAATCGAGACCTTTGTGGGACTAGTAAGAAAGAATATGAGCAATTGGGAGTCCAGGTTTTTGGACTACCTCTCGGACCTCTGCATATCAAATAAAAAGGCCATACCCGTTACCCAAGAGCTTATCTGTAAAAGTGTCCTTAGTCAAAAAAATTCTGACATTCTCATCGAGACTAGACTAATGAAAACCCAAGTGGAGCTGCATGAGGTGGCAGAGGAAGATGAAAATATGCTAGATGACAGTATGGATCATTTAATAACTGTAGTGGAAGAATGTCAAGTAATGCTCCTGTGGAACAACAGACAGAAGCAAATGGCTTTGACAGATCTATGCGAAAAGGCTAAATTGGGAAGCATAGATGATCAGGCTATTTTAGACTACTACAGACATCAGCTGGACTTGTTTTCGAACATGTGCCTAAATAGGCAATACTTGGCTTTAAATAATTTATCACCCCATCTAGATATTGAGCTGATTCTAAAGTGTATGGCCGATGAAAATGTCAGTTTCGACTTGCGGGCTTCTTTTTGCAGACTAATGCTTCATTTGCATGTTGACAGGGATCCCCAGGAACCTGTCACACCTGTCAAATATGCCAGGCTTTGGTCGGAAATACCTTCGCAGATGTCAATAAATGAGTAAGTACTTATAATTTGCTTAAAGCCTTGTCAAACTTTGATTAGATGATTATAAGACGTCTCACATTTTGATTGTCTTGATTTTATAGCTATATTAGCTATTAACAATTTTATGGTTTTACCACCGCTGTTTTCATGGACAGATATAGTTGTGAAACGTCTTATAATTATGGTTTTACTGCATGTTGTATTTGACTATAATAATAGGTACCTATAGAGTGTTTTTTTTGCTAATGAGTTTGATTTTAGTTATGATTGTAACAAAATGCCTGATCCCAATAAAGAAGCGGTGCGTGCAAAGTTTTCTTCAACCATATCATTTGTCGGTGGTTATCTGTGTAATGTAGTGGCCAAAATGTGGTCTTTTGCCGATCAGGAGCAAAACAAACTAACGTTTGAGGTTAATTATTTTTGTTTTTCGTGCTAATTTTCCTAAAAATACTAATATTTTCCCTTTTAGGTTGTTAAACTAGCTAGAGAATTAATTTATTTTGGGTTTTATAGTTTTTCTGATTTGCTTAAACTAACCAAAACACTTTTGAGCATTTTGGATTGTGTAGCTGAGTCGGATTTAGTAGATGGAAGAATTCCGGTTGGCGACATTGATTGTAAGTACTACCTGCATTGTATAAAAATAACATATATTATGATGTGTAGTATGCCCAAGGTACCTTGGCTGTATAATCCGTTTGAGGCTTCCTTGACCTATTCTACTGTTGAATAGGCTAGGAAAGCCTTCAGCGTCCTTACTTAGATGGCGCTGTAAACCACACTAAGTATAAACTTTTTTTTTAAATAGCTGCAGACGAGAAACAGTCAGGAAAAAAAGGTACATATGTTTCAACCTCAACTTAAAGAGTGGTTTAACATTTGTAGCATAAGAAATTGTAATCATTTTACTTCGTCTAATATTAAAATTGTTATATGTTAATAGCCGAAGGAGGAGTATTAAGAACTATAGGCGATATGGGGGCAGTAATGACCTCTTTAACACTTGGTCCAAGTGGGAGGACTTTAGCTACCTCTAATTCTGGTAACCACGCCAAATCCTCCATATACCACAAAGAATATCCCTTGGTAATGGACACTAAACTAAAAATTATCGAAATTTTGGAGGTAATTTTATAAAAAGTCAATCAGCGAATAGAAATCTAAAATTTATTTTTTTAAATTTTAGTTTATACTAGACGTGCGCCTAGACTACAGAATAAGTTGTCTTTTAAGCATTTTCAAACAAGAATTTGACGAATCAGAAAAACAAAGCGGAGGTAATGTGAACTTAGGACAAAAAAACATTGATTTAGAGCTTATAGGTAGTCAAGCTGAGGGAATTTTTGGAAGCAGTGAAGAATGTGCCGTCTTAGACCTAGATGGCCATGGAGGAAGGACTTTCCTAAGGGTCCTTCTTCATCTGACCATGCATGATTATCCCTCACTAGTATCTGGCTCTCTACACTTACTTTTCAGGCATTTTAGTCAAAGACAGGAAGTGTTGCAAGCCTTTAGACAGGTCCAGCTACTTGTATCAGATAGTGACGTGGAATCTTACAAGCAGATCAAGGCTGATCTTGATGTTCTAAGGCAAAGTGTTGAGAAATCGGAGCTTTGGGTGTATAAATCAAAAAGCAGCGAAGAACATGGAGCCTCTGGAAAGAAGAATAAAGAAGAAGAGGACGATGCACCACCATGTAAGCCTCCAATGCTTAGTGTGCTGGAAAAAAAGGGATCAGCTATTAACTTAGACGTAGGCCCGCCTCTACACCCAGAGCAAGCTGATGAATACAAGAAGATTCAGCAGATACTCATAAGAATGAACAAGTTATGTACCCAAGAGTCTCCTATGGTTAAACCACGAAAGCATGAGCAAAGACTGCTTAGAAATGTTGGGGTACATACGGTAGTATTAGATTTGCTTCAGGTACCTTATGACGAAAAAGAGGACATCAGGATGAACGAACTTATGAGGCTAGCGCACGAGTTTCTGCAAAACTTTTGTCTGGGCAATCAGCAGAATCAGATACTACTCTATAAGCATCTAGATCTATTTTTAAATCCAGGGGTAGGTCATTTTTTTTTAGGCTCTCACCTAATTGGTGTCTAATTTTGCTTCGTTTATAGATAAGAGAAGCGCAAACAGTTTGTGCAATATTTCAAGACAATTCCACACTGTGCAATGAAGAAAATGAAAAAGTTATTCAGCATTTTGTGCATTGTATCGAGACCCATGGTCGCCATGTGCAATATTTAAAGTTTCTACAAAAAGTAGTTAAGGCTGACAATCAATTTATTCGCAAGTGCCAAGATATGGTGATGCAAGAGGTACAACAGTTATTTTAATGGGGGCCACTTAATGCGAAAAAAGGAAGAACTAGAACAAAGAACCAGCATTGTTCAGTAGTATTCCATTAAATTGTTTCTGGTGTATTTGTATTTTTCGCCGTGCGTACGTAGTCTAGCCTTTTTTTTTTGTTCGCACTAGGTTGTCCTTGTCTGAGAATCTTGGTTTGTGGTTAATTGATATTTTTTTTAGTTAATCAATGCAGGGGAAGATGTCCTCATATTCTACAATGACAAAGCGTCATTCAATCATTTTATTGAAATGATGCGTTCTGAAAGACATTGTATGGACGAAGGTAGTCCTTTGAAGTATCATGTCGAGTTGGTAAAACTTTTGGCCTGTTGTACCATGGGTAAAAACGTTTATACTGAGATCAAATGTCACAGGTAAGTTAATTGAAAAAGCAATGAAACGATTTAGATTTAAATCTTATACTAAAGAGCATTTTTCTAATAAAATGCTTCAGCCTATTGCCGCTGGATGATATAGTGGCCATGGTAACTCATACTGATTGCATACCAGAAGTGAAGGAAGCGTACGTCGGATTTCTACATCACTGCTACATCGACACGGAGGTGGAAATGAAAGAAATATACACAAGTAATCATATGTGGACCCTCTTTGAAAAGTCATTTCTGGTCGATATGGCCGACATAGCCACAGCTCCAAATGACCGAAAACATTCCGATAAAGCCCTAGAAAGTTACGTTACAAACTGTGTGATGAATTTAATTACGACTTTTTTCAAAAGCCCCTTCTCTGATCAGAGTACCACGGTGCAGGTAAGTGCCGCTTTGTTTTGTAACGGACCATGGCTTTTTTGTTTATGCATGCTGGGAATTCTCTAGGTTTTGGTACAACTAGCTTAGAGATAGATTAGTTAATTATTGATAGTTGATTTTATTAACGATATGAGGGTTTATTTAGCACAATTTAGAGTAGGTTTAGCAAAATGCTGCCAATATAAAGTAACCATATGCTTTCTGGTGTTTGTTTTGGGTATCTTATTAGAAACATCTGCATGAGGCAAGGGTTTATTGGAGCGATTCTACAATGGACGATTACGATCCCTTCACAAATAACACACAACTTAAACAGTCGCCATTTTCTGTTAACGTAAGTAACACTTTTAGTTTTATATTCGTTTCGTATCGATACCTTGTATCCCTGAATGAAATTCACGCACCACGAGGTGTAAATAATGCTGATGTCGTCAAAAATGATTGCACAGGTACGGGTATTCTTCACAGTTTTATGGTTCATTTAACTTAGGGCGCGTTAATTTTATTTAGGAGCATCTTTTTAAGTTTTAGATTAGTAGTAGGTATCTACCGGGCGTCTCTAAAATGTCTGTACAGAACGCTAACACAAATTCCTAGGGCTAAAATAGGATCCAGCCCTTAGTCCAGTACACAGGGTGTCCGGAAATGATGAGCAAAAAATTTAGGGAATAATTCCAGACCGAAAATAAATGCTATTTATTTGCAGTTTTAAAATACATAAGTTACTAGAACAATAAATTAAACATTCAAATCAAAGGTTCAAAGTGACGTCCTTCCTCTTCAATGCATAAATTATTTCTTCTTAAAAAATTCCGACGAACTCGTATTTATCACATGCAAGCAATGTTATTTTATCGTTTTTCTCGAAAACAGTTAGATGTATTAAAAAAAAGTAGTTACCTTTTTTATGTGACGAGGTCAGGAGAATAAAAATATTCAGTCAAAATGCGCATACAGTGTAGGACAAAAAAGTTGGGACCATTCAACTTAAAGTATAGGCTCCTATGTGGCGCCCTCTACAAAATATGAAAAAACGGTTGGCAAATTTGTGTTCCTCATCCAGGGCCGGCGCAAGGGGTGGGCAAGTTGGGCCCCTGCCCGGGGCGCAACCTTAGGAGGCGGCAAATGGGCTGTAAATTAACTAGTTTAAAAAAATTATTAAACCAAGATTAATGTATTTTTGAAAAATTAAAAGTAGTGATTTTAATAAAATTTGCTTTCAATATGTTTTACGAATTTTTAAGTATGTATAGGAAGTATGGGTACCGACTCACTTCAAAAATCGTCAAGCATGAGAACGACATAAGAAAGTTAAGGTATGTAGTTTTTAAATAAAAACGCGTTTTGAAAGATTAGTAGAGTTTTCGTGTATTGAAGACCAAATTCAAAACCGAACCAAAAACACATAGCCAATATAGATAAAATATCAAAATATTTCAAGGAAACAGCTCACAAGTATAATAAACTACCGCTTATAAAAATGTATAAAATTTGTATTTTTGGCAAATCAAAACTTCAACATTTTTAATACCAAATTGTTTGCTCACGTTTTATTTCATTACTAACCGTGGAATGGGTTTAGGTTATCTCTTGTAATTTTTGTTATAAAAAGGCGGCATTTTACCTTTTTGCCCGGGGCGGCGAAACTGCTAGCGCCGGCCCTGCCTCATCCCGATTAAGCCCCATATACGAGATTTCGTCAAAATATTATCAGCGTGGCAAAAGATATTGCAAAAAAATTGCAAATAAAATTTAACGTTAACACCCTGTAATTCCGTGAATAATTAATTTTCGAAAAAATGTTATATATATCCCCTAAATTTTTTGCTCATCATTTCCGGACACCCTGTATAGGTATATAATTCGGAATATTCCACAGGAGGCATCGACCTATTTTGACTCCAGGAGTCTGTCATTTAACGCTGTACACCGTATTTTCTGGACATCCTGTATATCGCAGATTCTGGCTGTTATTCTTAACTTTTTATAAATAAACAAGAATTAACAAAAACGATTCAAAAGAACAAAAATTCTTGCCGGGCTTGACTCATATTTCAAACTTTAAAAAAATATATGACAAAACATGCCAATGTTTGCATATGGCCCCAAGAATACGTACCGCAATACTTATTTTGGTTGAGTTTTTTTTTGTCAAATTTTGTATTTTTTCACAAAATTTGAAACTGTGAACCAGAACGGGCGACGAAGACATATATAATATGTATATAACTACTTGGTTTAAAAGCTAATACACGGATGGTACTAGTAGATAAGCACTTTCATTCCATGCTTTAAAACACTGCCGATTTGAATTCGAAATCGTGCTTAAGCTGGGTTTTTGTTTGGAATTTTATTGCATGTGCTTTAATGGTTAAGGTCTCTTTCGTATTTTCCAAGGTGAGATATTTAATATGTTGAAGTAAACCCTCTTTAGAGCGTTCGACGTTGATTTTCCCTAATCGGTAAAGAAGTTTTCCTTCTAACATGCTTAACGGTAACTGTTTTTTTTTATAATTTTGTTTAAAAAATCATTGTTTTGCAGACAAGGCAGCCGATTTTTGTTCAGCTATTGCAATCGGCATTCAGAGTGTCGCAGTGCCTCTGGCTATCAGCATCACAACGCTTTAATGTCGAAAACTGCATACGCACGCTATCAGAAGTTGGTTAGTACTGCGAAACCTTTTGCTGCCGAGAAAAATAATTATAAGTCATTTTTTATTTTACACTTATAAAGGTTTTTTTTGGCGAGCAGTAAATTTCTCTTATTTTTTCCTTGTTCCGCGCATAAATATAATTTTAATTTTAGCCAAAAACAGAGGGATTGCAATCCCTTTGGATCTGGAAAGCCAAGTTGCTCCTATGTTTAACAAGGCTAGCATTTTGACTCGCCAAACGAGCAAGTGGTTAACTGCTTCAAAAATGCCAAAAATTGAACGTTCCCAATCAACGGTAAATATTTTTTCTGCAACTAGCAACTTATAATAGTATTTTTCTTTTTGCTACTTTCGGAACTCTACCCATTCTTTCTTGTAGTTAATGAGATTAGACCGAAGTATAATTGAAGGGCTACAAGATATAGTATCACTTTTGGAAGATCAACTAAAACCCTTAGTACAATCGGAACTCTCCCTTTTGGTAGATGTTTTGTACAGACCCGAACTTTTGTTTCCTGATGGAACAGAATCAAGAAAACGTTGTGAAAGTGGTGGATTTATTCGAAGGTACTTTAGGTTTTAGGAAGAGTAATTTCCAGTGGCGGTTGCTCTATAAGGCCTCGTGGCCGCGCGCCCCTCCTAGGAATTTTAACATAACACACAAATTAAATGTTTATTTAAATATTTATTATTACTATTCATTTTAATACTAATATTATTATTATTATTCATATAGGTAGTTAAAATTTCTAAAAAAACCATAGCAACTCACCAATTCTGAACTCATCTCTAATTGTCCGTTTTCGTTGACCAACGAGCATCCTCGTGTGAATTTTAGATAATTGAATTTCGTCGTTAAAACGCTGCGACGGACGGTGAATCTCGCCTGGCGTATATAAATTTCGCCGAACGAACCCGAACGTCACCCGGTTATATCCGATTTATTTAGGGACTCTACGGCCGCGGTATTTTAGCGCCTGCATTGCTTTATACATTTCGGATTTTGTTGTGGCGTAAGCGCGCGTCGAGTTCGAACTAATAAAAATGAATTTCGTCAATATATAATTCAAATAAATTTTTGTAGGCTGCCATTAGCGGATAAACTTAAAATTAAAGAACTGGGGAGGCCGTTGCCAGATATAAAGTTATCACAAACTTGTGAACGACGGGCCGAAAACCGATCTTTTACGCGTCGGTTTTCAAAAGAAATTTATAAATGTATGTATTAATTTACCTACAAATTTTTTTATAAATATATACTTTTTCGAGCAATTTGCTTATATGTCATTTGGTATTGGATTTCTATTGCGCCCCTCCAAACACAAACCCCACGACATGCCACTGGTAATTTCTCTGTTTTAAGATAGATATAATATTTCATTATTTCTTGCGTCTCTCATTTTAGGCTAATAAAACATACGGAAAAACTTCTAGAGGAAAAGGAAGAAAAGTTATGTGTAAAAGTATTAAAAACTTTAAGGAAAATGATGACTGTGGACCCGGACTATGGAGAGAAGGTTAAATAAAAATCATTTATTTAGTTTACTGTTTCACCGTTGAACCAAACTTGGTTTAAATTTAATTATTTTAACTGTCCATAACGTCATTTTACTTAACTAGGTGCACCTTCAAAGGAGGGGGTCAATATTGGCTTTATCTTCTAGTAATATTTCTTGAAATTTAAACTGAAATCTTCAATAAGTTTTAGACTTAGACATTTTAGGATCAAAGATTTTATGTGAATCTATAATTTCTACAAAACTATACACTGGAAATTTTGGTAGCGTATTACACGTAATTTCAGGGTATTAATGAATATTCAAATCGACACAACTCACTAAAAAATCTCCTACATTGTACCACCTCTTTTGATTTAAGTGTAGGTACCAAGTCGATCTTATTTCACTTTTTTCTTTTTTTAAATGCTGCTTAGAACGAAAGTCAATCAAGCGACATGGTATGGTATTATATTTGATGTGAACCCGTTTGTGTTTTGCTTTTTTGTATTTGCTCGTTGTTTGATGTTTTTTCTTTTTCTTAGTTTCTTTTATTCCATCACTCTTTGTGCTTTTAAGTGTTTTGCCAACATTAGGCCAGGTTTAAAAATGATATTTATAGGGAGATGTCTTGAGGAATAGCTTGCTGGCGAGGTACTTTGGAAAGAATTTCACTCAAAACAGTGAACACGTGAATACTACAACTTATCTAGTAACTATCACGCATGGACCTGGAGGTAAGTACTATACAAAGGTAAAAGAAAAATATTGAAAGCATCAACGACCCCTTTTTTTAAGCGAAAATAATCAGTAGAGCTGGCCAGACCCTCCACGAAGTCCAAACCCATCTAGATAAAGAGGGCGCCTCAGACTTGGTGGTTGAATTGGTCATAAAATCGGTAAATTCGCCTTCCATTTTTGAGGAGGCAGTGGAACTTGGCATAGCATTATTGGAGGGAGGGAATTCTACAATTCAGAAGAGCATGTTTAATAAATTGTTAGGAGGAGACCTGAGTCAAGCATTTTTTAAGGTAGTACATGTGTTTTGTTTTAAAATAATTTCATTTTCGTTTCCAGGTGCAGATATTTCTACTGTATTTTTTTTAGGTTTTTTACGATAAAATGAAAGACTCTCAGTCAGAAATAAAATCAACCGTAAGTGTAAATACTTCAGATATGGCTGCCAAAGCGCACGAAGACAAGCAAGATGGAAAAGAAATTGATAAAATGTCGAAGAAGCAAGGAAAGACCAATGGTATCTTAATAAGTGAGGAACTAAGGGAGGAGTTGACTAGAGCGGCGGAATCTACCTCTCAAGCTTACGCTCACATTAGAAACATGGCGGCCGGTGATGATAATATAGTCTGTTCTAGTGCTGCTAGTGCTTTTGAAGATCTTCTAGCTGAGAAACTAGAGAAGCACCGAGAAAGAGATGAGCAAAACGGTCTTTCTCACAAAGTGCTCATTATGCAACCGATACTGAGGTTTTTGCAACTGCTCTGCGAAAACCACAATCCCAAACTACAAAATCTTTTAAGAAATCAAAATAATAAAACTAATTTTAACTTGGTGTCTGAAACCCTCATGTTTTTGGATTGCATCTGCGGCTCTACAACCGGAGGCTTGGGACTTCTCGGATTGTACATTAACGAGAATAACGTCGCCCTGATAAATCAAACCCTAGAAACTCTAACTGAATATTGCCAAGGGCCTTGCCACGAAAACCAAAACTGTATAGCCACTCATGAGTCCAGTGGACTAGACATTATTACAGCATTGATTTTGAACGATATAAATCCTTTGGGAAAATCTCGTATGGATTTAGTTCTGGAGCTTAAGAACAATGCTTCAAAGCTGTTGCTTGCTATCATGGAGAGTAGAGGTGATAGTGAGAACGCTGAAAGAATTTTATCCAACATGAATCCTAAACAGCTTGTGGAAGTAGCTTGCAAGGCTTTCCATCAAGAGACGGCTGAAGATGATGACGATGTGGATGACGCCAGCGTGGAGGATGTCGTTTCACCTAAGGAAGTAGGTCATAACATCTACATTCTTTGCCATCAGCTGGCGCAACACCACAAAGAGTTAGCTAATCTGTTGATACCCTCAGACTCATTAGACCCGAAGGTACAAAAGGCATTAGAATACTATAATACTCACACCGCACAAATAGAAATAGTTCGTCACGATCGCACATTAGAGCAAATTGTGTTTCCTATCCCGGAGATCTGCGAGTACATTACCAAAGACACTAAAATTAAAGTACTCAACACTGCCGAGAGAGACGATCAAGGATCGAAAGTAGCCGACTTCTTTGAGAGGACCGATGATATGTTTAATGAGATGAATTGGCAAAAAAAGTTGAGAGGTAAAATTTTCGTAATCTTTTTCTCATGTGGTATTGATCCTACTTCTATTTTAGCACAACCTGTATTGTTTTGGGTGAGCAGTTACATGTCTTTATGGAGCAACATCCTTTTTAATTGTGCCGTATTGATTAATCTTATAGTAGCTTGTTTCTATCCCTTTGAGGACACATTGCCACGTAGGTTTAATTGTTTTAACAGTTAGATTGTTAGCATTGTATTAATATTTACGGTGTTATTAGCTTTTGCGTCAATGTTTTGATAAAATAATAACACATGATACTTTTTTTAGAAATAAGTTCTACAATATCAATTTTAATCTGGTTTGCGATGTTGGTGTCGTCCGCCATAGTGATAACATTGCCAAGAGAAACCGGTATTCGAACGTTGGTAGCCTCGACAATTTTGAGATTAATATACTCGTTGGGACCAGAGCCGACCTTATGGTTACTTGGTTCAGTAACCATAATCTTAAAGGGTATTCATCTAGTCAGCATTATGGGTAACCATGGTACCCTTATAAAATCATATCAACAAATCCTTACAGATGCTGAGCTAGTGTACCATCTTACTTATTTGGTGTTTTGTATGCTCGGTTTAATGATGCATCCATTCTTTTACTCGTTTTTGGTAAGTTAATTTTTCTATATTTAGTAATTTTGGTAATCAAAACTATGTTATTTTTAGCTGTTTGATGTTGTCTATAGAGAAGAAACTTTGTTAAATGTAATAAGATCAGTAACAAGAAATGGGCGTTCGATTATTTTAACAGCAGTGTTAGCCCTGATTTTGGTGTACATGTTCTCGATTATTGGTTACATGTTCTTCAGGGATGACTTCATCGTCAGCGTTAAAAAAAAAGATGGTAATAATTTTTTTTCGATAATTCATTTACATTCATATCACTAGTTCTAATTATAAAACGATTGGTGTGTATGTTTTCAGATGAAACGTGTGAAAAGCTCTCGCATCTGACAGGGAAGCAATATAAGGAGGATGATAGTCACGAGTATTGCGAACTTATAGATCCGGGAGAAGAAAAGATGGAAAGAGCTTGTGACTCTTTAAGAATGTGTATTGTCACTACATTAAACCAAGGTTTAAGAAATGGCGGGGGCATTGGTGACATCCTACGAGCGCCTAGTAATGAGGTAAGATGGCCCGAAAATTTACAACTTAATACACTTTATAATAAAATAAAACGCTTTAAAATTTATTTTATTAAACGAATATTTTTATTACTACTGCCTTCTAGGATATTATTTAGTGCACTTTTTGTTTTAGGAATCTCTATTTGTACCTAGAGTGGTGTATGACCTTCTATTCTTTTTCGTTGTGATAATTATTGTACTTAATCTCATTTTTGGTGTTATCATCGATACCTTCGCCGACCTTAGATCAGAGAAACAACAGAAGGAGCTTATTTTAAAAAATACCTGTTTTATTTGTGGTAAGAATTGGTATTATTAAAGAACTTTAGTTATTATTTCGTAGGCACAATATTTATATAAAAATTTTAAAAATAAAAAATTTTGACAGCTTCTTTTTACTTCTAGGTTTAAACCGATCAGCGTTTGATAACAAAACAGTGAGCTTCGAGGAGCATGTAAAAAATGAACACAATATGTGGCATTACCTGTACTTTATAGTTTTAATAAAAGTTAAAGACCCAACTGAATTTACTGGACCTGAGAGTTACGTCTACACTCTTGTAAAGTCCCTCAATTTGGACTGGTTTCCAAGGTTACGTGCCATGTCTTTGGCTGCAGTGGAAGGAGACGGGGAGCAAATAGAGCTTAGAAGTCTTCAGAATGTTCTAGAGGGCACCCAGACGTTGGTAAAAAACTTATCTCACCAACTGATGGAGTTGAAGGAACAGATGGCGGAGCAGAGAAAGCAGAAGCATCGTTTGGGATTGTTAAGTTCGGCTTCCGCTTATTTGCAGACCAACAATTTTGCTTAGATTTAAAAATTAGTCTTTAAACATTCGTGCTAGTCTCCGATGTTGCAAATTATTCTTGTTATGACAAAATACTTTTAAAATTTGACAGTTGTCTAAACTTGGGCTTATGGCCTTGTTGACCTTTATAACCCAGTGACTATGCCCCAAAGAATCTCTTATTGATATTTGACAATTAATAATTTCCTGAGATCTGAAAAAAATTAAATAAACGGGGTTACCAAAAACACAACCTGCCTAGTCAGAAGAATTATTGTTGTTGCTAAATATGGAAATAGTTGCAGGCTTTTTGTTTGAGGCACAACAGGAAACATGTATTTGTCGTTAATTTTTTTGTTGCTAAAAGCTAGAAGACAAAATTATACAATTTATGTATTATTTTGTAATCACTATACAGGGTGTCCATTTAGTGTGCCGGTGGACAATATATCGTAAACGGTCGACTTAAGGAATAAAACTTTTATACAAAAGTGTACATGTTAATGTCGCGCACCTTTTAAAAATAATTTTAAATATACAGGTTGGACCAAAAATCCAGGGTGGGCCAGACATATCTTTTTTATATCTGTATATTTTTACATTTTTAGATTCCACATAAAATTATAATTATTTTTTATTAAATGCATTATTAGTCTATACTTCATAGTTTCCGAGATATTGACTCTCGAAAAGTGACATTTTTGAACTTTGATAGCTTCTAACTTTCTAACAGTACGTCTTAGAGCAAATCGGCTTACATATCCCTATCTTTAATTTTTATTATCTTCCCAAAAAAATCAACTTCCGGTTAAACCGGATGTAACTCGAAAGCAGGAAATATAGTTGTTCCGGTTTAACCGAAAGTTGACTTTTTTGGGAAGATAATAAAAATTGAAGATAGGGACATGTAAGCCGTTTTGCTCTAAGACGTACTGTTAGAAAGTTAGAAGCTGTCAAAGTTCAAAAATGTCACTTTTTGAGAGTCAATATCTCGGAAACTATGAAGTATAGACTAATAATGCATTTAATAAAAAATAATTATAATCTTATGTGGAATTTAAAAATGTAAAAATATACAGGGTGTTCCATTAAAAAAAAAATATGTCTGGCCCACCCTGGATTTTTGGTCCAACCTGTATATTTAAAATTATTTTTAAAATGTGCGCGACATTAACATGTACAACTTTTGTAAGTCGACCGTTTACGATATATCGTCCACCGGCACACTAAATGGACACCCTGCATATTTATTTTATAGAACCTTTGATTTTTAACTGGAGTTTCTGTTTGTCTGTCATGTCAAAAGTAAAAATTGGTTGTCAGATTTATACACTACGCTGTTCGTCTGTAAAAATAACAATTTTAATTGGTGTCAAAAGGAACAACAAAGCAATTACTTAAGAGCAAACATTAGCGACGCATTCGCCATTTCGTTTTTTGGTCAATATCTTGTTACTTCTTCGCTTTATCCAAAAATCGGCCAAATACCCCTCTTTTGAGTACAATTACTTACAGTTAACAACGGTTGTATATATAAATTAATAAAAACAGAAAAATAAATATGCGCAAATTTGACAAAATTTCGTTTTATGATTTTATTAATTCATCAATTACTTTTTTTTTAACGGAGACGGTTATGTTGCCTTTTTTTGGAAAAAATAAAAATATTGATAAGAAAGTGAAGTGGCAAATGCGTCACTAATTTTGGCTATTATGCCTGCTTTATACCTCCCATTTAACATTTAATTTAATTTAAGATTTAAACTAAACTAAGAATTTAAAAGTTGAAAGTTAATTTTCTTATGCATACGTTTATACCTCTCATTTAAACTAATTTATCATTTAATTTAATTTAAGAGTTGACCAACTTTCAACTTAAGGTAAAAGATCGTGCCAGATCGTGCTAAATCGCGTTAAATCGTTCTCCACAACTGTCCGTGATTGGCCAGGAAGAAAGATGAATATTTTGATCGGTGACAATAACCTAAAATTATTGTTGGAATTTTAATTTTTATCAATAAATAAAGTGGTTTTTCTCTATTTATTTTGACTGATCTAAATTCTTGTGATTTGTAATGGAAGACTACGATTTGTTTTTTACTACTTGCTTTAATTGTTATAACAACAGCTGGACAAATCTTCTTTTTTTTGCACTTCATTTAATTTAATTTAGTGGCACGTTTTCGAGGTATAAATTAACAAAATTATTTCTTAGTTTAGTTTAAATGATAAATTAAATCTTAAATTAAATTAAATCTTAAATGATAGGTATAAAGCAAGCATTAAAGTAAAACAAATGTTTATCTGCTTTAACCAAGCACTGGACTCGTATGTTTTGGTCACCCTGTCTGTGTGCAAAGGCGTTTTGTAAGAAAAGCGATAGCTGTCATTATTTTAAGGTGTGATACATTTTGTACTTTAGATCTGTAATGCTCAACTTAACTTTACAAATTTAAGAGAGAATTAAGAAAATTTCAAAAATGTTATAATGCATGATTGTAGATTTATCTATACAACATAGAAGTTATAACTACATATAAGATTTACTTTTAAATGTGTTGTGGTAGTAGGGTTTTTCCTTTATAAGCAATATTTTCGTTGTACTTTTTAATGTGTAAATTTTGTCAAAATAAATTCTATAAATTCGTTTTATACAATTCTTTTAATGTTACTGCGACCCTTAAGTAAAGTACATGTTTGTTTTATTATCTTAATAGCCAACAATATTGGCTATTAGTAATTTAGATAAGATTTCTTAAGGAATTTGGCCGAATTGAACTTTTTGGACAGTTCTGATCTGTTTTTGGAGAATTTACGAAATAACAAGTCTCAAGTGTTCTAATGCCTTTTAGAAATGGAGTTTAATACATTTCTATTGGGTAAAAAGTAAAAAATCTTTTTAAACGTTATATAAACGATGGCGGCCAATCGAATGCACGACCCAATACTTAGTTTTTTCGCTGGTAAGTATTTACACAGAGTTCTTTATAGTATTATTTATTAGTGTTCCATAAGAGGGCGCATTTGTGCGCTCATATCGAACTAAGCTTGCTTTTGAAACTTCATACACCGCGTGTAGATGTCTCCACTTACCATTAAACAAATCTTATTATAATAAGCATATGGTTCATTTTCATTGTCGCCGATCTTATACAGTAAACTGTTTTCTTACCGGTATTTTGGGTTATAACTTCGTAAAAGTTGGTACCTTTGACAAGTTTTTTGATTTTTGAATTCAAATCGGAAAGACTGATCGGTCCGTGCCGCCAAGTTTTAATTTAAATATGTTATAAACTTTTTTTTATCAGTTTTCCGCTTAGTTTATTTTCTAGTTTTGGTGAAAAACGTTTTTTTTTACAATGCCGGAACGTTTTAAAGTGTCTAGAGCAGAAGAACCGAAACAATATAATAGTTTTAGTGATCCGCATGAAGATACTAATAATTATAGTTATAGTGACCCAACAGAAGAACAGCGAATAACAGAGAAACTTTTACCTCCAAATAACATTAGCATAGCAGGTAAACAGAAACCTCACTTTATATTATATATATACCTACCTATACCTACCTACTAACTTTGCAAATAAATTTTGGCATAACTCTATAAACCATCGCCTTTCAAAGGGTGTAACTAAAAATAGGGGTGCAAATACTATAGAGGGTTGGCGGTCTCTGACCGTTTCAGCTCGTGTTACATTTATACAAACATCACTGGTTAAATAAATATTTTGGTAATTTTTCTCGATAAAAATTATCTGCTATGTAAACCAGCTTTGTTTATAAATTAAAAAGAGTGTGTTAAAATATCATACGCCTACGGAGTAGTATAAAATGTTCAAACAACAATATTATCGCTACACGGTGTAATTAAAAGCGATCTCTGGGCGCTGAAATTTACGATGTATGTATTGTAGTAGGTACCTTATGTATAAATATGCAGCTGCAATGTTTTATTTTATTTTTTATTATCGGTATATAACGTTTCATAAAAGGCTTAGGTCAAGGTATAGATTAATGCTGATGGTTTGCGTTTTAAGGGTAGCAGATTTAAATTTCGTTCAAATACGATGCAAACAGCCCCCTTTAATTACCAATTTTAAATTAGTTACCTACATGCTACAATCTATTTTCGTTACGAAATGCTGATAAAAGCACGTCCGCTATTTAAAGTTATTTTATTGTAATTTATATGAATCGATCGTTAATCAAGCGGAAATATCATCCACTGATGCACAATTTTGTTAATTTTAATCACTTTTTTTGGATTAGATTCATTAATAGGTTCGAGCAAGTATTTATAGTTTTATTTTAAAATTTTAAATAAATTTAAAAATACTATTATAGATAATATTAGGTTGTATGTGATATTATCCATGAATTATAATGAATTTATCCTGGGTTTTCCATCAATTTTTAATTGAAGATTTTTTAAATTTGTTAACGTTTCGGTTTATTTTATAACCATCTTCAAAACTTTTGATTATTCATAAGCACTACACTATTTATATTCTAAAAATATACCTACATGTTTCTAGCAGAAGGTAATAGACCTGTATACGTTTTAAATGTCTATTTACTCAATTAACTTAATATACCTACGATTCTGAGGTGAATCAGTGTAAGATGTAATTTTTTTTAATCTCCAATTTTCTTTGTACCTGCTGTATTTGTTTAAATACTATCGACCGCGTATAAATCCATATAAAGTTCCACATTTATATTAAATAATAAGGAACTTTTTGGTTCCAGCTATAAAAAATAATCAATGAGGTTAAATAGTGTTATTTTTAACTACGGATAAGCTGGGTTTAACCCGCCATCCATTAACCTTGACCTACCAGAAATAAACAGTTGAAAGTTATCAGTCGTGTTATCACAACCGACAAAATATCACGAAAGTCATGTCACAATTTATTGAGGACGAATAAAAGATCTTTTGTTGTACTTGTATTTGACTGTTGACTACATTGCCTTTTACGAAAATATACAAAATGGATCTCGGATTTCACAATAGATTTGAATTTTATTTTCCTTATATTGCGATAGGGTGCAAAACTATAATTTATATTCAAATAGTTTTATTCGAACTTACTTTTGGTATACTGCTGCATATGTTTATAAATTTAATTGAAAACTGACATTTTCTAAAGGTATAAAAAGTACAGCAATAGCTACCAACATAATATGCCTCTTGGCATCTGTAGTACCAGAATGTATAACAAAAAATACAAATTATTACAAAAAATCTATTTGAGGTCAAAACCCAACGTCTTTATAAGGTTCAATGGAAATTGGACCCCTGGCACTGTTCTATTTCCTCCCTAAAATGCCATTTTCACCATGTCTATAACAATAGGGAGAATTTAAATTACATTATTAGCTCCATTAAAAAAATTGTATTAGTCCCTTTTTTCCTTATTTAATCCCAATTAAAAAATGTAAGGCAAAAAAAGTATTATTAAGGATTTGGAGAGCATTTTTCCCCTATATAAAGATAGTAATGAGGGAATACTTTGCAAAAAACAATTTATGGAGTTTCATTACTATAGCCTGCGTTAGCAAATAAATCTCGTTGCTGCTGTTTGGAATTAACAAACCCGAGGAAAAAAAAAACTATGTATAATTCAAGTCCAAAATTTCTGTCAGGTACTCGCTCTTATAATAATAATAAAAATAATTAAGCATTTTCTTACATTTTATTTTCAGTTTACCTACATATTTTACTAAATATTTTAAAGACAACAGACTAATAATTGTTGCAGCACATTTTAACCGCGACTTCATCTAAAATCAGTGGCAGACCCTGCATCGCACCGGAGGGGTCCACCTTGCCCGGGTCCCAGTCGACATATTTTCTTTCCATATTATTATTATAAAAGCAATGTTATTTTTATAATTGAATTACTTATTGTATTTTAATTTTAGGGAATAGCGGGATTTTTGGGATTTTTAGCGGCATTTATATGATTATAAATTCGTTTCGGGGGGGGGGGGGGGGGGGTCCGGACCCCCCCCTAAATACGTGCCTGCCGCAGGCGGTGTCAATAGGATCATTGATTGATTTATTGACTGTATCGCATTTAACCCAGATATGCCCACTGTCCTTTAAGAAGTACGCTTTACAGGAACCAATTTAAACCGCCCACGTAATAATACATAAAGTTTCTGTAAGATGGCACTGTATTATTTACCAAGTTTAAAGCATAGACTGTTTGGTTTTTAGGAGATAGCGTGATATTTTTGTGTTTATTGATATTTAAATATAGTTCTTGAAAAGTGATAATGGATGTTCACTATGACTTCAAGATAACAGGGTAAGTTTATTCCAAAAATTATCACAAGAATCGGCCTATTGAGTATTAAAATTATATAAATTATATCAACAAATAATTATAATAAGGTTATGTTGAATATTGGCCGGAAATGTGAGTTCCACGTGGGCGCAAATATGGGTGTCCTTCTAGAAGGACTGTGGGCTAATAGGCAACGTTTTTTTAGGGGAGCAACGCTTACTGATCTTCTTTCAATACTAGAAGATGACAAAGGTAATGAAAGCAAAAAAGCAATTGACATTGCAATTATGCCGCCTACAAACTCGTGCGATATATTAACAGATGAAGATTCGGGCGATGACGATAACGTCAACGTGAACAATTTGCCGCCTTCTCAACTTCGTGCAGAAGCTGAACTCTTTGATCAAAATTCTGACGACGAATGGGAAGACGAAGATAAAATTCCACTGTCCGAGCTTCGTAATCAATTAGCATCCAAAAAACGTTACGACGATATAAAGAAAAAAAGTATGATTGGGAAAAACAGGATATAGAAAATTCATGTCTTGATCTTGAGTGGCCCAATTTCTTTTTACCTTCGAACAACCTTTCGCCAATATCGCTGTTTGAAAATTATCTCGATCAGGAAATAATCGATATGTTTGTTACTTGCACTAATATGTACGCAGCTAATAAAAATCGAAGGTCAGATATTACCGCAGAGGAAGTTAAAGTATTCTTTGGAATTTTGCTTTTGAGTGGGTACCTACATGTCGACGCCAAGACGAAGAATGTTTTGGGAGAATTCCCCAGATTCTCACAATGATATTGTATCCGATTCTATGTCTCGCAATCGTTTCGAACATATTTTGTCATGCATACATTGTTGTGATAACAACAATTTAGACCAAAACGATAGGTTTGCTAAGGTTCGACCGTTTTTTGATAAAATGAACAGTCGATTTTTGGATTTTGCCCCAAGTGAAACAGCCTCAAAATATAAAAAAATATAACACCAATATGGGGGGTGTCGACCGAAGCGACCAAAATATTAGTTTATATCGTATAGCAATTAGGGGTAAGAAATGGTATTTTCCACTTATTGCACACTTGCTCGATGCTGCCGAACAAAATGCGTGGCAACTTCACAGAAAACAAGGAGGAAAATTAGACCACTTGGCTTTCCGAAGAAATGTCGCCATGTCTCTTATTCAAAGCAACAGAGAAGATAGGGGCCTCAATTTACATAGAAGGCTTAATAGACCTTCACCTTTGGAGAATGTAGAGTCAAGGTATGACAGATTAGATCATCTTATTGAAGAGCAAGATAGGCAGACAAGATGTAGAGTGTGCCATAAAAAAGTGTCCACGAAATGTCGAAAATGTAATGTTACGCTTCATGTCCGGTGCTTTATATCTTATCATACACGATCGTAATTCTTTTTTTGTGTTTAAACAAAGTGTGTTTACATTTTATAGTAATTTTTAGAATACCTACTGTAAACTTGAGTTATAAATAAAAATAAATTTTTTGGTCACTCTAGTTTATTATTACTTAATCTGGCTATATGTATGCCCACTGTCCTTTTAAAAGAACGCCCATTATTGCTAGACTCACTACCATCAGATTTTTTTTTGCATTTTTTTTAGGTTATTATGTGCCAATAGAAACCAAGTTAACAAAAAATGTACTTAAATTTTAACAAAAAATATGTTTGGGCATATCTGGGTTAAACAACCGCGGGGTGTATAGAATTTTCCACACAAATTTATCTCAAGTAATATAAAAGAGTACTAAAAATAATATTACCTAAATTTTATAAGTGCTGCATAGTTGTAGAGATATGAAGTTTGTAAGACAAAAGCAAAGATAAAATGACAACAGTTTAACCGCTAAATTTGACGTTTTAAGTCATGGTATTTAGCCTGCGATGTGGCCAAGTTATTTTCAGTTTAATGTCATAAAAATTACTTTTAACAACCGTTACTTAAAATCTGTACATTAAAATGACCTACACTTTAAAATTACAGTTATTACAGATTTTTGAAATTTGAAGGTAACCTTTAATCCTATTCACCCCGCTGATCATATTCACCCCATTTTACGGTACAGTAAGTATTTAAAAAAAAAATTCCTTTTCCTATAAACATCTGTTGATTTGCATTAGATTTTTTTTATTTGTTTATTTATTTATTGATTTAACATACAATCGGACATTAATCATTTTAAAGAGTTAAATAAATCAATAAAAACACCGCCAGAAGAATACAATTTCATTATCATTAAATAAACATAATTATTTAAATTATCAATTTTACAATGTAAACAATATTTTATTATAAAAATATCTTGCACTAATAGCGATTTTATTGACATTATTTGCTTACTTCATGAGAATTACTTGTTTAGAATAAATTACAAATTAAATAAAAATATCGTTTGTATTCTCAATTAAAAAATATTCGTCTGAACTAGGAATTTAGTTACATAACACGTCAATAAAGAGTCGCAATGTCATATTTATACGTGCTCAGCCTAACTGATGCAATTTAGAATTTAGCATTATTTTGCTTTTTGAGTTTAGGTCTATAAGACTATACTCAACACTCGGAACCAGTATTTTATAAATTTTGTCTGTAAAAACCCTGATGGTTTGGTCGGTCTTTGTTTGGAGTTTACTGAAATGTTCATATTTATATAAAAATACGTAGTGTCTTATTTTATTTATTGATATGTATATTTATTTTTCGTTTTACCATTGTTTTCGTTTTAATAATTTATTAGTTTTATGCTATATCGTAGCATAGGCATAAAATAAATATTGTAAAACTAAAGTGGTTTTATTTTTTGTTCCGCAAAAAACTTAATCCCTTTGAGTACTTACGTTTCTTATCGATTTTCTAAGGATTAAAGTTTTATGTTCTGGATCTGGCGGACTATTTTTAAAACCATAAAATGTATTTCTCATTCTATGACCTAACGATATAGATATTTTTACAAATACATAAATAGGTAAATAAATATTTGTACGGTTTATTTTTAAGGGTTCCCACAATTTGTATTTAAAAAAAAATACAAATAGCAATTAAGCAAGTTGCTAGCCCTGAATACGAACTAAACCAAACGAGAAAGCACACTGAAAACAAATTAACTTCAATTTAAGAATTAATTTAAAAATTAGCTTCTGTTGAGAAAATAGGTCGCCCACAATTATATCATATATACATCCCATATTATACAGGGACACGATTCTCTTATTGACTACAATAAAAAAAACAATGTGCTTTTTTACTAAATTTTGATTTTTAACTATAAAGGAAAAAAAAAATACAATTTTTAACAGTCTTAGTTTTTAAAACTTTGAACTATTTACTGAGAAAATAATTAAACATAGTACGTTCTTTAATAAACACTCGCGAAACCAGCAAACTACGTCATGTGATCAGTCGCAGGAACCAGGAACTCGTACTGACGGTCAACCCGCCAACATCTACCTGACTATAATACCTTTAATGTCAAATGTGTAAACCTATATATTTTTTGACATCAAATTTGCAAAAAACCATTAGGCAATAATACATAACTGTTTTTTGTGATAGTCAGTAAGAAAATCGTTAATCTATCGTCACTTAAAAAAATGTCCCTGTACCGGGTGTTCCACCTAAGGAGGTAATCGGCTATATCTCAGAAAGTAATAACACTAGGACTTTGGAAAAAAATATATATCGATAAAAGCGGCCAAGAGAAATTGCTGGAAATTATTCTCAAGTTCGAAAAATGACCGCTAGGGGGCGTAAGAGAACTTTCAAAATAGAAATGCCTATTTTCTCTTCATTTTTCTTAACAAAAATATGTTAAAAATATAAGCATTGTATTCTTCATAAAATTATGCAACTTTATGTTAGGAATCGTTTTTTTCTATTTTCAATAATAAAGTGGTGGGAGAAGGTCAAACCTTCTTTCTTTCAAACGCTGATATCTCTGCTTTGGATAAACAGATTTTATCCAAATTGGTCTTGAAAAAAAGCCCTTCTTTTCCTCTACACGTAGATCTATTAACTATACCATATTGATTCTAATGGTGGCCACTAGATGGCGTTTTTCCGTAATTCTTCAATGAATAAGGATTTTCTCAAAAAAATCAAATGTTATAATATGAATTTTTCATCATATTTTATTTTAGGCTTATAAAGGCTATCAAATAGTGGAATAAAAAATCCAGGTCCGTATTTAAAATAAAAAAAGTTGATGATGGTCGCTCAAATCCGAAACGTCGGATTAAAAAACTAACCCCATCAGCTTGTAAAGGAGGAAAAGTTACTATAAGGAACTGAAAACCGCAACGTGATATCTTTTGTTAAACTAGAGAAATTGGACGCCATTAAACCAGTGATTTAATTGATTAATGAATGTTTTAAAAAATGGCCTATTTTTCCATATTAATTATTATTATCCCTAATTTCTCTAGTTTAACAAAAGATATCACGTTGCGGTTTTCAGTTCCTTATAGTAACTTTTCCTCCTCTACAAGCTGATGGGGTTAGTTTTTTAATCCGACCTTTCGGATTCGAGCGACCATCATCAACTTTTTTATTTTAAATACGGACCTGGATTTTTTATTCCACTATTTGATAGCCTTTATAAGCCTAAAATAAAATATGATGAAAAAGTCATATCATAACATTTGATTTTTTTGAAAAAATCCTTATTCATTGAGGAATTACGGAAAAACACCATCTAGTGGCCACCATCAGAATCAATATGGTATAGTTAATAGATCTACGTATAGAGGAAACGAAGGGCTTTTTTTCAAGACCAAGTTGAATAAAATCGGTTTATCCAAAGCAGAGATATCAGCGTTTGAAAGAAAGAAGGTTTAACATTCTCCCACCACTTTATTATTAAAAATAGAAAAAAACGATTCCTAACATCCTAGCGGTCATTTTTTGAACTTGAAAATAATTTCCAGCAATTTCTCTTGGCCGCTTTTATCGATATATTATATATTTCCAAAGTCCTAGTGTTATTACTTTCTGAGATATAGCCGATTACCTCCTTAGGTGGAACACCCGGTACATAAACATACAGGGTGTTCTAGAGAAACATTTATCACGTTATCTACCTCAATATGATTTTCACTGATACTCTGATGGGATTTTACAAAATAAAACCATTAAACTTTATTTTATTTACTTCGAAAGTTAAAAGGATGGGTTAATTAAATAAGATATTAAATACGCCTTCATTTTTATAGCTATCTTAAATAAGATAAAAGAAATTTTTAGAATTCCAATGCCGCCAGGATGCAGATTCCGAGGAAAGTTCCACTTTCGCTGAGCTTATTTTTGAGCCGCTCTCCTCGATTTACTTGCGAAAATATGAATTTACGTTGAAAATTGGTCGTCGGAAGTAAAATAGCATAGCATTTCGTATAAGGTCGTATGATTTTTTTAAAACACGAATTTAACCGATTTGCAGTTAACCTTAAACTATTTAACTTTTTTAATATAAATTCCGATTAAGAAAATCTCCTCTGATTGGCCTAAATTCCTATCTGTTAACAACTAATTACATTCTTACATTTTTTTGCCAGTTATGCAGATTAATAATTTATTGAATTAATAATTATAATCAGCTTGTTGAAGTACTGATTGATTTTTAGAGAAATTAATAAGTTTTACAAGTCAATATATTCTCGGTAATTTATTAGCTACAACCAAGGTGATCAGGATTTGTCCGGCTTCCCCTAATTTGTCGCTAAAGCTGTCACAAAACATACACAGGCGTGTTACTATCAACGACCAACGTGACATATTAGTAAATATTATATGTGATAAAAAGAGACAGAATAGTAACCGGGAGAACTTAGCGCACGATAAGGACAAGCCCGCTCCCGTCAATATAACTGGGTTGCCAGATGTAACAAAATTATCGGTTTTATCAAGATTTTTTTAAATATACCTTTTATTAGGTCTATCGCTTGCTGATTTTCTTTAAACGATATTTTATATGTCAAACAATATAAACAGCGTATATTACGCACGGAGGAGTATATTATGTACCTATTTAGTGCGATAAATTTAAATAAACAATTTATAATTAATATTAAACTGAAATTTGAACTGGGCACTACGACAACAGTGTAATATATTTGGACTACATTCCTTTACCTTTAGCAGCTCAAAATCGCATCCAGGAATTTAGAAAAGGGGGAAGGGCTGATATTTTAAGTAAAAAAATTACGCCTTTTTTAAAATTGTCAATTAAAATAAAGCACTGAATTCCACCGTTTTTAAATATAAATGTCAGCAAACCCCATTTATAAAATTAAACTATTTGCCAGATTATGAGAAATACGTCGAAATCGCGAAATAAAAGGTCCAATAAAAGCAGATCCCTGATGGAAAATAGAGCTTGCTCGTTTACTCTCAGTCACGTTAACTAATTAACCAATATTGATTAATATTTAATTGCTAACGCTCATATTCCCTGTCGCATAATGATAGAAATGATAACAACATATCGACATTTCTTTCATCAATAAAATAATATTAATAATAATAATACAGGTAAAGAATTTTTTTGGCTGTCCTATAAGCTTTGTTATAAAGAGTGGAGGTAAATGTTTGAGGTCTTCTTATAGGTAACGTAAACATCCATTAAGAGAGGATTTTTCGAAAATCGACCTCTAAGACTCTAAGGGGGTAAATATGGGTGTTGAAAATTCCCATGGAAAGATTCGCTTTGCTTGCAAAAATGTTTGTCCCTTGGAAATCTAAAAACAAGGCAATCCGAAAGTTCCTTATTGCTTTATTTGTTATTGTTGCTTGAACAACCCACCACTGCACAGTACACAATATAGTAAACATGTTTATTTCCATGTTTTTAATTATAATTTATCAAACTTCACGTACCTACATTTATATATAAACAAATAACAAATAAATCACAAACCAAAACAGTTAAATCTCATGTATGACTGGCAGTTGCTGGGAAAATTGGTCACCCAATGACGTCGGACGTGCGACTCGTGCGAGTGAGACGGGCTTATCCCATGCGTGTGGGTTTATCTTCTTTAGTAATATTATTTTCCACCCCTAAGTAATTCAGTCCATTTTCCTTAATTACGTACTTTGCAAATAGTAATTTTTTACGGCTTCTACATAAATTACTTATTTCGACCAATTCTATATAAATACCAAATACGGGAATGTTTAATAGTAAAACTACCGAGAAACCGCAATTTTTTTATACGAATTATTGTGCATAACTTATTTTGCGTTCTAAAGCATCTCCGCGAGGTCACCTAAAAAATATAAAGTTAAAAATATAAATGCTAAAAACTCTGACGTATGTATATTAAAGAATTTTACCAGATGGTAAAAGGTACTGGGACAGGTATTAGTTAAAAAGGAAATAACAGATATTAGGTATAATCGTCACCAAAATTGATGTCAGTGCGACAACAGTATAAAAAATGGTTTTCTAGACTCTTCTTCTGTAAAATTTTATAAAAAATAAGAAAATACAAAAACAAAATATCTCTACAAACAAAGAAAAACAAATTATATAATATTATAGGATGTTTCATTGAGGGTGGCCACCGGCAATATCTCGGAAACTACTAAGCATTGAAACTTGGGGAAAAAATTTTATGATTAAAGGGGTCATGAGAAAATTCTGGAAATTATTCTTAAGTTCCAGATTTCGCCGCAAGGGGACACAATTGAAAATTATTTTTTTAAATTCTAAATTTTCTGGTATATATCTGGTCACATCATTAGAAAGACTAGACAATTCTGCATCACTTTGGTTTAAGGCTCATTGGCGTACCGACCTTGATAAGAGTGAGGGAAGCTATTGAAAGTGTAATCATTTAAATCGCTGTACCTTCTAAATGACTTATCCGATTTTACTAAATTTAAGCTTTCTTGGAAGAGAAAGGTAAGTACTTTTAATTGTCGTATCGAACGGTACTGCTAGAGGGCGCAATTTGTAATAATAACAGTTTCTTCGATTTTATCCCGAAAATTCAAATAATACGGTATAAATGACATCATAATTGGAATGTAGATTAAATTTGCAAGAAAAAATGTAAAGACCGCAGTTCGATATCTTTGTTTGTTTCAGAGTTATTGCCAAAATAATAATTTTTATCACTTTTATCGAGGAAATTATTGTTATTATTCAATAGCTTCCCCCACTCTTATAAAGGTCGGTACGCCAGTGAACCTTAAACCAAAATGATGCAGAATTGTCTAGTCTTTCTAAGGATGTATCCAGAGATATACCTTAATATGAGAATTTTCGGAAAAATTTAGAATTTTAAAAATTAATTTTCAATTGTGCCCCCTTGTGGCGAAATGCGGAACTTAAAAATAATTTCCAGAATTTTCTCATGACCTTAATCATAAAATTTTTTTCCCTAAGTTTTAATGCTTAGTAGTTTCCGAGATATCGCCGGTGGCCACCCTTAATGAAACCCTGTATGTGTGTTTTGTTTTTGGTCTTCATTGAAAAGAAATTTAATTTAATTTATTCAGCTCCCATTAGGAATTAAATAGGGCAAATAAATGATCTGAAAAGCATCAAAAAGCTGACGGAGCTTTTGTAAAAATTTCATTAAATGCTTCAAAGAAAAACACTTTTTAAAAACCAAGTTTCCTGAGACATTTAATACCTTATAAGAGCAATTTTAAATATTTGTCCTTAAGCCAGTGAAATCGTTTTACGAAAATTACATTTTCCTAATAAAAAATTCACATATTTTTCTTTTAATTGTTTAAAAATGCATAATGACAAACAAGGCCCCCTTTAACATTGTGCTCGACTTTTGGTGAATTTGAATTGAAAAGTTTTTCTTTGTTAGACCTAATCTTACAGACGAGCCGTGATACGGCGACACGCATGCATCTAGTTACGTATGTGTTAACAAAAACATTAAGCAGACCTTGTGATTTCCTTTTTTAGCAAGTTGACATAAATGACATAAAAATTGTTCTCTGAATAATGTTTTGCAAAATGTATTAGCATAATCAATGCAGTAAAGTCGCATCACTTATTATTAGATAAATAGTTCGAGGCTTAGAACCAAGCATCAGCTCTTTCTCTGGAGAATTCCTCAACTAAATAGACGTATCTGACGTTAGGTTATTAACACAGATCTTGGGGTGGTATGCTCGGATTAAGTTTTCATGTATTCTAATGAGAACAGCGTTTAAATACAGTCCGTTTTATCATTAGCTGAACTGGAGGTTTACAGCTTTATGAGTTTTTATAGGTTTTAGGTCACTGGGTCACAAGCTGTTTATGCAACTTTCGCATAGAAGTTTGAAAAACTTAAAACCGACATTAGAAAATTGTGGTTAGACCACCAGTGGCGTATTTAGAATATTGCCACGGGGGGGGGGGTCTATACCTTTTGTTTTATCTTTCTTTCTTTCTTTCTTTCTCTCTATCTTTCTTTCTTTTTTTCTTTCTTTCTTTTATTAAAAAAGCGCCGCAGGCGAAAAAAATTTCGGTGCCACGCCCTATTTTGAACTATCAAAATTTATAATTTCTATGTTTTGATAGCTGAACCCAAAAAAGGAAGAAATTAAGAAATTTTTAAATATAAACGCAATAATGGGAATATATATTTTTTTAAATATTTATGTTTAAAAATATATATTTCTACATAATATGACCGATTCCGAAAATGATTGGTTTTCAAATTATTTTTGCCATTTTTTTTTGCCAAGTTTGGCCATGTTGTTTTGTTATCTGTGACACAGTTACTATTATTTGTAAAAACAAAGTATTGCTAATAGTTCTAGTTTGCAAAAAAATTACAAAACTAAGTGAACATCATTTCAATTTTTTTAAATTAAATAAATTAGACACGCAGGTAAAACACAAGAAAAAAATTGAAATAACTCGAAAACCAAGCATTTTTGGAATAGGTCATTTTTAAGAAAAAATCACAAATTACCTCCTGCGAGGAATTAATCGAATTATCAATCACCATGTACCATGTATATATTATTTTACTCACCTAAATTAGAAATTAAATGCAACAAGGCATCTGATCTGTTCTGAGTTTTTTTAATGTTGAGCCCACGGGGGGGGGGGGGGGGGGTCCAGACCCCTCGGACCCCCCCCCCCCTAAATACGCCACTGTAGACCACAATGCAAATAAATTTGCTTCTTCAAGTTTTTGTCAGTACCAATATAAAGTTATTTTTATGTTATGGGAACCCATTGTTATATAATATTTATGAATCCATTTTAACCACTAGTATTAATACATCTATAAATAGAACCTATATGAGTATTAATCAAGCATTAACATAATTTCTATATTATCTATCACCTACGGCTTGGACTACAATAAGTTCACATTCGTTGCCATGTTACCAATGATTTTATCTCCAGGTGGGTATCAGGCACTCAAATGCCTCAATAATTATCGGTTAAAAAAAATTATATAGAGACCTTCAAACTGGTATAAAAATTATCTTTCACGTTTTTTTATTACCTATTACATTTTAAAGGAATTATAAATTATCATTTTTAAGTTGCAAAGATTCAACAACCTTCATACAAAAAGAAATTAAATAATATAATTTTAATAGGTTTCTAATAAGATTAATTTAAACGATGATTAATTTAAGAAATATTTAACAAAAACTGCTCAAAAACATTTTCGCTATTTTTTACGATACATGATATAAAGAGAAATACATGTTTTCTTCTCCCCACGAGAGAGATTTTTGTATTTTCGCGATAATCTTGCTTAAATCCTTTTATCCTGTTGTGTTTATGTCATTGCCTTTGGGATCCATAGAACTTATCATATCATTCTTCTGTTCAGACGTAGAAAATAGTATTTTCGTTATTAAACTTGTTTCAGTCGAGTTAATGTTTTTTGTAAACTCTTTTCAGTACCTACGTCCGTCGCTTCTTTTTTGGGTTGCTGTTAGGAAAAATGGTTACCAAAAAATTAAAATTTACAGTCAATTAAGAATCGTCCATCGCAAAACTGACTTTCACGATATTGTATGACCTACCTAATACCGTGCGAGCAAAAATTATTTGCATCAAAGAGGGCCTTGCACCTAAGGACGTAATGCTTAGCCGTAGAGCTTAATACCTGTTGGGTGTCAGTAACTACCTGAATTAACAATCAATCAGTTATTCCGTCATCTTTGACAGTCGTTACAAATAATTTGATTCATCGCTAATTATTCCAATTTCTTGAACAATTCACACAATGGGCTTTACGGAACAGCACAAAACATTCATGGTTGAAGCGTAGTTTCGAAACGGGGTTAGAGTAAATGGAGAGTGGCAATACAATCCGGGTTTTTCCTCATTTAAAGAACACTATTTTTAAAACACCAGTTGCAAATTTAGAACAATTTCAAAAAAGGGTTATCCAAGATTGTGGTAACATTTCTCCAGAGATGCTGGTCAACACTTTCGAAAATATGAAGAGACGTGTGAATTTATGCTTGGAGCAAGGCGGTGGCCAATTTCAGCAATTTATGTAATTATTTTCCTTTTTCTTTCTGTATATTCTTACTTTGTTAATTTTGTAAACAACAAAAATAAATTTGTATTTGTCTACTTATTTTATTACTCATTACGTTTGGCATAATATCATGACATAATATGAATTTGACAAAATTTAAACCTGGATTTGGTTAGATCTATCGTCCCCATATCATTGTGATCTACAGTGGCGTATTTAGGATTTGTTCTTGGGGGGGGGGGCTCGAAAAATATTTGCGCCGAGGGCGCAATTCTTTCCGTGTCGAAGGCGCTCTTTTGCGCCGCAGGCGAAAATTTTTTGGGTGCCACGCCCTTTTTTGGGTAAAAAAAATATCTGAAGTACCTACTTACTTTGTACTAAATTACAAAATCAAGTTTCCTGTTCTTAGAAGAGAAAATATTTATGATTTTGTAACAAAATCATAATTATTTTCTACACAACAAATATTGTAATAAATGTAATGTGCTTATTCAGTACCTAAAAATTGAAAATACATATCTGCCCCCCCCCCCCCCCGTAAATACGCCACTGGTGAATGGTGATCTAAACAAAGCCCTACGTTTTTTAATCCAAGCCCTGTTTGATGCAAATAATTTTTGCTCGCACGGTATAAAATCCACGGATTTTTAAAGTTTTTGCATCTTTAGTCAATTATTCGAACCTTTCTGCTCTAGAATTTAACGTTTACCTTTAAGTCCTATTTCCAATGTTTCGTGAGTTTCTAAGCTGGTATTTAGAGAGAAAATCAATCCGCCCGTACACTGCTTTGGTGAATATTTTATACGAATTAACTATTCATTGCAGTTGTAGTTGATTTTACTGAGTCTTGTTCAAGTAGAAAGAAATAACTTTAGTTTGTCTTCGTAAAAAAACTGCTAAACGAGCAGTATTTACTTTACAACGAATGTAGTCCGATAATCACGAAAGTCGCAAATTTATAGGCATGCGCACTGTAAAGTTCTTGACGATTGAACTAATATTATTTTTGCACACCATGATAGGACTTAGCGCGGAACAAAAAAAAAACATTAACAAATCTCTTTTGAAAGAAGTAAATGTCCTTTATCCAGCCAAACCAAAGGCAGAATAATCCCATTCCATGTGTTTTTCCCCTTTTTTCCTGTAAAAAGGCTGAATAATTGCAAAAAATATGTTTGCCTGCTTTCTAAGGCCGTAAACATTTTTATGGACTACTAAATCCATGTTTATATTTTCTTTGTTTCGAAAGGCTGTGCCGGGTTAAAAATAAGCATATCGATTGGATGAGGCAACAATTTCATTTGAAAATCAAGGGTAAGACTGTGGGACTTCGCTAACTATTTATTTTCTCGAGGGTATAAATAATTTATTTTCTTTAAGAGTTCAAGGTAGACAGAAGCAATTTGATTGGGTCAAGGTAGGTTATTATTCAATTTCTATTGGTTCCCCTTAAAGAGGTATCGTTTTTGTTCTTTTTTCTATTAGTATACGTATACCCCCCATTCAAACGAAAACTTTTGTTTTATTATTAATGTTAGACCTGCTTTAATTTAATGATGGCTTTTAGCTTTCTGCTCATTAACATTCAGGGTCATATCGAAAAATAATAATTAAAGAAGCCGACTTTATTACCCTTCTCCTCCCCATAAAGTTAATATATTACTAAGGACATAACACAACACACATAAATTCACTTCACAGTTTGTTTTGTGTTTTTTCTTCTGTATAATTTGGGTTTTTTAGGCTATTTGGGTGGCTTTAATTATTTACCTCACCACCTAGAATAATCTAATGACAATGACTATTGGATTATAAGTTAATTACATAATGAATATATTATGTAGGTACCTACTTATCCACCTTTTGTGACTTTGTGTTTTCTATTCATCGTATAGATAGTAGATACCTACTATTCAAAAAGTTTACCTTTATATTTGCTGTGCTATGTAGTGTATTTTGTTTGGTCAAATAAAAAGGAAATAACCTATCGAAAAGGAAATTGGCCGGAATTGAGTTTGTCGTTTATTTAATAGATATGAAAACATCTCAATTTTCTTAATTTTTAGGCGATGTTCAATTTAATCAGCTTTTCGTTTTCACAGATGCTTTAGAATGGGAATTTTTCAATTAATTCGCTGAGAATGCATGAGACGAATATTTGGACTTAATAGGAATGCGTCCTTTTGTTTTATACACATTTAACTTGCCTATTTAAACAATAAATTACTTATTGATAATAGTATACATGTTTGTATGCGTTCATTCCAGTGGCGGCTTCTCCTATGAGGCAGGTGAGGCAGTGCCTCACCAATAATTTTGCAAATTAAATAAATTACAAATTTACTTATTTTACTATTTGCATAATAATTGCATAAATATATATCCATTAGAATTAATGCCGTCAAACTTAACGCGCTTCGCTAGAAATATCATCCATCTCATTTCTGCATGCGGTCGTATATGGTAGAAGCCGTTCTCGCGCTTCCTTGTCTTTCCTGATCCGTTGCGTGTTTTGTTATTATATCATCCATCTCATTTCTGCATGCGGTCGTATATGGTTAGAGGCCCGGCCTCCCGCTTCCTTGTGTACCGTATTAGTGAAAACATCGAATGTGATGTATGATACTGTAATAGTCCAGTCGAATCTAGCTTTAAATAGCGCATAAAGACATTCTTTTGAGGCCAGCCTCAACTCTCTACAGAAAATTAATGCGACCGCGAGGGGACTAATCTAATCTATTCGATGACGGTATTTGGAGAAATGCTATTACTAGATTAACAACAGGTTTTTGTCCGTTGAAAGTTTAAGAGTTTAGAGAGAGTGCATAGTGCATAATGAATTTGACTTTTACACCTGCATTGTATTTTATTATAGTTTTCGGTAAATACTTTTGTGGTTTTCCGTATCCGTACTGATTTTTGTTTTGCTTTGTTTCCAACAGTGGGCAGTGATTTTTATAAAATATTAATATTACATTACTTTTATAACTTATTACTTTATTTGTTTTGTGCTTATTAGCAAAAAATGGATTCAGCGGGACCTAGCACAGCGTCACAACTTCCCCAGGTAAATGTAAACATTCGCAATCCTGTGATCTTGTTAATTTTTTAGTAAATGAGCAGAATTTTTCAAGTATTAATTCCTATGAAGATAAACTGTACATAGTAAAAGAAGTAAAGCGACCAGATTTGAGTAACCGTCTTGTTACTATCGGTGGGGTGGGGAAATCAAATCGGAGCTTTCAAAACACTTGGTACGAAAAGTACGACTGGCTTACTGGTAGTGTAACGTTGAACATATTTCATATGAACAAATTGTTCGATAACATAGCCCTATATAGCTTTAGAAACTATATTCCAATTTTTTAAATTTAATATTATAATTTTTTTTAGAGAGTGACTACTAGACTAACTTTAAAATCTAACCTTGCGCTAAAAAAAAATTCAACTGTGCCTCACCACTTTCAAATACCACGAGCCGCCCCTGGTTCATTCTGCACTTAAAAGAAATATTAGAACTAGAACATACTGTTTTAAAAAGAGACGCGTTTGATTGTTTTACCAGCAAATCAATCGCACAAACGCAAAAAGATGACTTAATGCCCCATTAATCGACATTTTTGAGGGTAGTGAAGGTAGGTACTATAATGATTACTGCAAAACACTTCCTACATGCTCCATGCGCCAAAAAATTTGTATCGATGATCCAACACGCGAAAATAGTATTTTATGAAGATAATTATTTATTTTAAACCACGAATTTTGAAATGCCGAGACATGCCGAATTGGATAACCGTCAAATTTAGTCCAGTGATAACTTAATAACTCCTCAAATAACTACATCGTCTCCGTACATACAGGGTGTCCCATAACTTATGGGCCGTAGAGTAACTGGAGATACTAGACATCAAACTAAGCCGATTAAGTCATATAAGTTTTTTCGGATTGTTACTCGTTCTAGAGATACAGGGTGTTGAAAGTAAAAGTTTATTATTATTATTATTAATATTATTATTTATTTAGTTAAAAGTTTAATAAAGTGTATTGAGGTCAACGGTGGTCACTTTCAACATTTACTAAAGTGAGCTTCTTGTTTTTGTTCCACTGTTTCGAATTTATTGCGTTGTGATAATTAAAATATTAATTTAATTATGTACTATGTTTTTTTATGCTTTGGGATGTTTAAAGGGAAATATCTCGAAAACCGTTAAAGATATTAAGATCAATCAAGTACACCTTTTTGACTCAGAAAATGCCCTTCTTTAAGAAACTTTAATTGAAAAACACCTAATATCACAGGTAAGAAAAAAAATCATAGATTTATGAAGCCCAGTGTATGCAACTAGCACCCTCTAGTGTGAAACCTAAAAATTTCTACAAATTCTTATTTCTTGCTCATAAAAACATAATACTGCCAACTTTCAATTCAATTCATTAAACGATTTTAAAATTATGGCTTATTTTCGAGAATAAAATTTTACTTTCAACACCCTGTATCTCTAGAACGAGTAACAATCCGAAAAAACTTATATGACTTAATCGGCTTAGTTTGATGTCTAGTATCTCCAGTTACTCTACGGCCCATAAGTTATGGGACACCCTGTATATTGGTTTTTGGTTTGAGATTTAAAAATATGTAATTCTAAGCATAAAAGAAAATAATCTTCTAACAACAAATCTTACGATTCTCAATATACATTTAATAAAAATTAAGCTCTTTGAAAGGCGGCAACAATTTTCATTCTTGTTTTCTTATATTTGTTGATATTGACAATAATTGACGGCCTCTAAGATAAATTAATTCAGTGGCAACATTAAATTGGTGCAATTGACGATGCCTATAAATAACTAATGTTTACATCTGTTCGGGTTTTTAACACTTTAATCCTTCTTTTTATCCGGTAATAAAAAAAATTAAGAACATTTTTATTAATTACACATTTTTAATTATTACTAATAGTTTGTTAGAACGATGACAGAGCCAGCTAGACATCTCATTCTCTTTATCATCACAAGTCAACAAGACGTCAAATGCAAACCCGGTTCCTCGTGAGTTCCACAACGAAACCACGTGATATGTATAAGTACACCCATTTTTACGCCGAAGAATCCAAAGAATCATTCGTTTTGGGTTTTATTTGAGCTTAAATTGACTCAATTTATAACTATTGGGGATTTACCGGTGCTTTGGCGGCACATAATGTCAGCTGTTGGCATAGATCTGCCATATCATAGAATGTTCTCCATAAACAGTCTATATTTGCTTTAACTCAGGCTGGTAGTTGTTAACACTTGAAAAATCTATCCGATATGACGTATATAATATCTTTAAAATATGTTCCGAACTAACAGACTGTTTCTATGCACGTAATAAATATATGAATTCACACTGTATTTTATAGGTGTTAACAGTTTTGGGCATTTTTCTTATATAAAAATATACTTCCTGTAAAAATGCTGAATATGGGTTATTCTTCTCACTATAAATGATATATATCTGTCATCCTGCTATTTCTATCGTCTCCACAAAACTTCCAGAGAAAGCGGTATTTTGAAGATGAGTTTAAAATTTTTATCTCTAGTATACAGAAGTCATTTTCGGGAGTCTTGAACCGTTTTCCGTTATATATATACCGCAAATTTCGGAGAGTCCTGTTATCCCTTAGAGGCGTTTTGGAAGAATGCTTCTCTATTTATGCTGCATTGTGATATTAAAACTATACACTGTTTAACATATTATTTATGCTTTCTCTTTTTCCTTTATTTCCTAAACGACCCCTGTTTCAAACTTTAAACTGGTGAAAACAGGGCACACACTTTGATGTTTTATTAATTTATGAGGGTTGTTATTACAGCGGAAAAACATTGCATGTATGCTGTTTATTTCTTGTTGTGCCCATTTTATGATACATAACATAGGTGGGGTAGGGGAAGTCAGGGCAAAGAGACATAGCTGATATAACTATTAATTAAATTTCAGATCATTAAGTAAGGAAAAATCTATATGCCAAAAAATTACGGGGCAAAGTGAAAAGATGGGGCACAGCTTGTGATACATCATTTGAAAGGTAATATCTCGTACAGTATGATTTTGGCGCGATTCTGTCGAGCTATTTCAAAATGGCGACTTTTTCACTTTGCCCCGTTTTCCCCTACTAAACTTTAGTTACAATATAATATATTAGCGAGGAAAATGCCACGTAAGGGTATTTGTCGATATTTTTTTTGTACGCCTATGTGTAAGAAGAAAAGTGTTCTTGTCGCCATCTATTTTTATCACTGATGATGATAAGCCCAATGCCTAACTTAGAACCGCCGGCAGGAAAGTAATCTAGCGTGAAATAAATTATTCTGTCGCGCTATGTATATTGCTTTAATCAAGGTTTATCCACGTAAGAAAATATTTAGTAAAGAATTTCGTCAAGTACGGGAAACCGAACACGAGTACGAAAAATACCGGATACAGTGTAGAGGAAAAGTCAGTTCTATTGATTTTTCTGTAGCTGAAGAATATATGTACGACCAATAAAAATAGTTTACGTAAATTTGAGCGTTCAAATGCGACATGGTCACAGTCTCTTATTTATGACCCAAAAATTGAGTTTTAGAGCTAGATATTCGCTGCAATGGGGTGCTTGAGTGTCAAATTACTCAAATTATGACTAGGTACTACTAATATTATATATTTTCATTTTCATACATGTATAGCAAGTGATAGAACAATAATAGCGAAGCTTCTCATATACAGGTTCCCCATTTAAAACGAAACAGGCTAAATATCTGGTTCCACGTTAATTTAAAAAAAAAACGCTCGGACCCGTCGATTTTTATTTTGAGGGGGACATCTTTTGCGTATATTGTCAATCTTGTTACTTCAAGCCCCTACGAGGGAGGGGGGGTAAGATCTAAATCTTAAATGGATACCAATATTTTATATATTTTTTTTGGATTCTGCATAAAATTCTGAACATTTTTTAATAAAAGCATTATTAGTCTATACTAAACAGTTTCCGAGATATTGACTCTTGAAAAATAAGATTTTTTAACTTTGACAGCGTCTAGCTTTCTAAACTGTACGTCTTAGAGTAAAACGGCTTACATGTCCCTATCTTCGATTTTTATTATCTTGCCAATAGCGTCAACTTCCTGTTAAACCGGAAGTACTATATTTCTTACAACCGGTTTAACCGGAAGTTGACACTATTGGAAAGATAATAAAAATCGAAGATAGGGACATGTAAGCCGTTTTACTCTAAGACGTGCAGTTAGAAAGCTAGACGCTGTCAAAGTTCAAAAATCTCATTTTTCAAGAGTCAATATCTCGGAAACTGTTTAGTATATACTAATAATGCTTTTATTAAAAAATGTTCAGAATTTTATGCAGAATCCAAAAAAATTATATAAAATAGGGGTATCCATTTAAGATTTAGATCTTACCCCCCTCCCTCATAGGGGCTTGAAGTAACAAGATTGACAATATACGCAAAAGATGTTCCCCTTGAAATAAACATCTACGGGTCCGAGCGTTTTTTTTTTAATTAACGTGGAACCAGATATTTAGCCTGTTTCGTTTTAAATGGGGAACCCTGTATAGGTACTTAATACATATGCCTAAAAAAATTAATTTTCTCAAATTTTGTAACGCCGAATACGATAAATACGAGAAATAGTTTAAAATAACTGATCATTTATACCCCTTTATTGATTTTGCCAGCTCAAACATACGACTATACGACCAATATACATAGGTCTAGGATAACGAGATTAATAAACTTGATACGATTGTAACAGGCGCTATAACAGGGAGTTTAATTGAATTTTTTTGTACGTTTTGGACCGAGTTATGAAATATTAAATCAACGACAACCGAAAATCTAAACTTGTTCCAAACACAGTGAGGATAAGAAGAAAATAAACGGTCAAGTCAGTCTGTTTTGTTGTGGTATAGACAATAGACAATATTTTAAAAAAATCGATATTTAGAGAAATGCTAGTACACGCATCTTCCTACAGAATTATCTCTAAGATTGGAGTATTACAATGTGGACTTAATTATGGTAACCATGTAATCACCAATCAGTTTTAAGTAAAAAATATAAAATTTGACACCGTTTTGTAATTTTAAATGGTTTAATAGGGGAAGGTTGCCCATATTGGACCAATTTCCAGATTTCTTATCATAGATCCTGATAATAACGCAAAATCGATCTTAAAGCTATACCTTAGTATACAACAGTTCAACTGCAGGATTTTTTGCAGAATTTTATTTTAAAGTATCTATGATATACCAGGCTATGAAAACCCTCTGCAAGTGGTTCAATATAGGAAACCGGTTGCCTAAATTGCACCTGGGGGTTTCAAAATTGGACCACATGATTTAAATCGGAAGCTTATAGGTGTTAAATAAATAAATAAAAAATAAAATTGTTGGTATAGGAAGTTTTATACTTATATTTTAAAAAAACATCAAATTTACAATCACAATTTCGGTAGAAGACATCCTAATGCAAAAAAAAGTACCTATTAGTTTCCTATATTGGACCAGTCATAGTTTCATTTTTTACCTCAAAGAAAAAAGATTTTAGCAATATTGAAATGGTGTTAGTTTATGACATTAACTTATTTAAAGAGAAACATTATTTTTGCACAATTTGGAAAAACTTGCCTAAATTGGACCGGTTCAATTTTGGCAATCACCCACTGGTCCAATTTAAGCAACAACCACGTGTTTTACAAAACCACCCGGGAAAGAAACAAGAAAAAACAAATATGGCGTGGTAATACGAGAAATAGAAAAACTTACTTGATAACTTCCATAAAAAAAGATTTTGCTGAGAGTTTTATGGTTCTAAGGTAAATTCTTAGGAAAATCCTAAAAATATTACATTCAATTTGTGTAACTTACGTTTTGCTCTGTACACGCCAATCACTTACGGCCAACTAGTTGAGTTTGTTGCCGATCAAAGGTTCTGGGTGGAAGTATGTTACAGTGTTGCCAGATGATATGGCACTTGTTTAGTTTCGGGAAATGTACTGTGGTCCAATTTAGGTAGCGGTTCAATATAGACAACCTTCCCCTATAATAAATAAAAAATGCATTTCACCCCCGCCAGGATAACTTGGAACCCTGGTCCACTAGGATGTTTTGTTACGGCACTGAGTCAAAGTCAAACAGCTACGTTACGGCCCTGTTAAAAAGCAAATCCTATTTTAAACATTTTCTCGAAAGGCTATAAACATCTTTTACAGCATACGTTCTATCCAAAGTGTGTAAAATTTGGGCAACGATGCGAAAAGTATACCCTGCCTAAAGCGATATACAATATAACCCGATTTATCGGCCAGGGACTAAATAAAATAACCGGGAACCATTGGAATGAAAAATTAACAAAACAGTTTTTTCATAATAATTTCTCTTTTTATTATTTCCGTTTATGGGAACATACTAAAAAGAATATAATGCGGTAACGCGAGGTTTACCACGTCAGATAAAATTAAAAGGGATGCTTTTAGAGTAAAGCGATTTAATTTCCAAGCAAATAAAAACAAGTCACTTAGATTGGTGTTTATTATTTTATTTATTAGGAAATAAAATTTATTTTCGACTCGTGTAGGAAGAAAAACACAAAATCAAGTGATAAAATTTATCAGTAACGAATACATTAGATATTGATATTACACAACTTTCGCCACAGCCAGGTGAGCCATATTATGATATCGTAGTCTATACCGTACTGGCACACTCCAAGATGAGAGAGAAAATAATATGTTAATAATTAATTAATAGAATATATGCCCGCAGATTACATAATACTAAATTATATACAGTGACCGGCAGAAAGTGCGCAGCATATGGGAAAGTTTTTTTTTATCTTTAAGTTTACAAAATTAATTTTATTTTAGATAGGTTCTGCATGTTCTCAAACCAAAATAACACCCATTAAATCCGGTAAAAGTCTTATGGTATACGAGGTAGGATCAAAAATTTGAAATTCCGCTAAGAGTAAAGTACCTTCATCGTTCATTTTAGAATATTTTTTACTAAGAATTATTGTTTTAATTTCAAAGTTATACCCAAATTTCAAAATTTGTTTATTTTGGACAAAAAAATTAATTTAATCGTGTTTTCTGAATAACCCTGTATAAAAACTAAACGGCCACCGAACAGTACGAAAACAAGATTTTCTGCAGACTTTGTTAGAGATAACCGTCGGTCGATAAGTCCGATTAGTTTGTTTTCATAATATTATCGCTTTTTAAAATAAAAACATAAAAATATTAAATATTTTTGCTGCACACCGTATTTTATTTTCTGATGGAACAAGTTAATTTCATCTAACCGATATTTTTTGATTTACATTGGCTTAAAGCATCTCCTAAATAGTTTTCTATGCATTGAAGTATGCATAGAAAGTTTCCTTTTAATGTATAAAGAAAAAAATTTAAATTAAAAATATATTTTGAACGGATTTTATTCGTCACGCAAAATAAGGATAATTTTTTTTCTTTATAAATCAAAAGGAAACTTTCTATGCATACTTCAATGTATAAAAAACCATTTAGGAGATGCTTTAAGTCAATGTTAATCAAAAATATTGGTTAGATGAAATTAACTTGTTCCCTCAGAAAATAAAATACGGTGTGCAGCAAAAATATTTAATATTTTTATGTTTTTATTTTAAAAAGCCATAATATTATGAAAACAAACTACCTAATCGGACTTATGATCGACGGTTATCTCTTACAAAGTCTGCAGAAAATCTTATTTTCGTACTGTTCGGTTGCCATTTATTTTTTACACAGGATTATTCAGAAAACACGATTTGTCCAACATAAGCGAAATTTGGAATTTAAGTATAACTTTGAAATTAAAACAATAATTCTTAGTAAAAAAATATTCTAAAATGAAAGATGGAGGTACTTTACTCTTAGCGGAATTTGAAATTTTTGATCCAACCTCGTATACCATAAGACTTTTACCGGATTTAATGGGTGTTATTTTGGTTTGAGAACATGCTGAACCTATCTAAAATAAAATTAATATTCTAAACTTAAAGATAAAAAACTTTCCCATATGCTGCGCACTTTCTGCCGGTCACTGTATACGTATTGTAGTTAAACTACCCCACCCAAGAATTTCAGTCTAGCATCGTGCTATAAGCAAGGTGGCCTGAAATTAGGTTTCGTCCGGGCTTTGTGAATATTATTCCCTGATAGTTCTACCATTTAAATTACAATACGGATACTCAGTATGCGTGCATAGATAATTAGAAACTCGATTATTTCAGTATTAGGTAATCCCGAGAAATTAACGCTGTTCGGTCATACTCAGCGAGAGCATATAGCTACACATCCTACCTTTGGAGCAGTACAGGCTGTTTCGTGCGCAAGCAAAAATTAAGTTTTATGAGTTTACCGGTCATATCTCTCGACGCTGAATAACGATAAGCATGCGCACAAGTGCACAACCCTCCTGTTGTCAGCTTGAACTTCTTTATTTTAGTATAGTATTTGCAGAATTATACCGTTGACTCTTACTGCCAAAAATAAACTACCTGATTAAACCCTATTGTATATGCCTCAACCTCTTCAAAGGAGATTAAATGGGATCAGGGTCGGCTTGAAAATGTACCTACACCACATGATTTATTATTATAATTTAAAATAAACGATAGGTATTTCAGTTTTAGGTAGGTATACCTATAATAAATGTAAAATAATGATAACAATTAATGATAATTGAAAATAATATAATTTAAAAGTATAACTATTAGGATAACAACTACAATAAAAATTAATTAAATTCTAAAAACTATTGATAATTTATTCAAAATTTAACTCTGTATCACTATCTTCATCTAAGCCTAAACTTATAATTAAGGGTTGAACATTTGTAATCATACAATTGTAAGAATTTTCCAACTTAAGTACATGCTGTACACAGTTTTTCCAGCTGTCTGCAGAAATTTTTCTTACTTCGTTTTTAATTAATTCTACTACAGATGCATTTAATGTAGTAGAACTATTATTTCTCCTAATATTGGATTTTAATTGGTGCCATATTAGCTCAATAGGATTGAATATACAATATTATGAAGGAAGACGCAACACTGTATGTCCATTTTCTGCTGCAAGTTTGTCACACTCGTTTTCCTTAATTATTTTAAAAGCTTTTAGTACTTCTAACAGTTCTCGTTTTTTGTAAGTTTCTTCAAAATATAAATTATTTTCAATCATCACATTTGGTAAATCTTTCTTCCTAATAAATCCATGTCATTTTCGTCAATGCTTCTTAATGTGCCAGAATCACTCCGATTTTTCTAGGATTAACTTTTTTATGTACTATGTCTCTTACCGAAGATACAGGAGTTTTTGTCAAAGTAGACGTCTCTGCTAAAGCATCCATCGAATTAAAATTTCTACTCAACAAAGATTGATACACATTTTTAATTATTAGTTTGGCATCGGTGGATAAATGCTTTCTTTTAAAAATGACACTTGACGATGCCCCCCCTATCAGCACAATTCCAAGGACGCCACATTCTACCACTAATAAGCCTAACTAAAAATTACTCGCCGGAAAACCACTAAAGACTAAAATTATTAAAAATCAGTTTGTATTTATATATGAATCAGGCATAGGTATAAATTGAATTTGTACCTGGTCCGGCTCTGCTGGAAAAGGTTTTAAAATTTGGGATTTCATTATTTATTTTATGGTCAAAGGGATAATGAGGGTTTATTGCAGTCAAAAGATCAACGGTATAATTCTACAAATACTATAACTTCATTTGAAGATACTTCAGAACCGGTGCGGAATATATTCTATCCTTTGCTCTTGTAGATATTTCATATTTACGGATTTAAGAATTGTTCTGGCCAAAGCGTCCTTTAATAACTTTGCTTACCAGCCTTAAGCTTGTAGCAGCCCGGACCTGTCTATCTTCCCATTTTGTAAATCAGAATTTTGCAGTGCGCATGGACAGTTATACTGGACTTTATTTACATGCGTAAGGACATAAATTTTCCACTTTCGTGATTATTGTTTGCTGATTTAAAGCTCCGTCTCCTTCGTCGAAAACCTTAAGGTCTTGAACCTCACTCAAAGAAATATAAATATTTTTGTTTTCTGTTTTTAAAATGTATTTTTCAATATTCAGCGTTTAGTTTGTTATTTCGTGTGACCAATCGACGTTAAAGTGAAAATTGGAATTTACAAATTCCGAATGGCTGAATGCTTGCTTCCTGCCAATTGAACTGAAAATAATTTTTTACCGTTTACAGAAATGATCGTTATTAATTGGCTCAGGTTTCATTTCTACACCTCTTATGTCATATTTGTTTTTCCTTTTATGGAGGTTAAATTGAATTTTGGGGTTGTAAAAAAGGCTTTAAGTTTAAAATCCTCTTTCCAATGCCATTACAGTTTTACTACCTTACCAGAGCAAACTATCCTTTTAATGAAGAGTAAATACTGATTCCACTAAGAAAATAAAATCTTGTAATATACAGTATGTCCACGGATGGGGTTTACAAGAGGACAAATGGACTAAAAATTGAAAGATACGAAAAAAAGTCACTCTTAACAAATGCTTTTGCTTGTCTAGAAAATACGATTCATCATAAGAAACTTCAATTTTTTTATACAGGGTGGGTAAAAACTGCAAAAATGTTACTTTGCTTAAGAGTAAACATACTTTATTTTGAAAGAGACGAAAAAAATCCACTCTTAATAAACGTTTTTGCTTTTGTCTAGAAAATACGATTCATCATAAGAAACTTCAATTTTTTTATACAGGGTGGGTAAAAACTGCAAAAATGTTATTTTGCTTAAGAGTAAACATATACTTTATTTTAAAAGATACGAAAAAAATCTACTCTTAATGAATGTGTTTTCTACACCACAAACCGAAGTAGAACAATTCATTAAAAGGTTCACGTATGTAAAAATTATTTCCCGAAAAGTATTCGCTAGCACACCTCTGACTGGTGAACCTAGTTAAAATAATAATAAAATAATAATGACACTTAAGGTGATAGGTACTTGTTGTCAATGTCTTTATTTAATGAAGTTATTATTTAAGTAGAAATGCTGTCTACTGAACAAAGAGTTTTTATAATACAATGTTATGGGGATGGTCAAGTTTCATACCGCTACGTCATGGAACAATTTACCGAGAAATTTGTAGGAATCCCAATGACTAGGATGACAATCTGCAAGATTATAAAAAAGTTCAAGAGAACTGGTTCGGTTTTGGATATCAAAAAAAAAAAAGAAGAAATACGACCATGATGATGCTGCTGCTACAGTCTTAGTTCTTAAATCTGTTGAAGAAAATCCTATTTCGTCCCTTAGAAATCGTGTTACTCAGTTGGAAGTTGTGAAAAAAAGTCAAATTCAGAAGGTCCTTAAAAGCAAATAAATTGTATCCGTGTAAACCGCACTTTAATCAAAGATTGGAAGAAGGAGATGACGCGAAACGACTTGATTTTTGTTTGTGGATATAAAATTTTAAGTGGAAATGTTGATTTTTATAAATGTATCATGTTTTCTGATGAAAGTACATTTTCTACCAATGGAACCGTTGCAACCCAGCACGTTGGGTACTGGTCTTTAGAAAATCCCAAATTCAGAATTATGACGAGAAGACAATATTTCACAAAAGTAAACGCGTGGTGCGCGATATCCATCCATCCATGGCATCATAGGGCCATATTTTTTTGATAACACGTGCAAATCGTGCAATAGATTATCATATTTAGAAATGCTGGATACATTTTTCAATGATGAACTCGAAAATCTACCATTAAATTTTCGACAAAATAGGTATTTTCAGCAAGATGATTGTCCAGCCCATTTTGCTCGTGAGGTTAGAGAATGGCTTGACCGCAGATTTGGTCCAAGGTGGATTGGCAGGAATGGCCCAGTTTTGTGGCCCCCAAGAAGCCCCGACTTAACCTTGGCGGATATGTTTTTATGGGGCCGTTTAAAACAAATTGTTTTTGCTACCGCAGTACCAAATGATATTGAAGTGCTGAAGGGCAGAATGATCCAGGATGTCCAATCGATAACTCAGGAAGAAATCAGAAATTCTTTCACTTATTTGAGATAGCAATTAGAAAAATGTGTCGAGTATGCATGGGGGTGGAGTTTTTGAATTATGAAATCGTTATCGTATTCTTTTCATGTTAATAAAAATGTTGGTATTATTATTATTATAATTACTTCATTAAAATTTATTATTATTATTATTATTATTATTATTATTATTATTATTATTATTATTATTATTATTATTATTATTATTATTATTATTATTATTATTATTATTATTATTATTATTACTTCAGTAAAAACGTTTATAAAGAGTGGATTTTTTTCGTATCTTTCAAAATAAAGTATGTTTACTCATAAGCAAAGTAACATTTTTGCCGTTTTTACCCACCGTGTATACAAAAATTGAAGTTTCTTATGATGAATCGTATTTTCTAGACAAGCAAAAACGTTTATTAAGAGTGGATTTTTTTGGTATCTTTCAAAATAAAGTATGTTTACTCTTAAGCAAAGTAACATTTTTGCAGTTTTTACCCACCCTGTATAAAAAAATTGAAGTTTCTTATGATGATCGTATTTTCTAGACAAGCAAAAAAGTTTATTAAGAGTGACTTTTTTTCGTATCTTTCAATTTTTCGTCCATTTGTCCTCTTGTAAACCCCATCCGTGGACATACTGTATATAAATAAAATGAACGTGGAATGACCATCCACCATCAATTTCAAAAGCGTAGGGTGGAAAAAATTTTTCAGGGAACAAAGCTAACGTTACGATGATTGTATCAGAATTATTAAATTTTTGTCGAGTTTATATAGAAACTTATTTTTACTTTTCTTCTCTTTTTCAAATTCCAGGAAACTACGTTAGAAGCTATATAAGTTACATGTCAAGGTATGTGTATGTATTTTCCTTTTACAAAGAGAAAATATCCCAAATACTAAAACTTTACAAAAAAATAACTCCTATCTAATTAAACCTAAAAGATCACATATTTTTTTGACGTATTTATTGGGATACCTATTATAGATTTAGCAATTTTAGAAAATGCAAAGAATGAGTTAGACGTGCAAGAATCCACTTTAAGTAAAAACAATTTTTATGATGTTTGGGTAAGAGATAATGATCTCAATTTATTAAAGTAGATTATCTATTTTGTGGTGTGCTGTTAATCCTACTAACGATAAGGATTATAGACAGGGTATCACGGTCATACACATGACGTCAATAAAAAATTTACATATTTCGTCGTCAGGACCTCCAATTTATATGAATTTATGGTGGTTCAAACTTCAAGGATTAACCCACATTTTTTATCGAGTTAAAATGATAATTTAGGTAGTCATTTATCACGGGAACAGCACTTTGCCAATATAGAGGTAGTTTAAGTGGCACCAATTCATCAGAATGATGACAGGACATGCCAATCGATTGAGCTTGGAATGTAATTACCTATGAGCAAAAATTGCCTTTTAAATGGCCGAACATTGCACTTTATCGATGCTCATTTATTATGGTTTGACAGAACCAAAAATATTCGCAGTAAATAATCAGTTTTTCGTTGAATTGTGGGTGGTGGCGTTTAATTTATATGCTATTGTCTCTGGTACTTTCCAACGCCGCCGAATCGTTAGATATTCTAATGGAATGGTAAAAATTACGTTTCGAAAAATGGTTATAACTAATATGCGAATATTTTCACAAAAAAGAAAATAATTAGCTGGAACGAAGGTGGAGAAAGAAACGGTATAACGAATTACATTATATTTTAAGCAAACTTCTTCCATGAGTTTTTATTTCGACACCAAAATTTCCATTACTGCTGATTTATATCTTAATTATTCCACACGACCCAAAAACTTATTCCAAAAAACTACTGGAAAAAAAATAAGTAAGAAAATGAAAAATTGGTTTGCTATTTACATGGATCCCATCGATCTAAAAATCTAAATGGAACTTTAGTCTACGACACGCGAGGAAAGCCAATGCCAAGGTGGAAACATGGCATTTAGTGGAGGCCCATGACCTATTAGAAAATTAGTATCCTGTTTTAATGGAATTGCTGTTGAAAGATTCCTTAATGGAATTTTTAGCATTAAAAAAATTCTTAAGTGAAATACACATGCACGAATGGATTTTGGGTATTTATATAATACTAGCGGGTACCATACATACTACCCACCCAATAGAACCATTAACGGGTACCCATATTATTTAAAGAAAAAATATCTTGCAGCTGTTTTTATAAAAATAATACCAAAAATATATATTCGTCATCATTATTAAATAATATATCTATTTCTTTATAGATCATTAACAAAACGCTCACAGGATCTTTCGATGGACCTTGGGTTTATATAAACACCTTAGGGATAGAATTCATTTAAATTGAAATACGTTGAAATATGTCTAGAAAACCCGTGAAAAAATATTTTTCCAATATAAAATTTTATAACCTTTTTCATTCCTTTAGGGACAGACGCTAAAAAAATAATAAATGTTTCATTACTGATGTTAAGAGTACCTACTTAAGGGGAAGGTTGCCTATATTGAACCGCTACCTAAATTGGACCACAGTACATTTCTCCGAAACTAAACAAGTACCATATCATCTGGCAACACTGTAATATACTCCCACCCAGAACCTTTGATCGGCAACAAACTTAACTAGTACTAGTTGGCCGTTAGTGCTTGGCGTGTACAGAGCAAAACGTAATTTACACAATTTTAATGTAATATTTTTAGGATTTTCCTAAGAATTTACCTTAGAACCATAAAACTCTAAGCAAAATCTTTTTTATGGAAGTTATCAAGTAAGTTTTTCTCTTTCTATTTCTCCTATTACCATGCCATATTTGTTTTTTATTGTTTCTTTCCTGGGTGGTTTTGTAAAACACGTGGTAGTTGAACCGGTCCAATTAAGGCAATTTTTCCAAATTGTGCAAAAATAATTTTTCTCTTTAAATAAGTTAATGTCATGAACTAACATCATTTCAATATTGCTAAAATCTTTTTTCTTTGAATTAAAAAATGAAACTATAACTGGTCCAATATAAGAAACTAATAGGTACTTTTTTTTGCAATAGGATGTCTTCTACCGAAATTTTGATTGTAAATTTGATGTGTTTTTGAAATATAAGTATAAAACTCCCTATACCAATAATTTAATTTTTTATTTATTTATTTAACACCTAAGCTTCCGATTTAAATCATGTGGTCCAATTTTGGAACCCCCAGGTGCAATTTAGGCAACGGGTTTCCTATATTGAACCACTTGCAGAGTTTTTTTTATAGCCTGGTATATCATAGATACTTTGAAATAAAATTCTGCAAAAAATCGTGCAGTTGTACAACATACTAAAGTATACTAAGGTATAACTTCAAGATCGATTTTGCGTTATTATTAGGATTTATGATAAGAAATCTGGAAATTGGTCCAATATGGGCAACCTTCCCCTATGCTTTAAGTTTCAAGAAATTTCGACCGAAAATATGTTTTTTCAATATTAACTTTTATCCCCTTTTTCCACCCCCTACATGTTTATTTGTTCCAAACGATGAATGTGTCTTACATTTTTTACTTATACATTTTTTTCTAGCGGTTGCGTTGGAAACTTACCCCCTCCATTTTTACCCCCTAACGGCAAAATTTCCCAAAGCATCGGGACACGTGCTTGCTTATTTTAACAGTAAGCATAGTACCAATTTTCAGCAATATAGCTTAAAATAATAGACAGTTATATAGGTACCCCCTTGTTTCAAATTAAAACAGCAAATAACTCGAATTTATTTTATAATCCTAGGTAGACTGGTAGACGTAACATAGATAGTTATTAAGTCATTATACGTAATATTTCAGCAAACTTAATGCAAAATCAAAATTTTAAAACACCACTTATAATGTTGCTTGTAGGTTCGGTAGTAACGGGGGTAGCAGTGATCGAGCCTCATAGAATCTAAAAGACAGAAAACCGTAAAACACATGAACACAAGTCTGTACAAACATTATGTCACTAAGTACTATACACGGTATTATACAAAATGACCAGATCGCCGAGATTTTTTTTTGCAAAATCGTTTATAATTTTGTCGATATTTAATGTTTTAACAATAACAAACTACAAGATAAATCCGAAAGGCGTTGTTGTCCCATGGTGTTACGTAAATATATTTTTACTATTTTAAGTTTGGAAAGAGATCGTTCCGCTGATGCCACACTAACTGGTAAAGTTAGAAGTAACATCACTGCACTAGATACATCAGGAAAATTTGAAGAAACACACAGATTTTTTATTAATAAATGATCCGCAAGTCCATACACTGTTTTTAATTTCGAAATACTATCTCCAAGTCCCTTTTTGAGGCTTCAAATTTGACTAATATTTATTGAAATTGAACACTATTTGAATTTATTGCCTTAAGAGCACTTACTACGTACAAATTAGCTGTACTTACAACATATTTAAACCATATACACCATTTTTATTGATTGTCATGTGGTGTAATTAAAAACAGTTAATCAGATTCTTTATATTATAGGTATTGCATCATAACAAATATTCTTTGAACTGGAAAATGCCATTTGCAATCATAATTAAACAAGTTAGCTTTGACTTAATTCGGAATAAGTGCAAATGAATGATTCTTTGTTAATATACAGGGTGTTCCGATGATCATGTTACAAAATTCTAGGGTAGATAAAACACACGAAAATAAGAAAAAAAGTTCATGTGAACATGGGTCCGGAAACGCTTCTTCAGGGAGCTAGGGCCCTTCGAAGATGACCTTCAAAAACTACTTTTCGTTTTATAGCTTCGGTACTACTGCAGCTATCGCAACCAATTTTAGGACATGAAATCTAGTTCGTAGGTTCATCAATTTGAGCCTTCCGGATTTTGTCACCTTTAACCAGGGGCGTACAAACCAAGGGGGTATTTGAGTAAATTTGACCCTACTCCTCTTAGGCTTTAATTTCTTACCATTTTTATATCTGATTATGATTCTCCAATGCCTTTTACATAAAAAAGGTACTCTTAGTAAAAATCGCTATCTGTCACAGTTTCCTCCGAAAATGGCTAAATCCAATCAATAATAAATTATTGGTCTTAAACCAATTATTACGTTGAAATATGAAAATGAGGTTCAGTACAGATAGTGAGCATTATAAGTTAGTCAAATCTTTTTCTTTAATGAAAATAAATTAGATTAGAGAGATTTATTGCCTTTTCGAAATTGGGGGTATAAAAAGTAAAAGGGAACGTATACAAAATATTTCAAAAAAAAAAACAATTAAACAGGTTTAACGAGTGAGTCAAGGATAAGGCAGAGTAAATTTTTGTCTTGAAGATGAATTTACTAACGCTGTCGTTGACTGACCCTGTACGTACCAAAATAAATTCAAAATAACAATTGTTGAAAATGCCTGCCACCACGTTCAATACATGTATTACACCTACGTAGCATATTTAAATTGACGTCAGTAAAAACATCAGGCATGGTTTGGATCATTTCAGCCGCAACAGAAATCCTAGCCACCAAATCTTCCTCCGACTGAACTGGAGTTTCATATACAAGGCTTTTCATATGTCCCCAAAGAAAGAAATCCATAGGAGTTAAATCTGGGGACCGGGCTGGCCAGTTGACATCGCTTCCACGTCCAATCCAACGTCCTCTAAAACGATCATCGAGGTGCTCACGTACGACATGTGCAAAATGAGCGGGTGCTCCATCATGCTGGAACCATAGATTCCGACGTATGTCGAGGGACAGCTCATCCAATAACTCAGGTAAGGTGTATCTTAAAAAATTGAGGTACACCGTCCCAGTTAGTCGAGGAGGCAACATGATTGGTCCAATTAGACGTTCTCCAACAATTCCAGCCCACATGTTCACCGAGAATCGATGTTGGTACCCTCTTATTTGAAGAGCATGAGGGTTTTCCTCCGCCCACACATGGCTATTCCGTGAATTAAAAATACCTTCTCTCGTAAAAACAGCCTCATCAGAGAAAAGCACAAATTTCGGAAATTGGGGTTCTTGTGTACACTGTTGAAGAAACCACTCGCAAAACTCTACGCGGGGTGCATAATCATTTGGTCTCAATTCCTGTACTTTTTGGCGATGGTAAGGATGAAGAAGTTGTTCGTTAACAATCTCCCATACACGTACATGACTTACATTCATGGATTCTGCAACAGCTCGGGTACTAACACTAGGATTTTCCTCGAATTGTCGGAGTACCTCTTCCTCAAATTCTGGAGTTCGTACAGTTCTTTGAGCGCCATTATCTGGCCTCGTTATTTTCACGGAGCCAGTTTCCCTTATGCGCTGATTTACCCTCTCGAATAGCGTGTGAGCAGGTACACGTCTCTCAGGAAACCGCTCCTGATACAATCTTGAAGCGGCTCTTCCATTGCAATGAACTTCGCCATAAATTAATAGCATATCGGCATATTCGGCGAAAGTATAATCCATGATTCACTGGCGACACAATATTTTATTGACAGATTTTTGACAACTATCTGTACTGAACCTCATTTTCATATTTCAACGTAATAATTGGTTTAAGACCAATAATTTATTATTGATTGGATTTAGCCATTTTCGGAGGAAACTGTGACAGATAGCGATTTTTACTAAGAGTACCTTTTTTATGTAAAAGGCATTGGAGAATCATAATCAGATATAAAAATGGTAAGAAATTAAAGCCTAAGAGGAGTAGGGTCAAATTTACTCAAATACCCCCTTGGTTTGTACGCCCCTGGTTAAAGGTGACAAAATCCGGAAGGCTCAAATTGATGAACCTACGAACTAGATTTCATGTCCCAAAATTGGTTGCGATAGCTGCAGTAGTACCGAAGCTATAAAACGAAAAGTAGTTTTTGAAGGTCATCTTCGAAGGGCCCTAGCTCCCTGAAGAAGCGTTTCCGGACCCATGTTCACATGAACTTTTTTTCTTATTTTCGTGTGTTTTATCTACCCTAGAATTTTGTAACATGATCATCGGAACACCCTGTATATACAATAATTCTGAGAAAAAAAACACGTAAATACAACTATTTTAAAAATTGCATTCATTCCCACAAATAAGTAGTTCTACTTGAAACCGCAGTAAAAGATAAACGTTATACAATAATATGAATTTTCCATTGAAAATTTTATTCTATTCTGTCATTTTGAGAATAAAAGTAACACCAGAAAAGGTTTTCGCGTCAACTACTGTTTCTTTTAAAATAAGTCTTCCTTTTTGTATAACGCTTTCTGGCCTTTTGTTACAGCAATTCTTTTGAAAACCTCCTTAACCGGATATATTTAAATATACATAATACTGAATATACAAGTTAAATCAGAAAAAGAAAACGCTTTTGTATAATTTTAGGATTCCAATTTTTGCCTTTTGACCCATTTTTATTATATAAATGTCATTTAAATGTACGTATTTGGTTATAATGAGCTGCATTGCATTTTATACATTTTTATTTCCACTTTTTGTTACTTAAAATAACAGTATTTTAAATAAAAGCTAAAAGGACTTTACTTGTTGCCCTCAATAATACAATTACAATCTTTCAGTAGTGCACCGAGGATCATTCTCTGGGCGGGGTTCACTAAATGCGTTGATAAATTCACAAACCCAGATCTCAGATAAAACCTTTCGTACAGAAGTTACATTTAAGAAACGCAATTTTCTGAATTTTCAGTTAAATTATACTTATTTAATATGTATATGCACTTTCATAAATTTTTTTTTTTCACCAGGCTCCCGGAGGGGTTCTGTTCTATCCACCGGCGTAGCTAGGGGGGGGGGGGCATCGGGGCATTTGCCCCCCCCAAGAGCCATGAAAAAAAGTAATTATCAACAATATTTCAAAAACAATATTTAAATTTAATTTTTTTGCCCTTTTCAATTTAACGTAGGTAGGCTTACTTTGAGAAACAACGCGTCTGTTTTGGTCATCACATCCCCGTCGTCTTGTTTTATGTGACATTCGCGGATCTGGTGTCTGGTGGTGTAAATTTCCTTTTCTCTCTTTTATTTACGTAAATAAGACAAAGTAAGATATAAACATCGTAGGAAAACCTAGGTAATTAGGTTTGGTTGTGGTTTGTTTGTAGGACTTCTAGATTATTTCAGTTGCGGATTGTACTTAGGCGATTACGTAACAATTATAGATAATAGAAAAATTTAGCAAAATTTGGGCGTGGTCCAAAAAAAAATTTCGCGCTTTACGCCTCTATGCAACTATATGCCCCCCCCCCCAAGAAAATATCCTAGCTACGCCACTGGTTCTATCCCCACTTAGAGTTTGCTAGTAGTGTATAGTACTAACCAATAAAATATTATTTCACTTAGAATAATTTCCGTATAATTCCTACACTTTTAAATTTATTTGTTAAGGTCCACAAACACAAAAATGTTGGACCTTCCCGATTTCTATACCTACTTCATACCCTTTTCGTCAAATAGTGTCAGAAAAATAATGTTGAGACGGAAAGTGTGGCGTTATTGATCACATTGTGCTCAAGAATTTTTTCTGCCGTCAAGCAAACGATACTCTTACCCATTTCTAAATTGAACTAATATTATGAAAGAAGGCTTTACATTTTACGTTAGAAACAGAAAGGATTCGAGAAAAAGAAAAGCCGATAACTCATTTTATTTCATTCGTAAAACAAGCGAAAAGAATTCAGTTCATCTGTGCTAAAATTAAATAAAATAACAAACATTTCACGCAAAAAATATCTGCTCGTCGCATTTATCATCCTTTCAGGTCCTTCGTTTGGCCTAGAATTTTTGTTTGCCTTTTGAACCGCATTGAGCATCTATACGTATACCTTTCCTAATATTTTGTTACACTTTTTCTCTCTTCCTCGTCATATCCTTATTTCAAACAACTTTACTGCACGTCGATATTATAATATCTACGTAAGAGACAAGGACGCATGTACCGGGTGTCCCACTAAGAATAGCTCTCGGCCGTATCTCAGAAAGGGTTAGTCGTATGGCTTGCGGAAAAAAAATTGTTTCCAGTTTCTAATAAAATTGCTAGAGGGCGCTATTTGTATTAATAATTATTATTTTGGCGATACCTTTGAAACGAACAAAGATATCGAACTGCGGTCATCACATCTTTTCTTGCAAATTTCATCTACTTTCCGATTATGATGTCATAGTTATACCGTATGATTTGAATTTTCGGGAAAAAACCGAAAAAACTGTTATTATTACAAATTGCGCCCTCTAGCAATTCTATTAAACACTATCGTGTACTGTTAGATACGGCGATTGAAGATACTTACCTTTCTCTTCCAAACAAGCATAAATTTAGTAAAATCGGATAAGTCGTTTAGAAGTTACAGTGATTTTAATATGTTTACACATTCAATAGCTTCCCCCACTCTTATCAAGGTCGGTACGCCAACGAGCCTTTAACCAAAATGATGCAGAATTATCTAAGCTTTTCGATGATGAAATCAGAGTTATACCTTAATATGGGAATTTTCGAAGAAATTTAGAATTAAAAAAAAATTTTAATTGTGCCCTCTTGCGGCAAAATGAGGAACTTAAAAATAATTTCCAGCAATTTCTCATGGCCGCTTTTAGTAAAAATTTTTTTTTCCGCAAGCCATACGACTAACCCTTTCTGAGATACGGCCGAGAGCTATTCTTAGTGGGACACCCGGTACGTTCTTAATCACTGAACATTGTTTTGATCAAATTAAGGTTCTGTATCGGATTTTATACCAGAATAATACTTGTTTCTAGTATATAGAGATCCACTGCAACTAAGTAAGTAGTTCCAAAGTTGTTAATGAAATTAATAACTTCTTGCCGAAGCTTCTACCGAAGGCCTTCAATATCAACGAAATTTCACAGTCTCTCATGAAACTGACAACATTTAGTAAGTGATATTTCTTTAAGGGTCAGTCATTAAACTTTACTATATTCCTTTAACCTTATAATGCTATGGTTTGTTTGACCAGGGATGCGGTTTGCTCAGATATGCCTGACACAAAATATTAAGCATTGTACATTAATTGTGTCCCTACTTGCTACCTTTATAATTTTGAAAGTAAATAGTACACTTTGCTCTGTACTTTTTATTCGATAGTTTAGATATCTATCTTACATTATATGTCATCCCAGTCGGTCCGTCTTTTATACAGGGTGTTCCTTAATGATGTGCTTATATTTTAGGTGTTATTCCTCAAGTCATTTTATGAAGAAAAGTTCATACAAACATATGTCCTAAACGGCTTAAATTTTTTGCTACAGGGTGTTGAATTTTTTCTTCTTTAATGCATTTTTTGTAATATCTCCGAAAGTACTTCTGGCATGTGCTAATAGGACATAAAACCACATGTTTTAGTTATAAAAGTTATTTTTTTGTCCCACCAGTGGCGTCCCTGCAAACATGTCCTCCGATATTTTTAGAAAAAAGTGGTACACCACTGACATTTTTCCATGTGGATATTGTTTCTAAGTAGACTGGTCAAATCTACAATGGTCTCTTGAGTTTTTCTCCTCAGGCACACCGTTTTTAATTAAAATAATTTAATTAAATTAGCTCTAGATACTATTTAGTATTACTAACATTGATAATGCAAAATTTTGTTTTATAAAAATGTTCGAAATGACCGCTTTCACTTAATAGGCATGCTTTCGCCCGTCTTTGCATCGAATAGCGCACTCGTTCAAATATTCCAGGCGAATTCCGTATTGTTTCACAGAAGGCAATTATTCGCTCCCTTAAATTTTCTAAAGTATTATTGGGAGTTTTATACACTAGAGTTTTAAGATGACCGACAAGAAAAAATCCAAACTATTGAGATCAGGGGGATCTTGCTGGCCATTGTTAAGCTCCTCCGCGACCTATCCAAGGATTCGGATAAACTGCATCTAAATGGTCGCGAACGATTACACTGAAATGAGCAGGAGCTCCATCAGGCATGTAGGTACCACATTTGATTCCTGAGCGCATTTGGTACATCCTCAAGTAACACGGGTAGTTCTTCTTGGAGGAAATGCAGATAAGACTGCCGTTAAGGCGTTAATTACACCGTTATTACCGTTCCAGGATAACTAGGTTTATGTGATCAAAAATTAATCGTCAATACCGCAAAATGAAGCTAATTTAATTTAATTATTTTAATTAAGAACAGTGTGCCTGAGGAGAAAAACGCAGGAGATCATTTTTATGTAGAATGGATCAGACTGATCAGAAATATTATCCACATGGAAAAATGTCAGTGGCTTACCACTTTTTTCTAAAAAATATCAGAGGACATGTTTGCAATTCAACAGCCTGTAGCAAAAAATTTAAGCCGTTTACGACATATGTTTATATAAAATTTTCTTCATAAAATGACTTGAGTAATCACACCCTAAAATATTAGCACGTCATTAAGGAACACCCTGTATAGAATATCGCCCACTTAAGAATATCTCTGGACCCGTCAAATAATTTTTTTGAAATGCATTTTTTTTTAGAAAAATGATATTGTGCAGGTTGATCATAAAAATGCTGATGTGAAGAAAGATATCTAAATTTCTTTCAAAATGATCTAATTCCAGCTCTTGCAATTCCTGATTTATCAAGTTTAACCTTCTGGTTTCAACAGGATGGTGCTCCCCCGCATCATGCTGCTCCGGTTAAGGGAGTACTTAAATACAATTTTTCCAGGGCGGTGCATAGGAAGACGGGTGTCAATAGAGTCGCCATCAAGATCGCCCGATTTCAACCCACTGGTCTTTTTATTACTTACGGTTGAAGATAGGGCATGATTTATGAAAAATGTCTAGAATTGATTGTAGAGTATAAAAATATACAATATGTTGCATTAAAAAAAATTAAAGTACGTGATAGACGTAGCATTTTTACGATTCACCCTGTATATTATCTTTTTCCAAAAAAAAAAATATATATAAAAGGCTGATCGGTTTTTTTTTAAATTATAACTCTGTATATTTTTACATCATGAAATTTAAACGTATAGTAGTTATAACATAGTATATAGCATGTCTATCTTTTACCTTAATGGAAATAGAACTAATATATTATCGCACCTCATCTTTGCCATTGATTTGTCCGTTTCGAGGTTCCCATTTGAATGCTCGTAAATTGGTCCGAAATGAGATCTGCCATTTTAGGTTGCGTGATTTACATTGATTGCTATTTCACAACTGGGAAAAAATCAAATCTTGTCAGAAAATTACCTTGGATTATATTTGACAGGTTTTTTTAAATTACTTTTTATTGCTGGGAAATAAATTACATGACCTGACAGGCCGTAATAATTTTTGATTTTTATAATGGCATCCAATAAAACCATTTAGGCCCAGTTCTATAAAGGTAAGTTAAGGCTCAAGGGCGTAGCGAGGGAGGGGGGGGGGGGGATGCCCCCCCTGGAAATTCTTCTCATCGTAGCAAGAAATTTTTAAGAAACGTAAAACGTATAGAAAATTTGAAATTAATTAATGTTGTTAATATTTTTATTAATATAATTTATTTAATATTCTAGAATATTGAAGATGTTCTTCAGGCAGATATTATATGCATGTACTATTTATGTGAGCATGTTTAAGTTACTTAAGGTAGGAACAATAGTAGAAATATTAAGTTTTTTTTAATAAATTTTGTTTTTAATTTTTCCTACTTGAAAACCACGCACCATCATTGAAAAAAGGGCGTGGCACCCAAAAAATTTTCGCCTGCGGCGCTATTTTTTTTTCCTACAGTTATTTTCGGGTTGCGCCCCCCTGCAAAAATTTCTGGCTACGCCCTTGTTAAGGCTTAACCCAGAGATTAACTTTTATCTATAAAACGGTGAGACCTTCGAATTTAAATCTGTTTCAAAGGTAAGACTAATACATTTCTGATGTGGTTCCAGCACAGTATCAATAATTAGGTGATCTTAACACGAGCGTACTTGAATTAACTGGTGAACAATCGATTCCAAATTTTTCAATTCACATGTGTTTTAAATTAATTGGAATATTTTTAAATTGTAAAATCTCACAATGGGTTGTAACTCGTCACAAACGTAAATTTTTTGCTACCTCAAATAATATCAATTTCTTTTTTAATGATAAACACTGCTATTGTAATTGAAATGATTATAAAAAAAAGGACGTACAATTTTTATTTTATGGTTTATTTTGTGAAATAAAAATTTGCTTTAGCCGTACTGACGAAAATAAGTAAGCCTGTATTCCACTAATATGATCAACAATTTAGTCTAGTCTATTAGCGAATGGGTTGAAATTATTTTTACTGTCAAAACCTATTGTTGACTTTAGTAGTTTTATTATCAATAAAACGTTGGTAATTAGGAGATGCAGCGTGTGTTTATATTTATTTATTTATTATTACAGTATTTGCGGAACCCATAATAAGGTTAATATATTGCTCTTAATAAAATAACAAATTACTTTTAATTTTACACAATTAAAATAATTGTGATTTTCTAACAAATATATATTTTCCAAAACAGATGAAAAATCCAATATTATACAGGGTGTCCGGAAATGATCAGGAAAAAATTTAGGGGATAATTCTAGACCGAAAATAAATGCTATTCGTTTCTATAACATAGCATAGCAAAGGAAGGAATGTTCCATGGAGTTCGTAGGAATTTTTTAAGAAGAATTAATTTATGCATTGAAGAGGAAGGACGTATGCCACTTTGAACCTTTGATTTGAATGTTTAATTTATTATTCTAGTAACCTATGTATTTTAAAACTGCAAATAAAATTTAACGTTAGCACCCTGTAACTCCTTTAATAATCAATTTTCGAAAAAATGTTATTAGGGAGAGATAGCGTTTAGTTTCGGTCTAGAATTATCCCCTAAATTTTTTGCTCATCATTTCCGGACACCCTGTATAATAATCAATTTATGACTGTTCCCACTAAATTTCGATAAACGTAAAAGTTTTGTTAAATTGGTTAATTTTTTCCATTAGAAATGGAGCTATAAGGGAAAAGAATTTAATTGCCTTTAAGTAAATATTTATTTTAATTTTGGGACCAGCGTTTTAATATCCTTCCAATTTAATCACTTTTAACTAATGAGATGTTTTAATTAAATTAGGACTAAGCATAAGTTAAAAATAACATTTGATGCTGCATAGCGTTATTAGGTGAGTAAGTTACGCTATTTCTTTTTGACGTTATTTGAGAATTAGTCCATCGAAGGCTATATTGGAAATATGAACTTGAAGTTTTTTGAGATACTTTTTGACAGTAAAATTTCCGTATTCTGTTATTTTCCTCGGTTTTTCTCAAATATGTACCTATTTTTAGCAAAGATTGTAACCTTTCACATAAAATGATTAATGGCAATAAAAATATATTGCCCTAAGGTATTAGAAAATGATTTATGTTCAGTAAAAGTAATTTTTAAAACTTTGTTTTATATTATACTATTAAACGTGTATGTTGTTTATTAATTGTATCACAACTTGCTTTTTAAAGAATATTTCCCAACTTTTTAGTTAAGATAAACCTCGGCGCACCCACATTAAGTACATACATATTTTATATTTCCTTTTGTTATAATAAATCCTTGTCAGATAAACAAAAGGCTACGTGTACTACTTAATCTATTAGGCAAACTGTCTGTTTGTGCACAAAGATTTTAAGGGTAAACATAACAATAAGTAAGTATGTGTAGGTAGGTGTATGCTAGTATGATTGTATTATTCGTATAATAACATTTTGTAGGTTCATTTAGACTAAAATATTTTAAATAGATAGGGTTGTCCAACGAAACCCTTAAATTTTGACCTAAATGAGCTAGGAAAATCCATAGATGACTTCTTTATGTTTGCTAAACGACGACTTTCTTTTATACATTAATATAAGTCAAAAGGTTTTTTTGTAAAGGTGCCTAAAATTAACTTTTTAAAAGAAATACCTTATTAACAATTCAAACAAAAATTATGCAAATCGAAACCAAGGTTTCCAGGTTTTTTGTTATTAAATATTAAAAGCAAAACACCCTTAATTTAACCGGGGTAAATGAAATAAAATTTTTGCAAGTTTGAGTTCATACGTTACGGAATTCCGTGCGCTTGCGGTAACCAACAGAGCTGTACTTTTAATTTTGAAAGTCTTGTAATAATTTCTAAAAGGTAAATCATTTTTTTTTTAAATTAGCAAAAGGATAAAAGATGTTTTGGTTCGTTGGAGCCCAGCCTTACTGATGAGCCATTATAATGCGAAACGCGTCTGGTGATGGACCTAACGAAATTTAAAAAAAAAAACCAATCTCTGCTTCAGATAACAATGTTTCAATTTGCTGAATTATTTACAGATGGATTCTCAGTTCTTGTATGTATGGTGAGTGGTGGAGTGGTATGTGCAGGTGGTTATTTGAATACATTGGTAAAAAAAGGGCATAAAGAGGCAGTCCGAAGCCTTGCGGAATACGAAGCCGAAAATGGATTATTTGAATAAAATTAGCGATCTTGTGTAAGGATGCGGTCCTGTTTGAGCTTAATGGGAGTTTCAGGCTCCCGGGATCCGTTGTTTCGTGTGCGACGGGGTTGGTCCCAGCGACAGGCGGATCCGAAAACTGTGCCCTGTATGTCGGAGGCTGCGCCGCTCCCGCGGATTTCATCTCCTCGGCATCGGCGGTAAGAACCGCCATCAGTCGGTAGTCCGCGTGACGCGGGATTGTTGGTCCAGACCGGGCCGTAGACATCGCCAGCATCCCTAACCTCCTTCCGGTGCCGGATGTCCAGCGGCGACGAGAGCCAGCGCCCGGAGGCTGCAAGTCCCAGTCCCTGCAACGGGCAAGAGGATAAGCAGCCCCCCGTGGCCGACGGACACTGTTCTCCGGCCCAGAATACCACTCCATGCCCCGCTATTCCAAAAGGTACCCGTTTACTTTTATAGAGCATGTTTAAATTTCAGTCCGCGCCAATACGAACATTCTCGCGCCATCTAATGGCACGCCTACGACTCCGACTTCCACAGATAAAGAAGGGCTCCCAATAAAGATTATACTGTAATGTCGATGTGGACGTTTTTAGAGCAAAAAATTACACCACCCCTAAATAAAATTTTATATTATGCTTTTTGTCGTCAATTTTCGACAATGAAGCTGACTGGTTTTGGCTGCAATAAATAGAACCTCTAAAAAGAATATAAATGCCATATTAAGTATTCGTTTTATGATACACATTTTCATAATATTCAATATTATGACTTACACTTAGTATAAAAGCAATAATCAGGCTCGGACTGGTCGCAAAATAAATATCTTCATATTAAAAAAATATGTGGCCATAAAAACAGTTTTAAAAACATTATTATTTCCGTTGTAATAAATACCAAAACAAAGAAAAAGTACATACACATTTATATTTGGGCGATAACAACTAAATAATATTTGAAAACTTTGAGTTTCCTTTCTTGCGTCGAATCCATGATAAGGCGAAACGCGTCTAATTCTGATTAAATAATATTTATTTTATAACTTGTCATTTCATGACTCACATTTTCAATTTTGCTACACAATATATAGTGTTATGACTTACACTTATATAAATTTCATTAAGCTTAAACAGACTAATCAAGATTTTATTTTATGAGGTACTAACTTCAGTTTTTATGGACTGAAAATAATTAAAAAGTGATTTAGTATTTCCATGCTGTTCACAAGTTTTTCAGAAAAATTGCACACAATCTTTTAAAATATTTTTACTAAATCCTTGGGGTAAAAATTAAATTGTTTTTAATTTATAGCTCCTTTCCGTCATTATTTATTATACAGCATTATGATAAAAAACGGACTTTTAAATAGAATACCACCCACTTCATCAAGAATTGCTCGGACCGGTCAAATTAATTTTTTTGAAATGCATTTTTGTAGAAAAAAGATATTACACAAAGTAAATCATAAAAATGTGCTACGTGTATCAAATTTCATTTTTTTTAATGAGTCATATTGTATATTTTTATATTCTACAATCAATTCTCGACAATTTTTCATAAATCATGCCCTTTACCGATCTTGAACCGTTTACGAAATATTAACACTTTAATGCTGGTATTGATATGCTTCTCGACTAAAATATAAATTAAACAATTTTCTAAAACCATCTACCTAAAATATAAAAACATTTGGTTTATATTTCATAATATTCAAACGACAAAATATTCAATATTATGATATCAATTTCGTAAATAAAATAATCTTGCTTGAAGTATTTGAAAAACATGTTGCTAAAAATAAACATTTTTATGATATTATAATAGGCACATTGTAAAAAGTGGCTTTACAACGAAAAGTTTGCTAATTACAAACATGATATAACGCACATTTTAATAATATTCAGTTAGACAAAACACTATTTCAATTTGTGATAAGCAGGTTAAAAAATATCCGGACTTAAACTCGTAAGAAAAACGTTGCTTCTAAAAATAAGTTATCATATTAAGTATTTTAAAATTAATTTAATGAAACTAAGCCAAAGGTACTTTGCATTGTTACGCTGCAAAAAGTATAACCTTTAAAATAAAATGTACAATTAACAGTTGTATGATACACATTTCCTTATAATATACAATTGTCGTTCACAATATTTAATATTATGATACGCACTTTGTGACAAAAAAAATGTCATTATGTCAGATCGTTTTGTTCTTAGGGTATTTTATTAGGAAATATGATCTGAATCCAACAATGTGTTGAGTAATTTAACATTTTTGTAATGATACATTTTGGTATATAAAAGCATTAAGTATAAAAAATTCGTTTAATTTATATAATTTTTCCGATAATTGCTTTCGCAGCAAACGCCAACTACAAAAAACTATTTACTCTTCTAATTTCGTTAATGCTTTGATAAAACTGGTAACGAAAAATATTAAAGCTGGATACTAAAAACTTTGTTTTTCTATTTATTAATTTAATAAAAACATCCTCGTCGTTTTTGAGTTTCTTAATATCCACTGACGCCGACAAACATATACATATGCAGTTATAGCAGGATGCTAAAACAAAGCTTTAGGCAATAAAAAAAATTACAAAGAATAGTATGTATATAGTAGTAGATTATGGTTGTTTCTATACTAATACGGTTCAATAAGGTAGTAAAATAAAAACTATGGTTAATAATCGCAAAATCAATCAAATAGGTACTACTCTAACATGGTATATATAATAATAATAATTTTAATTTTTTAACGCTTTCGAATATGCTACTGATAATGGAAAAACCTTGTTATTTCAGCTCTTTTTTCGCTTCACTTGACTAATTCGTATTCAAGCTATGGAAAATTAACAGAGCCATTTATCTTCGCTAATTGCAATGTTTTGGTTAAAATACACTTTTTTAAATTTACTACTTTACCAATAGAACTTTTTTTTAAACTTTTCGTTGGTATATTTGAATAATCTGAGCAGTTTGTAATTTTATTTCTAAAGAAATACGATTTTGTTCCATTTAGGCAATATAAGCGATTTCATTTTTTAATGAAATGAACAATTAAACCTTGGTAAACCCTCTTCCCCCTAAAAAAAAATCTGAAAATATTAGTATGTTTGTCGCACAGTCAATTTTATCTACCTCACTTTTTATCTAAATATAAAAAAAAGCTAAATGCAACTGTAAAAACCGACTTCCAGTTCCAGATGAGCTAGGAATTTCAAACATTCCACATATCTGGATAATAGACCAGGGCTGAAGCCTTTGAAAATGGTAAAAAGTGAAAAAAAATAATAGTAGAATGAAACCCATTGGAAAAGGAAGAGAATATAATAAAAATGAAAGGAAAAATAATTTACGGTCGATCCGAGGTCGGGAAGTGGAAAGGGGTGAGTTTTTAAGGGTAGAAAACGTTTTATCTCGATTTTCGGCAAAACTACAAGTCCTATGGAAAAACGTTATGGCAAAGTTATAGGTAATAAAAAGATCTACAACTTTTGTATTTACACTTTTTTCACATAACCTCAAAATTTATGTGAAAAATTCAAATAACCAAGTTTTTGGTATTTTATTTTTATCTTTTACAAGAAAATTTTTTTTTTCACGAAATTTGTTGAAAACTTACCTTTTTATGTCTCAAACACACTGTAATTTTTTTGATTTAAAATATTTATTTTTTCACCTCATTTTGACTTAATATCGAAAAAGCAACCTAATTTTCAATCGAAAATTCTCACGTCAAAATATCTGCTTTTTTAAAAAAGTCGGTGGGCTTTTTGTTCGTTGAAATTTCTACTTTCTGGGGGTGTAAAAAAAATATACATTACTATGGTAAATGTGATGAAATCCCCTTTAAATCCTACCTTTAATTATATTTAGAACAACTATTTTCGCATATTTTTTGCGATCTTTATGTTTTATGGATTTGTAATTTTTTTGTTTGTCAATGTAACATGGAATCTTACGTTTTTCGAGTAATTAAAGTATAAATTTTAATAAATAGATCAAAATTGCACATAATAATTTAAAGAAAAAAAATTTCGGATTCGAGTTTTTTTCGTTTGTTTGCATTTTTTGAGAACATTTACCATAGTTATGTATATTTTTTTTACACCATCAGAAAGTAGAGATTTCAACGAACAAAAAGCCCACCGACTTTTTTAAAAAAGCATATATTCTGACGTGAGAATTTCCGATTGAAAATTAGGGTGCTTTTTCGATATTAAGTCAAAATAAGGTGAAAAAATAAATATTTTAAATCAAAAAAATTACAGTGTGTTTGGGACATAAAACGGTAAGTTTTCACCAAATTTCGTGAAAAACAAATTTTTCTTGTAAAAGATAAAAATAAAAAACCAAACACTTGGTTATTTGAATTTTTCACATAAATTTTGAGGATATGTGAAAAAAGTGGAAATACAAAAGTTGTAGATCTTTTTATTACCTACAACTTTGCCATTTAACGTTTTTCCATAGGACTTGTAGTTTTGCCGGAAATCGAGATATATCGTTTTCTACCCATAAAAACTCACCCCCTTCCACTTCCCGACCTCGGATCGCCCGTAAATTATTTTTCCTCTCATTTTTGTTATATTCTCTTCCTTTTCCAATGGGTTTCATCCTACTATTATTTTTTTTTTGTTTCAAAAAGGTAAAAAAGTAAAAAAGGAAAAATCTGAATTTCTAACCATGAGCCCAGTTCTAGCAGTTAGAAAATGCAATATATTTCTTGACAAAATGGTGAGACTGGTTTAAGAGAGACGGACAACAAAGTGACGGGGGCCCGGCTGTGTTTGTCTAGAAAGAAAAACTTAGTTAAAGAACGAGTTATAGAATTAACAAAAGTAGGTAGATTCCTCGACGAAATGGCTAAAAACGACGGGAACCGTCGCGAATCGATGGAACGTGAAAGTGCTAGCTTTAAATAAGTATAAGTTTTTTGTATGTTTGCGTTTGTTTTTTTTTAAATACAAATTTTGAACTTCGTAACACACTAACCCCACGTTTGGGCCAACCCAACGCCTATTAAACCGCCCCTTCCCCCTTGAAAATAACTGTGATCGCCACTGGTGGGGCCGCCAAAAAATATTATAAAAATTAAGTTATTCTATTCTATAATTAGAGACATTTAGGAAGCAGGGCCGTAATTTTACTTTTCTGTTAATGTAAGTTATTTTGGTATGATTGACGGAGTGGTTTTTGTAAAATTAAATTTGGAGTAGAAGTTTCGGCAGCTTCCGCCCTCTATTGTCGGTTTTGGGCGACTTTTGGGGCAAAATATAGACATTTGGGCTATCGATTCAGCCTAGCCTCACGCTTTGTCGCGCACCCCGCCCTTTCGTAGTCATTTTCGGGCCTGTTTTAGCTAACCTAGATCCTTGTTCCTCTGTCCTCGCTACATTGCCAAATTTATTATTATTTACCCCGATATTACAGGATTATATCCAGAAGAGATCATAACATTTTATAGTTCGGGCGGATTTCGCGCTTTTTTGGGAGACGTTTCTATCCGCTTAACGTTACGTAAAGGGGTTACACAAAATACGTTTCATATCACACACAATGTAAAATTGAATTGGAAAAATTGTTTATTTAGAAGATTTAAAAATTGTAATAACTCCTTTACCTTTATTTTCAGGCTTTTCCATTAAAATTTTCTACTCGTCGATAGCGTGTTATAAAACATATTTCGTGTAACCTCTAGACAGTTTATAAAAATATTTATAACAACAAAAATCGGCACAAAACTCATACATTAAGAGCAAACACTAGTAGAGCATTCACCACTTCGTTTCTTGATCAATGTTATAGAAAAGTCTTATAGCAATGAATTTTTATCCTGTTACCGCCTAACATACATTGGCATACCAAACATTATAGTAAAAGCAATTGAATTCAACATTCGCATTGGTGTAAAATTGTAAAATAATAATTTCCTCTCTACTCTATTAAACAATCCAAAAGAAATTAGGGATCGATACGATAAAATCCACATAAATACGGCTATTTTATTTTTACCAATAATTACCATATTCATCTCTGTATGAATAATGGAAAATCGTCAAGAAAACATTTCTGCGTAAAAGACAAGTTAATTAAAAAACTTGTTAATAATTATGAAGTAGCTTTAAGAGGCGCGAGGCAAATTAATTTTGATAAGTGACTTTGGCATGTTGACATTGGCTAATGGGGTTTGATAAAAATGGCCGACCCAAAGATAATAAACTGTTACTGTTAGGAAAAACAAAGTTTGAATAAAAGTAAATACAGCTTATTTTGATAACTCAAAGGCGAAACTACAATTGTTATAAATACCCTATCGAAACAAAGCAGCGAATACCATTCAAACTACCCAATAGAACCCTGTAGTAGGTATAGGTATACCCATATTATTTTTAAAAAGAAATTTATGTAATGCTTTCTTACATTATCAACCCCCCTCCTAGACTAGAAAAATTATAAATTCGGCGGCTCGTATAGCTTTTCACTTGTCGTTTTACAATTCTCTGGATGACTATCCCGAACCTGACCTGGGTTTTAAATAATAAAGCAAGGTAGGGGAGAGGCGTCAAAGATGGCGCAGAGGGAAAGATGACGCACCCCAATAACTTGTCTGTTTAAAGGTTTAAAAAATTAATTTAAATTTTATTCGAATACTATGTCTTAACATAGATAGCTGGAAACATTGTATGCTGCGAGAGCCATGTTTAGTTCGACAAAGGACCACAAACGTGTTTATCATTGTGCCGATCTTATTTTTACTTGTGAAAAATTAAGCGGTAAGTATTTTATTTCTTTTAATAAGAAAAAGTCTCACTGCATGCCTAATTATATATTAGTTACTTATGTTGTCATGTAACGTTTTTATATAAAAAATAATAATAGGAAAAATAAATTGAGGTTGAAAACTTAAACTCAAATGCGGCAAAGATGGCGCACTCCATCCTAGCCGCTCTAAGAAAATCAGTTATGTTTACAATCTTTTCTCTTTTAGATGGGAAAATATAAAAGGACGACCGACCGAGGGTCCCATACCAAAGCGGCTTTATCTGCGGCAGTAGATGCCGTTAACGATGGAATGGGCAAAAGGAAGGCAGGAAGACGGTTTAATGTACCAGAAGCTACTCTTAGGCCACACCCGAACATAATTAACAATCAGAAGCAATTAAACTTAAAATCTTTGGGCAGAGCTCCTGCTTTTACAAGTGCTCAAAAAGAGGCTCTCGATCAGCAGGAATATATCGCCTACATCCTGGTAAATTTTCGGAAGACGACTTTGCTCCAGCTGAAAATTTATTGAGCCAGGAACGTGATATAGGAAGCAATGCTGTAAACGAACGTGACACTGCTACAAAAAATGACATTACTGAACCACATTCACCTCATCATGTAGCGGCCTCCAGCAAAAAAAATCATCTTCAACACATGTTAGCGTTGAAGTGGTTTCACCAGTGCCAGCACTACAGAAGAAAAGAGTTCAGCAAAAGAATAGTCGTGCAAAGCAGCATAATGAAATATTGAGGGCTACTCCTTTGAAAACAATGCTGGAGGAAAAAGAATTAAAAAAATCTAATAAAATTCAAAAAATTGACTTAAAGGCTACAAAGAAAGTTAAAAAACAAGTATTTATAGAAACCGACAGCCAAAGTGAAGAATAAAGTTTGAGTGAAAAGGACCTGTGCGATGATGATGATGGAGAAGCTAAAAACTGTTGCAATATTTGTGGAGAATTTGGCAAATCTGGGGAAATATGGCATGGATGTGTGTCATGTGGTGATTGATCTCATACAGGCTGCGGTGGTCAGTCCCCTCCAAAAAATTATATTTGTAACTTCTGTAGACATTAAACGTATTTTATAATAGGTTTAGTATGTGACTTACAAAAGATAATACATACCTATTAAAGTTTTGGAACCTTAAACCATAATATATTTTTTTTAATTTCCCATGCGACATAATTATGCTACTTTATGCGCCATCTTTACCGACTATATGCGCCATCTTTCCCGCATAAGAGGAAAAGATGGCGCAAAGACACATACATGAAATATTTGTGCTTTTTCTTTTTTTTTGTAAAGATTCATTAGATTTACATGATTATATCGTTAGTAAACATCAAATAAAAGTATTGCTTGTAGTAATACAGTATTTCGCTTAGGTGCGCCATCTTCGACTCCTCTCCCCTAATATTTTTATATTCCGGTTTTAACCATTTCCAAAAATAACCCTGTTTCCCCATTAATTTAGCTTGCGTCGCGTTCAAATTATAACAATGAAAATGGAGCATTTTAGAGCGATTTGCATGGCTGCATTTACAAGAATAATTCATTGTCCCTTTTTAACACATAATAATATACATACAGGTGTGTCAAGCGATCTTTTGGGTGCGGATTTTCATGCAAACGAGTGAGTAAGTAATAAATTCTATCCAGTCGAAGTGGAATAGACTGTGCTCCTTTTGTGGCTGGAACGAGTTGTCGCCTTGCCAGCCTTACGTAAATGTCTTCGTTGTCAATAGAGAAATTATCTCACCCTTCCAGACCTGTATAAAAAAAAACTATCTTTAACTCAACCGTTTAGGAAGGATGGGGTCACATGTAGTAAACCAATTTTTATTTAGGAGAATATAATAAATTTAAAATGTTAATTTTATAAACATTATAAATGAAAATTTTACATTTCGTGTTTCTACGCAAAAACTTCATAAACCCAGTAATGCGAACGGAATTCAATTAAAACTTTTTACCTTTGGTCGATTCATATTCGTTTCTAATCTGATTTAAATCCCTCTTCTTTCATTTCATTTTTTTTAGTCTCGAACTTTTGAGCGTTACTTTTTGATTAACAACTTTGATATTATTGCTACATGAAAAAATAAACCTCATTTTTGATCTTGATATAGGAGGCCCATGCAAGATTCAATGATACGGGAGAGAGCTTCACAGAAACCCATCCCAAGTAGCATTTTGGCGACGACAACCACATAATACACCAAAATAAACGTTGTATCTAGTGTAAAAAATAGTCACTTATGAAACGACGCCCCCGAAACCAGCGGACAACGTCGTCTCAATGTTGGGCATGACTTTGGTTAAACTGCGACGTTGTTACAACCTTTACCCAACCGATTGCAAATCAACTACAAATAGTAAATATTAAGGTAATGGAAACAACGTTGTAAAAACGTTAAAGTGACAACTTAAGTTGCGTTCAACGTTTTCCTGGCGGAGAACCGAACTATATAATACAGTGGGCAATTTTTTAGTTAAATTGAAAACGTTTTCGCGGAGTTATACTTACAACTATATCTTAACCCTCAACTATTTAATAAGGGACAACCTAACCTAAAAAAAATATATTTATTCACGATTTATGCGTTTGTTTCCTTTATAATCTTGAAATAAAAATGAAGCGAGCTTTTAAATACTCTGCCACATATTATATATATAGGCAAAAAAAGATATTATGTCGTGAAGAAATGTTGGGACGAGTTATAGAGGAAAATGTGACATATGACATAAGTGATGACAGAACTTTTGATTTGTTTTTGACAGCTGGAAAGGCGCGTTCAGTTTGTTTTTGGTCGGATAGGCAACTCCAGTCGTGTCAGCCGTAAAATGTTGGTTGCCTGGCTGCATATGGTTAAAAATTAGTATATAATTTGTTTCCTGATAACATTAGTCGCATTGACGCCTATAATGTGTCTACGCCATATTAATGTCATAAAGCGTCGTGGTCGGCCATTAAAATTTGAGATACAAGGAAATAATGACAAGGCGTATAAGCCCTATTTTAGATTTCTAAATACAATACATGCCTATTTATATTGGGTTTTAATTAATTATAAGTTTAAATACACTTTATGCAAAATTATTTTTTTTATTTTTATATACATTTGAATTTCTTAACAGATTTAAGGCGCGCGTGTTTTTTCGCATAAAGTAATAGTATATTTGACAGTAAAGTAAAATGCGTTACTAATTTCTGCCTAGCAATCGACTTTTTTAGCAATATACGCAGGTTATCTTGTAGCCATTTTCATCATTAAAATGGTTAGTTTTCAGAAAGTTTTTTCTTAAGTGTCCATTTTGTCCATCAGTAAATTATTTGATTAAGAAAATTACCATTTTCTAAACATTAATCAATCATCGCCGCACAAGAGGGCGCAGGTGATGAGTCGTTGTTTCAAAGTAAATTTCGCAACGTTTAGCAAACGACAAATCGTTAACTACAGTCAAAATGCAAACGTTTTAAAAACTCAAAAATGATTGACCATTTTGGTGTAGCAGAGGGTTGGGACGACGTTGTTTTAAGGTTAGTAACGCAACTTATGTTTGGTTGCTCAACCTTTTTAAACCCGTCGTCCCAACGTTAAATTGCTACTTGGGATGCGAAACTCCATAATACTGGAGGGAGCTTTACAGAGACCCAAGGTTAAAAACTTCAACCAAATAACATATTTTTAAAGAATTACTTATTTCTTAAATTAATATTTTAAAGCATTGAAGCTTGTGCAAACTGATTGTCAAATAAAAGTGTTCATTTTCTATAGTTTCCAATGGCGTCAGGGACAATGTACCAGTTGTTAACTTTTACGGCGGATCTTAATCGACATTTGAAGAACAAAGTTAAAGTAGTTGGGTTTTTACGTTTTTGCGTTTCTGACGTTTGATCTATAAAACGGACATTACGACCCGTTTCGATTTAATTATTTCATGGGCAGCACTGCAGAGACAAATACATTTTAGGTAAACCAAATCAATTAAGAAACAGTTTCTTAAATAAAAATTCATAATTTTAAAAATAGAACAGACACTGCCCAAATAAATGAAATGAAAACCCCAATAGTACCAATCGCTATACAGGGGATGCAAACGTTTGACACTGACTGCCGTTTGTAGGTGTTGATAATATTGTTTAAAATATTAAGTGACCTGTATCGATGCAAAATGCTTCCTTACAATACGATCTCAAAAATATTTAGCCCATAAAAAAAAACAAGAACAAATGTTTTTTACTTCAAGAGCATTTAAAGTTAAACTAGCACGTAACCTTTGGAAAAATCGGATCAATGCTACCCAAAGCTTAGAATCCGTAGAAGTTGTTTTTATCTTTCTAATCGATATTTTCTTACAGACCCAAGTGGATAAAAGTGTTTCACTCCTGTCTAGATAAAACTATAAGAGGAGAAAGAAATCCAGTATGTTGCTGAAACCGCAAAATAATTTAGACCTGCCTCATTCTTTTGTCACACTTGCTTTCTTTTTTCGCCGAGTGAATGGAATTAGTATTTAGGTCACATTGAAAAAAATTGTCTTTTAGCCCAAATTAATAATAGCTCAATAGTTTTTTAATAACGATGTTAATATCATTTACTGAATACTTTTATAAATATTTTATACTAAAATTTACAATTCTTCAATCCAGAATTTTAATGTTTTTAAATGCAACAGATTCATAAAACGTACCTAACACAATAATTATTATAATAAACTGACATATCATACATGACCTCATTATTAAAACTCTGGTAATTAAGAAACTTTTAATGATATTTTTGGAATTAAAATTGGAAAGTTTTACTTATACGTTTGTAAATAAATTTCAACTTCAAAAAGTGTTTTAGGGGACAATTAAAATGATTAGCCTTAAGAGCAATGTTAATCAGTGAAAGGGCAAAAACGGCGAGATTGGACAAACCTTCCAGTGTATACACAGAAAACACAGATTGAGTTTTTGTTTGGTGTGGCCAAAATTAACGTTCAACCCTCTTTTATAAGCGTTTTATTTTCGCATAGCTTATAAAACTATTTTCGTACCGTTAAAATGAATAGTAATTATATTTTGCTTAAGGTTCATTAATTAAGGGTTTAAGTACTTAAGTACTAAAGAAAATGGAAAAGGTTTTAACCTGTCCATAATTTATTTAGAGAAAGAACTAATGTCATAGACACGTAGGTACAGTTGAAAACAGATAATTATTGAAAAAGCAAGAATAATATGTTTAGTAGAAATAGGGTGGTCTTATGGAAAAATAGCTGATCATTTTAGAGTAGCTAGAAGTACTGTTCAAAGACTTGTAAAAAAATGGCGCTATCATCAAACACTTGAAAGGTCTGTTGGGTCTGGTTTAAACAATAGAAAATCATCAAATGAAGAAGACCGAAATTTGGTGGAGTATTTAAGGCAAAATCCATTTAAAACTGCAGTATCCGCTATGCACATTACAGGATTCCCTGTTTCATCTAGAACTGCGCAACGCCGAGTAAGACAATGTTCCGAATTAAGAAATCAAGCAGCTGCATCCAAACCGTTTTTAAAAAATAGTGATAAGGAACAAAGAATTGGGTTTGCAGTGCAATATTTACCAGAACATGATTTTTTCCGATGAAAAAACTTTTCAGTCTACATATAATATAATGGATGGATTCGAGTATATAGACCATCGAATTCCCGATATGATGAGAAGTATACTCAAAAAAAGCAAACCAGTGGACGTTTCTCCGTTAATTTGTGGGCATGGATAAGTGTTTACGGTGCAGGTGTATGCTGGAATATTGGTGAAACACTAAACAGTAATATATATCTTCAGATTTGGGAAAATGTTTTTCTTCCTTCTGCCGCGATAGTTGTTAAGGGAAATAACTTTATATTTCAGCAGGATAACTGCCCTGTGCATACTGCAAGAAATATAGGAAACTGGTTTAGACAAAATAACGTAACATGTCTGCCTTGGTGCTCAAGAAGTTCTGATTTAAGTCCAATTGAAAATGTTTGGGGATTGATGGTAAAAAAAATGTACAAAATAAATTTAAAACCACAGAATAAAATAGAGTTACTTGATAAAATAGAAGAAATTTGGGAAGGGCTAACTCCGGATTAAACCAGAAGTATTATTTTGTCAATGCCAAGAAGAAACGATTAGTGTTAGAATCGAATGGCGCAGCAATTAAATATTAGTATTTTGTTTGTTGTTTGTTAATAAGTTTACCCTTTTTGGCTTTATACTTTTGTAGTTTTCCTGGTATTATTTTATAATTTTCTTATTTCGCGGCTGTAATTTAAACACAAAAATATTTAGAAATAGCCATTATTACTTATGGTAAAAAATCGTACATACAATAATTTACAGCTGGTGTTCTATTCAGGTATAAGCAGCAAGCTGAGAAACCCGTTTTACCCAATTTTGTTTGTAATTGAGTGGGGGTGGAGTGAATGAATTTATATGTCGTCAACAACTGTACCTATATTTTTGTTTGAATTAACCCAAAAACCAAAAAAAGAAGCAAATAGCAACATATACTGAATAAAAAATGTAGTAGCTTTAAATACAAGCAAAATAGCTGTTTCTCGCAAATAGTTCGCACCAAAAACAATGCTTTCTGTTCGATAGGTACCTACCTACTGATTTTTTCAAAAATTTCGCTAACCTTCTACATTTGGTTTGGTATTCTAATTTTCTGTAAAGTAAAGGTATCTCCATTTAAAAACTTGGAATGAGTTTTTTTTAATTTGCTTCTGATTCTCCCTTTTTTGCACCTTGGCTAAGACAAATAAACCGGCTGACCAAGAGAAAGGAATGATATATATTAGTTATCTGACATAAAGCAAGGGTCCAGAAGAACGAACTGACGCTACACCTCAGAATTAAATATTTTAATTAAATAAATTCTCTATTCCAGCTTTTCAGGAAGGGAATAGCCATTTAGCGTTTGGGTCGGCCGAATACCGTTCCGGTGCAAAAATTCTGGATAGCTGGAGCGGAAAACACAGATCAATACGGTTATCTGGCCATTGCCGGTTAGAGGTTGCTTGAAAATTGAGATAACTTATTTAGGAAGGTGTGGAGACAAGGCCTATAGAGATAGGAGACGTCTCCACTTAATTAAATGTAGTTATGGGTTTTAAAAAGGGGGCTAATGGGAGAAATGCAAAATACTCATTACTCTTAATGGTAATACTCGTGGAATACCTTGGAACACTTTTTTTTGGTAAAAACAATATATTACAAAAAATGTATAATCAATAATCATAAACTGTTATATAAAATGACTGACTGACTCATTTGTCAACGCCCAGCTTAAACTTTAAACCCCTAATCCTTGAATCATAAAATTTTGAGGATGTCTTTCTCCTAATAGCGTAGGCATCGACTTAAAAGGGATTTTTTTGAAAATCAACCCCTGAAAGGTGAAACAAGAGTTTTTTGAAGGACTTTCTTGACGTATTTTTAATTATTTTACCCCTAAGGGGTACCCCATTAGTAAATAGATAGATCTAAATATTTTATTAATTCTATATTGCCTTATCGAACACACAGAATTTTATGTTATCGTAAATTAAAAGAAGTCTAGTTCGGAAATCACCATAAACTATTTTCCAATGCAATAACTATTTTCGTTTTCTTACTGCAGTGTCACGATCTTGATCCTGCCTACGGGGTTACTTACTTAATTAATAATTTATAAATTACCGCATATTATAATAGTAATAGAAAATTTATTAATTTATCGAATTAAATAGATAACCTCTAACCTTTTTACGGCTAGCCTTTATTCAAAATGAAAATGTTACGATTTTTTCTTGTAATAAACATATTTTCCAGTTGTGTTCACAATTAATCAAGATAGCTGTACAAACGTCGAAATTTGGAACACAATAATACAGTAAATCCGCTGGAAATTGGGTCCAATTCAATTCACGAATATGATTTCGAATAAATTAAGGCAAACAAATTTCCACGGCCCTTTTCCTTTTTCCCTTCCGAAAGAAAATCGATGATACACACAAATAAGATAGATGTTATATTACGTATAACTGTCTGCAAATTTTTTTTTCACATTTTGTTCAATTTTTCGCGGAAAAATAAAATATGGTTGGAATGGCGCATTGAAAACCATCCCATTAGAACGAGAAAAACGCGTATTAGGCGTCCCAATAAATCTTTTATTTGGTAAAACGTGCATTTGACAAAGGTATTATAACGCCATATATTAGCGGATATTTCCGATATTTTCATACATGATTAGGCTTTATTAGAGAATTATACCATTTTCTTTACTTGCTTTGACGTTAACGTTATTCTGAACGTGCGATAGATTAAAATTTATGGCGTTATTCATTGGTAAAACATAGAAATACATTTGACATGCACCAAACTTACCAATGGAAAACGCGACGAACCACCTCCCAAATATGGTAAAAGTGCCGATCATCAAACGGCTGGCGGTGCGCATGTTTCGCGTTCCATGCTGCGTTATTATAATATACGTTCGGGTTTGTTCAAAGTCGCCAAAATACCATGTGTTTTTAAATACAAACAGCTGGATTAGTTCTCAGTAAGCACAAGGTTTGGCAACCTATTGTACAGGGTGGCCAACTAAGAATGCGAGGTACTGTATCTGGGAAAATATCCATCGTAGAGGCTTGCGGCAAAAAAAAATTATTACTAAAACGGCCAAGAGAAAAACCTGGAAAATATTTTGAAGTTTCTAAATCCACCGCTAGAGGGCGTAAATCCAAAATTTTCCATTTTTTGAAGGGTAAACCCTGTAAATTTTTGAATTTTCAAATTCCACACAAAATTATAATTATTTTTTGTTAAAGGCATTATTAGCCTATACTTCATAGTTTCCGAGATATTGACTCTCGAAAAGTGACATTTTTGAACTTTGACAACTTCTAACTTTCTAACAGTACGTCTTAGAGCAAAACGGCTTACATGTCCCTATCTTCAATTTTTATTATCTTCCCAAAAAAATCAACTTCCAGTTAAACCGGAACAACTATATTTCCTGCTTTCAAGTTACATCCGGTTTAACCGGAAGTTGATTTTTTCGGAAGATAATAAAAATTGAAGATAGGGAAATGTGAGCCGTTTTGCTCTAAGACGTACTGTTAGAAAGTTAGAAGCTGTCAAAGTTCAAAAATGTCACTTTTCGAGAGTCAATATCTCGGAAACTATGAAGTATAGGCTAATAATGCATTTAATAAAAAATATAAATTTTATGTGGAATTTGAAAATTTAAAAATTTACAGGATGTACCTTTCAAAAAATGGAAAATTTTGGATTTACGCCCCCTAGTGGCCATTTCAGAAAGTTGAAAATATTTTCCAGGTTTTTCTCTTGGCCGTTTTAGTCATATTTTTTTTTGCCGCAAGCCTCTACGATGGATAGTTTCCCAGATACAGTACCTCGCATTCTTAGTTGGCCACCCTGTACAGTACCTAATTAAAATGAATAAACTAATAATATTACATTTATAATAGCAAATGATGATAAATTAAAATGTTTGTTATTGGAAATAGGAGGGTTAATTAACCTGAACTAGTTTATTCCACTAAGCCATTTATTTTAAATAATAAAAACCAAGAAAATTTAGTCTCTAGCGCTGGCCGCTTCTTGGTTTTTCCTCAATTTGATCTTGCATTTTTTATATTTTGCCGAAAATGCATGGTATTAGTTAGTTAGTTAGTTAGTTAGTTGGAAATAGTTGGTATTTTGGGTTCCTCGTAAATAACGCCCAAACTAGGCACCAAAAATAAATAATATGAATAAGGAAGGTAGCCCGAGTAATGTCCTTAACTAATATTTGCTAATTCAAAATTTACCCCCAACACAAACTAAGTTTTCGAAGTCGGAAGTTCAACAAGGTTCAGCTAACGCAAGCAAGTGTTAGTCAGGTAACCGTGTAGGCAGCTCTGCTCCGTAAATATTTTCTTTTCCATGCGGCGCTTAACCCTGCGTAATAAATAACCACTTTTATGTACACTATTAATTTAAAACGGTTCCCAAAAATGCTAATACTTTTCAAGTTATCAATCATTAATAATTAATTATCATTATTATATTTTATAGTTATTTAAATCACAACAGCAGTCACAAGACTTGTGGTTTACAGATTAATAAAAACTATAGTATATATATAATTTTTTTAGGGAAGGCATTGCAGAGTTTATTTTCTATGAAAGCTTTCAGATCATCAGCTGTAAATAAATAGGGTATTTTAGAAAATTGCATACAATAATGCGTCATTCAGATAAATTTAAATAATAATTAATTATATTTATCCAGATTTATTGATTCATCTGGGTTTTATTAAAGTGTGTTATATGAATTGGCAATCCAAACAATTATTGTAAACACAGAATATTTATATTAGGAGCAAAAGGCATTCGCCATTTTATTTTTTATCAATAGGGGAAGGTTGCCCATATTGGACCAATTTCCAGATTTCTTATCATAGATCCTGATAATAACGCAAAATCGATCTTAAAGCTATACCTTAGTATACTTTAGTATGTTGTTCAACTGCAGAATTTTTTGTAGAATTTTATTTCAAAGTATCTATGATATACCAGGCTATAAAAAACCTCTGCAAGTGGTTTAATATAGGAAACCGGTTGCCTAAATTGCACCTGGGGGTTCCAAAACTTGACCACATGATTTAAATCGGAAGCTTAGGTGTTAAATAAGTAAATAAAAAATAAAATTGTTGGTATAGGAAGTTTTATACTTATATTTCAAAAAAACATCAAATTTACAATCAAAATTTCGGTAAAAAAATTTCGAAAAAAAATATATCTATTGGTTTCCTATGTTGGACCAGTCATAGTTTCATTTTTTAACTCACAGAAAAAAGATTTTAGCAATATTGAAATGGTGTTAGTTCATGACATTAACTTATTTAGAGAGAAAAATTATTTTTGCACAATTTGAAAAAATTGCCTAAATTGGACCGGTTCAATTTTGGCAATCACTCAGTGGTCCAATTTAAGCAACTACCACGTGTTTTACAAAACCACCCAGGAAAGAAACAAGAAAAAACAAATATGGCATGGTAATAGGAGAAATAGAAAGAGAAAAACTTACTTGATAACTTGCATAAAAAAGATTTTGCTTAGAGTTTTATGGTTCTAAGATACATTCTTAGGAAAATCCTAAAAATATTACATTCAAATTGTGGAAATTACGTTTTGCTCTGTACACGCCAAGCACTAACGGCCAATTAGTTGAGTTTGTTGCCGATCAAAGGTTCTGGGTGGAAGTATGTTACAGTGTTGCCAGATGATATGGCACTGTTTAGTTTCGGAGAAATGTACTGTGGTCCAATTTAGGTAGCGGTTCAATATAGGCAACCTTCCCCTATTTCTTTTAAGTTTCGTTTTTTCTAAATAGTGGCCAAATATCCGTCTTTTGAAAGCAATTATCATACAGTTAAAGTTTAAAAAAATCAATTGATCAATTAATAAAAGCAAAAAACGAAATTTGTACCCCATTTTTGGATAAAACGAAGAATTAGCGATTAAAAAACGAAATGGGGAATGCGTCACTAGTGTTTGCTCTTAAGACTTTTTAAAAACATTTTGACTGATCTTTTAAATGCAATCGCACGGCAATAAAATAACCTATTATCTACAGACTTTTGGTGGTATGTTAGTTAGTGAAACCTGTGCTGTATAAATCTAAACATTACACAAACTCTCATCGCGAGCAAAGCTGCGGGTTTAGGCTGGAATAATTAACATTATCATAAATTTAATGATGAAAATCTAGAGCCTATAACTACTTTAAAGCCCTTTTGCATTAGCTCAGCGTTAGCATAAAACTGAAAATGAATTAAATTATGGCCAAGGATTACGCTATATTTTAAAGTAGTCCACACATATTACTGCTTTTCCAGTACCGTAGTAGCCCACAGACTGCACGTTTAAACTAGATGGTATATCGCTAATCGGCACCCGGGGGTGCCTCTAATATTAGTACACACTTAAAAACTAACTGAATTTTTTAATTTTCGATTTTTTTTATTTTCTTTTTTTGTATCGTATATACTCCTGCTGACTGTGATTAGTAAACACATCGCTTAAATTGTCAAAATATAATAGAAAATATGTTATCTTTTCTTTTTAAATTGAATGGCATCACTTCACAATAACAACAAAAGACTTTTTTAATAAATCCTTTATATTGTGCCATTATCTGTATCTCACTAGAACGTATATGTTTCCAATTTTTAATAATGGCTATTTTCAAAGCACAAAACGCTAAAATCTCATTGAAATTATAACGACGAAAAAAGCAATTTTTACCTTATTTTGACAAATCATAATAATTAATTATTTCTATCTGTCGTTTTGTGCACGGCACTCCAGTGTCGTAACAAAAACTGAGTGGGCCCACCCGCAAACGTTTTCAGGGGGCCCCCTCTCCATAACGAATGGAAAATGATAATTCTTATTTTCATTACTATTAGGTTCAGGTTTATGAATTTTTGAATTCGTTAATCATGTAATAATTTAATTAGGCTTAAACCCACAATATGTGTTAAGTACCTACTATTAAAACAGCAAACAATTCGAATTTATTTAATAATCCTAGGTAGACTGGTAGACATAACATAGATATAGTTATTAAGTCATTATACGTAATATTCCAGCAAACATGTTGCAAAATCAAAATGTTACAACACCACTTATAATGTTGCATGTAGGTATGGTAGTAACGGGGGTAGCAGTGATCGAGCCTCATAGAATCCAAAAGACAGAAAACAGCAAAACACACGAACACTCAACAAGTCTGCGCAAACATTGTGTCTCTAAGTACTATACAAGGTATTATACAAAACGACAAGATCGTCGAGAGTTTTTTTTTGCTAAATCGTTTATAATTTCGTCTTAACAAACTCGAATTCGATACTGATTAGGGATAAATCCGAAAGGCGTTGTTGACCCATGGTGTTACGTAAATAGGTTTTTACTAATTTAAGTTTGGAAAAAGTCGTTCCGCTGATGCCACACTAACTGGTAAAGTTAGAAATAACATCCCGCACTAGTTACATCTGGAAAATTTGAAGAACACACTGATTTTTGTTAATAAATGATCCGCAAGTTCATACACTGTTTTTAATTTTGAAATACTATCTACGGGTCCAGCTTTTCCGTTTGGAAGTGCAGCAGTTATGGCGTATCGTGATGCGTAGTCGGTAGCTACCACGATCATTGTTTTTCCTTTGTTGCTACGTCTGAATGGTCCTAATAAGTCTATCCCCACTTTGTCCATGATTAGTCCTACTTTGATTGGTTGTAAAAATCCTGGTGTTTTTCGGTAAGGTTGGCCCTTTCTTGCCTGGCAGTCTGGACAGCCCTGGTTGTACTTCCTTATGTCTTTTAGCATGTTTGTCCAGTAGTAACGCGTCTTTGTCTTATTTATGGTTTTTGCTATTCCTAGATGTCCGCTTGTAGAAGCAGCATGTAATTCCCAGAGGATTTCTTAAAATTTGACTAGGAAAGTCAATGGACAAGTCTTTATGGTGTATTGTTTGTATTTTTGTAATTCTTCTTCACTTAACGAAGTTAAATTCTCAGGATAAAAACTATAAAATTAATTATGAAATGAAATACCTATAAAAAGCAAAGCTGGCAGCAAATTGTGAATGGGCCGTCAATGTTGGCCCCCCTGCGGTGCGGGGTCTGCGGGGGTGTTTGAACTGAAGACGAAATACACCAATTTTGACTCATTTAATTTCAATCGAGACAAAAACAAAACTATATTTTTTAATGGTTGGGGACATTGTGTTTTGTTTTTTATTGCTGCCCCTGGCTTCCCAAATGCCTACGAAAAAATGTCCGGTAAGCTACTCCGATATTGCCGATTATACACAATAAAAATGATTCAAACAATTTAAATAGCAATTTTTGTCCTTACCTTTAAATACTATCTTCGTAATTTCTGCCTGTAGCAAGAAATCTTAACGTTGCTGCAAGTCGCTCATGTGTAGTGTAATAGCTTGTCTTTACTGCGTGTCTTCTTTGATAATAAGAGGAATTACTTATTTTAAAAGAGTATAATAGTTTTAGTAATATATTTGCAAATAATTAAATCAATCGCCCGGGTCCAGTTTCAGCTCGTTTAACTGGTTAATATGAAAAAACTGGGTTCTCTTCGCCCACTCTGTCCTTTTCTTTTTTGTTAAACTGGTGAACAAAATCACGTTCGCCATTTTGTTCGTGAAACCGCTCGTCGAGAATCCTGAAAATAAGGACATTCTTTAATGAGTTGCGATGAAATTATTACCTATAAGGGCGAACATGTGCAATATGAGCTGCAAGCGAGCAAAAAGAATTAGCTATGTGTGGCTGTTGTAGCTGCATATTAAAAATTATGTTGATTTTTTTGAATGATCATACAAAGCCAGCACTTCAAACACTGGGTTTCTGCTTCCGTCATCAAATTCGTTTTGAAATTAAAACGCTGCTGAGCATATTCGAATTTCAGTGGAAACTGAAGCTAGGGAGTTATAATTAAAATCGAAACAGTTTTATTCAAAGCTTCAAAGGAAATTTGAAAAATTGGCGAAATAAGGAAAATTACCTTTGTGGCTGTGAGCCGTTACGTTGTCAAAGCAACACCTGAATTTCGATATTATTTTCAAATATATTTATGAAACGATATTTTGCTCGGAAAATTTTTAGTTTTTACTAGTGATAGGTACTTATTTTATTGTTGATGTAGTTATCGCTTTTCAGTCTTTGCCCTTTAACAGAAAAGAGGATTAACAGTAACTATATAAGTTTAAGCAGCTTATAACCAGCCATAACTATGGCGTCTTTTGACACCACTGAATTCCCGCGTTGCTGTGGAGGTAGCACAAGAAGCCACTAATATTTGCTGCAATCATTATTTTCTACATCCCAACTAAACATAAATATTTTAAAACATTTAACTAGAACAAAATTAATCCGTTAGCTTCGAACACATATACGCTTTCTAAAAATTAGCTTACCCGAAGTTATTTTCAACTTTGTGAATATAAATTGAAGTTTTCATTTGCTTATTATTTATTCACTGTCGATTCGCAACAAAGTTTTCTACAAAATGCCTGTCAAATCCTTTAATGCCTTCTTGCTAATATTTCATTTTCGTTAAGACACACCCTTATATAGGTCTTAGATTCACGCAAATATGAGTTAAATCTTCTTTAAAACGCTTGTTTTTCATAAAATTATCTTTATATAATCCAAGATCACATTATTATGCCGCCGACCTTGTTTTTTTGGCGCTATTATCCGCCTACATCACTTGCGTAGCTAGGATTTTGACATGGGGGGGGGGACATCTAATGGTGAACTCTCGACAAGGGGATGATGGAGCCCATATGTCCGAAAAGAAGGCCTATACAAAAAAATATTATAGGGCCCACTGATAAAAACGAATGGAACTTTACACATTATTTTACTTGCTACAGTGTTTTTACAAGATAGATGTAAATCCAACACAAAAACATATTTGATATGGTATATTTACATTTTAAGGTGAACTTTTTCATATTCAGTTGTAATTTTTCAATGTAAGCGTAAATTTGTCCATAAAAAAATGTATTAATACATTTTACCACGTTAAATTACATAAATAATGTATTTATTGGCTAAACGCAGCCGCACGCGTGACCAACTTCGCGGCGCCGCCGTTCTCAAGTCGCCACTATCTTGTTTACTCTGCACACGTGCGGTTTAAAGTGTTCGTCTAGAGAGTGTACACGGAAAAAGTGTTTAAGCTTCGGAAAAACTGGATATTATTGGTGTCCTTAGTGTTGGAAACGAATGGTACACCAGTGGACGAAGATGAAATTCTTTTATTACTTAAGCCCGAAATATTAATACTACTCGACAATAATGAGAGTTGGATTCCGATAGAACATCAATCAACCTATGAGGCTTTAACTGCTAACATGTTGACCGTCAACTCGTCACAGTTTTCTGAATAGCAAAGCTTTCAGTCATCAACTGATGCAGATGTACAGATGGAGTCTGAAGTGTTAAACGCTATACCAATTATTATCGATGCAAATATGGAATACGCCTGGACCCATATGGATGTACCATCGGAAAAGATTCCATCAAATTTATTGAAAGTTTTTTTTATGTAAAAGTACATATAACAAATTATATAGGCACCAGTAGTAAAAATACATTCACAATTATGCAACATTTACATCGTATACCTATAGTTTAAAAAAAAAACATGTTAGTAATACACATTCCGTTATAGTAAGAATACTGTAAATACAATCGAAATTTACATTGTAGAATTACAATTAGATACGAAATTTTACTCTTCAGTATGTAACTTTACATTGCGATTATTTACATGAAAAATGTAAAAACACACTGAAAGTGTAATATTACATATAAAATGTGTTCTTACCATCACTGAACGTGGCATCAAAATAACCAACAGTTCAGTGTGTAAATTTACATTTTCTTTTTATCAGTGGGAACTTGTAGTATTCTTTTCACGTGTTTTTTTTATATCAGGGAGATTTCCCACATTTTCCCGAATACCCTGTATACTCGGAACGTGCGTTTGATCAATATCTTTCGGAATCTTGGAATATAAATTAATTTTCGACGTTAATATATTCTCTTAGCGGCTGTGGCCTTTTTACTCATTATTCTAATTCTGTTACTGAACTTATAATGTGACTTAATTTCTAATTATCTGTTATATTAAAACGAAGATAAATTTCTAATAATAATTAATACACTTCTAAACGACCTAGTTTCATACATTAATTACTGATGACAAGGACTCCGGAGTTAGGTCTGTTCAAATAATATGATCATTAATACGGTTCTTATGTAAACTGCTGTTAAAACAACGAAATAAATCAATGATTTCCTATAAAAAAAAAAGTATCGTGGAGGTGCTCACTCACAGCCTAAAGTTCTATTTAGCGGGTTTTTAATGGTACTATCGCTTAGATTGTGAGACGTTTTCTTTGGCCGTTTACATTTACTAAACTGTCGTTATGTCAGAAGTTCGATTTTTATGCGGCGTCCTAAAAATAGCTCTGTTTATAAGTTGGATCTACCTTTTCACAAAAAGCTTTATATATATACGAGTATTATCCACCTTAGCAGAAATATATTTTCTCTGAAATGGGGTTGTTTACTCCCTCAGCATAAAAACTTTATTATTATGGCTTTGTTTTTGCTTTATTTCTCTCTAGAGCCGTGTAGAGTTACAAAATACATTCTTATATCCAACGTAACATGGATATAATCCCTTTCTAGATACTATTTTTACCTTTATAATAAGCCGAAATGAAACGCGTATACTCCTTAGGGCAGTGGCAAATCCGGGGGGTGGGCAGGGAGGCGCGTAACATGCGTACGTATGCTACGTGTTTCAACTTTAATTTTTTTAATGAAACATGGTGTATTTTTACATTTTTACATTCTACCATTGCGTTCTCTAACCAGAACGTAAAGTTTTGATCATCAAATGCGACGTTAACCGTTTGGTGATTTAACATGTTATAACTTTTTCTTCCTAAGTTTTAGTAAAAAAATTTGTAAAGATAGTTAAAATTCAACGATTTTTATGTAAACTCATTTTCAGCCAAAAATCCATTGAAAAAATCATATCTTGACGACGTCGCATTTGATGATCAAAATTTTTTAAAGTAGAATAGAGGCCTACTAAAGGCTTCAATATAATGAAAAAACTATATGGTGTTCCATTTAAAAAAAGTTATGTCTGGCTCACCCTGGATTTTTGGTCCAACCTGTATATTTAAAATTATTTTTAAAAGATGCGCGACGTTAACCTGGACAACCTTTGTATAAAAGTTTTATTCCTTAAGTCGACTGTTTTCGATATATCGTCCACCGGCACACTAAATGGACACCCTGTATACAGGGTTGGGCAAATATTCCGGAACTGCCTAATTACAGGCGAACGAAAAGGGATATCGGATCCGAGTCTTGGGCAAACTATAGGACTAAAATTTTACTATTTGACTATTATACCATATGTCAGTAATGTCACCAACTGTCAAGTGTTGACGTTATTTTTTTTTTTAATGGAACACCCTGTATATTTTTACATTTTTAAATTCCACATAAAATTATAATTATTTTTTATTAAATGCACTATTAGTCTATACTTTATAGTTTCCGAGATATTGACTCTCGAAAAGTGACATTTTTGAAATTTGACAGCTTATAACTTTCTAACAGTACGTCTTAGAGCAAAACGGCTTACATGTCCCTATCTTCAATTTTTATTATCTACCCAAAAAAATCACCTTCCGGTTAAACCGGATGTAACTCGAAAGCAGGAAATATAGTTGTTCCGGTTTAACTGGAAGTTGATTTTTTTGGGAAGATAATAAAAATTGAAGATATGGACATGTAAGCCGTTTTGCTCTAAGACGTACTGTTAGAAAGTTATAAGCTGTCAAAGTTCAAAAATGTCACTTTTCGAGAGTAAATATCTCGGAAACTATGAAGTATAGACTAATAGTGCATTTAATAAAAAATAATTATAATTTTATGTGGAATTTAAAAATGTAAAAATATACAGGGTGTTCCATTTAAAAAAAAAATAACTTCAACACTTGACAGTTGGTGACATTACTGACATATGGTATAATAGTCAAATAGTAAAATTTTAGTCCTATAGATTGCCCAAAACCCGGATCCGATATCACTTTTCGTTCGCCTGTAATTAAGCCGTTCCGGAACATTTTCCCAACCCTGTGTATAAAAATGAATGTTTGTCTGTATGTTCCGTATGTGTTTGTCTGTATGTCCCGTATGCGTTCCTCTACCATTCATCCTATTGCGATGAAACCTTGGTGAGTTGTTGTGTGAACGCCGAGGAAGATTTCAGCATTAAAAAAGGTGGCGCAACGCGTACCGGGTAGTGTAGCAACGCGCGCAGGGTATAGCTAGTTTTATATATTTTAGATCAAATGATCTTTTTGTGGAAAAATTTCTCCTATTACTCGTCGAATGGACCCCTTTAGCGTATCTATCGAATTGGGTTTGGATTTATATAAACTAATTTTGACGTAGCCCCGCCAAAAAAAGTTCAGTGGGTTTAGCTCGGGCGATCTGGATGGCCTCTATTGATCCCCGTCTATCAATCCGAGTCGGAAAAATTTTATTTCAGTACCCTCTTACATAGGCAGGAAAATGCGGGGGAGCAACATTCTGTTGCAACCATAAGGTTAAACTTGGCATTTCATTTTCTCTATAGCCTTACAGTACTTTTATGTGTTTGCATAATCATTAATATATTTGGTTTACATTGGCTCAGTTTACTAAACAAAAATAAACACCTTTCAGTTTTAAGAAAATTGTTTTCTCTCTGACTACGGTGACGTATTTGTTCCTTTGTGTCGAAAAAGATTTTAAGAAAAAGGGTCTGTTTCCCTTGTATAGAGTTGCTAAGAGACACCTCTTATCTATTTATAACAAAGACAAAACTTTTTCAGAAAGTTAGAAATTAAGTTTGACCTTTTAGTGTTTAAAAGTCAGTATTTCGTGCTACTTCAAAATCTTTCCTTGTAATTTTTAACCCTTGTTAATTATTCAGAGAAGTAATTTTTAAAATTTCGTATATTTCAAGGGTAAAGTGATGATAAAAATAACCTTTCTCCACCTCGGCATTGATGTAAAGTGCTTTTCCCTAAATCATTGATTTTAAAATTAATAAATTTGGCTGAAATTTTTGCGTGACGTATTTTGTTTTTGCGATAATATTGAAAAACAGTTTTTATTAGTTTTAATACAAGTTTTGTGTTTGTTCAGCGGTGCCATTGTCTCTTGTTGTCCTCACAACAAATATTGTAAGTAAGAGAGAGAGAGAGAGATAAAGTAGTAAGAGTTTTTATTTTACCAAAACAAAAATTTTGCAATTATTAATAAAGTCAAAGTCAAATACAGCTTTATTACAAGAACATACTCTCATTGATACTATCCTGCCATAGGGTAAGAGATGCAAGGGACGAAGTAACCGTGGGTTAGGGCTAGGGTCCCTATAGCGACAACTGTGGATTTAACGTAGGAATTTCATTATAAATTAAAATAAATGGGAAAATAATTATTTTGAAATTCAAGTAAGCATTATTTATCCGTGGTTACGAATGTAATAAAATTTACAACCATCCTAAGCTTTCAACGAATTATGAATGTGACAAGAACAGCTTCATGTTTAAATGTTCAAATTATTGCTAAAAAAGAATTTTTTTTTGGTCACGTGTAACTAATATCTGCACAATCAGTTACAGGTTTTTCATGTTGCAGCCTTTTGTACTAAAGAACTGTTTTCTAGAATTTAATACTTTATCAATGGGCACGAACTACTGGCATGTCCATGCAATTGAAAGGTTTGATTGAAATAGCCCAAAGCCCTGTGAGCAGAGATTGGCAGGGATCAAAGAGAACAATGTTCGATCATAATTAAGGATGTTCTATAATTAAAGCCCTTGTAGTTCTTAATTGAGGCATTGGCTATTTTCTGTTAATATTTAATATAATCGGGCCAATTTGCCATTTTCATATTTATATGTATTTTTGTACGTGCCCGATATTGATCAGAAGATAAGCTTCATTACACCGGCGCAAAATAATACAAATATTACAATATTATTCCAGCTGAATTATCAACAGACTAACATTGACGATTTTATTTGCATTCGAACTAAACGAGAACTGTTTACGTTTTAACGAATAGATAAATGCTTGCAAAACGGTTGGTTAAGAGAAGTAGGAAAAACCTAAAAAAACCTTTGGCATTTTTTTGCCAAAAAAGTAAACCTGAGCTAGTCTGCTAGTCAGAACATAATTTTTTACTTTTATGGTGTTTTCATATCTAAAAATATCTTTTTTCTATTTCACGTTCATAATTAGCTCAGTACGATACGCATTTGCGTATCGTAAGGAAGCTATTTCGATACGCGTTTTTTCTTTATTTGATGTTGGTAACATTTAAATGTTTTATTTCATTGACTTGCGCGGCCTTTGTGATTTACGAAAAAACCCATTTTTCGCAGAGGAAAAATAGCTTGATAACTTACTTTTTTATTCTGTGTGGATAACATTCATCCAGTCATGTATGTTGGTCGCATAAATCTACAAATCAATCTTTTGTAGATGCTTCAAGCTATCATTTTCTGCCAACCCCTATACAAAATTCAATCTACTAACCTTCCAATGTCGATTTTAACTTCAACTTTATTTGAATTTTCCATCTTCCCTATACTAAATTACAATGCCGTGACGTAAATTCACGTCTTATGAAATTCGAAAAAAAGTAGTAAAATCGCCCGAATTTTCGAACGCTCTGTATATGTACCGAATGTACAAGGATCACACAACGTATTCCGTCCAATTTCAAATCTCATATCGCTAAAATAACTTTAGAATCTCGTGGTGAAAATGGGTCAATAAATCAAAAAATTACAGTTTGCAAAGTAATTTTTGTTGTCCAGAGGCTACTATGATAAAAAATAGTATGACCAACATAAAATTTAGACATAAAAATTTACAAAATTTGAGGGATTTATTTTCTTTTTAAAATGTATTTTTCTTGATTATAAAAGGTGAAATAGAAAAAAATGTATAAAACACATGTTTCATAAGGCGTTTTAGCGCACGTGTCAATAAAAAAACTCGCCACTTTGTGGCTCGTTTTTTAAAATAGACGCGTGCGCTAAAACCGCTTCTTATGAAACGTGTACTTTAATATACTATTAAATTGTTAATTCTATAAATTCTATAAATGGGATTAAATCGTCCTACCGGTAGGGACACTTGATCCATTTGACCTTTTGTGATTATTATTACCGTACTAGAAATAATATTCTTTTGCATTCCGTCGAGTTCCAATGAAACCAAAAGATGCCTATCTTTAAGCCTTCAAGATAAAAACAACAATTTTTGAACCAAAAAAATTTCATTTTCACTATTTAAAGCTTCAACATAACTCGTCGCAACAATCGTTTTATTTGTTGTGGGAGCTGCTTATAAAGTCAAACTTCATAGAGTACCTACAACGAAAAAAATTTAATAACGGAACGGCTAGTCCTATAAAACCCGCTTTTTAAAAATTCCCGTTAACGTTATTATCGTTAAAACCAAAAGCAAAAAGGAAGTGTGGTAAAATTTTCGATATTTTTGCCAAACAAGATATTATATCCTAAACTTTTATCTTGGCGAATTTGAACGTTAAAACTGGGTCAGCAGATAAGCCCTTTGCTATTTTATCCCCGTTGTCATCGCACATTCTGGCGTTACAGTTTACAATACTGGCTTTAGTAAAGTTTTTAGGCAGGCAGGAAAATATAAATAGAGAAACAATGAACGTTTATTATTTTGATTGGTTCTTTTTCTTGCAGCTTGGTACACGGTCTATCTGCTTATAAGTAGTGCCGATACCTTTTTTCTAGCTTAGTTTTGTGCAAAAACAAGCAAAGCTAAATCATTATTTATTTGCCAGTGCCAAAGCAAATATTTCATGTCCTCTATTACTGCAACCTTTGACATTTCCTATTTTTGTTTCAGCAAAAAATGCCTGGAAAACTCTTTTACAGGTGCCCTCTTGTTTATTATGCAAAGCTATAAATTCAAACTTTAACTGAAAACTTTTTAAATAAAACCTCTTAAGGAAACTTGCTGTACGTATGAAGAGGGTATTTTTATGCAAGAGAGTATTCAATATAATTCTTGTTCCTGGTTTCCGAAAAACTCCTTTAGCGCTGGAGAAGGAAAATTGCAGGAAAAGATTTTCATTCAAGAAAACTTCAACACGCGAAAGCCTTGTAGGCATGTTGTGTTTAAATAGCTGCTAATTATTTAATTTAACATTCACCATATTAATTACTGATGTTTATAATAATTTATACATCACACAATTTAAAAACAGGCAATGGTGGTTTTAGATTTAATATTTAAACAATGACAAATTACCATGGTTTACACGTGAATGAACCAGTTGCCGGTTGTTATAACTCAATTTTAGTTTGGGACAATAACACACTTAACATTATTTAATCTTACGCAACGATTAAGAGATAAGTTAAGCTCCATTATCCTATAATTTATTATATTCTGTCACAACCGTTTTGGAAATTAGAGCTACGATAAGCCTTGCTTGGTATAGAGAAATGGTAAAGGCCCCATTAGCTTTTTTGTCAAATTCTTTATAATGGTTGAAAAAAAATCTTCAGCAGTATTATTGAAAGAGGAGAAGCAGTCCAGTGGCATAATGTGGGGGACCCACATTGACGGCCCCTTCAAAATTGGCCAAAAAAAAAAAAGAATTTGAAATATTTTCATATAAATAGTGTAGGAGTCTCTAAACACTAAAATTCGATTTTCTCGATAACTGTGTTTTGTGACATTCATCTTTTTTACCCTGTACCCTTCATGTGTTTTACTGTTTTTGGTCTTTTGGATTCTATGAGGCTCGATCACTGCTACCATACATCGTAAGCGACATAAGTGGTGTTAAAATTTTGATTTTGCATCATATTTGCTGGAATATTACGTATAATGACTTAATAACTATCTATGTTATGTCTACCAGTCTGTTTGCTGTTTTAATAGTAGGTACTTAACACATAATGTGGGTTTAAGCCTAATTAAATTATTACACGATTAACGAATTCAAAAGGGGGCCCCCTGGCTGAGCTGGCTCGCCGAACAAAGCAGCCAACAAAAACGACGTACAATGTAGGTATAGGTAGCAGTAGCGTATTAGACAGCTGGTTATATTTTGACAATTTGAGCGTGTGGGCTATACTACGCTGCTTCTACCTATTCTGTAAAACATGCACCGTGCGTTTTTTTGTTCGAATATAATGTTCGTCGAGCAAAGGGCAGCCAGCAAAGCCGCCTGCAGTCTGTGGGTACTTATCCTTAAAACTTTGTAATTAGCCAACAATTTCCACGTAATATGTATTACGTACATTTTGATTACTGATTGTAGCATACAGTGTCACCAGTAAAGTCCGCATCATATGGGATTTTTTTTTTATTAATAGCTTTATTCAAAATTTGACTTCGGCATCAAGTTCTGCTTCGATCGAGATGAAAATTAAGCAAAAAATAGTAAGTCACGTGATTCGCATTATCTGTCAAATTTTAATTTTTTTCAAAAAATAATTCAAAAGTGGGGTTAGTTCTGAAAATATCGAAAAAAGTTATTAGAAAAAGGTTTTTTAAATTCAGTTTCTAGTCCACATGCAAAATTTCAGCTGCATAAGATAATTTTCATTTTTTACCCATATTTTGTAAATTGCACCACTTTTGCAAAATAAGACTCAATACAACCTACATAAAACTTCTTAGTTTTGACAATGCTTTATTTCAGATACATTTTCTTTAAAGTAGCGCCATATTAAATGTGTGTTTTTCTACAAAATCAAAATTGGGCTATTAAAATTTGGTCGCATGTGATGCAAAATTTATTTGTTTTGGACCCTGCGACCCTGTATAAGGTAACTTCATAAAATAAGTATTTTTGAAAATGTAGTTTGTGTCTGAAAGGAATACACCTTAATATTAAGACAAAAAAGAACACAGTGTCATCAGTAAAGTGTTCATTAAGTGGAAAATAAATTTTAGTTTAACTTTATCTATTTTCAACGATTTAATTTAAAACCCCTTTATTTTATTTTTTATTTTTTTACTTTCAGACACAAACTACGTTTTCAAAAATACCTATTTTATGAAGTTACCTTATACAGGGTCAAAAACAAATAAACTTTGCATCACATGCGACCAAATTTTAATAGCCCAATTTTGATTTTGTAGAAAAACACACATTTAATATGACGCTACTTTAAAGAAAATGTATCTGAAATAAAGCCTTGTCAAAACTGACAAGTTTTATGTAGGTTGCGTTGAATCTTATTTTGCAAAAGTGTGCAATTTACAAAATATAGGTAAAAAATCAAAATTATCTTATGCAGCTGAAAATTTTCATGCGGGCTAGAAACTGCATTTAAAAAAACTTTTTCTAATAACTTTTTTCGATATTTTCAGAAATAACCCCACGTTTGAATTATTTTTTGGAAAAAATTAAAATTTGACAGATAATGCGAATCACGTGACTTCTATTTTTTTGCTTAATTTTCATCTCGATCGAAGCAGGATGCCAAAGTCAAATCGTGAATAAAGCTATTAATAAAAAAATCCCATATGATGCGGACTTTACTGGCGACACTGTATAAGAAGGCCACATACAAAACGATCGAAATGTATTTTTTAATCTGATTGTCTGGAGAGATACAAGCAAATTTCTCCATTTGCGGCAAAATATTTTGTACACAAAGGAAGCATTGTCATCAGGACGAAAACTTTTTCTGGTTATTATTAGAAAAGCACAAAAAGTACGTGATATATTTTCTTTTTAGCGAGAGAGATAAATTTAACGCATTTCAAAATAAATTGTAGATTTAGTACGGTTTAAATTTGACTCAATCGTCAAAGATTTTCTTATGGTTTATTTCCATTTCTTAGTGCATGCGAGCTAAAAATAATTTAATAAATTTATGTTAGTTTAAAATAATTAATATTACTGTAAAGCTAAAATAAAATCCTTGTGGGAATACTATCGCTACTGAAGGGGGCATTTAATTACTTTTAACAACTAATATTTTTTGTAGACAAATAAAAAACATATACAGGGTTGCCCAGAAGTCAGGAATAAAATTAATATAGCCTTAATTTAGTTTTATATAATATGTGCACATTTTGACGTTATCCGTTTGTTTTTTTATAGACAATTGTCAAAGATATGACAATATCGATCTTTTTTAATGGAAAAATACATCATTTGAAAGCTAATATCTCGCGTTTGGCGCGATTCTGTCAAGCTATTTCAAAATGGCGACTGTTAAAAGTTTTTAAAAAATATCTATTTAAATATGCGGAAATGATAAACCATTGATGTGTTCTTTACCTTTAAGTGAGAAGATATTTAAATGAGATAGTCCAGGTCGCTGGATTAGACGACGTGGTAGAAGTGAATGGCCACCGAGGTCCCCAGACTTAACGCCTCTAGCTAGACTATTTTCTTTGAGGATATTTAAAAGAAAAAGTTTGCCAAAATAGGCCAAATAATATTGAAGATTTGAAATAATACAAAATTAGATTGGAGACACATAACATATCGGCTGAAGCCATTCGGAATTCCGTCGACGGATTTTACCATCGTCTGGGAGCATGCCAAGTAGAGGGTGGAGGACATTTCCAGCATTTGCCACGTTAAACCACATTTTTTGTTATGTTTTGCTTCGTTATATTTTTTTTTAACAAAATAAATAACAAATAAACCATAACTATTGTTAAGTCACAAAATGTCAGAACGTGAAACAAGTACTATATTTCTTACAACCGGTTTAACCGGAAGTTGACACTATTGGAAAGATAATAAAAATCGAAGATAGGGACATGTAAGCCGTTTGGCTCTAAGACGTATTGTTAGAAAGCTAGACGCTGTCAAAGTTCAAAAATCTCATTTTTCAAGAGTCAAAATCTCGGAAACTGTTTAGTATAGACTAATAATGCTTTTATTAAAAAATGTTCAGAATTTTATGCAGCATCCAAAAAAATTATATAAAATAGGGGTATCCATTTAAGATTTAGATCTTACCCCCCTCCCTCCTAGGGGCTTGAAGTAACAAGATTGACAATATACGCAAAAGATGTCCCCCTCGAAATAAAAATCGACGGGTCCGAGCGTTTTTTTTTTTAATTAACGTGGAACCAGATATTTAGCCTGTTTCGTTTTAAATGGGGAACCCTGTATAAATGTTACAGTATGACATAGAACCTTGAGGTTTGGCACACAAGAGCAAGCATAGACAAAAGTACAAAAGATAAATTCAAAATACAACTTTTTTTCATCGTGTACAATGTACATTTGTACAGCGTACACGTTTTAATAAATCTCAGACATTTTTAACGACGCAAAAGTAAAGCGAACTTGATACTTTAATGAAGTAGCAGAAAAAATTTTAACAAGGCAAAAAAACTAATTAAGCAAAGAAACGATTTCATTTTCCAAGACGAAGTTAGATTTTTTAATTAAAGAACGCCGACGAGCCCTATCTCGGTTGGCCTTAAATCATTTATTTGTTTTTCTTGCAATAAAATTCGTTTTTCTGACCTTTTAATAGCGACAACTCCAGGCGAAAACCCACAGTGCACAGTAATATAAATAGTACCTATACAGGGGTATGATAATGAATCGCTCAGACCCGTCAAGTTTGTACAATCATTGCCGCTGTAGTAGGTACTGCAGATAACCTTTCGGTATGAAAATATCACACCTTATTTAAATATTAAGTAAAATGATTTTTGGAATTATTGTGGTCTCGTGTTTCTGATGATAAAGTGGCGCTACTGCCTTTGAAATAACGAAAAAAAATCCCGTCGAAAGCTTCCGAAATAAACTTTCTGGTAATCCGCGTTTCGAAACACAGATTTTCATTCGTTACTCGCTAACATCGAAAGGTATTAAAACTTACCACACCAAAGCTAACTTTTATTAAATCGTTATTATCACCATTACTTCCTCCTTATAAGGAGACCTTACTTTAATATAAGTTAAATCCGTCTGGAAACGTTTTCTACTTTGGACAGAAATATTGTAGAATTCACAATCTAACATTGATGCGGAGAAATGTTTAGAGTGCCTTTTGAGGTAAGACTTGTTTTGTTGAAAGTGCATTTTTATAATGTAATTTATATGCCGAAGAATGTTGAGTACCCTTTAACTTCAAGTGTCCCTTACAAACCTTTATATATAATGATTTGAATTGCTATCGGAGGATAATGAAAGAAATAAGGGACAAATTTTGCCTTGTTACTAAGTATGTATATCCCTAAACATATCCTTTAAATGTCAAACAGTTGCAAATGCGCCCCCGAACTTCCTACAATTGGTTTGATCTAACTCGACAAAGGACAAAGGTACATTCCATTTATTGTGTAAATTAGAGCAAACTAGGTTAGAGAAAGGTCGAATCACTCCCACAGAGATGGACTAGCCCGAAGCGAAGGAAACCGTACAGAAGTCAAAACAATAAGACCCCTTTTTAAAGATTTCAAGATTTTGGCACTGTATAGAATTAATAATAATAATAATTTCACAAATTTGAGCCAAATACTGTGTAAAATAATATGAACCAATAAATATTGGAAATGTTCTTTTCAGAGGATTTTCAAAAGTTTCCTGGCAGGGAACGTTTTTCTATGTCCACTAACAATGTAAATCCAAGAATTATTTACCCCCGCCACCACAAGAAGGGGGTATTATTTTGAAGCAAACCTGTAACCTTTATTAATGATCTTTTAGATCGATAGCACATCATCGAAATTTACTGTGGAATTTAGAACGCTGAAGAAAAACGCCGCTGTGTAAAAATTACAGATAAAATTAATATACCTATTTTTTAGGTAAAATAAATTAAATTTGACAGTACATAAAATCCTAGATTTCTAATTTCTATAGATGCTCGTATCTTTTAGAACAGCCACTTAAAGCACTTTATTTTCGGTCTTTATTGGGACATAGACCACTAAACATTGTTTTCCTTGGATCGCAAGAAGCAGAAAATCGACTTGGAAACTTCAAGTTAGAGCGGTTCATGTCACCATGACATTTCTAAAGATGTAAGTGGGTCAACCCAGAAGCTATCAACATTCAGTAGGAAGAAAATGTTATGGCAAAATTCGATAAAACTATGACTTAATTTGTACTCAACTGTAACTCAACTATACCAGTACTACCACTATTTGAGGTATTTCTTGAGAAATTACCTAAAACCGTTTTTTTTTTTAACTTCAGGCCATGATGAGCCATATGACCTGTACTACGACAATGAAGACGAACAGGAACGACCAAGGATTACAACTTTTGTTCAGTCTTTGGCAAATTACTCCAATACCATTCCCCCACCCTCCAGCGACCCAGATGCACCTAGTCGTCCCACCAAAGGGGCCCAAATGGGCACCCTTATCGGGGTCTATCTGCCTTGCATTCAGAATATTTTCGGCGTCATTTTGTTTATTCGTCTTACCTGGGTAAGTTACGTTTATTATTATAGAATTATAGAGAATAAAACCAATTTGTTGTTAGTTACGTTTAGTGGGATTATAGCCAAGCCACTGTTTAGATATGGAATATTATTAACCATTCATAAATAGTTTGTTCTTTTTTAAATTCAACTTTAAGATATATGTACATACATACATACATGATATAGGTATTTAATTTTAGGTTGTGGGAACAGCAGGGGTTATATGGGGCTGGATGATTGTGTTTACATGTTGTTGCGTAACTATGTTAACCGCTATCTCAATGTCAGCCATCGCTACAAATGGTGTAGTTCCGGGAGGAGGTAGCTACTTTATGATATCCCGATCAATCGGTCCCGAGTTTGGTGGTGCAGTCGGTATGCTTTTCTATACCGGTACGACCTTAGCAGGCGCCATGTACATTGTTGGTGCCGTTGAAATCGTACTGGTAAGTTTCCCTACTTTATTAATTATTTCTATTTTAAATTAAATTTTAAGTTACAGGCACGTAAACATCATTAAAATAGTTTCAGTTTGTACAGGGTGGCCAACTAAGCGGCTGTATCTCAGGAACCGTTAATCGTACAGCTTTCGGAAAAAAAATGATATAAGTAAAGCGATCATGAGAAAATTCTGGAAATTACTTTCAAGTTCCTCATTTCGCCGCAAGGGGGAACAATTGAAAATTATTTTTTTTTAATTTTAAATTTCTCCGAAAATTCCCATATTAAGGTATAACTCTGATTACATCATTGGAAAGATTAGATAATTCTGCATCATTTTGGTTTAAGGCTCGTTGGCGTACCGACCTTGATAAGAGTGGGGGAAGCTATTGAATGTGTAAACATTAAAATCGTTGTAACTTCTAAACGACTTATCCGATTTAACTAAATTTAAGCTTTTTTGGAAGAAAAAGGTTAGTACCTTCAATCGTCGTATCCAATGGTATACGATAGTTTCTAATAAAATTGCTAGAGGGCGCAATTTGTAATAATAACAGTTTTTTTGATTTTATCCCGAAAATTCAAATCATACGGTATAACTATGACATCATATTCGAAAAGTAGATTAAATTTGCAAGAAAAAATGTAGAGACCGCAGTTCGATATTGTTGTTCGTTTCAGAATTATTGCCAAAACAATAATTTTTAATTCAAATTGCGCCCTCTAGCAAATTTATTAGAAACTATTGTGTACCATTGGATATGACAATTAAAGGTACTTACCTTTCTCTTCCAAACGACCTTACATTTAGTAAAAATCGGATAAGTCGTTTAGAAGCTACAGCGATTTTAATGTTTACACTTTCAATAGCTTCTTCCACTCTTATCAAGTGAAAGTGTAAAAATTTAAATCGCTGTAACTTCTAAACGACTTATCCGATTTTACTAAATTTAAGGTCGTTTGGAAGAGAAAGGTAAGTACCTTTAATTGTCATATCCAATGGTACACAATAGTTTCTAATAAAATTGCTAGAGGGCGCAAATTGAATTAAAAATTATTGTTTTGGCAATAACTCTGGAACGAACAACAATATCGAACTGCGGTCTTTACATGTTTTCTTGCAAATTTAATCTACTTTCCGAATATGATATCATAGTTATACCGTATGACTTGAATTTTCGGTATAAAATCAAAAAAACTGTTATTATTACAAATTGCGCCTTCTAGCAATTTTATTAGAAACTATCGTGTAACATGGGATACGATGATTGAAAGTACTTACCTTTCCCTTCCGAACAAGCTTAAATTTAGTAAAATCGCATAAGGCGTTTAGAAGTCACAGCGATTTTAATGTTTACACATTCAATAGCTTCCCCCACTCTTATCAAGGTCGGTACGCCAACGAGCCTTAAAGAAAAATGATGCAGAATTGTCTAAGCTTTCCAATTATGTAATCAGAGTTATACCTTATTATGGGAATTTTCAGAGAAATTTAAAATTAAAAAAATAATTTTCAATTGTGCCCCCTTGCGGCGAAATGAGGAACTTGAAAGTAATTTCCAGAATTTTCTCATGATCGCTTTACTTATATAATTTTTTTTCCGAGAGCTGTACGATTAACGGTTCCTGAGATACAGCCGCTTACCTCGCTTAGTTGGCCACCCTGTACACGAGTGCAATTTTAATAATTAAAATAGTGTAAGATGAAAATATAGCTACATTGGTTATTCGAAAGTGTAAGTTGCTGTCAGAATGTAATATATTTTTATTAAGGAGTCGTGTTTTCCCAACAGCTTGTTCTATTTGATTAATTGTTTTTCGTTGAACAAGTTATTTGCAGTTTACGTCAACAATTTTAATAAGAATGCTTACATTGTTATCAAACGTCCTATACCTATCATACAATAAAATAAATAAAAATACAAAAAAAATTAAAATACCTTTCTCTTTTTGGGTTTCCTTTTGTACCTTTGACAGGCTGTTTTTTGTTCTCGTTTTCTGAATTTGTTCAACTCGTGTCAAAGCATTTTATTAGCATATTCTCGGTGAAACACGAACATTTTTTTAAAATTCTTTCATATTTTCTTTTAACGTAATGAAGCCACAATAATTACAGACAGATACCAGATTTTTGCAGTAACATTTTAATTACGTTTTTAGGTTTATATGGCACCAGGGATCACACTCTTCGGTGAAATATCGGATGATGTTGTTAAATTTAACAACTTTCGGGTTTATGGGACTTGCCTACTTGTCGTTATGGGTATGATCGTTTTCGTGGGGGTCAAATTCGTTAACAAGTTTGCAGCAGTGGCCCTCGCTTGTGTCCTCTTATCCATTATTGCAGTTTATGTTGGCATCTTTACAAACTTTAATGGCAACGACAAACTTCAGTTAGTATAAAATTTTATTTTAATTTAATGTAATATTTTTTTCCTTAATTATCCAAAATATAAGTACAAACTGTTTATATAAATATAAAACAATTTTCAGTATGTGCGTGTTGGGAAATCGTCTGCTAAAAGTGAAAACGATAGATCATTGTACGAACAACACAAATGGGCCTTTGTACAAAATGTTTTGTCCTAATAACACATGTTACCCATACTGGCAGAAGAACAATCTCACTATCGAACGCGGTATCAAAGGACTGGCCTCTGGCGTATTTTTCGGTAAAGTACCTACTAACTTTTGCCCTTTAATTTAAATACTTATTTAATTCTTTGTAGATAACATTTACCACAGTTTCTTGGAACAAGACCAATTTATATCAAAAGGCAACCTTCCACCGGACGTTGAAAATTTGGGAAAAGATAATTATGCGCAGATAGTGAACGACATCACTACTTCGTTCACTATTTTGATCGGCATTTTCTTCCCCTCTGTAACTGGTATTATGGCGGGGTCCAACCGATCTGGTGATCTCAAAGACGCACAAAAATCCATACCGATTGGAACAATTTGCGCTATTCTGACTACTTCAACGGTGTACTTATCATCGGTGCTATTATTTGCTGGTACTGTCGACAATTTGCTTCTTAGAGACAAGTACGTATTTGTTAATTAATTCATTGACAAATTATTCACTGATATGTTTTTTAGGTTTGGTAGCTCCATAGGAGGACGACTTGTGGTAGCTAACATGGCCTGGCCAAATCAGTGGGTCATTCTCATAGGTTCCTTCCTGTCTACTCTCGGCGCTGGCCTGCAATCTCTTACAGGAGCACCCAGGTTACTTCAAGCCATAGCCAAGGATGAAATAATTCCATTTCTTTCACCATTTTCCGTTTCTTCCTCTCGTGGGGAACCTACCAGAGCCTTAATTTTGACCCTACTGATTTGTGAGTGCGGAATTCTGTTAGGCAACGTTGATGTACTAGCTCCTCTACTCTCGATGTTCTTTTTGATGTGCTACGGATTTGTCAATCTCGCTTGTGCCTTGCAAACATTACTAAAAACTCCAAATTGGAGGCCACGTTTCAAATACTACCATTGGATCCTTTCCTTTTTGGGAATGTCTCTCTGCATCGCTGTTATGTTCATGACATCTTGGTATCTGGCCTTGCTTGCTATGGGTATGGCTGGAGTTATTTATAAATACATCGAATACCGAGGGTAAGAATTTTTGAATTGTACATTACGTAATAAATAACTTCGAAATTATTAGTGTGAATTTTGAAAATATAACCTTTACTTTTAGCGCTGAGAAAGAATGGGGCGATGGAATCAGAGGTCTGGCCCTTTCAGCAGCTCGATTCTCCTTACTTCGTCTAGAAGAGGGTCCACCTCACACCAAGAACTGGCGTCCACAAATCCTATTGTTGATTAAACTAACACCAGACCTTCAGCTAGAGCATCGACGGTACGTGTCATTCGTCTCTCAGCTCAAAGCTGGCAAAGGTCTCACTATCTGTGCCTCTGTTATTGGAGGAGATTATACTGAAAAAGCTTTGGACGCAACGCGAGCAAAACAAACACTGAAAAGTGTCATGGAGGAAGAAAGGGTCAAGGGCTTTGCAGATATTCTTGTTGCTAAGAAAGTTTCTGAAGGATTGTGCAATTTGTAAGTAATTATATTGGACACCTACCTAAAGAGATAACTAAACAAATACATTTTTAGGGTGCAAACGTCAGGGTTGGGAGGTTTGAAGCCTAATACAATCATTCTAAGCTGGCCCTATGGTTGGAGGGACAATGCAGAAGAGGAAAAGGCGTTTGAATACACAGTGCGTACTCTTACAGCCGCAAAAATGGCCCTGCTCATACCAAGGGGTATCGATTTCTACCCAGACAACACTCAAAAGATTAGTGGAAATATCGATATTTGGTGGATAGTACACGATGGAGGTCTACTCATGTTAATACCATTTTTGCTCAAACAGCATCGCACATGGAAGAACTGTAAATTACGGATTTTTACTGTAGCGCAGTTCAATGACAATTCTATCCAAATGAAGAAGGATCTCAAGACATTTTTGTATCATCTCCGAATTGAAGCAGAGGTTGAAGTTGTTGAAATGGTTCGTACATTAGTAAAACCGTAAAATGATTTCCTTATTATACCCGTTTACGTCATATTATTTAAAAGTTTGGTATAGCACAAAAATGATTCAACCTAAGCATACCATATTTGGTGTTATATAATATTTAAAAATAGATTTTCTTTGCATTCTCAGCATATTAAATGTGATACTTCTGAATTCCTTAACAATATCTCATTTTAAGTTTTAGTTAGTTAACATTATCCTTATTTTCTTGTTTAGTCCGACAAAGATATATCAGCATATGCCTACGAAAGAACTTTAGTCATGGAACAACGTACCCAAATGTTGAGGGAACTTCAATTAAACAAAAAACAAAGTTTAGGAGTGGTAAGTTTTATTTTGCACTTTTCCTAATGCATTTAATTTCAAAGAAACAGAAAACATTGGATAGTTTGAATGCACAAACTTTTCAATTTTTCTGTTAAATATTTTTTAATTCAATGATTGATTTTTTGAATTTGATTCTTAATAATTTTTATAAGACGCTTACGAATGGTGGATTAGAAGAAACGCTGCCTCTGGTAAATTAGAACCTCTCATTCGTTCTAATTCATTTCTGCATCTCTTGTTTTTTCTTTATCACGATTTTTTTTCAGTTTCTTCATTGTTTTATCATCTAAACGTGCTAGTTAACAAGTTGTCGACCAGCACCAAAGAAAATTTTTTCTTTTTTCTATATTGGTTCGATTGAATATTTTTCAAATATAATTCTCTTTGGAGCAGTCGTTCTTAAAACTTCTATTTAAAAAACAAATCAATTCTAGGTGCAATCGGTGGTTGATCAGCATCACGCAATTGAAAAAACTCCTTCCAAAGTAAGATTTGAAGATCCAAAACCTAATGAAAATAGTGACAACAAAAAAGAAAACGCGTCTGAACCAACAAACGAGGTAGGTACCTACTACTATCACTAGTATTTGTTTCTTCAGAACAAAAAACAGATCGATACGGACAAGTAGTATCAGCTATTTAAATTTGCCTTTTTCCAGTTAAAAAATACATACACATTTTTAGCCTAATGCCAAAGAAGATTGTGAAAATAACACAAAAGAAAAGGAAGATGGCGCATCCGAAAAAGAAAGCCTAAAGGAACATAACGTAAATGACGATAATTTGACAGAGGACGAAAGCATCTCCCTGTAAGTAAAATAGCAAGCAAGTTTCTGTATCAAAAGAAATCTTATTATAACAGCTTTTTTTCTGCGAACGCAATTTTCCCGTCAAATGAACGCCTTTCTCTTGTTGCTTCCCTAAAAAATATCGTGTTTACGATTTTATTTGCATATTTGTTTATGTCTTATTAAATTATACTTTTTTGTAAACTGCAGGGAAGCAGATACATTAAAACGTCTGCACACGGCAATGAGGCTAAACGAAACTATACGAAGCAGGTCAAAGGATTCACAACTCGTCATTATGAATTTACCAAGTCCGCCTAAGTCCCCTATACCTGGAAAGGAAACTTATTGTAAGTATTTGATGTATTTTTGCAGTAAACCATTTTACGACACAGACTTTTCTTTCCTACCCGACACCCGACGTGCTTTGGTGCATGTATGTAACTTCAAAAATGAGGTACATAAATATATTGAAAGTAAAATAATTTCTTTCAGATTTGGACTTTTTGGAAGTGTTATCGGAAGGAATGGAAAAAGTTCTAATGGTGAGAGGTGGCGGCCAAGAAGTGATCACCATTTATTCATAATCTATTAAAACTTCACCAACTTTTCTGGTGATGAATTGGGTAGCCAAAAAGCTAATTTTAATAATAAATTATTAATCAAAGAGGACCGCAACGTAAATTAAAAGTTATTGTTAACGATAAATAAGCCTTTTTAAGGCGTTTACAGTATTTCAAAAGTATATAAGTAATAGAAAGTTATTGAAAGGAATAGTGATTAAATAACCAAAGAGATTATTTATTCTTCTTAATGTTATAGATTGTATCCGAGATCCGACGAACATTAATTATGTCTAGATGTACCTGTCGCTAAGGTTCGGATTTCGTCGGGATTCTTTATCCTCACACTGTTTTTAATCAAAATGATTATATTATTCCATGAAGTGCTCATTTTTCTACGAGAACTATACCGGCCATATAATAGTGAGTCATACGATTTTTCTTTATTAAAAAATTAGCCAGATAGCAGTAATTTTTTCGAAAAAATACTAGTATTTGGATAACTAAACTATCGCTTCAAAAATTTGTAGATTTAAACACCTTTAATAATAATTGATAATCGAGTCTAAGGCCATACACATTATTGTCACTGACTTAAACATGTATTAATTTTAACGTTGTTATACGTATAAAAAATTAATTCTTTTGAGTTGGTTTACTAGGACTGATAAAAAAAACTTAAGCCGACTCTGGAAACTGACTACGTTCAACACAGCCAGCGAAGGCTTCTTTCTACACGATTTTTACACAGGCTGCGTTTTATTAGGGTGGCTGAAAAGTGTTAACCTTACTTCACGAAGACTTGAGAATGATATCTCTCTTTATTCCATTAGGTATCCACGTATCGCTGTAAACCTCCTAACACTTCCGCAGCTAACGCATCGTTTTTGTCAGGGCATTCGGAAACTGTTTTTACATTGTCAAAACAGGGACGAAATATTCTAATTTCTAAAATTTTCAAAAAAATTAACTCGTCTATCTACTTAGTTGTACGAGTATCTACCTACCTATCCAGTGTTTAGACTCATCGGTTTTAGGCCACAATTAAAATGTTTAGAATACTTTAAGAGCAAACACTAGTGACGCCGTCGTCCATTTTGTTTTTTAATCAATATTTCGCTACTTCGTTTTATCCAAAAATCGGCCCCCTCTATGCAGTACAATTACCTACAGGTTTACGTTAAAAAAGGGTTGAATTCATAAGTTAATAAAAGCAGAAAAAGAAATATGTGCAATTTTTTTTTCAACGAAAAACTTGAAAAAACTGCTCAGAAAATGAAATGGCGAATGGGTCACCAGTGTTTGCCCTTAGTAAAATAAAGATAGTAGATAAATATTTTCAAGTTAAAGTAATATAATACAATATGGACTTTATTATTTTTAAGATAGACGTATTTATTTGACGCGTAAGTTAGAAATAAAATAACCGTAAGTATAGGTATCCATGGTTATGTTAACTGTAGAACCTGCAGTATGTAACACCAGTAAGGACGTCTCAATTTGACAATGTTTTCCTGAACAATAAAATAACATAACAATGAGATTCATAGGATCAATAGGATCCAAAAATTCTTGTGTCAAATTTCATATACACTGATTTTTTTTAATGGATCTTAACAGTTAAAACTATAAAATATAGGGGCACATTTCTTTAAAATACCTTTCTTTAAAAAATCTTTTTTTTTCCGAGGAATTATCGCTTGTGGGCTCCTGTATTTTTTTTAATACATTGTGTACTAAATTTATAGTCCTTGTCCAGATGATGTTTTTTCGCTATTGACAAAATAAAAAAATAAGAAAAAGCGTACTACGATTTTTTGCTTATGCTTATCAACCATGTTTTATTTTTGTGACACACAAAGGGGGAAAACCATATTTTCAAGGACTGATTCTTTTAACTGATATTTCGTACTTACTATTATACTAGTCAAATATCGACTATTCTGTATACTAGAAAAATTTATTTTTATTCAATAAACATGCATGCTTAAAATGTAGAAGCATTTAAGGAACACTTGACTTTATTGTGTGGTACGTACGTATAAAGTGTAAATACAAGTACTCGTATGCCCAAAATTATTGCACATATTATTTTGAACAAGAAATGTAAGATGTACTTATATTAGGCCGGTTTTGAAATAAAACGAAAAACTAACGGAATAGTAATAAGAATAAGTTCTAACTGCCAAACACATCAATTTCATAACGGTCAATAATTTTGGACACAACTGTACATTTTGCGTAAAAATACTTTATATAAAAAATCCATAAGTAAGCAATATTAACATTATAATATTTACAGCATTGTGTATCTAATTGTCAAATTACGAGTGATAGATATGTATAGTTAAAAATACTGAAAAACGTACAATCTTATGGTACGAAAACTTTCTTCCGTGTTATATTTAGGCGACGTACTATATTTTCTGCGCTAAATGTTGTCAAGATCAACAGGGTGTATCCAAAAACATTTGACCTTTTCCCTTAGCTCTATTTTTATAGGAAATTATTTTTATTCTTAAAAAATATAGTTGTTGCATAGTTTTTAAATAGTTTTTTATAACTCAAATCTACAAAGTGCTAATGGATTTGAGTAAATTTTGAAAATCTAGACCTTTTTTATATTAAAAAAATTTCTACTGAAAACCTGAAGTCAATCAAAAAACGCTCTCTAAGAGAAGTATGAAAGTAGTTATCTATGATTAAATTTTAAATAAATTTTTTATTCTTGTTGAATCTTTATAATAATATACACAGATATATTTATTGATGTTGATATTTAACTTATATTTCTTTGGAACACCCTGTATTGCCATATTTCGGGAAGCACGCCCCTCTGAAGCTGAGATGGCTCGTGTACGGCTCGAGGACCTGGGGGTTATATCCCAAATTCAAAGCTAATTATAGCATTATGTCACAGAGAAAAATATATAAAAACATTTATTGGCTGTGTCAGAGAAGGTTAGAAGAGAGTATTAGATATTAAGAATCAAAAAATGTTCCTTAAAGACTGTTTATATTAGGTACAATTGCAAGTAAAATTGCCTATAAGCATGCGCTTTGATGACTATTTAATCAGCAGATGCAATTTTACTCATAAAAAACGACCATTTAATTGCATCGCATGAAGTGGCATGCAATCATTACACCTAATGTAAACAGGCTATTAGTCCCTTTACCCTCCTTTAGTTTGAGCCACCCACACTCCTCACGTTCTGTCTAATGTTTTAGTATAACAATTTTTGTGATAATAGAAATCTATTTTCGACAATCAATTTTGGATATTAAGTATATCATTAATGCACACAGTAGATTATGAAAACTCAAAAATTTTTTAATTCAAAAACGTCATTATTAAAGAACAGTAAAATGGCTGATGTTCTATATTAACCAGTTCGTAGGGTGGCAATTTTTTTTTTACCAAAACTATATTTAACTATTAGGGTTTAAGTACATATTTGTGATTTGACGAAATTAATATATGATGAGGCATTTTGCTATAAATTTCTTTGATAACTAAGTTACACTGGCCGGCAAAATTTGTACGCTTTTGCCTCCGGACAAAATAATGTTGTACTTTTTGCTCAGAGTTTAGAAAACGGTTTAGAGACAAAATAAGCTAAAGGGCGGTTTCTATTCTCTTTCTACAACCTTGCATACTATACATACCGCTGTAAGTTACTTAGATTGTGATTTGGTTTGACTTCAAAGCACGTGAACTCTACATATCTGCTTGTTTTCAATTTTACACGCTTTAACAATTCTGGATCTGGACTCTGTGTAAAAATGTAGGTAATGATTTTATTTCTGGGGTATTATAAGCGTACAAAACTTTGTAAATCGGTGTTTTTTTCACGTGGACTACTCTCGCATAGTAAGAATAGTGCACAGTAATAGTGATCTAAACTAGCCTTAAAACGTAATCTCAATTTTTGTATTTGTATGTAATCGATGTGCCAGCTCCGAATTTGTTTTATCAAAATTTATCGCATTTTGGGCGTTTCTTTATTTGATTTAAGGGTAGCTACTTGAAAATGTGTTGTGCTAATCATTTTGTAGTACCTGCGTATCGATTTTCTTATTTCAAATGTTCATTATATAGTTGAATTCACATAAACTTTTAACGCCGTGACATTTCAGTTCTGTCATACTTGTCAAATATTGCAGCAACTCATAAAATATAAATTTCTAATGGCTAAATTTAATAAGTATAATTGTACTGCACACAAAGTATGTCTATCTTGTATTATTTCATACGATTAAAAAGAGATAGAAATAAAGAGTTGACCGAACAATTCCAGAAAAGAAAAAGAAAAAACACTGACCAATCTCAGCTGTATAAGAAATTTAGTAAGTTGGTGAAATCTAAAGTAACTAGAAAATGACAAGTCTTGACATTTGGCATTAAAAGTTTATGTGAATTCAACTATAGTCGATGAATTAATGCAGAAAAGTGACAACATATTATTCAGTTAAAAAAGAACCAAATTAAGAAGCAATAGCATTGATACCTACAGTCGAAATTGCAAAATGATTAATACGAACTGTATGTCCCAAACAGTAAAACTATTAAAACGAGAATACATTCTAAATTTCGAACCCAGTCCCATGTAACCTATTGAAATCCAGCATCTGAACTTAAATTAATAATAGGTAATACCTTAAACTGCTTGGGACACGGATATTTTTATTTATAATAGGTACTTTAAATGTACACGCCCAATGAAAATTTTGGTAAAAGTGTGGAGCGATTAGCTAGTGACAGATTACGCCATTTTTACATCAACCAATTATGGCTGTTGGTGCCTCTAACTTTAAGCGGTGGCGTTGTAGTTGTTAAACACGATACTTTACGAATTTTCGCTCTTAAAAATAGGGCCTTGGACATGGTAATAGTACTTTTAGACGTACTTCCTTTAACCGGCATTTTGTATAGGTGTATAAATATTCTTATACTACTTATAATAAGTTTAAAAAGCATAGTTTCAAGTAAAGTTTATATACAAAATATTATTCAGAAGAAAGTGTCTTAATATTGTGAAAGTTTAGCACCTGTCAAATAAAAGGTATACGAGCAATTTACCAGTGTGGAAGCTCCAATATCATATCATATGCCTCGCGGCGAGCTAGACGTTACCGGATACCCGGTTACAGCAAGTTTGCGACGGGCCTTATAATACAAAAAAAAAACTTGTTCCAATATAGAGACTTAATTCCAGACGCTGTATATTGTTGGGAGTTTTCGCACTTGTCACCAGCTTTTATCGCAACATTTATGTAACGGAGCGTTTGCAGTACACCCATTTAAATCGCGGCCAAAAGGGCGTATGTCTAAAATGTGCTGTAAAGTCTTAAAGTGCGATTGAATTCGTACCATGTTAGATAATTATTTTACTAGAAAATTTATTTAAAAAAATTTGGTTGTGGTGCCATATATTATTATTAGATATAAATAAATGTATAGTTACGTTGTACTTGTTGTCCTAGGTCCTACTTTAGTGGACTTTGTTAAATCTTTTTTAAATTTTATGTGAAACTTGTTTTAGTCCATTTTTTAAAATGGCGGCAAATATGTTCTTTATTATTCCTATTACCTATATAAATGATTATTATTACTATTATTATTATATTATTATTGACAATGTGTTCATTGGATAAAAATATAAGAAATAAAAACTTATAATAGTAAAATGTCTGGTTTTCTTTCCCTTGCACCGGACCAGGCAAGTATATACAAGCATGTCAACATATTTTTTTGCGAAATTATGATTACTGACTTTTTTACATGTTAAAAAACCCAAAAGATATATTGAATCATGGCCTATGGGTTTGGATTTTAGGGTAGCTAAGCTATAAACAAAGCAATATAATGATTATTATAATTCTGGGGGATATAACTCAAAAACATAAAAAAATATTTGCTTTTGATGCTAAGCTACACCGAGAAAAAATAAGCTTTCCACCTTACCTAAAAACCTAAGGAAACACAAATATAATAAAAAAATTTCATTGAGCCACCCTATATAGATGACTCAAGGTTAATGACATTAGAGCGTGTTAATTAAAAGCACTCTGGTTGATAAGAGAAACGTTTATTTCTATTTACACCAACAACAGAATATAAAAGTCTTTGTTCGCTTCATTGTTCCGCTAAAACCTCAAAGTGAAAATAAAGGTTGATCCTTTTTGTTCCAGTAACGACACAGATCTTGACCTAATTTGCCGTAGGTTGCATTGCGTATAGAATATTTATTAAAAATTTAAAAGGTAAGGAGCGCCATCTCGTAGGCAGCTCTGTAATAAAACGTGAGGTGGAAAAGCAGAAATATAATCGGTCTAGGTTAGCAAATTGACCGCCAAAGATCAGAAACTATGGAGGACTTGAGGTAGGGGGCCGATCGCAATGCATTGGATTCTGTCCCAAATTAGCATCGGTAATTCAGCTTTACGAGTCGTCGTAAGATGGCGCTCGTGTTCGAAGTGGGCTATCTATGGACGCCATAACACTATTTTTATTTAAATTAGTTCTTTAAGGAACAAATAAGGAATTTTATATGAATTTACACTTACTTTGTTATACTTATTAGTAAACTCGGCCTGTATAAAGTTCCAATGATGCTTGGTTTTTAAAATACAGGGTATTAAACATTCTAGCTATACCTTTGGAGCTAGAAAAATACTTATTTGGCTGCGTTTCCTTTCTGAAATAGATCCTGTCTTACACCCCGACACAAAGCAAACTCTACTTTCATAAATTGTACCATTATTCATTGTAAATATGGAAATCAATTACAATACAACTTTATTTGTCTCGTCTTGTCTTCAAACGTTATTTGTTATTTCGAAAATAAAATGTCAATTTGTCAAAAGTAAAAAACGAAGAAGACACCAGCTCACTTGCGACGCGAGAGCATCTATCGGCCAATAGCGAACTAACCAAAAAACCGGGACAGAATTTGAAAATGCTGCCATTGTCGATCGGCCTCCTACCCTCTAGTTCTCCATATCAAAAACCAATAATCCACACACGGCAATCTAGGTCCAGTGCTACCATCTATAGGGCAAACCAAGATGATAAAAATATGTGGGAAAAAGTAGGTAACTGTTTTAAATGATAGAAATTTCAACAAATAAATCAATTCGTCTATAATATATATTTGTGCAAAGAATAGACCAAACCCTAATAAATGTAATGAAAATGCGTATAAAAAAAATATGTCAACTATCGGGATCTATATTATAAGCAAAAAAAATTCAGGGAGAACATGTTTGCATATCGGATAGCGGTCTCTAGGAAGATCATTATTAACTCACTTCTCACTCCAAAAGTAAAACTATAGAAAAAATAAAAAATTATAAATGTATTATTAAGTATTATATATTCACACAGTTACTTTAGAATAGAAAAACAAAATGTTATGAAATGTTAAAAATAAACCCTACTTACTAGACGACCTAAAAATACTGACTGGATACTCAACTTAAACACATAACACCCATTATGTAGCTAAATTATATCATTTTCCACTACACAATGTTTAATATTTTGTTAATAGACAATATTTTGATTTATAACACTTATAATAAGCACAATAAACTTATCAAACACTAAGTAACAATAAGTCTTGGCCCACGCGTAAACATTTTTGGGAGAAAAACGTTGGGGCCAAAACTAATATTTTCTATCAAAAAACATTAAAAAAAATTCTAAAAAAAAATATGTTATCTTATATGGCATTAAGTAAAATATGTTAGGTATACTAAATGGAGCAAGGAATATTTCATATTATGTAATCAAAAATATAAACTTTTAAGAGCCAAAATATACATAAGAAAAAATAGTTATCTGATGGTAACTAAACATACCTTAAATACATGGAATGATACATATAAATGCTTTAAAAATGTGTTTATGTAGACGTAACACCTTTCCGAGCTACTAGCAGGCTTAGAGTAGGGTTCTTCTTTATGTAGCTTACTGCTTTCTTATGAGTTACCATTGTAAAGTCATAACCATTACACTCAAGTATTTTATCATGAACTCTTAACCCTGCTCTTGATGCTGGACTAGACTCATGAACTTCAGTTACGTAAATACCCTGCAATATTTTGGTTGATTGATTAACAAGAACTTTCACATTCACGTCTTATAAAGGTAATGGTGTGACAACTATTTATCGATGCACAACCCTAGCGCTTGACGGTTTATTTGTGACTGACATATCCATGAAAATAATTAGAGACAGAGATACTAACAGGTGAATTCTCGATATAAGAAATAACACTCTCCAAAGAGAACGGTAGGTTGCAGTTAAGAGTTAAACCTACTGTTCACTTAGGGAACACAACTTCTGGAGTTGAGGATTCACCCAAGATGTCTTACATTATCCGTGTATCCTTGAGGGCTTTTATGATAGTCCTGGTCTATGCCACCTCCAATTTTAAAGCCACACCTCATTTGGTCGCCACACACTTCCTTGTGTAAAATTATAGGAATCTAAAACCAAAACAAGGTTTGCCTTATTTCTGTTATAAATCACTTGGTGAGAAAGCTTGATAAATTAACACTGCAGAATCTTTCGTCTTCGCCCTACTAAGATGTAAGTACAAAAACCCTTAAATAACAAGGCACAAACCCCTAGATTACCGATAAATACCAGCATTATACCTTTATAAATTAGGAACTTGTAGTAATACTAAATGTATGGGTAAAATATGAGTCATAAAGGGGCCACTTAAAAACTACACCCATGTAAACACTTACGCTTAAGCACTCCATGGCCGTTCCGGCCTGGTGTTGAAACGCCATTTTAGCACACATCTTGAAACTAAAATATCTGTTTTGCAGTTTCTCGAAAAATGATGAGTATTTATTTAGTTTTTGGCACAGAAATTTATTAATTGCAAATTAAAAGCACTTTTTAGCGTTTCTAATAGCACAGAACAAAAACGGTTTGTAGGGTCGTCGGGTGGTAAATATTAATGGCCGATGACACAGAGGAATGATAGGGATGCGACTGATTCACAGAATAAAAAGAGGTTGCTGTTCCTTTTGTAGGAAATATAAAAAGAATACAACTGTAGAAATAATAGGTTTGTTCCAAATGAAAGTTCTCCAAATCATTTCTGTAGATATAAATGCAATAGGGGGAACTTTAGCTTTGCAAGAGGGAAATTAATTCACATAAACACCATAAAAGGTATATATTTGAGCACTTGAGCAGCATTTCCTGGTCAGACGCGTTTAGACAGGGTATTGAGATTGAGACGACACTCTTGGCTAAATCAAAAGTGTCAGGACCTTAAAATTTATATCGGCTGCCAATTATTTAAATTCTTTTTGTGTAATTTCTCCAGCGACAATCACAACATACCATTCATCATTCATCTATGAAAGACTTTACTTAATCAACTTACATATCCTTCCCAGAATGAGAAGAGTTCATATTATATGTATCCTTTAAACCATGAGGGGAATAAGTAGGGAGAATTCCCGACGCACCTAGTATGCGCTATATCCTCAATCAAAGAAAAATATGGTTAAGGCTGAAATGCTAGAGGCCATTGCAATCTTCGATCAGAACAGAACATTGTCTGTGAACTAGTAAGTAACCATTTTCTTTTCTGTGAGGACACTAGAACCTAAGTTTTTGTGGAGCAAATTAATGTTTTGTGGTATACCGGTAAAAATTTAAAATGTTTAATTTACCTTCAAGTTTTGTTCGTAAATCGTTAAATGCGCATAGAAAATATTTATCAACAGTGTTTGCACTATCGTCAGGTAATATAATTTATTTTATTTACTTTGATAATCGTCCTAATACGTTGTAGGTATATATTATGGCAAGGTAAATTCCGTAGCTTTCTATATTAATTTGTTTATCGGTTTACTTTAAGGACTAGGAAAATGCGGAGTAGCTGTAATAAGAGTTAGTGGAGCTCACGCTGGTGAAGCTTTAAAGGAACTTGCTAATTTAGAGGAGCCACCCACACCTCGAACAGCTTTGTTACGCAGCCTGAAACATCCCCTTACAAAGGAAGTTGTGGATAAAGGATTAATTCTTTGGTTTCCAGGTAATTTTACAAAGTTGTGTATCTTCTTTGGGTTTACCTAAGCTGTTTTTTTTTAGTATAATAAAATACAATTTGTTGTAGGCCCTAGAAGTTTTACTGGAGAAGATAGTTGTGAATTTTATGTTCATGGAGGATTCGCAGTAGTCAATGGTATTTTAGATGCTTTAGGGAGTTTACCAAATTTTAAACTTGCTGAGCCAGGAGAATTTACAAGACGAGCATTTCTCAATGGAAAGTTAAACTTAACTGAAGTGGAAGGCTTGGCAGATTTACTTCAAGCTGAAACTGAAGTTCAAAGAAAGCAAGTAAGTACATTTTGCATCTATTTGTCGTAATGTTTCTTGAGTTTGGTGTTGCACTTTGTTAAAAAGTCTTGGTGTAGGTGTTTAACCTTTTGTGTATTTTCAAAGGCATTTTTACAATTGCACGGATCTCTTAGCAAACTTTATCAAACGTGGAGGGAAATTCTAATGCACTCTGTTGCCAATATTGAAGCACAAATTGATTTTGAAGAAACTGATACTCTTGAGTATGGTCTTGTTGATAGGGTCCTGAAAGAAATTGAAGTGCTCCTAAAACAAATAAAGAGACACCTACAAGATGGCCGCAAGGGGGAGCTGTTAAGAAATGGTGTTAGAACGGTTATTCTAGGAGAACCCAATGTGGGAAAGAGTAGCTTATTAAACCTGTTATGCCAAAGACCAGCTTCAATAGTAACTCCCATATCAGGAACCACCAGAGACGTTATAGAGGTAACATTAAATATCAGTGGATATCCTTTAGTGTTATCAGATACTGCAGGCTTAAAAAACATTTCTCAAGACATCATTGAAATTGAAGGCATGTCAAGAGCAATGGACCTTTACAAGAAGACTGATCTTGTAGTTTTAGTGGTAGATTTTTTAAATTACTGCACATGGAAGAATAAAAATGAGTCTCAAAGTTTTGCTGACTATGTCAAAGTGTATTGCCAAGAATTATGTATATCAGACTTAATCAACAATGATTCTGAAGAGTATGATAATTTATTTACAAAACACTGCATTGTAGTTATCAATAAAATAGATTTGGCTAGTGAAGATAATGTGAATTCTAATGTTCCCAAAGAAGTGGTTCAGTTATCTTGTAAAAGTGAACATGGTATAAAGAACTTGGTGGAACTATTGGCCCAGCATATGAAAGTTTTGTGAGTACCATTTGAACTTCTTATATATATTCTATTTTGTAGCTAATGTATGTGTTGTACTTTGTATTACTGTATTTATAGTTATTTAGTAGTGTCTAAATAGTAATTTATTTGTGATTGTGATTACCTAATTTTATATACGATCTAATTGTCCTTTCAGATAACAGAAACAACATTTTCTTTTATAATTTGTTATTTTAAATTTATTTATATTTTTAGGTGTGGAGAACCATCTCAAGAACATCCAAGTATGAATCAGATAAGACACAAAGAGCACCTAAAAAATTGTCTGCATCAATTAGAATTATTTTTAGAAGAAGCGTCAAAGAGAGAGTCAGCAGATTTTGTAATAATGGCTGAATATTTAAGAAAGGCTTTAAAAAATCTTGGAAAACTCATTGGGACTGTTACAACTGAAGAAATACTTGACATTATATTCAGAGATTTTTGTATAGGGAAATAGAGAATAAAGACTTGTGTACAAATTGCTGTTTTATTTAATACAAAAAATCTTATTATAAAAATATTACCTATTTAATAAAAATATCTATTAATTTGTTTACCATAAAACACATTTATTTTGAGGATTCATTGGACTATCTTTTGGACAATTGTAGATTCGTGAGAATTCTTCGGAATTGCTTAGGGCTCCTATAACTCTAAAAAATTCATGTTACTTTATAATAAATGCCTGAAAAATTGATGCAACCAATATTATACCGGCCTTTTGTTGATTGCATTGAATCTTGTAGATTCCTAAATTTAAACATAGAGTTCTTTACTTTTACCGTGATGCTACTGTAGGCAGAGCCCTACCTATTTAAAATCCTACCTCTTATAGATTTTTACTTGATCTTTGTAATATAGTTCATTGATCTCCCTCTTACTGGCTATTACAAATTTGGGGAGGAAATCATTATCCTCACGATATTAAATTTGAAAATCGTTTCATAGAGGGCAGTGCTGTCATAACTTAAGCGTACTGATGCATTTATACTCACCTAAAAATACCTGGTGAATGTACTGACGTTTTTATTCTGCTTCTAGCAGTTTCAATTCTTTGTTTCCCGCACCAAACCTTTAAAAATTATTAATACAAATTATGTTTAAATTTATAATTAGTTATTATAATTTTACCTGTGCATAATTTAAGAAAAATAATTGAGCACCTGTCATGTTTATACCGGGCAAAGTTTCGTCTATGTTAGGGTTTTCTGTAGCCCATTTTTCATAAGCCTAAAAGTAGTAAACAAATAAGTTTGTAATTAAGTAACCTTGCAAAAATATATTTACTCTAAAAGCTTGTTTCAATCCTCCATTGTCGGCTATGTTTTCTCCTTGTGTGATGATACCATCTAAAGGTATCTTTAGCCCAGGTAATACGTATTTGCCATACTGGTCTACGAAATATAAAAAAATCATTACTTATATAATATATACAGGGAATGATAGAATAGAATAAAACATCACCTGTCCAGTTTTTTTCCAATATCTGTTGTGTTAATGTATGTTGATATTATTTAATTATAAATTTACCTATAATACACTGAGACTTTTCATAAAATTGTTCAATGGCATCATTATGCCACCAGAGATGTAAATTGCCCTTATGGTCAAAAAGTCTTCCTTTATCGTCGAAACCATGAGTTATTTCATGTCCTATCACTACTCCTATGCCCCCAAAATTGATAGCTTTTGGAAAAAATTTGTGATAAAACGGGGGTTGCAGTATGCCAGCAGGAAACACTATAAAATTAAACATTATATAATATGCATACGCATACCTACAAACCTACGAGCTACGAGTTAGCTTATGTAAACATCACTCTGTATACATACATCTTCTTAACATAGTATAAAACAAAGTCGCTGTCTGTCAGTCTGTCCCTACCTATATATGCTTAAATCTTTAAAACTACGCAACGGATTTTAAAGCGGTTTTTTTAAATAGATAGAGTGATTCAAGGGAAAGGTTTTTATGTATAACTAGCGACCCGCCCCGGCTTCGCACGGGTGCAATTTCAGAAAGTGGCATGCCGGGTACTAATATATCGGGTTTGTTCGGGTTTGTATTTATACCAGCGGGTTGCAACGCATGCCGGATACACGCTAGTAGAAAATAAAACAAACTTACTTATTTGATTTTTGTTTCTGCTGTAATAAGCATTTACCACAGCTGGTGGTGTATTCCACAGAGACTTATTAACTAAAAGGTCCACTTTTTTTTGGTCCTCCCTGCTTGAATGTCTTAAAACACTTAAAACGTTTTCGAAAAAAAAGTTTTCTTCCACTTTTACGTCACTATACTGCTTGTTTAGTAACGTTTCGTTTAATAAAAAATCGGGAAAGCCAATTTTTAAATCCATATGACTTATCTTGATTTTTGCGAAGTTTTTTGTTTGGTGATCCAGCCAATTTTTTTCATGTAACATATCGATGAAGGCTTGCACAAGTCCTTCGGTGATTTTTATGGTCTAAAATATATTGTTATATTAAAAAGACTCAAGACATAAGATCTGTGTCTGTCTGTTACAGACTCTTTTCAGCAAAATTAATTTTACTTTAATATATTAAAAAATTGTTCGACCTATGTAAATAATTCTTACGTCAGTTTTGCTGCTTTTATCAAAATAATGTTTGATAAACAATGCGCCAAGAGCCATTCCCATGTTGGTGTTTGTTTGAGAGACACAAAATTGCCATCTTGATGCCTGTTTTTCTCTTCCAAACAGTGTGTGATAAAACCTAAAAAACATTGGTTAAATAATCTACTTTAAAAATTGCATGACTTAAAAATATTGCATGAAAATTTATTTAGAACTGACTTGGCAAATTTTGTGGAATCTTCCCATTTTAAAGATATATAAATAAGTAAGAAGTATACAGAGTGTTCATTTGAAAACTTCCCACCTCGATTTTTCTGCTTTAAAATGAAAATGTGGAAAATCGCTCGGACCCGTCGATTTTTATTTCGAGGGGGACATCTTTTGCGTATATTGTCAATCTTGTTACTTCAAGCCCCTAGGAGGGAGGAGGGTAAGATCTAAATCTTAAATGGATACACCTATTTTATATAATTTGTTTGGATTCTGCATAAAATTCTGAACATTTTTTAATAAAAGCATTATTAGCCTATACTTAACAGTTTCCGAGATATTGACTCTTGAAAAATGACATTTTTGAACTTTGACAGCGTCCAGCTTTCTAACTGTACGTGTTAGAGCAAAACGGCTTACATGACCCTATCTTCGATTTTTATTATCTTTCCAATAGTGTCAACTTTCGGTTAAACTGGTTGTAAGAAATATAGTACTTTCGGTTCCGGTTTGACCGGAAGTTGACACTATTGGAAAGATAATAAAAATCGAAGATAGGGTCATGTAAGCCGTTTTGCTCTAAGACGTACAGTTAGAAAGCTAGACGCTGTCAAAGTTCAAAAATGTCATTCTTCAAGAGTCAATATCTCGGAAACTGTTAAGTATAGACTAATAATGCTTTTATTAAAAAATGTTCAGAATTTTATGCAGAATCCAAAAAAATTATATAAAATATATAGGGGTATCCATTTACGATTTAGATCTTACCCCTCCTCCCTCCTAGGAGCTTGAAGTAACAAGATTGACAATATACGCAAAATATGTCCCCCTCGAAATAAAAATCGACGGGTCCGAGCGATTTTCCACATTTTCATTTTAAAGCAGGAAAATCGAGGTGGGAAGTTTTTAAATGAACACCCTGTATAATTATTATAAAACATCAATTTTGAAAATTACTTTTGTTCACTCTCCATAAATCGCTGGTCCAAATTGTTTGATCGATGCCTAATAAATCGCCATAGGAGGTAGTTTTGAATAATTCTAAAACATACATAATAAATTTATACAGGGTGTCCAACTAATACGGTTGACATCGTAATAGTAAAAAGCTATTAGGTGGGTTTTCATTAAAAAGTTAAATTAGTGGGGCAATCATAGACATACACATTTAAATCAGCAAACAATAATCACGAAGTGGCAAATAGTTAGAATTCTGTGGCTGACGTGTAATTAGATAATGTTGCTAAAGAAGTAACAGCTTAACTTTTGTTTGTGCACAAAATAAGCTGCACGGGTCTAGTCTAAAGGTAGGACCACAATCCGTTTTTTAAAATTTGGTTTTATAAAAATGTTATTTTATAGTTGTTACAACATTAAAAATGTTTATAATAGAAGCACAATATTTTAATTTTACTAATATAATTATATAAGAACTATATTGCGAGCAGTTTAAAAAAATATTTATGAAAATTACCTTGGATTAGTTTTATTTAAAAGATTTAAAAGTTGATGTATGTATCTTGCACAATAGCATGCAACTGGCGATTTCAAATCAATTTCTTTACCTAGAATGATGCTAAAATATGTTTTCCATGCAAAATTTGGAAAACGTTCTGATAATGTTTCTACGCTAACCCTTTCATATATTTCTGTTATGTTTCTTCTTTCTTCCATGGGAGATGTTATCTTAAAAAATATGTTTATTAATATAACTAAGAAATATCTAATATTTGTTTGGGGGAGCATAATATAAGTGGCTTCGCCTTTACACCACTAAAAGACCATGGCATTATTGCAGTGGTGTAACAAAAGTTGAGTGGGCTCCCCGCAAACGTTTTCAGGAGCCCCCTCTCTATAACGAATGAAAAATAATAATTTTTAATTTTCATTACTATTAGGTTCAGGTCTATGGATTTTTAAATTCGTTAATCTAATTAAGGTTCAACCCGCATTATGTGTTAAGTACCTACATTTAAAATTAAACAATTCAAATTTATTTTATAATCCTAGGTAGACTAGTAGACATAACATAGACAGTTATTAAGTAATTATACGTAATATTCCAGCAAAGGTGATGCAAAATCAAAATTTTAAAACACCACTTGTATGGTAGTAACGGGGGTAGCAGTGATCGAGTCTCATAGAATCCAAAAGACAGAAAACAGTATAACACACTAAGTAGGTACTATACACTACTATACAGTGTCCGCAAGAAAGTCCGCATCAAATGGGATTTTTTTTTATTATTAGGTATAGGTAAAAATTGAAAAAGCAGTTAGTTTTTGCTTACCTAAAAACCAAAAATGACGTATACTGAAGCAGCTGCACGACTTGCGTTACCTGTCAAATTTGACATTTTTAATAAAGTAGGTTCAAAAATGCCCTTATTTATAAAAATATCGAAAAACTTTATTCGAGAAAGTTGTTTATTTAGGCATTTTTAGCCTCTGTACGAAATTTTGACAGTCTAATAAAATTTTTATTTTTTGCCAGATTCTTGAAAATTTTGATCAACCCTCGTAGATTAACTTTTATACATCGATGTAAAACCATTTGCCTTTACTTTATTTGTAATCTTAATGCAATTTTGTGTAAAATTTTTGTGTCCAATTATTTATTTTGCTTCAAAAACTGAAATTGTTATTGATCAGTATGTAATGTTTGATGCAAAGTTTATCTAATTACATCAGTTTTGTCAAAACCGACGTTTCTCATTTTTCATAAGTTAGTAAACAGATGTACAAAAAAAAATATTAGAAAGCTTTCGTTGAAATTTTACTTAATTATTATTATTAAATTAAATAAATTATATTAAACTATATTTTTTTTGAATAAAATGTTTCGAGCGATTAATATTTATTCTTTTTGATCCAATATTAATTAAGTAAAATTTCAACGAAAGCTCCCCCTTTTTGTACATCTGCTTACTAACTTAAGAAAAATGAGAAACGTCGGTTTTGACAAAACTGATGTAATTAGATAAACTTTGCATCAAACATTACATACTGATCAATAACAATTTCAGTTTTTGAAGCAAAATAAATAATTGGAAACAAAAATTTTACACAAAATTGCATTAAGATTACAAATAAAGTAAAGGCAAATGGTTTTACATCGATGTATAAAAGTTAATCTACGAGGGTTGATCAAAATTTTCAAGAATCTGGCAAAAAATAAAAATTTTATTAGACTGACA